>JAJQWJ010000013.1:307500-1507500 GCA_023637945.1 Phaethornis superciliosus
TTTAAGCTGCATTTTAGTGCAACCAGTTCTTCAGTAGTACACAGTTAAAAATATAGTCTGTCAAATCCTGCTGAGATATTTTGGCAATAGATATTTCCTTTAATTGAAAGCAATTGCTGTGTTGTGAGCTTTTCCCTCTTCCCCATTTGTTTCTGTTAACGGGTAGTGGTGGCCTGGCTGCTGGAGCACGTATTGAGCAAATGCTCACTGGAAAGCCAGCATATTGTGAGGAGCATGGCACAATCCTGCCTGACTTCATAAGGAAAAACTTCCTCCAGGCTTTTGGCAGAGGATGTTTGAGCAGAGCTGGTAGGAGCAGCCTGCAGTTTGGGTCAGCTGGGGCCTTTATGTGTGAATCCTGGGGTAAAAGCCAGGCTGGCTTCCAATGCAGCCATGCTTTGTTTTGAAGAATCAGCATGGCCCCTGCTGTAAATCCCACGAGGGGATGCTGTGCTTTATGTTGCGTTCATTTCCTTTGCTGGGAGCCAAGCTCTGCATCCTCTGCCGCTGGAATGCAGGCAGGCAGGAGCACTGGGCTGGTGCTGGTGGCCTGGCACAGAGGAGACACTGCCAACCCAGGGCTTTGGTGCTACTGCTGTTCCAGCAAGAGCTGAATGCTGCGGGTGAACAGGGCCCTGCAGTCCTGGGAGATCACCACACCCTGCAAGGTCAGTCCAGGCAAAATGGTGCAAAAATGGTGAATCAATCAGAGCCTCTAAAGAAAATAAAAGTAACTGAGGGAAACTGGGGAACCTGTTGTTTTTGCATAACAGCTCTCCACCCACAGCACCTGGGTCAAACCCCAGCACAGGCTACAAAAGACATGGTTTTGTTATTGCCTTGCGATAAACCTCCTGGTCTGGAAAATCCTGACATTATTGTGTGCATGAACTTTCACCAGCACCGAATCCATCATTAACCTAGGAGGAGACCTTTTCATGCTCACAGCCTCTGTCTGCACAGCTCCTCTCTGGAGGCAAATCCCTCATGGTGAATGCGTCAGCCGGCTGCAGGCATCAGACAGGGTTATGACTGCATTACATACCCTGAAGGGAGCAGTGCTCTATATTGGGCTGGGAAAGGTTGATCTTTTGAAACAAAGAGACTTGAGGAAAAAAAAAATTGTGATTTTACTCAGAAAGGGCTTGAGGTCCCCATAAATCCCTTACGTACTTGCTCAGAGCAGGGCTGGAGGCCAGCAGCAGGGTGGCAGCAGAGCATGCCTGGCTGGTATGATTCCTGCTACAGCCATTTGCAGGGAAGCCTAGGACCACACTGGAGCATGTGTTTAGATTAAAGGACGTTTGGGAAGGGACCTTGACTTAATCTTTCTGCTAAGCACCTAGCAGACTCATAGTGTGCTAAATTATGAGTAATAATAGGAATGACAATATGGCTGTCTTCTCCTGAGCAGTGCCTACTATATAGAGTAACACAGGGACTCCATCCGTGCTTACCCAAAAACATACTGAAGATTGCTAAACAGTCAACTTCCAAGCCTTCTGTTATTTCTGAGTGCTCTGAAGTGCCTTCACAAGCACTTTGCTGATGTATCCAACCTGATGGTACTAATGCCTGTACAGGGCCAGGGTGGTGGTCAGGGCACAGCTCTTGTGCAGGCAATGATTGCTCTGTGCCTAAGTGCTTCTCAGCTCCTCTTGTTCCCCCAGTACATGGATCCTCTCCACATGGAAATACTATTGCAGGGAGCGCCCTATCCTGTCAGGTGTGGTCTAAGCACGTAGAGACCAAGCAGGATTGCTCTGCCCTCACCTGGCTCCTACCCTCTTCTCTTGGTTAGTTGCTAGCAGCCTCCTTCAGGATGGGGAAAAGGTTTGACTTGGACCCCTGCCCTGGTCCTGCACAGCTACTCAATGGTTGTTACCAGTTTGGGCTGCTGAGCAGGAAAGCCAGTGGCCAAAAGTATTCAACACATCTGCTTACTGTTTGTGAATGCACCTTAGGGCCTTGTGTCAGCCTGCTCTGCACTCATGTAGAAAATGACCCAAATAACACACTTAAGAGACAAAGAATAGAGGAGAGGAAGAAAAAAAAAAAAAAAAAAGAGGATTGGCTGCCTGGAGGGGAACAGAGGGACCTTCTGATCCCTGCACAGTGGCTCCAGGGTAGTGGAAGTGTGTTGGCTATTCCTTTGCAGGAGCACTGAGCATCCCCTTGGTGATGGCTCAGGGCTCAGCTCTGCGGGGCAGAGGAGGGGCAGCTGCCCCATGCCCCAGTCAGGCCCTCCCCGTGTCACAAGAAAAGACACAAAACTGGCTGTTCTACTCCATGTGCCAGTTCCAGGACTGCTCCCAGGCGGTCCCTGCTGCTGGTGCTCACCCAGAGCTGCCAAGTCAAACCTGGACATCCTAGTGCCTGGGAGGGATCTGCAGTGCTGTGTGGTTACCTGGCAGATAACCCCCCATAAATAAATAGTTGTTTATTCTCCCTGTATTTAAGTGATTAGGTCCTGGGTTTTGGCCATGTTGAGTCAATATAACCCAAGTAATTGCATGAGTAACTCGTGTTTCTCCTAAAGGGAAACTGTTCTTGTGTAAATATATTTATTAATAATTGAAGTGGTTTTGAGTTCTTATGCACACAGTCCCTCTCTCCCACAGAGAAGTCTGAAAGGTTGTTATCTTTAGACCTGTGCAGAAGTCAAATCGGAGGGAATTTGGCAGGGGGTAATGGTCTGTGGCAAGAGGCATGTGGTTTAATTTTGACCTTTTTCTTCTTCCCAAACAAGAAATGATGGTGAGATCTGTATATGAGATATTTTAAAACCTCTACTATTCCATTAGGAGCATTACCCTGAAATACTCACTGGAGCTTCTAACAACCCAGATAATAGGGGTAGGAAATAATTTCTGGAAAATATTGCCCTCAAAGCATCTTACCAGAGCATCATTTCCTAACAACAACAACAAAATCTTTGTCAAATAATCCTTCAATACCATAAATATTTGGACTTTAATTGTCAGTGTAGATAGCTGTTCAGCATAGGAAATTGGAGTCAGAGCTCCTGGGGAAGTCTTTCTGACAAAGCCAGCGCTGCATGCCTTTTGGTAACTCACACATTTTTCTGTGTTCTTTGGCCTAATTTTTTTCTTTAACTGACTGTAATCTGGAAACTAATTTGATATGCCTTAAAAGGCTGATTTCACAGGGAAGATGCTCTACTATCAGGATAAGCAGCCATAAGAAACCCTAAAATAGGCAGATTAAGGGTTAGGGATCATGGAGGCTTATTTCTGTGCAATTAAAGACACGATCACATTTGAAAATTGCTAACTTGTAGTTTTTTTTAAAAAAACCCAAGAACTAAAAGTCCAACGTTTACAACCAGCTAATAACTCAATTAAGGATATGATTAGCAGATACAAAGAGATGGCACAGAAGCACAGCATTTAATTCAATGCACATTTTTGGTGGACATGGTGTGTCCAAGGCAGTTGTGTATTAATTAGTGCTCTGAGGAAAGGAAGGGGGTGAGGGAAATTGGCAGGTGTGGAAATGAGATTAGACAATAATGAAAGATTTTTCTCTGCAGAACTTAAGTCGTGCAGAATCCTCATCAACCTCGCTAACATGTTTTGAATAAATGAGGATACATGCCACGAGAAGAGACAGAGCAGCAGGGCACAGCCTGGGGAGAGGGTCACCAGCCCGGGAGTCCGTTCTCCCCACGCCGATGGGGTCCGTTCACCCACCCCAGGAGGGGGGAGAAGCGCGGGGGTGCGAGGTGACACCTCCCCGAGCCAGGTCAGAGCCCGCGCTGTCTCGGGGTGCGGATCCTGGTGAGGGGAATTTGGGAGTATGATTACCCCTCTCGCTGTATCTTTACAGTAAAAGAAGAGCCCGTTGGAGGGCAGAGGAGATGCACGGTGCTGTTAGGAACTCGGCTTTTGGCAAGGCGTGCGGGCAAAGCTCCCCTGGAGGGAGAGCCCGGCGGCGGTCCCGGTCCGCTCCTCGCCCCATTCCGCGGGGGCTGTCCTCTCCCCGGGAGGGCGGGAACGGGGGCGACCTGGGGCCAGGCAGGGGGTGCCCGGAGGTCGCTTATCGCCCCCACCCTCATGCCTCCCCCAGACCGCGAGGAGCGCGGCCGCCGGGACGGGACAGGCCCGGCAGCTCCCGGCGCGAGATCGGTGGGGTACACCCGGAGACACCCGCGGCATTCTCGGTGTGCCTGTCCCCCTCAAGGGCTGCCTGCCCCGGGGCCGTCCAGCCCGACTGCCGCGTCCCTGCCCCGAGCCCTGCCCGTCCCTGCTGCTCGGAGGCTGGGAAAAGTGCTTCTTCCCCGGCCTGTTCTGCTGGCAAAGGCAGAGGAGTCAGTGGAGAGGAAGGCGGAAAACCCAAAGAACGCAGCGGAGGGGCGGCTGCTGCTGCACATCAGTAACTTCCCCTCCCTGACATGACGGCCCCGCACCGAGCCCGGTGAGGAAGGCGGGGCGGGGGCGGGGCGCGCGGGGGGGCGGGGCGGCCAGGAGCCCCCCCCCCGCCCCCGCCACTTCCCGCGGGCGTCGCGCGGCGGCGGGCGCTGCCTGCGGAGGAACCGGCCCCAGCCCCAGCCCCGGCCCCTGCCCGGCCCCTCCGCTCCGCTCCCCGCGGGGCCGCCTGGCACTCTATGGTGCGGCGGCGGGGCGGTGGCGGGATGGCTCCGGCGGGCGCTGATCCGCGGCCCCCCGCGCTCCTGCCGCTCCTGCTGCTGCCGCCGCTCCTGCTGCTGCCCAGCCGCGCCACTGGCCTGGAGGTGCAGCGCAAGTTCCTCTCGCCCACCCCCACCAACAACTTCGCCCTGGACGGCCCCGGCTCCCGCGTCTACCTGGCGGCTGTCAACCGCCTCTTCCAGCTGTCGGGGGGCGACCTAGCGCTGCAGGCGGAGGCGGCGGTGGGGCCGGTGCTAGACAGTCCCCTCTGCCACGCTCCGCAGCTGCCCCAGGCGTCCTGCGAGCACCCCAAGGTGCTCACCAACAACTATAACAAGATCCTGCAGCCCGACCCAGAGCAGGGCGTCCTCGTTGTCTGCGGCTCCATCTACCAGGGCCTCTGCCAGCTGCGCAGCATGGCCAACATCTCGGCGGTGGCCGTGCGCTTCCCGCCGGGCGGCAGCGACCCGGCCTCCGTCGTCCCCAGCATGCTGAACGTGGCAGCCAACCACCCCAATGCCTCCACTGTGGGGCTGGTGCTGCGCCGCGGAGGTGGCGGCGGGGCGCGGTTGCTGGTGGCCGCCACCTACACAGGCTTCGGAAGCCCCTTCTTCCCCCGTAACGGCAGCCTGGACGACCACCGCTTCGAGAACACACCCGAGATCTCTATCCGCGCTCTCAACACCCGCGGCAAACTGGAAAAGCTCTTCACCTTCGACATCAACCCTTCTGACGACAACGTCCTCAAGATCAAGCAGGTCGACAAGGCGCGGCACAAGCTCAGCTTCGTCCGCGCCTTCCTGCAGCGCGGGACCGCGCCGCCCTCCCGCCGCCCCTACGCCTACCTGGCCCTCAACAGTGAGGCCAACGCGGGCCTCAAGGAGAGCCCCTCGCACAGCCTGCTGGCCCGCATCTGCCTGGGCGAGCCGGCTGAGGCCACGCTCAACGGCAGCGGCGAGACCAAGAAGCTGACGGAATCCTACATCCAGTTGGGGCTGCGCTGCGGCGGGACCGCCGACGCCTTCACCCGGCTCGTCTCCGTTTTCCCGGCGCGGGCGGCCTGGCGGAGACCCCCTGCCCCCGGCCTCCCCGAGGAGCTGCTTTTCGGCGTCTTCGAGCGGGCCGGGGCCGGCGGGGGGGCACGGCCGCAGTCCGCCCTCTGCGTGTTCCGCTTCGCTGAGATCGAGGAGACGATCCGGGCCGCCCGCAACTCCTGCTTCGTCAGCCCGGGCGCCGGGATGGTCACCGTGCTGGACAGCGTGGTGCAGGGCACCGGACCGGCCTGCGAGAAGAGAAACATACAGGTACGGACGGGGCGGGCACCTGCCGGGGACGGGGCACCCGGGACAGGCTCGGGGAGCCGAGACCTGCGGAGGCTGCGGGCATAGACCGAACCGGACCGTCACCCCTGCCGCCCCCCCGAGCTGGGGCTACGGAGTAGCTGTGTGTGGGTGTGGGTGTGTGGGTGTGTGTGTGTGTGTGCGCGCGTGTGCGCTCTCCGCCCCGCTCACCGCACTCCACTGTCCCCGTGTCACTCCATGTCATTCCTTCCGAGCTGGTCGGGTCCCCGCTGTCCCTTGCAGCCAGAGCGTGCTGCGGGGTCGTACCGGGAGGAGGGAGTGCGTGTGTTGGGGGAAACACCCCCGGCCGCGATTGCCTGACCGCGGTGAGCGGCAGGGACTGCCTGGTGGGTGCCCTTGTCCGTGAGCACCGTCAACGCTGGCCGGGACTCCATAGACAGGATGCCTTGTGCTTTGCGTTCGGGGTAAAAAGTTTGCGTTTGGCACAGTTTGTTACCGTGTGGCCGCAAATGTTAACGCCTGCTTTCCTCTTCACTGAAGATATGAAAGGCTTGGGGAAAAAAAAAGAGAGAGAAAAGGACTGCTTTAAGACTGCATTTTTCCCTTCCTCTGGGAAAGATGCATAATTCTGCTCCATCAGAGATCGTAAAAACATCTGTTAGATTTCCAAAGCAAGACAGAGCGCTGGGGCTTGGGCTTTCCTGTGTAATGCCAGTGGCAAAGAGAGAAAGGTTTCCCATGGTAACCAAAGTGTTTAGTGTGGCATCTCCATGCTGTGTTAAAATATGTAGTCTTAATGCACTGGTTCATAGACTTACTCTAGCAAAGTTGAATAGTTTTTCCCTGGTGGCAAAGTACAAGCTGCCTGACAGCCAGGAAATCTGGTAGTTGTCCTGGCTTTTGAGTTAATTCCACAAAGACTTGGTGTGCTAAACACTGGGAGCCCAGTCTTGAAGCCTTGGCACAATCGCGGCACTCAGAAGAGTCACAGGGAGGCAGGAATCATATTTAGAGGACGGAAAGGCACCCCCAGTTCTTGCTGGCTGTGTCTGAAGCTCAGTGTCCCTGCAAATCCATTCCCAGTCCCTGGCAGGGTCACACAGTCTCCATCAGGCAGGTCAAGAGGAGGCATCATGGCTGAGGCTTCTGGGGGTGCTAAGACTCAACAGCCGGGTTGTAGCTGAAAGTCAATGGCAGAATGGCACTCTCATCCTTTGTGCTTCCTCAGGGCACCAGGATTGTTGGGAAAATACTGGGTTTTTTCTAACTTCTGTTCAGTAAGGAAATTGCCAAAAGTTTCCAACCCTACAGAGTCAGTAATAACCATTCACTGTGGTGAGATCAGGCTGCAAGAAAATCTGTTTGCATGGAGACAGCAGTATGGCTGGTGGTTATATAGGGTGGACAGGGAAAAACCAAATTCCAGTCCTGATTGACATTGCTGCTGTCTCACTGACCTTCAAGTAGTCATTTAGCCTCAATTCCCTGATTTGCTGTATACTCATGTATTTATACCTACTATTCATAAACCTAACTCGTGTTTAGTGTAAGATTATATTTGTAAAGCTCCTTTGATACTAAGTACAGCAGGATATAAATGAACTATACCATTAATATTCCTTCATGCCTAGTATTTATATGCTTTCCATTTATTTGAAGTGTATTCCTCCAAAACAGCTGACCAAGCCTGCTGATAAGCCTTCCTACCAGTCAGAAGGAGAGCCTTCTTTTTTTTTCTTTCTTTTCTTTTACTTAATCATTAGAACTGCCAACAAGTTAAGAAGCAGTTTTTGTGTTCGACTCTTGGAGTGGCAGTGTCAAGAGAAGAGTTATAATACCATGTTTCTTTGCGGTGCAAAACCTAACATCAATTTCCACCTTCAAGGCAATGAAATACTCTCATACATTTTGTGTCCCAGCCCTGGGAATGAAATAGGAAAATGTATTAAAGCAGCAGTTGGTTTGGAGGAGCAGATCTCACTGCCTTGCCATTATGGGCTCCAATTCTCCACCCATTAGTGGGTTTCCAGGTTTTCTTTCGCCTATGCATCACTGATAGGTGCTCTGGTATTATCAGAATTGTGGCTCATTAGCCCTTCCTGTGGACTAGGTTGTTGGGTTTTAATCTCCTTCTGGAAGAAAACATAAAAACCTAATGATGTCCTGATTCATTCCATTGGGCTGAAGTAGTTGGTTGTTACAAATAGGGAGCATGGGCTGTTAGGTGTAATGCGGTGTGAAAGGAAAATCATTGCCCCCTTGTGTTTTCTATTCTGTCTAATTGAATGCTCCTTGCCGGCACGCTGGGCTGGGACTCAGCCAGAGCTCAGCACTCTGCTGCCAGTGTTGAGTCTCAGTAGCAGACCCAGGTGGCCAGTGAGCCAGTGTCCCCATTCTGGGCAAGGGGAGTCACGCCGTCCGTCTGGGAGGGGGACATAGCTTGGAGGGAAGAGTGAACTTTCAATCAAGCACATGCTTAATGGTTCTGTTAGAGGTGGAGAAAATGTGCAGAGGAGGATGGTCTGGGTCAGGACTGGAGGCTGGCTGGTTGTTGTCAGGGAGTGCTGCTGAAAAGTCACGTAGCAAGGAGGTGAATTTGCAGCGGGAGCTTAGGGGAAGGAGGATATATCAGAGAAGGACTTAGTTTGATGGGGTTCTTGTGCTGAGTGAGTGGATCAGTGCTAAGACTGCTTCCCCTCAACAGAAATAGCTTTTTGTAATGAATTTTGTGTCAAATACCAGGCTGTCTTTGTAATACATGCAGTTAAAATTCAATACTTGAGTGGAGTCACTGCTGTGTTTTGCCCACCTGAAGCTTGGGTGGAATTTGGACCAGAGCCCCCAGGAGAGGAGTATGATCTCTTGTTAGCAGACTGTCCTTAATGTCATTTGCAGCAGTGTGCTGGCAGAGCCTGTCAGATCCCAAGGACTGTATGTGGGCTTGCTTCATATTTGAGCTCTCCTGGCCAGCAGGATTACTCTGGGTGCGTGTGAAGGTCATGCCCGTGGCATGACTGGAGCACAGCTGTGGTGTACTGGAGCCTGTCCCCAGCTTCCCACTGACCATGTGGAGTGGCCATAAGACTTTGAGTTTGCTAGCCCAGGATCTGTACTTCTCCTGGGAAATGTTTTGGGGTCTGCAACTCAAAAAAAGGCTGAAAATCCAAGCTGTTTCCTGAGATGAAAAACCTGGTCGCAGTGGCATGGGATAATGATGCGTTTCAGCATTAATTCTCAAGTTTATGGCTCCTGTGGCTTTGTGTCAGATCCTGCCTGCTCGTTGGGCACAATGTTTTGTGGTGTGATGATGAGATACCCACCAGTGAGCTTTACTATAACGGTTTGTTAAATAAAATGAACTCCTTGGGAAGACTATATAAACAGTCTCAGTGTATGTGTGCTTGGGCATGGAAATGTGGTTTGAAACTAGTCAGAAATTTTCCCAAAGAAAAAAAAAACAAAACAACTCAAATACACATGGGAATATGACAAAGCATCTACTTACTGTCCAAATATACTGTGGCATCTCCATGGGATTGGGTTATAAGAGCTGAATTACTTTGAAGTGCTGGTTTATACTCATCTAGAAATTCTAAACATGAAAATAAATGTGCTCTAACCTTACATCTACTCAAATAAATCTCAAGGATTAGCCACACAAAGGAAATTGGGAATTTACACTTAATTTGTCCATTAAAATGAAGCACGAGTTCTTATAGCAGACTTAATTTCTGCTTTTTTTCATCCGGGGCTGTGTGTGGGGTTGCTGGCCCTCACCTGAAGGTGCCAATGCCCTGTTGCTGCAGAGCTGTACTCTGCCCTTCTATCACTATAATCCATTTCTCTTCTGGGTGTTGTTTCACAAGCTGTGGGAGGTCAGTGTCCCTCCAAGCCACTGTCCAAAGGCTTGAAGGCGAGGGGCTGATCTGCCCAGGAGGGGTTGGAGAAAATGAGATGTCCCAGAAGAGAGGTTTAAGCCACAGCCCAAAGCTTTGCAAGATTTTGAACTCAGGCACCAGCACTGCCAGCCTGCCCCGTCCCCCAGGCTGTGTCAGTGCGTGACAACCAATTGCTGTCTGGGTTCTCTTGGGAATTGCTGTGGAAAGGCAACCTTCTGTTTGCAGCCAGGCACATGCAGGGAGCTGAGTGTGGAGAGCAGGGCATGGGTGAGTCTCGTCCTTCCCAGGAAGGCAGGCTCATCTCTGGGTCTGCCTGTGCCGGGGGCCCCCACGCTTTGTGCCGAGCAGGGGGGTCTGGTGAGGGGTGGGTTGGTGCCCCCGAGCCGGAGGTGGGTGGTGGGAACATGCCTGCTGCTGCCTGGGGCTCACCTCTGCTTTGCATCTCAAGCTCAAACAGGTCCCAAATCAAAAAAGGGAAATTTGGTCAAGGTGGCAGAAGTTTCTGTGCCTGGAAAGCAGAAGTTGTGCTACTTTAGGTGAGAGCAGAAAGCAGCTTCAGGATGTGGCAAAGCACCCACCTGCTCCCCAAGCATCAGCTCCATGGTGCCCCATGAGAGAAGATTGGTGGGGTTGGGGGCACCTGGAGGGGTTAATAAGGCACCTCGAGGTGGGGACAGGTGCCTGGGGATGCTGTAAAAGCACCTTTCCACCCCCTATAAACTCCAGCAGGCATGTATTCAAACTCGGGGAGCTGCACCCAGGAAATGTAGTAGGTCTGAGCCCCTGGCTATGGTAATTTAATGCAAACGGGATCTGCTTTGCTTTTTATTTTTGTATTCTAGTTGGTTTTGTTTTGTGATGGGTTGGTTAAGAATTGAGTGCATGTTCTCGTTATCTTTTCAAGTTGGGATTTCACACCTTGCAGCAAGCGGAGGAGGTGGCAGACTGTCTTTGGCACTCTCCTGCTTCCGGAGACCAGTAGAACTCATTGATGTTTTTGAGTGGAGGGAGCAGTACCCATATCTGACATCTGGATGGAAGCTGTGCTGGTGGCTGGAGTAAGGCTGGTGGGGATATGGGACATCTTGCCATTGCAAGGGACACTGCTCTTGATGAGATTCCTTCCACTTTGGTATTGCAGGTGGCACTGGAATACAAATCTTCAGTTCTTACCCAGAAGCAAAATTACCTCTAAGTCTGGATTTTGCATATAAATACTTCTATTATTTAAAGTTAATTTGGAACTTACTATCCTGTTTCTGTCTCATCTCTGTAAAAAGTATTATGCTGCTTTGTCCTGCTCCCATCTGGAGCAAAAACCCTTCAGCAATTAGATGTTCACCCCACTGTCTGCTGGTTGCTGCCAGCACTTAATGAGCTGTGAGATGCTAGTGTCCAAAAGCCACCTCTGGTGGATCGCCTAATTAAAAGGGGCCATCAAAACCCTGGAGTGTTCTAGAAAGTGGCTGTGTGTAGAGTGACCTTTTTAGGAGGATTTGAGAAAAGCTGACAGTATAATGATGGCACTCCATGAAGAAGGGGAGATGTGAAAGATGAAGGTTTTACTGTAATATAAAATAGCTGTTTCCAAAGTCATTTGAGTCATGAGTCTCTGTTATCATTCAGTGTATCTTGTAGGTGGAGATGTTGACTGCAAGTTGTGCAGAGGCACCAGGAATGGTGGTTGGTGTATGTAGTTCCTCTGAGATCTGTGGCCACCACCCTGGTCTGAGAAGTAGCTCACATGGGGCTCAGGTTGGGCTTTTGGCAGTGAGTGTGGCAGGTCGTTAGATGGCAAGGAAACTGGCTAATCTCTGCTTGAGGGGACAGACATATTCACATCTGGGGACCAGATGATCCAGATTATTTCCTCCTGGCACCTTTCTATTTGGTGTGAATCACACATGTTCTCCTGGAATTCCCCAGGGCCACAGAAGAGCTATTTGGCCATGGTCAAATGAGCTGC
The DNA here is from genome assembly GCA_023637945.1 of Phaethornis superciliosus. NCBI lineage: Eukaryota > Metazoa > Chordata > Aves > Apodiformes > Trochilidae > Phaethornis > Phaethornis superciliosus. The sequence goes on from JAJQWJ010000013.1 coordinate 319,316, forward strand.
TGAAGGGGGGGTTCAAGCTCTGGGGAGGAGCCCTGTTGCATAAGCACAGGTTGCACTGTTATGTCCCTGGGATCACTTGGCCATACTGTCTTATTTTGCTGAGATTTGGTATCACAGCAAGCTGCCAAGTGCAGTCAATCTTCCTGAACAGGTTTGGAAACATCAATTTCTACAAGTCTGGAAGACAGGCAAAGAAAACTATAAAGTGGTAGAGTAAAGGAAGGCCTTCCAACATTTGACCAAGTAAGAGAGGTGCTCAGTTGCTGAATCCAGTAGGACCGTTGATTTTTAGTGAATTTTGCAATTATCCTGATGATCCTAATTTCCTGATTTGGGGGGCAGGATGGAGGGGAAGGAGAACCACAGAGGGAGATGCTTTAGAGAAGCAGTCCCAACAAGGCTGAAGGCACAGTGCATTCAGGGAGATGCCTGGAGAATGTTTTCCTCCGTACAGATGCCACCTGCATGAGGAGATGCTGTGTGAGTCTCAAGGTTATTGTGGGTCGGAGAACCTGTGCTCACACCTTCACTCCATGTGCTGTCTACAACCATCCCTTTAATTTGTTTGCTTGGAGTCTCTCAGCCCAAAAAGCATGGGGCAGCAGTGCCCTGCAAGGGCAGGTTTTACTGGGAATGCGTAAGGGGAGAGCAGCGTTCTGTTCATTATCTCAGAACTTAATTGATTCGGCAAAACTAATGAGGAAAATATTTACTATAAACTATTGCTAAATGAAACAGATTTGAACTGACACATGCAAAAGACTGGTTGTGTTAGGTAAGGAGTTGTTACTTGAATGGACGCTTTTTTCAGCCTGTACTGCCACAGATATGCCTTCAGAGCACTCTGAGCATGGGAAGTGCTAAATGTTAGTAGTAGCAATAATAATTAAAAAAAAATAGCCCCTGAAGATGGAGGACCGAAACTCACAGTTCACCCAGGACTTCTCCCTGTGGGACGGAGTTTGAATAGTTGGAGGCTGGTTACTGAAGCCGAGGCTCAACAGAAATGGGAAACACAATCTTGAGTGGTGGGAGGGGGGCTCTGCCAAGGAAAGAGCAGCTGAGAAAATACAGCCTAAGTGAATCAGGCATCTTACTCCAAGCAGTTATGAGGTGGATGTGTTGGTTGGGCTGTGTGAGTGTCCTTGGGACGAGGCATGCTGGCCTCATCCTCTGCTCCTTCTCTCTGGGGAGCAGGGCAGAGGAGCCGTGGTTCCAACAGGCACGAATTTAAAGGACATCCCAACCCTTGCTTCAACACTTACGCTGTTTTGACTATGACAGCCCCTTTGGAGCCTGTTGTTTGTTAATCCCTCTGCCTGCCCATTCCTGGGGGATTTTGATTGTATAATCTGAAGCATTGTATTTAATGCAGGATGAAGGCTAACATAATAAGCTTGACCACTCTTCCTGACAGCATGAAGGATGTGCAATTTCAGTTAAAAGACTGCTACTTTTAAAATTTTCTCTGCTCCCATCAGCTCCCCATGCAGCAGCAAACACATGCTGTTCCAGCTCTGCCAGGAGATGCCCAGACCCTGGTCTCCTGTGGGGTGAGGAAGAGGGACCCCAGCCAGGGGAATGTGTTTCAGGGGAGATCTGTGCAGAGCAGGTCAAGTCAGGCTCCTGTCAGCACTGCCCTTGGCTTTTGTGGGGTTTGTCTCTGAGATCAGACATGCTGCAGGGAGCATCTTCTGGCCCTTCAAACCACCTCAGCCCTTGGGGTTTGCGGTCTGCAGCTGCAGTGGAGGTGAAGTTGGCTGTGGCCATAGGGTTGCAGCAGTTTGACCTTGGTCTGGCTGGAGGTCTGTGTCTCTGCAGACTCACTGAGAACAGTTTGTGGTTTGCTTTCAGGGGCTGGTGGGCTCAGCTCTGGCGTCAGGCACGTGGTCACCTTGGCATGGGCGAGCACTTTGGTTATTGCCAAAACCCCAGAAATCGTTGAAGGGCAGGACAAGTGCATGGCCAGCCAGGGCATTTGTGCAGATTCCTGAGTCATTCTTGTACAGTGCAAAACATGTCTAAGGTGATGGAAAGTCCCAGGAGAGCCCTGGGATGTGGTCCAGGTGGCAGCTGAGAGCAGATGGATGGGCATTTGTGCAGCCCGTCACTGGTGTCACTCTGGTGCTCACAGAGCACCCTGGGCCAGAGCTGGGACTGTGCAAACGTGCAAGGCACAGCAAAACCACCACTTCCTCCCTCAAGAAACTTGTGGTTTCAGTAAACAGTGAAACCAGGGTGCAAACCTCATTTTAAGCCCTTTTCTTAAAGGGCGTCTGCTCTGCTGGGATGTGTGCTGATTGCCTGGTGGGGGTGATTCACAAGAAAAATTGAGCAAGACTCATTTTCTGAGAGGTTCTCATCCTGAGTGCCCTGACTGGCCAAGAGTGCACGTTGATTTGCTTCCCATTGCCTAAAAAAATGTGATGGGAAGCCAGAGGAGCTCCGTGATAATGCCTGCCCTTGCGGCTGCAGCACAATTACAGACCGCTTACGTCTCAAGTGCCTTAACAGTAGAGCCCTCTTCTGAGGATGACATTTTCCTCCAGGCATCCCAAAAAGCCTGTTTTTGACAGCTCTGGTTGCGACACTCGGGCAGATAAACGCGTGATTGTGTGTACAAACTGCTGGCGGCACGGGGGGGGGGGCTGTGGGATGAATGGGCTCAGCCTGTGAGGGGAGTCTGGGCCAGTCTGGGCTCAACTCAACACAGAGCAGGGCTTGTCCTTGCTCTTTGCCTGCCTTGCCCCTGTCTCTCTCTGGCTGCTGCCCTACGGTGTCCATGCAATATTTCCATATTGTTTTTCAGCCTTTCTCTACTGTGTGGCTCTGAGTCCATGTGCTGCTCTTCTCTTTGGGTAGCATCTGAATTATTTGGAATATTCTTGCTGCAATCTGCGTTTTCCCTGACTCATACCTAAATGTTAATAAAAGCCTAATGGTTTATGTTAAGGAAGGCAAAAGATAAAACTAGAGCCCTTTTATCACAGGCTTTAATGGCCTGAAAATGTCAGTTGTGTGGGAGCAACTGCCAAATTTTGAGCCTATGAAGATGATGGCTAAGTCCCACAAATCAACAAGTTTGGAGCGGATTATCGGATGCTGGCTGTGTCATTTTCCCAGGACTCCAGGCATGCTGGAAGCCAACACTTTAATCCGCTGTGATACGATGCATGAAAGGGGCTGGACTCCCTTTTGCCTGGCTGCAGCTCTGCAAAGCTTTCAGACCCGCCGCAGCAGAGTCAGAAGGCCTTGCTGAAAGCAAGAGCTGCAGGGCTCTTTTTTCTGAACTGCAGACTGCTTTTGATTCAAAAATAAATTCAATCTTTGCTTCAGAACTATTTTTAAGGTCACAAAGACAGGATGCAGAAATCAGTACGTTTCATGGTTTTCCTGAGTGCTGCCTCACCACTCCTCTTCCTCCTTCTGTTTCCAGCAGACTTCCTTCCCGAAGGGACATCCTGCGCTCCTGCCTCTGGGGCACAGCAACCAGGGCTGGGGGGCTGTAATGGAAATTCTGGAAAATCCCTTTTTCTGCTCCTTTTAGGCCTCGAAAAAAGAACTGAGCTCACACTGTGAAAGCGGCTGAACTCGAGCTCTGATGTGGCTGGAAATCTTTTATCTCTGCTCCACTGTGTTTTTGCAATCACGCTCAGGGGTTAATCTGATGAAGCCTCCTCTTAGATGTGGCTCCTTGGTCTGTATTAATTTGCATCCCTTGTGAAATGTTGCAGAAGTAGGAGCATGGAGTCCGCCCTCCCTGGTGACAGCAGTGGCATTGGCTGGGGCTTGTCTCCAACTTGTGCCTGAGGTGGCTCTTTGGTAGCATCAGAGTCAAATGTTTTGGGTATGAAAGGATCAAATCTAGCCTCCCCTGATATTTATGTCAGTTACTGCATACCCAGAGTGTGCAGCAGAAATACAGCGGTGACAGGGTTGTTTTAAAATGCGGGTGATAGAAAGAGATTGGTTTTGGAAGAAAGCTTAAGGTTTATGCTTCCCTCTTTCAGAGCTGGGCAGTTTGGCTTAAGGTGGAGTGAGATTTAACCCATCCTGCCTGGGGAAAGACTTTTAGCACAACCTTTAAGTGTGATTTCCCAAGCTTCAGGGATTGCCTGGTGCCTCCAGAAGGATGTGACTTGGCCGTGTCCTGTTTACTGATGGAGTTCAGGTGTCCCCACAGTGCGCAGGCAGCAGCAGCACAGTGTCACCCACCCTGAGACCCCAGAGGGAAACACCATCTGTCTCCTTCTGCTCCTCTGTCGGAAGAGCTGGTGTTGTTTGAAGAAAGGTGTTTCAGAGGAAGGATGTGTGCAGCCAAACCACGTCTTGGCTGCCTTGGAATAGTCACATCCTGTTTACCATGGGAAACACTTTGCGCTGATACTAGCTCTGAAGTGTGTGATTTATAAACAGGCAGGCGCAGCAGATAAGGAACTTCCCAGAATTTCAGCCACCTGTGGGCAGAAAGGACCACATCCCCAGGGAAGGAAGACAGCAAAGCCACAGCTGGACACACAGCGGTCACTGTGTTGGCAGGGGCTGTAGGGATGAGGTGCTCAGCAGCCCCAGGAGCCCCTATGCCTCAGCTTCCCAGCCGGAAGGAGCTGCTTGAGCTTCAGAGGGCTAATATTAGTAAAGAGTAATGACGAGGGGCTGGAGAGAATCATCCCTCAGACAAATAAATAAACCCAACTGCATTTCTAAATGGCTGTGCATGGAAGGTCCATTAAGTGAGAAGTGTGAATGACTTGCTGCATCCTCTCCTCTGTGTGGTATAAAAAAGTTGTTACAGGGGAAAATATACATACCTAAGGATTTTGGGCTGCAATTTTATTTTTTTAATAGAATGAAGTGCTGTAAAACTGCAAAATGCATTTAGCAAAGTCACTTGTGTCCACAACACTTGATCCTTTTGCCTTGGTCACATCTCAACTTGGGAACTCTGGAGCTGCAGCTCCAGTGATGTTGCCTCCTACTTGGTTTGGCTTCAGCAGAGGAAGTTATTCAAGTCAGTCTTTGTTTCTGCCCATCAGGGGCAACCAGCAGCAGCAGGGTGTGGTGTCTGCTGGGGCACAGACTGTGCACATACAGCCTTTGTGCACCAGGTTTTAGAAAGTTTTGGGGTTTTTGTTTAGGGTTTTAGTGATTTCCTCCACATTTTTGTCAGGGGATACATTGCTGAAGGGTGGCACCAACCCAAGAGACATAGTGGTGCCAGAAGGCCAGGTGGGCACAAGTGGTGGATGCCTCCAAACTGGGGTCAGCATGGAGGGGTGGTCCTGCCCGAGTCTCACACTGGCAGTGCAAAGACTGCCTAATCTTCTAAACTGTCTGGAAAGAGGGGGCAGCTGAAGATTTATTCTGGTTTCATTAATGAAATAATAACGATAATGAGGTAATTAAAATACAAGCACTGGTGCACGGAGCCCGGGGAGGAGGGACTATGCTGAACAGATGGGTTGTCAGCTTCTCCTGCCTGGGGGGAGCACGTGGTCCAATTTCTTAACTGATACAGCCTCAAATCCTGCATTTCTTCTATTTAAATTAGTGCTCTTGATGATTATTTTGGAAGGAATATCCATATTATGTCTGAGTTCATTAAGCCATAAAATGTGCTTAGTTTTAGGGGGGTCCTGGCAGCCTATAAATACCCATGGCTGTTGGCACATCACCCCCAGCTGTGTGCCCACCCACAGAGTGACAGTAGTTCTGTGGGTCCCCCTGCCCTGAGCTTGAAATTACACCCCAGACGATGGTGTAGTGGCCCTTGAAACATGCTTGTCATTTCATCTACTTCAACTGGACCCATAGCTCTTGGTAAGAGCTGCTGCTGGGGTGACAGCAGGTAAATTATTGGCAGCAAGGCCATGGTGATGCTCAGGCATTGCTGAGTCCATCCACAATGTCTGAGCAGAAATCATAAGGAGCATCTCAGAGGATGCAGGGTAAGAGTGGTCATAAATCTTGGGTGTGTCTTGGAAGGGTAGGAGGAATATGAGGTGTCAGCCCTCCTTTCAAATGCTGCTGTCATGAAGCAACTGTGCTAATTAATTTAGCACAGGATAGTGAAGTCTGTTGTCTTGCTGTGGGACAAATGAGCTGAGTGCCTGCTTGCAGGCAAGGCTCTTGGATGAGGAGTCCTTGACAATTGTCCTCTGGCACCTGATAGCAGATGTTATGGACCCAGGAGCTTTGCTTGTGCACCCCAGCTGAGTGCAGATTGATGTACCCCTGAGAGCTGACCCATGGGAAGGGGGACCCATTGCAGCTCTTTGTTCCCCTATTAAGTGGTTGCGTCTCCCCATTCTGTGACTTGTTAGCAAGAAGCTTCCCAGGGCTGCCCACAGGGTAAGCCAGAGTGGGGAGACACAGAGTGTTTGTGCAGCCTCTTGATGTGTTGCTTTCTCTCCACAGCTGCAGCCGGAGCAGCTGGACTGTGGAGCTGCTCACCTGCAACACCCTCTGGCCATCACCAACCCCATCACTGCTACCCCCATCTTCACACACAGTGGCCTCACTGCTGTGGCTGTCGCCAGCGTCAATAACTACACCGTGGTGTTCCTGGGGACTGCCAGTGGAGGACTTTTGAAGGCAAGTGGAGCCCAGGGGGGGCAGGAGCTGTTCCCTTCCAGCATCTCTGGTCTGCTCAGGGGACACTCTCTTGTTGAGTTTGTCCTGCTTTCCTTTCGTGAGGGAGAAGTAATGGGATGCTGCCATAATTTGTGCAGTGATATATGCTGCCTGGTGGCCATTAATTACTGTTCAACAGAGTAGTCTTGATGAGCCCTATGCTGGAATTGTTACTGTGCAGCTTTTAATTATTAACAGCTCTTCTAATAAATTCTCTCTCAGACCTGCTGCCTTCTGAAGGCTCCATGTAGACAGAGCAATCACTAGGAGATGCTTTGTCCCAGCTGAGTTAAAAGCAGGTGTGAATCCATGCATCTGATGGGGATCTGCTTCCAATAGCATGCCAAAGGCAGTGTACGGCGATGCAATACCCTGGCTCCAGAGCTAAGAAGCAAAGCCAAGGTTCAGTAGTCTTAGCACTTGAAGTTTGCAAAAAAAAGTTTTTATGCCAGACAGCCACAATAGCTTGGCATGGTCTTAGTATTCCAAGTCCACAGAGAAGCAGGGAAAAAAGACCCTGGAGCAGAGACAGGGCTGATACCTGCTTTGTCTCAGCCTCGGGTGAGTGGTGTATAATCTGGAATATTGAATCAAAATGCTTGGAGAGAAGGAAACTGATCCAATCTCTTCTCTCACATCCAAGTGCTCCTGGCAGAAATGTGGGAAGGATCACAAAGCAAGCACTACTTTGATTTCTGCCCACAGGGGCAGGTGGTGGGAGGATGCTGGCACCCTGGGCAGGTGGTGTGGGTGAGGCAGGGGGGCAGAAGCCACACGCAGCGCAGCCCCTGTTCACACAGCATTAACAGCTCTGCTACCATTATCATCCCCGAGAAAGTAGCCTTATCTGCTGAGGCTCCATTAGGGAGAGGCTCCTGGCTATCCTTTGCTGGGATAATTTGCACAGATAGCTCTAATCTAATTCCACAACACAGCTGCATAACCAGAAGCTCTTTTACCTTCGGGGCTCCTTGTTATTTGGCATGGGATACAAGAGACTTTGTGTGAGTTATCGTTCAGATTTGTTGCCTGAGAAAAGACAGCAAAGGGGCAGAAGTAGTGCTTGACCAGCTCCTGCCAGCAGCAATTAAGGCTGCCAGGGGTATATTTGGGGAATTAATCGGATAGGCTGCAGCTGGGCACTTGGTGAGGACTGTTACCAATGCCGTGTCCAGGAAAAGCAGCGCCTGGGAAGCAAGGCATGCTAGGAGCAGTGCCCTCCAAGGAGCTGGGGATGGGAAGGGTCTGTGCTGGCCAGTGCTCCTGTGCCCAGCTCTGTGGACAAGGTGCTGTGGTGGGGTTGCCCAAGACTGCAGCCCCTCTGCTCTCTCCAGTTCCCGTGCAGGACATGTCCCCAGCCCCGCGGGGTGACTGGTGTCCCTGCCCTCGGGGCTCTCCCCAGTGTGGCTCCCCGGACCCAGGGAAGGTGTCTGTGCTGTTGGGGCAACAAGCACAGGAGGCGAAGGGACCCAGGAACAGGCACCTGGAAACAGCGGGTATAGGGAAACCTCAGCAAGAGAGAGGGGGTGGTCAGAGAGCTGAAGTAGAGGGTATCAGGACTTGGTTCATGGACATCTTGGATGATCCCAGGCAAATTATTTCATTCCTGGACGGCCAGATTTTTCCAGCAGGGATAGTGATAGCTCCCTTCTTTTTCTGCACAGTAGCTTGTGATGCTTGCACAGGGTTCTTAGCAGAGGGAGGCCCTTGGCTTTGAGCTTGTGCTATCTCACTAGGATATGTTGGTGCTGCTCTAGTGTGAGAATTAATTAATCCTATGTTAATTAATTAATCCAGACTTCAGAGAGCAGAGGCATGCTTGGTCCTTGCAGCCACTGACTTCCCTTGCTAGCAAGGAGGTAGAATTTTCCTTGCTCCCTTTCCATTTGAAGCTGAGAAGTGACTGTCACAAGAAATTGTGTAGCTCTACTGTTGTTTCCTCTCAGCAACGCCACACTGAATTTGCTGAGTTTTCAAGTCAAATGCCAAGACATTCTGGGATCTGAAAGGCAGGCTGGTCCTCTGCAGCCTCTTCCATCACTGCCAGAACTTCATCTGATGCTTCACCAGGCCAGGTGGGAGTGGGCTCTCCCTCAGCAGCTGCCGTGGTCTTTCCTGGAGGCAGCAGGGACAGAAGCTTCTTTTGGCCCACAGCGACAACATTTACTTTCCAAATGTGCAGGGAGCAGGGGATGATGCCATGTTGCACACCCCTGTTGCTGTTTTTCATTAAGCTTTGGAAATGTAGGGTTCTTTGTAACAAGCACAGAGGTGTGCATGCAGCCACTGACCTTGGGGTAAAGCAAGGGGCAATGCTGCCAGGGCCTGATGGAGTCTGCCAGGCAGGGAGACAGCCTTAGACTAGAGATTTTCCTCTCAATCAGGGGGCTTTAAACAGAAAGTCCAAGGGCCAAGGCCAGTTCACCTGCTATCACTTCTCCTGGCCATGCCTGGGCTTTCTGGAGCCCCAGGAGGCTGCTGTGTGGCACAGAGCTGGCTTTTTAGCAAAGCTCTCTGTGTGCAGCTTCCCAAGCATGTAGAGATAGATTTACAGTGCTTGGAAATGTGGGAACACCATTAGATACCACTTTGATTCTTGTTTATAATGGAGGAAAAATAATCTTCTCCCATATTTGAAAAACGGTTTCAGTGAGTGGCTTTTTCTCACTACAGATTAATCTGGACAGCACCATGAATCTTATTAGCAGGAGATCCATTTCAGTGGCTTATGGAGAGCCTGTCCACCCCATCATGCAGTTTGACCCTTCTGATCCCACCTACCTCTATGTGATGACCTCCTATCAGGTGAGACCTTCAATCTACAGCAAAATAGTCGTTTGAGCATCAGGCCTTTGATTTAGCATTCAGCCCTAATCTGGGAGCTGGAAGGCAATAACATTTGCTGTAATATTGATGGGCAGAGACAGCAAGTGCAGAGCTTTGGCTGGGGTGTCAGAGGACTTTCCAGAGGGTCCCTGTGCTGGTCTGAGGTAGGGGGTCTCCTGCCAACTGGACCAGCTTGTCAGGCTTTCCTGTCTTGGTGGTGTCCACATAAAAAGAAGAATGGAAGATACAGGAGCTAATCCCATCTGGAGGGGTGCAGAAATCAGCAGCTGTTGTTCCTATACAGAGACACAAAAACAACAGTGTGCAGCCTTTAGGGAGGCTTTAGGGGGTTCCTACAGACAGAAGTATGCCTGTCAGAGATGATCCTCGGGACAGTGTGTGCGCAGCCTGGCCAGTGAGAGGGCTGGAGGGGAGGAGGGCTCTCTGGAGAGCGGGAATGCTGCAGCAGGTAGGAGCAGACAGTCTCATCTCCATCAAGTGAGCAGAGGAAGACGAGATGAGTACTCCAGGCGCTGGTGGTTTGTCCTGAATTACATTCTAATCTGTCAAAACAGATGCACAACCACAAATGTTGTATGTTGCATTTCTGTTTTCCAAGCCCTAATTCCCTGCAGATTGGTCATTATCATTTCACAGAGCCCTCCTGGGACTCCTCTCTAGATGACGTTTCAGCCTCTCTCAGCACGGCTCGTAGGCTCTTTGGGCTTGATCAGACACCCAGAGCAGCACCTGTAGTCCTCACCTCTGTTTGATTCTTCTTGAATAAACTAGGGGAGATATTTTTTCCTTCATAGCATCCTGAGCAGTTCCCCAGGAGCTCACCGGTGTTGGGAAGGGGGTTCTGAGCACCATGGGGCTGGGGAGCAGTGAAGTGCTGTAGGTGAAATGGGGTAAGCAGCCCACCAGCCCAGGTGTGCTCACATGATGTGAGCTGAAGGCTCTCAGTACCTCACGTTGTCAGTCATTGCTGTACCTAGTGACTCAGTTTTCCTTACCAAATGTTTAGAAATTGAGGGAGGAAAAAGCAGAGACTGACACATGATTTTCCACCAACTGCTCCTGCTGAGCAAGTCCCCAGAGCTACTTTGATTTCTTTACAAATCAAGTTTTCCAGAGTGGTTTTGTTTTCTGGCCACTCTGTGAATAACCATATAGCATTCAGCTGTCTAGGAAGGAGATTTCTGCAGCTCTGAGTGAAAGCTTTTCACAGAAAGGGACAAGCTGTGAAGCCCTCTCCATCTGATGCATCAGGAAGACGTGGTGTCACTCTCCATAGCCAGACATCACACACCCACAGCCATGCTCTGCCTGACAAGGGGCAGATCAGGGCTGCACTTCTGTGCACCCATGGGGCAGCTGCCCTGTCCCTTGGCCATCCTGACTTGCTCCAGGCTCATGTCCCAGGCTGGGATGGGTTCTGCTGGGTGGGGTTGTGTTGTGGTGTTGGTGTAACATTTGTATTGCTGTGGTGCAGATGACGCGGGTGAAGGTGGCTGCCTGCAATCAGTACTCGACATGCATGGAGTGCCTGGCTGCTGCTGATGCTTACTGCGGGTGGTGCACGATGGAGACCAGGTAGGGTGGGTTGTGTTCCCAGTGTGCTCTAGCCTGTCCTTTGGCCCTCAATGCTGGGCAAGAATTTCTGGTGCCTTTTGTATTTCCAGGCAGTCACACCACTATTAGACTTTGCCTGGTTCTTTTGAAACAGGCACTTTTCAGAATAATTGCATCTGGTCTCAACAGGCTGGGATGCTCTTCAGAGCCAGGGTCTAACTGTGGCTGCATTGTTATGCTGCAGCCAGCTGCCAGTGCAAAGAATATCGTGCAGGCATCCAACCATGGATGGAGAGAGCCAGCACCCTGTTAAAGACTGTCTTTTACCCTTGCAGTTATTATTATTCATGAGCAGGAGATGATTGACACTCAGAAGGGGATTTACAAAGTTAGACTCGGCATTTACAAATCGAAGAAATGGGACAAAATGTCACCTCTTCAATTCTGGGTTCAGGCTAGCCTGCTGTTGCTTACCATGAATCCTGATGCTCTGTTGATACTGGTGGGAGCACACACTCTTGTAGCAGCTAGACACTTTAAATATAGCAGCAAAGCTTTAGGCTGAGCTGCATAGGTGGAGTAGAAGTAGGCAGGCACAGGATTTTCTCAGTATCTTCCTTCACAAGGAAGTCAACATTTTTACCACTGGTTTTAAAAATAATCAACCAGGAATTGTTCCCTTGTTCATTACAGGTGTTCTCTGCAGCATGAGTGCACAAACTTCACAGGGGCCAACTTCTGGGCGAGTGCAAGTGAAGGGGCAGAGCAGTGCCCTTCCATGAACATCTTGGAGCCTGAGATTAATATCGACAAAGAGAGCCCGGTGTGTTTGATGGGAATACCAAATTAACCTTGTGCAGTGTACTGTGGAGTCATTACCTTCTCTCAGGACTGATAAATAACCATGATACTTCAGCACTTCAGCCTGGTTCCACATGGCTTGCGTGCAGGTCATGGGGCTGCTGAGAGCTGCTGTGCTATTGAGTCAGGGAGAGGTTCCCAAAGCACCTGGAGGTGACCTCCTGCCTAGACACCCTGGAGCCCTCAGGACAGTAACTGCTGAGCCCCTAAACAAGACTTGTAAAGCTGCTGTGCCAGGCACACTGGAGACATTTGAAAAATTTTGAAGTATAGAAGATCAGCTGCAAACAGCTAAATCAGCTCATTTTCTTGTTTTGTATGGTTGCTATTTTTAACAACATTTTAATGATATTTTAAATGTTTTCATCAAAATATGTTTTGTTTGAAGACAGGCCCTCTCCCATTGACAAAAATATCTCTGTGCCAAAGTTCTTGACCAGCCCTAAGATAGGGAAATGGCAGTGCTTGGGTCAGAAACCGGAGCTGGAGAAGGGATCCCATGGAACCCTGGCCCTGGTCTGGTGCCCTCTCCATGACTTTTCCTGAGTCATCCTCCTCAAAAGCATTCCTGTTCTCCTTCTCCTTGGAGGCTTATGGCAAAAAGACACCCCTGCACCAGCTGCTGGACTGCTCCTGTCTGGGAGCTGCAGGCACCCAGGAGCAGGGTGATGTTTGCTGCTGGTTTAGGCAGCAGGGTGGAGGACAGCATGAGCAGCTGATTGTAACTGGTTTGTGTTTTGTTTTGTTTTTGTTGTTTTTTTTTTTTGTGTGTGTGTGTCCAAATGTAGGCCCTGATAATACAAATAAATGGAACTATCCCGAACCTGAACGGAACAAATATTTCATGTGACTATGGAAATAATATCCACACGGTAGCCAGAGTTGCTGGAGATTATGTAAACCAGTTCATTTACTGTAGTTTACTTCCACGTGAGAAATATCCAACATTTCCAGATGACCAAGGTATGCAGAGGAAAACAAGCTCAGTTAATTCTAACCACTTTTGTGGACATAACTTTTTGCGGTCTTTTCTATTTTTTTAATTTGTCCATTTGTGTGTGCAGATAATGCATACAGGGAAAAAAGACCCAAACTGCTTCTGTTTTATTGGGCAGATGACTTTGAAGAATGGGAGTTTCATCTTAACATGAATTGACAGTATTTCAAAGCTGTCAATTTTTGGTTTAAATATCAGATTTTAAAAGCAAGTTCATGTACTTATTTTATTAAGATTTGTCTGATTAGAGCTTCTGTTTTAGATTTAATAGGTACCAGAACAAAAATATTTTGGCCCTGGGGAAATAACATTGTTACTTCTATTAATATTTTCAACTGCTTTTGGTTAATTTCCCTCCTGAACATGTGATACCTTTCAGAAGTTCTGGAAGACAAGCAAGTGCAAGCCTATTGGAGACTCAGAAACTCTTAATCCCATTTAGGCAATTAAAGGCCAGACTGAAGCCTTGTAGTGTCACCGTGTCTTTAGATGGCACTGAAGGGGATGCCCACCTTGAGGCTCTGTTGAGCTGGGTTCCAGAGGTGACAAGGACCTGCAGGTCTGGTTGAAGTCAGCTGAGCCTGACCAGATCTGATGGAGAGAGCCCCATTCTATAGCTCCTTCTGAGAAGTTCAATGCTGCATTCCAGACTTGAGTGCTTGTTAAATCTTCATCTTTCAAGCCTGGAGTGAATGCTCTATTGAAGATGGCTGTCTTCAGTAGGAGAAGAATTAGTCAGTCCCTTTGAAAATTCCACTTTTCGTAGGCAAGTTTATAATGCTGCATTGTTTTTCTCCTGAGCTATCCGAAGAATGGGAGATCATTAACTGTTCTGTATTGTTGGTTGCAGCAATGTCCAAATGAATTTCTGGAATCCACTGCACTGATTTATTGTACATATTCTGAAAGAGGCATTGTCTCTTGTCCCTGTTGCTTATATGGCAAAATTGCAGGGGAAAAAAAAAAATTAAGCAATTTTGGCATGAGGAGGAGTTAGTATAGTATGTTGAGTAGCCAAGAAAGGGTTTTCCGCTCATCTCTGTGGATTTGTTGTCATGGGGAAAGTGAGCGGGGTTTTAAAACATAACAGCTAACATGTTTTAATTACCACTTTTAAAAAAAATATCACTTAGCACCAACTGTAAGCAGACAATAATTAATCTGTTAATTAAAACTTGCACAACATGCTGGAATTTTCTGCTGAAAGTCAGAGTTCTTTTCTGATGAGGGTGATGTAAAGCATTGATTTAAGAGGGAAGAGCTGAAAGTCAGAGGGCAAAAGATGAGTGGTCCAAGCCCTGAAATGCAGATTGGAGGAAGCCCCAGAGAAAACAAATCAGATTTAGCCCTTGTTTTCCCAAAGGTCTGTCTTGTCTTCTAAGCGTGAGCAAGAGGCTCTTGCAACCCAATATTCTTTGGCTTGATTCTCTCAGACCACGTGGTTGTTGAAGCTGCTCTGAAGGTCAACAGCAAGAACATTATCCGAGCCAATTTCACTATCTATGATTGCAAAAGAACTGGAAACATTTACCCAAAGAGAGCGTAAGTGACCAGGGTGTGCAGGGGTGCAGGCAGGGGTGTGCAGAGTGGCAGGCAGAGGTGGGTGGCAGCAGAGGGTGGGACAGGGCAGGGTGAGGGACTGGGAGGGTCCGTGCATACACACAGCCTGACCAGGGTCCCCCTGTGGGACTGGTGGGGGGATACTGGCGCAGGAGCCTGGGCAGGGTTTGGCAGGGCCATGGTGGCTGTGCTGCCAGAGATTGACAAAGGAGTGTCCTCACTGTGTCTGCAGCCATCTGGACATGCTGGGGTTTTTTCAGTGTGAATAATATTTTTGCATGAAGCTGGTGCTGTTAACCCATTGGTAGCAGAGACAGGCTTCCCAGCTCTCCCGGGGGGCGAGGGAGGCAGGGACACCTTCACTCTGTCCTTTCTGCCCTTCCTTGTACCCCTTGTCAGCAGGGTGGGCTGGAGGAGAGGGATCTGGTGTGTGCTTCTCCAGGAGCTTGACAGTAGAGACTGCCCTTGGGGTCCCCTGGGTCTTGCCTGCTGGTGGTCCTGTGCCCTGCGCAGACGGGGGGGCAGAGCCTTCATCAGCAGGGGCATGCTGGCTCCCCAGGGAGGTGGATGGGGAAAGAGGGTTTTGGGGGGAAAAGTGTTTTTTGCTAAGCTGGGAACGAATTGGAGCTGGTGGCTCGTGGTCTGCCATGGCACTGGGGATGGAAGGCTCTGCCCGTGTCTGCCGCCAGCTCACAGGGAGAGGACAACCCAGCACCTACTGCAGATGGGTCTTTCTGTGAAAGACTGAACACAATGTGTGACGATGGGCTGTATGGCTGAAGGTTGGCTCCCCCGAGCAGCCCAAAGCCTGGTCTTCTCATGGTGCCTTTGCCATTGCAGATGTACCAGCTGCCTCTCAACCCGGTGGAAGTGTCACTGGTGCCCCTCCACCTATTCCTGTGTCTCCAATCACTCGCAGTGTCACGATGCGCTGCAGATGAAGGTAAGGGCCATCAAACTTTGCTGCTTTGAGATACTTTCCTATGTTGCCAGGCTGTTGCTGTGGTTTCCATCCTCCCAACATCTCTGGGTCTCTGTTAGCCACTGGCACTTGCTGGCCATGGCTTGTCCTGGGCTTGAGTAATGCAATAAAGAGCAATCCTTCACAATTCGTTTAGCTTTGGATAGGCTGTTGTGGCGTGTTAATAACTTGCTGGAGCACCACTGGTGGTGCTCATCTAAAGGAGAAATTCTCCCCTTTCCAAATTACAGCTTTAATAACCCAGAGGCTCAGTGTGTTCCTGCTTGTGAAATTTAAATTGAAGTTAATTTAAATAAAATTGGCCTTTTAGCAATCAATCTGCCATAGAGCCAAGCCAAGCTTTTACACTGTAAATTGAATAACCCTTTGGCAGCAGTGTTCTGCTCTCATCTCAGCTTTTCCAGTGGTTCCCTGCGCTGTTCTCCAGTGGGAGCTTGGCCCCATGACACCTCTCACCGCATGGGGCCAGCCCTGATGTCTGCTTCCCTCCCCTGGAGAGCAGGTTAATGGCTGCAAACGCAGGGGATGGGAAAGGAGATGGGGCCACCATGTTGCACTCCATGCAGTTGTATCTAGTGTAGTACCCTGGAAAGATGGGGACCCCCACAGGTTGGTCCTCCATCCATCATGTTAGCTAGGGCTGGTGTGTGGTGTGTTTCTCATTAAATCTAGGGAGAGAGCTTGGGCAGCGAGAGGACTGCTGGAGCAGGTTCCACATTGTTGGATTGACTTCTTCCGTGACAAAGTGCCATGTAGCCTGCAATTTGGCTGGCAAACACAAAAATTGCCTGAGATAGTTTGTCTCCTTTGACTTAAACACAGATGCTTCTGGAAAGGCAAAGCAGAGCAGTTGTCCAGCAGAGCAGGGAGCAGTGGGCTCTCCTGGCCCAGCCCAGGTGTCCCTGCCAGACCCTGTCTGGGGAACCAGATCTTGACTCGTGGGGCTGCCCCCGTGTTCCCTGCCGGATAATGCAGAGTCTGGCCTTGTTCTGTCCCTGCCTCGAGCTCCTGCAGGGGGGACAAGCAGTAAAACTGATTGTTTGAGGGTAAAACCTCCTGCCATGCCTGTGCCACTTGTAGGAGCACAAGGCTTCTTGCATGGAAGCCTGGCCATGGGGACCGCGTGAGACAGTGTGGCACTTGCTCGCATTGCCTCAGAGCAAGGGACAAGAGCCAGGGCTACCTCTGGCAGCGATAACCAGATAACCAGTGTCTGTCCTTCCCTAAGGAAAACTGTGCCTACCCTTGCTTTCTTGCCTCTGATCCTCCTACTCCAGGAGTATATTTGGTTTGGATGCTGCACCTGGTTTGGGCACGTTCCTCCTTTACCTCTGTGCCTTTCTTAGCTCTTCCTGCTGGTTTCCATGAGCAGCCTGCAGGATCAGGTACTCTGTAGCCCTGGAAACACGGTGCCTTGTCCTACAGTCAGAGCTTGCAGTAAACAGACCATTGTTGGCGTGGCTGTACCTGAAAACAGGTCTGCTGGGAAGCCAGCATTGCAGGCTCCATCCACAGCACTTTAAACATTCAGACCCCTTGCCCTGATCCAGACCTCAACGATATAATCAGCTGGAAAGCTCTGTTTCTAGCTGCTGATGAGCAGTGGGAGAAGGGGCTGCAAGACAAGTTAATCAGTCCTCTAAAGTGTGTTTTTCTAGCAAGCTACACCAGCTGCTGTGACATGCAAGGACACACCAAGCTGTAGGAGCTTTTGCATGAATTTCCAGTTGTAGCCCCGCTGGCTTTATTTTAACTCTTTTGATTCCCCTAGAAGAGGCTTGGGACTGAAATTTCTCCCCAGTGCTCTCTTACCATGTGCATCTCTGTTATTTAATATCCTTGTTTAGGTGGCACCAGTTGCGCTTGGCTGAGTGTCCTGGTAGGAATGAGGCGTGTTTTCAAGAGTCAAACGGGCACTTCTGGATAGTTTCCTGATGCATAGCTGGTTCTGGGGAAGGCATGATAGAAACCTCATGCTCTCTGTGTGTCCAGCCCCAAGTATGTGTCCTGCTGGTCACCTGGGCAGGCAGGCTGTACTGTTCAACAGAGGAGCAGCAGCTCCAGCTCCATCCAAGTCACAGTGGGGTAACTCCTGCTGGAATCCAGAAGGAAATATTGCATGCTGTAAATCGTTCTGCATAATGGACCAAATTTGTTGTCTTTTACCCCAATGGCTCCACTGTCAAAAGCATTAATGTGTTTATACCCTGGGGCAATGGAGAAGCTGTCTTTGTTTCTTCTGCAGTTTTCCAGTGCGATTTACATTTCATGAGACAACAGGATGGGCTTGTCATGCTGACTTGAATTCTGAGTCAGCTCCAGTATCTGAGCCATCAATTTAAAGTGAGAACAAAAGTAGGGGGACGGATGACCTTTCAAAATCGTTTTTCAGCTTCACTTAGGCCTTTCATTTAAGCTGTCCTACTGCTGCAGTCCCCTCGGTGAAGCCCCTGCTGCTCACTATACCCTTCCCCTGCACACACACATGCACACACAACCCCCCGCACACTTCTGAAATGACACTGGGCTGGAGGGAGGCTGCCGGAAAGTGAAATCTCTGCAGGGGCTTGCAGAAATGTGCATGGTGATGTGAGAGATATCGGCTTCCCGCTGGCAGGGGGGGTGTCACACTGGCAAATTTGCCATTGGAGATGGCACTGCCTCTTTTTAGTATCACTCCAGCCCTGTCCTCTGACATTTAAGTGCATGTTAATGCCCAGAGCGTCAGCTGATGAGTGTGTGAGCATTTGCTTTTCACCTGTGAGTGCATTTTTTCAGCACAGGAAGATGGAAGTGGAGCCTGGGGTCTGGCAGCTGCTCACCTTCCCCACCTGGTGCAGGAACCTGACAGGAGCATCCAAAAAGCATGCACCCAACTAACCTCTCTCTTCTTCGTCTTGTTTTGTATCTAACAGAACAAAATTGACTGTCCACGAATTGTACCTGCCTCACTGGACCCAATACCCACAGGGGTGTCTCGAGATATTACCATCTCGCTGGCTAAAACAACTTTCTCTAAGGTAAATAGTTCCTGGAGAGGTGGGTAAGCTTTGGATGAGGTCAGTCGCATGTGCAGTAAGGCAGAGGGGTCAGTCAGCTGAAGGGGTTTTGGTACGAGCTGGTTTCTGCCTTGGGAGCAGGTGATGGGTTTGTGTTAGCAGCTGGTGTCTGTGTTAACAAAAGGTGCTGGTGGAATCCAGCCACCCCAATGGTGAGTGGGGTGCACAGCAAAGTTGCCTGGAGATGCTGTTTGTGTCCAAGCATTCCCCAGGGATCTCCATGCAAAACAGGCACAACATGAAAATATTGGAGTGAAATAAAAGTTCCTGGTTTCCTGGTGGGTGTTTGCTCCACCACAGAGAGCACCAGTGGCATGCTGTCCTGGTGCTGTGTGCCAGCCTGGCCCCACTGCCTCACACTCTGGAAGGAAGGACAAACCCACAGCTTCAGGCAGAGAGTCCTCAACTGGCCAAACCACTGCTTGAGTATACTGTAGAAACATTTTCACTTCACTTCTGGTTGTCACTGTGAAGGGTTTTTTTGGTTTTGGGTTTTCTTGTGAAAAAAAATCCTTTCTGTGACATTTTCTGGCTTGTTAATTGTAATAGGGTGAGAAGCAGAAGTGGACATCAAATGGTATGCTCAGAGATGTGTCCAATGCCAGGAGGAACCAGAGGAATTTGGGGCAGGGAGGCTGGACACCAGGAGTACCTCTGGCCAAGCTCTGGGATCTGTAGACAGCTGCTTTGTGTCATTTTGGGCTGAGTCTTTTAGCAGAACTCATGGGGCTGGCTGGCCATGTCCCTGCAAAGGGTACTGGTACACAGGACAGCCAGGCAGCTCCTGTGGGAGAGGAGAAGGTTGGGAGTGCTGGTGGAGCTGTTGGCTTGCATGGCTTCCCCAACCCTACCCTCCACCACAGGGCTACAATGAGCATTCCCCGCCTGGCTGGGGCTGCTGTTTCCTGCAGGGTCCCAGGCTCTGAGAAGGAGGATGTGCCCTCTACAATCAGCAGCAAAGGGCAAGAAGTTCTCCTTCCTCTGTGGGTGCTGGAGGAGGCTGAAGGGGAAGCAATACCGCCTGTAACCTGATAGGAAATGGAGTCAGCAGGAAAGGGGCTCTGGCACACCAGCTTCCTCCCTCCACCATCTGCAGGCTGTCCCGGAGACCTGGCAGGATTTCTTCTGCTTTCCTCTCGGCAGGGAGGCATGAGCACTGCTGGAGCTTGGAGCATCAGATCCA
The DNA here is from genome assembly GCA_023637945.1 of Phaethornis superciliosus. NCBI lineage: Eukaryota > Metazoa > Chordata > Aves > Apodiformes > Trochilidae > Phaethornis > Phaethornis superciliosus. The sequence continues at coordinate 338,992 of JAJQWJ010000013.1, forward strand.
CTTGCCCCAGCCCCTGGCTGCCATGAGGGCACTGCCTGGCGGGGTCAGGGGTCTGGGCCAGCAGAGGGGCTGGGCACAAGGCATGTGCTGGAGGAGATTCTAGTTTTCCCTTCTAGCTCCACATGTGTTCACTGAGGCAGCAGCTGCCTGCCAGGAGTCTAATGCTTTCATGGCTTTTATCAGATCCACTGGTTTTCAAAGGGTCGTTAGACCTTAGTAGTGGTGGAGCATCAACCTGCTTAGAGATGGCATTCCTTTTTTTTTTTTTTTTTCCTTCAGAATAGGGCCACAGCAGTAACTCGGGTCAGAATATCATCCTTGTGTTATCAGGAAAACAGCACAGAAAATCTGCCTTTGAACATACTCCCGGCTGGGTCCTCATTTGAATTAGAGATTTGCTCTGTGCATGTTTGAGCCCAGATCATGCATTAGTTTGGGCTGGTTTGGGCGAGGCAGCTTGGGACCTACGCTGATTCTTGGTCGGCATTGCAGCAGAAGTTCCAAATGCCCCCAGTCCAGAGGAACCCAAGTACCTGTAGCCTCACCTCTCACAGGCTGTGCATGCTGTGGGTCAGGAACATCTCCTGGTCTGCCTCTGCGACAGGTCAGACATGTCTCCCAGTCCATGTGCCATGTGTCCTTGGCTCCAGGAGCAGAAACTCCACACCTGGTCACGACATTTTACAGCAGCATGCTGGGTGACAGCAAGGGCAGGGCTTGGGTTCATGTGCTGTGCAGGGGTGTGTAACAGAGCAGGATTAATGCAGCACAGGCCCCTCCCTGTTTACAATATTGGGTTCTGATCTTCTGACTAGAACTGTGTCTCAGGTACTGATGACAGAAACAAGGTGAGACCTGACACCATCCATATTGGTTGAGCAAAATGTTGAACTGCATGAAACGGCTGTTGCAGCCACTCTGCCCTTGTGTCCCCTCCTGCAGGAGACAGCTCTGGAGTGCCATTTTGGGATGGACAGGACGTTCGAGGCCCGGTGGATGAACTCCTCCACTGTGGAGTGCATGCATGTGCTGGTGAGTCTGGGGGGGTGGGCTGCCAGCCCCTGCTCTGCTGGGGCTTGGGAAGAAGCTGCTTGTTTACCTTCCAAATGGAAAGAGTTCAGCTCAGGCAAAAAATTTGGCCACCTTTCAATGTTGCTATTTCTGTAGCTTTTATTCCAAGCTAGGAATTGCCCTGAGAAAATGCTCCAGCACTCACCGAGGGGCCGTGTGTGGCTGCTGGAGGGGAAGCTGTACCTCCCAGGCACAGAATGTTTGGGCTTCCACTGATCAGCGGGAGAGAAGCACTTTTGTTAACTCTGCATTGCAGCCTGGTGCTGAGGATGCACAGACTGGCCAGTCTGCTAGCTTTCCTCTGTTTCTGTTCAAAATAGCAGCAAGGGCTCAGCTCTTGGTGAGGTGTGTGCTGTGCCCTTTGTTTAGACGTCAGCAAAGCAATTAAAACAGAAAACAGCCTTCCTTTCTCTCTGCTAAAGATGTGTGAAGATGAGACCCTTCTATACTGAGAAGCTATGGCCTAGAGAAGCCTCATGAGCAATGTTAATTCATGTAGTCTGTGCATGGAACATCATATTTTACTAAGTTTCGTAAGCTCTTTTTTATTATTTTGTGTGTGCAGCTCCACACAGCAGAAAAAAGCCATCTCTTCCCAGTGAACCTTCAGCTGAAGGACAGACCAGACAGATTTATCGACAGCCCAGAGTTGATGACAGGTCTGAGTTGAAAATATTTTTATTCTGTTCTCATCTGGTCAGCTTCAATGACTCTAAAATCCTGCCCAAGTTTATGGGTTCAGGAAAGAGACCATGGCTCAGGCACAACTCAGTTTTTCCTGCCAGGCACATGCAAAAATTGCGTTTGCCCTGAGTTGTGTCCATGTGAAGGGGTTTCCAGAAATCAGATGGATGTCTGCAGACATCCCCTGTGCACCCAGGGAAGGTCAAGGCCTGTCCCTGAGCACGGGCAGTGGTGGCGTCTGTGTGTGGGGTGGGCTGATCCAATGCTCTCCGTCACAGCAGAGATGTGGGGTATCCCCAGAGCCAGGGAGGAACTCTTAGAAGAGATAAGGGATGAGGGGGAGGGCTCTGTGTGGCATCAAGGTCCAGCATGCTGTAAAAAGTGAGTCTTTCATTTTTCTCCTGTGCTGAGAAAGAATAAAAGGTATAGTCACATTTCACCCCTGTCCGGCTCCCTGTCTCTGGGAAGAGCACTGGGGTCTCCATGGGAGCCCTTGGTCCATCAGCAGGCTCGGGAAGACAGGCATTGCTGGGTCAGGAGTGTGCTGGTGGTGTGCAGAGGGGATGGGCCAGGACAGGGATGTGGTGGCTCTGGTTCTGTGCTCTGGCCAGAGGCAGCAGCTCGGGGCACTCATCCTGCTCAGAGCTGTCAGCAGTTACACTGGAAGGTACTGACTGACCTGGGTGCAGAGGGGAGGTGGATGTCTGAGGTGAGATTTGTTCTGGGGGGTAGCTAGAATGGTCAGCCCCTGGCCAGGAGAAGGTCTCCCCATAGAGAACCCGTGTCAAGGAGGCTGATCTAGGCAGGTGTTCTCTGCTGGTGAAATAACCTTTGAGACAGCAGCACAGGCAGACTGGAGACACAGCTTCCATGAGGAGAGGTGTCTGCACTTCTGAGATACAGAGCTGACCCCGAGGCGAAGGGAGGAAGATCTGAGCTAAGAGTATATTCCATGTCTGAGAGGAAAGGCTTCATGCTCAGCGTGGGTGGTGCTGGGAGCGGGAACGGCAGCAGAAAGAGTGTGGAATCCCCTCCCAAGCGGAGGAAGCGCTTGCTCACACGGGCTGTGTTTGCAGCCATTGGAATTTGCCAGAATATCTGGAGATTCTGTAGGACTGCCAGGCTGCTCCGGCTCCTCCCCATCTCCATCAGAGTGGGGAGAGTGAAATTAGAGAGGCTGACTTGCAAGCAGAGACAGATCTGCCAAGACAGTTATAAATGTGTGCACTTTTTATACTGTGTTTAATGGAATTACTGTTACTAGTATTTATTATCTCTATATTCTGTAGCTTTTATCACTAGTTGCAATTTGGGTGTCCACTGAAGGAATCCCAGCTCTTTCTGTTGGGTGGGAGACCAGCCAGTGTAACTCACTCGGTGGACTCAAGAGAAGGTGAAATAAGCTCCTTTTTTGTGGATAATGGGCCTGAGACCTCCTGTGGTGCCAAAGAGGTTTCATTAGCATGAGCACAGGTAGATGGGGTTTGTTAGTTGCTTATGAAGTGCCTTGAAAGCGGAAGTGCAAATTGCGACTGTTTCTCTGGTTTATGTTTTCCTTCAGTGTCTCCTCTGGGGAATAGGGTGTGAAAGCAACATTTCCTGAGTGTTTCTGGCTGTTTATCTCAGCGGATACCCACACTCCAGCGGCAGAGATCTTTAGACTGGAGAGGAAATGTAACCTAGGGCACCAGCTAAAGAAGAGGTGAAAGCGGTGTAGAAAAATGATGTGGAAGCTGAGCTGAGCAGATCAGAAGGGAGAAGTCAATGAAAGGGGCCCGTGGTCACCAGGGGGAAGGAAAGAAACTGTAAACATTGTACAAAGCACTGTAACCATCCAGTTTTTGTCAAGACTGTGGAGGCAATGTGATTGCTTTGCTAACAGGATGGAGCTGGCTTTGCAAAGCACCTTCCCATGTGGATGCTGAGACTTGGAAACTTGTAGCAGAAATTGACAAAAGGTTTCCAGTTTAGGTGTTGTTTTTCAAGGGGAAGAAAAAGGAAAAGAAAGTGCTAAATTATATTGCAGTGAGAACAAGCACCCGGTCCTTCTGGGAAATACTCAGGATAGCAGCCAAGCGCTGCTTCATCTTGCTGTACATGCAAACTGCTCTGCTCAGCCACTGGATTTCAGATGTTGCTTGGATTAATGTAGCTGGAGGGGGTGGGGGTTGACTGCCTGAAGGTAAACAAAGCTGTGAAAACTTCAGGTCCAGCAGCTCATGCCTTTTGTTGTCTCTGGTTTAGTGGAGGTGTACAACTGTGCGACGGGCAGTGCAGACTGCTCCCAGTGCCTGGGGAGGGAGGACCTGGGGCACCGCTGCCTCTGGAGTGAGAGCAGCTCCAGCTGCAGGCTGCACAGTGAGCCCCAGCACACCTCGGATGCCTGCCCAGCTCCCGAGATCAGGAAGGTAAGACCTGAATATAGTGTGGAGAGCAGCTGTGGCAGGGCAGGGGTCTGCAAGGGGGAACCATGCTTTGTCCCTGGTGCAGTCAGGGTCAGGACCAGTGCTGAATTATTCGCTGACTTTCTGTGCTGTTGAGTCACCTGGTGCCAAGGACATCCTGCTAGTGCCTTCATTATGTTAGTGGGAAAAACAGCACTGGCAGAGTCTAAATGTCCCAGAATTCCTGGGGTTGGGAAATGGGAGAAGGATTTGTAAGGTTGGCTGCGGGCCTCTTATCAGGAATAGTGTTTAATGGAGCATAACTGAAATGTGAATGTGAGCACTATCTCCAGGCACATGTGCTCTGCAGTTCTGCTGAGATTAGGAGTGGCAGAGGGACCTTGTGGCATTAGGTCTTTTGAAACGAGTTTTATTTAAATTGTAGTTGAATGAATGTTTGGGTGCATTTGGATCGGGAGTTCTGCTTAGAGGTGTTCTATGAGCCAACAAATTTGTCTCTGACAAGTAGCAAAAAAAGAATATAAAGCAAATCTTAAAAGGATCTCCCTAGGAAAGGAGAAGCTGAAAAGGCAAAACAGCTATTAAGAACATCAGTATGAGGATATTCTTTGGGAGGTGTGTAGCAATAGCTACTCAAAATCTGGATGCCATACCACTTCATGGAGGGGCTGCAGAACCCCCTTGCCTGCCCCTGCCCTCTGGTCACCATGGGAGAGGGCTGCTCCCCTCAAGCCCATCCTTCCCATACACACACACCAGATATTATCAGCACCTGCCAGAAAAGAATGGAAGGAAACCATAATTCAGGTCGCAGAGTGTCATAGGGCCCTCTTGCTGTTCCCTTAGCAGAGTGTAGCTGGCAAATCCAAATCCTCCACAGGCAGGAGGGCAAACAAACCCTCACAGAGCCCTTCTGCAGGGAGCACTGAGCTTGGTGGTGGGTCTTGACCAGCAATTCTGTCTTACCCATGGGTGGCCAAGTGGGACATATGCCCAGGCTTCTGGTTGAAGGCCAGAAGCTCCCTGGTGGTTCTCCTCCAACCTGTGCCTTGGTGCTGCAGATTGAGCCGCAGCGGGGGCCTCTGGAAGGGGGCACGTTGCTGACCATCCATGGGAGGAACCTGGGCCGACGCTTCAGCGACGTTCTCGGTGCTGTCCGCATTGGCAGCGTGCCGTGTGTGCCGCTGCCCGACAGATACCTCGTCTCGGAGGCGTGAGTGTCGGGGAACAGAGAGGATGTCCCTGTCCCCCTCAGGTCCCCTGTCCCTCCCCATCCCCACTACTCGCCCCATTCCCTTCAGCCTCCCCCAGCCTCCCCTTTCCCTTCTGCAGGATCGTGTGCCAGACCGGGGAGGCTCAGGAGGCATTCTCTGATGTGCTGACGGTTAACATCAGCCGGGAAGGGAGGTCCAGGGAGCGGTACTCGTACGTGGTGAGTAGCTGTCTCCTAGCTGTGATTCTCACATTGATGTTCCCTGTGGCCTCCACTCCCCCAGCTGGCTTAGGAAGAGGATCTACCGCAAGGAGTGTGAGGGTCCTCACTGAGCAGCAGACAGGTTTCCTTGCTCGTGGAGCCCTGAGCAAGGTCTATCAGAGCTGGGCTGGAGCATGGGCAGGGCTGCAGCACAGCCTCACTGCAGCCTCAGCTCCTGCAGAGCTGATCACTAAGCCTGGCTCCATCATTGTTTCTCCTGCTATAAAAAGGAGCTCATTTTTCTTCCCGCTCTTTTGCTAAAGTGCCATTACAACCTGTGAGATTGGTGAGGCTTGCAAAGTCTCTTTGTGCTGTCTGAGTTACATACCATGGACTCACATAATTTAGAACTTGTTTTTCTTGCTGCAGAGATTTTCTTAGCTTTTGCATGGGAATAACGTGAAGGGATTAACTTGAGCTAACCCTGTGGCATTATACAAAGAAAAGCCCCTTATAGCTTTGTGCTGTACCATCTCACAAAGATAACTGACACCTCTATAAACCTGAAAGTAGTCCATGCAGCTCGTACAAGGTCCCTTGTCTACAGCTGGACATGGTCAGGCCCATGTATTCAGGGCAAACACAAGAGGATGGGTGCACAGGGCAGGCTGTTTGCTCAGAGCCTTTTTGCTTCTTCTGGGTAAGAACAGATTGTGCTGGAGTCTGGTGACCTGAAAGATGACTTCAGCCCCAGGAAAGGACATTTTCTTCCTTTTAGCCTTTGTGAGAAATTCAAGGCAGGATCCTGGAATAATCCCCCACCCTGTAGCCGATCAGGTGCTGGGTGTTCAGTCATGAGAAGTTTACAGAGCATGCAGCCAGATGGGCACATCCCTGCACCCAACAGTAGAGCTGGGCCAGGCCATTCCCATGGTTTCCAGGCATCCATGTTCACATCCAAAATGTTTTTGAGACCCACTAGTCTGGAGTGGAGCAAGTACCTGCTGTGCTTGCTGGGATACAGCCATGGTACCTTGGGACTGGGATTTCTGGTGCATGGCCATCAGGATGTGTGTGCTGACTCAGCCATATCAGTTGTTGCCTGGCTGATTGTCTTCTTGATGAAGAGGTGAAGGACCTGAAGAGTGGGAAGAGGCTGGGCAGCTTCTTCGCTAGCTTTTGGCATGCAAGGAAAAGCTCTCTCAGGAAACACCTGTAAGAAGCACCAGCACTAGACAAAGCAAAAGGAGCCACAGCCAGTCACTGAGCTCAGCCCAGGTCCAAGAGAGCTGTGTGTTGGCAGCTCCTGAGCAGGCTTGTGACAGAGGCTGTCCTCTTGGAGTGGGAGAGGAGTTGTTTTTTGCTCAGGTGGCACAGCAGAAAGCTCTCTGGTGTCTGTCTCAGCAAGCTTGGAGAAGAGATGAGGCAGTGCCCTGCTCTGTGCATGTTAGGGAGTGAAGCTGCACAACGTGTAGCTACTGCTCTGTTCCACACCAAGAGTGGCTTCCACACCATTAGCACACTAAGACATACAATAGCTTGAAGATGGAGCAGACTACACCATGCATGACTGGTCTTGGTGAGACCTGAGCTTGAGCACTGATAGCAGTTTACCTGAAGAAAATCTAAAAGACTTTTAGAACTGCCCTTCAAGAGAAAATCTTTTGTAAAATACCAAATATTGTGTGTGATACATCTTTAAAAATCCCCTTCAGATGTGTGTTGAAGGGACAGTATGCAGCTGTAATTTTGGGGAGGAGGGAGAAACATGATCAAGACACTTCTCCAGAACATGGCAGGCTAAGGATGAGCTGAATTATTTGCAGAAGTGCTGGCAGAGCACTGAGAGTGGTAGCCACTGGCTCTTGCTGAGGGGAAGAACGGCAGGGCTTTGAGGAACATAAATAATCCTCTCTGCTATTGTTGTAACTGCAGATTTGAAAGCATGGGTTAGGGGCCAAGGGCAGGAGATGACTGGCTGTAGGCACTCGGAGAAATACAGATTAGCGAAATGAATCCTGTGGAAATGGGTAATCGTCAGAATCAACTGAGGAAATGGCTGCAGAGAAATGAAGCGGTCTGAGTGTAGGACAGGGGCAAGGATAGCTATTAATAAGTATGTTTGTGTAGCTGGATTGACAGGAAAGGTGCCATTAGCACCAGGCAGTGTAAGCAGCTCAGCCCATGCTCCTCACTGCCCCAGCTTGTGTGGTTTTGCTGTGAGGCAGCAGCAAGTGATGGGCTTTGGGGGCTGAGCTGTTCAGTGTTTCACTGGGAATTACCCGGTGTCTTATGGAAGGGCCTTGAAATCATTATTGCTCTGCCCTTGGTGTCAGATCCAAACCCGAGCAGTGAGGTGGCCCAGCAGACTCTCCCGGGGTGCCTGGTGTGGCAGACACAAGGGTCCAGTGGCGCATTAGTTATCAAAACCTCAAGCTCATGAATCTCAGGACGATTTTCAGGGGCTGCAAGTGCAGATAACATACATGCTAATTTCTGCTGAAAATACCGAGAGGCAAAGTGACTTACCCCTTAGTTCCTGTTGCCTCGAGAGATTCAGGTTTGAAGCTTCCTTAAGATGGAGCTTGATATTCAATTATCTAGACCCAGGTGGCTGGTTTATAAATCTCAAGGTTATCATCCAGAGGGGCTTTAGCATTAGCTTCACATTTAGGAGGAAATGGATCTGGAAGGGAGAGATGGTGAGAGCTTGAATGAAGGAGACATTTCCTATTGCTGATAGATCTTGAGCTGTTGCCAGATCTGGATCCTCCGTGGAAATCTCAAGGGACTGGTAAGATCCTGGCTCCAGTTTGGACTCATGTCTCATTTATCACCAGAATTTAGAGACTGCAGAGAATCACAGAGTTTTTACATGATCTCACGCCTCAGCACTTGTACTTGTCTCCTTGTTCTGAAACCTGGCAGCAAAAGCTTTTGTTGTTCTCCTGTTTCACAGCCGTACAATGCTGTATACTTAAATTTACCAAAGCAATTCCCCCATGCAGTGTGAAGTATCCAAATGTGACTTTACTGGCATATGAAACAGATTTCCCCTTTGTTTCTAGCTTCCCGTGGTGCAGTCCATAGCCCCCCTGAATGGCCCAAAGGCTGGAGGAACCAGGGTGACCATCAGAGGCAGCAGTCTGGATGTTGGCTCAGAGCTCCGTGTCCTCGTCAATGCCTCCAAGCAATGCACTGACCTCAGGTGGGACCATTGGCAAGAGCCGAAGGGTGATATTGTCTCCTAGGAGACGGGTAAGAGCAGGGCTGGGGGGCAGCTCTATGTGCAGCTTTGAAGCCATGTGTCATCCCCACCATGGGATCTCCCTTGACTGCCACTGACCCCTCACTGTCCCCAGGGCCTGGGCCAAGCTGCCACGTGATGCCTGACACCGGGAATGGCCTTGGTGTTAGGATGTCATGGTGGGAGTGACCAGCAGCAAATCAATTGCTGCTCGGTTACCTGACACTGCCAGGCCCCCTGGGTGGTCTGGAACCAGGACCAAAACCCTGGGAGTGAAGCAGAACATGGACGTGGTTCCCAGATCTGCTGGAGGCAGGAGGCACCTGCAGGCCCAGGGTGGGAAGAAAACCCTCCTGCTGTGTGCTCCTGTCCTGTCAGGGGGGGGCAGTGGGATCCTGCCCCTTCTCTTCGGCTGCACAGGACATCAGGCAGGCAGCCCTGGATGGTGCTTGCTCAGAATTTCTCGTTAGCAGGCAATGTACTAACAAGTGACTGGCACATGTCCGGAAGCTCCGTGCCTGTCTCTGCTGAGCACAGTGCTTCCCCCATGGGTCTTCCTGGAGGCTTGGGGCTCCAGTGCTGTGCTGGGGACTGTGGTGCTGGCTCTGGTGCTCTGTCTGTGGTGGCTGTCTGGAGCTGACCCTGTCTCTCCCTGCAGCCGCAGTGACAGCACCATCACCTGCACCATGCCGTCTGCACAGATCATCGCGTCTGTGCCAGTCTGTGTCCAATTTGAGAACAAGTCTTGTGCCAGCTACAATATCACCTTCAAGTATGAGAGGAACCCCGTTATATCAGACATCAACCCGAAAAAGAGCCAGATCAGGTGAGGTCCTTCCTCTGGCAGGGACAGCCAACTTGTGCGGGATTTGTGTCCCTTGTTGAGATCAACATCTTAGCTTTTGCTGAATGTAGAATTGAATGATGCTCTTCCATCGAAGTGCAGAGCTAACTGGAGTACCATGGTGTAGCTTGCGAGCTCACCGTGTCTGTGCTTTGAGCCATCAGGCACAGAGTAAACCCTGAGCAAACCCCATGTAGGAACCCCTGGAGTCACTGGATTCCAGCCAGGAGGCAGGGGACACTATGGGGGCTCTGTGAAGCACCATGTTGGAGCACCGTGACTTCATTCCAGAGCTTTGGACCCAAAGTCGTTGTGACTAGAGTGGTTTTGAGAGAATGGATTTGTACCTCCTGCCTGTTCCTGACAGAGACACTCTGAACATATCAAACATGATAGGGAGGAAGGGAAAGGTCCACCCAGAGTAGAGCTGATGCTGTCCAGAGCAGATGGGCAGTGCTGGTTCTCCCAGCTGGTTCACCCCTTGCTCTGCCTAGCACCATGGCCCTTGTTACTGTCATTAATTGACTGCACATTGAGAGGCCCATGTTTCCCATTCCCCAGGCAGCAGATCCAAAACAAAAAACAACTTTCCTATTTCCATCTAAATAAGAAATGCCTGGGAGATGCAGGGTCTCTGTCAACCTTAAAGGGCTCTCTTCCCTCTCCAAGACTCACAGTTCTCTGCTGTGAGGCAGCTGGTTGCTGTGAGGCAAGGGTAGGAAATATGTCCTGGCCCTTGCTATGGGAGGTTGGAGGTTAGCCTTGTCCAGTGCTGTGGCCGGGGCAACCTGCTGCGTACCCCTACTCCTCTGGGCAGTGGGAGCAAGGGGGACAGTTTGCTGCAACTGGAAGAGATGTTCCCCCTTTCCACAACAAGCAGCTGCTGCTCCTCCTTCCTTCCCTCATACCTCAGCAGCAGTGTGCTTGCTGCAAGTAGGAGGACTTTGGCTGTTGGGTTGCCTTTTCTGCTCAAGCAGCTGGGAAACATCCCTGGAAAAATGACAGCAGGGAGACCCAGCCATGGCACCTTGCTGCTCTGTGTTGTCCTCTACAATCACCCTCTCTTTCTTACCTTCTCCTTGAAGTGGGGGCAGGATCATCACCCTGGATGGAAGAGGCTTTGAGCTGGTTCAGAACGTGTCCATGGTGGTCCGTGGCATCGGCAGAGACCAAACGGTGTGTGTCCCTGTGGGGTCTTGCCAGGAGCAGGCTGTGTGCCCAGGACCCATGCTGCAGGCTGGGCTGGGAGCAAGGCTGGGTGGGAGCACTCAGGAGGTCAGGTTTTTGATGTTCATGCTCTCTCCTGCTTCCAGAGCTGTAAGGTTCACACCAATACTGTCATCACCTGCCCCTCTCCAGCAGCCTCCAACATCACTGTAGGGAGCAAGCCTGCGCCCGTAGATTTCTATCTCAATGGTCGCCTCTATGCAGACGAGCACCTGGCCCTGGATGAGGAGATGTACCCTGAGGAGGCCTTGCACATCAGCAAGTTCAGCCTGGAGTACTATGCTGACCCCCAGTTCTTCACAGCTAAGAAGGAGAAGTGGATCAAGCACCACCCTGGCGAGCCCTTAACTCTGGTCATACACGTAAGCGAGTGGCACTGACAGCTCTGCTCCTTTTGAAGTGTTGCCTGCTCTCCACTGGGGAGCTTGTCAGTCCTCAGTGCCAGCACAGTGACCATCCACAGGGGCAGAAGGGAGAAGAAGGGGATGAGGATGGGAGAGGCAGGAGTTATGCAGGTGCTCAGCCTGCTGCTCTCTTCACGTAGCCTGATCTGAGGATGCCCTTAGAGGCATTGTGGCGTAGGGCTGTATCTGAAGGATGTAATAGCAGGAAGCTAAATAAAATACTGGATGTACGAAAAAAAATAATGTACTGGCCTGAAATTAGGCAGGTATTGCAGAAGGTCCTGACAATAGGTATTTATTCCTGCAGACACAAGTCATGCATTCTTTTCTTGACTACTGAATTCAGCTCAGTTAACAAGGAAGTTGGGATACAGCAGTTGAGTGCCTTGGACAATGTGCAATAGTAATTCAAAGGCCATTGTTCACTGCAGGATATCCTCAATGGCTGCAGTATGCTTCAGAAATTCACTCCTCTTTCTCAGGCTTTGCAGACACATCCCCTGGCCACCTCCTCTCCTGTACATCCTTCCCCTCTCCCAGGTGGGCTCTCAGATCCTTATCTGTGGTGCACAGCAGGGCAGATCAAAAGCAGACTTTTTCCAGGTTCCGTGAGGGGATTGCTCGTCCCATGCCCCATGCAGAGTGAGGAATGGGAAACAGGAAAATGGGGAACGTCCCAGTTCTGAGTTTTTTGTGGAGTGCTGGAAAAATGTCCTTAGAGAGGGAGAGTGGTCCCAGGTCTGAAAAATAGCAGGGAATATGGAAAGGAAAGCAGGAAAATCTATTGCAATCCCAAATGCTGCTCTAGAGACTGACATCCTGATTCTATTTTTGTTATTAGAAAGAGCCTGACAGCCTGGGCCTGGAAAGCAATGAGTACCAGGTGAAAATTGGCCTGATCTCCTGTGAGATCCAGATTGTTTCGGACAAAGTCATCCACTGCTCTGTCAATGAGTCCCTCAGTACCTCGGAAAGGCAGCTGCCAGTGACGGTGAGTGCCTGCAGCCTGCACAGCCGGAGCGTGTGGGGCAGGAAGGTCCCTGCTGCCACCCCTGCCTGCAGGGCAGGACCTGCAGAAGGCTGTGGATAGGACAGACACAGCACACTGTGTGTGAGCGGTCCCGGTAGGATGAGGGTGAAGGCAGAGCAGAGGCTGCTCTGAGTCACAGTGAGGGGCTGCCCTGCTCCTCAACGCAGCTGCCTGCTGCAGGGGGTTTGTGTCAGTTCTAGAGGCTGTGGAACACTGTGAAATCCCTGGGCATGTGAGGTTTTGTCACTTGCAGTCATTTTCTTTCTGCCCTCCATGAGATCTGATTGGGGATTTCCATGCAGTTTTCCATCAGATGGCCTCCTGCCAGCAGAGGAGCTTAAAGGGGACATGAGGGTCCCGTCTTCACCAGGCTGCAGGAAGCCCGTGGAGATGGGTCCCTGCATGTGACCAGAGAGGGCAAGAGGGGAACGCAGGGCTGGAAACATTCAGGTTGCTTCCCAGGGGCTGCTGTTTGATCACTGCCAAGAGTTTGGTGTTATCTTTGTGTCTGCAAAATTCACAGTACTTCATTACTGTCCTCTTTTCCACAGGAGGCTTGACTTTAGTGTTCTTCTCACCCTCATGTCTTGTGGAGTCCATTGCCCTGCAGGGATGTGGCTGTGGCTCTCCATATCTGGAGAGAAAAAGCCTTCATCTCCATGGTGTGAAGCCGTGTTGGCAGCAGAGTGGGAGCCTGCAGGGTGGGCAGGGAGGAGGTGGAAGGGTCTGGAGGCAATGGAGGGGCAAAGGACTTGTGTAGCCAGAGGAGAGGCCACTAACAGGGCTGTCCAGTTCACTGGCTACAGTCTGCAGTTTGTGAAATCCTGTTGCAAACTGGAAATGTGGAAATGCAGAAGTAGCAGAATTTCCCAAGTCATTTTAATGGAAATTATAAATAGGGTAATTTTGGTTTTAGCAAGAAATGAGAAACAGGGAAATCCCTTTGGGGAAGAAAAGGAATTTATGAGTTTGAGAGCCTTGGTTTGACATAAAACATTCAGGACAGTGCTCTGGTATAGTCCCTAGGAAGCAGGAGAGTGATACCCAGCCCTCAAGTATCATATGGCTGTTAAGAGTGTACCAGCAGTGAGAATGCAGCTAAATAATCAACTTGCACTCAAGTCTGTGTGCACTTATTAAACGCTTATACATGGTTTGAGTTACTGCCTGCTGGCCATGTCTCAGGCAGTAGCTGCCTTTGTAACACACACGTAGCAGCTTTGATGAGATGGGGCCAGACTGGCACAGGGGTCCCACCGGGTTGGCCCCCAGGACAGCTCTGGGGGCTATGAAGGCCTTGCTGCTTGTGGAGATTCTCTCTGTGGCACTCTGGGCACCAAGATGGTCCCACAAACCAGAGTATGGCTCCCTGTGACCCCCAAGGTGTCCCCAGGAGTCAGAGCCTCAACAGCTCTTTCCAAGAGTGGGTTGTCCTGCAGCCCCAGCCCTTCTGCACCTTCCCACCTGCTGGTGACAGAAAATGTTGCCATTCAAACTGCAGCCTGATCAGTTCCCTTTGCAAAAAATTGTATTGGGTTGACCTATCCAAATAAACAGGAGAAGCTTGCTGGGGCCTTCAAATCCACTTTTTGTTCAACCAAACTGTTTCAACACTGAATTAAACAGCAAGCGTGGGATTTCTCCTCTGGCAAATGCAAAAGGTTGAGTTGGTGGGGTAAAAAAAGGCACAAAACACATTGAGAACTCGCCTCATTGCAGCAAGAGGTGGAAATCATTAGGCTAGGCAGGGTGCTGTGCAGAGTCAAACAAAGCTCTGCAGAGGTCTGTCCAGCACTTTCATCTCCCCATCCCCATCCCACATCTCTGCTCCCAGACAGGGGGCACTGGGGAGGGCATTGAAGCCCTGGGTGTTGGACACTGCCCAGAGGCACCACCCCAGGAGCCACCAGAGTGGTCTGGAGGGGTTGCAGGTGGCAGGGCAGTCTTTGGTGGTGGTGGAGGGAGCAGTGCAGGGGTGGGTGCCATCAGCCGGAAGCATCAGTTCTACCACCAGATTTCCAGGGAGACAGGGCTGGGATTTCCCAGCAGGCATGGAGCTGTGTGCTACACCATGTTTGATTCATGGATGGGGGGGAAGGTCCTGCTCAGGGCACTGCTTTGTCCCAGCTGCTGAGGGCTGGCTGTGATCTAACCCCAGTGTGCACCTTTCCTGGAGACAGAGCATCTCCGGGATTATTATTACACCAATGTAATTATAAAATTATTGCATCTTTTCCCTTTTTTTTTTTTTTTTTTCCCTCAGGTTTGTCTCGCTTCTCATTCCTTAAGAGAAGTGAAACTTGCATTTTTGGAGGCAGAAGACTTTCCTAGTCACAAGTTTTTCTTATCAGATGATGCTTATGCCTCTTTCATCTAGGGGCCTAGGGAGCCTCTGATAAACAGCGCCAAGTGAACTGGCCAGCCTGCCTGTGATGTCTGCTGGGCTCTTCCCTTCTGGGGATCAGGAGACTAAAGCACTGAGCTGACGTAGTTTGTGCTTGGGAGCAGAGCCAGCACCTCCTGACACCCAGTCTACTGGTTTAGCCACAGGATTGTTACTCCTCTCTCATTATTTATTTTTATTCCATTGCTTTATTTATATTTCAAAGTATTTAAAGTTTATTTACCATCTTTCTCCTGAGTGGCAGCAGTTCTGCTTTTGGAGGAGAAAGGAGAGTGCATCTGGGCTGCAAAGGCCATTCAGAGGTGTAACAGAGTTGATGAAGAGTGGAAGTGGTTTTCCAGTAAAAGTTGTAGAGGCGGTACCGTATGGGCTGGCCTTGATTTCCCACTGTAGCACGCAAGAAGGGAATTGGACTCTCTGAGACACACCAAATCCCCAGAGTACATCAGTGAAATGCACAGCCCAGCCTCCCCATGAAGCCTGGTGGGCTGAGGCAGCATGGTCAGGGTTTCCTTGGCCATATTCTGCCAATCCCTGCCCAGTGGCCTCTCCTGCTTGGAACATGCTGCTGAGCTCCTGCTTTCCCTCCCTCCTTCTTCCCTCTCCAGATCCAAGTTGGAAAGTTCAACTACACAATTGCAATGCTGCACCTCGGAGGAGGAGAAACTGCAATAATTGTCTCCATTGTCATCTGCAGCATCTTGCTGGTCCTCTCTGTTGTAGGTAAGGGAGCAGAATGATCAGTTTCCAGGCTGTGCTGAGGTTCTTCTCATTGCATGTGGAAGAGCAGAGGACTAGCTCACAAGTTAGGAGAACTCTGAGTGCTGCAGGTGTGCATTATCTGAAGCTGGTCTGGGTGCAGCAAGTGGCCATGCTTCTTCGTGCAGGACCAAGCTAGTACCAAAGCCTCCTGCAGCGTGGAGCATTTTCTGACTGAACCCCTCAGTCAACAACTCTAGCCTGTGATTTTTAAAAACTTACGCTTTCCCACCAGACAATTACAGCTACTATAACACAAAACAAAGAAGGGTGTGAGAAACAAGCCTTGGGCTTGTACTTGAGCCAGGGCTTGCTCACAGACATGACTATCCCAGACCATCACAAAGGTCCACCCAGCCCAAGGTTCTGCCACCAGTGACAGCCAGTGACAGGTGCCTGGCAAAGAGCATGAAGAGCAGAGCGAATGTCCTTACCTCCAGAGCTGGAGCAAGACAGAGCAGTTTGCCAGCCCCACTGGAAGCTGTGCAACACACCTGTGTTTGCTGGCTAAGGTATCTTCTCATCACATGCCCAGAATGGCTGTGCAGCAAGAAACCTGTCAGCTCACAGCAAATGAAGTGTTTCTAATGGGGATTTAATTTATTTTTAATAAAGCTTATAATGCACAGTATTTATTAAATGTATCACCCCTCATTAGAAAAATATTTCTGGAGGCATGGAATGACTGTCAGACATGAACTGTACTGCAAGCAGTAAACATCTTGAAATCCGTATTCATTAATCAGCTGGAATACATTAATAAACCAGTTAAGATTAATATAGACAGCCCAGACCTAAATTGAAGATGGCAGTTACAGCATAATTATTAAATTCCATCTGGTTTTACTTATTTATGGATAATTGACAGCTGCCTGATCAGATACCAGTCTTGATGTTGTAGGTGTTAAACCAACACTGAGGTTAGCTTTCTGCACCCCTGTCAGCAGAGAACTGCTCTGATCCCAGCTGCAACTGCTCCTAAGCCTCAGTCCTTGTTCCCTTCCTTTTTTCCAGCTCTCTTTGTGTTTTGCACAAAGAGCCGCAGAGCAGAGCGCTACTGGCAGAAAACCCTGCTCCAGATGGAGGAGATGGAGTCGCAGATCCGTGAGGAAATCCGCAAAGGTAAGTCAGTGTGCTGGGCACCAAGGAGGAGCCAGGACCTGGAGGGGATCCTGGAATTGCAGAGTTGGAGCCATTCACCTTCTACTCTGTAGAAGTGCTTAGGAGTATATTTTAGGAGAATTTCTATCACCACCTTTGAGCTTTAGCAGGGTTTGTGGAGGAGGCTCAGTGGCTGGAAGTGTGGCTGTGCTGCGGTCTTCTGCTTGACTTGGGCAAGCCACTGATCATCAGTGCCACTAGCTTTCCTGTCTCAGGGCTGCTGGCCTTTGAGACGTGTCCTGTCAGCGCTGAGAGACATGATATGTAGTGCTGATGGGTACACCCTGAGACCAACCTGACGCTTCCCAAAAAACCTGCTTCACCTGCTGGCAGGAATGGCAGGAGGAGGCAGAGCTGTTACCTAGCTGTTCCACCTCCAGCCTGCCTGCTCACCACCTCAGCTGCTCAGGGATGGGAACTCTTACCATCTGTGGGTTGCTTTGCGTAAGGTTTTGCAGAGCTGCAGACAGACATGACAGACCTGACCAAGGAGCTGAACCGCAGCCAGGGGATCCCATTCCTCGAGTACAAGCACTTTGTCACCCGGACGTTCTTCCCCAAGGTAAGGTGATACAGTGTTTCTCGGGCACCTAATTGCTCCCAGGTCCTTCCTCACCAGAGCAGGGCTCTGCTTTCTCTCTGCTAAAGGGTTATCACACTGTAACCAAATCATCCCACTGTTGTATATTTAGTTGTCACAGATTTCAGCCTCAATTATCATCAAAAATGGAGCCACAGCTCCTGGGGTATGCAGTAGGGTCGGGGTTGCTGGCACAGGATCAGCAGCAGCACCATCCCAGGTTTGCTCTGGCCACCCATTCCCTGCCAGCAGACAGCTCTTGGGAAGGTGCACCCTCACAAGTGCAGAAAGTGCTGGGCACTCCCCCTGCTCCCCAGTGTCACCCCACTCTGCTCAGCAGAGGCAGCAGGGAGGCTGAAGGGCATTTCTCCCCTTGGTGTTCTGGGAAAGGGGGATTTTTGCTCCTCTCAGCATGCCACCCAGCACTCCCGGTTGCTCTGCATGTCCTCAGGCCCTCCTTGGATGTCTCTGTCTCCCACTTTCTGCCCTCTCTGTCAATGGCAGAGTGCATGATGCTCCCTCAGGTGCCCAGTCCCAGTCTGTTCTCCTCCAGGGCCATGTCAGATGCACTGGTGCCATAATTCCCATCACTGGCTGCTCTACCTGGTTGCTGAGCCCTTCACAGTGGCTGTGCTTCACCCCTGGGGCAGCTGGATTTCAGTGGTGGGGAGTGAGATGATGATTTATGACTGAGAGTGCTTCATTAGTAGTTATTAATCAGGTTTTTAAGTTAGTCAGTCTCTATATATCTGCACAATCAAGTCTTGAAGGTTCAGGCTGCTACATGAATGTTAGAGATTTAAACATTCTTCCCATCTGTTTCAAAAGTTATATATGTTAAAGCACCCAGTACTTCTCTATTTTGACTTAGTCTTCTATAACGCTTTCTCTTCTGGGATTTTTCTAGTTGTCAAATGAGTCTATTTGCAGTCTCCCTACCCGAACAGCCTCATGTCTGCACAGACATCTGCCTTCCCCAGGTCTTGTGTTTGCTCATTCAAGAGGCTTTTGCACAGTAAACCATACCAATGCATGTCTTCCTAATGGGTCCTGATGACACATTTCTCCACCTCGGTTCCTTGTGGAGCAGGGGCAGAGGAGGAGCTCTCCGGCTGGGTGCAGCTGCCCTGCCCTAACGCTGTGCTTGCTTGCAGTGTTCCTCACTCTATGAGGAGTGCTACATCCTGCCCTCCCAGCAGCTCAGCTCCCAGAGGGGCTCCCAGGTCCAGGAAACTCATCCGCTCCTGGTGGGGGAATGGAAAGTGAGTAACCCACTAACCAAACAAATGTTCTTGAGTGATTGCTAACCACACTTGTGTGTGTTGACAGTGCCATGTGTTTTCTTGTGGTGCGTGGGGGATGCTTGATCACTCAAAACAATTAACACATACCAGCATCGCATCAGCTTTGGCTGGTTGGAGAAAGCAGATCTGTGGATCTGCCCTGGCGTGAAGGAGTGTTGTCCTGAGATCCTTCCCAGCTTTGCTGGGGGACTTTCTACCTGGGTGTATCATATCGTGTGTCACTTCAATCCCATAAGCAGTTCATCATAAATGAAATTTCCCCCAAGCAGGGCCCTGGTAAAAACTGTTGTTGTGGGCAAGAAGTAGGAACTGAAGATTATCAGAGGATCACCTAGGTGGGAAGGGAGATATGCTTAAAATAGCTCCAACTAGATGGAAGTCCAGCTGTGTCAAGTATGTTCAAGGATGGAGATCACACAGCCTTTCAGGGCCTTGTTCTAGTGTCTGACCACCTTAAAAGTGAAAGCTTCCTTACATTTAATCCGTGTTTCATGCTCTATCTGATGTCCCTTGCCTCTTGTCCTACCACTGTGCAGGCAGAGAAGAGCCTGGTTCTGTCTCCATTGGAGACTGCACTAAGATCTCCCCTCACCACTTTTTTTTAAGGCTGACTAAACCCAGCCCTCTCCAGCTCTCCTCCTATACCCACCTGCTCTTTCAGCAGCCTCAGCTGCATTTTCTCTGATTTGCCAACATCTGTTGCATACTGGGGACCCCAAGACCTAGTCAGGGTACTCCAGGTAGCCTCACAAGTCTGAGTAGAGAGGGATGGTTATGGCCAGTGCCCTATGGTCCAAGCTGTTTTTGATGCAGCCTCAGACACAGCCGTGCCCATCCCAGGGAAATGTGCTGCTGATTTGTGTCAAGCAGAGGGAGTAAGGGGTTGTCAGCTCAGCACCTCTGCATTCAGCAGGGATATCACTGCAGTCAGAAAGAATAAAAGCTGGAGGAAAACATCAAGCAAGGTTCTTCTCACTCTGCTTTCAAAATTTTTGTTTAGATTCCTGAAAACTGCAGACCCAATATGGAAGAAGGAATCTCGCTGTTCTCCACCTTGCTCAACAACAAGCACTTTCTCATTGTGTTTGTCCATGCTCTTGAGCAGCAGAAAGACTTTGCTGTTAGAGACAGGTATGAACCTCAGAACCAAAGACCTGGCAGTTGGAGGAGATTGATTTATTCCTAACCTGTAAGCAATCCAGCCCATGTCTGGAGCTATGCCTTTCAGTTGAAGGTTGAGTTACACTTTTTAATTAGAAATGGATGGCTATAAACCTCTGTTATCCTGAAGGCCACCAAAAGATAAGAGTGACTTGCTTGTGTTTGTATCCCTGAATACTTGTTTAACCAGCAAGATGGTGTGAGCTGACCCAAGGTGCTGTATCAGTGAAGGAGAGTTTAAAGTTTTGACAACATTGAAGATGCTCATGAAGATTGTCTTTGGGTTTGGGGTTTTTTTATGACAGTTGGCAGTTAAGACTTGTTGGATTGGTGCTTGAGTCATGCACAATGCTCTGTTTCAGATGCAACCTGGCCTCCCTGCTTACTATTGCATTGCATGGCAAACTGGAGTATTACACTAGCATCATGAAAGACCTCTTGGTGGATCTCATAGATGCTTCAGCTTCCAAAAACCCCAAGCTGATGCTGAGGAGAACAGAATCTGTGGTGGAGAAGATGCTCACCAACTGGATGTCCATCTGCATGTACAGCTATCTCAGAGTAAGAGAAGTAGATTGCTGCTGTGGTGGGTGGGAGTTTGACACTGCAGGCAAGGGTCATGAGGGGTGCACCTAAATGTCTGCCAGGATTGCCACTGGAATAGTCACTCATAATGGACAAACTCCAGAGTGTTGAAAGGTTCAAGTGGCCAGGCAGGTCTTAGCAGGACAGGCAGGATGTGTGTCCCAGAATCCTGGCTGTCTTCTGACAGTAACAAACAGGAATATATTTGGCATCTCAGAGCACATCAGCAGTCCATCTGCTCAGTGCTTTATCTCCAACATTTGCCAGTTCTTGTTGGAATTTCCCAGAAGAACTGAGCAATATCTTAATTGATTCCGCGGCAGTTAATTGGAGGACACCCCACTATACCCACAGGAGAGGGCCTGGAAAAAGCCTTTGGAAAAAATCTCTTTTCCTAAAGTGTTTGCTATAGCCACAGAAGCAATGCTGTATTGTCCTCAGACATATCATAGTGTCTTCTGATCCCAGCTGTTGATCACTTTTTGTCCTAAAGCCTGTGGGTTTGTTGTTCATAATCTTTCATTTTAGCTCACATAATTAGCCATTATAATGAAAGACAACTTACAGCAGCAAATGAGGATGGCTGTGCCAATGCAAGACAACTATCGAGCCTGTAAGAGCAGAAAAGGGTGAATTAGTGAATTTTTTAAAATCTTCAGGTTTTGTGCCTGTACTAAGACCATTGGAGAGAGAAAAAGTGCTGATCTTTCCTTCTGGAGAGTGGAGACCACATGTGAGGCAACTGATCCAACTCCAGTTTGTGCTAAAAATGGATATTGTGCAAGAAAGCTTTCTCAGGGGAAAAAAAAAAATGAGGGAAGAAAATTGAGTCTTTTCACGTGGTCCTGAAGACTGGGACATGTTACATGGCTAGTGAATGTTGAGGAGCTCTCAATTGTGGGCACACCACCCTGCCCAGGATGGTCCAGGGTCTGTGCAGGGGCCAGTGCAGAGAAGAAGGGAGCTGCTCAGACAGGGGTGTCCAGAGAGGCCCTCTGATGGCCCCAGCCCACACGAGCTCAGCTGTGTGAAGAGATGGAGGGGTCTCAACCTGAATCAGAGAGCCAGGACCTCTCCTGATATGCAAACAAGTGCAGAGCTGATGGACAGCACCTCACCACACAGGGGGTGGTTTCAGCTCAGGGCTGTGATTTAAATAATAGTGATAGTCAAATGCCTCCCTTCTGCCTTGCATCCCTCTGGATCAAACTCTTGGTTAAAATGAAGACTGCCTGCCTGCCTGCCTGCCTGTAGCACTGGCCTGTCAGCCCTGTGACGATGGGTCTGCTTCTCATTCTGGAATTATCCCCATTAATCACAACCTCTATTCGAAACAGCTGCTGCAAAGGTCCCTGCATTGTGCAGTGGAAAAATTCCAATTGCTTGTATTTTCCCTTGTAAGTCAGCGCTACATGCTCAAAACATTTGTTTCGTATTAATGCTCTGCCTAACAGTCCATCCATTTGTGTTTTGGGGGAAAATGATTTGAGGGAGCTGTCTTCAACTGGGAGGGAGCTGCAGGCCACAGTTGCTTGTGGTCTGAACATGTGGAGGGCACCTGAAGGCAGGGGAGTCACCACTCTGGCAGGGAGGGGCTGCTCCTTGCCTGCAGGAGATACGATGGAGAGCTAGCAGGAGCCTTGCTGCTTGAGGAGGGATTCAGAGGAGAACTTCAGCATTTGCACAGTCTGCACAGACCTCTGTTTCTGCAGAAATGAGTGAGAATCTAAGATAAAATAATCCACATCTCTGATTCCTGCTACAGCTTTGGTGAAAAATAGCATTCCCCATGAGATACCATGGACCACTGTGCCTGGCTCCTAACCAGATCACGGGCTTGGGAGTTAAAGGAAAACTAATGTCCTGGAATTCAGCTTTTAGGTCTGGAATCAGGCATCCCAAAGTTTTGCATGGGGGTTAGAGCTGAGGTTTGGTTCTTCACAGAATGCAAATAGACAGTCATTCCAAAATTAGCAGGCACTTGCAATAGGTAGCTGTTTTCTGTGTTTTTCCCACCCCAGCCTCACCAAGGCATTTGGAAATGGCTGCAACATGTTCCTAGGAAGACTTCTCTAATTACTTGTGAGCCTCGTTAATAGGGCAGCAACATGTGAACCCAGTCTGTGCTCTAAACCTTTTTTTTCCCCAAGCATATAAAAATGAAGCCCTCCCACACTCATCATGCATGAAACAGTTCAAGTGATGCCAGTGTGCACTGTGATTTCCATTACTGTAAAGAGATTTCAGTGCCCTGGGTAGCTTTAAGAGCTCATAACAGTTCAGTCAAAAATGAAAATGAAGTCTCATTAAAATACATTCACAATAGGAGCAAAAAAGGCCCCAGACTATGTTTTTTTAAGTATTTTTTTGTCCTGAATCAGCACTGATCTCTTCTAAACTTCCTTTCTTCCAACCAGCCAAGTCCGAAGACAGTTTTGATTCATTTCCAGATGAGTTTTCTGAACAATGCTTGAGGTTTCCAAGTTTGCCATTTTATCTCTAAGTCCCCTCCTGCCAGCCCTTCTTTCTCCTCTTTGAAATTTGCTGTCTGATTAGCACTTTTGCAGATTTCCATAACATCCCACAGTTCCTGAGCCCGAAAGCCAAAAAGCCAGACAGAAACAGTATCTAGCCTGTGGAGCACTGCCGTAATTCCCACCCTGGGACTGGTGGTGCTCCTGCCTGTTCTCCCTGGGACATGGGAAGGGCCACACGGTCAGCCCAACCTAAAGAACTCCTCTATTGCAGGACTTACATGTTTTTAATGTTTTTGTAGCAGCCACGTAGCTGTTGACAATCTCCTTGTGTCTCTCTGCGGCCAGAGCCATGGCCATGGCCAAAGCTTCCCACAGGGAACAAGGGGCAGGATCAAAACCCAGCACTCAGTTTAGCTTTGGGTCTGTCCCTGCCATGTGCTCACACATGTATGATGTCAGAAGGTTCCTGCTGTTTCAGGGTCACCGTCAGGATCTGTCAGTGCTTCTCATGCAGGGTCAGCCTGGCCCTGCCCCACTGCTTACATTTCGGGGAGAGCAGGTTCTGCAGCCAGGGGACCTCTCCATGTGGGCGTCATCCCCCTGATTGTTAGCTCATAATTCCAGCTTTCTTCAGAATCTAACTCTTTGTCTCCTGTTGCTTTCTCCACTCTGTTTGCAATCCTCAGTTTGTCCACATCCCCACGATTTCACATTTTTCTCCTTTCTGAAAGCTGCACCTTCCTCCATTCCCAGCACTGGCAGCTCAGCTGCTCAGCCTGTTTTACGCTGCCTGCTCAGAGGGAGCTTTGCAGGAAGTCATTAAACTCCAGCAGAACACCCAAGGAGCTCCCCTGTGTTAATAAAAAATGCTGCCCTGGGCAGATGAAGGGGGTGCAGGGCTGGCACAGATGATGTGTGCCCACCTACAGCCCTGCTGCTGTTTCTTACCATCAATGGTGCCAAGTGCAGCTGGATCAAAATTGACATCAAACTAATTGCTTTGGCAATTATAGGGCAATTAGAATAAAAGAATCACCAAGTCTTAATTAAGGAGCAGATTGAACAGGATTTAGCAGCTCCTAGCTGAGAAATACCAAATCATTCAGTATCTGTTGTCTGGAGTAGGATTTCAGATGGCAGGAGTGGTTGTGTGGGGTGTGTGTGATGCTCAGAAAGTACATATATGTGCAATAATTTGCACTTGCCTCATTGAAAGGAAATTGCCCATGAATGTTAGGGAGATTGGGTTGTACTCCATTACTGAAAAGTTTCTTAAGAAAATAGCTTGTTTTGCTTGCACATCAGGGTAGCAGACAGAAGTGGATCAGAAGTCTGTCATTAAACCATGCAGCTGAAGCACATCCCCAGTAGGTGGTCCCAGTTACGTTTTCTGTTTTCACTGCAGCAGTGTCACAATTCACCTCTCTCCTGTAAGACTGAGTTGGATGAATGTAAGGAGTTAAATGGTGTGTTTGCTTGCTGTCGCATGGGAACAGCTTGTTGGCCCTGGTCCTTTCTGCTTTGCTGTGATCAGGGCTCTGCTGTGGTATGAGAAATATGAACATGAGTTCCCAGAGCCACAGGCACATGCAGTGGGCTCACTTCCATGGAGTTCAGTGGCAAACGAGGCAGCTCATAGAGAGGTTCAGCCAAGGCCTTCATGAGAGAGTTGGGTTCCCAAATATCCCTGTATACCTGAATTTTTGGGCACAACAGCCTATCCTTGTCCTGCCAAGTGCAGTCTGTTGTACAGTCTGTGCTCTGTCAGATTGCAAGGAACATCTCTGCACCGGAGTACACCAGATTCTCCCTGAAGTTCTTACGTAATTACACATGTAAATTAATGCACATTTGTATTTTTCAGAGTATCGTGCATGCACGTACCTACTCAGCACAGCTATGCATATGCCCCAACCTTCTGAGCAGTACCCGAGCGCTCTGCCCGTGAGACGGCAAATGCTGGCACAGCTTGTTGGTTGGTGACAATCAACAGCCCCACAGCACTTGCTGTAGAAGTTGGATGGGGTGTGTTGATGCTGACAGTCACAGCTCACCCACCCCAAAAATTGCCTGTGGCTGTCGTCAGCTGTTATGTCCTCTTTCCCGTCTGTGCTGTCACATTGCCACAGGTCTGAAAACTTCTAAGCATCCTCAAAGAGATGGTGGCAGGAGCTCGGGTGGTGATGGCACTGAGCACCTCTGGCACAGAGCAGTCCTTGCTCCTTGCTGTGCAGAGGCACCTCTAGTTCCAGGCAGAGCCTGGCCCTGACACACCACTGGAAGGAATTAGCACCACTAGGTTGGGTTTGCTTACTTGTGCTTCTTTTCTTCCCCCAGGAGACAGTTGGAGAGCCATTCTTCCTTCTGATCTGTGCAATCAAGCAGCAGATTAACAAAGGGTCCATTGATGCCATCACGGGAAAAGCCAGGTACACACTCAACGAGGAGTGGCTCCTGAGGGAGAACATCGAGGCAAAGCCAAGGGTGAGTGCCTGCACCCAGAGTTCTGAGGGACAAATACCCCAGGCATGGCTTTGATCCAGTGCTTGTGCAGGTGTGATAGGCACACAGATTCTATCCTTGCATGGTCACCTTGCTGCAGCCTGAGCATGTGATGGCAGACAAGGCTCATCACAACTGTTTGTTTTCATGTTCATCCCATGGCGGGTCACCTAAATACTTCAGACTGGGAGCAGTGAGAGGTTAGAAAATGATATCTGATGTATTTAGAGAATTTAAGCAACGTGTTTACCATACCCAGCAAAAGAGCATCTCCACTAGCAGTGAGAAGGTACTGGCTGCAGTCCTGGGTCCCTGGGTGAGGCTTTGCTTTGAATGGGTCTGAACAGTGCCTCCTGTGGGAACGGGGCAGAGGAAGGCTGTGCCTGACAGAATTCAGCAGACACCTTTCCAGAGCCTGGGTCAAATTTGGCTTTCAATTACATGGCATAAATCTGGAGCAGGTTCACTGAAATCACTGGGTTACCCCAGATGTGCACCACTAACTCAGAGCAGGCTCCACATCCTCTGCAGATTCCTGTTACCAACTGACCTGTGAATTTGCAGCAGACTGAGAGAGGTTAGCAGCAGGGCAGCAAGTATTAGCTTTCTGGGCAGAAATGGTAACTTCATAAGCCTGGCCAGTATGTTTGTTGCTGGCGGACTCCAGGCTTGCAGCAGACCCAGCCTGCAGTGTGCTTGCAGCTTGTTTAAACAAGGGAGCTTGATGCAGCAGGGAGAGTCAGAGCATGAGCCTTGGCAGTCCCATTACTCAGCGGTTGAGCAAAGAAGCTGAGGTGATGGCTGGTGACGGGATCTGGCCTTTCCCCTCACCCCCAGAGTGGTCGCTGTGTCAGGGACATGCTGTGCCATTAGCAAGGCAGCGTGAGAAGAGGTCTCAATGTTGCTCCCTGTGTCCAAACCAGGACCTTCATCCCCAGGGCTGTAAATCAGCGCTGCTCAGTTGCAGTGAAGCATCCGTGGCTGCGTTTGTTCACCCCATCTCCATCAGTGGGGGCCATGCGGGCACCACAGCCTCCCCATGCCCTAGGGAGGTTACCCCCCTCCCCCCTAACCCCACCTCTGCCTGCAGAACCTCAACGTCTCCTTCCAAGGCTGTGGGATGGACTCCTTGAGCGTCAGGGCCATGGACACAGACACGCTTAGCCAAGTGAAAGAGAAGATCTTGGAGGCTTTCTGCAAGAACGTCCCCTACTCCCAGTGGCCAAGGGTGGAAGATGTCGACCTCGGTAACGACCAAATGGTCCTTAAAACCAGATGGAGCACAATGTTTCACAGTAGCTCCCCATGTCTATCAGAGGGCAGTGGGTGAAGCAGCAGAGACAAGTGGGCAGACATCAAGGTGGCCTTTTCCTGAGGATGGTCTTCGGGAATGAGTGGTGGAATCAGATACTGGTGGGGAAGAGGGAGCCACATAACTGGAAGGAAGCTTTAGTAAAGCCTAAGGGGAGCAGAGGGATGCTTGGACGTACCTTCTTTAAAGCCTATAGTCAGAACTCCAGAACAGGTGCCTTCTAAAACACCCCAGAGCCTGAAGAAGGCTTGTTAACAAATGTCTCTCCAGGAGCAGCAATCATTGAGCCCACTGACTCCTGTCCAGCCTTAGATTCAGATCTGTCATTTATCTACCTGGTGGCCAACTCCTCCCAAATTTAAGAAGTATCCAGGCCCAGTGCTGGAGAGAGAAGCCCAGGCTGTCTGTAGTGCCTTGGTGCCATGCAGCAGGCCGTGGAGACATGGGTGTGATGTCCAGTGTTGTCAGTGCCAGAGGGAGCCTCTGAAGAAAAATATGCAGTGCTAGAGCAGGGACAGGGTCCCCTCTCTTCAGCTGTGTGCCACTGGGGTGGTGCCTCACTTCTCCCTTCTCTCTGTTCAGAGTGGTTTGCCACCAGCACTGACAGCTACATCCTGCGGGACCTTGATGACACCTCAGTGGTGGAGGATGGCAGGAAGAAGCTCAACACTCTAGCACATTACAAGGTAAGGCTGCCAGTGCTGCAGGAAAGCTGTGCTTCCCCAGAGCCTGCCTGGCCTCTGGGCGAGCTGTGGTTCCCCCTCCAAAATCAGGATTATCAGGAACAAGCAGGGAGGTTGCCATAGCTCCATGAGAGCTTCCGGGGAATAGACATCTGCCCTGGCAAGAAGCTTGTTAATATTGCAACACACTGAAACTAATTAAACACTCTTCATGCAAAACAAGTTATTACTGACAACAGAAAGAGGAAGAAAAAAGCTCCTATTCCCATCGGCCACCAGCTTGGCTGATTAGCATCACTCTGCTCTTGATCCGCACTCCTGCTGAAATTGCTGGCACAATTGTTGCTGCCTGCCCTGAGAGCAGGGGTGAGGGATGCCATTGAGGAGCAGAGGCTAAAAATATGGGGAAATGTGGTGAATCAATTTGTTTTCTTGACAATTTTTCCTTTTAAAATTAAATGAAACCAGAAATTCTGATATGATTTCCATATTCCCTGGTATGCCTGGGAGCGTAGTCCTCACTGGTCCGTAACAGCGCATGGAAAATCACAAATGGAGCTAGCTGAGTCTTTATTAATATTGTTATTTGTGTAGCAGCCATGATGTGGAGCCCACTGCTGACTCAGTGCCCTGCTGCACTGAGAGCTGTAGCCACAGCACAGACGGTGATACTGGACCTGGACCTGGGCTGCAGCCATGTTCCTTTTCCAGGGAAAGGCAAAAAGCATCTGCACAGAGTAACACTCTTCCTCTTCAGACTACCTGGTGTCAACATCCAAAAATGTACCTTGAATTTGCCTGATTCTTGTTGTATTTGAGAACCTCATTGTCTTGCATTTGCATTTGCATTAAAAAGCCCTTTCCATGTCAGGCAATGCTGTAACTGCCAGTTTCTGAGCCAGGGAGCAGGGTCAGGGCAGGCACAGAGCACATTTGTGGCAGAGCAGCAATTGCACCAGCATCTCCCAGCCTCATGGGAGACACCACTAATGCCCTATCATCCATGTCTGCTCTTTCCTCCCTCTGCAGATCCCTGAAGGGGCGTCACTGGCCATGAGTTTGTCAGACAAGAAGGATACCACAATGAGCAGAGGTAATGTTCCACCTCTCTGCACCACTGCTGGTGACCAGGCAGGAACATTTTTGTTGCTTCTGGACAGGAGTGCTGGGTCAGCCCCCTTGCCAGAACATTGGGGTGCTGTTACCTGGGCAGGGCTGGCTCTGGTGTCTCCAGCACACTTTCATGGTGGCATGCTGGGCATCAGCACTGGCAGACCTCAAGTCCTCCTTAAAGTACCTCCTAAGCTACTCCCCCCTACCCCAGAGGGTGATAAGCACCAATGCAACAACTTGATGGGAACACCAAGTTGGTGTCAGGGTTCCTGCGGAAAGCAAAACACCTCCTAACAGAGAGGTGGGTTTTGGTTTGGGTACCCTGACTAAGCCTCTGTCTCTCTTGTGCCTCACAGTGAAGGATCTGGACACTGAAAAGTACTTCCACTTGGTAAGTTCTCCACTCCTGGTGGCTTTGTGCTGGGGGGCCAGGGGACATGTTCCCTCACTGCCTGCCCAGGGCAGCACTGCTGGGGAGCAGAACCATTGCTCCAGGACAACCCCGGCAGCTCTCCTGCACTTAAGTCTCTGGTCCTGCTTTTTCAGTGTGTGTGAGTGATGAAAGAGGAGAAAATCTCCTCAGCCTTGCTGATACTAACTTAATTCATCTCTGTGGGCTGGAACGTCAGATGTGATGAACAGAGAGGCTTGAAGAGATGCAGGAGGGTTATCTGTAGACAAGCGTTAGTACTGTGGGACATAATAAAAAATTAGCAGGCTAGCAGAGCAATTGCTGTGCCTGATCCAGCTGTCAGCAGCCCAGAGGGACCCAGAGTGGGTCGGAGCTCAGCTCAGTGCTGCTGGTAGCACCTCACCCAGCCCTGGTCCAGTCACCTCCTGGGAGCTCCTGGCATGCTGCTGACTTCCCAAGGCTGGAAGATTTATTAGTTCCTGCGTGTGCACCACCCTGGAAGTACCAAGTACTAAATGTTGCTCAAAGCTGTTATGAAAAAAAAAGTGTTATGGACAGCAGTATTTTACTGCCTGATACTTTTTTTTCTTCTCTGTTACAGTTTCTGTGATGGAATAGAGTACAAACACACAATGCGTGCACATGCAATGCAAGGAGGGAGAAGGGATAGGAAATTGGATGTGCATATATGAATCAATGCCAAGATGAACTTAAATGACTTGCTAGGTCATTACAGAGCAGCGATTAACTGACCTGAAGAGTGGAATATTTATTTTTGGTTTTAAAAAGGCCAGAATAGGAATATTGGCTGATTGTTCTTGAACTTTTTCCAAATCTAAGAAAAAGCTGGTTTCTGTGGAAGCTTTGTGCATTGCTTCTGGGAGCCCAAGCTGCAGCCAGACAGGAGTTCTGCAGAGAGACTGGGAAGCCGAGCAGGCGAACATGCAAACTGTGATTGATTGTTTCATTTTCTTTGTTGAGCTTGAGAGAGGCAATAAAGAGTGCAGGAGAAACAAATGTCAGAAAAACTGAGTACTATGAATCACTTTTTTCAAGCCATATAAGGGTGTATTTGTAACACAGTAACCGCTTTTTAATTGAATGTTCTATGCAGTTGAAATTTCAGAGAAAATTCAGTGTGACACTTCCAGAGGAGTGCTCTAAACACGTGTTTTGTATTGGGTCAGGTTCTCCCAACCGATGAATCAGTTGAACATAAGAAGTCCCACAGGCAGAGCCATAGGAAGAAAGTCCTACCAGAGATCTACCTGACCAGGCTGCTCTCCACAAAGGTAGGAGAGGGGATGTCCTCCTTTATGTCAGGTGGGATTGCTGTTTGTGATGAGAAGCCTGCTATAGGAAAGGAGTGCTGCAGGGCTGATGGACTTCCAGGATGTGGGAGTCTTCTGTCCTGGATGGTTGGAGTGTGTTTAGTGAGGCTGCTGGGCACTGCTGGAGCTTGGGGTTGCCTCCAGCTTTCAGCTCACCCTCAGAGCAGCTTCAGTGATGTGTGAAGCCCCCACACAATCTCCTGGGCTGGGCTCTGTGCACATGAAAGGGATGCTGGCCACCTCAGGGCTCTTGATACATGGCTCAGACTTGAACCCTTCTGCACAGAGAGAGATCCTGCCAGGAAAGGAGACGGAAATGTTCAGCAGGGGGTATGCCCATGCAATCTTAATTCAGATTAGAACTTCCCCTCTCTCTGTGAGTGCCCTGCTCCAGCAGCTAGGCTCCCAGCCCATCTTTAATCCCAGCATAATGCCTCACTGGAGCAGAGATCACAAGAATGGCAGTCTCCAGTCATCTTTGTACTTACTGTGCAGAACAATCACAGCTGTGAGATCCTAGCAATAAGAAAGAAAAGCTCAATGCCAAAAGAAATTAAATCCAAATGCAAGCTAATTATATTGCTATGCACAAACAAATCTTTCCCTCCCTGTGTCGGAATCCCATTTCTCTTCTGATTTATCCAGCTGGCAGCAGAGGACATCCCTTGTGTGCAGCAGTCACAGCCCCTCATGCTAGTTTCCTGGGCTTGGGTGCTGCTGCTTTCCCACTGTCCATCATGTGTGTTTGTCCTCAGGGCACACTGCAGAAGTTCCTGGATGACTTGTTCAAAGCCATTCTCAGTATCCGAGATGACAAACCACCTGTGGCTGTGAAGTATTTCTTTGACTTCCTAGAGGAGCAAGCAGAGAAAAGAGGGATCACAGACCCTGACACTATGCACATCTGGAAGACCAACAGGTTTGGAAGAGGAAATCTTTTCTTTCTTCCCCTCCTTCCATCTCTCCAGAGCAGCAGCTGCAGGGCCTTGGTGTCCTGGATTACTCATTAGATTGCTAAAAGTAGAAGAGAGACTTGGAAAACAAGGAGGAATGGGGAGGGCAAGGAGAGATGAGGCCAAACACAGGCTTGGGGAGCTTTAAACAAACAGAGCTCAGGGGAGTGGTGAGCTGGAAGAAGAGGAATAGGCAGATAAAGGACAGAAGGAACTGGCATGCTAATACAAATAATTAAAGGAGAAACAGAAGAGGGATAGGATGATGGGAGACAGCAGTGGTGTTAGCTGCAAGCAGCAGTGATCTGAGGCAGGCTCCAACATCATGTCAGGACTTAAAACATCATGGAAATTTTAAAAGCAGCATATTTGGCTCCTTTTCATTTACTTTCTGGCTTTTCAGCCCTTGGGATTCTTTTCCCCTACTTATCTTTGTAATCAAGCTGAGAATCCACAGTGCTCACAGGACTCCATCAGCTGGTGCTGTACTGGCGGGCACCACAGCGCTGGGGACTGGCTGGGAGCAGTGATGAGGGAGGTGATGAGCAGCAGGAATGGCATGGGTAAGCCAAAGGGAAGAGCAGGAGAGAAACCAGGAGGTTTGTGAGCTTGAAGAGAGCATCAAGGAGAGGCTCAGTGCTTCTGAGGCTGCTGGGCCAATAACTGTTTCCAGACCAACAAGTGAAAACCAAATTTGGCTGGGAGAACAGACATGTAGACACAACCATTGAGCTACAGTTTTGCCTATCATTCATTACCTTTAATTGCCAGTAGAGCAAAGACTGACAGCGACTTTCACTCTTCATCTGATGAGGAGGAGATGGTAGGAAGAGCTCATGTGCCCACTGAAACTGTTGTGTGCACATGAGCACCAAAACAACTGGAGGAGAAAATTATGAGAGCGCAGAAATAAAGACATATGTTTCCCTCACAGCTTACCTCTGAGGTTTTGGGTCAACATCCTGAAGAACCCCCAGTTTGTCTTTGACATTGACAAGACTGACCACATTGATGCCTGTCTCTCTGTGATAGCCCAGGCCTTCATTGACGCCTGCTCCCTCTCTGACCTGCAGCTGGGCAAGGTACATTTCACTGTGGCTCAGGACGCCAGAGGGACAGACCAGAAGGGTGGGAAGGGACAGTCAGAGGCCACCCAGTCCATCTGCCTCTGGCAGCAGGGCTGGCTGGAATTCACTTGCTCAGGTCCATGCAGCTGAGTTCTGGCTGTCTCCAAGGATGAGTTATCCCTTCTTTTGCCCCCATTTTGTTCAGCTCCCAGGGTCAGTGCTGGTTTATAGGACAGCATCAGCACAACAACCCCACGAACAGCAGCTGAGGGACAACGAAAACTCCCTGTGGCAGGAAAGAAAAGTAGCTTCAGGTGAAGCAGTCAGTGGATTCTGCCCTTCACCTGAGAGAAGTGTGGGGAGCTGAGGAGGTGAGCTGAGCCTTGGTAACGAGAGTCTGCCCCCGCCCAGGCAGCCCAGAGCCATCCAGGCAGTGGTGGAGGTGCAGAGGTGTCTGGGGCTGTCCCCTTGGCACCATCCAGCAGCAGGTGGGAAGCATTGGTTGGTGCTCAGCTCCTGTGGCAGTGAATCCACACACTGTCCACCTCCAGCCATGGTCACAGCCCAGTGGCTCAGCACACCCACCTGGGAAAGCCCAGCCTGCTCAATGTACACCTGCATAGGCTGGGTCTGCTCACCCATCATCAGGCTCCCACACACCCCATTGTGGGCTGGAGGCAGTGAGACATCCAGCCTGCCTGTTTGCTCTTCTCCCACTGACTTGGCTGAGTGCAGTGTTGACATTTGAAACTTCCCGACATAAATAATTTTTATTAAGTATTGCTGTAAGCCATCCCCCCGCCCCCCAGGGCTGGCGGCAGCAGAGTGCCTGATGCAGGGGGGACCCTAGGGGAGAGGGGTGGGAGGTGGGTTCTGCTCCCCACAGCCCCGGGCTGAGAGCAACAGGAAACCATGGCTGGGAGAGGTTAATGCTGGAGAAAGATCTAATGAGTGCTTGATTTTTTGTTTGCTTGGGTTTGGGACTTTTTTTTTTTTTTTTTTTTCCATGTGTTGCAAAACACCTACTGTTTGTTCTTGTGTCTGTGGATGAGGGGAAGAGGGGTCAACCGGAGTCAGACAGCAGATGGAAACATTTTCCAGGAATACAATAGCATAAGTGAAGGAATTGTTGAGTAATGTGGGAAGAATAAATCCTCGGCATAAAGAGCAGCTTGCATATGCATGCAGTATATCTCTGAATGGTTTCCAGGCTGGATTCTTCCCCTAGTTTCAGCATTTTGCTGTTGATACCACAAATCTGAGTGAGGGCAGACCCAAATTCTACAGCTACAGTGCACAAGCAGTTAATAAACCAGTTCCCATCTCTTCAAAACTTAAACAAATCAGACACAAATTTAAAAATAATTTAGCAAAGCAGCAGCATGGGTTTCTTTTGTGTTTCCAAGAAAAAAAAAATGTTGTGAGCAGGCGCTGTAACTTGGCTATATTCCTGCAATGCCTTGTCATTGGGTTTGAAAATAAACTGCTGTGGGATCTGGTGCCACAGCCTGGTGCCCATTTCCCCAGCAGCGTTAACCATGCTACATATTGCAGCAGCAGATTGAAGTTACCCCAGGCTTAAGAAGCTGCTGCCGGACACACTGGGCCCCCACCATGATCGTCTGCCCTTGGGGTCCTCCTTCCCCTCTCCACCTGCCCCAGCATTAGGAGCAGTCCCATCCTGCACGCAGTGGTGAGACACATTGATCTCACTCCCCGGTGTCCCAGAGCCCGAGGCTGTTTCCCTTCGGGATGCAGCACTAAGCCAGTCAGCCAAGTTCATTCCCAGGGTAATGATATCAGTGGGGCAGGATTGCCTTGAGGTTATAATCATTCATGCTCGTGTTTGCAAGGAGTGCAGGTGGGGTTATGCTTTCCCTGACAACCTGATCATGTGGCTGGGAGGTTAAGACTGCTTTATCTAAACTGAGAATCAAGAGAACTCGGTATTTTCTGTTAATTACGTTACACACAGTCAATATAGGGCAGGCAGGCTGAGTTAGCCAACGCAAAATAAATCAAAGCTACATGAAAAATCCAAGAGCAACATTTCAGATGACAAAGTTCAGCCTGTAAGAGAGCTTTGTTCTTCAGTTTGAATCACGCTGGCTGCTTGAGAGACCTGAGTAAATGTGTGCAGGAGCACTTCCCCTGTTACCAATTTCCATACACAGAGCTGTGGAGCACAGGCATTTTATCTAACAGTTGTGCTGCACTCATCTGCAGAGCCTTGCCTGGCAGCAAGCCACCTTGCCTGACCCTGTTCATGCTTTTTATCTGGCTCCTGCTGCAAATTAAAACACATACATACAGACCACTTTCACTGGCCTTGCAGCTAATGACCATTTAGCTCATGCTAGAACAAAGGTCAGGGAGATGGTGCTGGGGCTCCACGGGTGGGTGGTACCAGCCCGCAGCACCTTTGATGTGTTGGAGTAGGCACCTCTGCCATTTGCTGTTTGGTGCCTTGGTGCCATCCCACTGCTCTGCTGTCTTTGTGGTCAGGACCAAAGATGTCAGTGCTCCCTGAACCTGTAGCTGAAGTCAGTGTCTGATGGTTAGCACTTGGTCAGACAGAATGGTTTTCATCCAGGAACAGTCTGCTGTCTAATTTCAGTATGTCACCCCTGCTCTAGGACTCCCCGACCAATAAACTACTGTATGCCAAGGAGATCCCCGAGTACAGGAAGATAGTGCAGCGATACTACAAGCAGATCCACGACATGCCCCCGCTCAGCGAGCAGGAGATGAATGC
Organism: Phaethornis superciliosus; assembly: GCA_023637945.1. Lineage (NCBI taxonomy): Eukaryota > Metazoa > Chordata > Aves > Apodiformes > Trochilidae > Phaethornis > Phaethornis superciliosus. The sequence goes on from JAJQWJ010000013.1 coordinate 373,877, forward strand.
CCACCTCGCTGAGGAGTCACGGGTAAGGTGCTGGGCTGCCGCAGGGCTCAGCCGCTGCACACCATGCAGGGAAGGGGTCAGCTCTGCCAGCCTGCTCTGCTTGGGCTGACAGCAGGAGTCTGGGAGCAGCAGGGGATGCAGAGAGGCTGCAGCCAGCTCCTGCTTCGATGCTGGAAGGAGACAACAAGAAAGGATGTGTTGCCTCGAACTTCCAGGCACAAACCTCATCTGACCTAATTCCAAGCATCTTCAATTGCTGATGGAGCTGCAGTAAACACCCACGAGTTATCTTGAACCCAACTAGCTTTGGCACCACTGGGACTTGAAAGAGAAATTTAGTGCCAAAGAACCAGGAAGTTTGGAAGAGGATCTCTGCAGCCCCACAGCCAGCTGGCCCCTGGGCACCCACTGTCAGTGCCAGCCCAAGCCCCGGGCAGCCCGCTGGCATCTGGCCCTGGTGCCAGCTACAGGAGCTGGCAGCCACACTCCAGATCTCACTCCTGCCAGGCATAGCGCCACAGTTTCCTCAAAATCCAACCATCTCCCTGCAGCGTTTTAGCTTCAGCCACCAAATGTTTTTTCTCCCCATCAGTGTTCCTCTGCCCAGCTCTCATGCTGCCCCATCCTTAAATGGCTTTGAGCACAGAGGAGTAAACATTGCAATCAGGCATGGGCACTTCTGAGACCATTTCTGATGTGCGCAAATGTACCTTCCCTAAAGGCGTTAAATCAAAAGTCTGTCTGCATCAGTGCAACAGTAACAAAAATACCCAAAACCTGCTTTTAATCTAGTTAGTGCCTGCTGATTGGTCTTAAACTTGCTTGCTGCAGCACATTAATATTCCTCCCCACTTTGTTCTGTCTTTATAAAGAAACATCGGAATGAATTCAACACCAATGTCGCTATGGCTGAGATATACAAATATGCCAAAAGATACCGCTTGCAGGTAAGTGGGTTCAGCTGCATTCAGATCTGTGTTCCTTTGGAGGGAATAAAAAGCCGCATTTTGTAACCAAGTGGTCAGACACCTGCATCCAGTCCCCCCAGAAAAGGCATAATCATTCTCTGCGTAATCCCATATGTGTCCAATCCACACAGACATACACACACAGATGTACCTGCTCTCCTCTCCCTTGGCCAACAATTTCTTGGAAGAGGCGGCCAGCTATTCCTGGCTGATTTTAACAGTGTTGGATTGGGCTGGGTTGAAGTGTGCTGTCCTACAGAAAGGAAGGCATTTCAGGAAGGCAGGGCACACTGAGACAGCATCCAAAATAACCTGCTCTCTCCCACCACCTACTTGTCCCAGCTGGCTCGCCTCCTGCACCTCAGGGCTCACTCTGCTCCTGCACCCCTGTTGCTGCAATGGCTTTTTGGTTGCATTCCCCTTCACTTCCACCTCCTGCCCAGGGCCTGGGCTGTGCCCCAGAGCAGCTTGAGGGTGCTGGGGTGTGTGGCACAGGGGTGGTGGGGCTGGGTGGGCTCTCCCTCTCTAGTGGTCAGTGAATCTGGGCTGGTGGGTGGGCACCGTGCCTGGCCTGCCCTGGCTGCCCACCTACCTGTGTCTCCTGCAGATCATGGCCGCCCTGGATGCCAACCCCACAACAAAGCGCACCCAGCTCCAGCATAAGTTTGAGCAAGTGATTGCACTCATGGAGGATAACATTTACGAGTGCTGCAGTGAAGCCTAGGCTGGCTGCAGCCCTGGGAGTGACCTTCTGTGTAGCACAGTGCCAGAGGGAACCTGCCTTCAGCTGCAGATACACTGTGGATTGCCTCTACCAGGGTCCTTCTCAAACCAGCCTTGTGGTGGGGTTGTGTCTGACCTGCTGCTGAAGGACTCCCTCACCTAACAAGAAACCACAAGACAACTTTCTGAGCAGCAAAAAACCCTCTGGTTTGCACTGTGATGGCACCCATAATTTATTTGCCGGTGCCAACCAGAAATGGAGATGTGACACTCGTGGCAAGCTCAGTTCACTACTCCCCTCTGATCAGCACCCAAGTGGTCAGTGGCTCCCTACATCCCTGTTTGTGGTTCCTCAGGGCAAGAGACGGAGCTACAGAAGCTGTAAAAATAGACAAAGCAGAAGGGGAGTCTCAGGGAGTAACAAGCAGAGACAGCAAAGGCAATTGGAGCATCGCCTGAGCTCTCCTCCACACCATCCCTCTGATATCCTTGTTTTTCCAGCGCCAGGGCCTCTATCAACTGTTCACTATCTGCTGCATTCTGTGTAGTTTTGTGCCTTTTAATTTGTTTACTGTATGTGTAAACATAACCACTCCTTCACCTGAGACTTGGGCAACACAGGGAGACCAGGGCTGAGGCAAAGCAGTTGCTTCCCATGTAGCTAAGGCATGGTGAAAGCACTTTATCCCCTGGTGGAGACAGCTGGTGCAGAGCCAGAGGGAGCGGGTTAGGTGCTAGGCAGTGCGGGAAGGGCTGTTTCCCCTTCCCCAGATCTGCATGCAGTGAGCTGGGGTTGCAGTGGGCAGGCAAATAATGACCACCTTCAGCCAGCTGGTGACATCCATGGGTCCTGCCTGGCAGCAGAGGACCAGACGTATGGGATGAGAAGCAGGACTTGGCCCCCGCACCCCAGTCTCCATACTGCACGCACATCTGTGATGCTGCCCCAGCTCAGCCCCACAACACTGCTCCTGCCAAGGGGGGGGGCAGCTCCTGCTGGGAGCCCCCCAGCAGAGTGGGCTGGAGCCAGATGCAGCGCAAACCAACAGATAAACACCTTCCCTCCCTCTGCCCCACGTGCTCCAGCACCTCCCTGCGATCTTCACGAAAAGCAAAGCCGGTGCTACAGAGGTGTCTTCCTAAGCAGCTTGTTCTGCTTGAATGGACCCAGACCACCTCAGCTGTCACCCGAGAGTAACCAGGAGACCATGGCTTTGCTCCATGTCCAGTCTTTTTTTTGGCCCCAAAAGGCAAAAGGAGCAGTCTTTGTGCCCTCCCCTGGCAGCGCTCACTCAAGCAGCCCAGCAGCTCCAGCACCCCAAGCTGCAAAGGCAGAAAGTGTCCCACACCTCCTTACCCTAGGGTGAGCCAGCAGGATCCCTCTGCACAGACCTAAAAATTTTGCTGCCATCCCACAGCATCTGCAGTGGGGCAAACCCCCATCCTGACCTGGTGGCCCCTTCTTCCTGCTGGAAGTGTCATCCTTTCTGCAGCCAGGGGAGCTGTGACCACTTCACTCTTCTCCAGCATCCCCTCTGTTGAAGCTGAGCTGCAGCTATCACCATGTTCTTGAAGTCAGCATCCATGCACAGGCAACCTGCCCCACAGGGGCTGAACCCAGCCGTGGCCACCACATTTTCAAACTGCCAAAAAGGGAGGGAAGAAAAAAAAAAAAAAAAAAAAAAAAAGGAAAAAGAAAAAGAAAAGAAAAAAAAGTTACTACCTCACTGCAGGCAGGGTCTAAGGTGAGCCTCTGTTACTCATCCAGCTGGCAAGGATGCTGCAGCCTGGTGTCTAGTGACTTTGGTTCACCAAACTCCTCCTGGGTGACTCACTGCCATGGACAGGTGGCTTCCATCCCATCACTTCAAATTATGCCACATTTGTCAGAAATTGGATCATCAGAACTGTGTATGTGTATATAGATATCTATTTTAAACAAATCATAGACTTTATCCCATATGTTAAAAGGGGGGAGGGAATGGGGAAGAGCAGAGTTGGTTTTTTTAAACAAGAGAACTACAGAAAAAGTACATACACTGTAGAGGCTTCAATGTCTTTGCTGAGGATGTGGCTTCAGAATAGAAACTCAAATAATGTAGCTGGGCTACGTTTTATTTTGAAACTGATTTCACAAAAAAAATCTTGAATTTTTTTTATTTTTTTTTTTTTTTTATAAACTGTGAATAGCTGCCAGAGATATAGGCAGGCCCAGCCCAGGGAAGGCCAGGGTGAGAAAGATCAAGGTAGCTTGGCTGGAAGTGGTAAAAGGGCCATGGAGCAATAGCCCCATGTTGCTACAAGGAAAGAGTACAGGTGAGCTGACAGCAAGTGTAGTTTGACTCCATGTAATGTGGCTGGGCCCTGTGCTGGGGCCTATTGCTTTATTTAATTTTTTCCAAAACAAACAAACAAAATATTTAAAAAAATAGTTGCTACAGCCATTTTAAAGGAACAACTTTAACAAAGCAGAAGCTTGAGGGTTTGAAGTGTTGCCTTGAACCCCCAAGCCCTTTGTAACATGTTTTTAAACTTTGGCACATGTTGTGGGTGTAGTGCCCTTACCTGATGTGTAGTGGAAGTGGCAGACTCTTGGAAAAGCCTATCTTTATAATAAAACAAGGTGCTGAAACCCACATGGTGATGTTCCTGCCTATATTAGCACAGAGGACACACAACATTGGAGAAAATGCCTGTGGGTGTGCACAGCAAGCTTTGCCTGTAGAAGCAGCAACAAGAAGCTGAAGACCACCCTGCCCTCTGCCAGGTGCCACCAGCCCACAGGACAGTGCCTGCTCCAGCCCATGATTTGCTTTGCTCTGCTCCAACACCAACATCTCCCCTTGAAGCTTGTGGCTTCAGCCATAGCCTGTAGATCTTAATAACCACGGCATTGCTAAATACTCTGTCTTCCACTGCCCACCAGCAAAAACTGCTTTTTCCAGACACCAGAGGGAATTTATTTTCCCTCTAGAAAGTTGAGTCTTAGTAAAGCCATTAAATGGCTTGGCTTCTCTCAAAGCAAAAGTGCCTCATGTTTCACACACTGGGTGCCTGCCAGCTGCTGCCTGGTCCTGTTGCAGGATACTTCCATGTCAGCAAGCAGTGCTTTGTGAGGTTAACCCTCACCAAAGGGTCAGGTGAGGTCTGCTCAGCAATTACTGCAACATCCCCCACCCCATCCCTAGGGGAGAGGAGTTTTGGCTCCATTAAAGATGCATCGACATGACCAAGACTTGAAGTTTAAGAGAAGTTAGTTTGCTCAGCTCTTGCTTAAGCCCCAAAGCAAGGCCAGGAGTCTTGGAAGGCATTGGCAAGGCCAGCTGAAGATTAGCAAAATCCTCTTTAGGAAGAGAGTTTTACTTCCACTTATTTTCTGCCCAGGAGGACTGTAACCCTTTGCATTATCAGGCTGACCTTCAGACAGGCTGTGTTCTGTGCAGATCAAGAGAAATTCAGCCATTTCAGGCAATTAAATGAAAGTGTTCATATGTTGAACCACAGGAGCTATCAAGACAGGTTTAGAAATGGGCACTGTGCCACTCAGATGTAACAAGAGCACCAGCAATACTGCAAGTCCACAGAAAACACCCCAAATCATTTTCTTGAGCCTTAAAAACACTTCCATCTTCCCCTTACCATGGTCAGAGCCCAGGCAGCTCCCCCAGTGCTGTGGGGGCCTTGCCCATAGCACATAGCTGGTCTTGCTGCCCCAGCACTGCTGTAATCCCAGATCAGCCAGGCATTAGCACAAGGGCAGGACACACACAGGGACAGGAGTGCAGGGGCACAGACCTACCAGGGCAGCAGGCACACCATGTCGTGAGAGGAGTGAAGCATCTTTATTAGCAGCAGGTGAACACAGAGTTAAAACCTGTCCTGGGGACTAAAAAAAACAATGCAGATCCCAAGGGCCAGGTCCCAGCTGGAAGTAAGACTGGGGGCTGCCCAGGACCCTATGGGGCCTTCCTGCTCACTGACGCTGCCTTCCGCAGCCCAGCCTTCCCCTGGCCAGCTCCTGGGGCTGTCTGGGGCTTCTTTGCCTTGCCTTGACCCCCCTTAGCCTTGAGTGCATCTTGCTGTGCCTCCTTAGGTGCCTTCACTTTGCTTTTTCCCACAGGTGCCTTTTGGGGTCCCTTCACCCCAGCACCCATGGGGTTGTCACCATCACCACTGCCCTGTCCTGCATCCTTGGCAGCCGGAGCAGTGGACAGCCCTGAACGCTTTTTGTCAGGGGCTCGGGAGTGGCTGGCAGCCTTGGGGAGCTTTGCACCATCACTGCTGGGCTTCGCTGCAGCTGGCAGCTGCACCTGGAGGGGAAAGAGCACCTCAGGCTCTGCCATGGCACAGGTCAGGCTGCCGCTATGCCACGGGCCACCCTGCCTCGCCATGGGCCCTACTCACATCTGTGGGCTTTGCCTTCTGCTTCTTTTCTGTTGGCTTCCCCTTTGCAGTGCCTATGGGAGAAGGGACAGTGGATAAGCCCAAGCAGGAGCCTCTCCCAGGACCGGGCAGTCTGTGGCACCGCCACCTTTACCTCGCTGCTGCGCGCCCACCGCAGGGACCCGGGGGGCCTTGGTGGTCTCTTTCCGTCCTGGCTCCAGGGCTTGTTCTCCGTCAGGATCTGCCTCGCTTGCCAGCTGCTTGTGCCGCAGCTTCTCAGGGGCTAACTGGGGGAGAGAGAGGTGGGTGTAAGGGCAGGCAGCTTCCCAGCCCCATGGCTCCACGTCTGGCAGTGCCTACTCACCTTGAAGCGTCCGGTGGCCCCCATGGCGGAGGAGTTGTGGGGCCGCACCAGGTCCCCACGGCTCAGCCCCTTGCTCAGGGCCCGCTTCAGCAGGTACTTGAGGCGTACAGGGTCCACGGTAGGGTACTTGCCCAGGATGAACCTCTTGATGGCAATGACTGAGGCACCCTTCCTCTGGTCCTGGGCCCGCAGTGCCTCAATGACCATATGCAGAGTGGGAGGGTGGGGGGGCCGCCGGACCCGGGACAGCAGACCCGGGAGCTGGGCTGTGCTCGCAGCTTGGGCTGCTGGGGAAGACAGAGGCACCTGGTGGGACCAGGGCCAGACCCAAGGTGCTCACTCCCCCGGGGTCTGCAAAGCTCCCCAGAAGCCAAGCAGCCACCACCCTGCTCATCCCTGCCGCCTCACAGGGACTGTAGCCACCATAGCCGGAGCAAGAGGTCCCCAGCCCCACAGGACCTGCAGGACCCAGCAAACCCCCTTACCCAGACGAGGTTCCATCACAGCACACACACTCCCAAGCACACCAGCCAAAAGCCCCAGGCCCAGCCAGCCCCAACTCTGCTCACAGGCTCAGCTCTCTTCCAGCTAATTTATCTGATTATCAACCAAACTGCAGGGTCTGGTTGGCAGCTGCTAATTGCTGTGGTTGCCACCCCGGTAGGAGCAGGTGTCTGGGAATCTGAGTGCTCTTTGACGAAGCTTTGCAGGGGGCTGGAAGGAAAAGGAGCACATCTGAGCATACAGGGTGAGAGACAGGGTGTTTGTGAGGTGATGGTAAGGGCACCTCCTTGGTATTGGGGTGCTGGCTTGGTAGCTTGCTGTGGGGCAGAGGGAGCCAGCCTGCAGTGTGGGGTCCACATGGCATCCATACCCAGTGTGCTGGTGTGGTGCGCCAGCTCCCTTCTCCTGGGACAGCCCCACTGGGAAGCAGGAGGCTGCACTGCCCGGGAAGTCTGGTAACAGGCTGCTCTCTTGGCCAGCAAAGGCAGAAGGAGTGACCCTCCTGCAAAATCCCAGCTGTGTGCTTGTGAGCAGGACCTCACACTTGCCTCTGCCCACCGAATCCTGCCATGCTTAGGACTCCCAACCCCTCTGTGTTCCCTCCATGCCAGCTCCTGGCACAGCAGCCTCTCCACACCAAGGACAGACAACATCATGCCATGGGCCAGTTGTAACCTTGGCCACCTGGGGTCCCTGAGGCACCCAGTGCTGTGTCAAAACTAAGGCCTATTGTCATCCAATGGACACACAGGATGTTCCGTACTGCCTGAGCTTGCAGGGTGGGCAAGCCCAAACCCTTGCTTGCCCCTGCCATCACCAGCAGCAGCAACAGGGCTGGGGATTGGGCCATGGCCAACGAGTGTTGGGGCTAGTGCCAAGCACCACAGGGCTTCCATGGAGCACAGTCACACGGACAGCAAATAAACACCAAATCCTTCCTCCTCTTTCCTCCAAAAACAGCTCACAGATTTGAGGTACATGAATCAGACATCAGCCTAAACACTGAATTATTCATAAACCTCTAATCTTTAGATTTCACTGAATATGCAGAAGTATTGATATAAAAAAAATAATGAGAGAATTGTACTTGCAAATTGCTCTTTATTAAAGGTTTAACTTGTGTGGCTTCTATATGTTCCCTATTAGACCTTGCAAAGCTGCATAGGATTAGAAATCAGAGAGGATAATAATGTGCAAAAATAGTTTCAAATGTTGATAACACTGAACAGTGAGAAAAACATCTTATTTGTATAAATGAGCTAAAAATAAAAATGAAGAACACTGCTACAATTGCAACAAGCCATCTTGTAGTGCTTAAAACATATGTCGACATCTCTGAGCCATATGCTCCCATGTCTTGCCTGCTACAGTGTGGAGGGGAGCTCAGCAATGCACCAACCCATCCTCCAGCACCATCCAAAACCTCCTACTTGGCTGCAGCCGAACCGGGGGTGAGCGGGAGGACTGGGAGGTGTCTCAGGCCACAGCCACGGGGCCCTGAAAGGTGCTGAAATGTTAACAGTGGGACTATGGGGAGGGGTGCTGAAGGGATGTTGAGCGAGGCTGCAAACACCATGCAGATGTTGCTGTGCCAGGTGCCTGCAGCACCGAGCCCTCATGAGCACATCAACTGCAGCCACACAGAGCTGGACTGTGCTGTGCCACGCTGTGCCATGCTGTGCCGTGCCATGCTGCCAGGCACCCTGCATGCCCCTGCCTCCCTCTGCAGCCATCACCTGTGTGTCAGGGTCCTATGAGCACCAGTGCCCTATCCCACCCTGTCCCCCTGGGGGGTTATGGGTGCTTCCCAGGGCTTCCTACACGCAGGAGTGGGGCAGCGCTGAAGCCAGGAGCACCCAGCAGGGCTGAGGGCACCTCACAGCAGCCAGGCTGGCCCCAGGCAGCTGAAGCATGGCCAGACCCAGTGACCAGGGCTTCCATCTCCAGCAGCAGGAGCAGGAGGTGTCCCCAGTGCTAGGGGCAGAGGCAGGATGGACCACAGCACCTGCTGGGCTGCCCAAGTGGGGTGACAGAAATGAGGGCAATTCTGCCATGGGCGGGGGGCTCAGCACGGGGCCTCAGGAATGGGTCCTGGAGCAGGTGTGAGCTCACAGCAAGTCAAGAGAAAAGCATGGATTTACACCAGTGGAGGAGTTAAGCCTTTGCATTTTAATTACAAAACGTGTGTACACATTTCCAGCCTTGTTCCCAGGGTTCCTAGTGCCAGGAGAGAGGAGCCCACCGTGCGGGGCTGTGGGCAGCAGTGGGGTTTGGCTCCTGCTCCCGGGGCCACATGCCCCGAGCTCTGACTGCTCCGGTGGTCTACGCGGGAGAGACCTGGCTGGTGGAGACGGAGGAGGTCTCTGTCTTGCCAGCAGATGTGTCCTCATCACCCAGTGGGTTCTTGCCACAGCAGAGGGTCGTGATCATGCAGTTACGGAACTGGAAGAGAGGGAAGCCCAGGGGTGAAGTGGGCAGGAACTGAGCAGAGCTTCTGGGAACCTCTCATCTCTTGCAGTACAGGAGGCACCGTCCTGGGGGGGTCTCCTTCCCTGCTGCCCACCCTGCCTGCCACTCTAGCTAGGGCTGATGCAGCCCCAGCTCCTCCACAGACTCAGTGCCTGGGTCGTTTCAGGTGGGATGGGCTTGTGTTCACACGATTTATTCAACACCAAGGATGAGCTGTACAGTTGTCAGAGTAAGATCACCTAGAAACAAACTCCCCTCCCAACCCACTGGTACCTTGAGGTATCATAACTGTCTGCAAGCTGCTGCAAAACAGAACACAGCACAAAAGAAGGCGACTGCCAGACAGCCTGCCAGTTACCTGTTTGTTCATGACGATGTAAATCACAGGGTTGTAGATAGCAGAGCTCTTGGCAAAGAATGCAGGGATGGTCATGAAGATGGGCCCAAAGTCTGACCCCTGGTTGGTGAAGATGTAGAAAGCAACACTGGCATAGGGCACCCAGCAGATGAGGAAGGCAATGACCATGATGATGACCATGCGCGTCACTTCTTTCTCTGCCTTCTGAGTGGTGGCAGACTCTTGCTGCTGGGCAGCAGCCTGTGGGCAGAAGGGAACGGAAATATGATGGAGCTGGGGAGGCCTGCACTGACCCAGCTCCAGTTGCAGGATGGAACCCAGGATCTGCCAGGCTGCACCCGGTGGGGTCAAACTTGGGGTAGCTGAGCTGCATGTCTGAATTTTGCTGTTTCCCCTGTCATGGAGAGCCAGCCTGGCCCTGGGGACCTCTTTTGTCACCACCCTGGAGCCTGGTGTGAGCCCCTTCCCAGCCCTGGGAATGGGCATGGCCCTCAGTCCACCACTGCTGGCAGGTACCCACCTCCTTGACAGTGCAGACCAGGTTCCCATAGCAGAAGAAAATGACAGTCAGTGGGATCATGAAGTGAACCACAAACATGTAGATGACAAAAGACTCATTGTTGACCTCTGGCTTCAGAGTGTAGTAGTCAATCCCACACGAGCACTGCATACCCTCGGGAATGTACCTGTGGGCAAGCCAGGCATGTCAGCACCCTGCAGTGCTGACTGGTGGGAAGCCACAGCTGAGCCACTGCCAGCCAGGATCCCAGCTCCAGCAGAGCATCCTCCCTACCTGGACCAGCCAAAGAGCGGGGGGGCCGCACACGCCAAGGCCATGGCCCAGGAGAAGGCAACACCCATGATGGCATGGGTCTCCCCAAAGCGGAAGTTGCTCATGGGCTTGCAGACCACTACGTATCTTTCAATAGCCAGGACAACCAGCGACCAGAGAGCAATTTCACCTGCACCAGGGACAGAGAGGGACGGGGACACAAGGGCTTTGAGCATCAGGAGGAGAAAATTGCACTGACACCAGCACGGAGCCTCCTCAGACTGCAGTTCTTGAGGAAGACGCCTGGCAGAAAGAGAAATAAACCAAGGACAAGTGCAGATGCAGCAGGAAGGTATGAAAAGACACCTCCTCACTGTGGTGCTGACCCACACTAACCACTTTGTGTTCCATGGCTGCATCCTGCCCTTCATCCAGGACAGCACCTGCACCTACAGTCCTATGGACCCACTCTGGGAGGAAGTGGGTGCTCGGAATCCCAGGATTTCCCCTTGCTACTCACACCTTCCCAGAAAACGTGTGCCACAAGGATTGAACCAGTAAAACAGCTGCCTGTGGCTGAAGGCTGGGCTGAGCAGAGGAGGGAATTTTTAAACACATGATTTTTATTTAACATCTGTTTCAGTCCAAGCCTGGCTGACATGGGTAGGAGATCCAGCTTTCCTACCCTGCACCACCATGCACCACATTAGAGTCAGTGGCAGACTCAGCCCCACAGAACAGGAGGAACAAATTTGTCATCTCTCGTCAGAAATCAAGCCAAGAAGATGTGCAAATCCAACAACAGCAAAATCTGCTATTGGTTGCTTTCATTGCTGCACTGTTGTTCTCAGGATACTGAGCAGGTGGCTATCAAAACAAGGTGAAAAAACATAGTGTCATTTGTCACTTTCTTCACCTACCACCCTGAAACACTGCAATTGCCCTGGCCCACAGCAGCAGCAGACCAAGGCCCTTCCAGATGCCATATTTCTCAGAGATCATCTGAGTGTCCCCCCTCCCCCTCCTAAAATCTGCAGCAATTCCTTGCAGAAGATTTTTGAACATACAGAAAACTTACCACCCAGTGTAGCAAAGAAGCCCTCGATGTAGCATCCTGTTACTCCAAAGACAAAGTACCCGTTCATCGAGGTGTACATGGTGGTTGTGAAGCCTCCAAGGACCATGAAGAGGTTGGCGACCGCCAGGTTCAGAAGGATGTAGTTCAGAGGTGTCCGGAGCTTCTTGTGCTGGATGGTGACGTACAGTGTGAGGAAGTTGATGGGGAAGCCGAGCAGGATCAGCATGAACATGTAGGCAGCCAGCGCTGAGAACTTCCAGGGGTCAGCCAGGTAGTACTGGGGGTACTCAAAGGGGCTCCGCACCACCCCTGTCTTGTTGGACATGGGCACGTAGAAGTCTTGGCCTTCTGTGCCATTCATGGCTGTGGTTTGTGAGGTGCCTTTTCCTCTGACTCAGGGGTGGTTTTGTGAGCCTGTGGGGATCACTTCTGAAGAGGGGCTCCTGCCACCTCTCAGCCTTCACCGTCACCCCAAGGAGAAGTGGCCACGCTCACCTCCACAGGGTGCCCCTTATAAAGTGCCCCTTGTGGTAAGCTCCAGGCACTGGTGTCAGCATGACCAGGGCTTACAGAATTATTAATCATAATCGGCCAGGGGTAATTGGCTTTCCTGGGTAGGTATTAATGTGACACCTGTTTCTGGACCACGCTGTCATTGTTGGAGACCATGGCTCGTGGTCATATAAAGGAGGTATCTCTGCACCACACCTTGCACAGGGGGGAGGCCCACACCAGGCAGCAGCTTCCCTTGCATATCTGTGATTTCTAGGGACCCACGGTCTGGGGTGGGCCCTGCACCCATGGCAGTCTCAGCAGCCCACAATCCAGAGCTGTACATCCATAGCTTATACTACTGTTGCTCCCCCCCACTCAAAGGCCCTCTGTACAGCTCTATGGACATTCAGGGGTGCACTGCCCATCCATATGCAATGCCTCAGTTTTCCCACAGAGAGGTACTGGATGGGATGTGTTACCACTGAGTTGCCAGGGAGAGAGTGCCAAGGAAGGACACACAGAGACTCCGCTCCTGCCTGTGCTTTCTCAAGGCTCCTAGGCTGAGTTTTTGGCACCGGCCAACAAACAGAAGCTCCTCTTCAGCCCCTGCTAACAGGAGAGGTTTGCAGTTCAGAACTCTGCAACTGTGGGCTCAGCAGCTGCAGAGGGTGGCTGGGGAGGTTTGAACACCACAGTGAAAGACCCTGCTGGCAGGTTTCCATTTGTATCATTTAGGTTTGGTTTGGGCAATGACAGTTGCATTGGTAATGCCCAATAAATAGCGGTCCATCTATCTGGGACAGGCACCGTTCTGCACTAGTGCTGAGAGGCTGCTGGACAAGGGCCCTGACAGCTGAGGTCAGCACTCTATATGGTTGGCAGACATCTTTGGCCTCCACAAAACCTTGTAGAATCTTCAAATTCCAAAGGGGAATGGGTTGCCAGTTGGGCTGGGTTTGGGCTGGGAAGTGACAAGGTCTCACCACTGGAGCCTCCTATGTCCTCTGTGTCCTCTCTGCCTCTCCACTCAATGCACTCAATTGTGCTTGAAATGCTCTTTGTGCCAGCCAGCAACTGCATCAGACGTTACCTTTGCTTAATTCTTCAGAGGCATTGGGACATGTTCTGTTGTGCCCCTTGGCAGGAGATCAAGACCTGAGCACCTCTCCTCACTGTGGCCATGGGCTGAGCTGAGTGGTTGGTGCAGCAGAGGACTGGGGAACCAAGTGCCATTGAGCACAGGAGGATGTGCCAGGGCAGCTGGAGCTCACAGGCACAAGAGGGACAGAAGTTCATGTCCTCTTGGCCACTCTTCAGTCCTGTTTTTTACCAGCATTCCCCATGGGTTTGTTTAGCACATGCAAAAAGTTTAAAGACAAAAAACCTAAAGCTCTATGCTCCTGTTAAAGAGACCAAGATGGGAAACTGTTCCTCTTCCCTAAGTGGAGAAGGCTTAGAGGAGCCAAGTACTGGCACCATGGACAAAGGAGGCACAATCACACCAGACAGTCCCAAAGGTCTTCCTCACATTAGGGTGAGAAGGTGATGCCTTCACACACTCTGCTCCCACACTAAGTTCCTCTCAATTAACTTTTCACGTGTCACCAAGGCCCCGGGCAGTGACACCATCTAACTGCAAATGCAGCTGTTCACACTTCTACCTGGGCATACAAAAAGGATTAAAGATTTATCTTCCCAATATACAAATATGCCACCTTAAGCTCTGATGCAATAAGCCATTGCTGAGGTCAGCAGCTGCTGCTCAGGGCTTAGGGCCTGGCATGCGTCACCACTGGGGTACAGGAAGCAGTGATGGGGCAGATGGAAGAAAGCTGTTGGTCAAACACTAACAACAGCTTCAGACAAAAGCACCATGGTGGGACTTTCTTGTACGTCCAAAGACGCATGATCATGGAATTTCCTGTGAGTTTCTATGGCATGGGGCAGTCTGGAATTAGAACAATATACGAGATATGTCAAGTATGTTTTTGCCTGGAAAAGTTAAATACACTTTTCAAACCTAGGCTGTATTCACAGTTGTTTAAAAAAAAGAAAAAAACTTCCTTGCTACATCCACGTTGTCTGTGTCATGGCAAACCCCACTTATTATTTCCGTAATTCTTTTTTCCCACCAGCTCTGCAAAGCCAGCTCAGTTCTGGGAGAACAAGCTGAATTCCATGCTGGCTCCCATCTCAAACAGCATTGTTTATCCATGTCAGTTGCAAAGTCTTTCTTGCAAACAGTGACAGATGAGTCAAAAAGCAGACAAGTAGCAATTAGAACAGAATGTTTCTGAAGTGGTGAATTAAGCAAACTTGGTGAGCAACAACTAAGAGGCTTGGAAACCCTGCAGTGCCATTGCAGAGGGTCACTCTCAAGAGGAACTCAGGCAGACACAGAGACATCACAAGTGCCCAATGCAAAGTGCTGTTTACATGGTAGGCACTTTACCAGCACCCAATAGCCTCAGCCAGTAGCTGCAGAAAGGAAAGCAGAACATCATTTCCCACTCACAACAAAGGGAGGCAGTGACAGACGGGATGTCATAACAACAATAGAGCTCACAGTACCATGGGCACAATTTACACTGGATTGAAATCAAGAGACCTTGTCACTTCCCAGCTCAAACCCAGCCCAACTGGCTACCCATGCAAATTTTCTTGCTGCTGGAGAATTCCTTGGTGACTGTCCTCAAGAGATTCAACTACCTGTAGCATGATGGTGAGCAGGATCTGGCTAGGATAGAGTTAACTTTCCTCACAGCAGTCATGTAGTGCTGTGTTTTGGATCTGTGTCCAAATCAGAGTCAGTAACATAGACACAGCTGAGTAGTGCTCCCATAGCTCTGGTGTTTCCTTTTCCCAGCTGTCTCATCAGCAATAGGCCAGAGGTGGGCAAGAAGCACGGAGGAGACAGAGCTGGGACATCTGGCCAAAGGGGTATTCCACACCAGATGAAGATGTGCTCTGAAATAGAAGCTCAGGGAAAGAAGGAAGAAGGAAGGATGCTGTGTTTGTGGTGTTTGCCTTCCCATTCCTCATGCTAAGGCCCTGCTCCCCAGGAAGCTAGTTGGACATCTGCCTACCACTGGGAAGCAGTCAATAAACTGCTTTGCTCTGCTCACCTGCACAGCTCTGCTCCAATTATTGCACTGTCTGTATCACCACCCACCATCTTCTTTCTTTTGCTCTTCTGCAGGGACTCCCCAGTCCTGCAGGGAATCAGGAGTGAGCACACTACTGCATAGGGATGAGCTGCTGCCTGGGGCTGACACACTGTGTTTGGCCAAGTAGCAAAACCACTGAAATTCCCTCAGCCTCAGAGAGGTAGCCTGCAGAAGTAGAAGGTGGCAGGTTGACCTCTCCCATGGCAAACCACCATCTGACTGAGCCCCCAGCTGCTCTGGTTTTCCTGCCCAGCACCCTGACCTCTTTACAAGTGTGCAGGTGTGCTCAGCTCAGCACTCCAGGCCAGTGGTGTTCCTTCCATTAGTGGCAAACAGGCTGATGGTGCCAGGAGTACCCACAGGGCAGCAGGCAGTGCAGGTACTCATGTCTGGGCAGCCTGGTTAAACACATACTGCTGTGCACAACCTGGAACTTTGGATTTTCACAAGGGTGAATGTGGGTATGCAAGAAGCAAATTTAGCATGTGCCGTTAGCACAGAACAATTAGTCACAATAAATTGGTTATCACCTAAGCCATGGCAAAGTTCTGTGTAAACACTGCTTTAGTTCAAAGAGTGCCATCTACCTAAACATTGCTTTGAAAAGTCTCCAAAGACACAACCATGAGGTATTATGGAGACATAACTCCCTGCTAAATAACAAATAGCATAAGATAACCTAAGAAAGTGCTGAGAAGCAAGGTTAACGTTAATAATAACAAAACTTGTTAAGCATTAGGTAATTACCGGACCTCCTTATTAGGTCAGGATCGTTAATTAACCAATCAAGTAACATTAGGTAATGCCATGTTAGCAGTAACTGACCAATTGAGTAATTTTCAACATCTTTGTAGTGATAAGAAATAAGGTATATAATTGTATGCAAAAGTGCCAATAAATCGGAGTCTTGTTTGCATCAAACTGTCTCCCCGTCCTACGTTGCGACAGGTGAATTCTACACAGATTAAAAATTTCACCCCCTCCCTCCAGTGTGTTTGGCTGTGAGCGATGGTCCCTGAAGCCACACTCAGTGTAGCTTAAAGTCACACTTTAAAAATTGTCTACTCTTGTGCTGTTCTTGTCTACACGGAATAGGAAGAAAAAAAATACAAGCTCAGAAGAACCAGGATGTCAAATTCCATGACAAAGAGTAGTAAAAAACAGTCCCATTTATTTGAAGATCTATCAATAATTGGTACATATTAAGGAGGACATCAAGTTCCAACAGAAGTTGGAGTAGAAATAACAATTACTTCAAAAGATGAATGTGACCCCAGAAACCCCTAGAAACATTCCAGTAAAACCCTGGGGCACCACAGCTGGTTGCCTGGAAATGTAGAGGAAGTTCACAAACAACGGATATTTTAATAAAAAAAAAATAGTTGTATTTCTTCAACTCAGTTCCACTTCTATGTACAAACTGGAACTAGATGACAACTAAATTATTTGGAAAACTCTGTGAATCTAAGAAGTGTCCTGCCAAGCCAATGGGGAAGTCTGTCAGTTTAAGTATAAGACTGTTTTTCTTCATTGGTTTGCGTCATCTATTCTCCGTCGACAGAATGGACAACAATTATGCTGGAGTATGAGAAGCTCATAGTCTTCTGTGTGAAACATCTGTTAATCAGGAACAGATTTAGGGACAAGTTAGTCTGTGACTTGCTCAAAGAAAACTCAAACTGGGCTCAAGGGTTTCTCTATGGCACAGACATGCAGTTACATTCCAATAGAACTGCTCCTCTTAACTTCCAGCTGCTTGCGAGCACTATACCCTGGAATACAGCAGCAAGCATGTCACAGACCACTGGCAATGTTACTGAAGAGACACAAACCCATTCATTACTTTGCAGAAGGAACGACAAAAATTAGACAGTTTCTGTGTAAGCAAATGTGACTGAAGTCCAGTATTTCAAAAGTATTCTGAGAGGGAGGGAGAGGGAGCGGGATTGAACCACAAGCTAATAAGCTTACTGACTGATTTTCCCTGATAGGCCAGGCTGAAAGTCAGAGAGACAGAGTAAAATGAAATAAATACAAATCAGCATTTGTTGTTTAGCCAAGGTTTGCTGAAGAGGATCTGCCTTGCTTGTCAGTACAACTTCTCAAATTCAGCTACCTCAAAGTTTTCAGAAGGCAGCTGCGCATCTGTGGATCACACAGCCCTGCTTTTGGTTTTCATTGCCATCTCTGCCTCTGCATCATTCAGGAATTTGTTGAATACATTTTTAAAGTATGAGGTTCCAATGATTAGAATTTTTTCGTCCACAGGGTTCTCCATAGGGTTTTGGGGAGGGGTTTTAAACCCATTCATGAAAGCACTACCTGAAAACATGAGGGACAGATGGTAATGGAGGCATCTGGCAGCAGGGAGCGGTAGTACTGCCACCGCAAAGGCTTGGGCCAGCGTTTGATCAGGACATCCCTCCGGCTCATCGACTGGAGAACAGCACGATTCACCACTACTGGAACAAATTCTGAGCCTCCTTGCTGCAGGGGGAGCAAGTTTAGAAAGAATCACTGTTACCAACTACAAAGGCCTTCAAGGTTTAATAAGATCTTGTAAGAGGCAAAGTAAAACTCAGTAGAAAAAGCTACTACCTTACTTGGCTTGAGCCCAGTCCCACCAAATTCACTGTCAGTTTTATCAATACCTTCAGCAACAGCAGCACCCAGCCACATCTCTTGTGAAACTTGGTTTCAGTGAGCTTCCATTATTCATTTTAACACAACTGCTTGTAAATAACACCCACGCACACAGTTTTTATTAAAGTCTCAGTAATGACTGGTTTATAGGTATACTGACTAGACTGAGAAACACCCTGGGGGACAGCTCAACTGTATCATTTTATGATGATAAAACCCAGTTCCAGAAATGTTTACTTTAAGATCTTTGTTGCATTGATGTGTGTGGTGTGTGGTTTCAGGGGTTCTTTGGGGTTAGGTTTATTTTAAGTGGTAAATCCATTTCTCTCTCAAGTTCTACCCCTCTCTTTCAGGCCCCTCCTTTGTATCTCTCTTCTGGTAGTCTTTGTAACACATTCACCAGAAGACCATCATGAATTAGAAGTTAAAAGTTTGTATTTTTTTGTGTTGAAAGGTAGAAAGAACTGGAAGATGCAGGTAAGGCTCTTACCTCAAAGCTTAGCTTTGCTGTAAAGGGATCATCTTCAATGATATCTGTATTGTCATCAAGCCTCAAAGTCTGTGCATCTAGATGTGTTTCTTATGGAAAAAAGTGTTCCTGTAAAATTAGCTGCCCTCACAGTAGTTGGCACTCACAGAATAAACATGGAGCATGCCAGCAGGACAGGTACCCTTGCTGCTGCAGAGGGTCAGGGTGCTCCTACAAGCTGCAGTGCTGGGTTCTTATGGGAAGCACTAGAGAAAGGCTTGCTGTGATTCACAGCCACGAGGGAAACTTATTACTGATGTAGAATGGCAAACCTGACCACAACCCAGCATGACATCATCTGCCTTCTTTCCCTCTCTGCCCCCTTCTGACCGACAAAAAAAAAGAAAGCAAATGAAGCAACCTAAGTAAATCACATTTGCAGCAGCTTTAGTCACAGATGGTGTTTTTGTGTGTATTCCTTTACACCCAATGCTACATGGCCCCCAAATCAACTGGGAGCTTGGGATGTCAAAGCATTACAAAGAGGATTCCAGCAGGAATAGTTAGGAAGAATGTCCATGCTGGTTTCTCTTGCCTAAGAGAAGGCAGCATCTGAAGCATACTTAAAGTTAATAACACACTTCATAGTCTCCCCATTCTTTACAGAAGGCAGTTAAAACAGAAGAGGAAAAGCATAGCATTCCATTGTCAAAGACAAATATTTTGTATGACTAGAAACAAATTTTCCTGATTAAATAGCTTAATGAAAATATTAGGTTCAGTTAAAACACCACTTCCATTGTTAAACTTGAAAAGGAAACACAATAGAATTGTACTCACGTCAGTCACATGAATAAAGAAAATATTAAACCTAAGAGGGGAGAAATTTTTCAAAATTGTTGCTTTTTTCCCTAAGGACTGGAAATCGATTTTAATCAAAAGGATACGGTCACTCATCATCTCTTGCCATTTATTCTCTTTTTTATTTGATCTTGGAGCTTCAAGATCAATGAGAGCCACCGCTTCTTCATCTGTGATGCCATCTTCCAGATAGAACTCAACTAGATGCAGCACTTCTACAGGGGTGTGAGAAGGAAAAAGCATTTGGCCTGCAAAATCAGCAAATGCCTCTGAGAGGATACTGTGCCCCTTAAAAACTGAACACTGACTTCTACAGTGTGCTGTTTGGCCCATGTGTTCTCATAAAGCACCTTAAAAAAAGCAATCCCAGAACCTCTCACAGATTGCATTTGTGTTAATGAAACACTTTATACATTCAGTGTAACAAAGCAATGCCCTGCTGCTGCTGCTACCTTGCAATGAAATCCTGGGACAAGAGGCAGCCACTTAGTGAATGCTAACATGAAAAGGAAATATGTTTGTCCAAACAACTGTGGAGACAGCAAATGAAGTACTGATCTACTACTCTATTCAGTTAACATTTATCTACTTTGGCTGTGAAAAGCACAACCCAGTGTGGTATTGCAACTCACCGTAGGAGGAAGCGGAGAAGACAAAAGGCTGCCTGCAGTTAATGCAGACATTCCCCAAGTTATTTAGCAGAGGATTGTTGGTAGAGCACCTGTAACACAAGGGCACAAGCTCCTGCAAAGACACATACAAAGCACAGTAATCGTAGACAGATCAGCACATCCTCAGCTCTTTGTTTTCAATTAAGTATGGGCTCCCTGGGCTTACACCACTGACATTGCATCAGCACTAATCTGGAGAAATACTGCTGTGAAATCAGATCCTTCAACATCTGAAAATGCTTTCCCTTTTTAATAAAATGGCATTTTTCACATTAAAATAGCTGTCTTCACCATTCTAAGAATTAGATTTTCACCTTGCCTTTGCAGTAACAGAAGCAGAATTCTGCATCAAACACACAGTTGTAAAATATTTTGAAGAGATGGTTACCGAAGCAAAGTTTCTTGCTCTAAGGGTTGGTCAAACTCAAGTTCTCCAATTAATTCATCTCTCTTCAAGAGCAGTTATTTTAGGTAGTTCTTAAGATTGTGCTTCCATTATTTCAGGTGCCCAGCTGCATGTTCACTTGCACAATACAATTTATTTTTAGTGAGTATTCCATGAGACATGGCTTTATAGAGCACTACAGAAACTCAGACTTCAGTTAAAGAAGAGAAGGTGTTAAAATAAGACTCAAGGAAGGCAGGTCATTCAAGGGATAGGGGGAGGAGGGAAGGAGTGCTAGGAGTGGGACAAAAGAAAGTGACCTCCAGCCGCAGAGAGAGACAGACTGTGGAGTAATTGCATGTGGATCAGAGAAAAAGGCTCGGAAGAATTAATAGGCAGAGAGGAAGGTAGATGCAAGACAGGAGAGGGTGGATGGAAGCTGCCTGTAAAGAAAGGACTGATTTTAATTTGTTCTCGAGAGCTAAAGAAGTCTGACCTGAAGAATAACAGTAAAAGGACTGTGTTTCCAGCAGCAATGTAATTACATCGCAGAGTTATGCATAATGTATTTCAGATTCTTTTGTGCATACAGCAACTCAGATTCTTGGATCAGGCCAAATATTAATGATTAACACGAAACACATTACAACTTACCTCACTGTCATGGAATGGCTTGGATCGGATCATCAGGCTGCCCAGCTCAATTGATTTCTGGAACCTGGCTGGGATCTGCAGTCCCTGCAACTTGTCGTAGGCATGACGAGCCAGTTTATATGCACCAAGAGCTTTACTCTGTTTTGCCAGGGCAAATAATGTTTTGCTATAATTTAATTAAGGAAGAAAAATACATATGGCATTTAGGGAGAAATGCAATACTCTTTCTAATCAAGAGAATTTGTGCTATGAAGCATATCCAGCACCAGCACTTTAAACAGGCTTTAATAAAAGAAATCAGTTTATGTAACTCCACTTAAAAACAAGCGTGAAAGGACTATCAAAATGTCTGTGGGCAATTATTGGCAAGGTAAGGAACTGACTCTATACAAACATTGCTTTGGTTAAATGTTCTGAATCCCTGTACAAAATTTGGATGGATTTTCCTCCAGACAAAAAAAAAAAAAAATCTTACACAACCAGCAGCCCACTGACACCAACTAAATACACCTGATCTGACTAGAAATAAAGCCTATACTCTGGGTCATTGACCAAGGTTGTCTTTGCCTTTCATTGGTGTATAACAGCAACTGCTGTTTAGAAAGCAGTTTATGAAGCACTCTATGAAGATGCCACAGGCTGTGCAAACATTAGCCTGACAGACACTACACAGCTACAACAGCCTCCTGTGAAGGAAAAGCTCCTGGTTTCCCCTCTCCTGTCTCAGTTCAGTCTCCTTGCAAAAACACTGTCAAGATTCAGAGACAATATCCTGTTGCAGTGACTGGTATCCTAGATCTTGCTTCCTGACAAAGGTGATAAACCAGGTTGGGTGGACGGCTTTCAGAATGACATGATAATTATTTGTACAGCTCTACAACTCTAGTAAAAAAAAAAAAGAATTAAACATATAATGGTTTGAAGATGCTGATTATTTCCTTGGGGAGGAAAGTCTAACTACAACCAACAGCTGAAACTGAAGATATCCAAGATAACCCACAGGAGATCTCTGCATTGTGAATCAACATCAATGATCAATTATTACTTTAAAGTATCTCACAAGATTATTTCTGGATTTTGAACTGTATTGAAAGGATACACTTTTGAGATCCCCAAAGGAGTCTCCTTTGTTAAGCTGTGAAGCAGGAACCTGGAAATATTGAAGAGGGTTTCGGGCAAGTGGGAACTGAAAGGCTCCTCCTGCAGTATTAAAAACAGACATGCATTTCTAAGCTGGAAAACCAACAGCTCAGACCTATGAGCAGCACAGCACCAGGCATCTCAAAGATGAAGAAACTGTTTCTTTCACACAGCTGTAAAAAGAAGAGGTGCTGACAGAACATAGCAAGCGGATCTTGCATGTCTTTACCACTGAAGCTCGTGCCTTTAACATGCAGAGAGAAAGAGATCCATGTAGCTCAAGAAGAATCTTTACCAGACTCTTTAAAACTGAGGACAGCCTGGTCATAGCACACAGCTTTCTTTTAGGCAAGAGGACAGATCAAAGCTTTTCAAACATCTGACAAGAGAGACTTTCACCAACAGAGGCAGCAACATTACTATGACTGCTGGAAGTAGCAAGAGCTCCTCACTCATGACCACCTATCATACACATCTCAACTGACACATGTACCCTAGGGAATAATCCCTCAGCTAGAGTGCCTTCTGTTCCATCTTGCTTTCCCGAGATTAAAAGAAAAGATGACTGCAGCCTGTGTAGGACCAGAGGGTCAGGTCACTATGGAACCAAACTATATAACCAGAAGAAAAGGGATGGGGGTGGGAAGTCAGTCACAGTCCTATCTTCTGCTCACACTGAGACAAGAATAGATCTGCTAAAACTGCACTGCAGCTGTTAGGAACTAAGACAACACAAGTTCTTGTACAGTACAGCAGAAGGTTGTATAATAAAACAAAGTTAAAGAAGCAAAGTTACTATACAATATCACTAATCTACACTGTAACAGAAGAGTTATTAATTATTCCCCATTATTTCTGGACTCCCAAAAGAAAAATGCTCAGAAAACAAACACAACTTCTAAAGTATCTTACGGTGTATCTGTGAATGGAGTGATAGACATGGTAAACTTCTGCTAAATGCTGGAAGTGATGAAACTTCTGTAACATTTCAGTCTTCTGCTCTTCATTCTCTGCGGGAGGCAAAAGTTTCAGTGGAAGTTTCCAAGATGAGTCTGTGAGACTCAGCTGGAAGAAAGCAGCATGTTATGACTTTAGCTTCAGCACTTCCAAGAGAGATGTGCTCAGGTGTGTCCCGCCTACCTGTGCAAACCACACAATAAACAGACTTGCCATCTTTCAGAGCAAATTCCTGGTTCAAATCAAGCATGATAAAACACAAGAGAGTCAAGGCAATGGTTTAACTTAGCTATAGCTTAATTACAGGCAGAAAACAGTAGGTGTGCATCACTAGAAACTTCATCCTTAACTTCAGAGTTTAAAAATAAAATGAATTTTGAAATATTTGTTTGATAAATATTAAATATACTATTAATTGGAAAAGATTGCATCTCTATAAAATACCTGAGGGCTATCAGGTCAGCATTATCATGCATCAGCCGAATTAAAAAAAAACCCAAAAGGCAAAAGGCAGTATTAGCAATCTTTTGTATTAATTATTACTAAATTACACCTATTAAACTACTGGCTACACCTCTCTGCCAGTGAAATATATTCTAAAGACAAGAAGATGGCTAATGAATGACCAGTTTTATCTCTATTGGCAGAAATAATTTGTAAAGTACCTTTCCAATCTATGTTCAAATACTAGATGTATCTTACCCTCCAAGATAATTATTTTCTTCACTAGCACTTCAACCCTCCAGTCACTTCCCTAGTCCAAGTGTGCTGTGGGAAGGTACATGAGGATACATGGTCCCAGGAGGCACAATGTTGATTCTAGTCAGATTTCAAAAGGAGGCCTGTGCATGCTGATGTTGCTGTTTTGCTTATTTACTTTAAATAAGCACATGGGAAAAAGAGGGGGACTACAAAAATAGCACAAGCCAGAATTACCCACAGCACTAAAAACAAAACCACAAAGAGTGAAGTAGATGCAACAATGCTATCACAATTCAGTAATTGTTTGTCTACATGCATAGGAAGGTAACAAATAGAAACTTCCTTTCAGTTCCTTACCTTGGGCTATATCTAAACACTGCATGGAAAGCATCCAGTAATAATAGGCTGCATCATTAAACCTGCTTTCAGCCACAGCATTGTGTGTTAGCTGTTCCAGCACTCTCACAGCTTCACTCTGCCTGCCAGCCTTGTGAAATGCTGCGGAGAAGGGCAAAACAAAGAGGATTTTACAGTGCGATTATATCAATTAACTAAAATTGATGTTTTTAAATTAAGAACAGTCTATTCAGACAGTATCAAACAGCCTATCCGGGGCAGGATAAAAAGGATTACACACTGGTATTTTTCTTCTTGAAAGCAGCGACACTAATAGAACATGAGAAGCATCTGTAGGCATTTTGTGGCTTTTGCACTGTCTCAGCAGCCCTTGAGCTCACAGATTTTGTACAGCTCTGGCTGCTTTTTCTTTATATACAGAAAAGAGCAGAAATCTTTTGATGATGAGATCTCAACACAAACAATGGCAATCTCTAAACACTGCAAGACACAACTTCAATCAAAACTACAGTAAATAAATGTTTGAAGTTACTGCTCAGACTTGCAATGCTTAAGATTTTGAAGGACAACAATATTTCCTGTCTTTCAACTGTCTATTAACAGCTTGTCTTTATTTGATGCTCAGGATAAAGCAAGATCCTTAATTCTCATTTGGTAAGCACATACTGGCAAACAAGAGTCTTCATACAGGATAATGGGGATGGGGGATGACCAACTGCAAAAGCCCATCCCCTCAGCACAACTGCCCCCTGCCTTCAGCCAGCTCAGACAGAACCAAACTCTCACAGCCCCTTCAGGGCACTGAGATTTGCTGATTCCCAGAAACACAGAGCTCTGTGGCACAAAGAAGGAACAATGTACCTACATCCACAGAGCACAACTCACCAAACCCCCTAAAACCAGGTGCTGCAAGGTTTGGTGCTGAGACACACCTTGTGGAGACAGATCACACCTGGCATGCCACCAGCTTGGCCCTTCCAAGCAAACACAGTTACAGACTTGGATCTGAGCTGGCTCCAGAACCAGCAGATGCCACTGCCACATGGAGCTGCACCTGAGGAAAGGAACTGTACTAAAAACATGCTGGCTTCACATGCAGCCAGCTTCAATGGCTCCTTGTCTCTGGAACGGTTTAGGAATTAAATTTTGAAGCTTGTGTACATGACGGAAGGTTGACAGCTCTCCTTAAAGGCAGTTTTTATGAGACTAACAAAAATAAAAGAAAATTCTTAAAGGAACAGGAAAATTTTACTTGTACAAACAGAAGGAAAAAGTGTTTCCCACTCAGGTTTATAAGGTGGATGACACTTTTTTCATTCTACTGTGATAAAAATGTCAATTTTGACAAAAATGTCAATAAAATAAAAATGTTATCAATTCAGATTATATGCCAAATATTGTTGCTACTTGCCACAATAAAATAGGCTAATGTGATGGAAAATCTGTACCTGTATTTAGATGCCATTATTTTTGAGAGATCCATCACATTTTCTTATCAAGTAAGGAGACTCCCCACTACTTTAAGATCAGTATGAAAACACAGATTCTATTTGGTTTTGAATCCCACTGATAAGAAACTGTCCAGGACAGAGACTGCAGAGTTTGGAAAACAGAGTTTGAAAAAGCATGGAGTAAATTTTGTGTGAGCAGTGATCTGTCAGGGACATTCTTACCTTTCTGGGCCTCTTCAAATCTATCATTCTCTGCCAGCCACTGAGCATAAGGAACATAGACATCATCTTTGAATTCAGGATGCTTTTCACTCAAAGCAAATGCCTAAGGTAAATTTAAAAAATCATGTTTAGAAAACGGCATGGTGTAAACAGTTAAAGAGCTTAGAATATTCCACAGGACCAATCCTTTAGCTTTAAGTAAATTCACATTAAAAATATATAAATGGAATAAAGAGTGTAATCCATATTTGCTCCAGTATGAAATTAATGTATTTAAAAATAAAAACAACAACAAAAGAAGAGAAGCTAAGCATAGTAACAATCTGGTTATTGAAAGAAGGAATTGTGAAAGCTATTATCTAGGAAATTTAGCATATTTCCCAGCAAAAGACAACACTATTTTTATTATTACTGAATACATATTCTAAAAAAATTGAAGTAAATATATATCAATGCAGTTTAGAAACATTTTCCAAACTCACTAACTAGACTATAAAGAACTTAGTCTGCTATCTTCCAAAGCACCCATGTAAGTGGGGGAAGGGGGCGTCCACTGCAGCAGTGCTTTGAAAATGCTCCTATCAAAACCTTAATGTGAAGAAACAAGAACAAAACTAATGATGACCCTGGCTGTGAAGTGGGTGGTACTGGCAGAGCCATGTTTTTATGGGAAAGTGCAGTGAAGTCAGAACTTTACCTCATCAGAAGCATAAATCCAGTTCTAGAGCTGGGCCTGCCCTAATCCAGCACATATTCACCAGATCTATGTTATGTGTATAGTATTCTCATTCAGGTATGTCCAAATAACAAATAATACCATTCAAAACAGAATTTGCCATGATTTAAATACTATTTATTCTTCCTGACAGACTAGAAGCATCACCTGGATTATAGGAGGAAGTGGGCAGCTATAATTCAACATAATTCAACAAAGCTGCTCAGAAGTAAGACCAAGAAATACTCAGCCAGGAAATTAAAAATACCAACAAAACAAAACCAGTCAAAACCACAAAACCCGAAACAAACCAAAACCACAACCAAGTAAACTCTGAGCATACAGAAGCCTCCCTCCCCACCCCTCTCTTCATGACAGCTGGGGTTAGCCAGGCATTTGTCTCCCTTTCTTGCACCCAGAGACAGTGAGAAGTGGTTTTAAACAAAGAAATCAAGGGCATGCTTACTTCTTCCCAGCGATGAGTCTCCACATGGAGATGGACCAATGCTTCCAGGTCACCAATCTTCATGTAGGTTTCTGCTGCATAGCCAGGGTTATCAAGTTTCTTAAAATAGAAGGCACACTTTGACAAAGGCTCACGCTCAGCTTTATCCAGTTTCCGAGCTATTTCAATTAGCCTAGAGCCAGTAAAGAGAAGCCAGATGTTTCAAGTTTCGCCTTGCTGTTTTGCCTTCTGTTTCATTATTGTAATAAGTTCACTTCTTATCAGTTATTATTTAATAAATATCATCATATTTAAAGTCTTCAATTTCTAATTCCTTTTGTTTTCCTTTTTGCCACATAGCAAAACTGAGGCAAGGGAAGGCCAAGTGACCTGTCCAAGATCTTATACTCTGCAAACAAACCAAAGTGTCACCTATTGCAAATCAAAGAGAATCATACCAATGACAGGAGCTCCATAATTTTTAAGGATCCTGTGCTCCAGCTGTCTTCTCTACCCGCTTAGATTATTATACTCAGCAGCTTAAAACAACAGAAACTGTCTATCACATCTAAACACTGCTGTGATGATTACTCTAAGATTAAGCATGCATGTTTTAGAAGACAGTCTCATGAACCTCATGAACGGATGAACCTATTCATTCTCTTTACTGCTGGAATGCATTTGTTTTCATATGATATTTATGCTCCTACCCTCTAAACGTATGTAACATTTAAAACATTTTTAGTTGTAGATGTGCTTCAAATACTCAATTTGATATAAACAGAAAAAGCACATATCAAACAAGCTTTGTCTTATTTTAAAACTAGGCAGAATGCATAATAAATCATTTGAGTTTTCATCATATAACATCTCCATGATGTAAGTAAAACCTACTTATGAACCCAGCCATGGTCCCCACTGATTTCTATGGCCTTCATGTGCTCGCCTGCAGAGAGGTACATCTCCACTGCTGCCCTTGGTTCATTGATATTCTTGGCCCAATCTGCTTGTTTTTTTATTAGCATCTTTGTGTCTTTGGGGTCTCCAGATCCCAGAAAATCCTGAAATAGTGCAATACAAAAGCTTGTGTTACCTTCTCATCATAAACATTGTTACAATCCAAATTCTAAAATACATAAAGCTTTTTAAGTGAATATTGTTATGAATCCTGTCCTGGTTTGGACCAGGATAGAGATAATTTTCTGTCTTGTAGTTTTGCTTTCAGCTAAGTGTCTCATAAGTAGCTGTACTTGCTGAAATTAACAGCAAGTTTCTCAGTCAGTGTCTGCTTCTAAGACTGATAACACTCAATGTTTATAATTGTGGCTGGAGAATGGTGTGCAGAGCCAAGGGCACTGCTCAGTTCATCTCAGGAACTGCTCAGGAACATCTTGTGCTGTGGAAAGAAAAAAGGAGTAAAGAGGGGACACCTGCAAACCCTCCTTTAGGGTGGAGTGAACAAGATAAACGATCAAAAGTGACCAGAGTATTCCATCCCATACATGTCATACTCAGTATAAATTTGAGGGATCACAAAGATCAAACTTCCTTTTTCACCTGTCCCTGTTTGCTTCAACATCCTGGGAGATTCCCTCTGTTCCTCTGCCTGTGGTCCTGATCTGTGCCAGCCTGAATCTGTGTTCCTGCCTCCAGCTCCCAACTGACCCCAGGATTCCAGCCTGGACTTTCCCAGGGCTGCCCTGCAGCCTCAGTGGTGATGTGAGAGTTATTGGGGGAAAAGAGGAAGGAACCTGGTATTGTTTTTTCTGTATATTTGTATATATTTAATAGTTTTTTCCTTTCTATCATTACTGTTTCATTAAAGCTGTGTAGTTTAGTTTCCAACCCATAGGTCTCTCTCCCTTATTCTCTCTCCTTTCTTTTTCAGGGAGAGGAGGGGGATTAATAGAGAGCATCTGTTACTGGGTTATTGCTTGCCCAGTGTTAAACCGTGACAATCCTAAGGAAATAAATACTGCATATGGAGCAAAATGAACCGATCCAGCCTTCAACAGCCAACCATCATGGCCCAGTGCTTGGTGGGAAACAAGGACAATTCTCCCATTTAGAGTTTTCAATTAACAAAAAAGGTTAAAAAAAATGGGAGGTCCTGGAAGGGCCAGGAGAAGGACAATACAGATGCTTTGGAGATAATAACTGTGCCCCCACTTCATCTCTTGGAGAGCTTGTTCTCTGTTTAGTCTGTTTAAGTGGATACAAATCATGATTTTTCCTTGCTTTTCAGGAACAATGTCGTACTAATCCCCAAAACTGTAATAGATAAATTCCAAGTTGCTGATTTTCTTTTCCAAGTCAAGAAGGTATGGTTTCATTCTCAAAGATGAGGCAGCCCCAACCCATGCTACGTTAACAGTAGTATAACCACTTAACCAAGGTAGCATCATGATGTCCAACCACAACTTGGTTAAAGGCTGAAATTTTGTTTCCTGCAGAGACACTTGGCAATTATAATACAATATATCAAAGAAGTTATGTTATAAGGCTGGAATGACAGCTGCTCAGGAGTGAGAGTGACTCTGAACTACTGGTTGGACTCTGCCAGGAATGGAAGAACCAAGCCTGGCTGCTGTGATGATGACCATTTTGGAAATATTTCTAATAGTTTGTTCAGCTTCTTCTGCCAATACCAAAGCACTGGCACCATATGGCTCACATCTGTTGACATCAGTTGCCAGGCCAAAAAAAAAAAAATGTACTTCAACACCAGAAGATGGAATAGGGGCAATTTTCTCTGTTAAACAGAAAAGGCTACTGTCCATTAAAACAGTTTCTATCAAATGAAAAATGAGAATATACTAGAAAAGGAAAGGTGAAAGGAGGGGGGAGGGGGGATACTTTAATCTCTGTGTTTCTGATTGAGCTTTAAAAACAAAAAACATACAAAAAAAGACGAAAAACACATCACAAAAAGCACCTACACAAGAGAGCTGCTCCTCTACCCCAGTTCACCAATTTCTCTGAGGCAGCCAGTTGACAGATACAGACTGTGCTCATCTCTAGGTCAGAGTTTGACAGATCTCCACCTAGGATTTTGCTATATCAGTACCCACAACACATCCCTGATCCCAGTGAATAACTTCAGAGCTGTAATGACAACCCTTGACTTTGAAAAATGGAGGCAAATGAATCAAGTTGAACAGTTTCTTTGACACAACTTGGTTTTCAGGTTAGAACACCAAAATAAGCCCCAAATCAAAAGCTCAGTTTCTCACAGTATATAGAGCTTTTTGTGAGTTCTCAGGGTGCTGTGATCTGGTCCTGTGATAACAAAGCTACCACCGGATATCAAAGGACATCCTGCCCTCTGACTCCAGCCTGCACTTCTGGCCAGGGCTAATCAAAGTCAAGCACAAGAAATCAGGCTCTGTAAGGGTCCCTTTGTGTAATTCTGGCAGCATTAAAAGAACAACAAAATCAACATAAAACCACCTCACCTCCCAGACATATCTTTCCTTAGAAAAATAACTGGCAAACAAGGGAGTTTTACATATGCTTCCATGTATTGTGCATCCCCTGCAGAAGAAACTTCCTTCATGTGCTGGAAGTACCTTCCATTTCCTCTGCATGGAGTTACTCTCAAGAAGAGGAGACACAAGAGCTTTTGCTGGCTGCTAGTTAAATATAGATATGACTAAGGCAAGAATTAAAATATTCTTATGAGGACTTATGGGAAAATATTCATCTATGAACTACATTTATGTTCAAGAGGAGCCAAAACACTGAAGCTAACAAAGACTCATCAGCCAAAAATAGTGGAAGTCAGACTTATATCAGCAAAGTCCCGAAGTATTTATACAAAGCTTGTGGAAGAAAAAGATCTCTCTGTAGCACAGTTTGTGGAATCCATGCTAAAACAATTTATATGCATGTCATGGTAAAGCCTTTGTCTGGTATTGGGCAGAATAGGGCTCCGGTGAGTGATGAATGAGACTGACCAGTGCATGCATTCTCAGGGATTTTGATAAGAAAACACCATAGAAGACTTAAAAGCCAAGTAATGTTCCCTTATCACCATATAAAACCTGCACTTTTTAGAACTACAGTCAAATTATTCTACATGGAAACAGTTATATTAATATCTCTGCATTTAAATACTCAGTAACAAACTGTTACCTTTGCATAGTCAAACATCCGTAAATCAGAGTACATCTCCAGAGCTAGGTTTTCACGTCCACTCTTTTTGTACAGCCTTGCTGCCTCGTGGAATTTTCCCTGGTAGGCATAAACATCTGCTAGAAACAGATCATTGTTGCTCTCTCCATGCTTCTTCCGCTCCTGGGAAAAAAAGCCAGAGAGAGATATAGAAAATATTCTAAATTATGAGGACTTAGGTGAGAAATGGCCATCGAAGAATTAGATTTTCAGGCTTAATATTAACAGTTACTAAAAACCTGTAACAAGATATGATAATTATGCCTCTCCTACATTTCTGGTGAATTTATAATTAAAAGGTTAAATTCCTTCTTAATTAAAATTAGGAAGAGTAAAATTAAATGTCACTGTACAAACCAAAGTGATGAAAAATCCCTTCTCTTGGTTTCACACAGTAAAATTAACACGTTATCATTATGGTATGCTAGTTTAAAAAAAAGGCATCTGGTGGGTTCCTTATTTTCTCCAGTAGCAACTCACTGCCATATAATTTGGCTAAATTAACAGTATGTGTGGGTGGGCTGACAAACATGAAAAGAATCGGTAGCAATAAGCAGATTCAAAAGGTATGGTAACCTGCCTTTGAATAAAACCAGCATCATCTCACTGTCCCCACAGGCAAGAGCTTCTGGTTTCAGTAGCACACAGACTCAGTTCTCTGCTGCCAAAGGAGACTCAGCCCTCACACCTCTGGGTGACACTTCCCAACTAGGCTGATACTGCACTGGTGTTAAAAGTTCCTTTTAAAAAGTTGGTTAAAAGAAAAATCAGAGAACCTGTTGCACCATTTTTTAAAGCCTTCACAGAATCCTGCCAGATAGATATCTGGCAGTTATATTTTCTGCTGTCATCAATTAGAAAATAAGATGTGTCCTCATGGAAAGAAAACCAGCATATTAATTGAGATGTGAGCTTGGCTGCACCCTTACAAGCCTGAAAAGGAACCCAACACACCACAAGCAAGAGCAAGCAGTGATGTGTAACTCTCACTTTAGAAAAAGCACCTTCAATAAGTCTCAAAGTAAGTTTATACCTATTTACAAAGGGTATCTTTCTCATTAAAGAGAATATAAGATGACAATCTTAGAATATCTTCAAGAGACGCAGATCTGGAGAAGCAGATGCGGAAAAGAAAAGTTGCTTGTGGTGAGTGAATGCTCTTATCTACCTGTCTACCCTTTAAAAGGGACCACAAAAAGAGGTTCCTAACACAGAACTTTGTCCCAAGTTAGCCACCAACAAAGTTAACTGCAGCCAACTGGCGTTTTGACAGAATCAGGACAGCTCTGCAGAAATGGAAGAGGAGGAATGCATTCTTTCAGAGAAGGTGTAAATCTAATTAGCGTGAGAAAGAGGAATTCCATTTATGCCACCTCAATACAGATCTTTAAACCAAGCATTATCACACAGTTTTTGTAGAAGGACAAGGGTGATACCATGTCTTTTAATGTGCTCATGACAGACAGTTATTGTCTAGTGAAATGCTATCAAAAAGTGTGAAAAGAACTAGTGATTAGAGCACAGCATGGAAGCACAGAATCCCAGTTGTCACAGACTTGTCATGAGACCCTGAGTTTGTCATTTTATTTCTCTGGGCCTGTTTCTGGCTCCAAAAAGAAGAGATAATAGTAATTACCTACCTCCAGGGGGTACAGAAAGGCTTAATTAACTCATGTTTATGAACTATTCTGTACTAAGCTCTGCTAGCACAGTAGTGTTCCACTGGTTATTAATTGAACATTGAACATTTTTCTCATTTCCCTAAAGACAGTTTCAGAAATTCTTATTGTCCCACGTGCCCATTTTTTAATGAAGTTTCAGTCATATGAACAGAATTTGAGTCACCTCTGTTCATCAGGATTTTTCCCTCTAAACACATCCCTGACAGATAGAAGCATTATCTGAATAAAAGTTCCTCCAAAACAGAACCTTTTTTACTACTGATTTAATAACAGTACTAAATGTAAGGAAAAAACCTCTCTTTACCACTCTTACCTCTATGCTGCTGATCAATTCTAAGTATCTAAGGTCTCGTACCCTGGTAAATGCCTATTGGAAAGGAAAAAAAAAAAAAAAAAAAAAAAGAGGAATTAAGTTGAAAAGCCAGAAAAATGAACAGAATATTGTTACATAAAATCAAGCTGTCTTCATCCAGACAGGACAGACAAATGTGCTGGGGTTTGTGTAGCATGACCTGATGAGCTCTGAGGCATTACAGTCAGACAGACAAGGGTGTGATGCAGGGCACCTACTAGGAACAGCAAGGAACTAGCAGGTACCTAAGTCAGTCCCTCAAATACAAAATGGCATTTAAAATATTACATACTTTTCTTCTGGCTATTTTACAGCTTTTCCATTTTGATTATGGCATGATCCAGACAAGAAGTTTAAGGAAACTATTACAAGGTAGGACACATAACTGATGGCACTGTCACAGCATACTGCATGTGTTTATGGATTTTGTACCATCCTGAAAATTCAGTGGTGAAGTAGCTCAGGAAGAGGAAAGGAAGTGAGACAACAGTGAGATAGAAGTCCTGGAAGACAGTGTAGTATCTTTTGCAAATGGAGATAAATGAGCAACGCAAGTCTCAAGTGACAAAATCACATGTGAGTTAAAGCAGCTTAGCACTTATTCTTGACATACATCAAAAAACCCAGAAATTTAACTCTTCAGACCACATGTTCAAGACTTCTAACCAAACTAATGCTTAAGAGGGCACAGAATATTCTGCTTATACCAGGTTGGACTAAGAACTATGAGAGCCTTTAATGTCAAGAAGCTGCTTTTGTTCCAATTAATCCGCTCTAATTCTAAGAGGGCACTACTTTAACATTCCAAGGAGGCACTAAAAACTTCTTTTAAGAATATCTATTTGCATAAAGCTGTCTATAAAACTAGAATTATTCCAATGCCTCCTTATGAAAAAAAAAGATAGTTTAATTTCCTTTAAAATAAAAATCTATTATTAAAAGATGCCTATCTTTAACAGGCCTTTTCCTGAATGTGTTTAGAATGCTTTGTCTTTCATGCAATATTCATTACATTAAACTCAGTTTACCCTCTCCTATTTGATAAGGGGTGGTGAAAGGAACTAGAGAAGTATTTAATGCTGGAGAAAACGCTGTTCTTCACTATATGCCTCTCTATAGACCACTCCCAAAACCAAGGCATTCCAAACAGAAAATTACTAAAACGATGACATCTCATCAGCATTGCCTTCAAAGAGCATTACTGGGTAAATAACAAAGAATACCAAACCTCCACATTTGAACTGAGGTTATATGAAATAGTCGGGGGAAAAAGGAATGAGTTTAGAGGGCTGGCGGGGGGGGGAGCCAGCTAAGGCATCCTTTGCTGCCACCCGGTGGTCAGCAGCACTACGGAACAATTTCCCAGCTCCATTTCCCTTCAATTCACCAACACATCCCCCAGCAGATGAAGGAAAACATTTTCATTGCATTTAACGCTTTGATTTAGACCAGGGCATTTATCTAGAGAGATAAATTCTATTTCATCTCAAAAATTCATCTCAAGATCCTGAATGCATACCAAACCAACATTGTCTTTGATATGTGGAATTATGCATGTACACTAAAGACAAGCAAAGCAGTAACCCTGGAACCCCACTTTGTTTTCTATCCATAAAACATACACTATACATGCAAACTATACATATTTTTATATATATAAATATAAAGATGTATAGAGCAAGCTTGCTTATACATATGTAACTATCTGCTTTACCTTTTTAGCAGTTTCAAACTCCAGCCCTTCCAAGGCTTCCATGGCCAGTTCTTTCCAGTCAGTCTCAGTTACTCCTAAACATGCAATTTGATAGGCTTCTTTAAACATTTTTCGTTCCAAATATTGATACATGGGTGCAGACTGAGGATTTTCAGTGAAAAACATGTATTAGAAAGTGTAATACTGAGACATATTAGTGAAACACTCTGCATGCACTGAGGAAAGAAATAATATTCCAATCACAACCACTACAAGCTCCACAGAGAATAAATACATGTTTGTTGTATAACAGACAAAACAACATGCTAGGGTGACTATTATGGTATATTCAGACAAGATGGGTTAATTATATTCCAACCACATCCATCTTGAAATCTGCAGCTCTTTGCACATCAGGAAGTAGATAAGCATGTTAATTCTTCTGACCATTGTACATGCTAAACACAATATACAAGGAGTTTGTTTTCTTGTTTGTTTTAATACTATTGCAGGAGAGCAAAGGAGGAGGTACTTTACTCTCAGAGGCTAAAAGTGTGAAAAGCTGAAGGACGAGAGATCATGAGGAAGTAACCTCTATGTGCCAACCTTGATGACAAAGCTTGGTTTACCAAGACTATGATTAAGTCCAGAAGTTTCAAACCTTGCCCACATTTGTGTGCATAAGTCAGAACAGGTTTTTTTCCTTCCCCATTTTCATTTTTTGTGTTCTTAGACTGTTTTAACCTCTTTCATTGCTTCCCATAACACAGAAAATAGTGGTTTGTGAAAGCCAACCTCTAAATTTACAATTTACTACACATTCACTGCACTATCCATTCAGACTAACATATACAGCTCCAGTGTTGCCTAAACACATCCAAATGAAGCCACGAGATAGTACTGTATGTACTTGTAAGAAAAAAAAAATTTACATCTTGAGAAAGAGTAAACAGAGAGACTACAGTAACAATAGAGGAAGAGGTAACACCTGCACCATGTCTTCATCTTTGCTTTTAGGTTATGCGGGTTTGCAAATACAAGGGGAGAATTAGAAGAAGCAACAATAGCAAAGAGGAAGTTTGGCTTAATTAATGCCAAATAAACAAAAATAGATCATGCAATACAACCTAAACAACGATGAAGAAAGCGTGAACTGCAATTATTTTGGTAATGGAATACAAGTAAATCTCAGAAAAGCTTCTTTACTTCTTAAACATTGATGTTTATGAAATGTAAAGCAACACTTAATGAGATTAAAGGATTACCTGTGGAACTTCAACAGCTGACATAGAAAAAACATGAAGACAGAAGATCTTGGAGCCAATGTAACCCACTACAAAACCTTGAAGTTTCTGCTGATGGACAGGGAAGTTGCTGGCTTTGATATTGAGGTAACCCCCTCCAGAAAAGCAAAGCATGTCCTCACATTGTGTATTCCAAGCTACACTATTAGCATTGGGTTCCTAATGAGCAAAATAACATCATTTACATCTTGATAAACAGCTGTAATGTCTTTGTATTTACTATTAATCTATGCTACCAAACTGTAGAACACAATGTAAAATTCCACAATATTACAGTTAGTTAGCTACCACATTTAACTGATCATTTTTTCATCACAAAAATAAAGTTACAAACCTTATCTCTGTAGCACTTCCTACTTTCTAGCTAGTGTTCTCTGAAATTATTTCATCAACATTAACGAGTGAACCCTTACAGCAACTGCTAAACTGCCAATGAAGACAGAATTGTCATTATTCATTTTATAGACTGGGAATACACAAACATGTAAGTTTAGGCTCTAATTCTGTTTGCACTAATGATAAAGCCAAAATGCGCATTAACTGTAATGCTCCAAAAGGAACCAGAACAGAGCTCTAAATTAAACTGAAAAGGTCACACTTAAGTGCTTTTTATTCAGCTGTGGCTCACATATATCTCCTGTCTTCTCAGTCTTTGTCTCCCATCTTACTATCTCTAAAAGGGTAGTTTTGATAGAGAAATAGATCACAGTGAAATCCTACCAGATGTGATTAATGGCTTCAGTGAGTTACATGAATTTCTGCACAGAAACGCTTGGTATGTTCTGTTCTCCAAAGAGTTTCCTGCTTCCCCTCTTACTTTTTTTAAAGACTTTGAATTTTACCTGAAACAACAGCTCCTTGGTATGAATATCATACACTAGACAGGTATCATTTTCATCAACCACTGCCAGCTTGTTGCGGGATGCGCTCATGTCCAGGCAGCGCACAGCTGTGGACTGCTTCAGCAGAACGATTGCAAAGGCATTATCCACAAAGATCTTCAGAATCTAGGCAGATTGGAAACTCAAGTCAGCCCATTTATTTTTGTTCCTAAAACTAGAAATAGCACAGCAGGCACAAATTTCAAAGCTGTTTAAAGCCTCCAACTGCAATTTTTTCCAGAGATGAACTGTGCATTAAAATTAAGGAAATGCTTTGCGTTTGAGGTATCTTGAAAAGTCTTGTTTCCACAACATATTCTGGGTTGCAATCTTATCCAAATAAAACATTTACTGCACATCCTGGATTTTTTAATGCTCCACAATTACATGAATGCAATACTACAGGACTATATAGCATAGGTACAAATGACATAAAGGCTCTCTGTTCCTGTTGTCTGTATCAATACCTCTCCAGATTGATGTTTCAGCTGCTCACTGGCTTCTGAAATAAATAGCAACTTCATCTCTAGCACACCTGCACGTTCACAAGTGGTCATCCAGAGAAGTACACCCACACATGCCAACCCCCACTGAGGACAAACATTCTCACAGTTCACCAAGAACTCCATTTTGTCAGCTCGTAACAACTTACAGACTTTAGACAAAGTTAAACATGATTTTATCCATTTTACAGCCAGAGAATGTGAAAGATAGCAGTAATTAGGTTTTAATCACAAGATGAGACTCTGACAAATAAAATTCTTAGTTGTAAAAGAATGGGCTGCTCCTAAGGTTTCCTCCTAAGAGTGACTGTAAAACAGATTTTATTTGCAATGAGAAGACACACCAGACACTGTGAGTTACCTGACCATTCTTTAGACCAACTAAGAGGCCTTCTCTTCCTGGAGGCCCTCCAATTACTTTAATGTAACGAATAAGAGATTCCATCACCCATTCTCGTTCTTTAACACCACTGAATGACAGGCACTGCAGTCTTTTCTCCTAAAGGCACAATAACAAAATACTGCATGGAAATGAAGATAAAACCACTTTCATTTATTTACACCCATACCAGCATATGTGCCTACTTTTACATGTAAGAATCATAAAGTCAAACAATCAATTCAACAGGGTAAATTCTATAAAGTTTTCCGATGCTATGAACAAACAAAACCAAATTACCCCCAATCTTCACCTAGCAGTTCATCCCCACCCAGAAGTGCCCCTGGGTGATGAAATGATTTATCAAATGCACTACAGAGTGTGTTTTACTGAAACAGAGCCACCTGTGGCATGCTCCAGCTGCTACTCAGAGCTATGTCAGTGCTGCACACTACAGCAGCACCGCACAGGGGTGCTGGGGGGAAAACCCGAGGAGATGATACAGCACAGACTGTTCCTACCACCTATTTGGGCAGACAGCCTAAAGTATGAATGCATCCCATGACTACTCTAGATTTTAAGGCACATACCTGGCATAAAATAATGTGATCTGAACACACAACCAGCAAGTTGCATTCAAATTTTTTTGATATCTTCTCCTTCACCCGATAATACATATCTGAAGAATCATCCGAGTATAACTCAAAAATCAAGATTTTCTCTGGCATCTGGATTGCTAATCTGTTTTTGTAGATTGCAATTTTCTTTACGAGCTCTCTGCCTTTTATCCTAACTAGAGAAGAAAAACAAAAACAATACAGTGTAGGTTGACATAAAAATAAAATGGATACAGAAATTAGAAAACTTATTAATACATTAGAATTCAATCTTTCTAAAGCACCTCTAAAATTAAAAGCAGATTCCTGCTCAGATATATTTGTTATTCTGTGTCTGTGCAATCCACTATTTCCATCACAATTTATTGCTCTCCTTTATTTGTCAACAGCACATGCTGAAGCAATACTTTGACTGCTTGCCATAAAAAGCCAGAGGATATGAAGAAACAAAATCAGCACAAACCCTTGAAGCTGCAAGTAAGAAAAAAAACACTAAATATGATGTACAGTATTTTTATCTCATTTGCAGAGATTAAAACCTTATCTCAAAAGCCTCTGCCCCTCCCAATGTCCTTTCTAATCCCCACATCTTTCATTAAGCCTGTCAGTGCTGATCCTTCAGAATCCAAGTTTGCACTCTTATCCTGGAAACAATGTTGCCCAGTTTTACTGTCAAAGTGACAGCAATCTGTCCAGTACAAGCATCATATATTCCAAGTGTTCTGATGGATATTGTTAGAGAGAAAAGAGAGGGAGAGAAAAGAGAGGGAGAGAAAAGAGAGGGAGAGAAAAGAGAGGGAGAGAAAAGAGAGGGAGAGAAAAGAGAGGGAGAGAAAAGAGAGGGAGAGAAAAGAGAGGGAGAGAAAAGAGAGGGAGAGAAAAGAGAGGGAGAGAAAAGAGAGGGAGAGAAAAGAGAGGGAGAGAAAAGAGAGGGAGAGAAAAGAGAGGGAGAGAAAAGAGAGGGAGAGAAAAGAGAGGGAGAGAAAAGAGAGGGAGAGAAAAGAGAGGGAGAGAAAAGAGAGGGAGAGAAAAGAGAGGGAGAGAAAAGAGAGGGAGAGAAAAGAGAGGGAGAGAAAAGAGAGGGAGAGAAAAGAGAGGGAGAGAAAAGAGAGGGAG
Source organism: Phaethornis superciliosus (assembly GCA_023637945.1). Lineage (NCBI taxonomy): Eukaryota > Metazoa > Chordata > Aves > Apodiformes > Trochilidae > Phaethornis > Phaethornis superciliosus. The sequence goes on from JAJQWJ010000013.1 coordinate 413,530, forward strand.
AGAAAAGAGAGGGAGAGAAAAGAGAGGGAGAGAAAAGAGAGGGAGAGAAAGAAAGAGAGAAGCTTTGGCCTGACAGCAAGTGTGAAATTACCTTTCTGCTCAGTGATGAGGTGCTGGACAATGACATCAGTCATGCTGTCTCTGTAAGCATAGCGATCTTTGTACAGGCCATGAACAGTGCTGAAAATCAACTGGTAGAAGGATATTGTTCCATCTTGGCATCCCACTGCCTGAAGACAAGGAGAAAATACTTTTAGTTAATTGGCTAGGATCTCACTAGCCACTGCCTGGGCTCCACTGTCTCAATACAAACGTCTTAATGAAGCAAGTGAGTCTGAGACTTACAGTCTTACCTTCCCTGACAAACTGTGGAAAAGGCAGCAAAATGAGCCCACTCACCACATAGTTGGAGTCTGGTTTAGCTCTGCATGTCCACACCCAACTGCTTTGCTCTCCTATGGTACCAAGACGCACGCCATCCTTGGTGAAGAGGGAAACTTGCTTATCTGAACCTCCCAGTAAAATATACTCTCCTTTAGTAAAATAGCTAACACAGCAAGGATCAAAATTGAGCATTCTGTCTTTCCCAACCTACAAGGGAAAATAAAATGAAAAAAAAAAGTTCCTGCTTTCCTAAGGCAACAAGTGCCATCACTGATAGCATTCTTCTCATCTCTCTAGCCAAGCACAACTGGTTACATTAAGATTTCCAAAGGCTCTAAAATACATCCAAGAACCTCTCCAGGCCCAAACCAGTCTACTCAGAATGCAAGCAACATATAACCTCCCCTTTAACTGGTTGTAAAAAATACAGATGACTTCTACAGACCAGTAATCTATCACAAAGTCAAAGCTGTGAAGACTTTAATACAAGATTTGTGAGACGGCAGCATGGGAGAAAAAAAGAGCTGAAGGATAAGGTGGTTAAAAAAAAAGCAGGCTGATAAAAGGTTGGGAAAGCAGACAACAGTTAATGTGGTGAATAAAGCACTAATATGCAAACACTTTGACCACAGGACACAAAACAGAACTGGAAATGACCTGAAACTCTTGAATGCACTTTCTAAAACGTACCTGTTTGCCACTAAGCTGGTAAAAGGAAAGTTTCTGACCCCAGTCTGCCACAGCTAAAATATCATTGCGTTCATCTCTAACAACAACAAAAAGAAAGCAAGCAGTAATTCTGGAGTGATTTATTAAAACATTTCTTAGCACAATTGAATCAAGCAACAGGACAGCAGAATATACTCCACCTTACTGTTTAAAAAAAAACAAACTGAAAGAACATCATATACATCTTGCCATTTAAAATTCAGGAAGACAGGTACATGAAAGAAAAATCGACCTCCTTTGCAAGGTTTGATGCATCACCTCCCATTCAGCTAATGGTCAACAGTGAAGCACCTGGGCTCAGATTCTCTTCAGTTTCACTCAGTTGAAATCTTCTTCCTTCTGATCATCTCTCTGTCTGAATACACTGCCTACTGCCAGGCCTAGACACCAGTGCTGGTAATTCTTCTATACAGATGTCAACTGCCACCTCTTCATCATCTGTTCTACTCCAAAATTCATCCCCCTGTCTGTAATGGTAATTATTTCTTCATGTACTTAGGACAACATTACCTGAAGTGAAAAACCAGCTCCCCTCTCTTCTCCCAATCCAGACAAGACTCACACACACACTCCAAAAACCCCAACCACAAACACTGAAGAAATGTTTCTTGAGATCAAAGTGGAACTTGTTCCCAGTTTCTCCATTCAATTAAAGACTGGCAGCAAAGCCAAAGCCCCATACACAATCACTTAGAAAAAGGATGTCCATCTGTTTCAGTAGGAATAAAAGTCAAGCCTTTCTGCAATCAATACGCCAAGTATCATCTATTCAGCATTTTAAAAATTTTAAAAATAAAGAAAGATGAAATTATTTACCTGGATGGATTCCAACAAATTGACCATACTGGAGATGAAGCACCCCCTGGGCGCTCTATTTTCACCTTCTCATCACCATTTTTATTCCGTATGCTGACAATACCATTGAACATCCCCAGTGCCAGGTACTGGCCATCATTTGTCCAGCTGGTAAAACATACACATACTGAAGAGCAAACTACTAAAAACAAGCAGCAGGAAGGTAGGATGGTGCAGCAGACTCAGACAGGGATGATTAGATTGAAATACACATCGACGAGGGAGTTCTGGGAGGTAGCCAGTAATCCTACAGTTTGTTTATGCATCTAAATCCACATTTATGGCAACAGCATGCATTACAGCAAGAACATTTTATAATACACACAGAAGTTTAAAAATGCAGAAACAAACAAAAAAAAAATTAAATCTATCATCTGTTTGCAATACTTCTAACATGTGCTAAGTAACAGATACATTTTTGGGGAAGACAGTGTTGGCAGCAGACCAGACTGTTTCAAAAGCCACATTTAGAACACTGATGAAATAGAAGTGTGGGACAGAGGGAAGTGGGTTCCTATTCCTGTCTCTACTGCTGCCAGATGGAGAAATTTACACAAATTAATATATTCTTGCTTCAGGCCCCCTATATTGCTAATACCTCCTTCTACTGAAAATACCAAGAACACAGGCAATGAACAGCTCTACAAACAAAAAGTATAATTATTTTTCCTGACTCAATTTTGTTACTGACCAAGATGGATAAAGAAACGCAGAGAGAAGGTAAACACCTGCATATGCTGAACTATTCCACTTCAACTTATTTTCTTTAAGCCTGCATATTATTTCAAATAGTTTTTTCTTGACACAGATAATCTTTAAAACTTACCTACAGCAAGTAATCTTACTGCTGGTTTTATGTTTAGAGACTGACTTCTGTTCAGGGGACCACAAGCCTTTGATTAAAGCAAACAAAAAGCCAAAGTAAATTACAAGTAAACATTTACCAATGTTCAGATTACAAACTAATTGTCAGAAAACTTAGTTGGGACTTCACAGGCATCAAAGTCTCATCTGCTGCTAGAAGGACACTGAAATACGTACTATTTGTAAGGAAAGAGGGAAAAAAATCATTCAAATACCACAGAAGGTGCCTCTGCAAAAAAAAAATAAAAATCACAGCAACAAAGTAGTACATTTTACTGTGTGGCATCTCACTAAATAGTCCTCACTAGCCGAGTTAAAGTTAGCTTTGTATCTTGACTCTTCCGCATAGAAAGAACTGTACCTCCCTGTAGCTAGCTGAGCTACACAACTTTAACAGAATTCACTGGTTTAACGGAAAAGTTGGAGGAAGAAGACATACCAAAATCACTGGAGGAGCAGGATGCCAGCTGGTGAGTAAGAGGATTGTATGAAACACACTGTATGGAGTCATTGTGCCTAGAATAAAGTTACAATCATATTTCAATAAATTATTCTTAACTGCCCTCTTTCCTGACTTTCAGCAAGACAGCTGAAAGGTTTGCCAGATGCCAAAAATAATTTGATCAGTTTATATTACATCAAATTAATCTGCAATTACTGTAAACTAAATCAGTAATAATCCTTACAAACATTTTCCCTAAGTGGCAGGATTCACTGTATATTATCAAGATTAACTAAAAACGTCTGTAGATGGTGGTTTGTGAAATCTCATTAAAGGTTATATCCAAATTCTAAACCAAGTATGCTTGTGTAGGGTTGCACACTAGCTTGTGCCCACCGACTGGTAAAAAATGTACACACACTCTCAGAAACAGAAGGTGAAGATGTTGTTTAAGAGGGATGACATAAAGACAAAGTAAGAAGATGGAAATACACTGAAAGTACCAAAACTTATCTTTAATTTGGTCTTTGAACCAGAATTAGGTTAATTTTGTCTGTTGTACAGGATCAGTCATATTCTGCTTCATTTTATTTCCATCTATACACTCCCCCCAATTCTCTGCCAGCCCTCCAAATCCAGAGATTAACCTAGACTTTCCAGCGTCTTTTATGCCTTTCATCACTTTCCTGCTTAACTCAGATAATTTCACTGTTTTTTCTCTTCCCTCTCCTATTATCCACTCACCAGCATTTTCTCAAACCTTAGGCAACCTTCTTCCAAATCTAATGGCTTTTCCTCTTTGACAGAAGTGCATAATCAAAGTCTGTTTTTGAGAAGCACAAAACTGTAAGGCATGACTTACGTGTATTTCAGAATTCCCTCTAACTTTGAAGTCCAAATTATCACACTTTTATCAGCAGAGCCAGATGCGAAACGTTTGCCTAGGAATTAAATATAATTTAAATCCCACACATACAGGAATCACTTTCACTCCAAATACTCCATCAAAGAGAGAGCAAGAAGTTCTTGAACTTGACAAGAGTGAAGTAAAAAAGGGCTAACATTGCAAGTGTCTTGATGTGACTGTGCTTCTCCAGCCATGTCAAACTCGAATGACTTTGTCATTCCCAGAGAGAGTGCCTCATTAGAGCCCAGCAGCACAAGCAAGAGCCATTCTTGCCAAGAGTCACTCAACAGTGAGAAGTCCATCCTACACAGCAAGTCCCCACAGAATGAGAACTGGAGACAGTGAAAGAACTGGAAGCAGAATAAGGTCTGCAGTAAGCATGATAACATGTTAAGGATGAGAAGATCAGAAGATTTGGGACAAGGGAAGTATGAGCATAAAAATCACAGGCAGATGGAGTACTAGAGGGAGGTACCTCTGGGATAAGGCTCCTCACATCATCCCACACATATAACCTTAACCAGCACTGCAGCAGGAAGGGAGGGGGGGGGACATGGGAACTGCAGTTCTTGGAAAAGTACAGCACTTCTGCAGCAGCTTGTTTCTTTGTTAGAAACAAACACACAAAACACCAACACTCACACACATGTTCAAAATACTGCTACTGCAACCCTGATCTATGGATTGGCAGTAGAAAGTAGAAGATGGACACTTTGCAGAGCAGACTAACAAGCCCCTCAAGATGATATTTACCATCTTTAGCATAAGCCACACAGTATACAGTGTCTTTATGTCCCTTCAAGGGCTGAATTAAGGTTCCATCAGAAGTATCATACACCTAGTAAAACAGAGGGAAAACAAAAACATACAAAGAAAAAACATGTAAGTCTCCCATTGAAGACTAGGGTATAAAATTACTGACAGTCAAACAAGGTTACACACCTTATTTTGTTTGCTCTTTTGCATAGCATACAGTCCATGAAAGAATAACAAGGTTTTAAACTGCAGAAGCTGTTTTCCTTAATGTAATACTTCGTAGAACAAAAGACAACTCAAAATCAGAAAGCTACATGCACAAATGAAATTTCCAAACAGCTCATTCATTCAGCTTGGTTTTCTATCCAGATGTTTAAACATAACAAACTACTGGAAAGGACCATCACTACATACACCATTCTGCAGGCACTGACAATAGTAAAGCTTGCTGTCCTGCAGCTCAGAGTGATGTCTCTAGAATGGTGACATTCACCCATCCCTGTGGCTTGCACCTGCCCCATCTGAAAACTGCAGGAGCTGAGAGAAGGTTGGTCCTGAGCTGCTCCTGCTGAGGGGTTAGCAGCAGGTAAGTGAACCCAGGAGACAGGGAAAAGCTCCAGCTGAGGCTTCTCCTAAAACAGGCACTTCCACTTGTGATTCTTTCCCCTTTTCACAGAGATTTTATTGAACCCTGTAAGAAGGGAGTATTTGTGTACCATGCCACTGTGCTCAGTTCAGATACAAGCTAATGGATTGCAAAGCACCAAGTGAGGGTGAAGGAGATGAGATGACACAAGTAACTAATATCTCATTAATAGAGCTTAAAACTTGGTAAGAAACATTAAAACCTTCAAAACACTTTACAGCTAGCCTGCATTAATATGTATGTGGCTATGAGGCTGGCCTCATAGAGATAAAAGGATTTTTGATAGGTTCTATTCAGAAGTTAATGCAAAAGAGATCATATTCATAAACGCTAGAGGAAGAAGTCTCCATACCAGCAGCCTGTTCCCAGCAGCAATTATCAGCTGAGCACCATCCGGCCTGAAGGCGAGATCATAAATACTACAGGAAGAAAGCAAAAATCCCACATAACCAGGCAGAAAATGTTATTTCCTTTCATGTCAAAGACGCCTCGTAACAAACCGCACTAATTGCATATTTCAGAGTACCTCCGGCCCCTGAGAACACTCCCCAGACCCCAGACTCCTCCCGCCCCCCGACAGACCCCAGGGCCTCCGGCACCCGGCCTACTCATGGATTCCCGGGGCCGCTCACCACTGCTCGGCCTTGTCGCGCCAGGTGAGTGTGGCCCGCATCCCCCGGTTCGGTGCTGGTCCCGGTACCAGACCTCAGGGCCGCTCCGCACCGTTGTTTACCACCGCCCCCCGGCGCCACTGGCAACGCGCAAGCGCGGGAGCTCCCGATAGTCCGCCGCCACGGCAGGGGGCGCTCGCCGGTCGCCTGCCCCGCGCGTGCGCTGGAGGGGTGGCGGGAGGTGGAATGGCGGCGGCGGCGGCGGCGGCGGCGGGACCGGGCCCATACACGGAACCGGGGGACGGCCCGGCCCGCCGCGACCCGTCTCGAAGCAGGGACTCGCCCAGCGTCTCTTTTCCGCGCAGCCTCCCGAGCGGCAGCCGGGACGGGGCATCAGAGAGCGGCCCTGCGAGGGGACCGGCGGCGGGCGGGCCCCGCGGAGTTCCCGGCGGCTGGCGGGTGGTAGCCAGGCGGAGGCGGGCGGGCCGGACGGCCGGGAGGATCGATGTGTGCTTCGTGAGGTGAGGCCGGGCCGGCCGCCGGTTCCAGGGGAAGCCCCGCGCAGACCCCCCGGTCCCTGCCGGTTCTGCGGGCTCACGCTGCAGGTGAACCCGCGTGTGCGCCGTGCGCAGCTCGTCAGCCGGAGGGCACCGAGTGTGTGGACTTGTGTAAACCTGGTTTGGTCAGGTCACAAAAACTCATCTAGACATTGCCCCTCACCGGTGCTGTCACTTTTCGTGTCTGTAAACACCGGGTCAGTCGAAGTGAAGCACGGGAGGGTGAGGAGGCCACCACTGATTTACTTTTCTTTCTTTTGTACCACAGCCCTGAAGGAAATAAGCTACGATCAAAAAGAGCACTTGTGGAGTATCTCTGGAAAACTGGGGAGACAAGGCTGAAAGCAGAAGACTTTGATTTGACAGCTCCTGATCAGCAGAGTGCCCATGTGAGAGGGAAAAGATGCAGCAGGGAATCTGTGGGAACTCTTGTAGAGAGTGGTGAGGGTTGTCATGGTCAGGTGCAAGGCCTCAGTGAACAGAACGGTGCAGAGGACAGAATTCAAACCATCCAGGTGGGAACTGAACACCTGGAAGATGTGACAGACACTCTGAAAAGCAATGGTTTGATTGTGAATGGCATAAACCCAGGGGACTGTCTGAGACCAAACAAAAAGGGGGCAGGTGGAAAAAGGGCTCATAATAGGAGAACTAGAAAGAGCTCAGAAAAGAGGAGTGGAGAGAACACGCAGAGTAAAAGGCCAAGAACAACATATAACAAACAGGAAACCGAGTGCATTCAAAACTCTGTGGAGGCGGGGAGAGCTCAGCCGAGGGCTTCCAGGTCAGGACCAGCCACACAGTTCAGGTCCCTGAGACCTAGCTTGCAAAGGAAGCTGGAGAGCCCAGCAGAGGAGGAGTGTGTGGACATGGCTTCTGGTGACACCTCTGCAAAACCTGAGAGGAAAAACAAGGGATTGAGAGCGGGAAGAGAAATAGATGGAGGGGATCCAGGTCACCAGGACTTTAAACCTGACATTGGCAAGGATGCTGATGGCTTGCAGCCCTGTAAGAGAAGCTTCCCAACAGCTAAAATGATGTCAGGTACTTGTGGTTTTGAACATGCTTGGGTTTGAACCTCCATGCTTGGGTTGTTTGGTTTTTTTTTAATGCTAAAGTATTCTTTCTTTACAGAAGAGTCTGTGCCACGAACACAAGTGGATAGGAGGAAAACAAGTCCGTATTTTTCAAGTAAATACAGTAAAGAAGGTAGAGTATACTTTACAGAAATGAATCCTCTTTTATGGGGGGAGGAACAGCGTGGCTTAAGATGAAATGATGTTATGGTAAATCCTGAGAACATGAAGGGAGCTGGGGAGGGTCCCTCTCCTCGGAACACAGATGTAACATGGAACGTGCAGGCAGCCTGGACTTGCACTTCGGTAAAACTCTGTGTGAGTTTCTGTAAAACTCTGTGTGAGCTGCCCTTGCTCCATCCACATGCAGTGCCCCCACAGGGATGAATCTGCTTCAGAAGGCCTTGAAGTTTTAAAAAACTGTTTTCATTTAAATAGGTAAATCCATCCTTTTCTGCCCAGTAATGTTCCTGTGCTGCCTCTGTGCACAGCTCCCAGCCCACCAAGAAGAAAGGCCTTGAGAAAATGGACTCCTCCACGTTCTCCTTTTAATCTGATCCAAGAAACACTTTTCCATGATCCATGGAAGCTTCTCATTGCAACCATATTTCTCAACAAAACTTCAGGTAGAGTCCTACAATTTTCTGTTTTGTAAATGTAGGGGTAAGAACAGCTGCCCCTTTTTAATGGCACTGAGGAAGAACAAATATGTTAACTTGTATTAGTGTAAAAGAAAAATCTTTAATTTGTAACTCTTGCCTCAGAAGACTGATTTCCAAAGGCAGACAGATAATCACAAAAGAGAATCATCAGCACAGTCTTCTGCTCACGAGAGTGTTTCACCAGGTAAAATGGCAATTCCTGTGCTCTGGGAGTTCCTTAAGAAGTATCCTTCTCCTGAAGTGACCCGGGCTGCAGACTGGAAGGAAATGTCAGAGCTGCTTAGACCTCTTGGCCTCTACGAACTCAGAGCTAAAACCATCATCAAATTCTCAGGTAGGTTCTCACAGATAAGCCTGGGATGGCTGCAGTTACACTGGCAAGGTAAACAGCTGGAAGTCTTACATGAATCTGGTGTTTTCTGTACTTGGAAGTACTCCTCTGGGGGTTCTGAGGAGAGATGTAATCAAAGATCACTTGCAGTGGTTCGTTTAGGTGTACCCCCTAGGGATTAATTGCCCTCGCTCTCCAAGAAATAGCTAAAATCCGTGTTTTTCATTTAAAATGTTCCCAAGTGGAGCAGAGTTTCCGACATTAGCAGAGAATGGGGAGCTTGCCCAGTGTGTCCCTGCGGGCTGCCTGCAGGCAGTGAGGGCTCTGACCCTGCCTTGCAGATGAGTACCTGAGCAAGCAGTGGAAGTACCCCATCGAGCTGCACGGCATCGGCAAGTACGGCAACGACTCGTACAGGATCTTCTGTGTCAACGAGTGGCAGGAGGTGGGTGCTGCCGACTGCCGCAGGGATGCGGCCTCAGTTTGCCTCACGGTGATCGGGGTGCGAGTCTCTTCCCGGCCGCTGCTAGGAACCGGTTCCAAACGATTCCTGCATCCCTTCCACCGTGGGTGTTGGTGGGGCCTTTGCCGTGCCGGGGTCCTCCCGGGCAGTGGCTGTGGGGCAGTTGTGCCCTGCTGACGGGGTGGGTGGCTTCGTGGGTGCCACCGTCCTGGGGTGGGTGTGAGGTCCCAGCTCCCTGCCTGTCCCGGAGGGGATCCGCTCAGCGCTGTGAGGAGCTGCAGAAGGGATTTCCCTGACTAGGGATTTTCCAGCCCCTAGGATTCTAGGATTCTATGACTGTTGGACGCTTTGCCCCACTCCAGGTGCAGCCGCAGGACCACAAGCTGAACGTGTACCACGCCTGGCTGCGGGAGAACCGGCAGCGGCTCAGCCTGGGATGAGGGCGGCGGGGCTGCTCGGTTAAATCTGTGACTGTGACGTCGGCGTAATAAAATGTTTAAATCCCTATTTTTAAACAATCTCTGCTGCTTTCCGTGCCGCCGCCTCACTCCCCCCTGCCGGGGCGGCGCGGGCAGAAGTGACGCAAGCAGGTCCCGTCAGCCCGGTACCTCCCGCTCGGTTCGGGGCAGCGGGAAGGCTGGGCGCGCTCCCCGGCAGGGCCCGGCCGCAGAACCACCCACCCCGAGCAGCCCCGGACCCGGTACCTTCCCCGCCGTCCCGTCACGCCCCGCGCGCGGCCCCGTCACCCCCTGCGCGGGCCCCGCCCCGCCCCTTCTCTGCCCGGGCCCTGCCTCTGAGCCGCCATCGCCACCCGGTGAGTTCCCCAGCGCTCCATCCGCAGCCATCCGCTCCGGGGCCGCCCGCCCGGCACTGCAGACCCCCGGGGGCGGCACCCCCTTCCCGCCGACACTCGTTTTCTGCGGGGAGCTGCCACCCGCACCTCCCCCGGGCCGCAGGGCCGGGGCCTACCTGGCGGGCTCCCGGGACCGGGGCTCGGCTCGTCGGGGCGGGTACCGGGGTCTCCTCCGGGGCTGTGCGCGGCATGGGGAGCGCCGGGCTCTGACCGGCGTCCTTCCCGGGAGGCAGAGCCGTCTGAGCCGCTCTCCCGGCGCAGCGTTCGGTCCGAGGGCGGTGCCGGAGCCGGCCCCAGGCGGCGCAGAATGGAACCGGCGAGCGTGAGCTCTGGGTTGGGCGAGTCTCGGTTCTTCCTGGTCGGTAGATAGAGCTCCTGCCTGCTGCCAGGCCGATCCCTCGGCTCGGTGCCGGTTCTGGAGGCGGACGGGCCCTGGAGGGCAGGGGGTGGGGGGTGCAGTGGAAGTTGTGGGAGCGCCGCGTCCCCTCCCAGGATCGCATCTGGAGAGCTCTCCGTGCTCTGCCAGCTTCGGAGACGGGAGGGAGAGACACCGCAGGTGAATGCCCATTCCCTCGCCGGTCTCCAGCGTGGCCAGCGAGCGGAAGAGAGTCTGCTACACGTGCTGTGCGGGCAGCAGCGCGTCGCCTCGGTGCCGGGGCGCTCTGCTCACACCTCTCTTTACCGCAGACACCATGCCTGCCCTCAGGCCTCTCGTGAAACCTAAAATCGTAAAGAAGAGGACCAAGAAGTTTATCCGCCACCAGTCTGATCGCTATGTCAAGATCAAGGTAAGAAGTCCCTGGAAACTCATGAGAAAATGAGTTCCGGGGCAGTGGGACGTGGCTGTTTTCAGGGTTGGTGATGAGTTACAGCACAGAGTGCTTTACAGTGGCTGCAGCAGTGCGGCACAGGGATCCGTGTGGGAGAGGGTTGTGTCTGAGCTCTCACCCCGAGGCAGGCGTTTCCAGACTGATCCCGTTCTCTCCCTGCATTCCAGCGCAACTGGCGCAAGCCCAGGGGCATCGACAACCGCGTCCGCCGGCGGTTCAAGGGCCAGATCCTGATGCCCAACATCGGCTATGGCAGCAGCAAGAAGACAAAGCACATGCTGCCCACGGGCTTCAGGAAGTTCCTGGTCCACAACGTCAAAGAGCTGGAAGTGCTCATGATGAGCAACAAGTAAGTGCAGGGCCTGCATCCTGGGCTGGTACGTAGCACTTTCTTTCACAACAAATGAGAGTAATAATTAACACTATAGACTACTAGTGAGTAGCCAAGATCTGCCTTGTGCTGACTCTCATTCACACTAAAGCAAGCAAAAGGGTCAAGCTGCTCTGGAGGTGAGCTCCTCTTCAGGCCAGATGGGACAAGGGTGGGAGGTGTATGAGGGTGGCACTTCTGTGCTCTGCTATACCTGGGTGGGGTGGATCTGGTGGGCTTTCCCCACAGCCTGAGGCAGAGTCTGTTCCCCACAGGTCCTACTGTGCAGAGATTGCTCACAATGTCTCTTCCAAGAACCGGAAGGTGATTGTGGAGAGAGCTGCCCAGCTTGCCATCAAGATCACCAACCCCAATGCCAGGCTGCGCAGCGAGGAGAATGAGTAAGCCAGCTTCTGCAGCCCAGCTGTATTTAATAAACTCTGAAAAACAACTCGAGTGGATGCTTTTAAATGGCCATGGGGAAAGACTTGGCCTTGGTGTGCGTGTGCCAGGGCAGCCATGGGGCTGTGGTGCAGACCCACACCGGCACAGGTGCTCGTGAGCGAGCACAGTGTCACTGTGACAGCTGATGAGTGTTGTGCAGCCAGCCTCACACGTACATTTTTATTTATACCACTCCAGCAGAATGGATGTTCTTTCACACAGCACTATAAATATTTTTCACATCAAGCACTCTGTTAGAAATGAAAGCTCATTATAGGTCCATGGCTATGAGAAGTGTGTTGTGGTGGCCTTTTTCTCTCATTTGCTGTCACCTCCTCTCAAGGCTTTTCTTCCCCTACACTAAGCAGGATTTGAACAGCAGCTGCTATACAGGAAGTTTTCAAGTGATAAGGGTGAGTGTGGGCTGCTGGTGTGCTGGCACCTCTGGCTGGTGATCTGCCTCACACTTCTGTGTCACTAGAACACTGAACATTGATGATGAGTCCAGCACTGGTTGCTTGGCACAAACACTGACCTGCCCCAGGGGAGATGAGCCAGTGTGACATGCAAAGACAAGTTCAGTGTAAGGGTACTGTAACACAAGTCATCATCTCTCCTGGAAGACAGATGGTTGAGGTATTTTGCAGCCAAAACCATAAAAATAGAAGTCAAACAAGGATAATTCTGTGTTGCTCAAACAGCACAGAAACAGAACTATGGGCTCTGGATGGAGCCCCACGTGGAATCCTTGGAGCCTGAGCATGGGGTGTCACCGAGCAGCTCCTGGGACTGGGCTCACCCAAGTCTCCTCAAGCAGGCTGTGGTTGCCATGCTCCTCACTAAAGACCTGACAGCCATGTTACTGAGTGAAACAATATAAACACATTCTTCAGGCAATGGGGTAAAAAGTGCATGTGCAGTGGTTAAAAAAAAAAATTAAAACTATTTTTCTATGTACTGCAGTAAAGAAACATTTGGGCAGTAGTTTCCATTTTTCATGGAACCGCTTGGTTTTGATTCCTTATATGCTCTGTAACAGCTTGCTGAAAAAAGTGCTTGTCTTCCAGCCCCTCCCCAGTGTAAAGATGGGTTTCCCTGATCTCACACCACCTCCTGGCAACTTGGGGGGGAGGGCTGGCAGTGGAGTCCAGCTCCTGGCCACCCTCCCCTGACCCCTTGGGGGCATCTCCCGTCAGAGGCAGGAAGGCAGCAGCACAAAGGAACCGATCTTAGCTCATGTCCATTGACTCTGAGGTGGGCAGGAAAGCAGAATCTTTCTGAATGCTCTCAAAAAGTGATGCCATTTCAGGGCTGGATCTGATCTGAGATGAAAACTCCGCCATCGCTGGACTTTTCTCTACCTCGGGGATGGTCAGGAGAGCAGCAACCGCTCTCATGGCGGAGCGCTTCAGTTCATCCTGCTTCTCAAACTCCTGTTTCACAGAACCAGCTTTCACCTGCAAATGCAAGGCACCATTTTCAGCTGGCACAAGGACTCAGACCAGAGCAAGAGCCAGGAGGCTCTGCAGCACAGCCCCTCGCAGTGCTCCGCTCTGAGCTCACCTTGGTGCAGCAGGTTGCCCGGAGGGGCTCAATCAGCCGCTCCAGCCGCTGCAGCACTGCGTTGGGACAGAGGGTGGAGAGCCGAGCCAGCATGATGAACGTCAGCATCTGGGAAAAGGGGAGAGAAAACAGCACCGCCTCACAGCCCCTCTGCTGATACCCACTGCTGAGCTCCTTTGCACTTGTGCACAGGGCTCAGAAGAGGTCAACCGAGTCACAGCATGGCAAGGACGTAGCCCTTCTGCTAAACAGCGAGCCCATCAGCAAGGGCAATGCCAAATGGTCAACAGAGTATCACAAGCCACAATGAGCAAGACACAATTCATAGGTATTTCAGATTTTGGTGACTTTTCCTATGAAACCAGCTACAGCAAGCTTGTGTTGTCAAGGACACCACAGTCAAACTGGACAATGTTAGGTGAAGGGCTGCCACATCTGCAGAGAATAAGAAACAGCACAGCAGGGGCACCCTGTGCTGTGCTGACACATCAGATCAATTCAAGGCCAAGCCCCCTGAGAACAAGTAACATCAGGGACATCCCTACCCTCCAGTTAAGGCACAGCACCTACCCGAATGTCATAGTGATCCTTCAGCCCATCCTCCAGGTGGTTCAGGTACTCGTAGATATCCAGGCGGTCAAGGCAGCTTTCCAGCAGTGTGTACATGCATTCAAAAGCAGCTTTCCTCACATCGAGGCCATCATCCACAGTGTGCTTGAATGGCCCCATTTCTACCTTAAACAAGAAGAAAAATACAGCTGTCCCCTCTAACAGCAGAGAGGATGACAGCTTCACTTCAGCTTCACGCGCACAGATCACTGCCGTGCTGCACCCAAGCTGAACAACCAACATACCTCCCGGATGAGCTCTCTCCTGACCTTCGTTTCATTGTACAGGCTGGGGAGAACTGTGTTTAGTAAATCTCGGATTAAAGAAGGTTTGTTATGAGCAGCAGAATTAAACAGGGCTAAAGCCACACGTCGAACATTCAGGTCTGGATCCTGAAGAGTTTTTAAGAAGTCACCTGTGGGATAAGAAAGCACCAATCAGTCCTGCTGCAGTGTTTCGGAAGTATTTCCAAAGCATTTCACAGTGTATTTCAAACACACCTATGGCAAAATAACTCTAGAGGTGCAGTCTAACACAGACATTCGAGATACTTTCCCTCCCTTCATCTGGGTTGTAAAAAAATGGAAGGATATGACTTTCCTATATTTGGGCATAAAAACAAACCACATGATTCTAGCTACGTCATCCCAAAGTCAAATCAGCAGCTTTGGTAATACAAGAAGCTGGGTTTTGTTTTTCCTTTGCTTAGATCTCATCTGCTCAGACTTCTCTGAAACAAAAGGCCCAGTTTTATACGGCAGGTCTGAGAAGTAGGCTCCCTAGGTGTAAGGCCCTTTTAATGCAGGTTATATTTTCCAATATCTTTGAATCATAAGTTTAAACACAAAAGGAACTTATGGTCTGTTACCAACTTGTCTCTGAGCAAGACATCAGAGCATTTATCAAGGACTCACGTGACAGGGTTGTTCTTTAATCCCCAAAGCAGAAAAACACAAATAAAAACTAGCTGTCCATAGGTGTGGAAAATCCCCATGCTGCTAATGATACTAATGATCTCGGGTTGCCTGCTCTCCTTGCTGTTTGTACACACCTACCTATGCAGCCTTTCAGGAGAGCATCAATGGGCTGAGGCTGGTCTGCAATGGTGAACTTGATTGCAGTGACAACCGTGCTGCGGGCGTGTGGAGAGCCTGTGGGACAAGGGGGAGATCAAGAGACAAAATAATTTGCTGTTACTTTGGAGTACTTGTTCTGTTCCTGGTCACATTGTATAAGCATTGAAGAGGTAAGAGAACAGAGGATTTGTCTTAACCTCCCTGTTTCATTCCTGCTCCAGCATAATCTCCACCAGCAGTCCCTCTTCCCACCCTGTGCGAGGCAGTGCTCCTCTGGTCCCCCTGCAGAGATCCCTCCTTTCCTTCTCACCTCTGCAGACTGGCTTTGCTGCCTGTTGAACCCACCAGCAGTTCACAAGAGGACTTCCCAGCCAAACCAGGCCCTCTCCCCCTCTGGCCATTGCCTTTCCCATTACCTGATGGCAGCTGTTTCTTCAGCCGGGGCAGCAGCTCCGAGGGGTTGACCACAGTCAGCTTCCCCAGGCACTCAGCCACCACGTTGCGTGTCCCTTCCTCCGGGCACTCGCAGTGCTTGAAAAGCAGAGCCCAGATATCCTCCACGTAAGGCTTGAGGCCATCGGCCGGGGAGGAGCTGATCACTTCTTTCAGTGAGTGCAGCAGGAGGTACTGTCTCTTGGGCTGGCTCCCGATCTCTTTCAGCATGAAGGGAAGATATTCCTTGATATTCCCAACACTGATGTTCCCCAGGGCATAGGAAGCAGCGGATTTCACCTCTTCGTTGGGGGAAGTGAAGGCTTCCAGGAGGACGGTCTTGAGCTCCCTCTGAGCACTGAGGTTGGTGGTGCGGCCCATCTCTGCCAGCGAGAGGAATGCCAGCACCTTAACAGCTGAGCTGGACTTGGGGCTCTGCACATCCTGGATCAGTTGGGTCACCGTGGCGGGGGCTTCCTTTGGGCAGGCTGAGGACAGGGCTGCCACACACTTTGCCACAGAGTGAGAGGCCTGCTTGTGCCAGGTGCCTGATGTCCCGGCTGAGCCTGCGGAGTACACAGGTCCAGTCAGCTGCTTCATCAGCTCCAAGTAACCCATGGTGGCTGTTTTGGTCAGGACCAGAGCCTGGAAGAAGTCTATGATGGCGTTCAGTGCCCCTCCTTGGAGCAAGGGAGAGTGGATAAGCTGAAAGATTTCAGCAAGAACAGAACCGCTGATCTTAGAGAGGCAGGAGGGATAAACCTTGGCCAAAGTAGTGAGGAACACAACAGCCACCTGGGACACATGCATGTCATTCTCAGTAATTAAAGCAGGAAGCTCTGCTAGGACAGACTCTATCATGGCAGGCTTCAGGCTGTCACTGTAGTTCTTCACCAGGATATCCAGAGCAGTCAGAGTGCTCAGTTTCAAGGCACGTTGATTCTTTCTCAAGAAGGAAGCTAGAGTGGGGAAACCTTCCCCCAGAATGGGTCTCAAATCTATTTTAAGGGGAGAACTAGCAATTAAGGTTAATGCTTTGACAGTTGTCAATCTAGTGATTTCATTTTTGAGCCTCTCTAGAAATATCTTCAAGGTTGGCTGGAGATCAGTGCTTAAATGGTCTCCCAGATTGTGAATGATCTGTGCCATGCAGGAGATAGCACGCTCCTTCACCTCCTGGTCGATGTCAGCTGCCTTCAGTCTCTTCAGGGTACCAGGGAAAAGGTCTTTCACATAGGGTTTGGCATCAAAAGTGCAAGATCTGTCCAAAGGCCTGATAACTTTCACAAGTTGCTGAGTAACCAGCAGAGCTTCTGAAGTGATCTTATAAAAGGGGTCTCCAATGCAGGTCACAATAGGAGGCAGCAGGCTTTTGATATGAGGGTGAAACACCTCCGGCTGGTGATTGCAAAGAAGAACGTGAAGGAAAGACAGCGTCTCAATCCGCATGTTGGAGGAGCTGGATTTATCAGCCAGGGAGAAAACAATACCTGTGCAGAGGAGACAAGGCAGACTGCTGTCTTATTTCATCAAGGGGTTCTTATGAACCCACTTCCCCTGAAAAAACAGACACAATCAGTTTTCTTTCCTTCACCGGTAAATATTTCTTAACTGCTTTTGATTCTGTGGAAAGGAACTCTCCACTCTCATTCTGGCTTCCAGGGGCAGACAGAAGCCAGGATTGTTCTGAGAGCTGTTCAACACAGAGCAGAACTTGATACAGACGTCCTGACACTGAGCGGAGATAATGCACAAGAATAAAAATGGAACATGCAGGCAAGGAGCATTGCATTAGGAATGGACTGAGCCAACCCTGCTCCTGCATCCTGAGACCACCCAGAAGTTTACCAGGGACTAGAGCAGGGATGTGATCTGCCAGGCAACCGGGAAGGACATTGGCCAGTTCTGTCAGAAGGCTGAAACAACCCTGTCGTGATTTGATGCTCTTTTCTTTCAGCTGCTTGTGCAAGGCCTTGATGATGTTTGGGACCTGCAGTTTGGAAAAACAGAGAGAAACACACCCATCACCCTAGCTTCTAAGGCCCAGAGCTCTGCTACCACAGCAGCTCGGTCAGCTGAGTCAGAGGCAGGGACACTGCAGCTGCTGATGGAAGGTGCTTGGCCACCTCCCCACACACCTGGTTCTGCAGCATCGCCAGGGGAACATCATCTTTGCCAGCAGCCTCTGAAGCCTGCACCCAGCTCTGGATGGGCAGCGTCTGCTTCAGCAAGGAGATGTAAGCACTGAAGATGTCAGCTTTGACATTCTCCTCCCTCTCCTTGAATCTGCTTATCAAGACTGGGGAAAGAGTTTTGTAGAAGTCCTGAAGGAGATCATGCCTGCTGCTGACAATGGCCTCCAGGCACTTGGCTGCAGACCTGCGGACTTTCCAGCTGATGTCATCATCATCACTGTACTCATCATCACTTTCTGTGTAGGAGACAGGGGAAAACAAGGGGCACCATTATGAAAAAGAGCGAGCTAGAGGATCACTTGATCCTCACAGCTTCCCTCTCCAGCTGACCAGACAGATGCCAGTAACTCACACACATCTGGGAACATGGATTTGTCTGGAACTGCCTGAGGCTACAGACAACACCACCAGGACCCAAGGTTGCCTTGTGTCAGATTCCTCTCTCCAAGAGCTGATGGAAAATAAACCTGAATGTTACTGTCCTTACTGGCTGCTCTAGCCCAGGCATCAAGAGCTATTCTGAGCTTCCCAGATTTTACAGATAGAAACGTGTGTTTCTCTTCGCAGTTCCTGAATGGCACACAGCAGCCTAACAATTTCCTATCTTAGTGGCAGAACACGTAACACGTTCTCCAGGAAGCTGGCCAGAAGCCTACCCCAATTAAAATGAATGTAAACAGAAATTAATTTCTTCTAGTAAACTTGTTATAATCTTTGCTCTTAACCTCAACACTACATGCACCTATACACAGAAGCATTATGAAACACTGTCTATAGCAAACAGGCACTAACGGTACCCCTCCGTGCTGACCAAGGCCCTGCATCCATCACAAACCAAACATGATTCAGAAAATAATTGAAAGGCCTCTTTCGAAGACAGTATCAGATTGCTTTGGCTAGTGACCAAGATGTTTTTAATTGTGTCACTTTCAAGTGTTCAGAATTGTAGCTCTGCTCTCTTCTGCTACAAAGTAGTAACAAATATAGTGAAAATACCTTATAGTAAAACCTATGGTTCAGTGACTATGAGGTTTGTAGGTCAAATTACACTGAAACTCTTAAATCAAAATTCCAGGCATGCATTTAAAATAACAGTTAAGCATATACCTCTTCCTGCAAAAGAAAGCAACCAGCCTTGCCACGAGGGCCACAAGTAGAGGTTCTGCAGCCTGGCTGACTGCTGTGCTCAGAACAATGTGTTTGTGTGGGAAACTCCCTAGGAAAGGGAGACAGAAGCAGATGCAAGGCAGCAAGCAATGCAAGGCTGCAGCCTGGCCAAGCAGCAGGTTCTGGCACAGCCTGGCAGGGTGCTGGCTGCCACAGCCAGAGAGCAGGCAGCAGTGACAGCACTCACCCTGCCTTGAAGAACAACCCACCCATGGCAAATCAACTGCTTGGAGCCAGGGCCTGAGGTCTGCAGGGCAGGCTGCAAGCAGTACCAGCACCTCTGGGAGATCGGGAGCATTTCTAACAATCAGGACAGCAGAGCTGCTGCTGCTCCTCAAGATTTCCAGGAGTTAAGCCTTGCTGGATGAGCTCCAAGAAACTCCTGCAGTCAGCAGGCACAGCAAAAACAGTGCTTCCTTCATACAGCTCTCCACTAAGCTAGATCAGATTGCAAGTTTCAATGTTTTCACTGTCACCTAAAGCAGATAGAGATCTAAGGATTCTATCAGAACAAACTAAAATTAACAAACTCAGAATTGCTGCTGGAACTTTGCACATACAGCTATACTATTGCCACTGGTAAATTAACCCATTTAAAATAATCGACTGTCTTGAAAGAGATCTGAAAAGTAACACCACAGAGGATGAGAAAGCAAGAAGGGGAGTAATGTTAACCCCGTGTTCTGCTGAGCACAGTCATCCTCACAAGCAGGCACCTTGCTCTTCATCCTCTCCACTTTCAGTTTCCATCATCTCTTCTTCCTCCTCATTATCATAGTTGTAGTTTGGGTCAAAGGTGATGTACTTCAAACATAATCCCATCACATTAGGGATGTGAGGGTCCATTTCCTTTGGGCACCTGTCACAACAAATAAAAGTCCTAAGATTTAATAAGTTAAAGACTAAGCAATTTTAAATATCCAAAGAACATAATTAAACTCCAACAGATCCCAAAATGCCTCACAGACTACATGACCCTCTTGCTAACATGAGTTAAAACAGACCTACTCCTTCCTGCTGTGCACAAAGCAAGACCACATTCTCCTGATAAGAATGCAATGATTTCTGTAAGAAAAAAATATAAATAAACTGCCTTTACCACCTGGTTGGACCCTCCCTTCATGGAAGAAAACCTCTCTGCAGAGATCCTTTTCCAAGCAGTAAACATTTGACCAACAGGAGAGCTGCAGCTCAACAGCTTTTCTGTCTGAGAACGGAGGCAGTTCCCTCTTGATGAGGAATCCTCCAATGACAGGGAGAACTCCCACTCCTACACAACCAGTACAGGAACATACTCACATGCTGAAGTAACATAGCCTACAACTCCGGACCAGCTCTGCATGAAAAGAAGGATTTGTGAACTGTCCTTCCCAACAGGAATGCATGGAAGGAAGATACTCAGCCCTGGATGTTTGATGTTTGATGTATAGATATTTACAGCAGGAGAACATGGACACCCACGATGGTGTGCACCTGTCCCTCAAAGGCACACACCTTCTCACAAAAGACTCAAAGGCCTGAAAGCAGTACTCTCTTAGCTCATCATCTTCCACATTACAATACTGAACAATCAGAGGAATTATCTTCTCCAGATGTTCTCCTGGAAAAGACAAAGTAAGCAGCAGTGAAAAATTGCTCCCGGCTTCACTCATCTGAGCAGCCAACAGCTTTGCCAATGCCCTTGTGTGCCTAGCAAAGCATCCCTCCCCTGGACCTCATGGTCAAGGCAAGCAGGGATTTTCAGCAGACAGCTCCTGCTCCCTGTCTTCATCCCCTTGTTGGCATTTCAGTCACAGAAAGAGCCGTGACTAGAAGTCTTCTAAGTCCCAATCTCATCCCTGGCAGATCTTTTAGACAAGTAACACAACACACTGCCCTCCACTTCTCTCATTTAAAATGGGGTGAAACCACTGACCTAATTCCTAGAAATGTTAATTCAGACAGGGAAGTGCTGCAAGACCTTGAGATGAAATCACTACAGAAGGGCAGTCAAGGAGTTACTCTGGTGTTTCCTCCCTTTCAAGTGTAGATCAGAGAGCCAGCTCAGGAGCACAGAGGGAATCACAAAGCACAGAGAGAGCTCAGTTCTACCACTGAAAGGAGCTGCTCAAAATGCACACCCATTTCCCAGCCTCATTTCAAGCCCCTTGTCCTACCTATGCGGTGTCCAGCCTGCCTGCTGATGCCAGCCACACACTGAATGTATGTCCTGGTTGTAGAAGTAGATTCATTCCTCTTCAGCTCGGCAAGGACATGCTCTGTGAGCTCTGAGAAGATGTTTCCACTGCAGGTCAAGACAAGATGGCCCAAGGCAATGATGGCCCTTTTACGAACTGCCAGCCTGGGGCTTGTCAGCTGAGGAAGGAGGCAGTTCAGGATGGAGGAATGAAAAGAGTAAAGTGTTCCCCCCAGTCTGCAATCAACAGCAAAAGACAGAAGTCAGAAGTCAAAGCCTCAGAGAAAAAGCCCTCTTGCAAGCAAAAAATGTGAAACTCCTTTAGCTATTAGGACTTCATGCATGTTATGGGGAGAGGGAAAGGGTGTGCTTAGTGTTTTGGTCTGAACACCAATTTGTTCTGTACAACACAGGGAGACGTTACTGCTCTTCACTGTGGAGGAGTTCAATTTTGACAGTGCCTTTCTGGGTGACCTGGGGGGCTGCCAATAATTTCCTGCACACAGTTGACATATGACACTGTCACTCTTGACTTGCGTAACAGGAGAAAGAAGCAGACAGGAAAAAGAATGCATGTGTGATCAGATCACAGGGCTAAAATAAACCTCCCTGCTCTGCCCTCTCCCTCCCTACGTTTGTTTGAACGGAGCCTCTGGGGGATCCATCACCAACATTGCTGCTATTCCCAGGCACAGAGGGGCTCAGCCTGTTGTCTCTCATCCCTGCTGGGGAATGCTCTGCTCTGCTAAGGTATTCCCCAATGGCAGCCAACTCAAATCCTTTGTTTATAAGTTCCCACAGTAGGATTAAGGAAATACAGAAATCAGAAGCAAGCCCATGCATGCAGCTCTCCACCATACCCCACTCCTGGAAGAAATCCTTTGGTACCTGCTCAGCATATCTGACAGGATGTCAAGAGCCTCCAGTTGCACAGACACATCCTCCTGCTTGCCAATGGCTCCTGTCAGCTGGGCTGTGATCTTTTTGCACACATTTGCTGTCACGGTGGAGCCTGCAAGAGAGGGATTTTTTCCTCACTGACAATTAAAAAGAAGTCTTCTACTGCTAAGAACCACTTAATCCCTATTAAAAAAAAAAAAAAAAAAAAAAAAAAAAAAAAAAAAAAAAAAGAGAGAAGGAAATCAGCAGTGAGAGACCTAACCAGAACAGCTGTCAACTGGCTTCTGCTTGAGATGGTGGAAACATAGAAACACACTGCAAAGAGACAGGCATGTCCCTCTGCAGCACGGTGCACTGACTGTTTGCAAGAAGCTTCCCTTCCCACAGAATGGCTTTTAGCCCAAAATGCCCTGCCTGTTTCTCACACAGCTCCCAGGCCCATGCAGGAAGCAGAGATGGATAGCAAGGCTCTGGCATGGTTTTTTCCTGTGTTTTTGACTTGAAAATATTCAGTTTAAACATATCAGGGTTTTCTCCATAGGAAGAGCAGTCTCGACAGAAACCCTTTCTTAGCTCCATGATGAAATGTAAGGGTGAAACAAAGTAAATCCATCCCAAAATAATACATAACTGAGGTTCAGTAATGTGTTGAGATTACAGCCAGAACCACCATCTCCTAAAGTCCAGATACAAGTTTAATCTCCATGCTGGAGTGTGCCTGTCCCAACACCAATTTTTCATCAGATGCAGTTCCCTCAGGATGGTCAGCTCATGTTTTTAGTTCACCCCATCTTTAAGCACTGATGTCTAAGATTCTTCTCTCTCTCTTCCTTATTCTATTACTTTTCACCTGGCAGGTGAATAAGGAATCTGTAACTTTTAGCCCCTGAACTACACGTTTTCCTCTCTTTCTCCCAGGCTATGACTCTCTGACAAAAAGGGACAGAGGTTTTACCTGCAGAAGCTGGTGGTAGCTGGGAGATGACTGTTTTCAGTCCAATGCTGGAGATATCCCTCAGCTGTTCCTTGTCAGATAACATGTTTGTGCACAGTGTGTCCACAATGGTTTCCACCTGGTACTCCTTCACTTTGCCAACCAGTGGGCCCAGGCTGTGGGAGGGGAAGGCAGGCAGAGTGAGGAGGAAGAGGGATGCTTCCCACCATCTAAAGGGATGCTCAGGCCCACTCCTCCTTCAAGGCATCTCAGGCACAAATGCAAATATTAAGAAAACATCAATACTGAGCACTGACACCCTGCAGAACACTGTGTCCCTAGGCTTATGTACGCTGCATTCTTGCCTCAGTTAACTCTGTATCAGACTCAGTGAGTTTTATATCAGATTTCAGGGCATTTCACATCAACTACTGCAAACACGATGCCAGTTAAGATCTTACTGGAAGGAGCGGCTCAGAAATGGAGACAATGAATTTGAACCAAACCAACCATCATCTTAGATAGAGTAATGGCAAAATTTACAGTCAGTTTTGGGGAAAAAAGACACAAAACTTAACCAACCATCAAAAATTCACTTTCAGAAGGAAATGCCAAGTGTAAAGAAACTGCAGTGCCCAGCATGAGAGGGAAAGCCCCTGGAAAGGGAGGTCTGAGTGAGGTGCCAAGGCTGGAGGGCCAGGCTCCACTCTCACTCTCTGCAGCCTGTGACAGCTTTATCATTGCCAAGCAATATGGTACTGACAGCCCAGGCCCTTACCACTTCACAGCAAGGTTCTGTACTTCCCCATTTTTGTCTTCCAGCAGTTTCAAAAGCATCTTCACAACTTTTTTCTCACTGTCTTCATCCAGTTTTATCGAATCTTTCTGCAGCTCCACCATCAGGTCGTTGGTGGCCATAAACCTGAGAGAACACAAGGCAAAAGTGGACTGGCTGATACACAGACACAAACACATTTCCTTCCCACCACTTTGGACAGTGGAACTTGATAATCAGTGCTTGCAGGAAAACACCTTCAAAGAGTAACTCACAATGCTTTACACTGGCCTGAAAAACAAGTTACAGAGAAGAAGACAACAGCACCTGGGACACTGAGGGAGAGGCAGCTGGTGTGAAGTCTCTAGCTAATCTCAGTAAATGAGAAATGTATGTTCTCTCCTCTCCTTGAAATACCTAACAGGGATGGGGAAAATTAAAACTAATATTAGCACCCAGCTTGTGTATTTTTTCTCAGTAACTAAATCATGATGGTTAACTGTGCTAGAAAATATCATGGTGAGGTTTTTTTGCCTAATTGCCAGTCCTAGGAAAACCAGTTTGGGGTCTAAGAACAAACCTGGATGTGTTCTCTCTGGCTGATGTATCACTGATAGTCTGCTCCCAGATGTGGCCAAGGGGCTTAAGCTATCAGGCTCAAAAACAAAAAATAAACTCCTGACTCCATGCAAACTTTTAAGTCCCTAGGTTATACTTAGATTGCTATTGTTCAGCCCAGCCAGAGTTTGTTTACATGCTTCTGCTCCTGGGACCCTTCACTAATCCAAACAGTTGTGTCACCCACCAGCTTAGCCTCATTCCATGTGTAACTCCCCCTCAAAGCTGCTTGGTTTTGTTTTTTCTGTTCTAGAGAAAAGATACCAAACATCTCACTACACCAAGGCACTGCTGGTGCTGAGTGCAGTTCTGTGGAAGGATTTGTTACAAAACAAACCACAGATGCTGCACCTGTGCCACAGCTTTCCTTGCTGACAAGACGTCTACAAAGCTACTTTCTTCCAGGATATGTGCAGCCTTGACCACCCCAGTTTCTACTTCAGATCCTCTGGTGCCCCTTTTTTCAGAAGCACTTTCTTCTTGTCAGTCCTTTTCCACTGTCTAATTAATGATATTCACATTTGGTTGACAACATAATACAGTATTTGTCACAAAGAAACATTTCCAATTATACTTTTTTTTTCTCCCATGAGCAAAACCAAAAACCACTAGCATTCCAGCCTAGAAGGAAAACAAGCTCCAGCTGTTACTCAATATAATTTTCTAACAGCAACAATGTCAACATGGATATTGAGAAGTTCTGGTAAGTATCTCTTTTCCTAGAAGCAGAAAATGTAAAAGCTGCTGGTATAAAAGTGTGAGGTTCTGAGAAGTTCAAGTGTGGTTACCATATACTGGTTCCTTTCTAATGTCAGCCCCAGCACAGGGGTGGACATCCAAAAGGAACCACAGAGCAGCTCTTCCCTCCCAGTTACCAAATGACACTTCCATTGTAAATTAGGCTCTGATGTAATTCATTCAGCATGCAGGAGCCCCCCTGTACCAGGGCAACATTTCTGTCTTCAACCTGCAAGCCTGCTCTGGAGCAGCAACCAGGTGCTCTCCTCTGTAAGGGAGGACTGCTGTGGTGTTAGAGAGCCAGAGACCCAAAACAAGAAAACCAGAGGACTCTGACCTACAGCGTTAGCAATATGTAATCTATTTTTAATTCTGCAAGCTGCACTTGCAGTGCAGTGTCTGCGTAGAACAAGCATGACCAATTATGGCCAGAGAGAGCAGAGCCTTGCACGGCCACTCATCCAGCTTTCTACTCACTACCTGCTGCCCTCCTGCCCACAGGACCTCAGAACCTGGCACGTGGGCCCAGGTACTGGAGGGAAGCACCTGAAACCTGGTCCTGTCAGTGGGCATGCAGTGGGACAGAGAGTGGGCTCATGTCTGACCATGTGCTGGGTCTGTAACAGGACACGTGCCCTGTGTCAGACACACCTTCTGTAGAGTATTGACTGAAAATTCTGTGAACAAGGTGTTTGTGCAACTACTCCATCACTGAGTTCTTTAAAAAGTATCTCGTAATGTCAGGAGAGCATCAGCTGCCTCTGCATTAAACAACTTGCTTTTAGGATATTACTAACATCTCTTCTAAAGGACCTCAAAATATCAAGTCTGGCACAAACATCACCTCCCAGGCTGATGCTCTGAGGACAATATGCTCATGGGTGAAATTTTCCACGCTTGTTTGTTGCAATGATTTCTTACAGAGCTCCTCGAACAGCAAGCTGCTGGCCCCAACCCTAAAAACATGTCCATTTTTTTCCCGCTGACAGCCAGAGAATAAAAGACCCTATTCCCGTCAGGAAGCTGTGTTTTCCCACTGCTCAGGAGCAGTTCTCAGAGCAACCTGAGCACAGCCGGTGCCTGCAGTGTCCATCACCTCAGCTCTCAGGCTGCTCTCTCACAACTCATCAGAACACCAAACACTCAGCACTGCTGCACGGCGCTCTCCAGATGCAGAACAAGAATTTTAATTCTTGCTGTGAAGCCCGAGTCTCCCTTCCACCTTCCTCGTTAAGCAGCAGCCCAGGGAAGGCTGGGGGTCTCTGGGTGTTTGTGGGTTTCTCTACACTCCCCCCGCAGACAGAAGAACACGGGGGGACCGAAACGTCGCGAATAAACCCCACTACTGCCCCGGCACGGAAACACCGACACCCGGCAGCCTGGGACAGCGGGACTCCGCTGGGATCCCGGCAAGGGACACCCCCAGTGGGAATGGGCAAGGGACACCCCCAGTGGGAATGGGCAAGGGACACCCGTGGGAAGGGGCACGCGCACACCCGTGGGAACCCCCCCGCCCCCACAGCCGTCCCCGGGTGGCCGCCGCCCGTCCCGTCCCGAGTTCGGCGGGCGCCACGCCGCACCTGAAGTCCTTGTCGGTGGAGGTCATCTTCTCCAGCAGGCTGGAGATGTGGTAGGAGACGCTGGCCATGGCGGCGGGGGGCTGTTGGGGAAGATGGCGGGGGTCGCGGTGCTGCCCGCTGCCTTCAGCGCCGCGCGCCCCCCCGGGATGGGATCCCTGCTCGCCAGGCAGAGCCGAACCGAGCCGAACCCCGGCCGGGGCCGTGCGGAACGCTCGGCGGGCGGAGCGAGGGCGGTGCCCGCGGAACCCACCGCCCGCCCCCCGGAACCTCCGGTCCGGCGGAACCTCTGCGCGCGGCTCGGCGGGGCCGTTTGTGTGCAGGACCGGCGCTGCCACGTCTGTGTCGCGCGCGTAGCCGGGAGGCGCGCGGTGCCGGTGCAGCCATGGTAGGAACGGGCGGGAGGGAGGGACCGGGACCGGGAGCGCTGCGGGGGGGCACGGGGCGGCCTGATCCTCCGGGAGGGAGGGAGAGGTGGCGGGGGCGGCACGGCATGGCGGAGAACCGGCGGAGCTCCCGGTGCTCGGCCCCGCGGGAACCTGGGCGCGGCGCAGGGCGTAACGCACCCGAGTGCGCTTCTCGTGATGGCACCGGCGGGTGGAGGCGGCCCGGGAGCTGCGGGGGTGCCAGCGTCGTTGTTTCTCCTCCTCCCCGCAGGTCTCGGTAATCAACACGGTGGACACCTCCCACGAGGACATGATCGTAAGTGTGCCGGGCCGGGCTCTGGTACCGGCCAGCCCGCTCGCTCCGGCCCTAGGAAGCCGCCCCTTCGCACGAGGGGTGATGAGTTTGGTGCCGTGGGATTTTAGGTAGAAAACACCGTCTGGGGTGGGGGTGGTGCCGCCGGGACACGGGGCTGCCGGGGCAGGGGAAATGATTTCAAACGCTGATTGTCACACCGAGGCTTGATTGCTCTGGATTCCCCCGGTAACTTATAAGGAACATTTGTGTAGTTGGTGAAGACGACAGGTAGGGAAATTACTTACTTGGCTTGTCTACATCTGTTAAAACCTGCCTCTTTTAACCTGTTATGCTGGGACTCGGTCGTCTGTTCACAATTCTTGCAGCTGCTTTTAAAATGTAGTGAGATTTGTTTAGAAATCAGAGGCGTCAGGTGCTGACAGCAGCTGCTCCATCACCTTGCAGCACGATGCTCAGATGGATTACTATGGCACTCGGCTGGCCACCTGCTCCTCAGACAGATCTGTGAAGATCTTTGATGTTCGGAACGGGGGGCAAATCCTCATTGCAGACCTGAGAGGGTAAGGTGTCAGAAACACAAGATTCTAATCTGTGGAAATCTTTAATGTTTGGTCATTATGTCCTTTGGTAAGATAAGATGCATGGTAAATTCCTTCATGGTGATAATTACTGTGACTTGTTGTTGCTGGGTAACTCTTCAGAGCTGCCAGGGGGGACAGAGATCAAGGTAAAAGTAATACTGGGGCTTTTTAATTCATGAAATACTCAATAGTTGTTTTTTCAAGAAGGAAACTCACTCTTAATTGCCAATGTAAAGATAAGCATTTGGAGTTGGGTTTGGTGGTCGTGGCTTTGTCTGAGAGCCTGTATACTGTTTTTTATCTTGGCATTGCCCTTATTCTTCATCTCTCTAATTGGGTTGCTCCTTGCAGGCATGAAGGGCCCGTGTGGCAGGTTGCCTGGGCTCACCCCATGTATGGGAATATCCTGGCTTCCTGCTCCTATGACAGGAAGGTGATTATCTGGAAGGAAGAAAATGGCACTTGGGAAAAGACATACGAGTACACAGGGCATGATTCCTCAGGTATGTGGGCTCTGGGGCTGGGAGGTGAGACTGGGATGTGAGGGGATATGGGAATGTTGGAATAAATCCATCAGTGTTGAGGAAGAGCCTCTGTCAAACAGCTTGGGAGAAGTTAAGGGAGAGACAGTAAGTCAGCTCAGCATGGCTTCAACATTTGGATAATGTGCTGTTGCTGGATAACCTCCTGTCCCAGTTCATACCATGTTTTTATTTTGCAAATAAATTGGCTTTCAAACAAACACAATGGGACGATGCTGAACTCTTCAGGAAAGTATTGTTTGTGTCTGCTACAGGAGGAAAGGGAAAAGCTGGATTTTAGCATGCTGTACTTTGTGCTAAAATGGAAGCTGTTGTGTTCAGATGATTGATCCTCTTATGGGCAGCTCTGAGAAGTCTCCAGCTCTGTTGTGTTACTAATCTGGACTTGAAATACTGTGCTGGCTGTTCAGCTTTTGTTCCAGAGTCAGCAATACTCTTCCCTGTTGCAGGAGGTAGTCAGAGGTTTTAATCTCTCATTGAGAGTAATTTTTGGTGCTCTCATTCTAAAAGAGTGCCAAAAATAAAGGCAGCTTTCTGTCATTCAGCAAACCATGGCAACTGACTGGCTGTGCTGACACTCAGGAATGCTGAGTTCTTGGCTTTTGCAGCTGCTTGTTTTTAGTGACTCCTCACTACTAGTTAGTGAGTTGGTTAGTCAGGTAGTTGCTGTGTCGTAACCCACTCTGTCTCACCCTGTACAGTGAATTCTGTCTGCTGGGCACCTCATGACTATGGGCTGATCCTGGCCTGTGGGAGCTCTGATGGGGCCATTTCCCTCCTGAGCTACACGGGTGATGGGCAGTGGGAAGTCAAGAAGATCAGCAATGCACACACGGTATGTCTGTCCCTTTGGGGCACCATGGTGTGCCTGGTGCTGCAGATAAGCAAAGGTGTCCTTTGCCCCCTCAGCAGATTTTTATTTGTTGCAGCTTATAATAATGATTTTTTTTTCCCATTCAATAGATTGGATGTAATGCAGTTAGCTGGGCTCCTGCTGTTGTACCAGGAAGCCTTATAGAACAACCATCTGGTCAAAAACCAAACTACATAAAAAGATTTGCATCTGGTGGCTGTGACAACCTTGTCAAGATCTGGAAGTAAGTGCTCTGTTGCCAGACTGAGGGACTTAAAAAATCTGGTATCCTCTATGGTCTTTGAGTATTCCTCTAGCATCTCAGGTCGTATTTTCAACATATTTATGCTTTCATCTTTGAATTAGCATTTCAGAAAAGTGCTTTAAAAATGGAAACAACATATAGTGATGTTCAGTCTGTCACGTGGTTATAGTAATTTGTGTCAGCCCTGCTTCATCTTATCTTGGAAAGTGGCCTTGGAAAGGTCTTTGGTCACCCCTGTCACTTGGACAATAGCAGATTTCTGTGCAGTAACTGAAGTCCAAGTGCCCTTGGCCTGTGCTGCTGCTTCTGTCCCCTGGCAGGGATTTTGTCAGTTCAAGCCATGGAGCATTTTGGAGAGGAGTAGGTAACACTTGTGCTTTGTAGTAACTGCACAAGCTGGGAGTTTGAAGGCCACAAAACCAAAGTGTTGCAGGACAGGAGATGGTGAATATGACTGTGTGCTGCCTGCTGCCAGCCTCCTCACTGTGGGAATGTGTTTCCAGGGAAGAAGATGGTCAGTGGAAAGAGGAGCAGAAGCTGGAGGCTCACAGTGATTGGGTTCGAGATGTAGCCTGGGCTCCATCCATAGGTTTGCCAACAAGTACTATTGCCAGCTGCTCACAGGTGAGCCTCTGCCAGAGTGACACAGGCACTCGGGACCCTTGCTTTTAATTCCCTAGAGAAAAGGGGAAGGAGGTCAAGGAATAGTAAGGATAAAACTGCTGCAGCAGGTCCTCTTGGCACTAAACTTCCAGTTAAAAAATACTGTTCTGTAATACTTGGCATTCTTAATCAGCTCTTATGTCGTCAACCTTTGTATTGATTGTAGTGCTATTGCTCCTATTAATTCTGTAAATGCTTTTCTTTAGATGAGGAAGGCTACTCAGTAAGCTGGTAACTTGCTGTCATGTGTCTGGAAAGCAAAATCTCATTCTGGGAAAAATATTTCAGCTGATATATATGTATTTTGGGAGCTCTTCTCTGGTGTCTGCATTTTCTGTGTGTAATTTTTCTTATTGGAGAGCTGTACCCCTGTCTTGCTTTCAGCTGTAGTAAGAAAACAGCCCCCTTGCTGTGCTGAGCAAAGAGCACCATGGACACATCTGGGGTTGTTGTTGGAGCTGTGGTTGGGGGTGTAGCTCCAAGGCAATCCAGGCTGCATTTCCTGTGCTGTAAGTAGTCCTTGGTCTGCTCGCTTCTGCAGGATGGCAGAGTGTTCATCTGGACATGTGATGATGCTTCTGGAAATTCATGGTCACCAAAGCTGCTGCACAAGTTCAATGATGTTGTCTGGCATGTGAGTTGGTCCATCACTGCAAATATTCTTGCAGTGTCTGGAGGAGACAATAAGGTGAGTATTGCTGCCTTGGCTTTTTGAGCAGTGCTGCTGTAACTGCAAACTGTCACCAGATGAGTGATGTGGTGGGTCCAAGGAAATGGAATGTGTGAAGGCTAAAACTTCTTCTTGTTCTGTTTCTGAGGTCACATTATGGAAGGAATCAGTGGATGGACTGTGGGCGTGTATCAGTGATGTCAACAAGGGCCAAGGAGGAGTGTCTGCTGTGACAGAGGGGCAGCAGAACGAGCAGTGAGGCACGAGTGGATGCTCAGCTACAACAAGGCATCACTAGACCTGATTTGCAATGTTTCTTCAACCAAATGAGAACTGATTTTATCTGAACTGGACATGGAGATGGGAAAGAATTAGCCAGTTTTATGCATACTCTATAACCAATGCTGGGAGGCTACAATATGTTGATAATCAGCCTTAACTGACATTCCTTTAAATTTAAAGAGTGTAGCAAAGTACTGTGCCTTTTACTACTCCTTGATGCTGTAGAACTGGTACCCTGCTTCTCTGGTCTAGGGATCAAATTGAGTCACATCCTGTGGTGAGACTTGAAGCACTTGTGTAGGAAGAGGAGGAGGCTCTGGGAGGGGTGGAGTGTGTACCCTTCTGTGCATGGGGACAAATACTCCATCCCTTCAGAGGCCAAACTGTTGGAGGTAAGGGGAAGGGCAGGGGGAGCTCTTGGCACTGGGTGACAGTGTGCTAACTCACCCTTCAGGTATTAATTAGACTGGTGCTTAGGTCTTCCTGAAAATGACATGCTTGGATATGTGAGTCTGTGCTTTCCTCATGATGGAGTAGTGGAATGCAGATGTCCTTTGCTTTAAAATAATCAAACATGGTTATTTTACCAATATCAATACATGAAATGATAATTTGAAGACAACTTTTTTTTTTTTTTTTTTTTTTTTTTTTTTTAAGCCACAGTTCTGTACTGTACCCAAGGTTTGTTTTTTGTTGAGATACCAACAGAATAAAGTCCTATTGATTAAAGCCTAGTGTGGTCCATTCAATGGTCTTTTTGCAGGGTCTTTGTTAGGGCTGTCCAGTCTGCCTTCAGTTCCACCACAGCCATGTTCTCCCACCCTTGCTCACAGCTGGGAAGGTGTTAAGCCACCAAACACTAAGGAAATGGCATCAGAAGGAACAGCATTCTGCCCTGAGCTGAACTTGTGTGGCATTGCACTTCAGGCAACTCCCATTTCGGTGTGCCCTCAGCTAACAGCTGAAGCACTCTTCCTCTCCTAACAATTTGTGACATCTTTTGAAATTAACTGTAAGGTGCTTGCTCTTTAATGAACCCTTGAATCAAATAGCTATTTAAATGCAGGCAGCAATGGTAGTATAATTATTACAGACCTACACATCGTATAAATATGATGCCTTCAGCTAATTTCCTGCATCTGCCTTAATTATAGGTTCTCATTTGCCCACTGCAGACTAGTTTGATTATGGAAAGAATATACAGATGTTATTTTGCTTCATTTCTAGCAACAAAAGGGTCAAAAAAACCCCACAGCACTATTACATCATTGAGGCACAGAAGGCTTTTGGGATGCAGATGAAGCAGAGGCAGATGACAGGAACAATATTGAAATGAAGGTGGGTATTTATTCTTGCTTACATACAAACTCAAGGGATGGGGTTGGGGACAATCATACTTAAATTAAAACACAAACAGGAGAGTGCATGTGAAAACTGCCAGCACTGATGGTAAGAAATGGTTTAGAACTAGCTGCAGTAATTCAGATCACAGTCTCCTATTTCAGAACTTCCATTAAAAAATGGAGTTGTTTGTGACATTTTCTTTCCTCCAGTTGACTCTGCAGTTTGGTCTGCAGCAGCTGTACACCCTGATTTTCACTACCAATAAGCATTTAGATGGAATAACTTTTTATATCTCTTGCTTATCATTCACATGAATAAGATGAACTTGCAGTGTCCTTGTCCACAACTTGTCTGTTAAACTCTGTCTTTTAATGTTTTTATAGTTTAATGTTCCCTTTGAAATTGGTATCAAGATAACAGAGGAAGATTATCAAGAGTATGGCCAAGCTCTGGAGAAGATGGAAGGGGACGTGCCTGAAGGGAATGGTAAAAGTACTGTAGCCAAGTCAGAAAAAGATTTTCAGAAAAATATTAAGACTCTCACAACAGTCTTTATACTTTGCCTTTACAGACACTCAGATGAAAAACTGAGGTAAGAAAAAGGACAAAGACAGCACTAGATGGCCTCTTTTATTTTAAATTTTACTACCAAATGAAATAATTTCTGATTTCTCAACTCTAAAGAAGCGTGTGAGCCTGAACAGTTTGTCCTGGCAGACTTAGGAGCAGCTTATCTTTTAAGGAAGAATAAAAAGAGCTGGAGCCAAAAATAATAAAGGACAAGGTGAATCACAGG
Source organism: Phaethornis superciliosus (assembly GCA_023637945.1). Classification (NCBI taxonomy): domain Eukaryota; kingdom Metazoa; phylum Chordata; class Aves; order Apodiformes; family Trochilidae; genus Phaethornis; species Phaethornis superciliosus. Next base: position 446,768 of record JAJQWJ010000013.1, read on the forward strand.
CTAACATTCAAGGCTAACATTATTTTCTTATTTCTTTTCTATCATAAAGAATAAATCTTATGCATGGTTTTCCCTGAAGCTTTGGGCTGTGTCCATGCACAGTTCTTCCTGGAGGAGACCAGAGGTATTTACCATGGATCTCATAAAATATACCCATGAAAAATAATGAATATTAAAATTTTAGCACCATGAAGTGTCTCAATTAAATCTCATGTGGAGTTAAACAGTTATGGACAGATCTGAATATACTTAATGGTTTCTATGTCAGTACAAATGTTTGCTTGGTTTGATCTTGGTAAAATAAAAATCTGACACTGGCAAATGTACAGACAGTATCCGAGGCACTTGTAATTAAATATTTTAGCAGTTAGTGTAGAAATCAATCTGATAAATGTGTAGGTGATTCTATACTCAAGTCTATTTAAATTGCTTTTACTCACTCTAAGAGTACTTACAAAGAACAAAGCACTGTACAAATACAGGAGATATGAGGCTTTCCTCAGGGATATTCCTGTAAAACTAGAAAAACTAGTATTACATAATTCCAATGAAAATAATTACATATAAATTCATATTTTTAACAAATATTTCCTGAACTCCATTGTGAATTTTCCCTATTTCTGTACATCAAGCCCTCTTACCTGTGCCAAGGAGGCGACGGGCACCCATGAGCTGAGCTGCATGTTCTGATAGATGTTTTTTTGTAATAAACCTGCATTTCCTTAGACTGCTCAAGAGTGGCATATGCTAACAATATTACAAAAAATAAATAGTCATAACAATAGAAGTGAGGCTTTCTTAAGTCTTTTGCCTGATAATAAACATGGCAATAACAAGTTCCTGTTTTTTTCTGTGTGATGATGGAGGTTGGCCCCAGAGCTGCTCATGCTGGGTAAGCTCAGAGAAACACAACAAATCCTCTGAGACGAGTGGAGAGCCTGGCACTAGGAACAGGCCCACTTCCTAACTCATCTCTCACCAGTTCTTTCACCCAAAATAAATAAATCAAATTCCAAGTGCTCAATAATAAAAGTAAAGATTTTAAAAATTAAAACCTTGTCTCTAATCCAAAATGTACAACAGTTACTATGTGAAACATGATGAGAAACCTTAACAACATGCAAAGATTAATTAGAAAAAAAATTAACTTCCAAAAATATTCTTATGAAGTATTAAACACTGTCTCACAGCTCCTAACAGTGAAAGGATAAAGGTCAGACTTCAAACAGTGCCCTGTATGTATGTAGTAGAGCATAGACTCAAATTATTCACTTACAGCCATGTTCAGTGCAGTTCAAATTGAGATTGAGTCGTGCAGAATACAACTGAGAACTTGCATAACAATCCCCCTCTCTGGTACTGCAGAAGGTTAGAGGATGTGGACAGATGACTCTGAAAGCTACAGTCCCTCTGAAGACTTCTTCCTGGTTGCACCCAGGAGGATAACACCACAGGGTATTGCTCACAGGCTGCTCATCAGGGCTCACCCTACAGCTTCTGGAACTGTGGTTTTCAAGACATACATTCTATGTAGATGCCTTCTGAAATACACTTCAAGGATTGTAAATTATTTTGGCAATTGTTTGTGTTTGCCATAGCTTTTTACACTGCAGATGAAAAGGAAGATCACAAGGCAGCACTGTGCTTCACTGCTTTAGAACAGATGTTTTCTGTTTCTTCTCAGTGTGGTTGCTTTTGTTTTCTTCAGTCAGGGCTAATGTTTCTGATCCACATCTGCAACTTCACCTTACATGAAAGGCATATTTTTACTGTCTTTGTAATGGAAAGTCCTTACCTCTTCTGAGCTAGCTACTAAAACCATCCAGTTTATGATTCAAAAAGTTCAGAACTGTTTAATTTGTCTTCTTCATAAAGCAAAATATTTTCCATGAGCTTTTTTTTTTTATCATTTATCTTTATTTTCCAAGATGTCTCTCTGGGTAATGCTGAAAAAACAAAAAAGGTCAAATATTGAGAAAAAGATCCATCTATGTCTATGGAATAGATTTTAAATATTTTTAAAAAACCTAACAAGCCTGGCTGTAGGGAAAAAAAAACCCAGATATAAAACCAGGGATATATTGTGTAGATTTACAGGTAAAATCATTGCCAAGGATAAAAGGTTTGCTGAAAAGTGTGTAGAAGTAGGCAGAAGAACCTAAGCAATTCTGAAGAAGAAAGGAATTTGTCCCTACTATTTATAATACTAGAGACTTCTACAAAGACTTCAGTTCTTACAACAGGAGTGTGGGCAGTTCTGCCAAACCAGCTTGAAGATCACACAAGTTTCAAGTTGTGCATGCACATTTCAGACTGATCTAGACTTACCTTGTGAAGAACACGAGGGCTCAAGGTCTGCACTTTTTTGTTGAGAAGTTCCCTGAGCAGCAGATGCTGTTTCCAAGACGTTAAATCTTGTGCACGCTGCACTCCTCTCCTGGAGTCCATTTGCAGGTTTTTCCTGATTCATCTTGTAATCAGAGGCTGCCACCCTCTCTGAATTGTTACAGCTACTGCTAGACAGCTCATCAGCAGATCTTTCTGAACGATTCCATATAAAACTACTTGATTCATCCGATTCACAAGGGACCCTGGACATTTGTCCACAGTAAATGTCAGGTGAGACAGCCTCTGTTAGCAGAGTGTGTGGAATGGCACTGGTCAGGATTTCTGCCTGCCTCTTGTCCTCTTTACTCTCCCCTGCAGGAGCCACTTCTGTGCTGAGACTAACTGTCTCATCATCAGTTTCTTCTGGAGTGTTCATGGAGAACCCAGAAAGGCTGCCTCCACAGAAATAATGCTCTCTTAATTTATTTTCAGCCATTTCCATATTTTCAAGCACCTGTTTTTAACAACAAAATCTGTGAATACAGAGTAATTCCTGTTCCCTGCTTACACCCCTATATCAGCACTCTCAAAAATGAGCAAGGTATGAGCTTTTTTTTTTTTTTCAGACCTTGCTGTCAAGAAGACAAATGCATGACCAAGATTTAAAATTATTACCTCTGCTATGTTGGAACGCTTCTTCCTCAGACAAAGGCAGACAGCTGAGGCAAAATCAACAGCAGCCTCTTCCAGCAAGCAGCCAGCTCTCCTGTCCAGGTATTTACAGATGATCTCCTTGGAAGCCAGCTTTTCAAAACTTTTTCCTTTGGAGTATGAGCTTTCTTTTGCAGTTTGAATTTCATCATCAATCATATCTTTCTGTTCAAAGGAAAGGATTACATTAGCGAAGGCAGAATCACTGCAAACATATATTTCTATCTATCTAAATCACTGAAAATATGAGTCATATATTTTGTTATTATTGCTCCTTACTGGGTGTTTTTCAGACCTAGAAGCTTTACAAATCTCCATTCATGGAACTGACAGAACTGTTTTCAGAGGAGAGAAAAGGCCAAAGGTTTTTGCTGCAGATCTCTAATTAATGTCAAATTCACCAAGGCAGATCCAGCTCCTCAGATCTTGTGCCCATTTATAGGGGATGAAAACCACTCAACACTGTGTCTAGCCACATCCTTGCACAGGACTCATCAAATGTTTGTTAAAAGAACTTAGAATCCCTGATGTTCTGAACCCCTTTAGCATGGTTGAATTGCTTGGAAATCTGAGTAAGAATACTGCTGGTTTCCCCTCAAAGGCTTCAACAAAAGGGCACACCTGAAGGAGCACATCCTGTAGGAGGAACAGAGGTGGAGTCTGTCCTCATACAAAACACCTCATGGTGTTCCTGGCATTCCCTGGGCCTGGCTAGCTCTGCTGCTTGTGAGAGTGATCTGTGTGGTTCTAATCTCCCCCTGGGCAAATTGCCCAGGATATTCATTCCAGACACTGATGCAACACAAACTCCCAACAAACACGATGAGGAGCAGCTGCAGTTTTTTCCTACCCAGGCTTCCCCATCCCATTTGGCTCATAACACTGCTTCTGGCACACAGGACACATGCAGCAGCATCTCAGCCCATAGCTTTGTTTCTTCAACAAGCAAATATTTAAACACCAATGATTCTGGAGTGTCTCCTAATGTAATAGGGCCAGCATTCACGAGTCTGATATGGGAGATGGGAGTAGATATTCTGCTTCCATCTAAAGGCAGGTCAGCTGCTGGTATTAATTGTACCAGGATACAGCTTCTGAACATCCCTTCTTCAGGCTGTGTGCAGCAGACTGCAAACAGCAAGCTGCATTTACAAATAATTTTATGACAGCAATGCAGCAACCCACTCATGATGATATTCATTATTCCTGCTTTTTCTTACCAGATAAATAGGGCGTCTTCCTTCATCCAGTGCTTTAAGCCCTGTCAGTATCTCTGCTAAGACCTATAAAGTATATTTGAAAGATAAAACATTTTTTTCAGAATTAATCCTATTTTTTACTTCAGGTGGTCTTAACAATGCCAGATCTGGGGAATCTCCGAGACACTTTAGATCCACCTCCAGTGCCTAGTCCAAATTTTATAGTTAGGTACAATAGATACTTTTTGAAACAAAGGATGAGAAGAAACTAATTCTAAATCTAGATAAGAAATCACACTGAACAGAGTATTTTCTTATTTAAACAGAAATACTTGAAACAGGTGATATTACAGACTATTTATTTTAGATAATTCCAAATTAACAAGTGATGTTTGCAGCACATCACATGACAAATCTGTGAGAACTGCAGGCTTTCTGCTATTCTTTTTTTTTTTTCTTAATAAAAAAAGGTCAGCAGTAATTCTTGTTTTGCAACAAAAAACATTTTTGTTTCTGTTGTTCAAAAGAGTCACCTAATTTTGCCATAAACTGGCAAAAGTATATTTGGAGTGTGAATATAATTAAAAACAGGATTTCAACACACTCTATAGTCAGCAACTGTGACACAAATAGACAGCAAAACAATTACATGAGGCACTTGCTCTTACATCCAATTTCCTGTCTAGAAGCACCAAAGTATGCAACATAGCATGGAAAAAGGGGCAACATACCACACCACAGCTGAATATATCAACTTTTTCTGTTAACTGCCCATGTCTGACAAAATCTTCTGGCAAATAAGTAAGAGAAGCTTGCAGGACTTTGGTTTTCATCACAGCATATTCTGATTTTTTATCACCAGAATACAATCGCAGTCCTGAATGTCCAAGCTTTGCTGTAAAGTTTTCATCCAACAAGACATTAGAGCTGTGGTGAAGAGGAAAACAAATAACAATATTGGTAAAGCAATTACAGTAACTTGAGGTAAAGAACTACAGTTTGAAGCTTTTAAAGGTAAGCACTGAAAGTTTCCAGTGCCTGGTGAGAATGAATGAAAGAATAAAGAATGGTATAAAGGCAGAGGGGGAAGAATAAGCACTCCAAAGATTACTTCAAAATAATATACCTCCATTATTTAGAAAAAGGAAACAGATTAAATGTGGAACAGTAAACAGCCTCCAGAAAAGAGAGAGCAGAAAGATACTTTAAATGGATTTCAAAATTGCACAAGCTTTCAGCCACTATTGTTAAATAAGTTCCAGAATTAGCAGGTGACCAAGGAAGTGCTGATCTGACACACCCCTCACCTTTTGATGTTCCCATGAAGAATTCCAGAATTATGTAAATACTCTACAGCTCGGATGAGTCCTAGAGAAATGCTAATTCGCATCTCCCAGGTCAGTGGAGCAGAATCATCCTGCAAGGAAGTGAGGAAAAAATAGTATTTTATCGGAAAAAAACCCTGTAAGACAGTAGTAGTTTTGAAAACCAAAGAGTTAGATTTAGTCCCCATCAAAACTCCTGCTGACCTAGAATCAAAAGTTTGGCCCAAGCCAGGAACTCCTGATTTCTAGGCCAAGGAAGGAACATATTCCTACATGATGTGCTGCACATTTTGCCTGCCCCAGGACACAATGAGGTAAGGACAAAGTAAGGGTGTCCAAAGCCTCAAGCACTGGCAGTTACTGAGGCAAGAGGCTGGTTTTGATTGACTGCTTTTCTGATGGTTCTCCTGCAAATGCTCTTTCTGTAGCTTAAGCCCCTGCAAAATTTCAGAACACATTATGCTGATGAATACAGTGACAGATTCTACAGAAACATGTTCCCAAATCCCACGAAATATTACAATGTGACTAGACACAGTCTGCAGATTTCTTATTACTGTAAAAACCTAAAGCTGCACAGCAGAACCTTGCTGTGGACCTGATCTGCTGTGCAGTAGAACCACTGGCAAAAAGCTGCAGCCTCCCGTACTTGCAGTCAAGATATTTGGGCACTTTTTTCCCTTGCTGATTCTAAGAATTCAAAGAAATGTAATTGCTTTTCATACAATAAAAGGACAGGACTTGTAATTACAGATAGATAATAGACAGAGATGATTTGCTTACTTGACAGTGAAGTTTGTTCTGCAGGGATCCATTAGGAAGGTATGGATATATCAGGCAGTGCAATCCAGTTTCTACTGAGAAACCCAGCAGCTGCAAGATGTTGACATGACAACACCTGCAAGCACAGACCAACAGTGATTGGCAAAGCAAACAACAGCAACACAAAAAAATACATTCCAGAGATGGAATAAACCTCTAAATTCAAGGCAATCAGGACTTGTGTCCTGCAGCTGGAGGCACAGGGGCTGCAGGGGGCTAATGAACCCAGCAGCAGTGAGCTGCTTACAGTGCAGTACAGGCAGGGTGGACACCAAGCTGCAGGAGCCAGACAAAGCTGCAGCAGGCAGCCTCACCACCTCACCCTCTGGCTGAGAGGCTGGGTTTGCTCATGAGGGCCCTGCAGCCACCCCGGGGGGATACACACTGCTGCCCCAGGGAAGGAAGAGCACGCTGGGAAGTCACTCACCGAAAGCAAATCTGCACTTCTGTATGAAAGAACCTCTGGGTGGAACTTTGGCTTGTGCATTCCACCTGAAAAATGAAAACATGCAGTAGTGTCAATAGAGATCACTACAATGTTGCACTTATACAGATCTTTTAGTCTGTAGATGACAAGCTATTTAATAGGCAAGTATCATTGATGGCAACTTTGTGTCAAAGGCAACAATTAATTGAAAATTAGAACACAGCCTATGTAAAGATCCTTCTGACCCAAGTATCAATGCAGGAAGGTCCCCCGCAGGCTACTCCCATAGCAGAGTTAATAAAACTACCCACACAAGCACAATATCTCTCATATGTGTGTGTTGAATGTAGGTCAGCTCTCAACTGAGAGTTGAGAGTTTACCTCAACTCTTGTGCAGCCATTCTGGTTCCTGGCCCTTAAAATATTAAACAACAACTGTTAATGTACAAGAGACACTAAAACCATATCCCCTCCAAACAAAATTAAAAGCTGGAGTACTTGCCTCTTTCAGCCTTTTGATGACATACACCATGTTGTTCCTCTGACCTTTGTAGACATCCGCAAAAGTCCCTTCACCAATTCTGCTTCTGTCACTGAAACCATTTGTGGCCTCAGTCACTTCCCTCTGGGTCCACAGCAGACTCCCACTGGGCAGATCTGTCATTGTCTCCTGCTGAGGAGCAGAAGAGCTGCAAGGCTACACATTTGTAGAAGAAACAAGTTTATGTCATGAAAATCCATACTTTTAGGTGTCACATTTTCTTTTCCATGATTTAAGCAATCACTGTGACTGTTGAAAGAAATTACGAAAGGTAATATGCAATCACTCACAAGGGTTTCCCTTTGAAATACCTCTCTTGATGTGTTTTGCTGATGTAAAAAGCTTGGATAGTAGAGGAGACTTGAAAACAGTTACCGATTTGCATTTCCACCTTTCCCTTAAAACAGGCCTAGTTTAAAAGTCTGCATATTTATTTGATGTGATGCTGTTTTACATTAAAAAAAAACATTAATCTTTCTGGCTGGAGTATATATTAAGAAACAGATGGATCAGAAAGCAGGGTCCCTCAATGTATTTATGTTCTGGTAGGAACTTCTCATCTACTTCTGGAGCACCTGGTATTGGTTGCACAAGAATTTGTTGGTTCCAGTGTGGCAAGTCCTAATGGCAACTGTTATTGCAGTTCCACTGTAGTCTAATCATGCACTTTCACAACCTCAATGTGTTCCAGACTTGAGAAAACAAAACAGTAGCTCCCTCTCAAGAAACTCTGGAACTACTGCATTCTTTGTAGCAACCTTCTCTTTTGCCTGGTGCTCTTGAACCATGTTACTTTGGAAGAGATTGAAGTCTTAAAACACATTCTTGTTAAAAAAAACAACAAACACAAAACCAGAACAAAATAAACCAAAGAAAACAGGCCTAGGCATAACTGTGATGGGAGCAGAGTGTGCACATGGATCTGTAAAACACTGAAAACCCACAGGACAGATCTAGCTAGCCTACTGTAATGACAAGAGAGAACTCAGGAGAAAAAACAGGAGACTGTGCTGAAAGCATGGATAACATGAGGAAAACTCTTCACAGTGAGATGTGAAACAGGGACTCAGAGAGGTGATGGAACCTCCATCACTGAAGATTTTCAACAGCCCAAACTGCAATCAAGCCCCATTTTCTCACCAGATCTGTGCACAAGTAGAAGAACAAACTTTAATTGAAAAAAAAAACCAAAACACAGAATATCATGAAGTTTCATTGTTATGATCAATGTGTTCAAAAGGGATTTACCTTCACACTTGATGACACAGGAGGATTTGACTGCAAGGATTTCAAAAGGTCTCTTGGTGGAGGTGGTGGAGAAGGGAGTGAATACAAGGTTCCTTCAGAAGCAGCACCTGAAACTGAAATGGCAGCATTGGAAAGACACCTGATCTTTGTAATATTACAGCCTGTGACTAACTATGAAGGTCTGAGCTATTTTGTTGGATTTCCTAACCAAAGATAACCAGTGACAAGCTGTCAAACTGTGAAGCCAAGGAGATACTTTCCTGGTTCCTCTTTGCAAGATGACTATGCAGATCTCTCTAGTCTCAGCTCAGGGACACAGAGCTCACAGGTTCTACCCTGCTGATCAGAAGCTCTCCTCAGTGTGTCCAGTGTTTCTGCTCCTCCCTTTCCCAGGCAGAGGGGCTGCTGGGACCTGCATGGCTCCATATTGGCATAGATTTATTCTTCATGCAGAGAGGGGCATGTAGCAGGAAATGCATGAACTGCTCTAATCTTAGTATAGGGTCAGAATAGGACCAGGATGCTCACACAGACCTGGAAAACATCTTGAGATCCCAAGGACAGAAACACTCAGCATCTCTCAAAGCTAAGAGAACTATAGGAAAGATGAACAGGAGGCTGTGTGATAAAGTTAGGATTAAACAGCTCAGGACACAACAGTGCTAGGAAAAAGGCAAATATTCAAATGTGACCATTATACTATACTGAAGGCAAATAGCAAGCAGCCTTTTCTATATATTAAAACAAATTCAGAATCTGTTACTTACCATGTGCTGGTGATACTCCCAGATGTGAAGAGTCTGGTGATGGCAACAGACTTCTCTCGTTTTCTCTGTCTTTATTTTTGTTTTCTGTGGGATGTAAAGCGATGTTCTCCTGTTTAGGTGGTGCTACCAGCTCTTCTTTTTCAGAGTTGGGAATATTAGAGGCTGATGTCCCTTGAGAAGAGAAGAAAGGAAAGATGAAGATTACCAGAGCAAATAAGAGTCTGATTCTAATCAGTTATCAGGAAATAATCCCAGTCAGGAAAAGAGACTGTAGATTAACATGAACATTAAAAGGCACATTCAAGCAATTTGATTGAATTCCACTGACGGAACATTATTGGTATTAAAATTCAGACCACATTAATTACATTAACTACAACTGAAAATTAATAATGATAGCTCCAAACAAATACCAGTGAGGATTATGCAAAAGGTATATAGTCCCTTAAAATAAGGAATTGGCAATAACAGTATATTAATTTTGTCATTTTCTATATAACATTCTTCAGCCAACGATCTCAAAACACAAATATTTAAAGAAAGCTGTAGTTCTAGCATCTAGTTCTTTGCTGGTTGTCCTGAGACTGAGCGGAAGTATGACACAAATGTCTTGGTTTCAGCCAGTTAAATATTTTAGGATGATTGCCAGTTGTGTGGTTTTAGTGTTACAACCATGTTCATTCCCAGGAAACAAATTTCTATATCACAATGTCATTCCTAATGGCACGGTCATGTCAGGCAAGGTTTTTCTTTGACCTCTGTTTGGAGTTTTGTTTTCAGTGTTACCTATGTAGGTAACACTGTAGGTTTGAATGAAACTGGGTCTTCCAAACAAAACTCAGAAAAATTAGGTATGTTTCTTTATTACTGTACCAGAATGATACAAAATTCGAATTTTTTATTAGCTACCAAACAGTCCACAGGCCTTTTGTGAAAGCTGACAGTCCCTGTATTCTGCAGTTGTTTGCTTTTCCCTCCTGCACTTTAACCTCAAAGTCTCTAAAATTAGAATCACTTCCCTCTTGCAAGTTTCCCTCTCTTTTTCAGGTTTTTATTAATTTTGTAAATTCCTTTACATCACACAGACCAGTAATTACTGATGCTGGAGAACCAACATAAAAAGGTTTATTACTAGGGTCACTTAGAAACGGGACTAGAGTAGTGCCAGAATCTGTTGAAGAGAGGAAGAGCTCTCCTGGAAGCAATCTGCCAGCAGAACATCTGAATTATAGGAGCGGAGCTACAGAAATGCCAATGAGCTCTGTAAAGGAATACACTGAAATAAACCAGCTATAAACAAAGGCGGGCCCCAGAATGTGTTCTGGCAGGGACAGGAGGCAAGGGCTGGCACTAATTAGAGCTGAAGGCGTGGTAGGTTACACTCTGTTGTGTAAGAGCACCCAGAAATTCTCTTTATGGACCAGAAATCAACTGGTAAATAGTGAACAGGCAGAGAACAAAAGTGGAAGTGACCCTTTACTCTTAAATATGCACAAAACCAACATGATCAGCCAGGATTATTGCTTTGGTGATATCTAGATCAGACTTATTCAATGCAGCGACTAATAAATAAATCAATATTTTGTTTTTAGATCTGTCCCCTCAGAACCAGAACCTTGAAATCACAATCACAGTCAACTAAATTTACTGGATTACTGATAAACAAAACATACTCCAGTTCACCTTCCTATTAGCTTAGTTTGTTTCCCTGAGGAATCAGAAGAACTGTTAAAGTCTCTTAAGATGAATGCCGTGACTGAATTCAGAGACAAAATTTCAGAGGGAAAAGAGAGAAACAAGCATGTATGAAAAACTAAACCATTCATAATTAAGCTCCATTATGAAGCCCTGTCTGATGCATGAAAATACCCCACCTGTCTCAGAGCACAGCCAACCTCTCTTCAGCACCTCTGGAAGCATCTAGGATGGGCACTACAAAAGTGGGACGAGGAACCAGAGGGACCAATGGTTCTTCCTCTATGTCACCTCTTCCTTTTCTACCAGAAATTTTGATAGAAAATGAGAATCAGTGCAGAAATTTTAGAATTTGATAATGAGACTCCCAGCAAGAAATTTCTTCAGCTAGCAAGAGAGATTGACTGGAGCAGGTTTGGGTGCTCTGGGTAGCAGGGCAGACTCCCTGCAGGAGAAAGGGACAGCTACTCACAGTCCAGGATGACCTGAGCTGCTCGGTAGAGCTGCAGTCCTTGCAGCAGGTCCAGGAGCTGCTGTACAGTCGCCAGCCTCACCCCCCACCACCACATCAGCTCTCGTGTTATGCTGATCCCTGTCTTCTCCATGGACTTGATTTTCCGCAGCTCCGTTTGGTCTGTTATCACATAGGAAGCTAGTGAGAGACAACAAAGAGTTCTGCTTAAGAACTAGGAAAAAAAAAGGCAGTGCAACCAAGGAATGCTACGGTGTGAAACACACTTTGCTATTTCCTTTGCACACTTTTAAAAGGAAGGATCACAATGAATTAGCTATGCAGACAAAAAGAAAATTCAGTTCCTAACGTAAGATATTCCATTTATTGCTTTGACTATTCTGGGAAAAATGTTGTTATATCAGAGACCCAAAAAGAAAACACAGTCACACTTTTTGGTGTATTTCCCCCATAATCTTCCTTCACCTTAATACTTTGTACCAAATTAAGTTCAGATTAAATTACTGGTTAAGTTACTGTGTTTCCTCCAAGACAGGTAACAGAAGTCAGTGGTGAGACTGCACACTCCTGTCTGCATTACTCAGTACCAATATTATGGTAAAGCCAAACAGTCACTGAATCATCTGGGTGCTATTTACAGTCAGGTAAACCTATCAGTGAAAGGCAGCTATTTTTAAGAGCAGGAGATATGGTGCTAAAGCTCACATCTCCCAGTTACTCCACGTGAATGGGATGCTGTCTCCTTCTGGGTTCCCTTACACATCTCCCACTGACCCTGGGGGAGGGACAGGTAACAGCAGGCAGAGCTTCCTGCTGCCTGCAGGGATGGTGGGGAAGCTGTAGGACCCATCCCCAGTATAAGGATGTTCTCTAGGAGGACGTCAGACATAGAACTGGATGCATCTGAAGATAGCAGAGGTGACTCCCACTCAGCAAGTGTAACTGAAGGTTAAAACTAAGAGTTTACTCAGCAGTCAGTTAGTGAAGTCTAAAGTGAAATTAAATCATGTCAAATAAAGGAAGATATGCCCACTAAGAAATTATTTGTGCTAGAATTGCCTGGATGGGGATACAGAAAAAAGAATTAAAACCTCAGGGATTACATTTTCTATACTTATTACGAAGACAGAACAGGGAAAAATAGGGACAGTTTGTATAAGGGAATAGACATGAAGTGCAGAAAGAAGAAAATGGAAGATCTAACCACCTGTGGGGGATATCGTGAAAGCAGGTAGGCAAGTGTAAAAGGAGAGGGAGTGTGAAAAACTGCAGGGAGCAAGGGGAGAGCTGGGCTGTCCGGGAGCAGCCAAGGCAACACGGAAGTCTGGAATTCCACCAGTTAATCAGAAGTTTCACTTGCTCCCAAAAACAGCCTGCTGCATGGGAATCCCCCTCCACAGGACGTGTTCCTCTGGGAGCTGGAGAAGGACTCGGACAGAGGCCCTGCAGGGGTTCCTTGCCTCAGCTTCACATCCTGGTTGGCCTGCCCCATGGTTATCACAGCTGTCCTGCCCCATGGTTATCACAGCTGTCCTGCCCCATGGCTGTCCTGCCCCACGGCTGTCCTGTCCCATGGCTGTCCTGCCCCACGGCTGTCCTGCCCTGTATGTCCTGCCCCATGGCTGTCCTGCCCCATGGCTGTCCTGTCCCATGGCTGTCCTGCCCCACGGCTGTCCTGCCCCATGGCTGTCCTGTCCCATGGCTGTCCTGCCCCACGGCTGTCCTGTCCCACGGCTGTCCTGTCCCACGGCTGTCCTGTCCCACGGCTGTCCTGTCCCATGGCTGTCCTGTCCCACGGCTGTCCTGCCCCACGGCTGTCCTGTCCCATGGCTGTCCTGCCCCATGGATGTCCTGCCCCATGGATGTCCTGTCCCACGGCTGTCCTGCCCTGTATGTCCTGCCCCATGGCTGTCACAGCTGTCCTGCCCCATGGCTGTCCTGTCCCACGGCTGTCCTGCCCCACAGCTGTCCTGCCCTGTATGTCCTGCCCCATGGCTGTCCTGCCCTGTATGTCCTGCCCCACAGCTGTCCTGCCCTGTATGTCCTGCCCCATGGCTGTCCTGCCCCATGGATGTCCTGCCCCACGGCTGTCCTGTCCCATGGATGTCCTGTCCCACGGCTGTCCTGTCCCACGGCTGTCCTGCCCCATGGCTGTCCTGTCCCACGGCTGTCCTATCCCACGGCTGTCCTGCCCCATGGCTGTCCTGTCCCACGGCTGTCCTGCCCCACAGCTGTCCTGCCCTGTATGTCCTGCCCCATGGCTGTCCTGCCCTGTATGTCCTGCCCCACAGCTGTCCTGCCCTGTATGTCCTGCCCCATGGCTGTCCTGCCCCATGGATGTCCTGCCCCACGGCTGTCCTGTCCCATGGATGTCCTGTCCCACGGCTGTCCTGCCCCACGGCTGTCCTGTCCCACGGCTGTCCTGCCCCACGGCTGTCCTGTCCCATGGATGTCCTGTCCCACGGCTGTCCTGTCCCATGGATGTCCTATCCCACGGCTGTCCTGTCCCATGGCTGTCCCATTGCCTCGGGGAGCCCTGGCCCAACCCACGGCCCCGCAGTCCCCGCTCACCGAACCGCATCCAGTCGTAGTCACTCAGGCAGTCCATCTTCTGGCAGAAATCCTCCAGCACCCATGCAGGCATGCTGTGAATGTACAGAGCTGGGGCGCTGCCCCCTTTCAGGGCCAGGGGCGGCTGCCGCAGGGTCATGGCCTCGCAGCCCCTCTCCCCAGAGCCCTTCGTCCCCGCTGCGGCCATCAGCAGCGCCCACACATGGTGCAGAGCGGGCCGGGGCCGATCGCCAGTCTGGGCCTCGCTGCGGAGCTGCCTTTCTCCAGCAGCTTCCTCCTCTGGTAGGGGCTGTCCCTGACGGGCTGTCCCCACCCCGCCTCGGCTCCTTCCCGGCTGGGCAAAGCGCCGGGCGGCACCGAGCGCTGCTTGGCAGGGTCAGACGGCGCTCGGCGGCTTCCTGCTCCGGCTGACGTCAGGACACGGCCCCGAATGCAAATCAGATTTTCCTTTCCAAGAGCGAGTGTTGCTCCAGCCTGCTTGCCACACCGCGCGGATCGGAGATGGAGGAGTTTCCTGCGTGTCCCGGAGCCGCTCCCGCCCACGGGCCGCGCCAGGGCCGCTCGCAGGGCCGGGTCAGGCGGGAGCGATGCCCGGCGAGGGGCCCGGGCTCAGCTCAGCCCGGGTCTGAGGGTCAGGAGCCTGGCGGTGTGCTGACCCCTACACCGGTACCGGGGGCTGAACGCCCAGCCCCTCCCACCAGCACCCACCCTGCAGCCCCGGGCTGGGCGCTGCACAACACCGGATGGAGAAAGATGAAAATGCCTCAGGAGAGGGCAGGAAGCAATGTGTGGCGGCAGAGCAGGCAGGAGGGGCGCGGAGGTCCCAGGGCCAGAGACCCCCGAGCAGCCACCCCTGCAGAGTGCTCCAGAGATGCAGCATGGCGGCCCCACTGACCCTACTACTGCAGGAGCAAAAAACTATACAAACGGACCGGGTCTCGCTAGTCAAGGGTTAGATTTAAACCATGTGCCTAAAGTCAACAGCTTTTCTAATTTTGAAACGTTTCCTTTTAACTTGTAATTTCGGTACTTGAATTTTGATAAAATATTATAATAATTTGCCAGTGTACATTCTACAAATACCACTAGCAAAACAACCCCCCTGGAGAGCCTCATACCTGACACTGTGGGGCAGTTGTCAATACACAATTGTAACCCATTCTTTTTGTTCATATTTCCCCCATGGTCCTTTGTATTAATTGCAAACAGTACCGTAAGCTTTCAGAGCTTTAGCTTACTACTGCTTTCTAATCTGCATATATTTTACAGTACAGTTAACTCTTGTTTTCAGTACTAAACTTTAAAACTTTGGTAGTTTTCTACACTTCTTGTCTCAAAAATTACAAACGTTTCAAGTACCGTTATAGTAACAATTTCTTACAGCCATCATAGCACGGAAAAGCTGAAAATTGTGGTATTACTGTTGCTACAAGGTCAAAAGACTGTTAACCACTGCCATATTGGTTAAAAACAGAAGAAAGAACCAGAGAAGACCTTTAACACTAGTGTCAGACTGTGGCAAGAGGATTAAATGTAACATCAAGTGTGACTCAGTGGTCTGAAAAACCAAATGTTGTCAGCTATTTGTGAGAGATGTTTTTAAGTGCTTCTCATCTTGGAGAGGAAGTTGCTGAGTTTTTAAGCCGGATGCATGGAAAAAATGTTCATGATTTGTCAACAGGAAAATCAGCACTTACAACACTTAGATGGTGAGAGGTAAAATTAGCTAAGTAGTTACAGAATTCACAATAAAATATGTTCACATCACAAGACAACAGCTGCAGGAAGAACAGGGCAGGTGACTGCATGAACAGTCTTGCATCAGACTGTGTTCAGTCCCATCCTCTCCCAGACTTCTTGCATAACTCTGGAAAACTCAATTTAATGTACAAAATGGAAGTAGAATTTCCTTTGTTATCTTGCTTACCGAAAGTGTAAGATTTAAAGCACAGATTGCCTCTTGCTATTAAGCATTAAGCAAAAGGTGATCATTATTTTGAAAACAAAAGAACTTCCCTACCCTTAGATGATGTGCAGAGTAGTCAGTTAATGTTGGCAGAATGAAGTGATAGTAAAAACTTGGGAAGCTAGATTCAAAAAATGTACTTTGGTACTAAAAATCAGATGCTACAGTGCCTATCTTAGAGACAGATGCCTGGTGTGGAGTCCAGAGTCCAGAAGTCCCTGTCTGGCCTTAGATCTGCAGGAAGGAATGAGAGCAGCTGGCCTGCTGTGCTTAAATGAAGTGCTGAAGAAATGAAGCAGGGTTTGTCAAATCCCTGTCCTAGGACCCACACACCTCAAAGATTCTGAGAAATGCCACCTTCTACTTGGGGTTCTGTGAGCAGATGCCTCCAGACTTCCCAAGAATTAAGTTAGCTTCACTTGTAGAACAGAAATTGATCAGAGGAAAGTGGTAAAGAGACTGTGTAGATGTGACTGCAGGTAACAGCACATGACTACATTATGATCTCTACCCTGACAACATTTTCTGCATTTTTATGCAATTTAAGCTAAAGTCACTGAGGAACAACCCAGTGCTCCCAGCTCTGGGTGCACTCTCATCAGCCTGTGGCCTGACATATCTTTGGCTCATTTCTACATGGCAACAAACCACCCTCAAATCAATCTGCAAGAGAGAGGACAGAAAACGTCACTCAGAAAATAGGCTGAACCAAGCAAATCAACACAAAGCATCCACAACTGGTTGCTCTCTATCAGGAGCTCTCTTTAGCTAAGGATTTAAGCTGGCTTGGAATTCAGTACCTACAACTGAAAGTTTTGCAAAGAAAGGATATTCCAGTGAGCGATGAGATCATGCAGTAGTTTTTGTACATTTGTTTTTGGCAATCACAGCTATGTAGGTATGCCTTCCTGTCCTCTAAAACACAGGAATCCCAGGGATCTGATCCTTCAGCTGTGATAAATGTTCTACTAAGGAAGTATCACCCACTGGCTGTGTAACCGGGAGACGTTGTGGAATAAATTTATATTACACTAATAAGCAACCCAAGAGATCACAGACCCCACATAAATCAGAAATATACGGTATGTTTGTGATATGTACAGACCTGGTAAACCTAATACCTACTACATGAACAGAAAAACTACAAAGTCAAATGAGTCAGTCTTCTGCAACTGGCTGCCAGTACTGCCACATTCATCAAATGCACAGCACCACATGGACATCAGGAGAGAAATTCCTCTCAGGTATCTGCAGGACCCCACTGCAGGAGCACAGGGCAGCACCCTCGACCTGAGGGGCTCACGGGAACTGAGCAACAACATCTGAAAGTGTCTGTTACTGATCAGCTAGAAAATCTTTCAGGAGTACTGCAGTCATGGAAACACACAGTCACAAGCACTGTGAATCTGACAGAAAGAGAGTTAAGAGGTTTCATATGGATTTACATTTTTATGACAAAGATCAATTCATACACTTCAATTATGCAAGAAAACCAAATCTACAAAAAGGGGAGACATTTCATACTTACAGACTATGTTGATATTCTGTCAGTTTCATAGCTGTGTTTCTTAGAACATGTAACTAGAAAGAACCATATGCCACAGAAATTACCTGCTGTGAGTCCCTCACAACTTGTCTCCAACCCCAACAAGCACTTCATTTGTTACCTGGTGGACAATTCTCACATCTGCCCAAGGGAGCACTGCCTTCAGGTATGTGTGTATATTCACACCAACACATATTCTGTCTGAGGTACAGGGCAGCAGAATATAGGCACAGAAATGTTTTCTCTGCTTATCTAGCCTGTAATAAAGCACAGATCTCTCTGTGAGCTGGATCTAGCAGTAGGTTCATATGAGCTGACACACAGCAGCTTGATTGGTCCACACTGCCCAGCAAGGCCTCCCATAATGACCTGAACTATTGCACTGCAATGGGAGAAGGTGAGACTGAGCACATCCACCTTCCATCAACACTACCTGATGTGCCTGTATGGAAAGATGGGGAAGCATCTGTGGAGAAAGGTGCCCCAGAACTAGGATCCAGTTTACATGGCTGACCAGGTTGGATCACCTTGAGATCACCTAAGCAAGTATACAATTATGATAGACAAATAAGGTATAAAAGGCATGATTTGTGTAAAAATGTGTCAGCCTCAGAGCTGACAGGACATGGGTTTAGAAATGAAAAGGCAAAAGGCAGAGAAAACCCCAGGCATTTACACATGCCATCTTTCCACCAACATAATGTCTTAGGTCCAGTCCTCAGAAGGTGGTGGTGGTGGAAACCCTTGCATACGCAAACACCCCCCATGCTTTGTGATTCACAGCCTAAGTGTGAAATTCTATCAAAAACAAATTATTCAAGCAAAACTGGTGTTGGCCTGCAAGTGGTGTTGGCCACTTATAATCATTAGAGTCTGGATTAAATTAACCCTTACTTTACTAATACAATGAAAACTGATCTCTATGAATATTCCCCCAATATTCATATAGGGCCTGACCTGATATTCTTATGCAGTTTTCTGAGACGGTGCAAAAAAAACTTCTCTGAGCTTCACCTGCACAAGGCCTCTCGAGTCATCAGTTTGCAATATTTGTAACAACAAACAGAACTGAACCATCAGGAACCTGCTGTGCTTCTACGTGCTGCTAAGTCTTTCGGATCTGACTCACCACCATAGCAAGTTTTCTACAATGGAGCTGAATCCGTGTTTCAGAACTTGGAATACAGTCACTAGTTCTTGTCAGGGTTTGTGGTGACTATGCCTGCTCAAACTCGGTAGTTTGCTATTTAAAGAGTCTGGAGTGAGTAATCATGTTATTCCAGAATTGCATTCCTCAATGTTTCACTTTTCTCCAGAGAAAGCCTCTGAAGATCCTTCTTAATATCAGGATGATCTTCCAGGTCTTCATATAAGGACCGAACAATGTCCAGCTTCCTGTAGTCCATGGGTTTGACCAGGCTGCGCACCACCTGCAGACACCTCTCCTTCAGGGTGAACACTGCAGATCAAAGCAAACAGACAAGAGCTCTCATTAGCTGACACCTCCAGCACGGTCATTCCCAGCACACCCCAAAGAGGAAAAGAACTTGGGGGGTCATGGGGAGCCCTCCTGAACCCGCTGGAGGCCTGATCAGCGCAGCGCACAGCTCCACACAGAGACCCTCACCATCTCCTCCGGTTTCTGAGGTAAATTTGGTCACTCAAACACTCGTCTTTCGGCTAGAACCTTACACCAAGGTACAGGGCACAACCCCGGCGGCCTGCAGGGCTCGGCCTTACCTGGCAGCGTGATGTCGGCGGTGTTGACGTTGGGAGCCGCGATGAAGAGCTCCTGCCGGTTGACGAGCAGACCATCGTTCGTCCCGGCGTCGCGGAACAACCAGAGGTGACCTGCGAGAGAACACGGCGGGAAGGCAGCTGTTACAGTGCGGGACGGCAGGCGCTATAGTGCGGGAAAGCAGTCGTTACAGCGCGGGACGGCCGCAGCCCCGCCGCCCCGGCAGCACCCACCCCGGTAGCTGTGCATCACCCGCCCGGTGCGGGGCTGCAGGACCGGGTAGGTTCGCGGTCGGCCCTCGAAATCCACCCAGACGGGGAGAACTAAGCGGGGGCTGCGGTTGTTGAAGACGACCTCGGAGAACTCTCCGGTGTTGATGGAGCGCAGGCAGGGCCCGCCGTCCCCCGGCCCCGGCGGCGCCATCGCAGCCAACACTCCCAGCCCCGGCGGCACCGCCCCGCGCATGCGTACCGGTACCGGAGCCTCTGACCCACATCCCGCGCATGCGTACCGGTACCGGAGCCTCTGACCCACATCCCGCGCATGCGTACCGGTACCGGAGCCTCTGACCCACATCCCGCGCATGCGTACCGGTACCGGAACGCGCCTTGTTCCCCGCGCATGCGCTGCAGGGCGGTCCGGGAAACCTTCTGGGTGCTGGGTGCCGCCGGTCACGGAATAATTTGTGTTGGGCGGGACCGCTGAAGATCATCCGGTCCAACCCCAGTCCCGTGGCTTCGGTGGCCGTCTTGGTCCTGTTGCCATGCGGGGCTGGCTGCAATTCCACACGGCTCAGTCCGAGCTTTGACTCGGGGAAAAAGAAAAAAACCCAAACACTTCAGGATGGGCGCTGTAAGGGCTTAAAATGTCCCTGAGCTTCGTTTTCCTTCACAACACCGGCAGCAGCAGTTCGGTAGCAGCAGCTGGGAGCCAGCCGGGCGCTACCCGCAGCTGCCAGGTGAGGCAGGAGCAGGAGGGCCCCAGAGAAGCAGGAGCTGCTGGCAGACACCCAGCACTGAACACCAGGATGCCACAAACAACACACTCAGGACTCAGCTCCTGTGCAAAACTTCCAAAACTTTTAATACTTGTTAATTCGACTCTGAACATTTACAAGTCCTTGGCATGCATACACTTCAATGAAATGGTGTTTACTGCCTCTGAGGAGCAAAGAGGAAGAGGTCTGAGAAGTCACAGAACGATTGCAAAAGAAAAAAAAAATACTTGCAACTTCAAGTGATATAACAGGTATATTTTTGTCAATATTCTGGTACAACTACAGCAGTTAAATAACAAATTAATTTAAACATTGCTACCCTGATGTATCTACAGTTGACATGGAAAACGTTATAACAGAAAACAAATATAGCTAAAACTATCTCTGTTCTAAAATAGTAACTACAGATAGTTTGCTAAGGCTGTGTGTGTTACTCCCCTCTCCCATGGCAGCAGTACATTAAAATATGGATTGGATGTTGACTAATAATTAGCACTAAATTGAGGTAAGAAAACCTGCATCAGCATACTGTTTACTAATTGGCCTTTGCTTACCAGACCATAAAAAAACAGACAATGGCTTATTATCATAGTTCATTATTTGGGCAATAGTATAAATTACAATACTTCAATTTAGAAAAATCCTCCGTTAAAGAGATGACAGTCTTAGTAGTCCCATTAGTCATTTTAAGATACATGTATGTTTATTCTAGTTCAGGAAATAAACTCAGTACCTCCAAAGCTGCCTCAAGATGTTTTCTACTATAAGCACAGGAAATAAACATTTAACTGAAAACTACAAAGGACATGGATAGAGAAGACTCAAGCAAAGGAAAGCATTCTTAATTCCAGTTTAGGTGGCAGGGAGGGAAAAGGTGATTTAAGGAAGGTTTCAGAACACACAGTACAACTGGTAGCTCTCAAGTTGATCCTCGGGTTGATATTTGTGTTTTTTACAAATATCGTTTTTTTTCCTTAGCAATTGTCAGGCCTGTGTTCTCAGATGTTCAAGAAATTCTCTTCTCACCCAGAGGTTACCAGAATGGTCTCTTCTCCTCTGCTCTTTCCCACGTACGTTTCAGGAGGTAAACTGCAGCATGGAGTCCCCCCACGTTCACCCACACGGTCTGACCCCTGCGCCAGATGTGTCCCAGTCGTGACAAGGCCTGCAATCCAAAAACACAGCCAAAGAGTGGTGCTGGCTTCAAGATAAGATAATAATTGCTTTAAAAATTATTTTTGATTATTCTAAATCACATCTGATGGCAATGTAACATGACTCTTTGGGTCTGAAACTGCATTTTAATGCCACTGATTATTGCTTTAAAATGCATAATCTTCTGCAGTTTATAATTTTTTTTCCTTGATAGATTTTCAGGTGTAAATAGGTTTGGATTTCCTCTCACAGAACACACCTTAGCAAAGCATTTCTTGTCCTGTGTCAGCAGCACAGCCCTGCCTGTCCCTGGCGTGCAGATCCGGCCCATCTCCATAAGGCAGGCTGGGTAGAGATCCCAGTTCTTCTTCTTTGACCCTATTCTGCAAAGTAAATTAAGATCCTCTTTGTGACCACTGAAAAATAGTTGACTGTTGCTGGTCATTCAGTCGTGGATTAGCTTGTTCAGGAGTACATTTACTATTAATTTCAACTGCATTTTTAAATACAGAGTACATCAATACTTATTAATTAGGCCCAGGGAAGCAACTAACTAGACAGAACCCAAACCACAGAGAGGTGAGCACATCCAGCAGCAGCAGTTAAGTGCCACAACTTCACCAGTGACACCTCACCTCTTTCCAAATGGCATGTCTGTCACAATAATGTCCACAGAACCAGTCCGCAGAGGGAGATTGCAAATATCCCACTGAATGATGTCCAGAGGTATGCCCAGAGAAGTACTGCTGCAAGGGCAAAGAGGTTTATCTCAGACACTTATTTACTGAGAATATTTAAGTTGAGGAGGTCTATAATATCAGCAAAAATAAATGAACAACACAGTCAAATGCACCAATGCAAAATAGATTTTTTTAGGTACAATGCTACAAGGAAATGAGTATCAGTTGTATTCTCACCTTTCCTTATTCTCATTTTTCTTTAGTAAAGAGCAGATGTTGTTTGCTGCTCTCTTTACAGCTTGTGGGTTGTTATCACCAGCAATATGGTAGCAAGTAGGCCATTCTGTAGCTCCCTGGGGTGAAATGTTGATAATAAGAAACATCAGCATCAACATTGCTTAATTTAAAATAAAACAAACAGAAGAATTACTCAACTAGGACAGACTACACAAAGCAACTGGAAGTGGACATCAATAATTGTAAACATTCGTAAAAGATATCTGTTGAAACTATGATGCCCCTTAAAAGCTCAAAATACTTCTGGATTTAGCTTCTTGCTGCTACAGCTTTGGGAAGGAAAATAAGGTAGTTTATAAAAAGTGCATCTGATTGAGAGTTGGTGAGATACTTCTGGAGGTTTGGATTATTCAGTTATTACCAAGAAAATGTACATGTATTATTCAGCAGTAAAGTAGTGTCAAGTTTTATTAAGTTAAAAAATTAAGTAAAAATCACCTCTATTGGTATTGCACCTGTACCACACATGGGATCAATGATGATATCTGTTGGCTGTGGGTCACAGAGTCTGAGAAACAGAAAAAAATCTATGGTGAGGAAAATCTTTAAAAGTGTGATTTCCTGTAAGGAAGGAAAACAGTTAATTACCGATTCTACCCCTCTAACAAAACAACTGTGTGGTTATTTTTCTGTTAATTAATTAACCTCTTATAAGCACCAATACAGTAAAATACTTTGACTAATGTGATAAAGTATTTTAAAAATTGACTAATAGATCACAGCAAATGTTAGTTACTAAGGTGAAAAACAGCCACTTTTACAGAGCACACTTTCAGCAACTATGCTTCTTTTTTTTTTTTTTTCCCCTTTTTAAGAATTAACATAAATGGCTTTGGAGGAAGAAGTGGGGGAATACAGAATCTAATTTCTGAAACAAAACAACTTGTTAACTGAGGATTACACAATACTATGCACTCACCTAAGCATGCCATAAGCGAGAGTTGAACGAAGAGTTGTGGGACCAAAATGTGTAATATTTCTTCTGTGAAGGCTCTCTTCAGTTAATGCGATGCCCACAACCACTTCGTTATTGTGAATATTCAGAAGAACCTAAAGAAAAAATGAACTAAATTTCAGGAGTAATAGAATTTTTCCATAGTTTGCCTGGGTAATTTAAAGAACAGCCAAGACATAAAAAAGAACATTCTTGGGAGAAAAGCAATGCACCATTTGTAACAGCAACAATGGCCAAAGTAAAGGAGAGCATTCACATGGTTTTTTTCACACAGAACAAGAACAAGCATGTTCTCATTCACACAGAATCTTTGACACAGGACTTCAAAATGTGCCATAACCATTATGCTGACTTTTTTGTTTTGTTTTGTAAGTAGAAAGGGATAGAGCTTTGGCTGTAGTTGTGGGAGAGGGGAAAGCTTCTAAGCAACAGCAGCTCAGCTGGGTGATGTCACTGGGTTAACCTGAGAAGACAACAGTGTCTGCAGAGCAAAAGAGGGACCTGACAAGAGAGATGATTATGGACAGCCAAAGGACTAGCATGTGATCTGAGAACACACATGATGTGCCAGTGAAATGAATGCTTCTGAGGGGGCCATGATTTTGGCATTACCAGTTTTTAGTTCCAGAGTGATCTTTTGAAGGCATTTTGGAGATCTCTAAGCATTGGAATTAAAAATTAAGAATTTTTAAAACAGACATGCAGGTATTTCCAAGGCACAGCACTATACCTCTACATCAAAGTTAGTCATGTCAGCTTTCCACTGGAAGTGCTCCTGCACAGCTCCTCCGAAGTCTCTTGCCGCCTCATTCGATGTGAAGCTGTGCTTGTCTCCTGCTCGATTGCAGGTAACACGGAACCTCAGCACCTTTGCCTCCCCCTCGCCTGTTTTACTGTCTCCAGCCTTGGTCTCACTCCCACAGCCTGCCTGCAACTCATCTTTAGTATCTGACTGCTCATTATCATCCTCCTCCTTCCCTTGTGTCTCCTCTGTGTCTTGGCCACCAGTGGGTTCTACACCTGCAGTGTTTGGGGCAGAGTCCTCCTGTTCATTAGTGTCTTTCTGATCTGCTCCTTCATCTTCTCCATCGTCATTCAGCTTCTCTTTGCTTGCTGTACTCTGCAGATTATGTTTTTTGCGTTTTGTCTTTTTCTTTTTTAAGCTGTTATTCAGCTCCCAAACTTTCAACGGATCAGTCCAAGGCAGCTTTTTAACCAAATCTTCCAAATCTTTTAGAGCATCTTCCTTTAAAAGACAAAAAGAGTTGTGCTTTGAAGTCATTCCCTCCCTTCAAAAACTAGTGTCCTAAATTAGGTTCCTAAACATGTAACTCATTACGTGTCATTTAAAGACAGCTTGCAGCTTTCTGTGCAAATTTTTTGTAACGAAATCAAACTGCATTTGAAGTCACAGGACCTATAGCACTTTGTCACTTACCTTTTTAAATAAACAGCTAACATTAGAGTAACAGACTGAAGTGATACTTTACTGTCCTGTGGCCAAATGTGACCTACACTCATGGTTTAGCTCTCATCCTGGATTTTGCCTATAGAACCCACAGATGAAGAAATGATGGCAGACAACATGACTGCAGTTTTCTAAGCTAGGAAAGAGGAATCAGCGTAGGAACCACAAGTAAAACAGGAACCCCTTATTCAAGAAAAACAGCACTTCCTCAAACCAGTATTAAATTGAATTTTAAAAAAAACATTCCAGAAACCACGACTGAAAAATGAGAAGGGACTCACCTTGTTCTCTTTAAACTGATAGTCTTTGAACTCCTGAACTACAACAAATAAATTATCCACTGACCTTAGGCGATGGACCTGGAAGAAATAAGAAACCACAGTGGCACGTTACTAACCCTGTCTGTCTAGGGGATCGTGTTAATTGCAATTAGCACTCTGTCAGCTTGCAGCTCCCTCTACTAGCCGACGCTTTTGTTTACTCTTCCAAAGCAGGATTTTCAACTGGGTTGTTCAGTTTTTTCACACCCATTGCCTTTAAAACAAAGTATTTGGCTGAAGGCAGGCCAGGACCCTGCCCGTGTCCTCACAGCCAGGGACAGCCCCGGCACAGACACCGCGGCCGGGCCGGGGAACGGGGCGGGCAGCGGACCTGCGGCAGGTTCCGGGCCGGGACCTCGAAGTAGATCTTCCCGCGGTCCCTGCTGATCCTGGAGACCGAGCCCAGCTTCTCCTGCACCTCCTCGGCCGCCGTCAGCTCGAACCCGGTGGGCACAGTGGCGCCGACAACGGCCGCCAGCTCCGGGCCCTCCTCAGCCGGGGCCGGAGGGGATCCTGCCCCCCCATCCCCATCCCCCTCCGCCATGCCCCCGGGCCGAGGGACAGTGACTCCCGCTCGGTTCCGCTCCGGTTCTGTCCCTCCCGCCGCTGACCGGCACCACGCGCCGCCACCCGCCCCTTCCGTCCAGGGCACCTACCGCGCCTGCGCGCTGCCGCAGCGCCAGTCCGGATCCAGTACCGAAACCGGAACCGGTATGGGGGCGGGAGAGGGGTCGGGGGGCTTGGCTGTCCCGGTCCAGGAAGCAGGAAGGCAGGTCCGTGCTCCACACGGGCTGTAGGGAAACGGGTGGGGTTGTGTCCTGGTGGGCAGCAAATGGCGGCTGACACCGAGACACCTCGGGCAGGGAGCGGGGAGAAGGCAGACAGGGAGCCGGGGAACCGGGGAACCGGGAACCAGGGAACCGGGGCCGTGCAGTTTGCGGGGTCCCGATGGTGTTTTCCCTGAGGAGCCCCGGCCCTGTCCCTGTCCCTGTCCCTGTGTGGAGCTCCAGACTGCCCTGAGGCAGGGCTGCCCACAGCTCACCTGACTTTGGTGCTGAGCCCTAGGCGGCCGCTGCTTGTTCCTTTGCTATGAACAGTACAGAATTTCTGTGATCTGGCTTGTCTACGGCCTGTTTCCTGCTCTGGAATTGATTTTTAAATAAAAAAGTAGTTGCTAAATGTTGTTGCAGGAGTCACAGAGAGACAAGTCACCCTCGGTATGTTCATGGTCATAAACTGTGGCACAGTATGGACTGCTTGGAGCCATGGGCACTATTTTTATCTCCTCTCTTCTTCAAATCCCTTACTCTAACTTTTCGCAGCACTGGATTTCTCCCTGTAAACACAACTTGTCCCTGCAGCTCCTTCTGCCTCAGTTACAATGTGTACTGGCAACAGCAGTGTTTGTTTTCATTTTCCTACATAGGTTCTGACCGCGGTGCCATTTCAATAACAAGCAGGGTGCCTGCAGCACTGCTCTTGCCATTAAGTCTGCTGAAGCATTGCCCTGCTTTCAGATGAGAAGTATTTGTGTGAGTGTCTTGGAGAGGGAAGGTGTGGGGCTTATTCTGTCATCTCTTTTCTAACTTGAGATTCAAGTCTGAAAATATAAAATAGAAACCATGGAATTTGGGTCATAGACTGGAGAAAGTTTCTGTGAAATGGCTTCTTCGACGAGAACTTAAAAATCAGCTAAATAAAGAGAACCAACAGAGCACACCCGCATCTTCTGAACCGCAGCTGTCACCTGAAAGGTCTTCTCGTTTTGATGGCAGTGCCATGACACAGGCTGTAGTGGTGGCTGCACAAACTGCATGTCCCTACACATTATGTCCCTGGTGACCACTGAAGTAGCCCATGACTGCACGCTTACCACAGCATTTTCCAAGTTGTAGATAATGTTAGTGTGGTTTGCACGACACAGAGCATCCCGCTCACAGGCTCTGTGGGTCAGGTGGGATAACAAACTCAGATTGCTCAGCTGCTTTAAATAGTGTAATTTTCAGCATATTTTGGTGAAGGTGATTGCCAGACACTTAAATTAATTCCATGTGTCTGGCCTATCAGCAGCAGCTCTGACCTTTCCCAGTTGGTCTCAGAGGGGAAGGTGAGGGCTGGTAATCAGCCTGCTGTGCTTCAGCTCTTGAAGTCTGTCCAAGCACCACTCAAAGAATGGTTCTCTGCCAGTGGCCAGGTCCTGCAATAGCTGAAGACATCTGTAATACCCATGCAAGACTCTTCTTAGAATAATATCTCTCTTTGCTTGCAGCTTTCCTCTTAAAAAATCCCGATGTGCTTCATAAATGTAGAGCCAAAACATCTTTCAGTTTAAATAGGTAGAGATGTTACCTCTACAAATGGCAGATGCAAAACCATTTAAATCAGCACTGTATGGCTCAGTGTGTGACTGAGGGGAAGAATTTTCATCTAAGGATTCAGGACAGCCCCTCAGATGTGGGAGGCACATTGGCACTGTAATGCATGTAAATGCATTAACACTCTTGTTCACATCTTATCTTGAGACGGGTCCCCTACAGTGAGCTGGAGGAAGGTCCTCCCATGTCATCTGAAAGGTGAAAATCATCTGTGTGATTGTCCATGTGTGCTCAGCTGCCAGTGAGTCATTCCTTGTGCTTCTATGAGATGACCTAGCTGTCAGATTTTCAAATGTTTATTACCTTAGTTCTGTCTCTTTCTGTAGAAGCAGACCATAGATATGTTGGTAGTTGGTGCTGCATAAATACATAATCTAGGATGCAGTGTCACAGATGTAGGTGGAAAAAGAAACTCCTGCGGTGCTATTATGTGGGTGTCAGTGCGTGTTTTCAGACTGGAAGTAGCATATGTGTCCTCATTTATCCATCAGCCAATGTCATTTCCCCATATACACGATATTCGACCTGTGTTTTGATAGGGGAGAAAATATGAAAAAGTGTCTTTAAGACAAAAGCAGAGTCATATTTTCATGTCCATTATGAATATGCATTCCCAGAGCCAATAAATCTAATTGGCTCCTAAAGGAGAAACATTCAGTTAAAGCAAGAAGGTACCTGCTGAGTACATCTGTTTGACTCATTTACAGAAAATGGCTATTCCTGGTGAGCTGGCAGCATCGATTTCATGGCTGGTTTAGTACATACCTGAAGAAGAAATTGCTGACCATTTGCCTGAAGGTTTTGTACGCTGGGTGATTGTGCCTGTCCATTTGGAAGGCACACCTCAAGTAGCAGGCTGTATCCCAGAGGATGCCGTGGTTTTCTTCACTCTTGCTCTTCAGGGTAAATCAACAGAATGATGGAAATAGCCAGAAAGTGTTTTAATGTTATCATGGAGTAAATTATTTGTCTCATAATATTGGCACATAACTGAATAACTTTTGCATTAAACTTAAATTACTGAAAACAATAACTTATCCTATAATTAGTGCTATGGGGTGAATATAAAGGAAGATGTATTTTGCATCATTATGTACCTCAGAACAGGTATATGATTGTGCACAACAGCTATATGGTTAGTGTGCCACTCACTTGCTGTGGGACTTTGGAAGAGTCACTTAAGCATAATTTGCAAATTTGGTTTTAAAAGTGTGGTTTGGCCTCTATCTGATGAACTCAGGTGTTCTTTTAATTTCGCTACTAGCTTTCCACGTGAGAAAATTCCAGGTTCCTGGCTTCTTTGGGTGTTTGGGTTTTTTTGAAGTTGACCTGTTAGACAAATGCATGGATTCTTTCAGTTTTTACCTAGAAAAGGCAATTCAGGTGGCAGATCTTTCAGAAATGTTTGGCTATAGGCAGCAAAGCAAGCAAGCAGAAAACCAAGAACCTCAAACATCTCAGCCAAGCACTTTTCTTTCAAGCTCAGTTGCCACTTTCAGACTGGTTTTGTACCACCATTCATCTGTGCTGCAGGGACTGGAAAAACCTGATGCACACATAGAACTTTTACAGCACTGACAGTTTCATGGAAGCAGTGAAAAGTGCCCAAAGATTTTACTTAATTTGGACCATAGCAACTGAAACTAACTTCTTGGATTGGTTTAGTTAATTTGTAAGGGCATAAACAAATGTAGAGATGGCACTGAATTTCCAATAATGAAGTGCAAAGTTATGTCTGCACTTGCCTTGCCTGAAGAAACTGCTGATATTGAGTTAATTTCAGAGCTGCAGAATTAATTTCATGTGAGCTGGTATGTTTTTTCTTGCAGTAACAGGGTTAGGTTGTATAAATCCCATCCAGCACTTGGTTTTGCAAAGATTCTTTGAGCAAGGAAATCAGCTCCTCAACATACAGCTGCAGAGCCTGTTCTTCCTAAAACACACCAAAGGATGAGCATGGTTTTCATGAGGAGAAAAACACAAGTGGAGTTCCTCAGAGCAACACATCTTTTAAATAACCATTAGAGTGCTGGGATCCCTAAATGTTCAAGGCCACCATAGAAAAGCTGGAGGACAGGAAGATCTAATATTTATGACATTTCATCCTGAGAAATCTACATCAAAGAAAACCTTTAAAGAGAGGCAGTTGGTGTTTTTCAGTGTCTGGATTTTGCTTCAGACCATCTCAGCTTTTACTTTGGACTGAAAAACTTCACAATTAATCCAAATAAATAACACAAATAATCCAAATTAAACATCACAGTTGATCCAAATTAAACATCATGATTAATCGCAATTCTTGGCATCAGCCCTCATAGCAAAGTCTCCATGCCACATATCACTCCACATGTGTTGGTCATGCAGTTAGGGAAAAGTCTGCACTTCTCTGATATTTCTCATCCAAAACTCTCCTTGGTTTTGTGTTGTAGCAGCAGCGTGTGTTGGGTCGAAGTTTTCATGGTCTCTGAGTTCTCCTTTCCCTGAATCCCACTGCACTCTTGGAGGCTGTCAGGAAGGATGAAGCCTTTGGGGTTCTCAGGGTCCTGCTTATGCAGAGCCTGGAGTACCTGATGGAAAAAAACAGGTATCCTTGGTTCCAGACACTGCACTGAACTTCATTTGTAGGGACCATGTTTGATTTAGTTTGTAGAGATTTTGTAACCTAAGGGCCACAGAGCTGGTTATGCAAAATGTCTTCAAATTTAAAGAAACTTTTCCACCATTCTAGAAATTATTATTTGGCAGAGCAGCTGAGATGGAACCACAGCAACAGTGCCAAAGAGACACTGAGAAAGGAAGATATAAACTGATGGAAAGTGCTGGCTGCAGGTAGTATCAAGACTCTCCAAACAGCCAGTACTCTTGTCTTTCAGGGGATTACCAGAGAACTGCAAATGAGTTTTTTGTATCCTGTGGCAGCAGCATGCTGAGCAGCACTGCTGACACCAGCACCACACTGCTGCCCTCACCCAGCTCCCCAGTGGAAGCTGTGTAGATCTTACCTGGATTCAGTACAAGTCTCATCTGCGTGAGGTCTTTTCTCCCACTCAATGCTGCATGAATCCTTTTTTGTTTCTGGCAAGTTGCAAATATGTAACATTTTCCAGCTGTCTCTCTGTCCTTGTACTAGCATGCCACACTGCAGGACAGAGAAAGATTGTCTCTTGGTTGTGGTGACAAAACATTTTAGTTCCAAATTCATGAACAGCAGAAACACAGTTCCACACATTTTCTTGTGGATATGAGGAATATCACACATTTATGTAAGAAAGACTGGCTTATATTCTGCTTATGTAGCCATATCTGCCCTTGAAGTACACACAAAAGTAGCAGAGTAAATTAATTTTTGTGATAACCTCACTGGCTTCACTAACTATGTTTGACACTCATCTTAAGGTACTCCTGGGTTACTGTGATAATCAAAATCAGAAGAAGCTCCAGAAATTGTTGTCTCTTGCTCTGTTTACATCTCTTCCTAGACTCATAAAGCACTCTCGTTCTGGTAAGCTTAGGTCTCCATATCAGAGATCCTATCAGCTCACTGATAATGAACCTCCTGCACTGCAGACCACCAGTGAAGCCCCGAGTGTGGGTCTGTACATGGACAGGGAATCCCTGCAGTCTGCCTACAGCTGCTCAGAGACTTGCCAACAGAACCAGGAGTCCTATAATGCTGGGTTTTGCTACAAATGGATTCCCAAGGTATTCCAGCCTTGGGTGGATTTTAACAGACCATTGCTTCACTTGGCAGACAGAGGGTAAAAAGGAGAGCTGGTTGAAAAGCTGTAGTCACAGGTAGCTGAAGCCTGAAGCCTTATTTGAAGACGGATGAGAGAGATCCCACGAGCTTTACGGGCTCTTTCCTGTCTTATCCATCAAGTGGA
Source organism: Phaethornis superciliosus (assembly GCA_023637945.1). Classification (NCBI taxonomy): domain Eukaryota; kingdom Metazoa; phylum Chordata; class Aves; order Apodiformes; family Trochilidae; genus Phaethornis; species Phaethornis superciliosus. Next base: position 478,255 of record JAJQWJ010000013.1, read on the forward strand.
GGAAGACATTCAGTTCCTCTTCAACATGACCTGGAGAAGAAGAAGTCTCCTCTTTGATATCCTAGCTGTTTGTTACAGCCTGGGGGGCTTATTCTTCTGTCATTGCAGTTACCTCTCCATCTCTCAGAACTTACTGGACCATCGATAGCCTGGTCTGGGAACTGAGGTGCTTCCCTGAGATGAAGCTGGCCAGGATTCCAGCTCCACCTCCAAACCTGGCAGGGCAAGGTAGTGCATCCCAGCCAGTGGGGTGTGGGGAAAACTATTTTTCTGGAGAAAAAGATAATTAGTCTTACATGCCACAGGCTAGGCAGAGACTTCAAGTGAAAACTCAGACATGTCTAATGGGCTTGACCCACACTTCGCCTCTCTGCATCTTCTGTGGGTTAGCTCAGGTTCAGATGGCTTCCTAGATCCCATGTTGAGTATTTAACCATTCCCCTCCATTGTTGCACCATGAAGGAAAAAGTCCGCATGCTGCTTCTGAGCTGTAGATCCCCCAGCAGCAAAGCACTGCACACTTACACCACACCCTGTAATAAAGCAAGCTACTTACAGACCAAATTCCAGTAATTTTCAAAGAGTGTTGAGCTCTAGTGTGGTTACACACTGTAAATTGAGTCTAGCCTCTTACACCATTTAGACATATTTAAAATACTATCCAGTCTGTCCTAGTGCTTCGCCTCTAAACTCTTTCAAAGAGCACTCCTCTACCTCAAGAGTTATGAGAAATACAATGCAACTGTGAGGCATGCAAATCCTATCATAAATAAATAAATACCCAATGAGAAAGAGAGCAGAAAGGTGTTTGAACTATACCAGCAACTTCTATGTTGTGGAAATTGCCTTCCCTGGACAGGAGCTGTGATGGCTGTCCTGCCTGTGATGATACAGAATGTAAATTCCTCTGCATAAATTACCATAAACACACCCAGTCACTCCTGTCAGTTACTGCAGTGGATCTGCCATGTCAGGACTTGCCTATATTTGAAAAACATTCTCCACCAATGATGGAGGTTTTCTCCTTAGGAGTTTTTAATGGCAAGCAGCAGCAAGGAATCTTCAGCTGGTTTGGGTTCACATCCTTCCACCATCAGCCAAAATTATCTGTATGACCAGCACACGTGGCTGGGAGAAAAACGGTGTTTGAGCTCAGTGTGTTCCTGTGAACAGTGCTGTGTGAGCTGCAGCCTTCTCCACAGCACTCAGAATTTAATGCACGCTCTGGACATGTGCTGAGTCTTTCCTCGGGAGGTGGTTGGTGCTGAGTCCATGTTCTGCTGGAGCAGCAGCACAGCCCTGGCATCCCGCAGGGGTGAGGATGCTGGGATGCTGCATGGAGCACGGCCATGGGCTCAGAGATCCAGCACAAAGCTCCAGACTGGGTGGCTCAGTCCATGCAGACCCTGGGCATCAGTCTGTGCCACCCCTGTCTGACCAGACCGACCCTGTCCCCTCTGCGTGGCAGCAAAACATGAGCCCAGCTTGTCCATTTCCATGCTTGTGCCTGGGAGTATGTGTGTACAATAAAAAGTTGCCTCCTGCTGAGGAGCCTGAGCCAGAAGGACTTCTCAGATCCTCTCTGCTGCTGAGGGTTTTTCCCTTCGTGTGTGTTTGAGCTTCAGTCAGCATTTCCCAGCCAGCCGGCTGTGCTCACATGTTTTAAATAATACAACTTCAGCAAGGAGACCACACATGGCAGAAGGGCTGCAGGACCAGGCCCTGACCACCAACTGAGGGGTAATTTGAAGAAAGCAAATCTACTTTCTCTCTGCTACTTAAAGGAAGTTATTTAATTGAACTGTAATAATGAGAATGTAAACTGGAGATCCACTCGTCCCAGTTACTGCTGTTCAAATTGCAGCCTTTGGCTGTTTTAATGCATGGGCAGAGCATGTACATTTCTGAAGCTGAAATCTGTTTAATTCTTCTGTGAGGCAGAGTTTGAAGGCAAAATGTTATCAGTTGGTGTAATCACAGCTGTAGTGGGAGGAGAGGGGAATGAGCCCTATGAAAACTACTTTGGATTTTACCTCCAGTACTTTCTGGCCCTCTAATAAAAGAAATCCTGATGAGCTTAATTCTTCAGAGCTCCCTCTTCCCTCCAGCTTCTCTTCCACAGCTTTCTGCAGCTCAGGTGAGGAGGTGGTGGGCTGGCTGTTTGGAGCTGTGGTTGCTGTGCCAGGTGAGTTGCAGGGCAGTGTCAGGGGGTGGCTGGGGAGCTCTGCAGCCCCTGTTCCCAGCCCCCCACGCTGGGGAAACAGGCACTGAACCTTCTGAGTGGTGGAGGAAGAATGTCTCTGCCTCTCCCAGGCTGTGCTGACATGGCAAAGGCAGCAGAGCTGGACTGCCAGGCTCTGCCAGAGCAGGCTGGTGTGGGCTTGTAGAAGAGAAAACAACAGTATTTTAGAAAACAAAACAAAATTAAACCAAACCAAACTAAACAAAAAATCAACAACAAACAAACAAAACAAACCAACAAAACAAAACAAAAAAGGAACAAAACCCAAACATTTCCCTGGACGTAATAGCAGAGGTCTTTTCCTTGATAGAAATGATTTGTGTCAGTGGTGGGCTGGGTGTGCCTGTTAGGGAATTCTTTCCCCATCCTCAGTGAAATAACCTTGTTCAAGGCTAATCCAAGCCTGGATGATGTCTCCTCACTGGAACACTCTCATCCTACTTGAAATTTCTGAATCTCTAAGTCACTGAAAACTACTTCAGTGACCAGAATTGGATGATTCTTGAGCACGCTAGAACACCTCATCATTGTTACAAATTAGGTTGATTTCAGCCATGAAGCATGAAACTTAGTATATTTTTTTAAAATATCCACTTCTATTTTTTTTCCTTCTACTCTTTTTATTCCAATAAATTATTTCGAGTTTTTCTCCTCTTTTGTTCTTTGACACTTCCCTCAGTCTGATTTCATATTAAGGGGGTAGGGACCAAATTTGCAAATGGCTGTTGAAATTTGCTGCTATTTTTATTGATTTATTCCTTATTTATTTATTGCTATTTTTGTTGCTGCCATAATAATGAGATTCCACTCATTACTTCACTGTGATGAATGCTCTTTCTAAGCAGATATCTGACTGATTACCTAACATATTCTACAGGACTCATTTTCAAGAGGCTGAGGGCAAGATGCCTTCTGAGTTAGATATTGTCAAACTCCATCTGTGAAATCAGCCGTGGGGAATCCAGATTTCACTTGAGTCCCAGCTATTTGCCATTAAATTATGGAGGTATTTTAAACTGAAACAGGGAAAGTTGTGCAACTCCACAGGGAATGGAGTTTAGAACAAACTTCAGGTTTAAATTTTCTCACTGTTTTCCTGCAATTCAGTGATTTGTTTGTTCTATATCCATGACTACGTAGCTATTAGAAGCAGAATTTTTTCATCAAAGTGGCTCATATGAAGTAGTTGCAGTCATCACAGTAATTCCTAGATCATTATTCTCCCGGGCTATGGACACCAGTTCTCTGGAAAGGCTGGTTTGCTTCCTCATGCTGCCCCACCAGTGTGCCTCGCCCTGTGCTTGGGGGAATCTCTTCCCTGCAAGACAGTGATTTCTCTTAGCTACAAACAATGAGGCCAGAGAATCAAGAGTTGTTATTTTGGAATTCTGAAACATGACGGATCATCAAACTTGTTTCACAGTCCAGAGGATGACCCTTTTGGAGTCATTAATCCAGTTTACTGCCGATAGAAGTCATTCACCCAAATTCCTATCTGTAGGATTGTGTTTCCAAGGGTGTAAAAATCCCTCCAGTGGTTACACCTGCGTGTGTCTGCAGCTTTTGCAGGTTGCCTGGAGAGCAGCCTGTACTTGTGTCATCTGTGCTTTACTTAATATGTGTGATACTTCCCAGGGGTCCAACTTTCCTGCATTTTGGTGAAAGCTGCAGTGAGGAACCACCTGCAGAGTTACATTGCAGAATGTCAGCTGTGGGTCCCGAGTGGGAATGAAAAGTGGTGTTCAGTCAGGTCTGAGCTGTTTTGTAGGGTGAATTGGGATGTGGAAGGGAACTGCAGGAAGGCACCAGTCTGCTCACATTTGCAGCTTCCCTTGCCTGGTGATTTCCTGGTGCTTTCACATCGTAGGAGGGTACGGAGGTGTCAGTCATTATTTCTGCTGACCTGGTTCTTCTTTTTTAACCTGGATACTCTGTGAACTGGAGCTGCTCTGGATAAGAAGTGACAGCTGAGAGAGCAGGAAGCAACAGCTTTTGCCCTGTGTTCAAACCTGAACCTCACTTACATAGCAAGCCATGGGTGGGTCAGTGGGATTTGATTTTATCCAGAATACGTTAGAACAAAAATCTTGCAGTGCTGATGCAGAGCTTTTGCAGCATTTTGAAGGGCTGCAGTGTTTTGCATGCTGTTCTTCTGCGACCTGGCCCAAGTTTGCTGGTTATGAAACAAGTGACATTGCTGGGTGATTTTCTGGAGAAATCGTGCTCCCTCTGCTCTGGCCCGGCTCCGTGTGCATACAGCATATTCACTGTTAGGCTGCAGCAGGATCTGGTGCTGGTGTCAGCTCAATTTCCTCCTCTTCTGTGCATGCCAAGGGCTAGATGCCAAAAGCTGGCAGTGAAACAGCTCTGGGAAGAACCTAGACCAGGAGGAAGAGGGGACATGGGAAGGATGCCAAGGCTTACAGAAGCAAGAGGCAGCAACTGCCAGGATGGCGACTGGGGGAGGACTGCATTGCCCTGCACTGCTCAGTCCTGGAGAGGGGAAAGGAGCTGCTAAAGCTTGAGACACCATTTAGTCTTTTTCCGTAAATATTTCTGGGCTATCTGTATATCTGCCTGGGGAAAAAAAAGTGACTGCAACCCCAGACAAAACCTCTTTGAAAACATCCTGCTCCACACATCCTTTTAAGTGAAAGGAGAATGAGATGAGGAAAGATGACCTGAGAGGGCTGGTGGTGCTGAGCACAGGAGGGGCTGCTGAGCTGGCCTGGGGTCCTGTCAGATCCTGCATGGTTCTGAACATGCTGTCTGGGAACAGGAGTCTGGAGGCCTGTTTGTAAAGAAAGAAGGGGGGAGATTGATTAAGTCCCTCAGCCCAGGACATGAAAAGAGCTATTTAAGCAGTGCTTTCTGAGTTGTTTCAGGGAGAAAGTGAGTGAGTGTGAGACAAGGTGGAGAAAGTAATTGTCTGAGAGCAGGTACATCAGCATCTTGTGATAGGAGCGAAGTGTGGGCTGATATGTGTGACTTCATTGACATTTAATATATCATACACCAAGTCAGACTGCAAGTGTTAGAAATTCACAAGATGGTCCTTGAAAACTGTGACGCTTCCTATAGAATAGCAAAATTACAATTAAACCAACAGCAGCTCAGGGTATGCCTTGTCTTTGTGGGTGGAGTGAGGCACAGGACCCACTTTGGCCTCCGCTGGTGATGTTCTGGGTGATTTCTAGTCGGTTTTGTGCCTCTGTTTCCTCTTACCTCATCCTGTCCTGATTTTCATTCTGTCAGGACAGGATTATCAGGATTATCTCTTTCTCAAGAGTTAAATGTCTCTTTGAAGTATTCTAAATTAAAAAAAAAAAAAAAAAGAAAAAAAAAAAAGAAAAGAAAAGAAAGAGAGAAAAAAGAGCTCTTCTCTCTTCACTCCAGCCTTTATTTTAATTTAAATTAAAATATTTTAAAATTTAAATTAAATTATTCCCACAAAATATTACCTCCCAAACAAATGGTAATATTGGCCTTGAGACCCTGTGAGGAGGCAGGCTGCACCGCTGTTTGTGTTAGTGCTGAGATTGCCAGTTAATCCTGACAGCCACGTTTTGCAGTGACTCTGGGCACACAGACAGTTGGCAGAACAGTGGTGGAGTCCTCTTGTTCATGGATGTTTCACTCCTCAAGTTTTGGAGCTGTTGCATCCCACGTACATCCCTGAAGTGCCAGTGCTTGGAGCAGCTGCCCCAAAAGGCAGGGCTGTGTCCTCAGCAAGGAGAGGTGTGTGGTACTGCCCAGGCATCCCCACTGCAGTGCTGGGAAGGGCAGTGACAGGCAGGATCCTGCTCCAACCTGACACAGGCAGCCGAGGTCACGGATGTGTTTTCCAGTAGTGAACGGAATAAAAAAAGCCCATCTGGCTGCTTGAGAAGTTGAAACACAAAATGTGTATACTCTGCCTCTACTTTGACTTTGGAGACAGATGCCTCCAGATTTTGCTCTGGGTTTCAGAGCTCTGTATCAGTGCCTGGGCTGCAGGGCTGTGACCTGAGCCTGGTCTGAGGCCACGCTCTGAACAGGAGTTTGCTCACCTACATCTCATTAAATAACAGGACCTTTGTTTTGGCAGGGACTGCTTCTTTGAGCATCCTCTTGCTTGCTTTGGGAGGGTGGTTCTTTCCTCCTCAGGACTGAAAACCACAGACCTTAAAAGTCCACAGTAGTGGGTTTTTTTAAAACTTTCTAATGTTATTTAACCAGTAGCTTTTCTTATATCACATACTTTTTTTTATCTTGTGACAAATTTTTTTTGCCCCCTTTTCCTTTTCAAGGCATTCAAATCTTGAGTACATTTAAGCGTCTATTAAACTTTGTACATTTAAGTAGCAGGTAATGGATATGCCCCTGTCAACATAATACAGATGTTTCTTACTGCAGTGATTAAGGGGAGAGCAGGAAAAGGAAATATGTCATAATGATTGACACATGAGAAAGTAGCACCAAATTAGTGCCAAAACAAATTAGCACAGCTTTTCCTCCAGAAAGCAGTCATGGCTATACTTAGAACATGCCAGGACATTCCTGATCTTCTCTAAATGGGGGGATTCACACACACCTCACCAGGTGGCATTGGAGGAGTCTGGGGGGCAGAGGTGTGATGCACAGCTCTGCTGGGAAGATCCAGTGCTGCTGGGAGCACTGCTGGGACAGACCTCAGGTGACAGGTAGGCTGTGTCTGCCCACCTTCATATTCACAGAGCTGCAAAAGCAGCACAGGCAGTCAACACATGGTGAGCGTAAAAAGAGGCAAAGAAGAACCCAAATATCCATGTGGGACTGCACAACAGCAGGGCTGCTATTCTTGTGAGAACCTCTTGAATCTCCCTGAAGCTCCAGCCACCACTGCGCTTCCTCCTTGTACCAGGGACCTCTCCACCCAGAAGAACCTGCTCAAACACTGCTGTTGTTAAAATTCCAGCTTTCCTTGGTCTCCCCATTATGCAAGTTTCCCCAGTTTTTCAAGAGACACTTGTCTCTACTCTGAAGCTCTGCCAGCCATTGCTAGGCAGCGTCTCATCACATAGTAAATCTGCCTTTAACTGCACTGGAACAGAAGCCTAATGTAGTGTGCAAAATGGAAAGAGGGAGACAAAAGTGATAAAAATCAAATTAGACTCACTATGCACACAGATTTTCAAACCCAAAGCCCAGTGATGCAGGGAATAAAGAGGAGAAAGCAGAGCTTTAAAAATAAGGCATCCAAGCAGACTGCTGTCCCCGCATCACTTCTGGAGCCTTCTGCAGGCACAGCACTGGGACACCTGGGTCAGGGCTTGGGCAGATGAGCTGGTTTAAGGCTCTGCTCCCTCTTTTCACCATCTGGCTGTTCCTGTTCCTGTTCTTGTTCCCATGGCAGACATGGTGTCCCCATGGTCATGAGTGGAGCAGGGGCTGTGAGCCCTCTCTTGGGGCCAGAGCAGAGCCCCACAGCTCAGCCCGAGCTGCAGCCTGGATGACAGGGAACTGCCAGGAGAATGCTGGGCTCTGGGATGAGACAGGGTCCAGTGGCCCTTGGCAGAGGGTGGTGGGTGGCACATGATGTGGGGATGGTGACACCCAATGGCTGCAGACATCAGCCCAAGCCCTTCTGCACACCCAGGAAGGGCACTTGGCAGGTTCCAGCCATGCTGAGATAGAGATTAGCAAAATGCTTATGTTGCTTCAGCTATTCCAGGAGAGTTTGATTGATGCCAATACAGTAACTAGTGTTTCATCTGGATGGGAAGGTACATCCCTACCAGCATGACTCCAGTGGGTTCAGGCAGGGCTGTGTCCTCAGGACCCAGGGACAGAGCTGGTTGGACCATGGTGCAGATTAACCCTGCTCTACTCCCACAGCAGCAGCTTTACTGGGACCACAGAAGCCTTCTGGGCTGTAGGAGTGTATTTGCTTCTCAGAGGGTCTCTGAAAGTGACTAAAAGCCAGCTGAAATATGCGGGAGTTGATCTGTTGACTTCAGTGGCTTTTGACCCAGGCTCCAGTGGTGCCCTAAAGGCACTTGTCTGTGTGGTCCCACCACACTCTGTATTCTCTGTGAATGCAGGGAGGACACAGCCTGCTGCTGGCTGCAGGTCTGGGCTGTCCCTGTGCCTTCACCCACTCCATCCTCATGGATTTTCCAGTCTGGTTTTGAAGTTGCTGACCCAGCAGTAGGGAGCTGGATGGGAGCATCCAGGCTCTCCCAGGACTTGCAGAGATTTGGTTGTGGGATGATCAGTCATCAGCTGCTGTTGATCAAACAATACAATTAACGTTGTCCAAACTTTGCTGCTAATCATGTTTGCTTTATGGTTGTTTGCTAGTGCGAAGTGTGTGAAGTTTCACCATTCCTGCAGCTTGTTTTGAATGCAGATGCCTGACCTGGTCGGAGCAGCAAATTCAGTTCTTTTTCTTTGGGAAGAAAAGCTGTGTTCAGCTACTGACGAGAGGAGGGAACAGCAGTGGCGAGGGCTGCCCAGCCCTGGCCCAGGCTTGGCACAGCTGCAGTTGCTGCTTCAGGGGCAGCCCCAGTGCTGGTGAGAGCAGTGTGAGGGGGATGTGCTGGTCCCCTGGGGCAGAGGAGATGCTGTGGAGGTAGGAGCAGAGCTGGAGGGGATGTGCGGGCAGTTCAGGTAGGGCTAGGGCAGAGAAGTGGTGTTATGTGAACCTTGTGTGATTACTTGTGTCAACACGAGTATTTACCAACTTGCTGTGGTGTTCAGGTGCACAGTAACACTGAAATTTCTCATTTTGATCTCTTTCTTCTCTTTGCTGCACTTTCTCATGTTTTCCCCTTTATCCATGCTTTTTACTGCCCCAAGCAGCATTGAAGCCATACCAAGAACATGGCCCTCTTGTTTTAAGAGCTGAAATTATTGTAATAATTAAGCAGGTAAGTGAGATCCTCTGTGAACAATCCTTCTCGAAAGAAAAATAAAAATCTCTGACCACTTCCCTTCCCCTCCCCGTGCAGGTCTGGAGAGCTGCGTATCTGAACCAGGAAGGGGAGGAAGGGCTTCCTCCTCAGCCGTGGGCTACCGAGAAGGGGTGCTTAAAAAAAAAACCCAAAACTTTCCACTCTGTGCTTCAGGAAATGACACTGTCGTGCTGGAATTCACAATGAAGTCGTGAATGTGGCTGGAGCCCGGGGCTTCTCCAGGAGAAGGCCCCTTGGCCAGCTGCATTCAGCTCTAATGAGAGGGATAAATTCTCCCTGAAAGGCGTGTTTTCCATTTGGCCCCTTTCCCTTCATCAATCGCTGTCACTTCAGACAGAAAGCCCCGCATGCAGCTTCCCCTCTGCCGTGTGCGCTGCGGGGCCGCTCGCAGAGGACGGGGCTGCACTGCTGCAGTGCATCTGAGCCCCGAACAATAGCGCTTTGTCTCAGCAGCACAGTGCCCTCTCAGTTTCCCAGGCTTTTCCTTTTCTCCTCTCCCCTCTCCTGCTGGAAGCCCCGGGCCGTGTGGGAGCGGGCAGAGGCTGATGAACAAAGGGGCTCGGGGGTCCCTTCCCCATCCCTGGGCCCTACTGCAGGTTCTTGCAGATGATTTGCATCAAGTACAAGAGACCTGAGCCCTTTCAGCAGGAAATGCAAACCAGGGTGTGAGCAGGGATCCAGCCATCTCCCTGACAGCTCCACAGGCCACGGGTGCTGTCACCCTGCACACAGAGCGTTGTGGCAGCCTGGGCCCCGTCAGTGGTGTGCTGTGGTACCCTCACAGTCCTCTCCAGGAGATGTGGTACCCTCATGGTTTGCTCCAGGAGCCAGGGCTTGCTGGCCCCTTCACAGCCATGCTTGCTGCCAGAGACCTTCATGTCCTGATGGAGGGACTTGCTCTGCCACAGCACTGCTCGGGGCAGATAAAGATGCTGGAGTGAGAAGCAACAGGGTGAAATTTAAAAATAAAAATATATTAAAATATACTCTTTATCTCTGCAGCAAGTCACTGGTGCTCACAGACGCAGGCAAGACAGCAGTGCTGCCCAGCCCCACACAAGCTTTGCATCAGTAGGCATGAGGGTACCCCCAGAAGAAAGCAGGAATGTCAGCTCCATTTACAGATGAGGAAACAGGGGTAAGCCCAAGCCCTGAGCATCCCAGATCAGAGCCTTTTTCTGTCCCAGTGGGCCTCGTGCCCACCCACATGCTCCTTCTGCCCCTCACTGCTGCCACAGGATGGGGCCTGATGCTGGAAACAGCCTGGGCTTGGACAGGGAGGCAGATCCACCCTGGTCTCTGAGCATTGCTGGCAAATAAAATCCAGCATCACACAAGGTAGGTGTGCTTTGATGTGTTGGGCTTGGTTTTGTTGCAGGGATGTGTGGGGTTCCTCCTGCCCAGGCTGGGGGTGCTGGTCCCACTGGGCTGGGGGTGGCGAAGGGGCTGCATGCAGGCAGGAGCCCCCCCTCCCTGGGCAAAGCTCCCTCTGACCCTGACTGGGGCAGGTCTGGGCTTCAGCCGTCCTGTGCTCCTGAGCTCTAGTTCACAAAGTGCCTGAATATGTTGTTAGTGGGCTTCGTGTTGCAGATGGAGAAGTGGAGATCATGTGTGACTAAATTAATTGCAAACAACAAATAGCAGTGACCCAAATATCAGAAAGCAAGTCAGTGCCCAACATCTCCTGCCATGATGGAGCATTTCTTTGGCTCCAGCTGGACGTGCCACAGCCAGCCGGGGAAGGTCAGCTGTGGGGAATGAGCCCTGGAGCCACTAAGCCCTGCTGCCCCATGTCCCCTCCTCATGAGCTACTGTGCAGGCTGTGTCCTCTGTCAGAAAGTGGTAGGAAAAGCTGCTTCTTATTTATAGGATGTGTAGTCACAAGCAGCCCTGATCTGCAGGGTGCAGAGCCCCTGGGATGTAAATGGATGGGGGAATAGCTGCACCTCACATGGGCTCAGTCCTGCAAGGGAAAATTGCTGTTGTATGAGCTACAGAGGGGAGCTGAAACCCAGTTCTTCATGTGATAGGCTTAATGTCATGCCTTGTGTCTGCAGCCATTGATACAGCTGGGTGTGATTGATCATTCACAACCAGGAATTCAGGAATGATATAATGACGTTAAAGGAGCAGCAAGCTCCTCCTCTAGTGCAAGTTCTTTTTTTGGTCTGTTGCTACAGCAACTCTCTACTAAGAACACAGATGACAGCAAGATATTAAATTTTGCAGCAAGTCAATTGACTCTTGATTTGCTTTCTTTTTTGTCTTCAGTAGCTGAATGCTACTAATCTAATTGTGTTAGATTTCAGATAGAAATCATGCCTTCCTGTGACAAGAATTCCTGTGTTGCTTTTTCCTCCTTCCCCTTAGAAACCAATTAAATCAAATTAACTTATTTAAGCCCAGTTGGTGATTTCTTGGCTGTATTTCTTTTGCATATGGACAGCATGTATTTTAAGCCACAACTCATTCTCTATCAAAATCCCCAAAGCTTTAATATTCTTTTAAAAGAAACAAACAGTTCTTGGCAAGTTTGGTTCTGTCAAAGTTCATCTGATGCCAATGGCATAGATCAGAAATGTATAATCTAAATGACTGGAACAGAGGATGACTGAATTTATGAATGTTAAGATTGTTTTCAAAAGAATAACTGCATTTCAATTTCTTTTCCCTAACCCCACAGTCCTTATTTCTTGTAGGGCAGGCTGTGAGAAGGCTGCTGACTCTGGATCTCTGGGTTCACTTCAAATCACCCCATGATGGTAAGGCAGAGTTTGACAAGTGACTGCACAGTTGCTGGTGGGATTGTCACCTTCAGAGCCCAACCCTCACCCGTGGGAAATGGAGACAGAGAGGAGGAAGGGCATGCAGGGGAAGGGACTGACTGTCCCACATGAAATATTTCACATTTAGCTTTACTGCTGGTGGGAATGTAACAAGCAGCAGAGCTCTGGCAGGTTCTGATCCTTTATCAGCCCAGGGCAAAGGACTTCAGCCTGTCCTATGGATGGGACTTCAACAGCCACTTGGATATGCACACCTTGGATATCAATGTGCAAATGGCAGTGTTGTGCGGGTGGTGTCCTGTCCTAAAGAGCATGGGACAACAGAGCCTCCCTCCTTTTGCAGGGACAGCTCTGGATGTTCCTCTGAGGGAGGAAGGATGTGGGTATGTTTGGAGGGTGTCTTTAGCTGCCTTCAGCCACCACCCACTCCCTGCACCCCGGGCCACCAGAGCAGGTTCTCAGTGCCCTTTCCCTGCAGCATCTGCAGTCACAGCAGAGATTGGAGAGCTCAGCTCTGACTGCACTGTCCTGGTCATCTCCCTGAGGAGAGAAGAGGTAAAAGATCTTCAGCAGGAAACTGAGCAAGGCACCTTTCACAACTGCTTAAGCAATGAGCAGTGCAACTTTGACCCTGCATAGTTATGTCAAATTCTGAGTAGTTTGTGACTCAAATGGCTTTCACAGGAGAATTATAGCTGCTGGGAAGAACTGCTGCTGCCAAGTTGTTTATCACAATGCCTCACACTTTTAGTCAAAAGTAAATATTCCCATTTCTTACAGTGACTTGAATTATTGACCAGCATAGTTGCTAAATTCTACCATCATTACAATGGCTTAAAAATTGTAAGAGTGCTAGAGACAAATATCCAGGTGGGCTCATATTTTTAGAGTGCTCTTTTTCTTTGAAAATTAATGTCTTAAAAGATACTACAGTTGTATTTTTTAAGATATCTTTCTATTTACGAGTACGCTGTTGGAAGCCCAAATCAAATAAAAATAAAAAGCAAACTTCTGGGATGCTTTACCTGAAAAGGAACATGATGGTTGCCAAATTATATCCTCCTACATGAACTGTTTGGGAGGCAAAGAAACAATCCTTGCTGAGAGCTCCTGGTAAAAATAGGCTTGTTACCAGTGACACTAGTGAAACTAAACTGCAAATAACCTGGAGAATAGATGGAAGCAGCTCCATGCCCAAGAGTCGGGGCTCTGGGCAGTGGTGCAGGTCCCAAGTGCAGTGGGCAGACTGGCAAGATCCAGTTGCAAGATGAAACACGGGTAGAGAGGGGCTGCTTTTTCCCTAGATCTGCCCCTCAGTTTGTTCTTCTATCTCTGTATCTGGTGAAGGCATCACACCAGTACTGTCCTAGAGGAATGCCACATGTTTCACCTGAGCATCTCAAAAGGCTCAAGGGTGTCAGAAGCCTTGCAGGCTCACAGAGATCTCACAGGGAAAACCTAAGGCATGCAGAAATCAAGATTTGTCTTTGGCTGCAGTTATTTTGGGTGCAAAGGCAGGATACATCATGATAGCTGTGTCAGTGCCAAGTTGCGACGGCACTTCTCTACATACATATAAAAAAGGGCACAAAGGCAGAGCTACTTTTCTTACTTGTTAATATGACAAGATAACAGAACTTTGCTGGCAGGATATATGTAGGGTTTGAACAAACAAAGGTGGTGTAGTGCAGTGCAAACAGCTTCCACATTATGTGTCACCAGTAAGTTTATTCTTACACTGGGAAGCGTGCATATGGAAGTCTTTTTTCAGCAGTTCAACTACATCAGTGCTCTGCAGCAGCCCAGAGCAGGCAAGCCATCAGGATTCTGGTTCCCTAGCTTGTGTCTCGTAGCTGTTATTCCACAGATGATCCCACTGCAGCTGAGTGCTCTCCTGTTCTTCATCTCCCCAGCCAGGCTGCTCCAAGACACGTTGCCTGGCAGCTCCTCAGCCTGCACTGAGCTGCAGCAGCCCCTCAGACAGGCTGCAAAGGGCCCTGCAGCACTCCACAGGTCAAGGTCACCCCCCTCCACACCTCCATCAGACCAGGGTTTGGCACAGTGAGTTCTGCCTTTCAGAAGTCTCAGTAAGGCAGAAAGACCAAGGCAGGTTTGGGGTGATGCAGCAGGAACTGCCCTGCTCTGGGGTGGGTAATTGTGGATGATGCTGCAACTGTTAATACTTGCGTAAAGCTGTGAAGGGCTCCAACAAACAGCCCCACAGCTGTGCCATCAGAGGCCTGGCAGGATGTCCAGCCTGTCCCCAGCCTGCCAGCACAAAGCCTTGCTGCTGCAGGACCACCAGAGGGTCTGCTTGACTTAAGGCAGCAGCATGACACTGCCTCTGGACACAGGGTCTGCTCAGCCTTCTGAGGCAGCAGTGTACATGGGAAGCATATCATGAATCACTTACAGTCTGAAGCTGGAAACAAAGAGAGCAAGACAGCTTCTGCCTAAAGAATTTTCCTTAATTTAGGAACTGCTTTAAGCAAACATTACCTCTGCTTCCTGAGCACACAGAAGGCTACTGCCCTGGAAATAATCTGCATTAGCCTTACTGGAGTGACCACGTTGCCATAGTTACTGTTGGTTTCTCTATGCCTCAAGCTTGAAGTATTTATTATGATTAAATCCCATCCCATTCTTAATTTAAAAATTCTGCATTGAAAGTGTCACCAAGTGAATTAGAACATAATCCTCCCTTTTAAAATGCTTTTTTAAGTAAGAAATTCCGTAAACGATCTTAGATGTTGATATTTATTAAATATCATTAATTTGTGAGTGGATTATTTTTCTTCAGACATCACTGCTTCTTTATTCTTAGTAATGTTTGAATGGCAGAAAATCCTAACACTGTTTTATAATCTCATGATTGTTTGGGTTTTTTTCCTTCAGCCCTGTGTGGTGATCAAAGATCATCCTGATCAAAGATATTTAATATAATCCGATACTATACTTGGACCTTAAGGGCAGCCATGCCCCTTCAAACCAATCCAGCAAGAAAATAAAAATCTGTCTGATGAAACAGCTTGTTATTAGAAATATTTGGTACTTGCTCTCCTTAATACCTGTGAATGCTACACAGACAGGTAAATGTTCTGGGATTAATCTAGTATAAAAATGGGCAGTGTTTATCTTTTTCTGGTTTTGGTTTTGGTTTGGTTTTGGTTTTTTTTTTTTTTTTTTTTTTTTTTTTTTTTTTTTTGTTGTTGGTTTGGTTTGGTTTGGTTTTGGTGGAGAGTGAGCTCCAAATCATAGGGTCCCAACTGTAATGGTCCTTGCTGTAAGGGAACCCAACACCATTATCCCTGTGCTTTACAAGCAGGCAACTGTTATGTACATTAGCTTTAATTGCTTTGGGAAATTATATGTATGACAGATATTTTCACATCCTGATGGCACCCTCTCCTCATATTCACGGAGAAGCATTCTTTGACACCTCCCAGCTCCCTCGTCATCCCCTCTCAAGCCCAGCTCCAAGTACAGCTCTGGGCAGACAATGCTGACCCCAGGCTGGGGCTGGGACTCCCAGGCAGCATCCCAGCCCCTTCCCGGGGATCCCTGTCAGGGAACACAACCATCTTTGGTGTTTGCAGGCTGGGAGCAAGGGGGTCCCAGCAGCATGGCTGCCAGAGCCCACCAAGCCCAACAACTGCAGGACTGTCACTTGTCTCACAGAATGCTTGTTGTTATTCTTCTTTCCCACTAGAGTAGTTCTGCCAAAAAGCTGTGTTTTTATGTAGAGCAAGATTTACTACCAAACTGGTGCTTTCGGAGCAGCAGATAAACATTTAGTGCAAATGGTGCAGAGGAGCCCAGCATCAATGGAGAGGATTGTGTGGATTCTCTCTAGCGGACTGAAGTTTATCTCCTGAACCTTTTGTTTGATTGGTGATTTATTATGGCCAGTAAAATGCCTGAGAGACTCCCATTTTCTCCTTTCTTCTGTTTCAATGTCCTATTGTTTTCTTGTTTCTATGTCTGCACCTGAACACCCTGGAATCACCTCCTAGCCCAGCATAACCCAATCCTCTCTTGAGGTCTGTTACACATCCAATTTTCTGGACAGAATCTCTCTCAGTTAAAAATCTTGCCATATTCCCATTCTGCACAAATTTGTGAAATTTTTATATTTTCCCTTATCACAGCCATTAGGAGCTTAATGAATTGCTGATCTCTCTTCCATTTCCCTATGTCAGCTGCTACATTGCCCAGCACCAAGAATTCCTCACCCAACGTAAGCAAAATTTTGGAGATACATTTTTCAACCACCTCCTCTCACACAGCATTTGGACTTGTTCCTGTCTGCCTTCTGGATCATCCTTTCTACTACACAACAACTCGCCATGCTGCCAACTGGCTCATGGGTCCCATCCCACCATTAGCGGTGCTGTGAAACTGCTCAGAGCAAGCTACTATGTGTTCCAGAGATACTTTGACACAGGATGTTTAGGGTACGGGTGAGTGATGCAAACAAATGCACGCAGAGGGGCAGGGCCAGCACGGACATGGACATGTCTTTGGGCAGAGTGAGCACAGCATCCTGATTCCTCATCCCAAATTAACTGCATTCCCTCCATCCTCTCACCCCTTTTCTTTGTCTCAGTTCAGCAATTGTTTATTTTTTCTTTCAGACTGCCCAGTTGTCCTTAACAGAGGTGTCAACGCTGCCCCACTGGTGTTGCCCTGATCCCACCCCCCTTCCCCACTGGGATCAGGGGAGCAGGTCCTGCACCCGAGTCCATGCCCACAGCCACCGACGTGGCAAGTGCCATTTCCTGCCCTGTGGTCCCTTCTACCTCTGTCCATGGGTCTGCAGCCCTCCCCGTTCTCCCCTGAGCTCCTCAGCCCTGGGCAGTGATGGCTGCTCAGCCCTGCTGCTGCTTCCCCGGCAGCGCTTGCTTTGTCTCCCTCCTCTAGAGGTCTTTTATGGCTGCTGGAAATGCAGAATGCTCTTCTGTGTGCCTGCGAGGGCTAGGTAAATTATTTGTTTAATAGGCTCGGTTTATTTTTTGTAAGCTGGCAGAATAACTGTGAATCATCAAATCTCCGTGAATTCACTCCACACAAGATACCAACAAAAGGATTCATTGTGCAGAGCAGCGATCAGTGGAGCTGGGGCTGGACAGAGGATCCATACAGCGGGGCCGGCTGCCCGGGAGCCTGGGTGCAGCGCAGGGGATGCTGCCAGAGCCCACTGCGGACACGGCTCTCTGGCTATTTCCATGGCACCGGGGCCCAGATACTCTTTCTTACTCAGCCAGAAGAATGCCTGGAAAAAAGCCTTAAATAAGAATGCTGCTTCTGCTAGAATGAAGATTTTTTTCTTTCTTTCTTTTTCCCACAGTTGTTAACAAAAAACCGACAGACCCGTTCAGGTGCGTTCCTTCTGGAGCTTTCCCCACGCAGGTTTAGAAGCTGGTGCCAGGCAAAGATACAACAGCCTGAGCTGGGTAGCCCTGGGCTTCGGTATGCCATGAACTTCCCATGTGCTGGGCTCCTCTTTGCTCCCACTGTGTAAACCCACTGGGGCAGAGTTCTTAGTCTGGGACCTCGGGTCGAATGTGTCTTTGCAGAGCGGGGTGCTGTGTGGGGACATGGGTGCCACGGTGGTGGGGACATGAGTGCTGTGGTGGTGGAGACATGGGTGCCATGGTGGTGGGGTCACTGGCAGCCTGAGGCATGTCCCTAGGGAGCACCGTTCAGCCCCACACGGCCATGTCACCGGGCACCTCAGCTGCCACCTCACCTCATGGTTAATTTTGCCCTGTCTGGTGCTCTCCCCAGAGGAACAGCTTCTCCGCGGGATGCGGAAAGCGTTGGGTGCAGCAGCACAGCCCCTCCAGGGGTGGGGAGCGCGGGCGGGGCAGACCCCCGGCCGGGAGAAGGCGCACACCGCCCGGTTGCGGGGCCCCTCACTAACAGCGCCTCGATGGCTCGGTGCGGGACCGGGCCCAGCCGGGGGTCTCGTTGTCCCCGTTGTCCCCGCCCGTCCCCTCTCGCGCCCCCCCGGGCCCGGTCCCCCCCGTGGAGGGGAAGGGGCGCGAGGCCGCCCGCCCCGCCCCGCCCCGCCCCTCCCCTCCCCTCCCGGCGGCCCCGCCCCTCCGCGCGCAACCTGAGCGCGGGAGCGGTGCCAGCGCTCCGCCTCGGCTGGCGGCGGGCAGCGGGGATCGGCGGGGTTCGGCTCGGCAAGGGCTCGGCAAGGGCTCGTCTCGTCTCGTCTCCTGAGGGCGGCGGCGCTGCGCGGTGTCCCCGGCGCCGCCAATGAAGGCAGCGGTGAGCTGCAGCGGGGCCGCGGCCGGGTGAGGCGGCGGCGGTGCCGGCGGTGCGGTGCGCGGAGCGGGTGTCCCGGCGGAACCCGCGCCCTCCCGCACCATGTCATCGCAGGGCAAGTTCAAGAAGGACAAAGAGATCATCGCCGACTACGAGGCGCAAGTCAAAGGTGGGGAGCGGGGCCGCCGCGCTGCGGGGCGGGCAGGCTGCGGGACGGGCAGGGCTGCGGAGCCGCCTTTGTGTGCGGGGCGGGCGGGGCGCGGGGCCTGAGAGGGGGAACGCGGGGCCGGGGCTCCGGCTGCGGGAGCCCGCAACACTCCCTGTCCCCTCTTGCGGTCCCAAGAGTACCGGCGGCCGGAGCCGTGCGGGGCTGTGCGGGTGGGTCCTTAAAGCCCGGTCCTGGCAGGGAGGGTCTCGCTTGGCGGGGCGGCGGGGCCGTGACCCGCACCCGCCCCGGCATCACCCCCGGGCGGAGCCGCCGCGGTGCGGGCGGGCAGGGCTGGGGCTCCCGAGGGGAAAGCTGCCGGCTGCGGGGGGCTGCGGGGGGCTGCGGGGGGCTGCGGGGCTGCGGCCGGGGCCTCCCCGCGGGGGAGCGCCTTGATCTTGCGGGTCTTATGTAAGGAACTTCCCGAAGACCGGCCCCGCAGCAGGCTCCGGGGGACACGGTCGTTATTATGCAAGTCCGGGTGTCGCAGGGAGAAGAGCTTTGAAGCAGCCCGCTCTGATCCCGAATGTTGGAGGGGTGTAATTAAAGGCTGTGCGCCTTGAGACCACTAAGCGTCAAATGTCGGGCTCCAGATTAATTTTCTTGGCAGTTAGGCTTATGGAAAGTTGGTGCCCTCTGAAACATCACAAGTGTCTGCAGGCTGGTGAGATACTGTGTTGGTGTGTGTGTGGTCACACAGAGTATTAGCCTCTGTGTAGCCATCTCTCTATTACAGAAATAGGATTTTTAGTATTGTTAGCAAACTGTATTTACTGATACCTTTTGATAGCTTCAGTTTGTAAATCTACTCGCCCTTGCAATGATCCATAATTCTATTAGTTGGTGATAATTCCTTTCCCCCTTTCAGGCTGAGGTTACTGAACTGCTTGCTTAATGCTTTCCCAACAAGCTATCCCTTTCAGGTCCCCCTGCTATTATATGAAATTGGCTCCAATCTCCATTTGGTTGTTTGTTTTATTTAGGTACCTGTTCACCATTTTGTTATGTTTAAGTTTCTGGTTAAGGCAGAGTGAAGGAAAGCTATGAAATAGCTTTCCTGAGAATTAACCCCTGAATGTGCAGAGCAAACACCTCTCCTCTTTTCTCCAGAGGTCACTTGACGTGCTGGATCCTGAGCTCAGCTGGGTGATGCCTTCTCTGCACACATAGCACTGTGAGATGCTGCAGTGCAATGGCAGATGGAAGGATTTTGGGGAAGGGGCTGTCTGATTTCGTGCCATTGTTTACTTTCTTGCCTTTCAGTCTTTTGTAGTTAGCTTCGAAGAGTGATGTAGCAGTCACAACATGCTCTGCGTAGTGCCAATTACCTTTCTGCTTGTGTGTAATTTGGGTAAATTGATATTATTGCACTCTGCAGTTAAACAGAGGAAATATTCTTTTAGCCTGTGGTATTGTTCTGTGTTATGGGAGGGGATTTGCATTTATTCGAAGCAACTGTGCCATGTTCTCATCTTGTTCTTGAAGATGGGCTGGGCCAGGTGGTTCCTGCTTCTCAGAGGCTTGGGGCTGCAGTAGGGTAGCTGGAGGCAGGACTGGGTCTGATCTGTTCCAAAAGTTTCAGTGCAGACATCTCCACTATTTTTTTTTGTTGTTCTTTGTAACTGGAATACTCATTTGCCATGATGGTTCTTGGCCTGGCTTCTGTAGCCTCATGGTTTCCATGTTAGACTGTTAATGCTGGGGTTGTGTATAAGGGTGTTTTATTGCACCACAGTGATCACGTTTTTGGGCTGCTTTTCTGGGCAGCTGTAATGCAGAGTTTGCTGATGGGCTGGTAATAATTTCCTTGATACTCTTCTGTGCCTAATTATACCTCCAGAAATGTCTGTTTTCTGATTTAGGGTGCTTGGTCTGTAATTCCATCTGAGTAAAAGTTGATTTGGATGTGGTCAGGGTTTAACTGTGCCTGAAGCTGGGGTGAGGCAGGGGGAATCAGACCCCAAGATTTGGCTGTGCTGCTTGGGAGGTGGTGGCAGCTCCATCACCTCAGGTCTGTCACAAGACTGGCATGGCCACAGGGTGACCTCTATGAGGTCAAGGAGTTCTGGTCCTCGCAAGTCCATTGTCCCTAGTGTGTGTTTCATCATTAAGTAGGAGCAGTGGGACAAAATGTAACTGTGTGGAAAGTCTTAGTGAAAGGTCACTGGTTGGTTGTTGTGTGAGTAGGGACCCGAGGAGGCCTGGCTGCTGAGGATGCTCTGTTGAGGGAATGGGCCTTTTGCTTTGTTTGAGGGTTTGTCATCATCTAAACCTTCTCCTGAGGCCGTGGCAGTGACCATGACCACCCACTTCCACTTCTGCACCTCCTGCTACAAGGCCTGATCTCTCTTGGCTCAACCTTGGGATTTCATGTAGGTCACCTCATTATCCCAGATACCCTTTTCATTTCCTTTGGGGATTTAGTCCTTATTCTATTCATATCTAGACCCCTACCATCGTGGTGAAGATGGACACACAAATCTCCAGATAAAGACTGAAATGGAAAAGAAATGGGGAGAAAGAAAATCGAGTGTGGTGGCAAGGGAGGCTAATGGAAACAAAATGTTGGTATGGAAGAGCTGATGGATGAAGACAGTAAAAGATGAGAATGTGAAGAAGTGATGTCTTGTTACAGAGGGCTGGGCTGAAACCTGAACACAGCACAGTGGTGGTCCCTGTGGTGTGATGAAGAAAAGCATCAGGGAGAAAGGTGGCAAACCCTGCATGTGAACTGCCGGAAATGCATCGGAATGGGTGGGTGTGAAGGTGACTGCCAGCAGAGGTGTGCTTAAAATGTGTTTCAAAGATGGATGTCAGGGAAGGTTGGAAATGGTCAGGGAGGACTGGAAATGGTCAGGGTGTGTGCCAGCATTGTCTGACACAGCCTGTATGGTGTCAGCCAGCACCAGGGGCTCTTGCAAAGCAAGAACCATGCAGCAGTGCCTGGAGTCCATCAACCCCTCGGCTCAGGTATTACTGGAGGAGCCCGATGGGCACCTGGGAGTAACGGGGCGGGGTTTGTGTATGTGGGGAGCTTGGACTGATTTTTAGGGAAGTTTTGCTGCAAGGTCTCTTGCTGTGGCTTTTGAGTTGCAGAAAGTCCCTGATGTCTGGGGACAGGCTGTCAATATCTGCAGGATGGGAGCTGAGCCCTGCCCTGCCCTCCTATGCTCCGGGTGCTGTGGTAACAAATGGCTGATCCCAGGAGCTGTGTGGGGAGCACGATTGGCATGAGCAGAGTTTAACTGGTGAATAATCTTTGTGCACAGGGGTGATTTATCAGCTGTAATGGCTCCCTATCTTCTTTCCCTCCCTGGAGAGTTGTCCCCGTGTTTCTCACGGAGGGAAGGAGTTGTCCTGGAAATGCTGTGAAAAGATAGAGGGGAGTGGTGCCAGAGCTGTTTGATGCACAGAGTCCTGCATAGAGGGCTGGGGCACACGTGCAGGGGGGGTGGTGGAGGGGATGCAGGGAGGTGGTGGCAGGGATGCAGGGAGGTGGTGGCAGGGATGCAGGGAGGTGGTGGCAGGGACGCAGGGGGGGTGGTGGCAGGGACGCAGGGGGGGTGGTGGCAGGGATGCAGGGGGGGGGTGGTGGCAGGGATGCAGGGAGGTGGTGGCAGGGATGCAGGGTGCTGGAGCTCCAGGGCAGTGCTGCTTCATTTTTAGGAGTGGGAACACCTGCTGGTTGGTGCAGGTGGCTGCTGCGGGCTGGCTGTCCTTGCAGCAATCCGCAGCGTTTCCCTCTGCCCCTGCATGGCACACCCCCCCTGTCGGGTCCCTCCCATGGGGTTAATTTCCCCTGTCACTTACCCTGCATCCATTTTGTTTATCTAAAGTCCATCCCTTCATCCCTCCCCTCTGCTGCCGGGCTGCATCCTTCTGCAGCTGTATGGAGAGCTGGCCTCGGGGCTGGCACCAGGTGTCTGCTTGACCATACCAGAAATAACGTATTATGGGTACCTTTCAGGAGGCAGACTTTCTTATTTGTATCTTCTAGGTTTGCAGATGGGAATGGTTGCATTAATAATGTTGATAAAGATACAGTCTATTTGCAGCTTCCACGTTAAAGCTGCTTGTGTAGTACAGAATGCAGTCCTTCTGATGTTAGAATATATCCTCAGATGCACAATTTAAAGCCGGTGTTTTCAGATGTTTTAGACCATTTTAATTGGCCTATCTGGCCAGAAAGATGAGTTAATGTCTTTTTCTCACTACTGTCGAATGTATGATTTGTTGCTTTAGTACAGCAAAACTAACCAGTTTTAATTATGTAGATGCAACTGTCTGTGGTACAGCATTGTAAATCTTGCAGAAAATTTGGCATCCTGTTGATTGGCTGTTTAATTTCATATTGCTTCCTGAAGCTTTTCTTTAACCCTGGCAAAATTCATGTCACGATATCATCTATTTGGTTATTGTTGGCAGGAAGGCTGCTGTGAGTCAATAGCATCTCCTGTCATATGGCTGGCAGGTGAACAGTGTCCCTGGAGATCCTGAAGCCCATAGTCTATCCATTCCGCTTCTGGCTTCAGAGTGGTAAAAGGATGATTTCTTGCACTTCCGGGGCTCTTATTTGCTGTGTAAATTGATAATAGAACTTAAGTTTTGATGGATTTAGCATATAAAAACATTAAACAGGCATGCAAACCTGGGGCCAAAGAATACCAGTGTGGTTCTTTTTCCCATTTCTATGGGAGAACTGTAGTTTAGGTTAATTTATCACTGCTTGTTGGCTTCATTTTACCTTGTCTAGTGCAGTAGTTGCATCCCTTCTTTTATGTCCTTGTTTCTTACCTAGTGCTCTCATCTCACTTTGCTCAGAAAATGTTTGTTATGCCAAATAAGATACCATACCAAATTATTATCAGGGACTATGGCTTGCTCAGGAGAGAAGCTTGGCTGCCAGTTGGAGGAGGCATCAAGGCTTAAAACCTGTCAGTCCATTTAATAAAATGGTTCTGTGCAAAAGAAAAAAGAAAGGTCCAGCCCTTTGGATAGACTGGTAGGAAACTGCTAAATATTAATCACAGAAACAGATACAAAATTTCCATTGGCTTAATTGTCTGGGATGGGCCAGGAGGAGTGAGCATGTGGTCTGTTGAGAGCTGATGGCTGTGTTTCAGTACAAAAGAGGAAGATTTTTATCCTTGCAAGCCTAGCTATTTCCTTTCCTGATAGCAAGCAGGTACCTGGGTGCAGCAGACATTATTTATCAATCTGCCCTTCTTCCTGATAATGGTAAAACCCTCTTACAACTCTTATTCATGGCCTGTAGCTAGTCCTGGTTCCAGGTGAAGGGTTTTAAGGGCTGTAAGAGTGCAGCACCAAATGCAATTCAGGTGCTTAACAGATATTTATAAGCCTCTGCAAGGTGTAATATTTTAAGTTCAGTGTGTGCAGTTTTAGCACCTATCAGAAGCAGGATTTACTCTTCCCTTCTGCTGGCCCATTGAAGGCGAGGGAAACCCTCCCCCTCGAGCTCTTAAATTCTCTCTTGCCTGAATTTGGCTTTGTTTCAGGATCTGTTTGTCAAGCTACCGCCCACGGCAGCATCAGCAATCACCTCCTGAAATGCATTCCCAGCTCCAGAGGCATTCAGGAAACGCGGGGCTGGGGATGGGTGCAGCAACCTGTGCAGTCGTGTCCCTTCTGCCACTCTCCAGCAAAAACTGGCAAGAAGTCACCTCCTCTTTCTTACAGCCTGGGTGGCTGTTAAATCCCCAGTGCTGATTTAATCCCAGGAGGCTTTTGCTGAGATGCCAGCAAATCTTCCTTTTTAAAAAGAGGAATGTTTCTTCCTAATACCTATGGTGTTGTGTGTGCCCCACCTCTGTGTGTTATTGGTGTGTATCACAGCAGGGAGGGAGGGAGGACACAGGAAGGGTAACAATGGTTGTACCTGTCACTGGTCACCTCCTCAGGACGTCCAGTCCTCACCAGCTGCCCCTGCTTTGGACACACTTTGAGCTGTTCACGTCTCCAAGAACCTCATTTGTAAACTTGTGTCTGAAAAACTGGCCCAAGATGGCTTTTTTTGTTGTTTTTGTTGTCCCTTTTCCCACCTCTGGAGGACAGCTGCAGTGGAGTGGGAAGAGGCAGCTGCTGAGCATCTCCCTGCCTTAGGAGGGGAAGTGCAGTCTGGGGATGAGGATGCTGAGGGGGCTGATGTGGTTGTAGTAGATTCCCTGGGCTGGGACCCTGTTGGTGTGATAGGGCTGGTGTGTTTCTCACTGCCACAGTGCTGTGGGATGGTTTAAGGACTGTGAGCAGTCAGCAGCTTGGTTTCAGAGCTCATGTGAAAAATGGCACAGCAGCCCTGGCCTGCCAGGCTGGGGATATACAGGCTCATTATTTATCCCAGCCTTGTCATTGCTCATCAGTGAGGAGGCAGCTGTTAGGATCCTGTCCATGGCAGGGAGGGAGAGGTTTTTAATCATCCTCTTTGTTTTAGACCACCTCCTTTGTGTTAAATCATCCTCTGTGTTTTAAGTCTCCCCCTTTGTTTTAAAAACAGATACATGTAAATGGTGCGGTGTTACAATTTCCTTACGGAAATGGGTGCTTCTGTCCTGACCTCTTGGAGAAGGTGGGTTTCTAGATGCAGGTCTGGGGGGCCGTGACAGCAGTGCCCCTGCCAGGTCTTCTCTCTGTCTGTCTGTACTGGTGTGAGGTCCCTAGGGGGGAACCCCCGGACTGGGGGAGCTGGGAACTGGGAGGAGGGTACTGTGAGATTCTCTTTCTTACACATCTTGTGCTGTTGAGCTGCCTCCCTAAAGGACAAAACTGTTCTGTTAGCTTCACTGCCCTCCCTGCCTGGCTGCTGAAGTCAACCTGATATCCAGGGAGTTTCTCCATAGAGACATTTGAAGGTTGTTAGTCTGTGAGCTGAAGAGTTTGGAAAAACTGCTGCCTCTCTGTGCCCAACAGCTTCAGAAAGGAATCTCCATTGGTGTCTATCACTCCTCATTCCTTTGGAGTCAAAGAATAGCTTTGAGGAGGGGAAGGGGGAAAGGTTTTACTTTCCTTTTTCACCTTTGGCTTTGGGAAGAACAGTCATATGTGTGGCAAGGGACTGCAGACACTCTAATGCATCTTGCTTCTCCAAGTGGCTCTGTAAAATATCACTCCCTCTTGTAGCAATGGCAGGTGTGTGGGAAAGCTCAGTGATGAAAGTTGTTAGAACCACTATGGTGTTAAATTGTCTACAGTTTCTTGCTTGTGTCTACATCAGACAGAGGAGGGCTGGGCATCCCTAATTGTTGAGCTCTGTCCCTCTTGTCCTCTAAGCCCCAGTGGCCTGTGTAAGACAAGTGGAGGAGAAGGGCAGCAGCTGGGGGTGGCTGCTGATCCTGCTGCTCTTGGTATCACCCCAGGCTGCAGCTTCCCAGGGCCAGGACTGCATCCATACAGCTCCTGCTTGGGTTGTTAACGAGCCAGCAAAGCCAACTGAAGTGATGAGGCGAGGCTCAGTGTTGGTTTACTATCCTGCTTGTATAGCAGGAGTAAATATTTAAAAAGAAAACATGTGAATGACCAGAGATCAGGAGGTCTCTGGCTTTAATGGTTCCCAGGAAGGAAAAAGGAGGTTTTCCACTGCCTTTCCAGTCTGCTGGACCAGCCCCACCTCCAAGGTCCAGCTCTGTGGAACAGTATCATGCATTGGAGGATCACAGCAGATATTCTGGCTATGAGCATCATGAAGCAGTGGCTTCCCCTTCACCTTGAACAAGCCCCAAAGTTTGGTTTTCTTTTAAATGTTGTAGTATTAATTAGCTTTGTTTGTTTGAAGGGTTATTTGTGGTCTTGAGGCTATTCTGTGGTGTGGTTAGAGACTGAGGTTAGAGTTCTGCTCTTGGCTTTTTAGAGAAGATGATCTGAAGAACAGATTTCTTAGCTCAAGATTACCAGTTAGATGATTTTGGGTTGCTGGCCTTGTGTGCACATCATTTTTCTCTACCGAATGCACTGGTTAATCAATAATTGTTTCATGTCAGTAACAGCCATTGCTAGGGAATGAAAATGTTTCCCCTGCACAAGGTGACAGGAATTCTGCCTTCCTGTGTGGTGAAAGCTGGTGTACCCAGATCAGCTAAATGCTTTTCAGGAAAGGCTCTGACTTCGTAAGCTTACAGTCTGCCAGCAGCTGAGATCTGAGGGAACTCTTGGTGTTTGTGGTGATGTTTAAAGCTTTTGGCTCAGGCAAAATTCTACTGCAGCAGGTAGGACTTGCTGTCAAATGTCAGTGACCAAATGGCTTTAAATGAACTGGATTTTGGGAAGAAATCTGCATTGCAATCTCCCCTTTTTTTACTTCATGGAATTTTAACTCTGATATAATTTAATCATTGAGATTACAGAAAGTCATAAAAGAGTAAGAATTGGAGATCAAACTGTTGGTGTGTTCTTTTGTGTTCTCTAGAGGGAATTCAAGATTTTCTCTATGTGAAAAAAAGGTTAATTGATATTTGTCAAGAGCCTAGACAATGTTTTATTCAAGACAACTTGTTAATGTTTGAAATTTTAGAGAGAGAGACTTTTATCTGATCTGGAGAGAAGGAAAACTCAGCTGTCATTTGACAGTGTTGGCAGTGTGGCAGATTGAAAGCTGCAGGAGCGCGGGGTAGACTTGCTGGACTGTGATGATCAGGAGGTGAAGCCCGGTGCAGAGGAATCCTATTTGGGTGTATGGGACCGTGGTGTGAAACATAAGGCTAACGCTCAGGACAAGGTGGAAATAGTGCTTTGACCTTTTGTGCCAACTGCTTTGTCCTGAGTGGGAAGTGACATGGCAAAGCTGTGTCAGTGTATTGGAAGATGCTGTGTTTAGCTGGTCAGCTAGTGAAGGAAGAAATTTTGCCTACAAGATTGTCCTGCCAAGAGCACAGAGAATATTTAGCTTTCTCTTAAACTCCCCATTTTCTATTCTTGTTTGACTGCAGAAACTCTGGAAGGATGCTGTGGGCCACTTAGCAGTGACCTCCACTGGAAGGAGATCTGTTAGTTGATGACATATGTGGCCTTCTAAGACAATGTTATTGCAGGCAGTTGATTTTGCCTCTGTTGTTTGGGAGAACATGCTAACTCCTCTGGAGGCATAGCATGGCCATGCCCATTAAGGGGTGGGAAAGCACTGCACTGACCAAGATGGCAGTGTTTTGTTTGAAAATACAACTCTGCTGCTCTCAAATACGGTGCTATGGGTTTGAAGCAAACCCTCCTGAATGGGTGGGATGTGGTACTTCATGGCCTTGAGATCCTGTGCCCAAATCCCTGCCTGTGTGAGGGGTCACTCAGTCCCCTTGTTCCTC
Source organism: Phaethornis superciliosus (assembly GCA_023637945.1). Classification (NCBI taxonomy): domain Eukaryota; kingdom Metazoa; phylum Chordata; class Aves; order Apodiformes; family Trochilidae; genus Phaethornis; species Phaethornis superciliosus. The sequence continues at coordinate 506,004 of JAJQWJ010000013.1, forward strand.
ACCCTGCAGTAGATGGAGCCTGTCTGCCCCCTCCCCTACAAAGCGGGAAGGGGTGGGAGGTCTGGCAAAGGTCTCCTCCTTTGGTATGGCTCTCCTGTAGGTGAAAGACCTGCTGGTTGTCCCATTGAGCACCTCAGCAGTGACGTAGTGTACAGGAGAGTGCTGAGCCCTTAAGGGGAAGGTATTTGTATGTTGCTGCTCATAGGGCTACACTCTGACAAGTACAGGTTGGAATATCCTGATGGGTGTTTTTTATTTTGCAGTGTTGCCTAATGATGGGCGTATGTTCAGAAGGGCTGAGTGTTTTTACAGTCAATATTATGTACAGTTAAGCATGCTGAGGTTAGCACAATCAAATATCATGATTCAGGGTGGAATGTGATTGCTAGGAAGATCAGAAAGCAATTTCTGTCCCCATGTAGAGCATTGCACAATTGGCACATTAAAGCTTCCCCTGCAGCATCACAACGATGCTCTGAGAGAGGCCTCTGGATTAAGTAACACCAGCATTGCTGTAAATACCCATGTAATAGTTTCAAAATGTTTAGGAGTATTAATGATTTTACTTTCCCAGTGCTTCTGAGAGGCAGGCAGGAGTTGGGCTGATGGGGAGGTGCAGAGGCACAGAGATTTGAGCAAGAGGGTGGTGGGTAGGAGTAGGGACAGAAGTCTGGACCAGAAGCTGCCTCTGTGCACCACCCCTTTGCTTTGGTCAGATGTCTTCTGTGCTGCTCCAGTGGTTGGGTGATGTGTGTGTGCTGTGTGCTTCTCCTTTAACCATCTGTTTGAAGTTTGGCTCTTTTGTGAGGTCTAGAAAATGGTCTGATGGGCTGATCTGGGGAGATAAGCCATGGTGAGGTCCCTGGTTGCCTCTTGCCTGTTTGCTTGACTCAGCTGCTGCTTCCTGTTTTCAAGGGAGGTTCATGGCTCCTTGGGGCAGGCCAAAGTGTTTCTCTCTCTGGGGCAGAAACAGATGGATCTTCACCACCATGGTGTAAGTAATGCTTAACCTCACAGCTTGGAGATGTACTGCAGCTGCAGGAGAGAGCAGCCTGCAACCTGAGCTTTCCTCCATCATGGGTAGGAGGATGTGAGCGGTTCAGGTGCTGTACAGAAGTACTGCTGAGCTGGGACAGCTGGCATCACTGTGATGGAAACTCTGATCTACACCTCAGGGGAACTGCACTGTTTGGGGCTAGGGCTGGCTATGTCCATCATGGTGAAGATGAACCTAGTGTTCAAGTCTCTGCAGCCTGTGGCTTGTACGTGTGGTGTGAGGGTCTGTGTACAGCCAGTGTTGCACCCTGAGGAAACAAAGACCATTGACATCCCAGTCAGGGCTCTTTGAAATGGTTCTGACAGTTAAATACAGAAACTCTGCAAAATTAAGATTAACTTTTTAGTTTGCCACATTTTCCTTTAGCCATTTTTTACTGTTTGTCACTTCACTTTACACTGTGAAGACAGCCTGTGTTTTCTAGGGGCTGTAGTACTGCCCTATTGTTTTTTTACCAGTCAGGTGTATGGGACTTGTGCTGTCATAATACATGAAACTGGAAATCAGGTTCTCCACTGTAACTGTATTTTTTTGAGTAGTTCATGAAAAAAATGAGAAAGTGTGGCGAAAACGGAAGAATAATAAATACCAGAGGTGAACCAGTTTTAACTTGCAGTATGTCAAGACAATTGGGAAGCAGGCTCTCAGCAGCAGCTTCTTCTGAAGCATTGCTTCTTTTAACATCCTCGCTTCATGCTTCTCTGTGATTCACACTTTTAAAAACAGATTTTTGTGTACAGTGCTTGTGTGCTCTTGACCTACTCTTGCTACAATCTCTAAAGAAAAAACATAGGCAAATATACTGCAAGTGAAAATGGCATCTTATAGACCTCTGAAAGTGAAACCATGAGAAAAAGAATAATTGTGTAGTCATTGTGCTTGGGGGACAGCAGTTTGAGATAGTGTTGGAATAAGAATCTGTTTCGTGTAAGAGGTCAGCTCAAATCTAAAGGTAAGTAGGAAGAAGAGGAAGAAGAAATGCATGTTTGTCTCTCCTCCTAAGCATATGGCATGTTCTTGTACGTGGCATGGATTGTGCTGTTGAGGCACCTCCCTACTGCTTTACAAACGCTTTCGGAATGCGGGGAGATGACATCCGTGTCAGATGGGAAAGGAACCTATAGCAGATGGTGAACCCCTCCTGAGGCACCAGCCACAAGAAGAGAATTTTGCAGGTCACAAAACCTTAGAACACGTAACGCTAGGTCCCTGACAGCTCATGGCCAATGTCCTTTTTCACTCTGTGTCCAGCTGCCTGTGGGTTGTATTGCACCCAAACCCATCCTGCCCCATGGGGAGCACTTGGCATGCACGAGATACCTCCTTGATGATGGAAGGCACAACAGGGACCCAGGTCTGTGCTTCTGATTTCTGTGAAGTTGGATGAAACCCTTTGTGTGTCATTGATAGCCCTCCCATCTCTCTCCTCTGCTTTTGTCCCTCTCTTAAAACCCACTCAGTGTTGCACACTGTGGGAGCTGTGTGCTCTTTAATTGTTGTTTGTCATCATGGGAATTGCTTGTTCTAAAACCAATTACGACCTGACAAAACCGATCTGCCTTATTTACAAATACATCCATCTGGTTGTGGACTGCCTGATATCACTGCCAGCATCATATGAGGCCTTTATTGCTGCTGTGAGTTATTGAGGGGTTCTCAGGCCAGCATCATCTGGAGCTGCATGGTAGCTTACTGCAGGCATGTTTGTACACGTGCTCTTCATAGCACAGGGGGAATTAATGTTTAAAGCATCAAATACTATGTAAACCAAATCAAGGTAAAACACTGGAGTGCTGTTTCTTGGCATCAGTCATCCCAGAGCCTTGTGGCATGTTTGGAGCGTGTGGTAGGATGGAGGAGGCTCCTGCTGCGGCTGCACTCGTTTGATGATTGAGGTAGGGCTGGAGTCCTCCTGGGGACCTGCAGCCTTCTGCCAGGTTTCATGTGGAAAAGAGACAAGAGAGGCAGGAAGGTGTTTGGGGTGTGAGACTTCTATTTCTGTGTGTGGGTTCCTGGAACTCAGCTTTGAAAAAGCTCAAAAAAAGGAAAAAAATGGATGTGGTGTCAGGGCAGTGGAACTGAAAAAACATCTCAGCTGGTCGGCTGGACAATTTCAGACTGTTTTCATTTTCCTATGAATGTTCAGTTGCAGCTTAAAAAAGATCTGAGGCATTGTGAATCAGTACTGATTTCACCCTCAGGCCAGCAGTTCAAAGCTGAATATAGTGAATTTTAGAAGCATTCACTAAAAGCCTCTATTCCTTGTTTATTATGTGTTATCCACAAAAAACCAGCAGAGACATACGTATGTGAATGAATTTTATTGTGAGGGAAACAGGCAAGAGTTGCCCCCTAAATTAAGTAATTAATATTAGCATAACTAGGTTTCAACCTGTAACTGGAGGTGAGTGTATTAGTCACTGGGAATAGTATGTCTGATAAAATCAGGCCTATTTTTGTTTGTGATATATCTAGGGATGAACTTTAGCTTTTATATTTATAAATAATCACTCAGTTTGTGCTGGCTGGCTGAATAACTGGGTGAGTAAATCATAAATCAGTATGAACTGCAAGTAGAGAATACTGCAATCTGCATATGGAAACCTGTGTTTAAAGGAATATAAGTGGTTTTGTGGTTGGTTGTTTTTTAAATTCCCTGTCACCATAGTAACAAGATTTTCTGTAGTGGTGAACCAGTCTTGCAGTGTGAGTGTGAGATAGGACACTTCCATGTTTCCTCCAGGGGCTGACGTGGTGGCCCAGATGGTCAGGGTGCTTGGTAGCTGCCAGTCCCTTGACGTGGGATGCAAAAATTGAGTGTGTGGAGTCAGAGAGTTTTTTGGTAGCACAGCAGTGAGTTAAACCCAAATCCTCATCAGGGGTTGGTGCCTGGGTCTGTCCCAGTGCAAGAAAATAATCTCCAGCTGTTCAGCCAATTAAAGGTCTGGTGGAGAAAATACATTCCTGCCATGGTTTTGTGGCAGAAATGCAGTGTAATGTGGTGCTGGGCAGTGGCATCCATGGGGTGGATGGCTCAGTAGTCCACCTGGTGGGGTGGTCCTGGTCCACTCTGTGCTCCCCAGCTTGCTTTTGGGTAGCCCAGCATGGCTCTGCAGGGCCTTGGTGGCTGCATATCAGATCTTTAGTATCACATCAGTGCTGGCTGTTGGTGTTGGGCTTTTTGAAACTGGTAACTGACATCATGCTGAAACCAGTGCTGGTGATACAGCAGTGGTTTCCCCATCCTCCTTGAGCAGTGCCTGTTTCCTGGTGCTGGCTTGGCTGCTAGCAGATTTTCACTATTTTTTTTTTTAAACTCATTAGAGACAAGTAACAGCCCTTTGATTTGCCCTCATTTTTATTTTCCTCCTACTCATCAGGCTGTAGTTTATTGCTGAAAAATACAGATATGATGCTCCATGGGGAAGAATATTTTTTGACAAAATGGTTAACACATGGTTTACAGTTCTGAGAGACAGTTTGCTGGGGACCTGCTGGCAGGGGTATGTTCTGCAGCCCTTTATAAATATAAATGAAACAAGGATGTCCCACTGGGTACAGTGGACAGCCAAAAGCAGGAGGAGGGAGCAAGCAGTGGCAGTACAGAAAGAGAACTCTCCGGGTCTCTTGCAGCACCAGCTCTCATCAGGCAGCAGGGCTCAGCCCCTCTGCCCTCAGCTCCTGTGAAATAATGCTGTCTTTTCTGTTCCTCCTCTTATGGGAACCAGCATGCTGCAAGTGCCTGTGTCCCACGGCAGGGTGGATGAGGCTGTGAGGTGGTTATGGAGATGTTGCTAAGATCCTGTTTCTGAGGAGCTGATGGGCTGAGCCCCCAAGCCCTGCCAAGGAGCACGTCTGGTCCTGGGTCTCCTACAGCAGGGCAGAAAGGTGGGGATGCCCAAAGGACACTGAGGTTGTATGCTGCTGTTAGCATGGGCAGTTGGTTTTGTTCACTGGTTTCAAAGCCAAATAGAAAATCATACTTCCATGATAATGGTCTTCTCTTCTTCTCCTTAAAACATAATTGTAGCTCTGCATAATACAGCTGTTCTTTACCCAGCAGTTAGTAAAATATCCCAGCTGGAAGCAACTTACTGGACATAACTTATGTGTAAAGGGATCTGGGAGAGGAGGAGAGAAATTAATTCATGAACATAGTAAGACTTATTGGACAAACCCCATGTATTTTTAAGAAGTTCATTTGCTTATAATTGTTAATGATGGCTAAATTGTTAATATGGCTAAGTTTGCTTCGGTATTTGCACGTTGCTTAGTTTGGGCAATAAAACAGAACAGGACAACTTACCTACCTTGTTTTGTTCAGTTTCAGTGTTGGTTTGAGTCAAAGGATTGTAAGTTAAGGGGACATTTTCCACTGAACTCAATTTATTAATCCCTAATAAGATACAGTCATGTAACACATAGACTGACATTATTTCAGGGAAATAATAATCTGTAGCCTTACACATTTTCACTGAAATGATAGTAATTTTATTTATAATTTACATTTCAAAAACTTCTAGTAGAAGTATAACTCAGTTTTGATCTTAAGGTTACTTTATCAGTGTTAGAAAAATATTTGTAAGGTTCTCAGATTTTTTCTTTCCTGCACTCTGCTTCTCCTGGTTGATCTGTCCCTAGCCTACTGCCTTCCTCAGCTTCAGCATATTTTACTTAATTAGTTCCCCGAAGGCCATTATGTGTGATTTTTCCCAAAAAGGGAACAAGCACAAGGCCATCAAAATGATAAAGGCCATGAGAGCTCTGCCTGCTGCTTTGTGTGCGCAGATGCTGGAGCTGCCCCCAGCCCTCCTCCCCGGAGGCAGCACACATCTCTGGGGGGAGGCTTCAGCTTTATGTCACTGAAATATTACTAGCTGCCCCCTTTTTGTATTCTTGACTGTTCTTTTCCCGTCTTTGTGAGGGGAGCTTGCTGCACTGCCAGGCTAGCTGGGTGTCCCTGCAGTAACCGGTCCTCCTTGGTGTCTGTCCCCTGGCTCTGGGGAACAGGCTGCCTACCCAAAAAGACTTTTCAGCCCTCTGTCCTTCAGATTAATATTGGATCTGTTGGCTTATTAAACTGTCCATTATTGTCCCCTGAAAAGACTCTCTTCTGTGTCTTGATCTTTCTCACAGCACAGACATCTTTGATAGATGCTCATCTAATCTGCTGCTAAAAACCTGCAGTGGTGGGAGATCTGACATCCTCCCTGGTTACTCTTTTCTGGTTTTCCCCAGTATTTAAACTAAATTTGATTTTTGTGAAAAGAAGCTGACTTGTTCCTTTGTCTCCCTCTGTGCTCATGGAGACCAGTTATCAGCCACCCTAACACAGCAGCTCCTCATACAGGGTAGACTGTTACCATGTCTTCTTCAGTCCTGCCTTTCCCATGCTGAGCAAAAGTTCCCTCTGGAAAAGAAGATGTGACACCTGAGCTGTATTTCCACTGTACTTCTACCTGTAAGGTACATGAGTGATCTGAGCAAAACGTGCTCTGACTGTCCTGGAAATCAGATCAACATCTGTACTGCCATGTGCTGCACCCAGTGGGCATCCTTCCTAAAACTGAAGAGTTACATTGGACTAAAGTGTTATTATTTTGCTTAGCAAAGAGTTTGGAGGGTGGCATAAGTCTCCTTCTGTACCTGCTATTGGTCTGTGAATGTGAGATGGAAATGTGAATTGCTTTTTCTGGAGCTGATGAGTAGGTTTCAGTGTGATGGATGATGGGTGATGCTTTCACACCCCATCAGTCATTCAGGCACACAAATGGGAAAGCAGCAGTGCTGTGGCTCATCAGCGTATACATTTATCATATTGTTTAAGGCAGCTTCATTAGCTGCATTGGCTGCTGTGGTGACTGGGTAAGGAGTGATGTGTGCCATGGCCTCAGCCACTGGAAATTACACCATAAAGAAAAACTATCAGCTCTTAGGCTAAGTCTGAACTTCAGTAGAAGGGGCAGCACAAAGGATCGAAGGAGAACATTTCTGCAAAGGAATCATAAAACTTTTCTTAGTGTCCAGTTGTATCCCAGGAGAAGAAGGCAATCAGTGCAGCAATCCTTCACCTGAAATATTTGACGGAGGGTTTTAGGGAAGTTGCAGCACGGTTTGGAGTGGAGTGGTTGATAAACCAGGTGGTTGGTCTGCTGTTCAAAGGGACAGCAACAGGCTGGAGAGACAGGCAGCATGTGTCTCCTAAAGTTCAGCAAAGAGAAGTGCCAAGTCCTACACGTGGGGAGGAACAGGCTCAGGGACCAGCTGGCTGGAAAACAGCTCTGCAGAGAAGGACCTGGGGAAATGGTCCTTTTAGAGTCATTATACTGCTACCCGTTCAACTTCTTAAAAAGCATGCTAGTAAAATAATGGTGAGCTGGACTCCAACGGGATTTAAAATGTTTCACATAATTCACTAATGTCTTTCCTATTGAGATGCCAGAGTGTCTGTCATGACTTTGAGGAGGTAGCAAATGCAATTTGGAGAGAATGCTGAACTGCTATTTATTTTAAGCAGGATCTTACTTCTTACTTGTGGAGCTTCCTGCCATTGCTAAGAAAGCACTTAAATGGTTCTTCTTCTTCTTGTGTGCTATTTAATCCAATCACTGTTCTGGAGGTCCCTCTAAATAGTGCTGTGTGAAGCTATTTTGTTTAAGAAAGTTTAATGGAAATATAAATGTTAAGTACTTTCTTGGGCCTGGCTGTGGAGCACAGTGATGGAACAGTGCTGTGGAGTACAGCTGATGGTGCCACTTTTGGTGGCAGTGCCTGAGCTGATGGAAGCAATTCCTGCTCCTGGGCACTCACCCTGCCCTGCAGGGACTGGATGGCATGGAGCTCTGCCTGGACAGCAGCAGACCAGGACAGTAAGAGTTAGTGACAAGTATCTACGAGCACTGCCTTCTGTTTTCTTCCTCTTGTTAGCAAGGTCTTCTCTTTCTTGATAAAATCTTGTTTTCCTCTTCTTGGTAATACCTTCTTCCTCTATGTGTACTATCATGTGTCTTTAACAGATTTCTATAGGGTTTTGCTAAGAGAAAACCTTTGAGATCAACCTTTGTCATTCTTTGAGAACATGCTTTAGGCAAAATGTTCTTTGCTGTACAGAGTGACACCCTTGCAATGAGGATGCAGCTGTCCTCCCTGTTCTTTGTCAGTGTTTAGTAGGTGCCCTTTTACTGGAGCAAGCATCAGGAACAAGAACTGTCAGTGCCGGTAAAACTTAACATTTTGTCCTATTCTGAATTTATTAGCATGCACTAATTATTCAGAGGCATAATTACCCTTTACCAATTCCTATGAATTTAGATTGCTCTTCAAAATAGAAGAAGGGAATGATAACACACTGAAATGAATAAGGATATGGCACAAGAGAAATATGGTGCTTTTTAATGTAAGAGGCCATGTCAAGTCACTGTCAGCTTTTTCCTTCAAATTGCAATTATATGAACTCAGTTTGATGATTGGTGCTAAAGGCCATCTGTTAAATGTGCTCCCCACTCCCAAAGCCCATTCATGCACTTCATTTAACTTCTGTCTCTCTTTAGCAAGGAAAAACATCATCTTATGGGGTGACGGTATGAAAAGTGGTTCCTCTGTCTGTAAGGGTGCAAATGAGTGATGTTTGACACTCAGACCTGGAGGTTGTTCAGAGGGTCACACATCTCTGTGGTGCTTTAAAATGTTGCTGTCTCTAGGTCACCATTGGTCTTGCCTGACTTTGAGCTGGGCAATGAAGATGAAGAGCCAAGTGTCACATGAAGCATGTATTCTAAAAATACTTATCAAGGGTTTTTTTTGTTTTGGGTTTGGCTTTGGGTTTTTTTTTTGTTTTTTTTTTTTTTGTTTTTTTTGTTTTTGTTTTTGTTTTTTGCTCTGGGTTACAGTGGGTAGATGCTGCTCTGAAAGCCAAATGTGATGTGATGAAATAAGAGTGCCTTGGTAAGCAGAGATACTGAGTTGAGTAATCCTTAGAGACGGGCAAGAAACAGTGAGATTATGTTTAGGTCAGAGGACAGAGAGCTGTAGAGTGGAGATGGAGGCCTGGGTGGTCACATGCATATTGGATGGGAAGAATAATGACCTTATATTGCTTTAATATCGCTATGCTTCAGCAGTTAAAACCTTCTTTTCTCAGTGTACCGAGATAAATCTCCTCTGTTTTTCCAATGAGCTTGAAAGTGCTGCTGTGCAGTGGTGCTGAGGTGTCTGATCAGCCCCAGCAGATACTGGGTGATGCTGACTGCTCCTGTCTCATGCTCCCCGGGGCTGGGAAGGGTTTGCTGCCTTGCCAAGGGTGCTGTGTGGCTTGGCTGTCCTGCTCGAGAGAGGAACAGAGGAGCTCTTGTATACAAGTATATGCCGAGTTCGGAGTGGCTGAGATTTAGCTTAGGTCTAGCTGTGGAGAAAAGAGAGTGCTAAACAAATTTTAGAATCATGTACATGTGGGTGAGTTGGTGTATGGAAGAGAACACAAATAATATATGGAGCAAAGCAAGGAAAGGGTGGCCTTGTGAGGAGCCTGGAGGATACTCATTTCTTAAGAGAGTTGATCCAGTGATCAGTATCTGAAGCCGTGAGAACTGGAGCAGCATCCTTTGTGATGCTGTTCACCAGAATAAATGATGACCAAGTGATTCCCAAAGGGCTCTTGGATCCAGGAGCAATGGGATGTAAGGTGGAGCCTGATGGTGGGCAGCAGCTGGTGGGCCAGGCACAGTAGTCACAAACTGAATTCTGCAGTTGCAATATCAGTAAATTTGTGGCTGATGCCTTCAAAACACACAACGGCTAGAACAAAAAAGAACATGTGTCTGGAATGCTACCAACATACAACATGTTGCATGTATATTACATGGGCTTGGGGAATTCTGTTTAAATAGCTGAGCCTACAGGCTACTTGGACAAAGCAAATACATTAAGTTGTTGTCTTGTTAAGCTTGACTTGCTGTTGATATTAAGGTCATGTCGCTGCATGCTGTGATAACCATGAGGTACTTGTCTAACAACTTTGCTCGTCAAATTTATTTTTTTTTTTACTTTAGGAGAAATTCTGCAGATTTTTGTCAAGCTGTCAGTGGGGGTTTCATACATGCAGAAATGATGAATAAACTCTTTCCAAAGTAATTTTACTGCTTTTTTTGCTCTTAGGCTGACAAATCAGGCAAAGATTTTCTTGTCACGCAGGTCAGGTAGAGGAAGAGAACAGTTATCAGGCAGACTACAAGCATGCTGCTCTGCTAAACTAGCTGAGAACCTCTGATCATTCACTGCTGGGTGTGAGCAGGGAAAGTTCTGTTCCTAGTGTTTTTAGAAGGCTGTTCCAATGCCAGGCGCTGTCCTAAGAATGAGCTGGATATTGAGCCCTAGAGGTGATCTTGGGGCTGAGGAAAGTTGTGCCCTGAGAAGCTCAGTATTCCAGAAGGGGGTTCTGAAAGAGTTAGTGTTGGCAATATTAACATTGTGTGGACATGCCTCCTAGGACCACATGGAAAGTTATACAGGAGAGAGGGCTGGAAAGAAGCTGTCCATGAACTCAACATAGACAACAGCAGCTCAGTGGCTTTTTGCATCTCTGCTCATAGATGTCCACTGCATTAAACCAGGCACATTGAGAGCTGACTGCCCTTTGTGTCCTCAGCTCTCTTGCCAAACTAGTACCATTTTTGACAGATTTAGCTGGATCCTGTTCCTTTGAACTTCTGAAGCGGGTAGGAGGAAAGGAAGTGCACCAGGAGGAAATACCTAATGTCCCTCCGCACAGAAGGAGGCAAAGGATGTCTCCCCTGGCCCAGTTTTGGAGGGGCAAAGTGTCAGAAATACATTTCTGAGTGATAACTCACAGTATCACTCTGAGTGATACTATCAAAAGCAACTTTAGTTAAAGCAGCTTTTAAATCAGCAAGGAACAATAGTGAATCAGCAGAGAAGGGATATAAATACCATAGCTGATGCAGCAGCTGCAGCTGAGATGGCAGCAGTTGGGAGGTCCTGAGATGTACTGAAGATCTGCAGGATATTTTGAGAAGCTGTCAGGTAGAGGAGAAGCAGCACTGGTAATTACACTGTACTCTCAAGATATGTAGTGTAGAGTTAAATGGTTGCTTTTGCTTTGGTCCTCTGTTAGGTTAATGAAGAAGCTGAAGTGGTGACTCAGACCTGTGCTGCAGTTCTGCAGGTGGTGGAAAGGAGCTCTCACAGATGCACATGGGCTTCACGTGCACCAGCGTGGGGATGCTGTCACTTCTACATCTGTTTCCACTCCTCTGGAGGGAGAGTTGTCAGTAATAAATAAGCCTTAGTGTAACAGCTTTAAAACAGAAAATCTCCAGTAATGAGCTATGTGTGCTGTTTTGGAGCTGCACCCATGCTCACCCAGATGACTGTCACCTAAGGGGCTGTGCACCTCCAGGTCCAGATACCTGGAATTGACGAGGTGCCCACAGGGATGGCCCCTGCTGCAAGTCTAACCCAAGTAAATAACATGGGATGTGGAATCTTCTGATTATTCCTGAGAAACACGGAGAAAGCTCTGCTGGGTTCCAGTGACTGGTGTTGGCAGAGTCAGACCCATGCCAGGGCAGCAATGCTTGGAGCAGAAGAGCTGGATATGGGAAAATGGAGGAGAATGTAGGAGGGAATGCCAGCTGGGATGGTGAGGAAAAGGAGTGGGGAAGGCTGGATTCTGTTCCCAGTGAGCTGGAAGGGGAGGATGGGCTGAAGATTCCTCAGTGTTGCCATGCAGAGAGGCTTCCCATAGGAGTAAAGGTGGTGGAGAACTGCAGTTATCTGTGTCCTTGCTGCATTGCTCCCCTGCAGAGCTGCATTGCTGTGCCACCTGGGCAGGGCCCAGTAGCTGGGGCAGCAGTGGTGAGAAATGTGCACATGGAAAGCAAGTAGAAGCCTTAAAAAAAATACTGAAGTATGGGAAAGAGAACTGGGGCATGGCTGAAGGCAGACTTCTCAGGAAAAGAAAGAGCAAAACACTGAAGTGTACAGAACATGAGATAAATGGGAATATTTTTGGCTAATCCTTAAGGTTTTGCATTTGGGTTTGCCTCAAGAAGGGAAAAAGGTAGGGAACTGTCTTGTCTCCTAGCAAAAAGCATCAGGGGAAGCTGAAGGCTAGAGATGAGGCATGGCAGTGCTGGGATGTGTTCTGCAGCTGTCCTGGAGGCTGGAGCTCAGATTGCTGCTGGAGCAGGCTGGGAGGCATATGGATGCTGAAATGCATTGGGGTTTTTTGTTTGTTTTTTGGAGGCCTTGCATGGTCTTAAAGATGATGATGCGTAGGGCCAAACCAGCATCAGGCTCCCCTAATACTTGCCAGGGTTGGGCTGCAGTGTCTCTGAGGTTGATGGTTCTTCCAAAGAGAGCTGTGCTGGGGAAAGGCAGTGGTGTGAGGAGTGCAGCTGATGCATTTTCCTCCCTCGTGCACTGGGTTTGCATCTTCAGAGTGAGTGGCTCGGGGTAGCAGTGCCTTGCTGGCAGCTGACTGCCTGCCTTCCTTCCCTCTCTGTGTTGCTAAAGTTTGAATTTCAGGTGGGTGGGTGGTTCATTAGTCTCTGCACTGTCTGCGCAGATTGCAGTCTAAGCTTATTTTAGAAGAGCAACAATCAGGAGCAATTAGCAATCTGCTTCAGGAAGAATCTATTAAAAACCAGATACCACCTCTGTTGCATGTGAAGGGCTTCAGCTTCCAGCCAGCGTATCCCATGGTAGCCTGTGGGGCTGTGTGGATGAGCATCAGAGTGACATTTACCTACAAGCTCCTCTGCTGACAGCCAGCAGCTGAAATAGATAATATGGGAGCTCCCAGGCCTGCTTTTTTTTGGATGTAGTTTAGATGCAAGGTGCAGTCTCGGAGTCTTGGTTATAAGAAGGAAAATGTGATAGAAGTGCTGTACAGGAGAGGCAGAAACATCCATAGCCTGAGGTTCAAACAAGGTTACAAAGCCCCCCCCCAAGGGCACAGGGCTGCCCAAAGTGTCCCACAGTGTCCTGGTACCCAGGTGGTACCTCAGCCAGCCTGGAAGCCCCGTGTTTTTGCTTTGTGTAAAATTCTCCCAAGGAATGGGAGAATTCTGCATATCTGAATGTGAGCAGAAAAGAAGGAAAGCATTTCTGGTTTTCAACAGAGCCTTAACAGAAGGAATGCTTCCCCCCAGACCCTGTCTTTGTGTGGGTGTGGTAAGAAGCAAGCAAGGCAGAGTCCTCCAGAGAGAGCAGAGCCAAAGCCATGGCCACGTGCATCCCGAGGGGTTATTTTCTAGAAGTGACAGACACCTGCAGAGACAGCTGATTTCTGCCAGAGCTGTAGGTGCTGGGGAGCACTTTGTGCTGATGGTGCTTCAGGAAAAGGCCACAACCATTGGTGCACATCAGTTGCTGTTGCCTGTGGAGTTGCTTCCTCCTGTGTGCTGCCCACCTGCCTTTGTAGCATTAATGCCCTTTCTTATTTTCTGGGTGGGAATTTAACACTCTTGTACTACAACAGGCTGTTTTCTTTTTTTCATTTGTACTCTTTATCTGTATCCATCTGGTTCTGTGCCCTCTAATAAATGAAGCCTGGGATGCTGGGGCAGATGATGAGAGGAGACAATATGTTTTATGCTTTCCTTTAGAAGGGAGCAATATGATCACTTCATACCAGAGGATGTGATGACTCTTACAGAAATGAAGCCACCAAGGGTGATTATCTCTACTTTGTGAGTGGCAGCTGCACAATCCAGTGATCCCAACATGATGTGTATTATTAGCCTCAAGTTGAGCTGTCTGCAGCCTGAAACATGCTCCAGGTCTGTAGTAGGTGATGAATTCATGATGTTGTGAAGTATTTGCCTGGATCCTGTCTGGTATGGAAAGCCCTTTGGAGACGGCCTCCCCACAGCTGTTCTCTCCATTGCATGTTCTTTACCTTCTGAATATCCTCACAATCCTTCTGCAGTGCAATAATAAGATAGGGTGGCTATTTTTGTCACTCTAAAACAGACTTCAATTAAAAATAGACCAGTGTATGAGAATGGGCACCCAAAGCTGGCCCAGTTTTGAGACCAAAACCATTTCATCAAATATTAAAGAACTCCAGAGTTCAGTGCTGCAGCCTGTGCTCACAGCCCTTTGGGAGGAGATCTTTTTCCTTCTGTTTGAATGATAAGCTGGTGTGGATCAAGGAAGCCCACCAGTCACCCACTGACTGCCTCTCTGATAAGAACTATCAGGCTGTGTTTGGTGCCTGGGATGTCCTTTGGCTGCCCTGATGTGGACAGCACATGGCCCTGGGATGTCCCTACCCCTGGGATGAGGATTTGAGGGGACTCTACCCCCCTTCTCTCTGGGACAGGGCTGTGGGATGCTTGGGCAGCTGGAGGCCATGGGGCTGGGAAGGGCTGTGCTGGGTCTCTCCTCTTTGAGGCACCCAAAGCTGAAATTCCTCCTTACCTTTACTCTTCCTTTCCACAGTTTCCAGGCTGTCTGGGCCTGAAGACAATGTACTTTCATTGGTCATGGCACAGTTTTTCCCTTGCTGTTCCAGTGTTACGTTCTTTTCCAGGAAAGGAGGAGGAGGAGGAGGAGGAGGAGGAGGAGGAGGAGGAGGAGTGTCAGCCTTGGTCTGCTGTTTGGCCGATTCCTTCTGAGGCAGAGACCTTGGAGGGATCAGGACAGCTCATTCCCTGGAGGGATCAGGACAGCTCATTCCCTGGCAGCATCCCAGGCTTTGCTCAGGGGTGTGCATGCTTGCCCCCAGCACTGCTGCTTCCTGCTGGGGCTGCAAATGCACAGTGGGGATAATTGCCTAAGAGGACATGGAAGAGCAGTGTTCCTGGGCAATTGGGTTGTACTTCAAGTGAAGCACCATCAGCCCCTAGAAATGAAATGCACAGGGTGTTTTTGTCTGGAGATGGGATTTTCTGAAGCAGGTCAGTCAGTACTGTCCCTGGCTGTCTCACTGCAAGGGCCTGTCCTCAGCAGTTACACTGCCAAGTGTTATTTTCCTGAAAGATACACCCATTGCCTTCATTTCTAATGAATCTGTGTTACAAAACCACTGTGATTCTTGTGTTTTATTGAGAAGTTTCATATTTTAATTGTCATTCCCATGTAGCAGAGTCTGGGTGAGCCCCTTTAGCTGAAGAAGAGCATCACTTTGTGATCAGTTACTGCTCTTACCACTGCTTTTCAAACAGCCTTACAGCACAGGGCCATAGCTGGAGAGTCTTGGAGTGATCTGGAGAGGTGCTGAGGAGGGGCTGATCCCATCCTTGGCATCATTCCTGCTGGTGTCTCCTTGCTGCTGTGCTCAGGCAAGTGTCCCAGTGGGCTCAGGACATGAGCCTGGCTGATCACACACCTCCCACAGGGCATGGGGGTGTCACAACTTTACCTGGTGAAGCACTTTGATGCCCTAGGGGAAAGTTGGGATCTGGATGAGCTGTGAGCTAACGTGCAAGGCATCCACATTTGCCAGACTGGAAACAATTGGTGTCTTGTGCAGCTTGGTTTGTGTTTATAGAGTGTGTGTGAGGGGTGTGTGCATGTGTACTCTCTCTCATTCATTCTTTTACTTATCATAGGAAGTGTTGGGCAGCCTTAAGTTTGTGTGGTTCTCCACCCTCTGAGAGGGAGGGATGGAGAGGCAAGTAGGTGGGATGGCTGTGTCATCTTCCCAAGAATGTCTCCTACTGGGAACCTGGAGTGCTCTGGGGGTTGGTTGGTTATGTGGTCTGACAACCTTCTCCCGAGCAGCCCTTCTCAGGCTTCTTGACACTTCAAGGTTGACAAAACCTTCCCTCTGACATGGTTTGCATGTTGACTTTCCCTGGATTGATCTCCCTCTCCTGTAGCCCCTGTACTCAGCTGGGGATGGTCACATCCCCACGGAGCAGCATGGCTGGAGCACAGCTTGCTGCCTGCCTGCTGCAGGGCTCTCCTCTTGCACAGCTTTGAGGCTATTGTCTGTGACTGTTTTTCTTTCACAATAATCAGCCTCTGCCCCAGAGAGTAAAAGCAGCTGCTGCCTTGCCAAGCTGCCTGCCCCTGAGCAAATGGTGGGTGTGGGCTGCTTGGCAGCCTGGGGATCCCTGCACAGGGGCTGATGTCTGCCTGGCCTGGCCCTGCTCCCTACTGCCCACAGAAGAGGTTCTGGTTCTGGTTCTGGCTTTGCTCACCCTCCCAGGGCACAGACTCAGCTGTGGCTGTAGGAGCTGTGCTGCCCTGAGGATGCCCCAGCAGACCTCAGCTCCATGGCTGCAGTGGGCATTGGCTGACACGTTTGCCTTCAGCATGTCCACCCCTGGGCATGAACTCATGGGACCTCACAAGGCTTCCTCAGCCAGGATTGTCTTCTTCTTGTCTGACTTTGGGAGCAGGCAGTGTTGCTGTGGTGGGGGCAGCAGAAGAGGTGATGTGGCAGTCACCTGGGGATGGTTGGGGTGTTTGGGATGGAGGTCTCCCCATGGCTGTAGGTAGAGCCCTGAGGGGCCCTGCTGGGAATGCTCTGCACATCCGTGGTGGGTGCAGTCTCTAGGGAGCCTGTCACACAGGATATTTTTAGGGACGCTGGATCAAGTAAATACAAGAAATTGGGCAAGTGCTGTTTTCAGAAGTGCCTGTTTCTACAGGCTTCTCACTTTGAGCCTACTGTTCTGCAATTCTTGTTATTTTCTGTGTCCTTCACAGATAGTAAGCAGCTTGGCCTTAGAGCAAAGTTCAAACTAATTTCCTGTACAGAATGACACAGTGGGGGACAGAACAGTGGCAGAGAAGTCTGAGGAAAGACTTTTTTAACCTGTCTGTAAAATTAGCATTGTTGTCCTTCCTGCTTCTTCAGAGATTTTGAGGCTTACACGATTATAATTTATAGAATGCTTTGAGATGATAGATGAAAAGGTCCTTAAGGAATTATTCTATATTTTTTATGCATGTAGAGATGTAAAGTCTTAGCCTGGAAGATAATTAGTTCACTGTATCCACAAATGCACAGATTTTTCAGGCCAAAAGATGCTGCTGGATAATCTGATCTGACTTCTGTGTATTATACTTTATCCTGTTAGTGCTGTATAAGAAGTCGTGTAGCTTGTATCTACACAGATAGCCCAGGCTGACTCTAGTAACTGACTGTAAAAATCCTCTCTCTTAATGATCTGTGAAATCTTTCCATGTCTGGATTAAGGAATGTGAGGTGCTGGAGTGAACCATTTAATGATCTTCTCCTTTATTCCATCTCAGTGACTCAGGGCGTGATTCACATTCTTGCACAGCTCTTTCTTTCTCCCAGTTTGAATACATTCTCCTTTGCATCTTAATAGCCCCAAAACACAGCGTTCCCTTATGTCATGGAGGGGCATTCAGCATATTAAAGACTTTCTCAGTTCCATCCCACAGACAATGCCCTGGTTCCTGCTGGAGGCAGCAGCAGATACAGCCCCAGAGCTGCTGCAGCCTGTGCCAGGAGGGCAGCCCCAGGATCTGTTTGCTCTGGGGGGGAAAAACCATCACCATCTGTTTTTGTGAGGCTTCCTTTTGTTCTGCTGAAATCTTGAACAAACACAACAACAGATCGGTTGGGCTCTTTCTTTTTAATGCTTTAACCAGTTCTTTTGGATTTCTTGCTTCTTCCTTGTATTCCTAACAAAGAACAGAGGAGGAACCATCCCAGTGAAGCTGGCTGTCTCACTTTCCCTCTTTCTCAGCATGTTCCGGCTTAGGGAAGCAGTTGCTGGGCACATCTCAATGTGGTGCACAAGGTGCTGGTGGAGATGGAGAATCCCTCAGCAGACCTGAACAGCAGAGGATTTCCAGGCGTGTTTGGATGCTGGAGGCTTGGAATGGCTCTCTTCCCCCAGAGCTGGATCGTTGGCCTGGTAGAAGTTCAGCTTGTTTAAGAACAACACAGATAAGCAAAACCCCAACCAAACTGTCCCAGAGTCTTGTGTTGCTCAGTATTTCCTTGGGCTCATTCCACCTTGAGTCCCATAAATCACTCCTGCCAGTGTATCAGTGTAATCAATACATGGCAGTGTAGCCCAGGCAGCAGGGTCTATCAGGGAGTTAATGACATTTATTTCCCAGTCAGAGAAAAGTGGAGAAAGCTGTGGGCAGGTCAGCCTATGTGTAATTTTGTTATGGCTCAGAGGATCCTGGGGCTGCTGCTGCACAAACACACACTGCACTGCAGGTTTCAGTGCAGGACAGCCCTGGGTGTCAGGGGCTGGGGTCACCTTAACACAGAAAGGAACAACTTTTGCTGTGGTCTTCAGGGATTTCTCCTTAGGGCTGGGTACCCAGCCCTCACAGAATCTTGGAAGAGGAGGTTGATGGTCGGGTCAGCGGGGTCCTCTCTCCATGTCGCTGCTTCCCAAAGTGAATCTCAGGACAGCTCTGTAACTAGGCACAGCCACCTGTGCCTGCAAGTGGGTTTGGAAAGACTTGGGAGGGATGTAGGATCAGTGGATCAGTGTTCTGCTGTGCTGGGGTGAGTGGCTGCTCATCAGAGCTTCGTTCTGAGAGCAGCTGTCTCTTCTTCTTCTTAGGTGACTCTCACTGAGCAATTTCTTTTATGCAATTACACCATTTTGATCTTCCTTTCTGCTGTAACCCCTGGTTGCAAAACTGATGGTATCTGAGTTTTGTGAAGAATCTGACCCCTCTGGGCTGCCAGAGACTTCTCCTTCTCCTGAGGAGTTTCCTTATTTTTCGTTGAGATATGAGTTGGGGGTTGAAAATGGGAAAAGTATGGAAGGGAGTTTCCTGTCTATTTCCATGCTGTACTATTTTGAGTATCTCTCTTTGGATGTTGTGGCCAGTGATGATGTTGGAGCTAGGCAGTCCCCGCAGTGGTTGCAGTGGTAGCAGAACTGTGGGAGAAGTTAGGGACAATCTGGCAACCAGAATTTTTCATGGCTTAAATCACTGGTGATGAGCAAGGATTGTTACAAATAGTGATGTCAGATAGTACCTGCCAGTTTTAGGTGAATTTGGTCTTCCTCTTCCCTTGGGAGATGCTCCAAAAGAAAGAAATTTGCTTTTTTGAGTGTGGCTGTATGCTCATGGAGAACTTACAAAGTTCATCCAAAGTATTCATGCTTGCTTAACTTTTTTTTAGATTTGCAACTGCAGACCTGTTTCATTTTTTTTTTAAAATACTGCTTATCTCTACATTCAGGGGAGATTGTGTTTAATGTTCTTCCTCTTTTTTTCTTAAGACAAAACCCTAAAAGTACCTGAGTGCTCTCTTTTGAGCTCTCACCTTCATCTCTTAGATTTGCTGTCAGGGTTTGAGGTCCTTGTGTTCATTTTTAAGTTCTGGAGTGAATTTTGTGAAAACTGTTTTTTTAATTATTTCTTTAAAATGAAAAAGCCTGAGTTTTTGTTTATTTGCTTCCCGACTTCCCTGCAGACAACTCTATTTGAAATACAGCAAAATAAGCTTTTAAGGCTTACTGACATTGTACCAAGCTTTATGTGGCCCTTTTGAAGTTGTTAATGTGGAATGTAAACTCTTTAGAAATCAAAGAAACAGAATAATAGAAAGGTGAGATACAAACTGTATTATTATCTTTATAAATAGGTATAAAAACATAGTACTGAGGTACCTAGTCAAACTTGGCAGCCTGACAAACATTACATATCCTACTTATTTTTCCCAAAGCAAAAATAAGGCTGCTTCCTGTCTGGGGATGTGGGCCTGATTCTGGTCTTCACAGAGCAGTCCCAGCCTGGCTGAGGACCCGGGAGGTGCCATGCCTGGTAGCCTTGTCTTGGGGACAGTTTTCCTTTGGGTTTTTTTCGCCCTGACAGAGCAGGGAGCAGTAAAAGCTGCCACAAATATTCCTCCTATGGCATGCCTGGCTCTGCTGTTTTTTTCATTTGCCTGCAGGTTTTTCATTTTATGGTTTGTTAAAAGATCCTGTGGAAGGCTCTGTAAAGAGAAAATTTATTCTTTTAAATTCTCATGGGAAAACACAAACTAGTTAACTTCAACTATAAGTGACTTCAAGCAAAGGGATGATGCTAGAATTTCAGTTTAATTATGCCAACTCTTGTTTCAGTTTTAATCAGAGATGACTGTGCTGCTAGCAGAGAAGAAACGGCAGTGAAGGTTTTGATGTTTGACAGCAGCTTTTTGTACAGACAGGAGTGGCTGAAGGGAAAGTCAACAGCAAACACAATGTGGTTACATTTTCTGTGCCTGTTCCCTTGTTATACCGCCTCTGGTGATGCCCATGGTTTCTCTTTGATCCATTGTCCACATTCTGGACTCTGGAATTGCTTTTCTCTCTCATTTGCTCATGTGTTGCAGCTTTTCATGGCTGTGTTCAGCCCTGCATCTGCTGCCTGCCTGGGAGTGGAGCAGTGTCTGCCTGTAACCTGCTCTGCTCCTGCTCTCTGAGGAATGCTGATCCTGCTGCTGGCTGCTCTCCTCACCAAGCAGGAGAAAACATGAAAATATGCATTTTTCTGATGCCTAAATTTAGCCCCCAAAGCTTGTCTGGTCCCAGTGGTAACTCGTGGTAAACCACAGCTTGAAAGTGAGGGTCAGCCACATCTCCAGCTCTCTGACAAGGACAAGGGTAAATAAATACCTGCTGCAGGGCCTCTGGCTGCACATACACTTCTCTCTCCTGGAGAGAGGAAGGGAACAGAACCACTTTGGGTTAATTTGCTTCGTCTTTGTGGTACAGAGTGAAATAAAACAGACCCTGCACTGAGTGCCAGGAGTTAGCCCAGGCTGGCTCTGGGGAAGCTAGCTCAGAGACTGCTGTGAAATGGCCTGAAGAGTGCAAAGCTCTGCTGAAAAACCACTCTGGAAACAGGTTCTCCTCTGTTGGTGCAGATGTTGGGTTTGGCTGGAGCAGGCTCCCCAGGGCTGGCTGGGTGCCTCCAGGCCACCCGAGCTGCCAGGACATGGCTCCCAGCAGAGCTGCCAGCCCCAGGGACCCCCAGGCTTCCCTAGCTTCTGCACACCAGGGATGGTTTTACTGCTTGCCCAGTTCCCTCTTGCCCTTGCCCATTTCCAAGTAACCAGTCGCATCTCCCCTGCTGTGTGTTCCACACCACTCGGGCAGTGTGAACCAGGGGTGTATCTTAAGGGATTGGTTTGAGGTGGTGTTACTGCCATTCCTTTGGGCTGGATTCTACCTTCAGCAGCACTGGAGTATTCCTGGAGTAACTGGTTCAGGGTGGACTGTCCTGCATTTTTTCTGACTCCAGTTAAGAGGTGAGTGCTTCAGGCTGCAAGTTCCCATTTCCCAGCAAGTGACTGGGGCAGGTGAATGGAAACATCATCTGTAAGGATTACTGGAGCACCACAGCTCTGTGCCAAAGACACCTCAGGAGTCAGGAGGTGGGATCCACGACTCCTGCATTTTGTGTGAAGTCATTGTCCAGCTTTACCTTGGCCTCCACATCAGTGCTAACCTGGGATTGCTTCAGGGCAAAGCTGTGAGAGATGGGTCCTTACTGAGGGCAGGACAAAAATAGTTCATTTCTTGAAGGACTGGCAAAAATTGTGTCTCTCAAAGCAGCTCTTAACACCCCCAGATGTTTCTCATGGCAGGTATGGGTTCACCCATTCTTCCCTTCAGTCCTTCCTTCCTGTGTCATCATCTTGTGACAAAAGTGTCTGTGGTTATCTTGATGGGGATGGGGTGTTTCTTCAGTTATTGGAAGAAGGGATATTAAATGACTAAGTTCTGAACTGTTTTTCCTGTCTTCTCTAATAATGCTGAACATCTTGCCAAGCTCTAGAAAACAGTGTAGTCATCAGCACCTTGAATGGATTGGGGGTTGGCACTGAGACAGAGTGGAGAGCTGCTGACGCCCCATGGAAAAATTTGCAATACATTCACTGAAGGACCAGTTTTGCTTATGGATTTATCTGTGTGCTTGAATTTTTAATTATTTTTTTAAATTAGAAAAGGTATTTTGATTCTGAAGTTCAGCTTTTTTTTTTTTTTTTTTTTTTTTTTTTTTTTTTTTTAAGTCCTAATTTCCCTTTGCTAATTGTTACAGTCAGTACACAGTATCAGAAGAGCTTTTTGTCTGTCACAAACACAGCAGCTAGATAGCATGAGACATTCTGCCCCTGTCTGCTTTCTGTTGTGCTTCCATGGCATGGCAGCCTTTCCTCCTCTCAGTGGGACCTTTCTCCTGGAGGGTTTCCCATCTCCTTGCTCTCGGAAAGGACAGCCCCCAGCACCCCCTGGCACCACCTTGCTCCATGCCAAGAGCCCTAGGGAGGCAGCTGCTGCTGTTGGTGTTCCCAAAGCACAGGGATGCTGTGCCCAATGGCAGGGATGTCCCTTGTGTCCTGTCCTGCCACTGGCTCTGCTGGACAGGCTCGGGCTTTTCATCTGGCATCTCTATCTGTGTGGCTTCCAGTTCTGTTTCTGTTTTTAAACTGAACATAATTGCAACACACCATTATGTTTGTTGTCAGTCTGTATGTGGAAAGTTTTGGTTTTGAGGGGAGTTAAGAATAAACTTTGTTTTGTTTTTTTTTTTCTTTTTTTCCCTTTCCTGTCCCAGCAGGTCAGAGCTGGCTGGGCTTGGCAATGCTGCCTGCAAGTGGGAGAAAGCTGGGGGCTTTGCTTCACGCAAACCACTCTTCCCCACTGCTGGGCAGTCCTCTTCATGGGCCAGCCTGGCCACTTCCAGATCTGGATCCTGAGGCAGCTTGGAAGGGAAATTCTCTGCCCGTGTCTTCTGTGGTTTTGGATTGCAAAAGCTTATGACAACCACCACCAGCTTGGCAGCTAAAGCAGCTGCTGGTGTCTGGGGGGCTCAGGAGCAGAGGGAAGGGGAGCACATGAAGAGCCAACATGCAGGGTCTGCTGCCTCCGTGGCTCTTGGCAGGAGAGTGTTGGCTCATTTGCTCTTCAGTGCTTGCCCACATTATTTTTATTTGTTCCCAGGCACTGAGAGCCTGCCCTAGTCTTCTTTGCTCTCTTCATAAAAGGAGGGGCTGGTTGGTGGCTTGAGCAAGGAGGATCTGCCCAGGTAAATGTGAGTTGAGCATCTGCAGTGTGTTTCAGGCAGGGCTGAAGAGAAGCGTCCATCTTGCTGCTGCTGGTAGAGTGCTGTCTGTGATGGGGAGGAGAGGCTGATGGAGATGTTGGAAATGTTCCCATAAACTCATGTCATAAAACTTTTTGACCATAGGAAGTGGACATGGCATAAGTCATACAACAAATCGGGTGCTCTCAGAAGTGTGGTATCTACTTAAACCAGGACTAACTTGATCTGAGAGGACTTGTGAGGAAAAGTTTGATGCCATGAAATATTCACTGTATAGGTCAGAGGAAAGTTGTCATCACATCCGGGCTGTGGGTTTTTTCCCTTTTGTTCACTGCACCACTGACATTTAAAAGCCAGTGATGATTTTGATTACAGGTGTGCTGCAGATGCCTGGGTGAGACAAACCTTGTGCATGTACAGTCCCCGAGGCTGGGAGCCTCTGCAGTCACAGCAGTTGCATTTGGTCTCAAATTATGTTGTGGGAGTAGGCTTCTTTGTTGTCTAGGAAGCTATTTCATGACCTAGAAAGACGGATGAATTGTGGTGTATCGTTTCTAGTGAGATGGAATTCCCCTTTCTGAAGTGCTGGTGAACAGTAAAATAGAAATGACTGTGTTAGCTCTAACCAAAGAGTATCACAAGGTCATAACCTATTTCTGATCAGGTTTGTTCTAATGCTACATCTGCTTTGCTTACGAAGGATGCCTTCCTAATTTGTGTTCTTGAGGTGTCGAAGCAAAACATTACTTGATTTCTTTTTGCAATGTTATGACTTTTTCACTTGCATTTTGAGTATCAGTGGGAAAAAATAATTAATTCCCAGTGTTTTCTTAAATCTGGCATAACCTGTTGCACTTGTTGCTGTGGTTTCCTGAGAAAAGAGTGCTGGGTGTTGTAGGGTGAGTTGTCCATGCTCTATTTAAAAAGAATGAAAGGTGTGGAAAAACAGTGGTGGCATTTTCCTACCCTGTGCTGCCTGGAACTGCTCGCCAGGGCTCCAAACCCCATCATCCTGCCTGGGGACACCCCTGCTGTCTGGGGCTCCCTGTGGGGTGGGGGTTTCCCAGGAGGGAATAAATTGCTCAGATCAAGCTCTAATGTCTCATGCTTTCCTTTTTCAGCAGTCACACAGTAAGAGGTTACCTGGCAGCCTGGGGACTCAGGGTGGAAGGGCTCAGTGTGGGTACAAGCTGGAGCTGTTTGGTGGAGGTGCCTTGGAGCCCTGCTTGCTCCTGGCGCTTTCCAACAGTCTGGGGATTAAAGACAGGCATGAAAAAGCCTTAAGAAAAAAGCCAATGCCACATGAGTTGTTTTAAGAAAGAACTGGGGTTTTTTTTCTCTTTAAATTCATTCTAGTTTCAGATAAAAGCCTTGTCTCATTCTTCGTTCTACTAAGAGCCAAATCCCATCTTTTCCTAGACAGAGTTATTACTAATGACTTGGAAGGAGGAGGCTTGTTTGCCTGCTTTGGGCTGTTTGTTCCTTCACAGACGTTCCCTACCCCAGGGGACCCTGGGGCTGATGTTCAGGGGATCTGAATGGCAGGAAGGAGGAAGCACAGCTGGCAGCTCTCCTTCAAGGTGCCCCAGTCTGTGGTCCTTGGGGCTCCTTGTCTGTTGAAGCTGAGCAGTGTCAAAGCTGGGACCTGCTGCAGCCTTGGCCTGGGTTCACCCATAGTGAGGTGGATGCTCCTGTGGCAGCACATCCCTTGGATTCCCTTTGCTGCTGTTGGACCATGTGAGATGGATGGATGAAGAGCACCATGCTGGTGTCATGGCCCACTGGACACTTCCCTACTGAATCCAGGCTAGACATGAAACCACTGAAAAACAGGATGACAAAGCACTTGGAACAGATGAGAGGTGATTCTGTGGTGAAGAGGGCTGAGCTTTTACTGAAGACAGCACGTGAATGGTCCAAAGAGGCACATAAAAGAAACTGGGAGTCAATTGGGCTTCTCAGTGTCTTCCATATTTGTAGAAGAATTGGATTCCCTTCCGAGTCCAACTTGCCATGCTATATTTGCAATAAACTATTGGGTCTAATCCCAGTTGCGAGGCAAACAACAGCTTTTGTTGCCAAGCATATTTTCTCACTTATCACAAATCAGTGGGGTGGAACATATGTCAGAGGAGCGTCTGTCCTAGGCTGCCTGGTTGGAAGGTCAGCCCACCAGGATGTTCTGCTGGACAGACAGCTCAGCATCTCCAGAGCAGCCACTCTTGGCCTGCCAGGGGTGCTGGGTGGGCTGCACCTGAAGCCCCAGCTGGGGGGTCCAAACATATTTTTTTTTTAAAAAAAAAGATGCTGTTCCTGAAGAAAGGAATTTCTGGAGTAGCAGGACATCCCTAACCAGCACTGTACTGCTGGTGCTGGTTTCCACTGTAGTCAACACCAGTTAAGGAGCTTGGCCTTTATCAGCATTTGAGGGAAGTATTGAAGCCAGGAGTTACTGGAAGAGAGGGAAACTTGCAAAATAACTGCTGGAGGACAGGATTGTCTCATTCCGTGTACTGCCAAAGGATGAAATCCTAGCTCCACTGAAGCTGGTGGGAGTTTTGCCACTGTCTCAGCTGGAGCTGGGATTTCAACATGGTATTTGTAAATTCCTGAGATTCAGGGATTCTCATGCCCAGGAGAGGATGTGAACTGTATGAGGGCACAAAGAATAAGTGAGTAATAATGATAATAAGGAATACCACTGATAAAAGTTGCGTTCATTTAGACTTTAATTGTTACATTTTAAAAATGAGACCATATGGAAAGTATCCTTCAGTAAGTTGAGGGTGGGACTGGTTGAAGTAGTGGCATGTTGATAATGAGCTGAGGTCTTCATCTTGACCTCTCCACGTAAGCATGTTACTTCTAATGTGAGTACTCAAATTGGCCATGGTTTGTCCCAAATAATTTTGTTCTTTGTAAAGCACTGCATCATCCCTGCTGTCAGAGGTATGCTATTTGGTTGTGTGCAGTCACTCTCCAGCTCTGTGCATGGCTGCCAGCATTGTCCTCGCTGGAGAATGGATGAAGTGAACAGCCTAAGAGAGGAAAAATTGAGACTTGCCCTGATCTGCTGGCCAAGATGTCGACATCAGCCCAAACAACACTTTTCTGAAGGCCTGGGGAGGTGACTTCACATCACTCTGTCACTGGCCCATGAGTATCAGTTCCAACCCAAATGCAGAACTCCCTCAGGGGCCAAGAGCTTGTCTGGCCATGGTGGTGATTGCACACATTTCAGGATCTCTGCAGGCCCACTCTTTCAGAAGTTCAACAGAAATGTCCCTGAGACCCAGCTCATCTCGGTACCCTGAGCAGGTCCTGAGGACATGGGTTGTGGTGTCAGCCCGGGGTGCTGGTGGTCCTGCTGCAGAGGGGCTGAGGACACCTCCTTGGGAATGCTGGTCGCTGATGACATCTCACGTGGCATGTGTGCAGCCTGAGAATAATGAGCAGCCATCACCTGGAATATCAGCTAATTGGTTTGCAAATATTTACAAAAGCCAAATCCCCAAATCCTCCGATTACAGATGTTCCCTCTCCCGGATGGATTAGCAGCCCTGCAGCTCATCCTGAACGTTGCTGCTGTCCTTAGTTTGCCAAGGAATTTTGTTTTCTCCAAATCCCTGCAACTGTGCTTCAGAGGAGCTGAGGAAATTCTGTTTCTTGAGTTTTCTACCTCTGATTCTCCATATTAAATAAAGAGACTGCTCATACTTGTCACTCCCTTCTTATGAACAGAACCAAGCAAACTGGAAGGGAAAAAGCAGCAAATCTGAAAGCCAGCTGTGCAGCTGAGCTCAAGGGGACTTGAGGAGCTTCTTAGCACCCTTGTTTGCAGAAGGGTTCACCCTGTTCTTCTCCTTCGACACTGTAATTTCATACATTGTGAATGAAATCATGTCAATGTTTTAGACAAACTGCCCTGAAAATGTGACCAGCTACACAATTTTGTTTAGTGTTTTGCTTTCTGCTTTTTGGGAAATGTTTTCACCTCTTCCTATTTTTAATCCAGCAAGGAAAGCTCTGAACATGGGATGTTGAAAAATGTACTAGTTGAACCAAAGAAGGGTGTGAGCCCAGTTTGGGTCATTTCTTTGAGAAACCTTCAGCTTTCACGGGTTAACTTGTTAGTGGTGCTCTCAGAAGCATCCCATTTCCTTTTAGTTTGCCAGATTAGTTTTATTCAGTGTAACTAAGGACCTGCCACCGTTATGTGAGCTCCAGGAGTTACTAGCCTGCCACTGTACAACAGTGTCCCCTGTAGAGGTGTCTTCTGGTGTGAGGAGCAGCAGTTCTCTTGCTGCAGCTTCTCAGTAACCGTTGTGCACAAGTGTGAAGCTGGAGAGGTCAGGCTGACCACAGAGAGCTTTTCGTTAGATTGCAACAGCTCATTCCAGAGCTTTGGGGAAGAGGAGTGAAAATGCAAACATTTGCAGTCCAAACCTGGGCCTGGGTTGTCATCTTCACCTTCTCTCTAGTGGTCAGAGCTCTCTTCCCCTGGTCCCTTTGGAGATGCTGTGCTGTGTGAACTCCCCTGCACTGCAGGAGATGGATGTTCTCCAGGGGCTCCTGCCTGCTCCCTGGGCAGCAGGTGTGAAGGGCAGAAAAAGGCTTCTCTGCCTGCTGGTGTTTTGTCATGATTATTTGAAAAGGCTACTCAAGAGCAAGCTCATTGTGACTGAAAGGAGGGTGCCTGTCCAGTGCAGCAGCAGAGTAACTCTGGAAGCAGGGGAGTGACAGTGTGGGGCCGTGTGGCTGACTCACAGAGACCTCTGGAGCACTGACCAATGTCATTTGCTCTGTTATTGCTTCTGCCTTTGCATTAATGACACCAGCAGTGCTTCATTTTGTTTTCTGCTGCAAACCTTTTCCACTTAACATGCAGCAACAGCTCCTGGGGTCATTGGCCATCTCCATTTGTTTATGTGGTTTCTCCTAGCTGGGTGGCTTGTGGGCTTTCTTTGCATTGTCACAGTTGTTAAGATCTGTTCTGGAGATCACCTTGACTTGTAATCCCCTATCAAAAGAGAACTAGAGGTAAAAATGTGGCTTTTATTTGTTATTGCTTTGTTTTTTCCGAGTATCACTGCTCAGGAAAGCAGAGAGCTGTAACGCCAGCCCTGTGTTGGCACCAGCAGGAGTGGGAATGTAAAATCCATATGGGATGTAATGAAATTTCCACTGACCTTGCATGGAAAGGAAGCTCTTGTCAGCAGGGGAATGTTGTGTCTTCAAAAATGTTTTGTTATGAAACTGGTACCTTTGTATGCTGTAGAGATGGAGCCGTAGGCTTTCAGGAGGCTCAGTTCAAAGGAGGTTGCTCTTTGCCACCCTCCACGCTCCAACACCAGTAATTTTGAGACCTCAGTTGCAATGAGAATTTAATTTCTTCTCTGCTTTCTTAGCAGTCATATTTTATTTTTTTTCAAATGGTATTTCTGGCATTACCTATGTACCTGAATTGTCTGTCATCTCTGAGTGTGCAGCAGCTCATTGGTGAATGAGGGCTGATGTCTGTGGGCATCAGGGGAGCATCAGGGGAGCAGTGCTGTGTGGAGGCAGCATCCCAGCTCAGCATCCCTGCTCAGCATCCTTGTTGCATGTCCTCTGCCTGGGGCCTCAGCCCTTCTGGCCCCCATATCCAGTGTCCTTGTGCCTACAGATAGGATGGATGTAGGTCAGCAATGAGTTAGAGTGCTTTGGGTACGGCAGGGTACACAGGTGCCCAGGCAGACTTCAGGAATGGAAAATAGCTCTGCTGGTGGCCACGTGCAGTGGATCGAGTCCCTCTCCAGGACTGCATATGAACCGCAGATGCATTTTTATCAACAATTCTGCTACCTGCTCATAAAGCATCAAGAACATGAAGTGCTGTAAAAGCAGTGCCTGTGGGAACATCCCACATAAAGTAACTGATTAGCTTTAGAGTTTTCAGCATTTGTTGTTTCCAAGGAGCTTTTGTCTTTTAGGTGACCTTCACACAGCCTGCAGCCTCCAGCCCCATTACTGCCATGGTTAAATTACCCACTAATGAGATTGCTGCAGGTGTCCTTGTTCTGCAGCTCTCTAAGTTCACCTGTCAGGCTGTGAGTGGCTCTGGCTTGCACAATAATTGCTTTATGAAGAAATGTTGAAAAATACCAGATTCTTATAATGTCAGTTTTAACCTTCTCCATGTGGGATCCTCACAGATTTGAGGATCTTGAAATTGTCCATGAATCTTTCTGATTTCAGTTAGTGCTTTGCATGAGCATCACTTGATAGTTTATCAGTTCAGCACTGAGTATAGAGAATGACTGTCTGGGTATGACCTTCTGGAAGCCTGTGGTGTTTTGAGAACTAGAGGTTGGAGGACCTGAAAGACTTTTTAAGCCATTGAGCCAAAGCCAAGTCTGGTTTGCCAGTTAACTCAGCAGTGCTGGGGGATGTGGGTGAGAGGGAAAGGTGTGTGCTGTGCCAGCTTCTTGCAGGTCACTGTCACCTCCTCTGTAGGTGTTCGAATGATCATGTATGGAGACATAACGTGTCAGCTTATATGCAAAGAATGCAGAATTTCAGGTGGTGCTGGGGAAATACTCTTTTTTTAGTTTAGAAAAGGCAATTGAGAGTTCTGAGGACTGCTCTCTGTGTACAGCCACAGCTGTTTATTTTGACACAAAGCAAGGTTTTAATATGAAACTGGTGAATGAAATTTTTCATCTCCCTCCTGGAATAGGATTTTGTTGGCTTTAGCAACCCCTGGGTTAAACCCGAGGCTAGCGAGGGAGCTTGCTCTGGCAGTGCCTGTGTGCTTTGATCTGAGACAAGGACAGACACCCCTCCTGGCCAGGGTTTGCTGCTGACTGTCGTGTTTTCTCCCTCTCCTCCCTTGTGTGCATCCAGAAATCCGAACTCAGCTGGTGGAGCAGTTCAAATGTCTGGAGCAGCAGTCGGAGTCGCGCCTGCAGCTGCTGCAGGACCTGCAGGAGTTCTTCCGCAGGAAGGCTGAGATTGAGCTGGAATACTCCCGGAGCCTGGAGAAACTGGCTGAGCGCTTCTCCTCCAAGATCCGCAGCTCCAGGGAGCACCAGTTCAAGTAAGCAATTCCCAGGGGCAAAATGGTGCAAAACGATGGGCCCGAGGCTGCCTGGAACACCAGGTGTTTGCAGCTGCACAGGCTGAACAGGGGGCAGACAGCATCAGTGGTGACCTTGGCTGCCTTGTCCCTGTGCAGGGATCACAAGACAGCTGGAAATGGCTGTTTCTAAGACTTTCACCACAGCATTACTGTGCTGCCCAAATTAGATTTACTGTGGACTACTTTGAGCAATACAATAAAAACATGAATCAGGGACTAGGAAAGAGTCAGCCCCCCCCCTTTTTTTTTAAGAGGCTTGAATTAAGCCACTGATTTGGTTGTGGAAATAATGATAGGCCCACTTTATAAGCCCTAGTTCTGTATGTAGTCCCAGTCCTGCATGTCACAGTGCTGCACATTGCACACAGTCCTGCTCATAGGCTCAGACTTAGAAGCAGTGTCTGGAAATCTAATTTATTGCAGTATTTGAAATGAAGTCTATGTTTGCTGTGTACACACCCATACAGTGTTGCAGATACACACTGTACACAGATACAGGAAATATTGTGAAACAAAGCTTTGGGTGTGAGCTCGATGCTGGAGTTGTGTGAAATTCAAACTGATGATCAAATTGTAACATCCCTGAATGTGTGAATATGTGCAGGTTTTCAAAGCAGCCTCTTTTCAGTTTAACCACACTCAAGCTTGGCTAGAATGAAGATCTGAGAAAAAAAGAACCCAAGAAACAAACTTGAGGCAGAATTCCAGTCTGGAGATGACTGTGACTGTGGTGTGGATATGAGGCTTGTGCTGTTGCACATCAGGGTCCATGGCCAGAAGGGTTTGTGCCCAGGGTGAGCAGCACTGCCTGCAACATGACAGCTCCAGTTCCCCACCTCTGCCTCCCGTGGCCATGGCGTTTGTCTCTGGCTCTTCTTCTGACAGCAGTGTCTGTGAAACAGTCTTTCAGCTGGGATTATGCCCTTTGCTCAAAATGAAACTCCCGGCACTCAATTCAATGGCCAAAGATGACAGCTTCTGTTCAGCTCCTTTCCCAGAAAACTGAGGGCTTTGCCTGTCTGAGGCAGTCAGCCTTGCTAGCCCTTGGCTCTTAATAGTCTTTTTCTTTCTCTAGCCCCTTGAGATTATTTTTTTTTCCTATTTCAGCTGCTGGAGCAGAGATTTCTGCTGCTACATTACTAAATCCTATTTATTCCATATTACTAAATCCCATTTAATCTGTTTACTCAGTCTCTCTAGTGAGCAAGGCTTTACTGTTGTCTTATGCAAAAGTCTGCTGAAAATGAATTGCCATTTGAATCCTGTCTGTCCTTCTTGTAGCTGACTGCTGCTTGTCAGTGGAGTGGTGCTGGGCTGGCTGCACTGTGTCAGGTGTAGGGAGTAACTCTCCTGGAGAAGCAATGGGTCAGTACAGGCTTGGGAAGGTGCTCGTGTTCAGAGATAGAGCCCATGAGGGCTCACTGTGTGTGTATGTGTGTCCCCTAATGTGTTTTTCTTCCAGACTGCTTTGTTACCTGCCCCTTATTAGATTCCTCTGCACTGCTTCCCCAGTTTGCTCATGAATGTTGTTATTCTGATGAGGCTTTTGACACTAAAGAAATATGGTTTCTCCAGCTCTGCCTTTGTCCCTGTGTAGCCATGTGCAGCAGGCTGTGCCAGCCCTTCTGCATGGTAATTGCTGGTGCTGGTGGCACTCACTCATGCTTTCTTCTGGGGTTGTTTTGTCCCTCTGAGCACAGAGATTTTCTAGGGTGACTGTGCCTTCTTCTCTCTGGGTTCAGGGAGCTGCACCAGCCCTGGTGCCATGGTCTGGCTCCGAGTGTCTCAGGTGGGCAATAGGAAATGTTTTGCTGCAGTTGTGTCATTTCTGGAACTTTTCATTCACTTGTGATCAATTTGCCTTCAGCACCTGGAGAGCAATGCAGGCTTCTCTTATGCTGAGATGGAACCTCTCAAAATTAATTAACCTTTAATCAAATGTGAAATGTTTTCTGCGATTTCCCTCAAAAGGAACTTTTTCTGACTATCTTGGGATGCCCTTTGCCCTCTCAGCTTGCTGTGTGGGTGCTGCTGGGGACTCCTCAGGCTACCCCCCAGTGCCTGCTGCTGCTCATGGGGAAGCTCTGTGCTGTCTGCAGCCCGAGCTGGATTAAGACCATCATAAATATTCATCATACATGAATGCACTCATGTTGTGCACAGACACTTCGTGTTAATGTTGGATGCAAAACATTTTCTCCAGCACTGTTTAGAAGACTGAATGCAGCACAGCTGATTGCACGGCAAATAGGCTTTTCCTGAAATGGAAGTGATGGATCTGACAGCCATAGTAATAGTGCAAAGTGGAAAAAAAGAAAAACTATCTGCCTTGCAGAGCACTGAAGGGATGTATGTGTCTTCTGTCCCATCAGAGCTCAGACACACATGTGCTGGGTCTCTCTGCTGGTCCTGGTCTAAGCAGCAGCTATGGGCCAGCATCCAGACCTGCACTTGTTTGAAAATTATGTGCCTTTTCAACTTGTTTGCTTGACCTTTTTTTTTTTTTTTTTTTTTTACAATTCCCTAGGAAAGATCAGCACCTGCTTTCTCCTGTGAACTGCTGGTATCTGGTTCTGACCCAGACCCGTCGGGAAAGCAGAGATCATGCCACCCTGAATGACATCTTCATGAACAATGTCATCGTCCGGCTGTCACAGATCAGTGAGGATGTCATCAGGCTCTTTAAAAAGGTAACCAAAGTAGTGATTGAGTGAGGATCCATCCTTGCCTTTTAGTCTGAAAAAGAAGCTTCATGTAGACTTTTACAAAACTCTGCCCCTCCAAAAGTCTAAAGAGGTACAAAAAAACCAACACTTAAATCAGAGAAAGTTAACAGGACTTAGAGATGTACCTAACACATCTTAATGAGAAAAGGAGAGAAGATTTTGAGCTCTGGACAGTTAAAATGTAAAACCATGCTAACTTAGGCCACGTAAAATTCTCAGGGACAACTTGCTAAAGAATTAAAGCAAACAAAAACTTCACCAATATCACAAGCAGGAAACCTTCCACATGCTGTGGAAGGGGTGGGGACCAAAAGGCTGGGAGGTTACAGCTGAAGGCCAAGTGGCTGCTTGAGCTTGGGCTGTGTTATGCAAAACCAGAAATTTTCCTGGGGGAGTGATGTTGTTAGCAATCTTGAGGAACCTTATCCATCTGAATCATCCTTAGATGTTGCAAAGCAAATCTCTACAAGTGACTATCACTTACAAGTCTTTCCAGATTATATTTATCCAAGAATTTAAAAGAAATTAAGATATAAAACTGTCAAGTGACTAGCAGTGTGGTGTGACCTGATGCTTACACTCCCAATGCCAGAGAAATGAATGGTGGAAAACATTATTAAGGTGTTTTCAAAGACTCCTGGAGGGATGATCTGTTGATCAGCGTCCTAACTGTAAAACCAGACCTGTTAGGTAAAACTTACTGAAGAGCACAATACAGGCACATAGGCAGATACAAGAGAGGAGTCAGCATGGCTCTCTGAAGAGAAGAGTCATGCTTGTTAAAGCTAGCGGAGATATTTCCAGGAGGCAGTGATCATGTGGATAACCTGGCACAGTACCTTCCATGTCTTTACAGGCTTTGGAAAAGGTTCCTTGCTGATTTTCTTAAAGAAAATAAGATGCTGAGGAATAAGGAGTGGTTGTTTTCTGAATTAATGACTGGTTGAAAGACAGAGAACAAAGGGAAGGAGAATTTCAGTTCCTAATAAATTATTTGAAGAAAAGGATGAATACTAATATGACAAAGTCTGTTGATAATACAGAATTATTGATGATAACCAAATTAAAAATGAGCATCAAAGTCTTGCAGAAATCTTGCAGTCAGGTGGACCAGGACTCAAGTTGAAAGTGAGGGAGTGAGTAATGTGGTAAGAGCATGAGAAGTCAGAGGCAGTGTGTAGGAAGTGGGCAGGGGTGAGGACCTCGCCGTGCTTGCCAGTGTAAACCACCAGCAGTGGGCAGGAGGAGTAGGGAAAAAGGAAAGACTTCAACATCGTTGATTCTACATATTACATTTGCAATATTATGGGTAATGCTACATGTTTATTGCCTCATACCATGTATTTCAAAGCCAGATGTGTAACCTGGCCTGCCTGTGAGTTTTTATGGCCAGTTTCCTCTAGTTTATAGAACTGACCTAGAAATTAAACTGCAAGGTAAGGTTTGTATTTGTGGATCTGATACAGGACATTATCCACTTTCCTATCCTTCTGGCCTTCAGGAAGCTGAAAAAATTTGGAGTGTTTTGGCTAGCTGAGTTCTAAGTTGGTAGCAAAATCTCTTTTCTATTTGCATTTTACTCTGGGCCTGGTTTTGAGATGTGTGGTAAGACTATTCTAGATCTGCGAATGGTGTATCTCATTTTGAACCATAGAATAAATTCAGTCAACGTACAAATAAGGGCATGAGTAGAGTTGGAAGTGTTTTTCTTTCAGTAAGTCAGCAGTCCTCATCCGTCCTGGTGTTGTGGAGCACCCACGGGTAGCTTGGCTGCAGGTGTGAGATTGCAGACCCAGGATGGGGCTGGGGGAGGCTGTGGAAACCTTTGCTGTTCCTCTCATCCTGTTCAGGGCAGTGTGCTGGCTCCCACAGTTGTTTTCCATCAGGAACACATCTCCAGGCCCTGGGAGTGGCAGACCAAGGCAGAGAAGGCTTCTGAGCTGAGGCTGCTTTGAAAGAGCCCAGGGCTGAATGTGGTTCAGAGCAGCTCTGTGTGGCTTCATTTTGGTGGTGGCTCAGCCTGCAGCTCCTCCTCCCAGTCTCCCCAGTGTCCCACAGGGCTTGAAAGGTGTGTGGTTTGGGGTGGGATGCAGAGCTGCAGGAAGCCAGGAGTGGCTGGGTTTGACTTTCCAGCTCTGCCTTTGCAGTGTGGCTGCCCAGGGCTGGCTCTGGTGGGGGAGCTCTGAGGGGTGTTGTCTCCTCTTCCCCAACAGCAGGTTTCCTGGGAAATGTAGGACTTGGAGATGGAGTGCTGCTCTCGGGGTGAGGAGTGATGCCCCATCAGCGAGCACCGAGGAGCTGTGCTGGTATTTAGGAGTATCATGGAGGTCCTGGAGTTGGGGTGCTGCAGGGGAACCTGCAGGCAGGTCAGGGACTTGGTGGGCAGTGTGGGGAACTGGTGTCCTCTGCCTGAGCATCCCTGTCCTGCAGTTTTGCCCGTGCAAAGGAGCAGCCACCCCCTGCCTGCTCGGGCAGACGGCAGCCCTGCTGAGGAGGAGGAAAGCAGAGGAAGAAAACTCAACTGGGCAGATTTCCCTGGAGCTTCCAGTGTGAGTCACGTTCCTGGCACAGGAGGAGATTATCAAGGCAAGCATTAGTGTTGCTAATAGGCAGGCAATAAATGGAGAAGCTCAGATATGTCACTGCAGAGATCTGACCTGATCTGTTGAGGGAGTGAGGCCCCATCACCAAGAAATCTCTGAGCAGAACATGTCCTCCTGGCAGAAGCAAACCTGGGCTGGGGGATGCACTGCTGACCCCTTGGCCAGGCAGGTCTTGTCTCCCCTTTTACCTCCTGCTTTGGCAGAAATACGTTTGCTGCTTCTTCCCAGTATGGAACACAGGAAATTACATGTTTGAGACTATTGCTGTGTCCGAAATAACTGTGCTGTGTTGTTCCCCAGTGTGAGATTTAATTATGTTCTGTGGCAGTGAATTTAATTATGTCACATACTGTGGTGCTCTGGATGGAGATTTAATGAAGAAGTCCTGTCTATCTGGAAGGGGAATTCTCTTCTTTGTCTTTAAAATAGGCATTCTTCACTGCCAGTAGTCCATGTTGCTTCTTCATATGACTTGGTTTGCAGTAACAAACCTGCTAAGCTGAAGCCCTTGCTATCCCAGCCAGCAATCCTGTATTTTAGGAGGAACAGAAGGCATAAAGCAAGTGGCTGAATTGGAGTTTGGGCTTTGTGGATGGTATCAGGAACTGGGATGACATTTTGACATTGACTCTCACACATGCAATTTCTTTGTTATAAAAGAGGAGGCAGCAAAAGTGGAGGAGATGTGAGTCCTTCAGCTTCCCATCCGCCTGCCTATGGAAGGGGATCCAGCATCACCAGGTTGGACACTGCCCTTTGGGATGCCAGGAGACTTTTGATGATGCTGGAGACCACTTTGTTCTCCAGTAGCAGGAGGCAGGGTGTTTGGTGTGCAGTGTCTGTAAGCCCCTGAGTCTTTAAATGTAGTTACCCAGCTGTGGTGTCCCTCCTGTGTCAGGGTGACTCCCTGGATCGATGCACTACTGGCAACTGAAACATTTTGTGTTGCTCTATTTAGGAGCCTAAAATTGGGTTTGAAAATTATGGCTTTGTGGGCTTCCCCTTGGCCACACAGGAAGCCCAGGGCAGAGGCAGGAGCTGCAGCTGACTTTGGGCCATTTCTCCTGCCACCACATCCCCACCTCCTGTGCCTGGGGCTATGGGCACTTCCAGGAGTGGCTGGAGGAGCTGCCTGTACCTCTGAGAGACCCTTTTGCAGACCCTGAGTTAAAGAACTCATATTGTGGATGTGTCTGGGAAGGATGCATGCTGCTGGTGCCTCTGTTCCTTATTAGCAAGTCACAGTGAGATTTTTGAGCCCAGCTAGTGACTGCCAGCATTTGTGGGGAGGGGGACTGGGGTTTCCAGCAGAGGAGGTTTCCAGATGGCTGGGGGTACTTAGCACCTTCTGCTAACTGGCATCTTCTTGGCATCTCATGCACGTAAAAATGGGAGCAGTGTGCATCAGCTGAGCTTCTGGAGATGGGACTCTTCCAAATACCCTGATGTTAATTCACAGATAAACTAATTACTGGAGTGCTTTGGCTCGTTAGATTCATTGTTTCACTCTTTGCATTCAATTCTAACTTTCAATAATCTGAGTTTAAACTTCTTAAAGATGTACGTTGTCCAGTTAACTTTAATTGGGAGACCTCTCTGTGTTGTGGGCTTCTTTAGCCAGCCAGCCAAGAAGCTGATGGGATGTTGTTTTCCCTGACTGTGTGCACAAAAACACATGGAGTTATTTGGGGAAATCTGAAAGAAACTGATTTTTTTGTTTGTTTGTTTGTTTTTGGTTTGTTTTTGGTTTGTTTTGTTATTTTTTTAGGGGGGAAGCAAAGGGGGTGTCTATACTTAGTTTAAACAAATCTCTGAGCTGTAATGGATATTTCCTAGCCAAGAAAGTTCTACAGAGAGCTGTGGGGTGTAATTACAAGGCAGGCAGGAAAGCAGTGCATGCACATCTCACATCTGCAGGAGCATCCAGCTGCTGGATTTCTGAGCAGGAGTGGGCTTGATCTGCAGCCAAGCTTGGATGTTCAGCAGCTCACCAAGTCATGGCCTCTGCTGTGCAATGCTGTGTCCCTGCTGTAGGACATGGGCCATGGATCTGCTTCATCCTGCCTGGCAAGAAAAGTGAAAATACAAACTGCTAACAGGGTTGCAGCAGGCAGGGATGTCAGGAGGAAGATGCCATGAGAGTGCTCACAGGGAGCGTTCTCCTGAGCTTGCTGAGCTTTGGCAGTTGCAGTTGTGAAATTGGAAACATTATTATATAACTGTGGTGTAGCTATTTCGCAATATGATGCCCTTTTTTGAGAGACCGAGAATTTGGTTTACTTGGTCAGAAGAGTGAAAATGAGCTACTGAAGTCAAACCAAGGGAATGCAGGTCATGGTCAGGGTGAGCCTAAAGCTTGAAACTCTTGGGCTCAGGAGCCCTGACCCTTGGCATTCAGAAATGCCAACCTTGACTGGAATTGTAAGTATAGCAGCAGGTATCTCTGATTAATCTATCAAATCCTGATAGATTGACAGGAGATACTATATGATTGGAGAATGCAAATATAAGTGATTTGTCTACCCACAGATGTTTATTGTTTAATTTAAGCAATGTAGGGGAACTAATGTAGAACTGGAGCACAGGCAGCTCTGTGTGGAGAATGCTTCAGCCACTTCCCCATATCCATGAATGCAGATTTTGTTAAGAAATAGACAAAGCCAAGCTATGAAACACTCCTCTGGCTATGCAGCAGGCCCATAGCCATGCACCCTGCCAGTCTTGACCCGAAAGAAGTCTCCAAAATGGGGGAGCATGTTATGGGCTAGATCCACACAGTTGGAGTTGACTGTGGGCTGCAGACAAATACTGCCAGTGGAAGGGCAAAGCAATGCTGTTTGTACTTCCAGATTCCCTGGGTGTTTGCAGGATACATAGATTGTATCCTTGTCATGGTTTCTGAAACCCAGGATGGGTGATCCATAGGCAAACCTAAGCCTCAAATAAGAATGCAGCAGTTCTGAAACAGCGCAAGGATTTGCTGTGATAGATGTGTTTGTGTTTAGAACTGTGCATTTCATTTTGTTAGGGATTTGTAGAAAATAAAAGGAAATCAAAATGCCAGTTTACTTTTAAACTTCACCATTGCAGGCAGATTGTAATAGGAGGCCATCTGTATTTTGGTTTTAATGTTTAGAAATGGAAAAAACAGAGCCCAGCTGTGGGTTGGCAGCCCTGTCATTGATGTCTTTTCAGCTCCTGGGGCAGGAAGGATATTAGGCAGGAGTTCTGAAGTGGTGTAAATAAGGCCCCTGGGGCATCTCTCATGCTGTGGGGCTGCTTTGTTTTTTTCAAATAATACCTAGAATTAAAATGTACACGGTTTTGTTAATACTGCTGCAGAGCAAAGAGTCGCAAGTCTTATGTTTAGCAGGGAAGTTGAGGGGGCAGGAGGCATCTGAGATGGGCATTACCAGAAGCCATTTGTGCTGCCAAGGTCCACCCACTCTACTGGCAGCTGAAAGTAGAAAAGAGAAACTCTGCAGGCCAGAGAGAGAGTAGTGGGGCTTTGTTCCCTGTGGGGTGGGTGTGAAAGCCTTTGCTGGTAGATGACAGGGTCCACCTGGGCACAGGGCTGGGATCCAGTACTTATGACTTTGGCAGGATCAGGGTGGTCACTTGGTTTAAGGGAAGAGCAACTCACTGCTTCCATCTCCTACCAGCTCACCAGTGTCCCCAGGCTCTGTTTCTTCTGCTGCTGTACTGGTGTCCCATACCAGTGGCAGCACTGGACTGAGATGGGTGTGCATGGAGTTTTTGGAAGGAATACTTTTCTCTCACAGATGTGTTTGCCTTTCAGAAAGGCATGTTGAGAGCATAACAGAGTCTCAGTTCTTCTTATTCTTTTCTTCTAGAGCAAGGAGATTGGGTTACAGATGCATGAAGAACTCCTGAAAGTCACCAATGAGCTTTACACGGTGAGTAACCCACCCAGCCCGCACAGCGTGGGGACATCACCAATGTTATTTGTTAAACAGAACTCCTCTTCCACGTTCCAGTGACTCCAGGAGGCTCTCTCCCTCCTGCCATCCTGCAGTACAGCCAGTTCCTCTTGTGCTTGTTAGGAGTTTGTCACCCTTCACTGGTTCTGACAGCAGCAGAGGAGGATTTCCCAGAGGTCCCCCCATGCAGGGCTCCTGCGGCCCCATCAGGTGGCTGGCCGGACCGTCTGACTCTTCCACTTCAGCATCAGTGGAGGTGCTTTGGGTATGATCCAGTGTGATCCCTGGTGTCCATAACATTCTCACCTGCCCAGCTCTTCTACACCGTGTTGCCTTCGGGCCCCTTTCAGTTTTTCACGTGGGTGGTGATTCCTGCCAGGCGCTAATGGCTCTGAAGTTGTGCTTGGAGTTGGCAGTGCTAATATGTGGCTGAAACCTGACCTGCTCCTGTGAGTCTGGTGGCCTGTGGATGCTGGCTGAACATGACCTTCTGCTGAGCAATGCATAAAACTTTTATCTGGTGTTAGCTCAGCTTCATCTCCCTGCTCCAAGGAGCACTTTGGCTGCAGCACTTTCTGTGCCTCCAGGTGAAATCGTACCCTGTTACTCAGGACATTGTTCTTCAAGCAGGTTTTTGTAGAAAGGCAGTAAAAGTCTGTCTCATTTCTGTGTCTTGCCCTGTAGCAATTGTTTTATTTTGTTTTTATTTATTTATTTATTTATTTTATTTGTGTTTTTGGATCAGCAAAGCAATATAAAGTCTGTCTTGTGTTGGAAAATTGAGACAATGTATTCGCTTTCTTTGGTTGTATCTGTTACTGGTTCATAAATAACACTGCAGTAGGTTTATTCCTAAGGAATTGCTTTAGTCTCCCCTTTTGAAAAGTAGGCCTAAACAGCAGAGCATGAATTATATTATTTGAAATTTCTGCCATAAATCTCTTAACAGGTTTGTTTCTGCATTGGTTGCTGAAGGATGCAATTCTTGTCAGACCTGCAGTGTGGGTGAACAGCCAGGTTGGATTAAAAAGCCTGTGTGAGATTTGGGAGTGTGTTGCTGATGGTTGGATGTCCCAAGCTGTGTTAATGATGGTGGCTAATTAAGAATAATTACAACGGCAGCATGACAGGTACAAAGCAAGGAAAAACCATCAAGGGCTGGGCTGACCTTATACCCATGGGCCAGTGTGCTCAGAACCCAGACATGGGACAGGAGCATCACCTGAGGGACAAGATTAAGTCAGTTTGAGGATCAGGAGTGTCCAGAGATCTGAAGTGTGTGCAGTTTGGCAGGGAAGAGCACAGAGAGGAATTTTTCTCCTGATGAGTCTGTGGCAAAACTCATCTGTGCTGGAGCTGAGATTTCCCCCTGTTCACTGCTGTGCTCCCACACACTGAGCAGAATGTTTTTGAGTGGTGAAAGAGACTGGAAGGGCTGGAAGAGCTTGGTGTTTTCTTTGAGATGACCTTGCTGCTAAGATAACAAACCCACTGTGTCTTCATCTGGGAAGGAGAGGGGAAGAGACAGATTATTTCAGAAACAATGATG
Organism: Phaethornis superciliosus; assembly: GCA_023637945.1. Lineage (NCBI taxonomy): Eukaryota > Metazoa > Chordata > Aves > Apodiformes > Trochilidae > Phaethornis > Phaethornis superciliosus. Next base: position 547,020 of record JAJQWJ010000013.1, read on the forward strand.
AAGCATGAAGGTGAAGCAGGCCCTGTTGGCAGCCACCATCATCTTAACACTGTGCAGGTCAAACCAGCTCCCCTCCAGTCTGTGGCTTTCTGTCCTCGAGACATAAGGTAAAACAGGCACAATTGCATCCATGCTTGCAGGTCAATCCAGCCTGCTGGTGATGGTTTGGGACATCTTCAGTACTGCCCTGGTGTTGGCATGTTGGGTACCAGGAGCAGCACGTTCCATAACTGGGGCTGCTGACAGACTCGAGTACAGAATCAGGAGTTCTGGCTCAAAGGACACAAGGCTGCTCTGCTAAAACCTCATCTGGCTGCTGTCAATGCAAGGAATGACTGTTTATATTGCCCATGGCCAAGCCTTGTACCTGCAGTGCCTCTGTGCCCTGGCTAGGCTGCTTCTTAAGCCTTTCAGAGGGAAATTCTGTGCACTGTGTGGAAACTATATAATTTTTTACAGGCTTCTCAGGCATCCACTGTCCCAAACTTCAGCCAAAATAACTAAATTGATTTTAATTCAGCCTTGTTGCTGTTCTGATGCAAGTCACTCTGTGGACTCTATGTGGAAAGAAAGAAAGAAACCCAAAACCCATGCTGATTTTAATTAAAAAGGAAGTGGGTGACTTTCATTCTGAAGTAGGAGTTGCTTGTGAAATGCTGTGCACAGAAATAATTCAGCTGTGAATTAGAACCAGCTTCATTCTTTTGATTCCTGCGTACAGTCTCCAGCAGACAGGTACTAAGTTGGAGTCCCTGAAGGAGGGAGGTTCTGTGTTCAGTGCCCTGAAACCCATCAAAGTACTGGTAGATTCTTTGTCACAGAATGACAGAAGCAGATTAGTAAGTGTGAAATTAATTGTGTTAATTAAAAATAATATCTACAGATACATTACCTGGGTTAAAAACAATGATAGTCATCATTCCTTGTGTAGTAGGAGGTAAATTGTCTGGAGGAAATGCTGCCTTTCTATCAGGAGAGGTGGATCAGAGACTTAATGATGAACAGTTTAGAAATGCAAAGCACTTCTAGCTGAAGACAGCAAACAGTGCCATTTATGGCCAATGTGCTGGCAATGGCCTTTATCCAGAACCTGTTATTAATACTGGAAAACGCAACTTGTGTTGTTAAATAACTAATGAACATTGGAACATCTTTTTCTCCCTCCATGGCAGCTAATTAATGTATTTGCAGAAAAGATTCCAGGGATGCAGCTGTGTCAGTTTTGTATTATGACACAAGAGTGTAAGACAGGGGCAATGTGACTCGATTGCTAGAACCCTGAGGCACGAGGGAATTGCAGTTCAAAGGGCTGATTGCTGCAGTGCAGGTACTTCCCATTCAAAGTGAAAGCAGATATTAAAACAGACAGCAATGTCCCCTGAATTTCCAAGTGCAGGCTGTGCTTCATGGCAGCTGGTGAGGACCAGGGTCGACACAGTGAGCTGTTTAAGGCATCTGCTTCAGAAACATGGATGGGGAAGATATTTTAATGGAATCAGGTCCTTTGCAGTTTGTTAAAGAGACCTTTAGAAACTTTTTTTAAACCTGGTTCCTGTGTTACCTTTTTGGGTTCAAGCAGGGATAAATTACAGAAGAGGAAAAAAGAGCCTTTGTTAGGGAAAACTTCTCTGGTCATTAGCAAGTCAGTAGGAGCCTGGGCAAAGGTCCTGGTCATGGTCCTGTGTCATGGGGCTCTGTGCAGTGGGGTCCTGCCTTGCTCCTGACATTCCTCGTGCTAGCACCAGAGCCACTGGAGCCCAGGGGAGCAGGGACAGCAATGTTGTCCCCATGCTGCAGCAGCCTTAGCACTCTCTGGGTGCTGGGAAACCTCCCATTCCTGCCTGACTGCTGAAGTGCAGGACTTTTCACTTTCCTTGGAGTTTTTAATGAAAAGATGGAGATGTGGAAGATGAGAAGGGCTCAGCAAAGCCCTCTATTCTTTCCTCTTTGGAAAAAAAAAAATCCATATATTGTCTATTCTGTGTGTGCACCCTGTGATGTTCACTGCAGAAACTGCAGTTTGAGTTACACGACTCAAGTCTGTTACAACTTGCAGGATTTCATAGTGAAGCAGCTCAGGAGCAAGGCACGAGCCTTTGTCTACTATTCCTTACAGTTCTTAGAACTGTAAGCGCCAGTGATTGCACCTTTCTGCAGGCTCTGCTGCAGCATTTGGAGCCTGCTTACAGCTGACATTTGTGCTTGGCAAGAGGAGAGATGATATGCTGGAGCCTGACCTCCTCCAAGTTAAACACTCCTAGTTTCTGCTGACAGCCACTGCCAAGGAAAACTCAATTTTCTTCATTAAGGCTTGTGCAGAGTTTCCCTTCTTTTGTGGGTTCCCCTTCCTCTTTGATGGGGGCCTGTAGGCACCTCCTGTGAGACTCATCTTCAGCCAGAGGTCAGGCATCTCCAGCCCTGTCAAGGCAATGCCAAATAACACATCCAGGGCCTGAAGGGAGGTGATAGAAGGGGACAATGTGACTAAAGGCATAAAGAGAGAAGAGCAGATGTGTTGCTCTTGCCAGCTCCATTAAAATAATCACAGTGTGCCCTTGGGGCTTTTCTATCTGAAAGGAAAGGCTGTGGTAAAAGTTTTGACTGCAGGAGTTTCCTGGCAGCAGATCAGCATCCTCTATCCAGAGTCACTGATGGTGATCTTGAGCTTAAAGGACTCAGTGTTGCTGCAGTCTACCTTGGCTCTGACCTTGCTTGCTGGTGACAGCAAGAGGAGAACTGAGTGGTGACAGGAAACAAGCTCCATTTCTTCTTGGACATTGCAGCTCCTCCACCTTTGAGATGGGTTCTGTTGTCAGGATGGTAGAGCAGGGTTTATGTTGAGGGTCTAGCTTATCAAGTTCATGTGTAGGAACAGAAGGGTTGGGTGAAAAGTGGCTTCAGGTTGACTTTGGCTTCCTTACAGTCACTTATCACAGAGACCCTAATCCCATCTGGAAGCACTAGAAGTTATTTCTCATTTCCCTGTGGGAAAATACAGAGTGCTCATTGAACACAGATGAGCGCTGGAGACACATCTCAGCCTGTGCCTGCAGCAGGGACCCAGTGGGTATAACTGCTCTTACACCAGCTCTGTGCCATTTCAAAACAGGGCTACAGGTGGGGTTAATTTTATGGGCTTTTTCTTCCCACCTTGTTGTTCCTTAATGTCATAGTGGCCTCAACAGTCCCAGCACAGCTGAGACCTCTCCAACCTGCCCATGGCTGGCACCTTCTCCTGTACCGTGGGACAAATGACTCACAAATTCCTGTTTCCTCAGGTGATGAAGACCTACCACATGTATCATGCAGAAAGCATCAGTGCTGAGAGCAAGCTGAAGGAGGCAGAGAAGCAGGAGGAAAAGCAGTTCAACAAGTCTGGGGACATCAGTGTGAACCTGCTGCGGCACGAGGACCGACCTCAGCGGAGGAGCTCTGTCAAAAAGATTGAGAAGATGAAGGAGAAGGTGGGTGAGAGAGGGACCTGGGGGAGCCAGACCAGGGTTCCCTGCAGGCAGGAGGGTTTGGCTCCAGCCATGCTTTCTGATCCAGAGGCAGGACTCTACTACAGGGGGCTGTAGCTTGTTCATTACTTAGTTTGTAAAAAAGCATTTTCAACCATGAACAAAAGCTGTTTCAGAGTGCCTTCAGTCATGGGTTTGTGGCAGAAAAAAAAAAGGGTCAGATACATAATTGTTTCTTCCACTGCAGATTTTCTGGGAATTAACATGCAGCATTCTGTTGTCTTTGCTAGTCAAAGCACTTAACTCTATTCCGGCTTCGGCACATTCCCCCGGATCTCAAGATCTCCAAAGTGTAACTTTTTCTGTTAAATGCAGAGAAAGCTATGGTTTCCTCGTCTGGGATGCATTTGTTTGTGTGTTGACCCAGCACTGGGGCACTGTCTAGCAGCATGCTGCTTTGAAGGGTTAATCTTCTGTGCTAAACCCTCATAGTAGTGATCTGCCTGAGGAAATGCCCCAGATCTCAGCACATCTGCTTTCCTACAGAGTTTTAAATTTCTGGGTTCTGTTCTAAATTTTGTAGCTTGGGCCTCTGGGCCAGATTCCACTTTGATACAGCTGCAGAAATCTGGAGCAAGTCCAAATGTATGTCAATGTATGTGAGAGGAAAATTTGGCCCTCATAATTCTTATTGATGCCAAAACCTCCATGAATGCAGAGATAAAGGAGGAGCAGCTGTGCTTGGGATGTGCTGGGTACATCTGAGCAGAACTTGCTCCTTGTGCATTGGCTGATGGTACCAGGGGCGTTCAAATGTGAGCTCCTGCACCCTGGCAAGGGTGCCTGTTTCATACCTGTCACAGTATATGTGTTACAATACCCAACACCAAATTTCATTAATTAACACGTCACACCCAGGCTGTGGGGTGCTGTCGGGTCCTGCAGCAAGAAAAGCTGTGAGAGTAGCATCCTCTTTGTGCTCTGACACTCTGTTTTGCTTTTTCAGAGACAAGCCAAGTATTCTGAAAACAAGCTGAAGTGTACAAAAGCCAGGAATGACTACCTGCTGAATCTGGCAGCCACCAATGCTGCTGTCAGTAAATACTACATCCACGATGTCTCTGACCTCATTGATGTAAGTGCTGCCTCCCTAGCACCCATCCTGCCCATTCCCTGCTAATGAGCACAAAGTGTGGTCCTTAAATGCACTCTCACCTGGTGGTAAAGGTTGAGGCTTTAAAATATACTCATCTGGGTTTTTAAAATGTAAACTTGAATTTATTTCTCCCTACGCCGTGTTGTTTTTTTAGCTCCCAGCTGCACACACACATTTGACTTTCCCCCCTGGTTGATGTAGGCATATATGAGCAGAGTTAGAGCTGCCATTAGATGGGAGTGATAGAATCTCAGAGTGGTTTGGGCTCAAAGGGAGCTTTCAAGATCCCCTCGTCCCACCATGAGCAGTGACATCTTTCACTGGATAGGGTTGCTCCAAGCCCCATCCGACCTGTCCTTAGACAACTCCAATGATGGAGCATCCACAGCTTCTCTGGGCAGCTCTCAGTCAGCCTTCTCTGAGCTTTATGGTGGCCACATGATTACACAGCAAAGTCATTGATTCATATTCATGCTACATGTAAGCTGCTTCCATCAGTGTCTGGAAAAAAAAAGTGAAAGATGGAGTTTTCATTGTGACTGCAGGGTTTGACCCAGCCAGAACCAAATGCTTTCCAGAGCTCGTAAGCAGAGGAGTCTGGATGGAGGCACATATAAAGGATTAACTGCTTGGACAACCACTGAAATTGCTTGAATGTTTTCTGCACCTTTCATGCTGTTTCATGAGCATGCCAAGGTCTGGTTTTCAGTGTACATTGGCTCTGTCTCCAGAGCCACGTGGACCTGGGGCTTTCCTACACACCAACACCACTGCTTCATCTGCTCCCACACAAAGGTTTTCTTGGGGCTGGAGCTTCTCAAAGTCCAATGACTTTGGAGGGGAATTTGCCTTGGGCCAAGCCAAGGGAGCCTGAGGTTTCGTCCTGGCTTACTGATTAGTCTGTATTTGAAATAGATAAGCTCTTAGGAAGATCAGATGCATCCTTGGCTTTATTGTTAAAACTGAAGATTTTTTTTTCCTCCTCCTACATCTGCAGTTTCTGTCAGTGGGATCCAGCCCCTGGCTCTCCTCAGCAGGCACTCAGGCACATGTGGAAGTGCTTTCCCAGCCTGGGAAGGCACTTGCTGAGCTGTAGCTGAAGTGGTCCTTGCACAAAGAGCCTCAGGGCAGGAACTGCTGGAAGCAGGAGGTGTCCTAGTGATGGAAGGGACTGAACTGAATGCCTCTGTGTGTCAGTGACTCCTACGAGCTATGATACGATAGGATGATAGGAATGATAGGAGAGCAGGGATTTCCATTTCTTCCTTTAATAGGTGTCTTCATAGTGGTACAGATTGCACAATGCAGAGTTTGTTCCTGCTGGAGTTGCTTCAATGAGCACATAAATAACTCATCTCTAAGTACCGAGTTAGTCTTCTGGCTTAATCATTGCCTAAGTGTATAATTTAAAAATGTACTGGAGTGTTTATCTTCTTTACTAACCCACTGGCATACTTATTTTTCTAAGCATTAATTGAAGTAAGTAAATATGTGTGTCCATTTTTCCCTCTTTATTATATAAAATGTATTTAGCCATATTAAAAACCTAATAATTTGATCATGGAGACACTTGAATGGCAAGGTATGACACCACCTTGTTTTATCTGTGGGGCTCTGCGCTTGTTGTGTGTATTCCTTCTCTCTCTTTCTCATTTGTTTTTTAAACAAGAGTGACTTATTTTCGTGGAGCTCTGGGGACTTCGATTTCCTGGAGAGCTGCTGAGTTCCATTTTAGCTCCGGCTGTTTATATTATCCCTCCCAACTGTATTTCCTTGCTGACACTTCCACTGGAGTCAGCAGATGGCTTTTCTTCCGCACTCCAGGAATCCCTTCAGGGGACTTTAAAGCATCTTCAACTCTGTGCAGCTAAATTCCCCTGATTATATGTTCTTTTCACCAAAGGAAGCAAGATATGGGATGTGTGAGCTGCACACAGGTGTTCTAGTTTTAAATCCTCAAAGAAAGAGCAGTCTACTTGAACAGACTTTGGAGCAAGTTTGGTGTATTTTGATTAATGATGTAGCGGGGGTTCTCTCCAGGGCAGGAGGGGTGAGGGGGCTCCTGCACACCCTTCATATCAAGCACAAATTGCCACGTGCAGCTTTTTGATTTGCAGGCAAATCTGAACCAGCAGGACAGTGGGGCAGCTGATTAGCAGTGTTTCCCCCAGATCCCAGGGGCTCAGTGTCATCCATTAGGCACAGCCTCGGTGTTTCTTGTGCCCTCCCATCACTGCAGAACGGTGACTTTTCTAACAAAGCTGTCCTGCTAATCTCCAGCTCTGGCGAGGAAGAAGGCCCCAGCTGCTCAGGGAGAGGGAGCAGAGTCCTCCCAGGGCTTTGGTTTTAATGAGAAATGCAAAGGTTGATCAGAGGAGCCATGGAGCGGCACGGAGCACATCTATCCCTCCCTCCTCTCCAATGGCCTTTGTTTTGTCCTTTAGAGAGGAAGAGAAGAATATAGAGACAGATCAAGTTAGACTTGGATTTAAAGCACTTTGTTGTGCTCCTTCCTTTGAAAGAGGCGTGTGTTTCTATTAAAAGGCCTGCATTTCCCTCTCGATTCTGTCATTAACTATGTGACCAAGTTAATCTCTGGCCATGTATGTGAAGTGGAGATAAGGCTGCTTATCCGTCCCCATGGATTCCTATGGAAAATGGCTGCAGAATATTCTGAAGGGGTCACATGAAAGATATCGATGGGTTTAGCAGAGTAATATGTATCTGACAGTGTCAGTGTGTACTGATCCACCAAAAACTTGTTCAGCCTCCTGTAAACCCTTCTGAAGCAGCAGCTTGCTGCTCTGTGAGTCGCTGTGTCACCATACCTGGGACAAGTCAGCAAGTGAAGGAAGGAAATTCTGAGGAATTCAGTATTGCACAAATTGTTGGCTCTCAAGGAAATGTAGCTGATGGTGTTGATGCTGAGTCAAATTAGGGAGCAGAAACTGCAGTCAGAATTGTTGTGCCAAAAAATCTTCAGCTGGGTTTACTTCCCTGGCAGTAAAGCTCTAGATTGTGCAGCAATGTCAAGAGAGCAGAGGCCAGAAAACGTATCTGTAAACATTTTGGTAAACGTGTGGTAATGTATGCTTAAAGGAAGGGCACAGGCTTTATTAGGATCTACTTGTAGGCATTTCTTGCAGCCCGTGCTGTGGCTATTCCCACCCGTGGGTGCTTCCCTGGACACCTCTGTGCCTGCAGAGCTAGGCTGCTCCCCCAGCCTGGGTAGCTCTGCCTGGCCCTGCTGCCTCTAATGAGAAGAAATTGATTTATGTAAGCAAAGAGTCTCTTCTGGGGGTTTGCCTGAGCAGATGCAGCCACCTGAGTGCTGGTGCTTTGCTGGGGATGTTGTCATACCTGGCACCACCATACAGGTTGTGCAGGGGACACAGAGCTTGCCAGGGTGAAGCTGAGCTGCACCTTGTGAACAATTTATTCCTCAGGTGAATACCACAGACATTGGGATTGGCTTGCTAAATCTATCAGGCACATGTACCAAGTGTTCTATGATTTATAGGCATCATTCAGTCTGTAAATTTTACTGCCTGAAGACCATGAGCAGTCTTTGCCTGATAGACCTTGTTTGTTGTCTAACAGTCTTTTCCTTCAGAGAAAAGAATTTCTTCTTAATGCTTTTCCCAGTAGCTTGAAAGAATAGCCTCAAGGTCTTGATGTCCTTTAAAAGATTAATTTACCTGTGCATTCATCCTAACAAAACAAAATGAAAACCCCATCCTTCCAAAAACCAAACAAAACCCTTGGCTCATCAAAAACCCAAACCACCAACCAACCAAAAACCCTATTAAAGATCCCTAAGAAAATTTAGGAGCAGCACTAGAGGGAGATGGAGCAAGGTAAAAATTACATAAAAATCCTCCAGAAAGAAACTTTCTCCAGAGACCACAGGGTTAATAACTGTAGCTGGGTTTTGAAAAGGGCTAAGTAATGTTTGGCTCTGTAATATTTATAGTTAAGGAACCTTTGATCAGAAATAATCAAATCTCATGCTCCAGGGCACGTGTTGGTTACTGCAGGGGTCAGGGAGGATCCTGTCCTTCCCTGCCACATCCACACCTGATTCCTTGTTTGGCTGAAAGGAAAGCAGTTGTTCAGGAGCTGCTGTGGTTGTTGCCTGTTCTTAGTGCACTTCCAGGGCTGCCCCCACTTCTCAGTGCTGGGAGTTGATGGCTGCTGCTCCTCCTCTCAGCATCACTGCTTCCCTCTCCTGCCTGGCACCAGATGTGCTGGGGAACACGAGGGGCAGCACTCATCAAACCAGGCAGCCCAGGCATTTATTTGCTTCTTTCCATCTTTCCTGAGCAATTATATGTGGCTGCTGATGCGTCTCAGCCCTTTCTGCCTCCTGGTGCAGTTTAATTTCCCTTGCTGCCTGGATCCATCTGGCAGTGTGCAGAGCCTGTTGGTTGTGGGGTGCTGGTTTTTCAGAGGCATTTCTCATACCTTGGCTGGAATACCATTTGTAACCAGGTTTGGTTTGATGCTGTTCTGCTTTGAGGGGAGTGCAGTGAGTGCAGGCCACAGAGGTGCAACTCTTTTGTCTCTTGCATATTTAATTCTTAGCAAATACATGTGCTCCATAAAACCAAATGAGAACATGAGCAGTTTGTATTCTTTTTGAACGTCCCTCCTAGGATCTGAAGATACTTTCAGGTATGATTCAGGCTCCTGGAGCACCCAGTGTGTCCTGGGGCAGAGCTGGCTCTCCCTTAGCTGCCTGATCCCGTTGCCCAAGGGAAGATGTTGAGATGCTTGTGCAGGGCTGGAGACTCGCTGGCTTTCCTCCTGGCCTTGGGCAGACATTTTAATATCCCTTTTTCCACTTCTGTGTCTACAGTGGAGTTACTGGCACTGAGGTTACTGGCCAGTGGTGGTCTTCTGCAGCCCCAGGCCCTCCTCTGGTGCAGCCCTGCAGTGTGTGGTGGGAGACACACAGAGATTTGGCTGCTTCCACGGTGCTTTGACCAAACCCAGCTTGTTTAACCTCTGGGGTGTTGGTTTGTTTCTCAAGTTGAACACTGTAATAATTCCACCCCTTGCAGGGGTGTTACCAGACTTAATGAATTAATATACCAAGAGCTTTGAGCTCCCCAGATGAAAGGCACTGCAGAAGGGCTAAGGATTATTATTTGTGGTTCTAATTTAGTTTCCATCAAAGAGATGAGAGGGGTGAGAAAATGCCATTTGTTCTGGAGCTGAGAGCAGGAGTTTGAAGTCTTTTTTTTTTTTCTTTCTTTTTCTTTTTCTTTTCCCCTCCCCTTTGTGTGTTTCTCTGAGAATTGCATGGAAGCCCCTGCTCTGTCTTTTCTTCTGGGGGCACCAGTGTGTGAAGCAGCTGACACAGTGCTAATCACTGGGGACTTAAAGGGCTGGGGCACGTCAGGAAAGTGCCTGCCCTGGTTTTCAGTAGCAGCCATTTCTGGGCATGGCAAATAACTACTAGCCTCGGGGCCACTGCAGCATTCAAAGTGAAAAGAACATTTCACATGGAATGTCTTCTCAAAAGATTCTGGCATTATTAGCCTGAGCCCTGTTTCCTTGGACTCTGGCGTTCAGCAGTTTTCCTTTGCAATAGCTCAATCCTGGATCCTTTGGGAATTCCCACCCTTGGACAGTGGCAGATATTTTCAGCTGGGAAGGGCAGGACAGCTGCAGTGCTACATCCTCTCCACTCAGTGGTTTTGGCGTGCAGACCTTTACAGGATTTCATGCTGAAATTGCCTGGTGGGGGAGGCTCACAGCACTCTGACAAGGTCTTGCCCCAAGTGGTGAATAGAAATCTGCCCTGATTCCTTGGTTCTTGTGTTTCTTACTGACTTAAGAAAGCATAGCTCTACCAGTCCATAACTGCCCATGTTTTCAACTAACAAGATTAGAAGCTAAGTAGAAGCAGGATAATTGTTGGATTATGACCATTCAGGAGGTCCTGCAGAAATCCTCATTATTGCCTGTGTAGTTTCACTGCTGTAAAAGATGAGATGGCGTCAGGCAAGCTGTACCTCCTGTATCTCCTCCTGGGAATCATCCTCCTGTGGTTTTACTGCTGCTGTCAAACCAAATACAGCTCTGCTGTGTCTCGATGGGACCTGAGGGTTGTCTCCTCAGATTGGCAGAAAGCAGGAGATGACTTCTTGGGTGGGAGCTGCTTGTGGCACCCGCTGAGTTTTCATATTTCACTTGGGCTCCATCAGTGGCGATGTTCTGATGCAGAATCCTGGTTTGTGCTGTGCTGGGGCTGAAGTGGACTCACTGTGTGCCTGCTGGGGTGGTTTGGTTACAGCCTGGGCAGAGAGGACTTCCCACTTGTTCTTTAATCTGTGTGGCAGAGATGTGTCCTAATTTGTGCAACAGGAACAGCCCCTTGTGCTTTGCTGGGCTGTCCTTACAGCCCCTTGGGCTCATCCTTTGCTCTCCTCCTGCTTCCGCTGTCCTCTCCTGCCCTGCCTTTCTCTGCAGAACAACACCTGGTGACCTCCCAAGTTTTGGGTCCTTCCTTGGTGCCCACCCTTGCCCCCCACATTCCTCTGGGAGCAGAGCAGAGCCCTGTGCTGTGTCAGGACCCCTGTTGGGGGCTGGGAGGAGAGCTGCTAAGAGTTTTTTGCTCAGCTGTGATTAAGTGTTCATAGCAGCAAATCCCTGTGCTGTTGCTATACTTAACATGCCAAACTCAATTATATTGAGAAGGGAGTTTTAAAACAGGCTTTTGTCTAATGTACAATATTTTGGCAGCAATTAGCTCCAAGTTTTATCATTTTCCCCAAGGTGAACATGAGAAGGATCAGTCATGCATGAGGAACTGCTTCATCTGAGAGGAAGACAGCTTCCTAGTGAGGACAGGAGGGTTTACACATGTAGGACATGGGTTTTGGTGCCACTTTGCTTTGAATATCTATCTGTGTTTGATATCTTTGGGAAAAGCTGTCTTTGTGTTAAGAAGTGCTTGCAGAGCAGTTCACAAGGCAAAGGCCAAGCAGTGGCACCGACCCTCTGGCCATTTCTTTCCTTGTGCCACCTCTGGGATGTGCCATGCTTTATTTTGCTGTTTCCATGCACGTGACCCTCCAGAAGCAGGGTGGGGGTGTTGGTGTGAACACTTCCTCTGTGTTCCTCAGTGCTGTGACCTGGGCTTCCACGCCAGCCTGGCTCGGACCTTCAGGACGTACCTGTCTGCTGAGTACAACCTGGAGACCTCCCGCCACGAGGGCCTGGACATCATTGAGAATGCTGTGGACAACCTGGACGCACGGAGCGACAAGCACACCATCATGGACATGTGCAACCAGGTCTTCTGCCCACCACTGAAGTTTGAGTTCCAGCCTCACATGGGGGATGAGGTAGGGTACTCACCCGGGGGGCTGCAGAGCTGCTTGCTGCCTAGCGTGGCCTGGCATCCTCCTCTGCTTAACCACCACTGTTACCTTATTTCTGACTCCTTACCCCTCTGTGCTGCATTCACGCGCTGCTATTTGTGTTCCCTTTCTTAATGAGACACCTTGCTCGTTAGGGCTGCTCCTTTCAGCCTCCTTTTCTGCCTCTTGCTCTCTCTCTCCTGGTCAGGAAGCCAGCACTGGGGTCTTCATCCTCAGCTGAGCTGCCCGAGGGATTTGAGAAGTGGAGCTTTGATTTCCCTGCTGTAATGGGGAGACCTCAGAGTGCAGCTTTCAAATGCTGGGTAGAAAATGCTTGTGCTGGCCTGGATCCAGGGTGCTGCTGATTAGAAATAGGGTGATGCAGCCTCCCTGGAGGCTGGGAGGAACTTGTGGGTGCTGGAGAGAAGGCTTAGGCATGTAAACGTGTGTGTCTGCCCAGTGCACGACCTGCTGACTGCTCCTCTGTCTCTCTCTGCCCCAGGTGTGTCAGGTCAGTGCCCAGCAGCCCGTGCAGACAGAGCTGCTGATGCGGTACCACCAGCTCCAGTCACGACTAGCTACCCTCAAGATAGAGAACGAAGAGGTGAGAGCTGCTCTGAGTCTGGTGTTTGGGCTTTTGCCCCGTGCCCAGGGGGCTTGCTGGTGTGCTCAGAGCCCCCGCGCTGACAGCCCCGTGTCAGGAGCTGCCTCTGGGTCAGTTGTTTTGACTCGAGGTGTTTGGCTTTCCCACACTTCAAACCCACACTGTCTTCCATTTCTGATAGGTACGAAAAACTCTGGATGCCACAATGCAGACTTTGCAGGACATGCTGACAGTGGAAGATTTTGATGTTTCAGATGCCTTCCAGCACAGCCGCTCCACTGAGTCGGTCAAATCAGCTGCATCGGAGACCTACATGAGTAAAATAAACATTGCCAAGAGGAGAGCCAACCAGCAGGAAACAGAAATGTTCTATTTCACAGTGAGTCTCATGCAATACAGGATACAAAGCATTAATTGCTAGGGCTGAGCCCCATTTTAAGTGCTCATTAGTGAAAAGCAAGAACCAATTCAGTCTCTTCAAGTATTTGTCTCCTGTCTGATTTGGGGTTGGAATGCATTTCTCAGTGGCAGGTTAGTGCATAGGCACTGACATTCCAGTGTCTGCTGCTGCCTTTTTGAGGGAACAACTGGAGCCACCATTTGTGACCAAAAACTTACAGAACTTGGTAGGAGTGGCTCAGAGCAGAGCAGCAGAATTAGCAGCCTCCAGCCAGGCTCTCAGTGCCTCACCCTTCAGCAGCTGTTTCTGGAGGCTTTTGCAGTTGTGGACCAGTGGTTAGCATCCCACGCAGGAAGGGGGGAAGCTGGGACAGCTGCTGTGTGCTCTGGGTGCAGGCAGCTCTGCTGGGTCTTTGCTGCAGCCTGGGTCCTCTGCTTCACTGCCAGGCAGGTGGAAGGTTCTCTGTTACAGTGCTTGGTGTGTAGGTAATAAACCATCACTTCAGGAGGAGACCTCACGTAAGCCTGCTTAGTAGGCAGCAGTTAGTAGCATCACTTGATAAATTAAATATGCATACAAACTTTCTGCTTGCGCTTTACAATGTTATTATTCCAAATCAGGAGGAAAAAATAGTTTTTGTTTTGAGCTGTGGTTGGGTTTGCTGTTGTTTTTTTGGTAATGCTTTCTGCAGGACTTTGATTTTTCCCCATCTTCCCTTTCCTTTTCCATCTCTGTCTCCCTCACTCCTCCTATCTGTAAGACTGCTTGCTCTGGAGTGCTGGGGGGTGTCCCAGCCCCTCAATTCCATGAGAAGCTGTGTCAGTGTCACCCGGTGCATAAAGCATCCAGCAGCCCCTGACCTGGGAAGCTCTGGTGCTGGGAGTTCTCGCTCTGCACAAAGGCAAAGCGCCTGTCGGGGGTGGGGGGAAAGCCTCTTTGATTTTCCAGGCCATTCCCAGAAGCCTGAGAGAAGAAAGCTTCTTTGAACTCTTTTCTTTGGAGCTCCTTGCATTCCCAGGCGGGAGGTGCAGCACCAAGGAGATGGGGCTAATGAAATCATCAGGACTGTGGCTGGAGCTGCCAGCCTCACCCACCCCCTCCAGCAGCCCCCAGGCTACAGTCTACATCAGTTACAGACTCTTCTTGCTGAGGGTCTTCACACACCTCATTTGTTTTTTATTTTTAATTTCAGAAATTTAAAGAGTATTTGAATGGCAGTAACCTTATCACAAAGCTCCAGGCTAAACACGACTTGCTGAAGCAGACTCTTGGAGAAGGTGAGTCGTGGGTTAAGTCCAGGGGGGAACCTCCCATCACATGGGATGATTTTAAACCAGGCATCACCTTTCAGTCTGCCCTGCTGCCTATGTGTTCCTCAGTGACTGGTGGCTGCTGTGCTTGGCTGCTGCTGCTGTGTTGAAGCAGTGACATGCAAAGTCATTATTTCCCTGGAATGTTACTCTTTTCCCACCTTTCTGTGGGGCCACACAGAGAAATTTGTTTGGTGCTTTTGTGCCAAAGTGTAACTCCTTCAGCAGCAGTTATTTTTCAACAGGAGAGTATATACACAAATGGTCCATGGTCATGTTTTCACATTGCAAAAATTGCACTCCTCATCTCAGAGTTAAAAAAAAAAAAAATCTCTTTGTTAGTTGTTTTGCCAAAATTATTTTCTCTGCCAAGTTTATTTAGCCTTAAAATCCACTTTCTAGTTAAATCCTGTCGTATGTTCCACTCAGTGAACACTGAGCCAAATCAAGGCACAAAAAATGGAAGAGTGCAGGGTTGGGTATTTCAGTTCTTAGTAGAAGATTTTCACGTGAAAACTTCCTGAATTTCTCCCAGGCCGTGGGATCATCCTGATGTGGAGGCACTCAGAAAATATTTAGTCCTGAAATGCTAAATGCTGCATTTCAGCATGAGCTGATTCTCATTAGGAAGAAGTGTGGGTTTGCAAAACACTCATGTGGAATTTTTTCTTTTTCAGTGAGGAATTGGCTGCAATCTTGCTTTCCACAGGTGCCAAGGGAGAGCAGGAAGGAGGCATGTGTAGCCAAATGCTTCCTTTTATGTGTCTGAGAAAAAGGAAGAATAAGCCAGCTTTCCTGGCCTTGGCAGAAAGGCACTAACAGCATGTGAAATTAGTTCATTTTTTTTTCAGTGGGTTGACAAATACTTTTAAAAATTAACAGATCTTATCAGTGCCGATATGCTGCCATTTCCATGAAATTCAAGCACTAAAAATACACCCAGGGAATAAGAATATTGACAGCCAGGTCAGCTCCTGCCTGGCTGTGATGAGGTGGGCTGTTCTCTCAGGGGAGACGCCGGGGAACTGAGCACTCTGCTGTGTTCAGGTGCTGTTAGTGCTTCTCCAGGAGGCAGTGGGATATCTCAGCAGCTTCCCCAGGGGCTCCAGCGCTTCTCAGACACAACTTTCTCCTTGAGGTTGGGCAATCCCAGGGAGTGTAAATGAGCACTTACTGCAGAGGAGCTGCAGTGGATCCGTTACTGACTGGATGGGCTTCGAAATCCTGCACATCAGCCTTCAGTATTGTTGGGAACTGAAGATGCTTTCCCTCTCTTGTGGCTGATTCTTGGGCTTCTAATATCTTTGAGTGGCAGGAATTTGTACAGCAGCCAGCTCAGCATCTCCCCACCCTGGCAGGCCTGGGGGCACTTTCAGAAGCCATTAACCCAGGGTGTACAGAACCAGGAGTGTGTGTCTGAGTGCCTTTCAACAGTATGTGGTGGTGACTAATGTGGAGAGATGATAGAAACTTCTGTTTCTTCCCAGGTGAAAGAGCTGAATGTGGAACAACCAGGTGAGCAGTTTCTTCCACTTCCTCTGCTCTGGGGCAGGGCTGGCTCTGGCAGGAGGGGGTGGCTGTGGGAAGGGTGGTTTGCTTGGCTGCTTGTGGAGCTTGGTGGGATTCAGCTGTACCCATGTGCTGGGGGGCAGGCAGTGCCAGGCTCCTCACACCACTGCCCGGCTTCTCGGCTGCATTGCCTGGAATGGATTAATTAGTGTGATGACAAACAGGCTCTTGGTTTTGCTGCAGTGTAATTTCTAGTTAGCTGGCTCTGGGGTGCCTGGGAGTGCTGTGTCAGGATGGTGTGGTGCCTTGTGGCATAGCTGAGCTCTGGTTGTGTTCAGACAATGCAATACTGGTGTCCACCTGCTCCCTACCACCCCCCTTCACTTGGAGGGCTTTGATCAACCCCTGAAAACCTCTCCCACCTCTGACTTCCTTGCCTGGGAGTGCAGAGAGTGCCTGTATTCAGACTTCCGCCCTCTCCAGCAGGAGATGGTGCTGGGAGTAAATGTCCCAGGGAGGTGGCTTTGATCTGTTTCCAGTCCATGGAGCATCTCTACACAGTTCTGGTTGCTTGCTATGAGTGTGCTGTTTTTCTGACAGTAAGATATGGGCCAGCAAAGCCCCCCCCAAACATATCCAGCCTCCCTCTTTATTACCTTTTTGCAACCCCATTTCAGTGTTTAATGAATCCTGTGCAGTACCAGCACACCCTCCCTGCTGCCTGCAGGGAATGCTGCAGCAGATGGTGGCCCTGTCCTGGCAGAGGCAGCGGGTGCCTTTGCTGGAGGGCTCTGTGCTGCAGGGTGCTGAGGTGTCATCAGGACAAAGAGGGACGTCCCTGTCCCCACAGCCAGAGCCTGGGGACTGCACCCTGTGCCCTGTGCTGTGGGGAGCTGCTACTGACCATGCAGACCCAGCACAGGGCTGAGCTGGATGAGGAGAGCACTCCCAAACCATGGGGAGAACTTGGCTTTGGGAACTTGGTGTACCAGGAGTGGGTGCCCGTGGGTGGTGGTGTTGCAGGCCAGAACCATCAAAAGCAGGAATAGCATGAAGGGTGATGGCACAACACCCTGCTGCTTCTGTTTGCTTTTGTTGCAGCAGTTGCTTTAATTCTCAAAGGAAAACAAACAGAAAGACAATCTCCTCCTTGTGCCAGGCAGGGCTCTAAGTGAAGGCAGGACAACCTTCCCACCAGACAGACACAGAGACCAGCCTGTCCCAGCCAGGGCATCCCCAGGGAGAGGAGGTGACAAGGCACAAACAGCACAGGGCTGCTCAGCTGAGAGCCAGGTGGGATGGGGGTCATTTCTGCTCCTCAGCTACCACTTGAAGGGGTGGTTACAAGCTGTAGGAGTGTAGAGTCAAATTATTTCATTAAATACATGATTGAGGAACCAGCGGGTCACAACTGTCACCTTTGCATCATAGCTCTGTGTAAATTGCACATGCCCATTTGGCTCTGCTTTTGAGAACTTTTGCATGCAGGGTCCTAGCACTCTGTTTTGTTTGCAGTTGTCATCTCTTCTCTACAGCCATCAGCAGAGCCTGAGGGTAGAGGACAGATCAGAAATCATCAGAGATCTTACTCTGGTTTTCTCCCTTTTCTAGATGTAGGCACTTGGGTTGTATGTCCTTCATTAGCAGCAGAAGAAAGCAAAATGTGAATAGTAGTAATGAAAGCAACCCTCCAAAACCCTGATCACTAAAATAAGTCCTACATTTCTGTGGCCTCATTTCCAGAAGCAACAGGTGTCTGTTCCCCTTCCTGAAGTCAACAGGGTCTTCAAGGTCTGCTCCCCGTGGCTGATGAGGACCCTCAGTCACTAGCTGGTAGGGGTAAGGTCACACCACTTCCCAGTGCACATGCCAGCCATTTCCATTCTTACAGAGTTGCTGGTGTGTTTGCTCATGGGTGTTGACTGGGCTCACCTCTTTGGTGGTTTGACTCCTGGGAATATCTTCCAGAAAGATGGAAGGACCATTCACTTCCCTGTGAACGTGTCCCAAACAGGAGTCTGCTAGAGAGAGGTGGAAGTGTTCCCAGTCCCCTCTTTCTCGCCATCTGTGAGCAGAATGAGGTCCAGTTAAGAGTAAGCAGGAATACCTCAATGTTTTCCATGGGTAGCTGTGGCTTATTTTGGTTATATTAAGGAATGAGTTGAGCTTTTCAGCTGCTCTCAGTGGTTTTTTTCAGGCTGGTAGAGTGCTGAACCAGTGGAGGTAGGAGGCGGATATTAAACATCCTGCTTAGCACCATCTCCTTTGTTTTACTTGTAAAATGTCATCCCTGGTTCTTGCACAAACACTGAGCAGCAGTTTGATATTTGGAATCTGAGGCAGGGAAAGCTGCATTTGCACATTGTGGGTACCAAAGACAGTTCTGACCAGCTGTGTTTAGCAGATTTTTTACTCTCTGGTTTGAATGAAGCAAGTTCTGCATGAAGAGCATTCCTGATCAGCCACTGTTCATTCAAGCTGTGGCTGTTGGTATAGCTGATGACTGGTTTTTTACAGCAGAAACTAAGACTCTTCAAGAAGCCCATAGCAACTGTGAGATTGCTGTTTGTGGCTGCAGCTGAGGTTGCAGCCTGATAGGGAAACACTGGAAGATTATGGAGGTGTAAAGTGTTGGGTGGGCTAGCTTATTGCTGTTAAATGCTTCTGTTATCAAGATTAATTTGAACCTATTACTTAAGTAAAGGCTGCAGTCCTGGCCATGCCTTCAAGTTACATGTACAGTGATAGTGAACAGGTCTGGCTCTGCTGGGGCTGCTGACAGGTCAGCTGTGCCAGCTCCTCCTGGGCTTGGGAACCCCTGTGAGCAGGCCCATCCTGGTGCTGGCTTCAGAACCAGTGACCCAAGATAGTGCTGAGGTGTTCCCAGGATGCTGGAAAGGGCTCGGGAGTAAGCAGAGGGCAGGGGCACTGCAGAGTGCCTGGAGCTATGGGTGAATCCTTGCAGAGGGATTTTTCTGTTTGGTTTATTCCTTATTCTCAGTCATAACCTTTGAGATCTCACCCTGCCATTGCATTTGTGTTGGTGTTCTGTTGATTTCTTTTGTTCCGTTTTCTCCCAGGCCCCCATGTCTTCCCCCTAAGCCACAGAAAATGAGGAGACCTAGGCCTCTCTCAGTCTATAATCATAAACTCTTTAACGGCAATATGGAAACGTTCATTCAGGTACTTGCTGGCTGACAGTAAGAGTTTATGAACGCTGTGAATGTAATGGTGGCTTTCCTGTCCTGACTGCTGGCTGCTTGCCTTCCTCACTGGGGTCCCTGCTCCACCCTGCACCCAACCCACATGGACACTGCACACTTTGCCTCCGTGACGATTTCTGTCCTCCCGTGTTCCTTCTGTTCCCCATCCCATCACCTCCTGCCTGCCCTGGGCAGGGGTACTGACAGACAGCAGGGATAACCCAACCCTCTGAGGATCAACAGATCCCCCCACCTGCCCTTTCTGCACACACTTTTGGTGGTTGTCTTCCTCCTGGCTGAGGAGGAAGGTCCCAGAAAATGACTCCCAGGTGTAAGGGGTGGCAGCCTGGGGCTGAGATGGGAGTGTAGGTGTGCTGTCCTCAGCCTTGAGCACACCAGAGTCAGAATAACACAGCTGGCTCATCCCAGTGCCAGCTGCTGGGGTGGCTGGGGAGACACCTGGGTGAAGAGATGCTGCAGGTGACTGCCACCCATGCCAGTGCCTGTCCCCAGGGCTGGCACCATGGGTTCAGCTTCCAGAGGTGGAACAGAGAGATTCCTAAATGGCTGCTGAGGTGTTCCCTCCAAACCCTTGCTGATAATGTGGAGGATGAGGCCTTCAGAGATGTGGGACAAAATATTTTCTTTGTTTAATCTGGGGTGCACTGGGATGAACCCAGTATGCATACCAGTGCAGTCCTAGTGGAAGAGGACGCTGGGCCCTGCTCATCCCAGGAATTTATCCCAGATTTGAGGAGAGCAGTGAAGAGATGTGGGATTTGTCTCTAAGGATACCTCCAGATCTCCAGCTGCTGGTCCTCCAAAATCCAGCATGTAGCTGTAGCCTGGCTGCTGGGAGGATTTCCAAAGGCAGTGATGCTGTTCCTGTTGCTCAGTGTGTTTAATCCTGTGCTGAGGAAAGCTTTAGTGAAAATACTGTAGGAAGTGTCATGACAAACTGTTGGATTAGGTAAACTAATGGTCATTGCCCAGGTCTCATTTATTCTCTTAGGTTCTTCCAGTGCATCTGTAAGCCCAGGGGCAGTGTTCATAAACAGTGCACTGTCACAAGTCATGTACAGCCCCAGGTGACAGAGCTGGTAATCTCTTTAATACTGGTAATTATTCCTTGCTTAAACTGATATTTAATAAAGTAATGCTCCTTAAAGTCTAGCTCTGTGGAGGGGGAATTAGCATCAGTGGAAATCCCTCTGAGAAGGGTGTCCTGTGCCAGCGGAGGCTCCCTGGGGACAGTGCTGTGCTGACAGAGGGGTCCCTGAGCCTGGGGAGCACAATGGGGTCAGCTCTCCTGGAGCCTGGCAGGGGCTGGCCTTGGCCTGGGGCTCCCGTGGGTGCCACAGGGTCAGGCAGGGGAGAAATCTGAGAGGCTCTTTCTGCAGTGCTGATGCTGGGGTGCAGCGTGGCAGGGACCGGGAGGGAGGGTGGAGAGCCCCAAGGTGGGGTTGGACCTTGCTAAGCTGCCATTGCATTTGAGCGTTCATGGCCTCCGAAAGAGATGCTTACCTCTAACTGAACTTATCCTTGCTTAATCTCTTCTTTTTCCCTGCTCTGCTGCTCTTTTTTGTGTTCTCAGAGGAAGGAGGAATGCGCGAACGAGAAATCAGGTATTTATTGGAGGCCTGTCCAGGAGACAGAGCAAATTAACCAGAGAGATGCAGCTGTACTCTGCTGGAAAAAACAACCAAACACAGCCTCTACGGAAAATGAACACCCTAAAATAAACACCCTGCTAGGCAGTCAGACACAGCTCACGTCCCACCTTGGGCACCCTCCATGAGGGGCCTGATGTGAAGCAGCTTTGAAACAAAACCCAAAACTCATCACAGGTTCAGATACAGGCAGCTCATTTCACACACTGGTGTTTTGGTGTGGTTTGGGTTTTTTTTGTTTTTTGTTGTTTTTTTTTTAGCATGTACTGACAATAGCTCTTTCTTTAGGTGGAAATATTGTTGTAAGCTCTGTTACTGGAAGCTTATTTCATCAGACAGGTATAGCACACTTTTTTTGGCTCAGCATTACACCTTTGAAATGGAATAGCTGTGATCCTGTTGCATCAGTCCTGTGTCAACCAGATAGTGAGCAGCAGTCTTTCACACACATTAGTGAAAGCTTTTTTTTTTGTGCATAGTTGACTGCACATAGTATATTCAGCACTTTTTGATGGCTTGATGTGTGTAACGCTTCCTTTTCTTGCCTGTCCTCCTACTAAACTCAATGGTACTGATTTTCAAGTCTCTGTTTTTGCAAACGTTTATGCATTTCCCATGCCTTGTTATCAATAAACCAGTAATTTTTTTACTCTTTCCTTTCATGAAGGATTCAGGACAGGCTATTCCACTTGTAGTAGAAAGCTGCATTCGTTACATCAATTTATACGGTAAGTTGATTCAGTAATACCAGGAGGAACTTTCTGTAGAGGAATTAAATGCTTGTAGTTAGCAGTGAAATGCAGCAGGGATGCCTGCAGCCCTGGTGAGATGGTTCAGTTATAGTTACAATAGCACTGACTGTGACGTGGCATTGACTGACTGACAAATATTTAAGTCCTGTAAGCACTTACTCAGGTTAAATTGCTCGCTCAGGCCCCAGGCCAACAGGAGCCCTTTCAGTGCTTTGACCTGGGGGGAGCCTTGGTTGGAGAATACGAGCAGGAATTAATCATAACAGGCTGTCCCTTCCTGCTCTCAGAGCCTTTCTCTACAAGTGCACGGACTCCCAGTTTCTGCTGTTCTTTACCAAAAAGCATTGCATAACAGCTACACAGACCTTTTCTAAGCCATGGTTCCTTTCCAGGCCTTCAGCAGCAGGGCATTTTCAGAGTTCCTGGCTCCCAGGTGGAAGTCAACGACATCAAGAATTCATTTGAGAGAGGTGGGTTGGCAGGGGTGCAGCTGTGTCCCAGCAGAGATGCTGGGTGGGAGGTGCTGGGTGCACAGTCACTGCTTCATTTTTCCATGGTCATTACTTAAGAGCATGGAAGCTTCAGGCAAGAGACAAAAAATAGTTTGTTGGGGATCCACTTTTCTCCTTCCTGAAGCAGTTTGTCCTGCAGGAGCAGCCTTGCCATGGGTGTCTGCTGGCAGTGTTGGTTGTGGGGTTGGCAGTGAGTTAAGCACACAAAATGTAAGGCTGGCAAACCAGGACAGAGCAGTGCTGCTGTCACCAAGGGAAGGTGAAGCTGTTGAAGGGGCAGTTGAGATGGGGGTGGTTAACCTTGAGCAGCATGGGAAGGATCAGGGTGCATGTGGCCAGGCCAGTGAATAGGGCAGCGGTGAGATTGGGAAAGGCTGGAGGATTTGCCTGTCCGATCTAAGAGGAAACAGTATCCAAATGTCTTGGGTTTCAAAAGCCTTTCATTGATTTAAGTAGGTACAATGCTATCCAGACCCATTTGGTTTATTCCAGAGGCTCAATTGCATCCTCCAGCCAAGCCTGTCTCCTCATGCTTTCACCCACCATTCTTTAGATCCTGCTCAGCTCTCTGAGCTGATGCCTTAAATGCAAAAATGCACTGGGCTGGAAACTGTGAAGCAAAACAAAATAATAACATCCTCATCTTTAGGAAAAGTTTAAAATCTCCACAGGCTATAGGATGTCTCAGCATGGTGCTGTGTAACTACCCAATTAAACATCCCTCTTGCTGTCAAGTGCTCAGCATTGTCTTCCACACACAGGAGCATTTCTGACCTGTGGGTAATTTTGGGTTCCCACTGATTTTTTTTGAAAACACTTGTGTTAGTCCAACTTGATAGTAATTCTGGAAATAAAAACTTCTCTGGGCAGGTGAAGATCCCCTTGCTGATGATCAAAATGAACGTGACATTAATTCAGTGGCTGGAGTCTTGAAGCTGTATTTCCGAGGACTGGAAAACCCCCTCTTTCCTAAGGAAAGGTTTCAAGATTTGATATCTACTATAAGTAAGTACATGTGAGAACAATAAAAATTACTTTGGGATGTGAAGGTATTGATGTCAGGTTGCTGGTTTCTTCTTGTTCTGTCCCAAATTTTCCTCCCTGCTCCACTTGTTCCTCTGCAACTGAAGAAACAGATACCCCAGCTGGGGCTTATTTCTCTCTGTACCTTGTAGCGATGGCATTTATTTATTGGCAAATTATGGAAATTACTCCCCTGAGGAAAGAAAGAAGGCAGAATGAATTTGATGTTTGGGAGATGATGGAGAAGCATGTTGTGCTCTTTGGCTGCAGGATGACTGTCACAGGAGAGGTGTTGGGGTTGCTGGAGTGACTCAGTACATGGGGTCTCTGGCTGCTGACCATGTGCTGAAGTGTCCCTCACTTGGCTTTCACTGCTCATGGCTCCTTAATGTTAATGTGCAAAACTGCTGGAGATGTGATGTCAAGAGAGACAGATGGTGTCTAGAGAGGAATGATGCAGGGATGGGCTTGTTCCAGAATGAGAAGAATTTCCTATTGTTTTTCAAAAACAGTTGTTTTATATAGAAGCTTTACGGGTTTCACTGTTGCCTTTCAGTTTAGATGTGTAACACAGCCCAGCACACCTGTAACACAGCAGACACAGGGAACTGTTCCTGCACCAGTTTTGTGCCACTGGGAGTTTGAGCCCTGCCCAGGGCTGCAGAGCTGTGGGCACAGCAGTGAAGGTGATGGGTTCCCCCAAGTGCCAGGAAACCTGCTTGGTGATGTGTCTCTGGGCTTGCAGATAGGCTTGTGCATTGGATCCATCCCTAATTAATGCAAATTTGTGCAATTTATTAAGCTTTTGGGAGCTTTTCATTGCAAACAAACTCTCTTAATTTTCTGGATACATTTTCTTCTCTATTTTTTCTTGTTTGAGCGAGAATCTTCCTTTTCCTTTTCTTTCCTTTCTTTCCTACTGCTGTTGCTACCTTTTGATTAAAGATAGATTTAAAATGAGTTAAAGTGCCTGGATCTCAATAAAAAATGTGACCTTAAGTGCATCTGATTTTCTGCCACATACATATAGGCTGAGTAATGGGTGTCCTGACCTGAACAGATTGAAGAAATTTCTTCCTTTGAGAACCACTGCTCAGTAAAATGTCACCCTTGCTGTAGGATGTTCTGTCTCATTTTGTAATTACAACGGAAAGGTTAAATGCAGTTTGGACTTTCCACCACGGCACATCATCAAGCCACCTTCATTTCTCTTGGCTCTGGTAAGGTGCTCTGAGCCAGTGTTTTACCCCAAGTGCTGCTGCACATTTCTGTGGGCCCTGAGTGGCCCTGGAAGGCTGCAGAGCTGCATGGTTTGCCCCCCTTGCCATGGCTTGTTAGGGCAGAGGAGAGGCTGGCATTCCCTTTTGCCTTCAGGGGACAGGGAGCTTACCTGGACATGTTTCTCAAATGCATGTGAGAATTAGATGGACAGAAAAGGCACTTTGTTTGCAAAGGTTCACTCAGGGGTGTGCCTGTATTGTCAAGTGATTGATGATTACTCCATTAATTCCTCTGAATTGCAGCCAGTTAGAAATGTTTCTAAGTGCTTCAAGACAATTTGTTCTCTGGGTTTCAGAACAGATATCTGTTCTCGTAGTTCTTATTTGCAGAAGTAGAGAGACCAGTCAGCAATAACAGGAGATAAAAAACATTCCTCAAACAGGAAAAAATTCCCAAATGAAATATTAGAAAGATTTCAATCTTTGGACTGAAGCCAAATTGTACTCAGAATTTTTTAACAAATGTCAGCCCCGTTCCATGTTGTCAGTGAATTTTATTATGATTAGGAAATGTCAGAGTTTGAGCCAGCATAGCAAAGTAAGCATCACTCCACTGACGTGGTTTATTCCATGCATCCGAGGCTGACTGCTCTCGGGAAGGCTTTGGTACCTGTCTGCTGCCTGGCTCTGGAAGCACCACAGCTCAAAGGCACCCTCCTTCCACCAGAAGGAAGCTGGTTTTTGGTAGCAGCTGTGGGCTTCATGCACTGCTATAGAGAGAACTGAGTCTCAGAACCTGTTCAGATTAAATTCCCATTATGACCAGTGGGGAACTGGAGCAGAAGGCTCAGAAGGACCTGCTGGTTAACCCACAAGAGCAACATGAATAGAAACCTCATTTGAAAATCTGCAATAGAAAGCCAGACAGTTCTTTTCCAGTGCTCTAAGAGGAAGAGCAGTTATAGAGGAATGAACTAAGTAACGTATACAAAATAAAACCACGGGAATATCTTTGTTTGCTGTTTATACTGTTTATACTAAATATATATGTGAATTCAGCCATGGAAGACCCCAGTTCTCTGCTCACATTTTAGTGCCCAGCCAGTGGGCCAGAAACAGGCTGTTGCTTCCCTTGTGCAGTGGCTCTGGAGCAGGTCCCTCTGGTGTCACTTGCCTGCTCCTGAAGAGGTTTAAAGATGTGCTTTCTATCCCTGTGTTCCAGAAGTTGAGAGCCCTGCTGAGAGAGTGCACCAGATCCAGCAAATCATTGTCACTCTGCCCCGGGCTGTCATCGTTGTCATGAGATACCTGTTTGCTTTCCTTAACCAGTGAGTCACCTTTTCCCCTCTTTTGCTAAGTTTCTTCTTGCCCTCCTCTTTTTCAAGGCTTTGTTGCATGAGTCCTTTCTGGTGTTGCCATGGAGTGTTGTATTTTGCTCCTTCCTTAGCCTTGCCCAGCTGTGGCTTTGTGTTCAGGGGATGTGCAGCTGGGTGACAAATGCTTTCCTGGGCTATGGGGGTTTGTTGGTGGGAGATTTTTCTGAGTGGGTGGGGAGATCCAGCACCTCACCTTCCTGACACGTGTGCTTGCAGCCTGTCGCAGTACAGCGATGAGAACATGATGGATCCCTACAACCTGGCCATCTGCTTCGGGCCCACGCTGATGCACATTCCAGACGGGCAGGATCCAGTGTCCTGCCAAGCCCATGTCAATGAGGTCATCAAAACCATCATCATTAACCATGAGGGCATCTTCCCCAGCCACAGAGAGCTGGAAGGACCTGTCTATGAGAAGTGCATGACCGGAGGGGAAGAGTACTGGTAAGGAGCAGGGGCAGGACTTCACTGTGTGCAGGAATTGAAGCCAGTTACCTGGCTGCCTTGCAGCGTATCTTTCTGGTTCACAATTCACCCACCTTGGTATACCCAGAAAAGGAAAATTCCATAATCAACCCCCTGGGTTGGAAGTGTAAGTGATGTTGCATGCTTGTCTGGAGCATGCTGGAATTCTAAACTTGCATTCAGATATGAGTTTTAACAAACCAGTGTTTATAACAGACTTGCACTAACTTGTGTGCAAATTTTGTACATTTCTGAGACCTAATCTGCCCTGACACTCATCACCTGCCACCATCCTCACTGATAAAAATATAAGGAAGGTGCATGAGCAACAGAACATGGACCTCTGGGCCCAAAGGTCGTGGTGTGAATGTCTGCTGGTGTTCTCACAGCAAGTTCAGGAATCTGCCATGATTTAAAATTACCATCTCAGTCCAGTGAAAACTAAACCCATAACTCTTCCAAGTGTCACTGAGGCCAGAATTTCCCTCAACAGCTTACTTTCGCTAAGTGCCTCAGGACCAGAATCTCATTCTTCCTTTGAAAGCCTGGTCATTTTGTTTCAGTGACAGCCCTCACAGCGAGCCGGGCACCATCGATGAGGTTGACCATGACAACGGCACGGAGCCACACACCAGTGATGATGGTGAGCACAGGCTGAGGCTGGGGCTGTCAGAAAAGCTGTGCCTGCAGGGGGGCAGCATGGGCTTCCCTCCTGGGCAGGCTAGGGGCTGGGCTGCTGTCTGGCACAATGATTACTTGGCAATCCATATTATGTATATTCATAAGTGTTGCTTAGGTTTCCATCACAGGCTGCTGATGGTCCTGCACAGTGCTCTGACTCTGGCAGAATTCAAGGGGTTGATTTTTTTGGAACTATTCTATTTGATTCCATTAATCCCACATCTGGCTTTTTTCCCCTTTTCCTTCTTTGTGGTTACATGAGGACACGATGTGGGAAGTGGCTGATGAGAACAGGAGGGGATGTGTGCTCCACTGTCTGCTGATGGAGGGCTGGCCTGGCTGGCAGGCAGGGTGTAGCTGGGTCAAGCATCTCAGGCTCTGCTCTCAGCTGCAAACAGGAGCAGGCAGGATGATGAGGAAAAGCAAGCTGCCATTTAGCCAATTTTATGCTTGGACAGTCCCATTAATAGCTCTGATTGGAGTTTCTGGGTGGTTAACTCTGGTCCAAGTGTGGAGAAGGGGAGCAGCTTTATTTTGTGAATTTACATATTCCTTCATCACCTCGCCCCATGCATCCTCCCTGCTGAGGAACTCAGCATTTTCTTGGGGCTGTGAGAGTCCTCCTGGTTGCCTCCTCTGCTGCATTTCCTGCAAGGCACTCCCTGTTGATGGTACTGCAGTGCTCATGAGAATTGGGATGAGCTGGGGTGGGTTCCTCTTTGGGTGCACCCGCAGCTCCCACTGTGATGCCCTTGGCCAAGGCCTCAAAGGTTAGATGACCTTTGGAGGTCCCTTCCAACTGGAACTGTTCTATGATTCTATGATTCTAAGGTTTCTGGTGGGCACACAACCTGCCCCAGTGAAGTCCTGCCTCAGCCCTCTTGAATTGCAGGCCCTGAGCTCCCAGTTTGTGAATTCCTGGTGTTTGGTAGTGCTTGAGTTAGAAGGAGTGTAGAAGTGGTGAGATAGGGTGCTGGGCAGGTCTGTGGGTGTGGGCTGTGAGACAGAGCAGCTGCCTGGCCAGAGCTGGTGTCATCATTTTGGTGGGGATCCCCAAAGGGGGATTCATTACTTGTCAATAATTCAGGCCCCAAATGTCTCCAGGATAAGGAAAGAAAGAGAAGGTAAGTGGGGCTTTGATTGTAGTGTCTGACACAGCCTGACAGGATCCCAGATGGTAATGGGGTCCTGTAACCAAAGAAATCACATTATAGGCAGAAGACAGGAGTGTGGATGATGATGCCATATGCACAGAGGGAAATTTCAACTACTCCCAGTCTGGTTTGTAGCTTTTTGTAATTGCTGGTAGTTTGTGAGGTTCCCAGGAAGGCTGGAAGAACAAAAAGAATCGGTCAGTCTAAAAATGAGATGTTTTGTACTTGGTGTGAGTGCTCTGGGGAAGATAGGGTGACAGAGATGCCTCTTTTTTGGATTTATTGTGCCCTTGTGATTGTTGAACTAAACTTTTCTCTCTGTGTGCTTTTCTCCTTTGCAGAAGTGGAGCAGATTGAAGCCATAGCAAAGTTTGACTACATTGGAAGGTCTCCCCGAGAGCTCTCCTTTAAGAAAGGGGCTTCACTCCTCCTGTACCATCGGGCATCAGAAGACTGGTGGGAAGGGAGACATAACGGTGTGGATGGCCTCATACCCCACCAGTACATTGTGGTGCAAGACATGTGAGTATAGTGGTGTGTGTTGGTCAGGATGGTAAAATCTGATACCCACAAGAGGTCCATGTTGGCCACCTGAAGCAGGTCATCAGATTTTCCCAGGTGTAATGACTTTGGGTAATCTGGACTTGTTCACCTCTGCTCTCTTCACCTCTTCTCTCTTCAATCCATGGCTTGGATTGTTTCTTGTTCAAGCACTAAATGCTATATTCAGTATGCCTGAACCCTGTCTGTCACTGCCTCCTCTAAGCTGTGTGACCCAGGCCTAACATTGGCCGTGCCCTCTTGACCTGGCATTGCTCAGTGCCCACCTGGCTTCTGGGCAGACCCCAGGGTGGTCCACAGAGATGTGCTGTTCACTTTTTCCATGCTCTGGGTGCTGTCTGGAGTTGTGACCTTGCTTCAGCCCTTTGTTAAGAAGGTCTGGAGCTGCCGGAGTGGTGGTGTTCATCCCCACACCGTGGCTGGGCCCTGATGGAGGTCTCCTTTCCCCAGGGATGATGCGTTCTCCGACAGCCTGAGTCAGAAGGCAGACAGCGAGGCAAGCAGCGGGCCACTGCTGGATGATAAAGCCTCCTCCAAGAACGACATCCAGTCTCCGACAGATCACATTGTGGACTATGGCTTTGGGGGAGTGCTGGGCCGGTAGGGAAACTCAGCTTTCCTATGAAGGTGTTGGTGTGGGGAGTCAGTGTGAGCAGCGGGCAGGAGAGAAGGGAAGGCTCCAGTGAGCACTGCGGGTGGTGTGAGCGTGGAGGGGTTTCTGTCTGCATTGCTAATGTAGAGCTTAACAAGTACAGGAGGTGCAATGCTGTCCCTTTCTTGGCACTGCCTAAAATGTCTGTCTTCCCTCTTTGCCTTAGTCTTCTGGTTTGATCAGAGCTTTGAGAGCTGAGCCATTGCCTTGCAGCATGGAAGCAGAGGCCGTGGATCTGCTGGACAGTGACGCGGTCTTGTGCTGGATTCTTTGCAGAGTGAGATTGAGGTCTGATGGTGCCGCCATCCCTCGCCGTCGCAGCGGGGGGGACACCCACAGCCCGCCCCGAGGGATGGGTCCTGGCATAGACACTCCTCCCCGAGCAGCCGCCTGCCCCAGCAGCCCCCACAAAATCCCTCTAAACAGGGGCAGGATTGAGAGTCCTGAAAAGCGCAGGATGGCGACGTTCGGCAGCGCGGGCAGCATCAACTTCCCAGACAGGAAGGCCCTGTCTGAGGGGCACCCCCTGAGACCCACTTGCGGATCCACCAGGCACAGTAGTCTTGGAGATCACAAATCTCTAGAAGCAGAGGCACTTGCTGAGGTAAGAGGGTTGTGAAGGGGCTCTTGGTGCCCAGGGACCCAGAGGCTGGAAGGCAGCAGAGCCTTGGGCAGCAGCACAGAGCCCCTTCTGTCCCACCACACTTGGGAGCTGCTGGAGCTGTGACTGTCCAAAGACAAAAACTCGGCAGCCAGCAACTTCCCTGCTTTTCCAGCCCCATCAGCTGTCTAATGAAAGATGCTGCCTCCTTCCACAAACCTTGTTTCTTTGACACCCTAGACAGAAAGGTTCAATCCCCCCCTAAATGTGCTGGCAGCTGTACCCCCCGCAGGGAGGGAAGCAGATTATCTTCATCTGACACTCCATAAGGAGCTTAGGAGGAGAAAACCGGATTTGCCAAATCAGAATGTGACTGATGTGCAGTGTTTGGAGCAAAATGCTTCAGGTTTGTTAGTGGCTGTTTGTAGCCAGGGCCTCAGAATGTTTGTGTGACACTCCCAGACATGCAGCATCATCATCCCCACAGTGCTGGTTGGGTTCTGTTGTCTCCAGCACAGCCAGTGGGTCTGGGCAGGAGCCCCCAGCCAGGTATGGGTGAGGTTACACTGGTCCCGTTAACACCTTGGGGAACACAGCAGACTGCAGAATTCTCCAGCCCCTCGGGGGGCAGTGTCTGTGTCCCAAAGGCCCCGGGGTTGGGCTGGGATGCATTTCAGTGGTTTGCTCCCTGCCACCCTCAGGCAGGAGCAGCAGCTGTGGGGCAGCCCTGGGGGGTGCCCATCCAGCAGCATTCCCTGTGCCCCAGGGCCTGGCAGGCTGGTAGACCTGGAATCAGTTGCTGTCAGTGGGGGAATTAGTGATGGCTGCAGAAAGGAAGAACTCTTACTGCCCTGTTTGCTTTTCCACCAGCCATGCTCTTTGTTCTCTTGCTCTGCAGCACGCTGCTTGGCTTCTCTGTCCATCAAGAGCTTGTGTTTGGTGTGAGCAGTGACAAAGTTGTGGTTGTAGCACATAGCTTGAACTGGGACACTGTGTCCCCTGTGGGTTGGGGTCACAGCACTTGTCAAGTCCCTGGGCTTGTCTGGGCACCCCACAGCCATGCCTGGGGCTGCATCCAAGGGTCTGGAGCCTCCAGAAGGTTGGGGGAATGCTGAGCAGGAGATGCACAGTTAGCTTGGGTTCTGGGTTGGTTTTGTAAACCTTGAAAAAGATTCCTGCTCAGATGATGCAAATACTTACCTGAAAGTCTGTAGAACTGCTGGACTTGGTAGTGTTGAAGTTTAGCTCTGGGAGAATAATATTTTCAGTGTTTATCTGAAAAGCTCAGTAGAATTAATTGGAGCTGATCCTCCGAAGGTTATCTGGGGCTCACTGAGCATTTTGTATGCATTGTAAAATTAAGGGCTCCTCTACACATGAACAGCAAGGAGGGTTAACTAGAGCTGCCATTGTGCTGCTCACTGCACCTACATCCTGGTGTGTTTCCACCCTATGTGTGCCATTGCCCTGCAGGCACAGGAGCAGCAGAGGTCCTGTGCATCTGCTGGAGGCTGCAGGGCCTCCTTTCTGGGGAAGAAACAGCCTCAGTGCTGCGGGGGAGTGTGGAGGTGTCCTGTCTCATTGTAGATGTGGACAGTCTGGTGTCCACCCCATCACTCGTGATGGTCAGGGCTTGCTCCCTCTGAAGATGTTGAGCAGACTCCTGTTGATGTGAGGCACAGGATGCCTTTGTGCAGCCACAGCTTGGGCTTGTTTTCTCCTACAGCTCCTGTTTTGCCTGGAGGCTCTGCCTCGGGTCAGAGACACACACACCCCCACACACACAGACACAGATGCCAGGGATGGGGTCGTCTCCATGGGGTGTGGTGCAGGCGAGTGGGGTGATGCTGTGACAGGGTGCTGACAGCCCTTTGTTGGTGACATTTGCAGGACATTGAGAAGACCATGAGCACAGCACTGAACGAGCTGCGGGAGCTGGAGAGGCAGAACACGGCCAAGCAGGCGCCCGACGTGGTCCTGGACACGCTGGAGCCCATGAAGAACCCCCCGATGGGTGCTGCCAACTCGGAGCCCGCCAGCCCCCTCCACACCATCCTGATCCGGGACCCCGACGCTGCCATGCGGCGCAGCAGCAGCTCCACCACGGAGATGATGACCACCTTCAAGCCAGCCCTGTCTGCCCGCCTGGCCGGGGCTCAGCTGCGGCCACCGCCGATGCGCCCGGTGCGCCCCGTGGTGCAGCACCGCTCCAGCAGCAGCAGCAGCTCGGGGGTGGGCAGCCCTGCTGTCACCCCCACTGAGAAGCTCTTCCCCAGCAGCTCCGCAGACAAATCGGGCACCATGTAGGTCATGGAGGTGTGGAGGAGCCAGCACCTCGGATGGTGGGAGTGGGGCCGGCGGCTCGGCAGAGCAGGGATTCAAAACCCCACTGCAGAAGGACCTCCCCTAACGGGGGGAGAGTGTGTGGCCTTGGCCTGGTGTTTGGGTGTATGTACACAGGGGTGTGTGTCTGTGCAGGTGTGTGCACATACACCCCACCCATGCAGGAACACTTCCCAAGCTTGTGGTCCCACGGCAGGAGGAGGCGGTGCGTCTATGTGTTGGCACTGGAGAACATACGCTATATGTAGAAGTATATATTAAAACAAAGTATGTACAGAATTCAGTGACCTTTTTAAAAAAAAAAAAAAAAAAAAAAAGTAGATTTACCTCAGAAACTGTCTCTGAAACGTCCTCTCTAGAGACATTGGTTGATTTGGGTTTTTTTTCCAAGCTATTTGTGTGCGTGTGTGTGCGTGGAGGTACGTAGCAGCTGTGTTGAGCAATACAAGGCCAATCATGGAATTTATTTTCTGCACCTCTTGGCATCAAAAAAAAAAAAAAAAAAAAAAAAAAAAAAAAAAGTGGCGGTGGGGGAAGATGTAGTGGGGTTTGTTCTTTGCTGGCCTGTGGAGAAGAGCAGGAAGTTGATAAATGCTGTTGTGTGTCAGGCCACTGGAGTGTCTGTTCAAGCTGAATTCCAAGATACCTTTGTGTGCACGGTGACACCGGGGCAGGAGCAGGGACAGAGATGTGCTCCCTTGGCTTCACACAGGACAAGGACACTGCAGCCACCCCAAGGCACAGCCCTGCCTGCCTACAGGGACACAGAACTCTGGTTTTCTTGAAGATTTCAGAATGAACAAGGACTAGTGACAAACCTGTGGTAGAGCATAGAGTAACTTAACTCATGTCTGAGATGTTTAATTTCCCTTTCCACACACACTTTTTTTTTTTTCTAGAAGAAGCCCTGATGGGATCTTGACAGATGGGACTAACTGGGCGAGGAGGCTTTGGTATAACATCGTTCCTTCATTTGAAGTTGCACAGCAGTACATGAGGGTCTTGATTCAGATTGTGTCTTCTTGCATGAAAAGCATGAGCCATATTTGACCATATCAGATGTGGAACCGATCTGATGTGATATTTTGCACTTTCTGTACTGTACTATAGAATACAACAGTCTGAGTTTATGCAAAAGAATCTACATTTTCTTTTTCCTCAGAACATTTAACCCAGAGAAAAAAATACGCAGAGCCAGCTGGGGATTGCATGGTACTTTGATAATCACATCCCTTCTGCAAGTGCTGGATTCAAGACACTCTGTGCTTCTCCTGCAGGTTTTTTTTTGTCTTGTACAGATTTCCCTGCAATGACCCCTGGTTTAATGAGGTCACTTCATGTGGTCACACACAGCCCCGGGGGGAAAGGGCCCATGGTCAGTCTCTGGGCTGCGTAGACAAACTGCACTGATGGCTCCTCGGTGTTCCTCCACTCTGGTTCCTGCTGTGCTGCCTGTGCCTGGGCAGAGCAGCTGCCAGCCCTCCTGCCTCACCCACCAGCCACCTGCCCTTGCCCAGGACCATTGGTTTGGTTTGGTTCCCCTTTCATCATCCTCTTCTCTCCAGCTCACTGGTAGCTGGAGGAGCATCACCGTGCCCATGCGTGGTGGCTGCCCCTGCCTGGCCTCGGGTGGCTCCGTGCAGGGGGTAGGGACCCTGTGGGTCCATCCCCAGTCCCCGTGCAGCAGCATGTGTCCCCCATCCCCCTCCTGCCTCCCCCCTCTCTGTATATAGTGCTGTACTCGCTTCTATGCTGGAAAGTAACTGTTAACATGTAAACTGTACAAAAAAAAAAAAAAAAGGCTAAGACTAGATGAAAGCCAATGCCACTCGCCAAATCTTTGCACTTAGTTGTTAGCTCGATGTAAAAATAAAACCCAATAATAATATTAATAATTAATAATAAAATAAAAAGGAAAAAAAACAAAAAAGCAAGCCGCCAAGCTAACCTATCCGTGTGCAGTGGGGGAGAAGTACTGTGTGTAGTGGTTCTGTCCTTGTTCCTCCCTATAATGCTGTGAGGGGAAATGGTGTTTATGTACTTGTCTATTAACATTGTTGACATTTGTAATTGCCACAATTGGTTCCTATTGATGTTTATTTTTCTTCATCATTTTCCCCCCTTTCCCGGCGCAGGCTCACCCCGAGGTCACTGCCTCTGTCATTATGGGCAGCAGATGTTCAGTCTGTCAGGCTGGGCTAGTAATGAACCAGCAAATGTGCTTTTAGGGGGAGGGAAGGAACCCATTTGGCACGAGAGCTGTGTATTCATTGCCAGTAATTATTATTTTTTTTCCATTTAGTTCCTGGAGAACATTCACTTTGCCAGTCTGTTTTTTTTTTTTCCAATGTACTTTCAAAGATTACTTGATAGCAAAACCATTTTTTCCCCTCCCTTCTTATATTTGAAGATACGGTACACGTTCCAGTGTCTTTCTATTAAGTTATTGCCTTTCGTTTTCCTTTGGTTTGGTTTGTTGTGGGTTTTAATACAATTGTTTTCTTATCTTTAAGTGCCTTTTTGAGCACCAGAACAAATGCTTGGAGTTAATGTCCTAGGAGCTGTACCCATCATGATTTCCTTTGTGCAGTTGTGTTGTGCTGGGAGTGATTGCTTTTAAAGTTGTGGATTTTTTTTTTTTAATTTTTTTTTTAAGAGTAGAAACCCAAGATGTTTTGTTGAAGAATAAACTACCCCTTTTTAATACAGTATTCAAAATGTAGTTTTAACTACTGTAAATTTAAGGGAAGAAGTGTATTTTTCTGTAAGCTAGCTTGGCACAAAGATGACGTGTATGTTGTAGGAGCATCATAACTGGAACCTGCTCATGTTTCATGAGTAACTGTACCCTGATCTTTAATACCTCTCTAAAGGCATAACGACTGTAGGCTCCAGAGAGCTCACAGAGCTTTCACTGTGAAATCTTATAGCCAAGTGGTTGATGTGAGCAGGTGAGGGTGCGGAGGGACCAGCACAGCCCCTCTCAGGGATGTGACAGCAGGAGTTGGGGCATCTTCACCCCGAAGGTGTTTCTCTGCTGTGCAGAGTGAGTGCTGACCTCTGCCTTGGCTCCTGCAGACCTGCCCTGTCCCTTGGTGCTGTGGCCACCTCTGAGGGGCAGCTTGGAGCTTGCCCACCCTTCCTGGGGCTCAGCATCACCTCCCATGGTGCTGACTCAAAGCAGTGGCACCCATACAATCTCTTCTCTGTACAGACCCTTCAGCATCATGTGCAGATGTGTGGGTCCCTGGGGTGTTGGTGACAGTGCACTTTCTTCCTCAGACTGTGGTATCCCCAGGAGGTAATTTCTGCAAACCCTGGGCTGGGGTTTTGAGCTGGCAGTGCTGAGGTTTTGGTGGAGCAGCAGGAGGTTTCCCTGGTCTGATCCGCTTCCGAGCAGCTGGGCTGTGTGTTCTGCTGGGGATGGGTTTGGTGAGGCTGGGAAGCTGTGGGAACTGCTGGCTGCTGCCCTCTGTGACGGTTGTCCTCCTCCCCTGGTGTTGTCTCTGTAATGTATGGTGAGATGCTGTTCAGCTGGAGTGTCTGAGTGGGTCCTCTGTCATGTCTGCTGATGATGCTGTGTAGATGAAGCCACTGGTTGGGTGTGGACTCATTCCGTGGAATAAAACTGCTTAACTTTTCTCAAAAATACTGTCTGTGGCTTCAGAATATTTGCTGCCTCTGTGACCCCCTTGTGTCAGCACCCTTCCTCTACCCCTGCCTGGGACTTACCCCTCCCTCATACCCATGGCCACATCTCCTGGCTGCTGCTCCCCATGGTTGCTTGGAGTGCTCCACGGTGTTTGTTTGGATGAGCTGCTGGGAGCACAGATGGGCTCTTTCCTCTCAGGCTGGGGCATATGGTGAAAACATCGAGGGAAGAGAGATGTAGGCAAAAAACACCCCAAAAAACAGAAATCAACCCCACTACCTCCACCAGGGTGTAAATTCACCCATTTCTATTGATGTGGGAGAACTTGTGCTGAGCCACCCCAGCTGAGATGTACCCTGTGTTTCACAAGTGTAATTTCTACTTTTATTTAAAATGCATTTAGGTAAAAACAATGGGAACCATTTTGACCATTTTATTTCAAGCCGATCGCTGCCTTGAAGGTCACCGCGCTGAACCCGCAGTACTTGAAGGGTGAGGAAGGGGCTGTGGGGGGTTTGGGTTCTTCCTGGTCCTGGGCTGGTGAGGAAGTGCTGTTCTGTGTTCCCCCAGCTGCAGTGGGACCCATCCACCCCCTCCCAAGGACAGTGTCCCACACATCTCTCCCCACAGGTTATGGGGAGCACAGGGGTGCTGCTGGCTGGCACCACCACCCTGGCCTGGGGCTGCTCCCTCCTTGACTCCATGGGCCAGGAGCTGGGGCTGGGCACTTGCCAAAGGGACACTCTGTGCCTGGGGGAGCTCTTGGCACTTTTGTCGGGAAAAGAGCCCCTGGGGACTCCGGCCGGGCCCTGGGCAGCAGCTGTGGGCAGGGGGGTGGGGGTGGGAAGGGGTGATGTGCCAGGGGGGCTGATGCTCTGCAGCAGTCATGCGTGGGGGACTCTGAAATCCCAAACTGGTTTGGGATCATTAAACCTCATGCATTGCCATCCCCTGCCATGGTCAGGGACACCTCCCACCAGCCCAGGGTGCTCCAAGCCCCATCCAACCTTCACCACTGCCAGGGATGGGGCAGTCACAGCTTCTGGGGGCAACCTGGGGTTCAGCACCCTCATCATGAAGGATTTCCTCCCAGTATTTACTCTGAATCTCTCGTTTTTCAGTTTAGAACCATCAGCCCTTGTCCTGTCCCTGCAGGCCCCGCTGGAAGGCCTGTCCCCATCTGTCCCCATCTGTCCCCATCTGTCCCCCTCTGTCCCCTCTGTGCCCTCTGTGCCCCAGGCCCCTTGGGGACACGGCCCAGCCTCCCCCGGCCTGCACCACCCGTGCGCGGCCACCGGGGGGCAGCAGAGACCCGGCCCGGCCCGGCCGCGAACCGAGCGACCCGCGGGGACCGAGCTGTGCGGCGGGGCTGGGGCTGGAACCGGAACCGGACCGGACCGGAACCCCCGGGGCTGCAGGAACCGCCGCTCCGCTGCCTGCCCCGCGTGCTGCGGGGGGGCAGGGTGGTGACAGGTGCCCCCGGTTCTCTTAGGTATCTGGGGAGATGGGTGATGCTCCCTGCGCGCAGGTTCGGGTTCTGATCCGTGCAGTGCACCCGTGGGCAGTCTCTGGAGTGCTGTATGTGCGGTGCTGCTGCAGGACGGGCTCTCCAGCCCCCTGAAAACCTTTTCTGGGCTGGGAACAGGTGCGGGTACCAACACCTGCCCTCAGATACCTGTCAGAAACTGCTCCGGATTAGCTGGAAACTAAAACCGGAGTCACTGCTCTCCAGCGGGTCTGTACCTGGCTGAAGCCACAATCGTTAAGTATAAACAACACAGGGCATTAATTTCTATGGGGCAAATGCAGCATTTGCATCTAAACTAACTTTCCACGCTGCTGCTCACTTACATAGGTATTGATTTCACTCTGAAGTTAAAAATACCCATGATTATGTATAAATACTTCCCAGACTGGTCTATCAAAGCGATTACTGCACAGAGTTGCTACATTCCTTGCACCACAGGAGTGTGCCAGGTCTGGGATGGTGAAGAAGAAGAAGGTGGGGTTCAGGACTAGGAGGAACCTTTGTCTTGATGCCCATGCTGCCTGGCACTCAGCTCAGGTGCTGGGCAGATCAGGGTTCCCAACACACTCTGTGCCAGTTTGGAGTTTTGCTGCTTGATGCAGTGTGCAGGGTGTGGAACAGGGGCTGAGGGAGCTCCTGGAGCCTGGAAGTGATGGTGGGGTCTGAGGGGGCTGTGTGGTGGCTCCTGCTGATGCCCCTTGCTGGAGAATGTCACGGGGGAAATGGAGGTAATATCCTGTTACCTGTGTTTTCCTTTCTTGGCAGGTTTTCTCATGATTTCTTAATACTGAGATTTGGGTATTTTACTAGAAGGGAAAATCAGCAAGGAAGACACAAAGAGCATGACAATGAGCAAAATATTTCAGCTGTGATAACTCTCAGGTAAGATTTGTTTTCCTCAAGCTTGACTCTAAATCTTACCTGAGACAGTTATTGCAGCTGAAATTCATTGTCATTGTTCCCAAGATCAGAAATTTGAGGCATTTTCCGTGGAAATAAC
This sequence comes from Phaethornis superciliosus, assembly GCA_023637945.1. Taxonomy (NCBI): domain Eukaryota; kingdom Metazoa; phylum Chordata; class Aves; order Apodiformes; family Trochilidae; genus Phaethornis; species Phaethornis superciliosus. Next base: position 585,223 of record JAJQWJ010000013.1, read on the forward strand.
CCACACAGTGGTGCAAATGGAGGAATTAAGCTGATCCAGGAGGGAAATTTAGTGTGTTTTTTTTCCTTTTTTAAACAGGTTGCTCTAACTGAAGTAGCCTCTTTTGTGAAATATGGGCATCACCTCTGCTCCGATATTTTTTTCGAAGGAAAATTCATGCCAGCATTACTCTCGAGTGTTGATGGGGGCCAGGGACTCTTGCTTGGCTGAGCAGCAGAAAATGCAGTATTTCAGGGACCACATGTGGCAGTGCCTTTGATTTGCAGTAGAACCATTTTTTTTTTCCCCAGACAATATTGTCCAGAAAAGCGTCTCCCATCGATTCCTCCTTGAGGACTCTTTTGTTTTCTCCTTTCCAATAAATGGTGTTTCCTTGTTGCACCGACTGCTCCTGAGGTGAACCAGGCCTGCCTGAGCTGGGAAGGCTGTGGGTGAGTTTGGGTGTTGCTGGCTGCAGGTAACCAAAGGGCAGAGGGATGTGGCTGCCCGGGGGTCCCTGTCCCCCCACCCCAGAACACAGCAGCAGCAATGCAGGGGCTGTGGGACCAGTTCCTGTGCAAACAAGCTGCTGGGTGTGGGAGCAGGGGCAAAATGGGGAGATTAATTCAGGACTTGCTGATAGTATTCCTCTTCAGGCATCACTTCTGCCGGCCGCCAGAGAGCAGGGGGCTGGGTGGAGCAGACTGCAGCCACAGCAGATACTGAGTGCACTGGAAGAGTGCCATGAGAGCTTTCCTTTGAGGAGGGTAGATCCAATAATTCAGTACTCAGGTGGGTCCAACAGCCATTCACTGTGCGTGCTTTAATGCTGCCCCTGAGGGCAGCCTCTCACTTGTCATGGTCATAGCTAATGAATGAAAAAATGGCATAGAAATGAAATATGAAGGAAATGGTGGCAGAATTTGGAGTGATTAATGCTTTGAACCTGGACTTGAAGTGCAGCAAGTGCTTTCAATCTTGCTGACTGAATTAAATAATACAAATTAGCAATGCTTTTTCTTCCCCACCCCCTCTCGTGTAAAGACATTAAGGTGCTTTTAGCAAATGAGATAAAGATTTTCTATCCATGTTTTAAAAAAAGAATGGGGCGCTGTGCAGTGGCATGCCCAGAGCCTGCAGCCAGCTGGTGGCAAGGGGCTGTGTTTTGCTGTTCCCCCTCCCTACAGCCTCTCCAGGAGTGCCTATCAGCCTGAAAATGTCTTGCTAGCAGCTGGCAGCTGCTTCATTGCGTTTGCTTTGTTGATGAGGGCACAGATTAATTGCTAAGAGTATAAATTAAATGCATCCCCATCACTTGTGGCTGGACCACATCCAGCTTGAGCCGTGTAGTGCACTTTTTTCCTCCCCGACACCCTCCATCCGTGGCACACACAGCCCAGGGCTGCCCGACGGCTCCCAGGGGCTTATCGGGAGCAAACACAGCCCCGTCTGGTGGTGGGGATGCTCCCGAGTGGATGCAGCATGTGCTCCGGAGACACTCCCGCCAGCATATGTTTAATTTCCTGTGCCGAGGGGAAAGGATTTGCCAGATCAGATCGGCTCATGAAACTGGCAGAGCATCTGTTATAAAGTGAATTCCCCTGGGCCCGCCTGCTGATGGGGACCTGGCACATGGCACCGCTGCGGCACGCTGCGTGTCACTGCCGCCTGCTTCAGCTTTACGTTATAATTTTTTTTTTTCCCCTTGGAATGCCTCCCTTCCTGCTCCAGGGCGTAACCAGCACACCCTGCTCTTCCCGGAGCTCCAGCCCCCCTCTTGGCTCCCTGGGGCTGACATCTGGCTGCTGGGGACGCTGGGGCAGTGACATCCATGTCCTCTGCCACCCTCCCTGCCCACCGGTGGGCTCTGGCAGGCCATGGTGGTTCCTGCTCCGTCGGGGCAGCTCTCCATCCTCCCGCTGCAGCCACACATCCCTGGTGGCCAAGGAACCCTCTTCGGCAGGGAAGTTTCACAGACCCAGCCCTGAGCAGTGCCCATGGGCTGGTGGCCAGGGACCCCTCCCCCAGCCCAGGGGGCTCCAAGCCCCATCCAACCTTCACCACTGCCAGGGATGGGGCAGCCACAGCTTCTGGGGGCAACCTGGGCCAGGGGCTCAGCACCCTCACCCCAAAGTGCTTCTTCCCCACACCTCATCTACATCTACCCAATATCTAACCTAAACGCCGATCTGTAGGCTCACTCACTATCGAAACATTGCAAACCAGGTTTTAGCAGGCTTTGAGGACTGCAGCATTATCCATCTTCTGCAAATACCGCAGAGCTCTGTGGGGTTGGAAACCCTCTTGTGCTTGCAACACACTCCTGGTGTGCTTCGGGATCACATCACTTGTCAGACGGGTGGAAGGCAGCAGCTGTGGAAGATGCTGGTGTGTTTCATGTGAGCAAAGCACAGAAAATGGAATTTACTGAGCTTTAAATACTCATGCACTAAGGTCAGAGTTAATGCTGCCGGTGAGCCTGCGCTTGCTCTATCCTGTAGAGACCCCTCACCCCTCTCTTTCAGAGACTTATGCGTGGAGTACTCGAATCAATGAAGCCTTGTGTCTTGGAAATGAACCTCCAGCACAGAATTAAAACTTATTCTAGTCCTTTAAGTCTAACTGTGCCTGCTGTCAGCATCCAAAGGGCAGACCCCCCCCCCCTTGGCAGCTGCTAATTGCACCCTGAGCAGCCATCAGGATGAGCAAGACACGTCTCTCTGGGTATGCAAATGCTCTCGGTGGTTCTGTGGTTCTGTTTAACCAAGATAAATATCTCAATTAAGATAACCAGCTGCCAGGAGGGGTTTGAAGCTGGGCTCGGTGCTGCCCCGTTTCTCTCTCTCTCTTTTTTTTTTTTTTTTTTTTTTTTTTTTTGAAGCTCCACGGCAAAAACCCCAGCAAGAGCTGCGGAGGAGCAGGAACCCACTCTCCTGTTTTTCAGTTCCAGCAGATGACTTCTCCACAAGAGAGACGACTTTCGGCACGATAACAAAGTGTTTTATAGCAACAAACATTTCCTAATTGCTGCCGGTGAGCTGATGTATGGGTGCAGAGGGACCGCAGTTCATTAACGCAGCCTCCGGAGTGCGGGGTGTCTGGGGGGAGGAAAATCTCCTCCGGGAGCCGGGGGGAGCGGGCAGGCACCGCTTCATTCAACATCCAAACGTGTAAACGAGGCAGGAGGAAGGGCAGGATGCTGGCTTCTCCTTGCAAAGGGGAAAGGCAGAACCCCTTCCATTTCAGGAGCCCATCCTGGGGGTTGAGCTTGAGGAGGGGTTTGCCTTCCCAGTGAGAAACTGAGGCTGGGGGCCGGCAGGTGGGAGAGGGGGGGTTTGGCTCTGAGCCCCCGGAGTCTCCTCATTTCAGTGGGGTCTGGCGTCCCAGCGTCCCGGCCTTCGGGGATTGGGTTTCTTTAGCAAATAATAACTTCACCCGGACTGGATTTTATCAGCCCTGAATTAGTTGTGCATCCCTTTCCAGTGACCCTGGTGGCATTTGTTGAGAAAAGAAATGCTGAAAGTGTCCTTGTGGACGTTCTTCTCTGTTCATAACGCTTCCTGAGCCTCGGAAAGAGAAGCTTTCTACAATTTCTCTTTCTCCCCCACTTTGTCTCCATGCCGAGCGCAGGGGGGCAGCGATGTTAATTACAGCAGTTCACAATTAGGCCACATTTTCCTGTGTGTGTATTTTTCCTGGTGCTTGTTAATTCGTAGATAATTAATTAACAGAGGTGTCTCATTAAAATGCAAATTAAAGAAGGGCAAGTATCACACAAGCTTATGTACTCTGATTTTGCAGATAAAGCTGAATGAAAAGTTTCCATGAAATTTATGGTCGGGAAGTGAATATTAAACATCGATTGTGTTTTATAGGTTAGGAGTTGCTGTCATTGAACACTAAATTAGAAAATAAAAACCAAAACACTTTAATTTGAATTTATCAGAATGAAATACACTCACTTTTCACTGCACATCATTACTTGGGAGGCTGAATTATAGAAAGGGAAAGTGGTAAACCAGAGGCAGTGGTAACTGAAGTGACAATGTCTGGTTCATCTGAACCAATCCTTCTAAAACAGTGTTGATTGTTGTACTCCCGAGTTGTACATTTTTGTCTCATTGACTTTGGGTTTGGAAACTGCCCAGCAGTCTGAGCTATAACCCAAAAAGAGTAGGAAAAGAAAAGAGTTTTATCTGCAGGCTGGGTTAGGGAGGTATATTTATCACCACCCTGAGAGTAGCAAAGTGGCTGGAGCTGTTTGTCTGCAGGTGCTTTGGTTATAAACTGCTCTTTCTTTCTCTGTTTAGTTTCACTGCTAATAAATAAATCCAGGCATAAGGAGGCTAAGTTGACAGGGAGCCAGAATTGCCTGTTCATAGCTCTCTTGTTCTTGCTATTTTACAACCGGTTTATTTGATGAGCAGCAGTTAGCCCGGTAGAATGAAGAGATAACTGGATTGGAGGTGACACAGGCGGTGGCAGGGGAGCAGCTGGAGCCTCTGCTGAGGAGCAGGCAGACAGGGAGATGCTTCTCCTCTCTCTGTTCTCAGGCTGCCTTCAGGGAAAGGCAGATATTAGACAAAACCAATAGAACAGCTTGTAAAAGCTTTTATGCAGAATAATTTGCAGCTCTGGCAAGACCTAGTCAATGTCTGTGGTGTCAGGTGTGGGGCTGCTCTTCCCTGACTCATTTGGGGGTTTGCTGGGTTCCAGAGAACATTGCCCCAAAAGATCACAAGATAAATCTTGTGGAAACAAAACAAGTTGATCGATTTGCCTTCCTGCATTCCCAAAAGAAGAGGTTTATTGCTCATTCCCAAAAGAAGCAGTGATGGGAAGGCAAGAGCTCACCTGAGGCTCTTTACAGTGCAGGGCCCCAGAGAGTGCTGGAGTCTCTGTGAGCTCACAGGACATTTTCAGTTATTCAGTTTGTTCTTTCTCCCTACATAGGCTCTACATGTCCTCAGTTTTTGCTGAGCCTGGGGGCAGGGAGTGAGATTCCACCTCTGGCATGTTGACCCACCACAGCATTTTAGATGTTGTTGTCTTGTCTTTCTCCAGAGTTCTTCATGGAGGTGAGCAGAGCACAGAACTTCATGCACACTCTGAGACACGGAATAACTGCATAGGAAATCACTAAAAGAAACTTAGCACTGAAAAGTAATCTCTTGCTGTGAAATGAAGGCTCCTGGCACTGTCTTTCCTGTGTGGGTGCTAATTGTGGGGACTTTTTTTGCTGGTATTGTTTATGCAGTGCCCTTGCTTTTCTGTAAGTAGCTGAATTAATTTTCTTCAGCTTTTTTTAGGGGAAAGCAAAGGAATTATACCCAGGCTGAGAGCCAAGCACCCAGGCAGAGACTCTAAATGAAAAAGTTGGCCAGAGAATGAGCTGTTGGCGATGATCAACAAGAATGGAAAACATTACAGATCTACCAACATGTCTGTCTGTGCATAGCTTATCAGTTCAATAGTTTTTATATTGGTATAACTCAGAGCTAGTGGGAATATTTATGATTTTCATAACATCTATCAGGTCATCATCAGTGTCCAAATAGGAGGTATCTGCATGTGCTAGAAGAGCAGGTCTGCCAAAATCAGCGCAGACTAATTCATCAATGGCTTGTTACCCAAATCTCTGTCCCTCTCTCAAGTCAGGGCTGTGGGGGGTTTGCTGCTGCCTCGTCCCCACAACCTGCCTGTCAAGCAGTCACTGGCATTTCATGCTGCCCTTAGGCCAGGTCCAACTCGATGTGCATCACTTTGTTATGAAATGGCCAGAGTGATTTTACTCATTGTGTTTGCCTCAGAACCGTTCAAGAGAAAGTTTAAATGTGATTTCTGGCTCCTTCAGCTGCTAACTCTAACAGCTTTTTCATGGAAGTTTCCATGCTGCTCTGGAAAACTGTAAGATTTTTTTCTTTTTTTGCTGGAAATTACTGGAATTACTTCAGTGCCTCCTGTCTCTGGATATGAGAGAAAATAATCCTGCACAAGCTTGTTAGGCTAATGGTGTTTTTTTAATGAACCATTTGAGGTTGTGTCTTGAAGTAAGAAAGGGAAAAAAAAAGATAAAATTCCCTGCTTCTGATAGCCCTTTCTGTTTCAGAAAGGAGAACTTTGGCACAAGTACTGAACATTTGCTGGGAATTGAATGCTGACAGTGAGCAATGGAATGTCCCTGTTTTCCTGCCTGTAAAAATGGAAAACACAGCCTCTGTTGTAGGACAGCTAAGAGGATAAATGCATTGGTCGTAGTGCAGCACTTGAAATGTTTACACCCTGGGCTTGCAAGGTGTTAATGTCCTGTGGTCTGCAGCACCACGTTGGTGGGAGGTGGGCTCTTACCCCACCTCAGGCCAGTCCTGACTCAGTACCCTGCTGTGGCATGGGAAGGGAGAGATTTAGCTTTGTGAAATAATATTGTGCTCCCAGAGGAAATTTTCAGTAACTTATGTGTCTCGTTTAAGCTCTTCTCTTGAAGCTTCATGCTTGAGAAGTCTGCCTGCATTTTTTTCTAACAGTCAATAGAAGTTCTTAAATGACAATCTGGGTAATAGTGACTATTATTAGAAGATTAGGGCAGCCAAGTTGAGTACACTCTAGAGAGACTTTTCATCCCAGCTTTACGCACTTATTTCCATACAAAACTCTTGCAGCAAATCTTGTAAGAAGTGCTGGTAGTGTGCTTCAAAAGGAGGGTCTGGAATACTGCTGCAGCTGCTGCCTCCCTTGGACCTGAGGCTGTGGTGTGCCTGGGTGCTCCTACATCTCATCAAACATGAGAAGAGGGGCAGTGAGTCCCTCTGGCAGATGGTTCCCTCTCTCCTGGGAGCTTTCCTGAGCCTGTGCCTGCCCCAGCATGAGGGACCCCTCCCCCCTGAGCCCACGGGCTGGGGGCTTCCAAAGGCTGCACAAAGCATTTGTTGGAGAAGGGGGAAACAACGGGATTTCAGGCTGCAAACAGATTCCTGAAGAAAAAATAAATGTTTAGTGCTGCCAGTCACTAATGCAATAAATGTCATGGCTACATTACATGTGGTCCACGAAGCAAAAACCTAGAGTAGAAATGTCTTACTGGACATTGAAAACACACCCCTCTGCCTCTAGCAGTGACCCTTCTAAACCCCCTGTGCTTGAAGCCTTGTGGATTGCTAAATGGCAAAGGTTGTATGCATTGATTAAAGTATATGTGTATGCAGCTGTAACTCCTAATCTTGACTGCTTACAAAACTTTGCAAGTAGGAACAGGACAGAATATAAATTACTGGCATGTTCAGGTGGTGCTATCTCTTAGCTGAATATTAATTACAAAAAGATGGTGCCATGGGACATGTCAGCTCTCAGGTCAGTAACCTTGGACACTCAGCAGTGAGCTGGAGCCTTCTGGCTTACCCCAGGTCTCTCACGTGCTTTGTCTTTGCTGTGTTGCTGCCCACTTTCAGCTGATGCTGTGCATCCAGTTGGTCCAGGAAAGAGTCAGGAAAGCTCCCTGGAGGAGTGCTGGGTCTCAGTCACCTCTCTGGGCCCAACTTTGCCTTGGTTAACTGGCACTGCCTGATGGGCTCTTCGGGCTACCTGCACTGGCAGCTGTGAGCTCTGAGCTGCTGCTGGTTTTGTTGGCACTGTGAATAGTTAATTCTGATTGCTATTGAAAGGATTGCTTTTGACAGAGACCTTGCATGGTCCCAGCTCAAGGATTTGTACTTCGTGGTGGGATTTGTTTTGTTCTAAAATTCTCAAGATCAGACTAAATTTAGTCTTGTAGAAATCAATAAATTACTGCCAACTTTAACATAAGGGCAGAGTTAGGTCAGTGTTAAGTGTTTTTGACCAATCATACTCATGGTGTTCAGACTCTTCAGTTGGGAACAAGATGATGAGAAACTTTCCACTGCTTTAAATGTTAAGGAATCTCTGAAAATATTTAGAAACAATAAATGCAAAATGTTCTACAGTTTGGGGGTCGATGGGGTTGTGGTGGAGGTTTTTGTTTTGTTTTGTGTGGGGTTTTTTTGTTGTTTTTGTTTGTTTGTTTTGGGGTGTTTTTTGGGGGGGGGTGTTTGGGGTTTTTTTTTGTTTTTGTGGGTTTTTTTTAAGTACAACATGTTCTTCTTCATATTTCCATCCAATCTACATGCTTGTGTCCCAGAGAATTGTTTCCATGGTGCGTTTGTGTTTCTGTCATGCAGTATGTCCAGTGACATGCACATATGAGAGGCAGATCTTAGTGGAGTGTTTCATTTCAGGAGCAATCTACTAAGGGCAGCTGAAGATGAGTCATTTGTCTGCCAGAACAGGGAGGGAAACGGCAGTTCTGTAGCAGTGCTGGAGCACCATTTGGGAGCAAGCACTTTTTACATTATTAAGTTGTGAGCGACCAGCTGGGAACTATGTAAAACTCCACCTCAATGTTTTCTTTGTCTCAACAGTACATATGAAAATAAGCAGCTTTTGGAGCTTTGCTTCATGTCAGGCTACTCCGTGTGCTCCTAGCTTTACCATACACTTCACCCTGTCCACAGAACAGTACAACAAGCTTCCAGGTTGGTACCTACTGGTATTTAAATTTAAATGCATATTTCAGGGGGGTTGCGTCTAAGTTCCCTGATTTGTGTTCTGTATATAATAACAAATTGTAACTTAGTAGTTCAGCAAAACAACCAGTTTAATGGTGCTACTCCACAGTTCAAAGTGCCAATAAAACAGCAGGAAGCATTCCAAAGGAGGAGCAGAACTGTCCCCACCCTGCAGGAGTCCTCAGGCTTCATCCTGCTCCCTGGGAGCTGTGGTGCTCAGCTGAGCAGACAGCAGTGTTCTGCCTGACCAAATCCTCCCTGGCAGCCTGGTATGTACAGAGGGGGGGAGAAGCTTCCCAGCACCCCTCCCACAGTGGGAGAGCTGCTGCAGGACTGTGGAAATGCTTTAAGTTGCTTTATATTCAGTAGCAGCCTGTGTGGATGGTGCTTGGCTACCAGCTCATTGCCCTTTGCTATTCATCAGTCTACCAGAACACAAAAATAAACATGTTCCTCCAGTAATAAAACCCCTATGGCCATTTCTGGGGAGGATGAAGTTAATTGCCAACCGATAAGCTCATGTCAGAAAGTGTGTGAACCTGGAACCAAATCTGCAGAGTGAAGGAGAGAAGAGACAGAACAGAAAATTTAAAAAGAGCCATAAGAGGTTGAAGCAGAAGAAATTGGTTCCCTAAGGTGAAAAGAATGGGCACTTAAGTGGCAATGAAATGATTCTCTAAATTCTAGCACTTTTGGCAAGTTTCAGACAGTAATCAGATCCATTCAAATATATCAGTTCAGAGACTGGCAATGTGTAAAGCCAGCACAGATCATTAGGATGGTTTCCTCTGACTTTCTCCATCATAGGGGTAGTGGAGTTTCTCTTATATTTATGTATATAAAAGAGTTACTGAGCGACTATTCATGGAGCTTGACTTTTATTTTTATCTATTTCAAAAATCAGACTAGCACAGATCAGGAGTAAGACCGTGGAAATTACAAAACCTTATCTTTTAGGAAAGAGCAGGGATGTGTGGACATGGTTTATCATCTAACAGCACATTTCTACCATCAGCACCTGCAAAAGTGAAGTGCTTCAAACCAACCTGTGCAGTGTGGGAGGCAAAGGGAAGCATTGCTGTTCTGCTGAATAGCACATGAAGTAACTAAATATGTGCTGTGTATTTGTGTGTAAGAACTTCTGCTACAACAGGTTTAATCATCACGGGGGAGTTGCAGAAGCATGGAGTGGGTCAGTGCCTGGCAGTGGAGATCTGTAAGGGGTCTGATGTTGTTCCCCTCCAGCAAGCACCACGGGCACAATGTGAGGATGGGCACAACGTGAGGATGGGCACACCGGGACCATGGGCACAACGTGAGGATGGGCCATGGGGCAGCCCTTGGTGAGAGGAACTGGAGCGAGGCAGTGGGTTTGTTTTCCGTGTTGATGGCAGGTGAGGCTGGCAGTGTGGTGAGTGTGCCCCAGCCCTCTGCAGCCACACCAGCAGTGCTCAGCCATCGGCATGGGTACCTGGCAGGCTTTTGTTCTGTTTTGTTGTACCCAGAGGGCCAGGTACTTCCAGCCTGGGTTTTGTGATGTTTGCCCCCCTGGGGAAATCAAAGCTCCGGATCTGGCCGTGCCCGGGGCAGGGGCGATGGGGATGATGCCCGTTTCCATGGCAACGCAGACCTGTCCTCTGGAGAAGGTCGTTGCCATGGCAAAGGGCTGAGGGACACCTGTAGGGAGAGAGAACCGGGCCGGGGGCAGGCGGGGCGGCTTCATGGCAGAAGAGGAGCAGCCAGGCTCTGTCCTCCTCACCGGCACCGGGCCTGGGGTGGGTTCTAAACCACAGAACCCCGGACTGGTTTGGGTTGGAGGGACCTCAGAGCTCACCCAGTCCCACTGCCCTGCGTGGGGACACGGCCCACGGCCCAGGCCGCTCCGAACCCCATCCCGCCTGTCCCGGAACGCTGGCAGGGCTGGGCCTGGCGGGCCGGGCAGCCGGCACCGAGCCCGGACTACACCTCCCGGCAGCCCCCTGCACCGGAACCTCTGCTGCCGCGCGGGGCTGAGCGCGGGGGATTTGGACTCGGTACCGGGCCGGGGGTCAGGCGGGGTTCGGGCCGGGCTGCCATGGCCTTGGCACTGCCGCTGCCCGAGCCGCCCTGGCCGGCCAGCCTGGCCCCGCTGAAGGTGCGTGAGGCGCGGGGCGGGATGGCGGGCGGCATGGACGCGGGGTGGCCCGGCCTCGGCCCGGCCTCTGCCCGCTCTGCCCCGCCGGTGGCCGCGGGGACTCCTCCGTGGCTCTCCCCGCCGGCGGGCTGAGGGCCCGGCCCGGCCCGTTCCGCTTCTCCGGGTCTCCTGGTGCCACCCGCGGTGCGGAGCGGGCCGGGTGCCGGTGCCGGGGCTCCCTCCGCGGGCGGTGCGGGTTGGGCTGAGCCCGGCGGGGCGGTGTGGGAGCCCCCCTGACCCGCGCTTCTCCCTCAGGCGGTGGATGAGCTGCTGCGGTGCGGGATTTGCTTTGATTACTTCAGCATCGCCATGATCATCCCGCAGTGCTCCCACAACTGTGAGTAGGGCCCGGGCAGCGCGGGGTGCCGGTGTCCCGGGGCGCGGAGCTCGGCTCTAACCACGGCCTTGGAGCTCTACACAAAACCTGCTTTCTGGTTTTGGCCGTGTAAGAGCCCTCCGGCCCTGTGCTCATGTGTTCTCTGGGGGCTCGGTCAGTACATCGCTGGCCGTCTGGGTTAACAGAGTTCTAACAAAGCTTGCACAGAAACGTCACTTTTATTCACAAAAATTGGCCAAGGTAACTGGGGCATCTCTGGCAAGTCAGCAGAGGGGTCGTGAGGTGGTTTTTCCTTGTGTCCCATGACTTAGGGGAGGTTTAGGTTGGATATTGTGAAGAAATCCTTTCCAGAGAGGGTGATCAGGGGTTGGAATGGGCTGCCCAGGGAGGGGGGGGATTCTCCATCCCTGGAGGGTTTTAAGCAGAGACTGAATGTGGCACTGAGTGCCCTGGGCTGGGAACCACGGGGGGAGTGGATCAAGGGTTGGAGTTGATGATCTCAGAGGTCCTGTCCAACCCAAATGATTCTGTGATTAATGGAATTTAGAATTCAGGGATTTCATGCCAGTACCTGTTGCCGCGTGTCCCCGGGAGGACAGGGGTGGCTGTGCTGGGTGCCTTGGCTCCATTGACACCTGCCCTGCCCTTCCAGGTGACAGGTCGAGGCAGACTGGTAGGGCTGGAGAAGGTGCACTTAGATTTTGACTCAATGGTTTGGTCTTCATACATCTTTCCCAGGAAACACAAGGCTGGAGATCACCTCATGGGCCGGCAAAATCCTCTTGCACCTTAGCCAAATGAGAGAAAACTGTCCTCAAAAAAGAGTTTCCTCCTTTAGAGTTTCAGAAACAAGTCATCACTTGCCCATTTAATATTTACTGGCGTGCAGAGCAGAAATTACAGATCCTGTAATTCTTTTATGAAAAGTGTAGCTCCTCTGGTCACAGCTTAGTCAGCAAGGACATTTTCCTCTGAGGAGCAGCCACCACCTTTTCCTTGTGCAGTTATGATTACAACCTTCTATCAGCACAAACACACTTTGTCTGGATTAATGCACTTAAACACCACCTGTTCCTCCAGTTCTTCATTTAAATATCCTTCATAACATCTTGAGGTGGAACAAAATGCAGAGCATTAAGTGTTATGAGTAAGGTTTTCCATGCTGCTCTGCAGCTCCGTGCAGCATGGAAAGGTCTCTGGCTGGCAGATTATTTTTTTGTTTTTTCTTTTTAATTTAATTGATTTCTCCCCCATACCTTATCTTGATATATAACGTAATTTTTGAGTACTAGATGGATTTGTGGCTGAAGTGTTGAATTAGTGCATTAATGCTGCTTCAGACTTCTTCACAGAGGGTCTTTGAAATATATCTGCTTAGGCAGCTGTTACTGAGTGTGTTAAGTGCTGAGGCTCTGACCAGTAATGATCTAATAAGTGAATGTCTGGTTTGCTGGAGAGTGATGCACCTTTTTAATATCTTGAAGGGGTTGTGAAAGCTCATGGATAAGCAGAGAGTAGAATAATTTCAGGAATTTATTTTGACAAAATGAAGCTTTTGGCATGTTTCACCAAATAGTTTATTGAAGGATCCTGTGGTGATGGCACAACTTGCATTTCCTGTGAAACATTTAAGCCATCTCTTGTGTTCCAGTGCCATGCATTCTAGACTCTTCCCTCAACAGCAGGTTAGTGTTGTTTTGGAAAAGGGAATAAACACCTGGGAAAAAATTGTTTTAGAGGGTCTGTCTGGGGCTATGCAGGAAGCTGAAAGTGATCCAACATTAGTCAAAAAAAAGAGGAGGGTATGGTGGCACCAAAAACTGGTGCACTTTCAATATTGGTGCATTGGGGAATAGTTTGCATATATTGTACAAAAAGCAAATACACTGGTAACATTGTTGAATTGCATTTGGAAGGTTGCCTGTTTTAAAGTTATGTCTCCTTTTCCCAGATTGTTCCCTTTGCATACGCAAGTTTTTGTCCTACAAAACTCAGTGTCCAACATGCTGTGTGGTAAGTTTTTTTCTTAGTTTCTTTTTTTACTCACTTTTTGGTGAATCTCAGGAGCTTTTCCAGTTGGACTGTGTAAAATAATTAATTCTGGTCATATATTACCACCTTTCCTTTTGGTGAGCAGCCCTGGGCAAAGTGTGGTGTTCTTATAACTGGAATTTTCCTATTTTAGAGCTTCTCTCCTGCCAGCACTGGCAAAGGTAAACGGGGCATCAAAACTGGGTTTTGGCTCAGAGCTGCCTGTACAGTCATGAAATATTTAACATTTCCACCTAATTTGTTTAAATATGCCATCATTTAAAGCATGACCCCTGAAATTTAAGCACTTAAATTTTCCCTGATTGAGTGGCCTAACTGCATCTTTCGAAGAGTCTTCAGAAGTGTCCACAGAGCAGCTGGTCCTAAAGCTCCCTGACTGTCCTGTGTGTGTTTTTTAGGGATGTGAGCAGTGTGTTAGGCACCAGGAGAGGAGGCATTTGCCCTGAGAATTCAGTTAAAAGTGGAAAGCACTGGAAACAGGTTTGGCCTGCACTGCAGGTGTTGATTATTACAATCTGACTTGAAGGCCTTTTTTGATTAAAGACCACAAAATGCAATTTATTCTAAGCCTTAATCTGACTTTACATCTTAAGCCAATTTGGCTTCACTGAACTAAAAATGATAGGCTGCCTAAAAACAATGACCCTTAAGGAATATGGGCAAAATAGAAGTAATTTTCTTCTGTGTTTCTAAAGCATGAACCATACTAGACATTTTAAGACTGCAAAACAGATTTATTTGTAACTTTGCCACTTTTTAAACATTCAAACAAGTGCAGATTACTTGATAAACAATGCTGGGGAGTACAGTTTCCTACCACCTTGATAACAATCACAAGTATTGATATCAGCAAGACTAGTAAAAGCTTTGTAACAAAAGAGAGCAGAGAGAGATAGAGAGAAAGTGCTTCAAAAGAATGAACTGACTGCACAAAGCCATCTCATAATTTGTATTTTCATTCCATAATTACTCAAATGATTAATATTCCCCTTCATCAGTTTTCATGCCTTGGCGCTTAGCATTTTTTTCAACTTCATGGGATGCTTTGGTTTTCAAAATAATTACATCTGGGCTACAATAATGCACTGTTGGAGAGATGGCACTCTGGATTTTCTTGCTTTAGGTTTATGCTTTGTTTTTGTCAATTACCTATCATGTCCAGACTTGGAGTTCTCAGGCAGTTATTTAAATCTGATATTTCAGGACACTTTTACACTTTATGTATCTTCATTCTTGTGGCAATTTAATGGGGGATAGTTGGGGCATTGAGACAAGAAAGGAAGTATTGATAATGTCAGTGTTTTCTGGGTGTTTGTTATCACTGCATTTGAATGGTTGTTGTTCCTTTTTTGTTCTTTCTTTTTTTAATAGGCAGCCTCAGAATCTGACCTGAAAAACAATCGGGCATTAGATGAACTGGTAAAGAGCTTTAATTCTGCAAGGTACACTCTTTTTTTCTTGACACAGTCTCTGGTTTGACAGCTGGAAAGGCAAAGTGTGACTTACTGTGTGTGACCAGGCCAAGAGTCCTTGGAGAGGAGGAGAGTGAGGAGCAGTGTGAGGACTGAATGAAAAAAAGTATGGTGTCACAAAAATGTGTGAAATGTGTCAGGATTGTGTAGGGAAAATAAAACCAAATATTTTCTTCTGAGATCCTCTGTGTGTGTGTGTGTGTGTCAATTCTGAACAGAAAGATTTTTGTCCAGGTGTAATGGTCAACTGGCAAGAGAATCCTCTTGGTGAAGTCATTGAATGGGTCCATGAATGTGAGTTTTCCTGGATAAGAGCAGTAATGGAGTATGTTGTTTTCACCTGGATTTCTTGCCTGCTTTTCTGTCTGATTTTAATTCTTTTTTATCTTGTCATCCCTTTGAAAGGTGGGAACAACAGAATAGGCATGGTATGGTAAATGCTTGTCACAGTAGATATGAGATTTCTTGTATTATCTCTGCTTTCTTTTGTTTGGAAGCAGCTCAGTGATTCCCTAGGTACTTTGTAGGTGTTCCTATGTTCATGGGAGACGTGCACTGTCATTTTTCTCTGAAATTAACTTGGAGCTTGGAGTCAATGAGATTCTTGGCTTTGTAAGTTATAGGAAGCACGGTGCAGTTTATGGCTTTATTTCTTGAGAGGGTTTCTCTGTGATGAAGATCTAATGTTCTGTATGACCACTATTAGATTGAATTGATTTTATTTCAAGAATTGAAATTCTCCAGTTCTGTTATTTTAGCTTGAAGTCTTGTCTTTGGTGTTTCCTAGTGATAAATGGATTACTATTTTTTTTGTAAAATAATGATTTTGTAGAGCAAAGTAGTACTGACTTGGATCCATTATGATATTGAATCTTAAAAGTTAATTTCTTTTGACTGCTTTAATGGATCAGTATAAATCTTACCAGACAGAGTAGTTTAATACTCTTTCCCTTTGTGACTTGGAGTTCAATCAATTTCTCAGTGTAAAGTTAGATCAATAAGACAGAAGCTCCAGTGTCCTGTTTGGCACGAGGGGGCAGTGAGCCAGAACAGGCTTCTTGCTGCTGCTTGGGAAGAAAACCCTGGCATCTAATGCTTTGCTAAGGGAACTACTTTTAAGGTTTCCATTTGTCCTTCCTCAAAACAAATCCAAACTGACTTTTGAAGTGTGCTCTATTCCCCCATCCATCCTGCCTTGACTTTGAGCCTTTATGAAAATTAGGCCTTAAATCTGTTCAGTATTTCACAGAATGCAAACACGTTTCTTAAGTCAAGCCTGCAGGGAAAAGAAATATTAATGTTGATAGTACTGAGCAACATAAAAATCTGTGCTCTGAGGTCAGTGTGTGCAGGACTCTGATGTTTCCTGGTAAAAGTGAAGATGTTGTGTTGCTCACTGTGACCCATGCTGTGTTCCATGGAAGATGCTGAGCAGGACAAGGCTGAGGCAGCACATGGCTCTGATCAGGCTGGGAGCAACTGTGCTCAGCTTTCTGCTGCTGGAATTTTTTTATGTGGAAGCACTGGATTCCCACCTACTTTCTCTGCTTCATAGCTGGTTTGTCAGGGGAGGAGTAAATGGACCATAAAATGGAAACATCTTGATGAAGAAAAAAAATTTTCCAAGCTGTTTGTCCTGTTGTTAAAGCATGCCTGGTAGAGAGAGTGTGTTGTACATGGTGTATGAAGGTGAACAATCAATTTTTAGTTGAACTCAAAGAAGTGTGACACCCTGTCCTAGCCCAAGCCAGCTGAGAGGTGGTGTCTCAGAGGAGCAGTGGTTGTTATAGCACGTGCTGGGACTCAGCAACATCTTGTTGGCTCATCTTCCAACCTTTAAAGGGTGCCTGTGGTTTGTCAGCTATGGCACATTTGCTGCTTTATGCCAGGAGTGTAAAACTGTCTCTGCTGAAAGCTTTCAGAATAGATAGTCTGTGTTCAGTCCTTAACAGTACCTAATGGGTAACATTGAAAACTGCATGCAGAATGCAGAGCTTTTTGAAAATTGTGTTGTCCTGAGGCTTACCAGTAGAATTGGTTTCTAGGTGATGGTAGAGAGTAGACTCCTCCAGGCTTCTGCATGGCTTCTCCTGACTCTTTCTCTCTCTGAGTGATGGATGAATCTGCCACTCTAGCTGAGCTTGTCCAAATCACTCCAGTAACAGCTGTCAGGATTCCTGTGAAAAATTAGAAGTTTGAGTAATCTGCTCTGGCAGTAAGGGAGAGGAATGGCAGTTGATAAAGGTCCTGTTGGAAAGCCCATGGCTGTGTGAGGAGTGGCTGTGGTGCTCTGGCCCCCCAGTCCCTGGGGTGCCCAGGTTTGGGGTGCCAGTCAGCAGTGCCACCAGGTGTCATTGCACAGCCAGTGGAGCTGTTCAGCAGGACCAAAATACCATGTTCTGTGAAAAGCCAGTCGCCAGTCTGGGACTTTTTCTTTCCCCTATTGAATTTAATACTACCATTTTCTGTGTTTTCCCACAAAAAAAAAAAAAAAAAAAAAAAAAAAAAAAAAAAAAAAAAAAAAAAAAAGGGCATACAGAGATTTCATGTGTGTTTTGGCAAACAAGTTTTCATGTTCTCATCTTAGTCTTCTTTCCACTGATTCTGTGCCAAGCTCAGATCCCTTTGGAAAGTCTATTCATAAGTCTTTGTCCTTCAATACGAGGGAAAACTCCTCATGATATTTGTAGACCTTCCTGAAATCTGCCCCTTGTACCCCGGGGTGGGACAGGGCTGTGTGAAGGTGCTCTGTCCATGTTCCCACTGCCCAGCTCAGAGTTCCCCATGAAGCTGATCCAACAGTAACCAGACTGCTCTGTGCCTCTGTCGGCCAGGGAATTAACCTCCTTCAAAACTTCCAGTCCATATCTAGGCATGAGCAAGCAGAAAAACATAGTTTTGCTGCCACACTTAATTGCAGTTGTTTGCAGTGCAGAATGTCAGTGTGCCTTGGGAGAGATGTGAGTTGCCCCTGGCAGGTGTGCTCATTGCATCAACAAATCCAGGGAGCTGGGACTCCAGGTTGGGCTTCAGCAGAACCACTGCTGAGCTGGTTGGCGTGGCTTAAACTGGTGTAACTGGGGTAAGTATACATAAGTCACCTGGTGACTTATGTATATTTTGAAAAAAAGTTATCATATACAGACAGTTCTTAGTGTTATCCTGCTGTAAAGAGAAGTGACAGGGAGGTCTTCCCTGCCACACTCTGCACGGGGGACAGAGTGTAAGAGGTGAACCTATCTCCTCATTTGTTGTTCAAATTTGTTGTGCTTCATTTCCTTTGAGATTGCCCATTTTTTGTATGCTGTCCCAGTCTGAGAGAGCTTGTAGATGGTGAACCTTTTTTCTGCAATTGCTTATTTTCCTTTGGATGAGCCTTCTGAGGATGCAGCAGGCAGGGGCTGGGCAGGTGTGGTTGGGAGAATGGCAGGAGTACAAGTGAACCAGCGAGTGTGTGGGCAGTCTGGACAGCTGAATTGCTATGCCATCTCCTTGCCAAGGATGCAGTCTCTAGCTTAATTTATTTTAGATTGAGCTGTATAAAGTGCCCAGTAAAACAGGACTCTGCAAACCCCCCTGGGGCAAGGGTAGGAATAAAACATCTTTAAGATCTTACACAATTGACTGAATAGGACATCAGTGGCTTTATGATTCTTTGTATTAGCTCAAAGCTAAAAGTACTAATGAGAGAGACAGAAGAATGAGCCTTCTGCTGCTATCCTGTTCCTACCAATAAAATACAAGTTTATTTCTTTTAAAAGACACTTCTGTGCAATTTGCATCTCAACATTTGCTAGCCCTGAGGAGAGTAGGGAGTGCAAGCGGAGGGTAAAGCATGTGTAGATGTGTGGTAAGGGTTTGGTGGAGATTGCAGTGGGCTGTTCTTGAGGGTGGTTATTTTTCCCTTTTTTTGATGAGAGAATGGAAGGACTGTGCTCTTTGGCTGATCATCAGTGCAGCGTGGCAGAAGCAGTTTGGGTGAGGTGACTCTGAATCTCAGGAGCTGACAAGCTTGCAGTTATCTCTTGTTGGGGCTCTGCTCAGCTGGGTGGGCAGTCAGCAGTTGTGCTAAGGAGACCCCCAGGAAGGAGGAACACAGCAGCACTTTCTGCCCTGCTCTTTGGTTTCAGACAGACCTGAGTGCTGTGTGCCAGCAAGGAGGAGAGAGAGGAAGGGATGGAGGAAAAGCTCCATCTGTTTGCATTTTGGTTTCTTCTCAAAGAAATAACTGTCACTGCCCAGTGTACCTAACTGCATGTTATCTTCTGGATGTTTCTAGACAACAGCTGTTCCAGTTGGTCTTGGATACTCCAATGGTTTCATCTCCATTGGCCTGTAGCAGGCATTCAGCTGGCAAAACCCATGTTAGGAGTCCTGTTTCTGGGCCAGTTTTGAAAGAAGAGGTGCCAGCAATTGGCAGTTTCTTGAGAAAGGAAGAGGTTTGCACCTCAACAAAGGCAGATGGTCTGGCAGGAACAGACCAGAAGATGATCAAAACTGAGGAACATGATGACCTTGATGAAAAATTTGCAGAGGTTGATGGTAAAGGTGATGAAGTGGGATCACAAGAGAGTCCTGAGTGCACAAGAAGTCATGAAAAGCCTTCTACATCTGTGGTAAAAGTAGTCAAGAAAGGTGGGTTGCTTAATTTTTGCTTTTGTTCTGTTCTTCCTCAAGGCTGTGGTTGTGGTTGGCTGTGTGCTTAGGGTGCCTTCAGTATGTGGCATTCATCTCATTTCTCTGCATTGCTCTGGTGTATTCAGATGCCTCACACTCAGCTGGACTGAGCTCCATCCTGACTATGGGTTATGTGGGACAGCTCTGCTACAAGCATATTCTTGAGGAAGTTTGGGCTGTTGCCAAGTAATTAAATGGAGTTCAGTGCTTCCAGATTCATTTGCTTTGAGTAACAACTCTAAAAAACAATAGTTGTACAACAGACTGACTCAGGAAAAAATGAAGTAATTTCATTTCCCCTTCATGACTAAACAGACAACAGTGACATTCATTCTGCTCTCTATCCTTAGGTAACCAGAAGCAAGGTATTTTACCATGTGTTTGTTGTTTTATGGGTGTACCCACAATCAAAATGATCATGGCTTCAGTTCTGTTAATATTCCTATTCATAAACTCTCCAGAAGAACAGAATCCACTTTATTCATATGTAATTCTTCAGTGTTAAGATTAATTTATTTTGAATCATGAAAAAGCCTGTTTATACTAATCAACTACAATCAAACGACAGAATCCTCTTTGTTTTGACATGATGGCAGGCATCCTACTCAGCCAGTAAAAGCCTGAATTAAAATAAAAGACGATGTAGGAGTACAACACTGATTTTTATTAGTTCATATTTACCTGTTCTTTTGTTTAACAATTAACTGAACTTGGACTCTGATTATTCATTAGCTGGGTAAATACTGCTTCAAAATGTAATACAGCCAGAAAAGTGTCCCTGTGAGTATGGCATCAATTTAGCCAGAAGTTAGTTTCCTGGTTCTATGCATCAGACTCCCTTGTGTTAGCAGTTTAAAAGTTGTATTAAATTTTACTGCTCATTTATTCTTAAGCAATTGAAGTTTTCACTTGCTTACCATTTTATGACCTTATTAAATCCTTGAGCATGCGTTCCATTGACATTATTTCTACAAATGCAAAGTAGCTGGTCAAACAATATAAATGAAAGACTTGAAATGAGGCAATGCTGAAGTGGTTCTAGTGGGTATTATTTGCTCCTGTGCTAAGAATTCATGGAATCACAGAGTGGCTTGAGTTGGAAGGGTCCCTAAAGACCATCTAGTTCCAGCCCCTGAAGATTCTGGATGGACATGCCAGATGTAAAAAAAAAAAAAAAACCCCAAAAAAACCCAACCCCCAAACCAACCAAAGCTGTAATTCTGGATTTTAATTTTCTTCCATTAACAGTTAGTTTTCCAGATGAGAACATTTACTCTTTACTGTAATATACATGCTAGTAAATGTCTTCTCCCTTGTTTTCAGTGGAGTGTCCTGTTTGTGAGGTTGCTATTCCAGAGCACTATATAAACAAACATCTGGATAGCTGCTTGACAAGAGAAGAGAAGAAGGACAGCCTCAGAAAGTAAGAAGTGATTTAAAAAACTTCTGTATTCATGTAGCCAGTTTTCTGCTCTGCTGAAATAAGAAATGTTAGTTGGTAGGTTGTAATACAGTGGATTTGCTTTGTTTCTCTGTTACCTGCTGTACAGATTACTTAAAAATCGCTGTATAAATATGGTAGTGATGATTTCCCCTCTCAAGAAAGTATGTGGATTTGCAAAATTATTTTTGTCTTTTAGTGGCAAGAAAACACTAGACAGTGTTTTAAAGAATTCAACACAAGGAGTAAAAAACTCTGTGTTACTCTCTTCTCTGCTGACTAGCATTAGAATTCTATTCAGATAATGCTTATTCCCATTTTTCACGTGGTGAATGAATTGCTTCCCTTGGTTCAGATGGGCCAAAAGACAATTGCTTTACTAGCTGTCAAGTTAAAAAATAAAAACGTCACTTTACTCACCTCACTGTGGTTCTTTTCAAGTTGCACAAGTCAAGGTTGTGTCTTTAGATCTTGATTTTCATAAGATTAATGCATGCTTTTGGCTTCATGCCACATACACATCAGCAGTGTTTATTTCAGTTTGTTTTACTTACTGGCATAAATTTGGGCCTCTTATTTCTTCTAACTGATCAGAGTTAAGAACTGTGAGGAACTTGTACTGCAGCTAGTTTTACTGTATGCTTGAAATTCCAATTACTCTGTATCCTAAATTAGAATGTATTTTTATGTTAAAGCCCTGATTTTGCCCAGTCACACTTAGAATACAGGCTATAAGCTGAAGGGCTTTTAAGATGAATAAAAGGTAAACTAATACGGGAAACTGATGTTACACTTTAATTTTCATTTGAGATTTTTTTAGTGTTTTCTCTGTTTTTAATGAATGGAAATAGAAGCCAGATCTTTCCTTGGTGCCAAGCCCGTGTCCCTAACAGAATTTTAAATTTTGCTTGTTTAATTTAGACTGCTTAGATATTCAGAAAATATCACACAAGCCACTTCTCCTCTGGGACTGGCTATTGTGTGCTGAATGCTGGCTTTTTGGCAATGTGTTTATTTTATGGCAGTGTTGTTTGGGTTTCAGTAACAGCACATCTCTAGTTCTTCTCTGAGGAATTTTAGCTCTGTTTAATTCTCAAATGAGGAGCATGTGGAATGCTATGTTAACAGTTGAGCAGTATTTCAGTGGAACTGATAATGTAGTCCCTAACCCCGGCACAGGACTAATTCCAAAAGGTAAGTGTATATTCACAAAGAACAATTCATTTCTCAAGGATGGAAAAAAAACCTCACCAACATTAAGATTCAAAGCTGTTGTGAACTGTTTTCATGTAGCTGTTTGCACAAAGCTGTCATCACTCCTCTAGGTCATGCTGGTGGTGAATTACAATCTATACTGAGGTTTTTCAGGACTTCCACAAGATCTAATTATTCATTGAAGTGTTGTATATTTCCCAAAAGAGTCTGACAAATTTTCCTGAGTGTATTGTGGTAATGCATCTTTTTTTTAATTAGTTTTTGCCAGCTATGCTATGGGGGCTATGTGAGCATGAATGAATTAATGACAATTTTTGTGTAAGCCTTGTTTGTTTTTTTTTTAATGCTGAAATTTATTTTTAACATAATAAGTTGAAAGTGCTGAATCAAGTTATGAAATAAATCTCCTGCTTTCACAATGGGAAAGTGTTAACTTCTCTGTAATTCAGCTGCAGGTGAACTTCATTTTCCTGCAGGAAGCTAAATGTTTCTTAAGAGCTCTTTTCTTCTGTAGATAATAAATTAAGTTAAAGATCACGAGCAAGACTGTTATTTAATTTTTGGTAAGTTTGTTGGCTAGTGTGAGTATATTTCACCAGGAGGCATAGGGAAGACTCAGATAATTTGTGCAGGAGGAAATGGTTTTTCTAATTTTAGAGGACAAAAGTTTTAGTAGGACTTGAATTTTCTATAGCATTTTTGTGTAAATAAGCTGTTTTCTGTAGCTATGCCAGGAACGTTGTGTTCTTCTGACATAAGGCAGTGTGAAGGAGTAAATTTTGGGTTTAGATGTTATTAGTCTGAGAGTACCATTAATTCTCTTTAATGACTCTTTCTGTATTTCCAAACTACTCTTCTGTTAGATGGGAACCACAGTGCAGGTACAACACTTTATTATATATATCTTTCTTGAAGTCATTTCTCCAGAAAGCTGAAAAATCTCCTATTCAAGTTTTGGCTTGCAATTGCAGTGCTTTTAGAACTTCACCAACCGGGTCAAGTAAGACACAGCCAGTGCCTGGTGGAAAACTTCTGTTGCAGCAGTCTGACTCCAGTGCACTTCCTTCTGAGTTCTGAGCCCTGATCCTGATGACGATGAACAGGACTGTGTTTGCTGAGGGGATTCTGAAGCCTTTGCTCTTTTTGCCCAGGGTGGGTAAAAGCCCTGTAAAAACGTAGGTCTGTGTTAGGGTTCTTATAGGTTTTTCCTTTTCCTTTTGCAGTTCTGCTCACAAAAGGAAGCCTATGTCCAAAGTTGTTTACAACTTGCTCTCTGATCGTGATCTGAAGAAGAAGCTGAAGGAACATGGTCTGTGCACCCAGGGCACCCGGCAGCAGCTCATTAAGAGGCACCAGGAATTTGTGCATATGTATAATGCTCAGTGTGATTCTTTGAATCCCAAATCGGGTAAGTTAGAAATTCTAGGAAAGTTGTTACCCTCACAAGCTATTTGTATGCATTCCTCCTTCTCTCAGTTCCCAGGGTAGGAATAAGACTGCTCTGAATACTTTACAAAACTGGGACTGGAAGAATTTTCCTTATATAAGTCATGATTAATGCAAAAAAGCTTAATGCAAACCAGAAACATGATGCTATATTATGGAAGTAACCAGCAAGGGTGTAAATTTGTGTTGAAATTCTTTGATACTTCCTGGTTTATTCATCCTGTTCTGGAAAATGTCCTGTGTTTTTATTGATTTTTGCATTTTAATAAGTCCCTTCAGAACAAACTGAGGCTTTTAGGCAAACAATTGGAAATCCACGAGGCTCTTAGTAAGCTAATAGATTATTAATTTATCTTTTGTTCTGATTTTGTTCTTTCTCCTATACACTGGGACTTTTATATTTTTATTGGATTTAATTTCAAAATTAGTTTTCTTTTTGGAGATAATAGGTAAGGGTAGAATGAATTAATAAGGCAGTGTTAATGTATTGTTGGAGTTTATATCAATGTGAGTGTTTGGCAGCAGTTTTGTACAATTAAACTCAGACTATATTTAGCACTATACAGCTGTATGGGATGAATGAGTGCAATGTAAACTGTTTTAAAGAGCAGTCTGCTGTTCACATGCTCTTGGGCTTAATGCTTGGGAAAGGCCAGGGCTGGAAAAGGGTGGATGAGATCCCAGCAAGGGTGGTTGGCCTGCTTGGTTTGTAGGCAGTGTGGCCATTTAAAAAAAAAAGAATAGCAAGTGTGAGGTAGAGGGACAACTGTCCCAGCTCATCTGATTGTATTCTGTTGTATGCAAGATGAGAACGTGTCTTAAAGAAAGAAGTGTCACTTGCCACCTCCCAGTTCAGTTCTGCAAGTGGTACAAATGAAAGCACAAGTACTCTGGGCTGTGTGGGTGAGAGACAGACATCAGCTGTATAATTATTTTTTATGTGATTAGAAGCTCCAGACAGTGAGTCCTTTTGCAAGAACTCTGCCAGGGTCATGTTCTGATGTTGTCCCCTGGGAGCTGCACAGCAGTGTCCTGTAGCTGGTGTTGCCTGTTCTGTGCCAGGCCTGTGGCATGGGTCAGTCCTGCTGCTGGCAGAGGTAGAGATGAGGAATGCTCTTCCTCACCTTCAGTTCCATCTCCTTAATTTTCATTTTTTACAGAGAGACAAAGTCCTGAAGCACAACTTCACCATGTGTTCCAGAAGTTAACAACTTTGAATGTTTTTGTGTCTATTAGAGGGCTCAGAAACTACTTGAACCAGATGAATTCCTGGTCTCAGTGGTGGTGTGACTGCCAGGAACTGAGTGAGGGAGCAGAGCTGTGGGCTGGGAGCTCAGGAGCTGCTCAGGGGCTGAGCTCAGCACTGCTCTGGCTTGGGTCAGATACCACTGCAGGTGCACAGCTACATTTTGCATTTGGTATGTGCTGCTTGTCTGGAACAGGAATAACCTAGTGCTGGGGGAGAAGTACCTTTCTAGAAGGATGCCAGAGCCAGCCCACACAGTTAAGATTGAGTTTAACTTCAGCAGCAATAAAAGCTTAGGAACTTTGCTAAGTCTGTGAGAGTAGCACTTGTATCAGTGTCAATTATGTTGTGATTTAAGTTGACCTTGAAAACTTAGTTTAACACTCTCCAAGTCTCTCCAGCAGCAGCAGGAGTAGCTGTAAAGGTGCTGTAGGTGGTGGAGGAATGCTCTTGTCTGATGGCTAAGCAGGAGTGGAGCAGTTTTGAAGTGATGGCTTGGGAGCCACAACAGCCCAGCTGAGTGGAGGGAAGGGTTGTGGGTCTGGGGTTGCTCAGGTTATGCTGCAGGAAGGTGGGTGCTGGTGCAACAGGAGCACTGTGTCCCCTCCAGGCATGCTGGAGCTGAAGCTGTGTGGTACAGGTGAGTCTCTCTTAGCCTTGAAAGTGCTGGGAGATTCTTCACTTGATGCTGGGGATGAAAAAAACGCCAAGTCCCTGTCTGCATCCTTCATCCAGGCTGCTAAATGAAGGGTTTCACAGTGTGCCAGGGAGTACTTCAGCTGGTCTGCCCTAAATGATGCAAGAGGCTTACTGACTTATGGCCCAATGCCTATTTATAAAGGGTGAATTATTAAACTAGCAGTTAAAATGCAGACATGCATTTCCAGTGGTAACAGGGAACCTGAGGTCATTGAGCTTCTGAGGAAGAATAGGTGCCAAAGTAATGGATTTTGCTTAAACCAGTTTTGAACAGGTTTTACTCCTTCATAGCTTAATAAGCTTTTTATTCTCTGTCACTGTCTAGTGAAAGGGTTTGTTTTAATAAATACCCATGGCTACATGGTAGCTCTGTGAAAATGATTTATTGTAGAAATAGATTTGTGAAAGTAAATGTCAGAATAAACCATGCAGGGTCCCAAGTAGCTGTATTTTAACTAAGAAGTTAAAATATTAACAATCACAGTTATGCCTGTTTATGTGCTTCTGAGGTGTCAGTTGGTAGTTGGAGTAGACTGTAATTTATCTTTGGGCTACAGGTTTGGATGTCAGCCTGCAGACAGTTTTGTGTTTTCTTAGGAGGCAGTGCTGGGAGGTAAAACAAAGATAAACAGTCGATGTCATTATTTTATCTTCCATTTAAAGATATGCTATAAAATGGGAACTCTTTATAAAAGCCATGCCTGTACACAACAGAAACATTACAGTATGTTGGAGCAAGATTCCAAAGGGTGCTTTTTTCCATGACTTTAATACAAAGGAAGTGAGAGCAGTGGCTCAGGAGGTGGCTGGGAGCCATTTGCCAGCCAGCACAGTGCTGATGGGGACTTGCTCAGGGACCCCCACTCCCCACCTCATCTTCTTCTTCTCCCCACCTCACCCCCAGCTCTGGGGTCTCTTGGGACCTTGCCCTGGGGGAAAACCATGCCTTTGGTTTTGCCTGTGCCTGGAGGCTGTTGCAGAGCTAATGCTGGTTTCTCTCACTGTGATGTAAATTCATGGAAGTTTTGTTCAGTGCTGTTACATCTTTTTATTTCACTGCTCCTGGTTTAGTGACCCCTTTCTTTTATTTTCCAACAGTTACAGAGGTTGTTAAAGAGCTGGAAAAGAATGAGAAGATTCGGATTCAGCTTGAATGTAATAAAGCCAGTGAAAAGGTAAGCTAACCATCTTTTTGTTCCCAAACTGGGGAATGGTGAGGAGAAATGGCAGAGGGGGCACTGAAGACATTTGCCTGTCACTTGACTGTGGGAATTCTCAGCATCCCGGATTGCAGGTTGGAATTGCACATACCATAATCCTTCTGATTTCCTCATACCACACATTTGTCATGGGCAGCTCTTTGTCTACTGCTGATGTTTCTATACCCAAGCTATTTAGTTACGAGCATGTTTTTGATTACCATCAAAATTCTTGAGAAACATTCCCTTTGGTCATATTGGAGGATTTTGACCCTCCATGGCAGTGTGGGGCATATTTTGCTTCCTAGAATTCTCTAGGATTTAGCTACCAAATTCCTTGCTTCTGTATCAGCAATAGTGCCTGTTTTGTTCCCATGACATGTGATACTTTTGTGACTTTTGGAGCATGTTTGTTGAACAGTGCTAGGACATATCTTAGGCTCTGCATGTGCTGGGTGTTACATGTGGTGGCTTGAGGTGGTCTGGTTGGGTTTGTGAAGCCAAGCCAGGCAGCATGTAAACATACTGGAAATACATATTCCTGTCTGTGGGCAACATGGTAAGAGCTGGTGGGGGAAAAATAGGAAGCTGATCCTTCTTCCAGTTTTAGGTCTCTAGTTTTAAAGTATGCAGCTCTGTCATCTTTTTGTTTCTGTAAATAAACATTTGTGTGATTTCTGTAGAGTCTGACCTTCACAAAAGACCAGACAGAGGAAGAGATAGATGAGATCCATGCTGATTATCGTAAGTAACACACAAGCTGCACTTGAATTTGCTCTGAAATTTGCCTTCTTTTCCTTTGTCATAAAATATACAGACAAAAGTGTGTGTGCTTCCTCTGCTATCCATTTAATTATCAAAGCTAGAAGTTATCTGTTGGGGTTGAAACTTACTTTTTGAAACTCAGTCTCTTAAGCACTGGTGTAGGACAGACCTTGCTGGAAGGAGCAGAACTCTGAACAGGCTCCCCAAACCCCAACGTGTTGCCCATGCACATGTCCCCTTCAGCTGCCTGGCTGTCAGGTTTCTGTGTCCTGCTCTGTGTCAGACTCCTGTGATGTGGGTTTTGAAGAACAGAGGAGCAGCTGTGACTGCTTCCTCCCTATTTTATTTGTGTGCTGTGATTCTCAAATCCTTCAGGGCTTCACAGTGCTCCTCACAATCCCTCCCTCCCCACAGCCACTCATGTGGTCCTGTGTTCTCTTGCCCTTTTCTGCTTTCCCCTCCCTGGTGATTTTGAATCTTTCTTAGAAAGAGTGCTCTGTTCATTTGGTTGGCCTCTTCCTCTCCACCCTGGGCAGGCCACTGGGATTCACTGTGAACTGGGTGACTTCTTTTCCCTGGTTTTGTTGTTGCTGTTGATTTCATTTTTTTCACCCCAAGTCCTCTGTGTGAGAGAGCAGTGCCTGTGTTGTATATCAAACTTGCATCTGCCCTGGTGGAATAATAGCATTTGTTTTGAGAAGTATAATTGGAATAAATGTTTAAGGGAGAGAAGAGTCAAAAAATAAGAAAAATATCACGGGGAGAGCTATAGCTTGGTGATACAATTTTGTTTGATGATGTATTTTTGGGGGGTTTGGGGACAGGGATTTGGAGTTTTTTGGTTTGTTTTGTGGTGGTGATTTTTTTGAGACAACTGATTGCTGTTTAACTTGTCCCTGGGGAAGCACAGTATTTTAAACTGTCTTTCTCCTTAGTGCATGCTGACACTGCAGAACTCTGTTTCTCTCTCTGTGGAACCATCTAACCATCTTTATGGTTGGCTTTGAAGCAAGTGTTCTTTTGAGAGTTAAGGATTGCAGGACTTGCCTCCTGTACAAGTTAGTACAGAAATGGCAAGTGTAAACTGGTGTTTCCAGGTGATTTCCCAGCCCTTCTGTGTATGTTTGTACACCAGGTTTTCAGTAGCATTACTTTGGACAGAGCTTCCTGGCCATGGATTATTATTATTGATAATTTCTGTCCCTCTGTTTCCTACTCATTTTTCTTCACCTGTACTCTGCACCCTCAGACATGGTGGGTAGCCAGGGGATGCTAAAGCAATATTCACTGAGCATTAAACTTCTCTGCTTTCAGCCACAGAGGAGCAAAGCAATGGAGGGACAGCTCGTTCTGATTATACTTAAGGGTGCATTTAAATCTGTAATATGGTCACATTTCCTCTGTTTCCTTGTGTTGCTTCAGGCATATAAATTATTCCATAATGCAGCTACATTTAGCCTTGTTGATTTTAGTGGGGTTTCTGTGAAGGCTAAATAAGGACTGAAGTCTTTAGCAAATTTTTCCCTTGCTTTTTGTTGCTGTTCCTGAGAATGTACTTTTTTTTTTTTTGATGTGTACATGAACTGTTTGTGGTTTTTAATCTTAAGCATTCTCCCCTAATTCCAAGTAACCGGTTAATAATTGTTCACTTGCCATGCTGAAATATCTAGCAATAAAGTTATATATAAAAGCCTCCCCCCTCAAAAAAAAAAAAAAAAAATTAAAAAGTATTGATCCCAAATAGGGTATTTTTCTCCACAAGGCTTTAGTAGCTCTGTAAAGAACCAACCCAAAGCTGAGTGTCTGCAAGAGGCTCTGGGAGCAGTGCCTACCCAGCCTTCTATTTTCTTGATCTGCTTTATGTGTTTTAGAACAAGATATTAAGTGCCATTGTAATTTTCCAAACCCAGTCATTTATTGAGTTTATATTGTTAAATGGATATGGCTACAAAATTATTGAGACCACCAAGTGCATAAGTTAGCCTCAGGCAGCTTAATTGAACAATTAAAAGTTTAAAAAAAGAGAGAGGAAAAAAGAGAAGATAGAAAAATATTTTAATGGGAACAAATGGTTTTAAAATTATTAAAAAGTGATGACCAAAGAAGTAAATGTTAAATGGTGTCAGCAAATCGTTTCTCATAAAAGCAATAAGGAAGAAATTTTAACTGTGAAAAAAGAATTCTACGTTAAAATTAGTGGACGGTTGGAGATTAAAAGAACTTTTATTAAGTGCCATTTTTTTCACTGGAGCACAGATGGACTTTATTATACAATGAAAATTCTTTTTCCTTTTAATTTATAACATTTGCACCCCAGGTGCCCTATTCACAGCTGAATTAATAAGCTTGGCATAAGTTCTGAATAAAACCCTCCCTAACCATGTACTTTATGTTCTGCATTTCCATACGAAACACACACCAGAGTGGAGCCATGTAACAGCCTTGCTGGCAAGCAGGATAAAACAGTGATGATTAAACTTTTTTCCCTTCTTATCTTCACAGTTTCCCAGGCTCTTGGCAAGTTGCAGATTACAGCTGGTTACTTTTTTGCCTTTTCTTCGGTGTGTGAAGTGTTTCTGAAATACCAATTAA
This sequence comes from Phaethornis superciliosus, assembly GCA_023637945.1. Classification (NCBI taxonomy): domain Eukaryota; kingdom Metazoa; phylum Chordata; class Aves; order Apodiformes; family Trochilidae; genus Phaethornis; species Phaethornis superciliosus. The sequence goes on from JAJQWJ010000013.1 coordinate 615,095, forward strand.
TAGTTTGGCTTGGTGAAGCTGAAGGTGGCTTAGAGCCTGAGCCTGGAAGGTGCAGTTAAATGTCTGTCCCCTGCTGCTTTCTGCTCCTGGGGAGCTCAGGCACAGCCTCTGTCCAGGGTCAGCCTCAGGCTGCTCTCAAATGGGCAGGACTCTTACACGGAGTTGTATTTCCTTTTCTGTAGATTTTATTTTCTTTTTTTTTTAAACAAACTGTATTCTGTGGCTCTTTATAAGTCTTTTAATATGCAGTGTTTTTCAGAGGCTTACTGATTTATGCTTTGTGTTTTAAATATTTGTAATTCTATCTGCAGTGATGTTCATGCCTGTATCTCTGTGCAATCTGCATGGCATGCTGCTCCAGCTGGGTGGGTTACCCTGTTTGGCTCATGCCTTCCTTTGCCAGGACATTTCTTTACTTGAACAGCTTTCCAGTTACACCATAACACAACAACAACAAAATAATACTGGAAAAACTGCAGTGCCAAAGGAATGGTGCAATGTGTGTGCAGTGGCTCCAACCCAACCATCTGGGAGAAGATCTTCCTGATTATTAATTTTGCTGTTGACCTTAAGTGGTGGTGTCAGCTCCTCCAGGAGAGGGGGTGGGTTTTAAAGGTGCTGCACCCTGTGGGACCATCCCCCTCTGCACCCCCCACATGCCTTGGGCCTCTCTCCCCTTCAGCTGAGACACTTTATTTGTTGCAAAAAGGACAAATCTCTTTGTCAGAGTGACTTTTTGTTGCAAGGTGCCTGCACCCAGGAACACTGCTCCAGCAGGAGTTGGTGCCTTCAGGAGGGAAAACAACCTGTTCCTTTGGTGCCCAGCAGGGTCAGGTAGTCCACAGTGGCCATCTGAGCAGACTGGGTATTTTCCCAGCCTCTGAGTAAAGAATTTGAAATATCTAGATTCAAAAACAACATTGCTTTGAATACCAAAGGGTTGCTTAAAACACGGTAAGTGATTGAAAATGCAGAGTATGCCAAAGAGCAATTAACTGTGATTAGAGGATCTGAATGAAAACAGTCCAACCAGCATGACACAAAGGCTTTCCACATTGCTTCCCTGCAGAAGGGGGGGAGAATCCCAAAGAGACTTGAAAGCATTTTGCAGAGCAGGTGTGAGATTTGAGGTTTTGTGTCTGGCCGGGCTGCCTGGAACTGAACCCCAGGTCTAAGTGCATCATCCAGGTGCTCCTTGAGCTCTGACAGGCTTAGTGCTGTGGCCACAATTTGAAATGTTGTCACAATGGTAACTGGAATACTTAGCCATGTTTAGGGGGGGAAAAAAAAAAGGATAAATAATATAAAGCAGAAACAAGCACAATTCTGCTCAAAAATGAAGTTTTGATGTGTACGAGTGTCTTGACCACTGGGTAACTGTAACAGACACAGATTCAGATCATTAACAGTATCTGAAACACATTGCAGCCATGAATTAGTTTTCATTTGCTGTATCTAAGATGTTTTTGATTCATTGTTTTGTGTTTATTTCTGTTCACATCCCTTTAACTTTTTATGGCTGCCCTAAGAGTCCCATGTCAGTGATCAGTAACACACTGTTACATTTCAGGAAACAAACACAGAAATGAATTTCACTTCTTGGTGGATCAAGTAAAGAATCGGTGGAAGAAAAGTGGGAAGAGGAGAACAGAAAGTGCTCAAAACAAAGGAGAAGTTGCTGCCAAAGACTTACCAGTGGCCACAGGTTAGTAGTGCTGTTTAGTATATCCCACTCTTTGCTCCTCACTAATAAGCAGGGGGCTTCCCAAAAACCACAAAAATCAAACAGACTCTAAGAAGTGTATAGAGATCTTTCAATGTGTCATTTCAAAGGGCATTCCTCAACTGAATATAGCCTGTGGAGTTACAATCCCTTCAAGATACTGAACACTGGAGAGAATTCAAGTGACCAGAATTGGATGTCTTGCTGTATTCTTGGGAAAATGTGACAGCAGAGTTTGCATCAGCTCTTTCAAATCCTTGCTCTTCCTCAGTTGAATAGAATTAATCTTTGGCTGTCTCCTGGGCTGTCTCCTCTAGCAGAGTTCTCAAGAATAAGAATGTATTAAAATATTAGTGTAATAGTATGAATTTTGTTCTTATCAGTCCATGCAGACCTTGATGCAATGTATAATTCTTTTTGTGTGAAAGGTGAAAATTAAGGAATCTCAGGGATCACGTTTATCTTATTTGAACATAATTTACAGTGATATTTCTCTTCTATAGCAGAAGCAGAAGCAATTTCTTATTAGAGAATGGGATCACAGACTTTGAAATATTAATTTCTATCTGTGCTCTCAGGAGAGGTTGTCTGTTGTGAATTACTGGGCTTCTGTCTTCTGTGTAAGCATTTTCTTTGTGCACAGAACCACAGACTTTGAGAAGCTGAAGGAAAGCCAAATCGTTTTTCCAAAAGAGTGCTCAGGTAGAAAATAACTTCCTTCCAGTGTATCAATCTGAATCATGTTGACTTGAGTACATGGTACCACCCTGCCTGGTGCTGAGAAACCTGCAAAGTATTCATTAGCTGTTTGTGCACTAAGTGTTCAATAATATTTGACATTTCAGTTTCTAATTTTGTGCCAAACATCTGCACCAGGTTGCCTGTTTGTAAACTGCTTAGAGCCAAACACAAGATTTATGAGTGAAGGAAAAAAAGCCTAAAGCCTGTTTCCTCAGTGTCCTTATTAACAGCAATTACCTTTTTATTAAAATGGGAATTATAGCATGTGAAAGGAGGGAAAATAACAGCATTGCCATTTGGAAGTGTAACTGTTGAGAAGAGCAAAGGCTTTGCATTGCTTCCCTTCCTCACCCACTTTATTTGGATTCTCATGGAAGTAGTGGAATTGTGCAGTCTTCCTATTTTATAACTTTTAAGCAGGGGTTTGCTTTGCCTAAGGGAAGCACCACTGGAATTTGATAATTGGATGTGATCTGCCTCTTCTGGGTTGTGTGACTGCACAGGCCCTTTGCTATTTTTAACCTGTTACTTCCAAGAGTTCTGTTTCATTAGTTGGACAGCTGACTCACTGAGCTGCTGGTTGTTTTCAACAGACAAAGCCATGCTTCTGATATTTAATTATACATTTTAGCAGAAGGGAAAGGACAAACAGCAGCCAGACTCAAAGGTTGTATAGCTCTTCCACACTTTAATTACAGTTCTGCTTGGTCAGGTCAGTCAAAATAATTCTGAAAAGTCAAAGTGGTTTGAACAGGAATATGGCATGGTTCCTGAAGATGGACAGAGGCCAAAATAGGGATTATTAATGACCTGAGTCTCAGTATGGCTCTAATGTCCCATGCAACTTCTAGTTAAGTAACTAATGTGAAAATATCCGTGGCTGTGGCATAAAATAGTTTATCTTTACATACAATACTTTCTAGTCTGTGTTTGCTTTCTCTTCAGAGAGGTAGAAGGTATATCTTCAGAGAATGCCTCATCTTTTTATAGGAAAAAACATTTTCCTCAAAAATAATTGAATGGTTTTCCACTTTGTATCTGGTATGTGTTGTGTATAAATTATTTTTCCCATTAAAGAAATGGAAATGTCATTCATCTAGACTGACATGGTATTTCTTAGGTGCATAAGGAAATAAATCACGATACTTCTCATATAGAAATTATTTTGATCTGTAAAACCCTAAAGCTGTGTTGCTGTCTCATGCAGTGGATGGAGTGCACAGAGACCAGCACTGTCTCATGGAGTGTTGGCTAATGTCTGAAACAAAGCTTCATCTTACAAAATGTGCCAAATATCCTTACCCTTCATTTCTCTCATTTTTTTCTGTTTGAAACTCTTAGCAATGGGATGTTCCTTTTTCAGCCTGGTTCTTAGAGAGTGGGTTTGTTACAGAAAAAGAAGTTAAACATTTGAAACTCTGAGAGTTTCAGGAAGCAAATAGGTAGGAATGAGGCCCTGGTACTTAACTGTTTTAAAAGTTGGGGTTTTTTGTTAAAATCTATCTCCAAACTGCAGAAATTTTAACAATTGTATTTTGCTTTGTCATTCTTGCTGATTGATCTCTGTCTTCCTTTGTGGTAGAACATACAGAAGAAGAGCATCACACAGCTCTGGTATGTGGAAAGGCCCAGGTACTCAAAGCAGAAACTCCTGATGGCAGAAGCAGTGAATCTCATTCCTTGGAGGAAGGCCCCAGATCAGACTCTCCTGCATTCTCACTGTCATCTGGATCAACAAGCAGGTCAGTCTTCTCCCTGCTTGGTACCAGATTAGACCAAATATGGGGAATATTCACCAGAAACCTTGAGCAGTGTATACATTCTGCCTCTTAGGGTTGGTTTCTCAGTGTGGTTACTGATTCCTTCTCCTCCATGCTCCTGGCTGTTCAGTTGCTGGAAAAACTGAACTGAAAAACATTTAGAATTCACTTAATGGTTTTGTAAAGACTTGATAGTAAAGGTGATAGGGTGAATGTTCCTTTGGATATAGGAACAGTGAGTGGAATGTTTGTGGAACCAGGAAAATGTTTGGTGTTTCTCTTCCACTGCATCATCTTCCCTTCTGTTTGGGGTTTTATCTAGAGAGATGGAAACCTGATAAAGCCTGAGTCTTTTAATAGCTCTTTTGAGTACTGCTGTAAGAAATAGAGTTAAAATGACCTGTTATTTGCAGTCAGTGGTAAAGTGCCATTGAACCTTGAAGTGCAGAGAGTAATTCACTTTTCTTTCTTCGTGCATTTGGTTTTGCTTCTTGAAATTGCCTTATTTACTTTCAGAAAATGAAGGATCAAGGTAGGCTTTATAAATAATGTAAGATTTTATGCTTTTGATAGTTCAATAACAATTTTATTGGAGGGACGTTCAGCTATTATTGCTAGTAAGATTTATGTAGTTTTTGAAGGTAGGTTGTGTCTGTTTAAGATATTTACTTCATGGATCATAATTTGCTATCTATGACTGATCCATTGTCAAAGATGACAGCAGTGAGCACTTAAATAAATATCCTATGGCAATACTCATTGCTGTGCCTCCAGTTTCTGGAGGAAAGGTGAAAAAGTCATTGAAAACAATTACAGAATAATTGTTTTTTGATATGTCTCTTAAAGCAAGAGAGCTAATCTTGGTAATAATCTTGCTCCTTTGTTGAGGACAGAAATGAGGGGTGAAGGCACCTTTTGCAGGTCTGCATTGCTAGGGAGAGATAATCAGAGGAAGTAGCTGATGGTCTGAGCCAGGAGTAACATTTCTTAATTTTCTCACTCATTACACCCATAGTATATGCTTTTTTCTCCTCATTCTACAAATATTATGAATACCATAGTGCTTGGCTTCATAATTGTTTATTAAAAGGACAACTTAGTTCTTGAAAAGTGTATCAGAAACAAAATTTTCTACATTAATTTGGTTTAAAGATGTTGCGTTTCACAGAGGTAAATACTAATGGTGAATGAAAGCCTAGGAGGACATAGGGAAGAGATCAGATGGGGCTTAGAGACCATAAAATGTTAAATTACTTTGTTTTTATATGGTTTATATGGTTTTGCTGCCTGTTTCCATTAACTTGAACTAAATGGGAACATGTAGTAAATACTTGTCTGTGAGCAGAGAGATGCTGCCTGGGCAGATCACTTACCTGGAGGCAGGAAGCCTCCTGGGTGCTCTTTCAGAATATGATTACACTTGCGTTTGGATTTTTGTTTGTTTGTTTGTTTTTCTTTGTTTCCCTTTTAGAATATGGGTACATTTTCATTTGACTTTTTTTTGTTTGTTTTGGTTTATTTCTCTTCCACAATATGGTTACATTTTTGCTTTCCTTCAGACCTGTGCTGTTACCATCCATGTGTTCCCCTCCATCTGCCCTTTCCCCTCCTCCCTGTAGGTCTCATTCTGCCCCAGTGCTGCTGTGGGGTTGGTAAGGGCAGTGTGTCATTGTCTTTCCTGTTTCTGTGTAACAAACCCATGAACAGTACTGGTGCAGCAGTTCTAGCTAAGCTTCTCAGGATGTCATGCAAGTGGGGATAGTTTTTCCTTCCCTGTGATGCTGGTAACTGTTATCTTGCTAATTTCTTTGCTTTTAAAATAGGGTCCAGTGCCCTGGACATTGATAAGATCCCCTTGAGCCTTCTCATCTGAGGGCTGATGAGGCCCAACTCTCAGCCTCTGCTCTTACATCCTCCAGGATGGTCAGGATGGGCTCTGTGTGCTGGGCTCCCAGGACTTGTCAGAGGGTCTCAATCCCAGCCCTGCAGGTGCCTGGCTTTGGTGTGTCCCTGGGAGCTGGGGCAGGGCCCTCCTGATTTTAGGCTCTGAAGCTCTTTTAGAGGTGGACCAAGAAGTCAAAGCCCTAAACTGCAGGGGGGAGATGCATCTCCTGCAGGGTCCTGCACTGCTCTGGGCTGTCACCAGCTCTTCTTGGAGCTGCTCTGCTCCTGGGGATCTGAATGGTGATCAGGGAACACAACTCTTCAACTCAGAAAGCACTGTTCCAGAGACTGGTTTTGTGTGCCTGCAGCCTCAGAGCATCCCAAGGTCAGGTTTGTGCAAGGCAGAAGCTCTCCCTCAGGGTGAAGCAGGGCCAGCTCTCCTGGATTTGAACACCATGTCACATCTGGCAGGTGTGGAGATGATGGATGGGCCTGCTCCATCCTCACCCTGCCTGCTGATGTGGCTGCCCTGGGGCTCTGATTCTTACTGTAGTTCCACAAAATAAATCCCTCCAGCTTGGCTCTTCATCCAGAGTTTAAACAAGGTGTTCCAGTTCTTCCCTATTTTACTTAATTTATAATTTTTATTGCAAATTAACCTTTTGGCATTAAGAACTCTGGAAAATTTTGAATTTTAATCTTACAGAGTGAGTTCTTGGGAGGCAGAAAGGGCTTGTATCAGCTCATCTCAGGGATCATTAAATTCTGTCCCTCTGCCAGTTTGGTGTGTGAATGACATTACAAGTGATTCTCCCCTGACATGACAGTTAAACTTTCATTCTTCACCTTTTTCTGTCTGCAAGTTTGTGTGTATCAGCTGCCAGACTGGGTGGATGTGTGTCTAAGAGACTGTGAGGATGTTTTACTGCAGGATATTAGCATGTGGCACTTACTAATGATCTGAGAGTGCTTTCATGAACCAGAAGATTTTGTTGGAAATTGAGCATTTGTTTGCATTATGTCTGGCTGAAGGCAGAACTGTTTATTTCTTCTTTTTATGCATTCACTCTTTCCAAGTGAAATATTTCCCTAGGCTTCTTGAATCACACAGAGAATCTCTTGGTTGTACAGACCTGTGGGTATGCACCACGGATACCTGCAGCTTCTTTCCATAAAACATCTTTAATAGCTCCCCGGGGTTTAGTCTTAAATAAAGCTCCTGTGGAACAGGAAAAGAATTGCACACAATTGTTTTTTCAGAATCTCTCTGGCATTTTCTCTTCCCTTTTCCACTTTGTGCATACCCCCTGCTCTGTATGTGTGGTGTGGGTTTTAAATTTATTTATTTTTTTAGTATGAGGAGAGCATTTCTAAATGGAGGGCTGGTGTTATGATGGATTAAAAGAAAATTAAGGTTTTGAGTAGCAAATAGAATATAAAAAAAACCACAGTCTTGCAAATGGAGAATTGAAATATTTGCTCTTTAAAAAGATGCTGCATCTAAAGGAATTCTTTTTTTTCTCCGAAATAAGACCTTCTGTCTTTTGTCAGTGTCATAGCAATATTTACTAAGGGAGCATTTTGTCAATATTAGAAATTCATGCATTGTAGAATAGTCATTGATGTACTGATATTACTCAAAATTTGATAGTTTGAGGAAATGAAAATGTTACACCTGCTGGAAAAATGATACCAGCCACATGTGGAGGTTATAGCATTGACCCAAACGTGTTTGGTCTCTGGGTCTCTCACCAAGAGGAGCAAAAGATTTATAACAGATAAACACCAAAACAAAACCACGACTTTTGAAGGATAATTTTGCAAAGATAGGAAGTCATACATAAAGCTTCCATAGAACTTTAGTGCTCCACATGAATGGACCCATTGCATTCTGTTACTTTCTGGGACTGAAGCCAAATTTTATGCAGCTACTTAAGCAACAGGAAAATCTGAAAAGAAATGAGGTGGGACAATGATAAGGCAGTCAATGAAATATGTAGAGGAAGTACTCCATTCAAAAGACTTTATATAATGGAGATAATGTTGCTTTTTAAAAAGAAATTGTTTACCTTTAAGACTTTGTGTTAGAAGAAGATTTCAGTTTCTGATGGCTGGAGTGAAAGACTTGCAAGAGTATAGACAGTGTCACCTGAGATATTGAGGGGTACACTGAAACCCAGTGACTTAATTTTTAAATCCTGGTGGAAAAGTGCAGTATCTGCAGCCTGTGTCAATCTGTGCTGCTGGAAGAGCCCGAGCAGCAGCAGTGCCTGCCAGGTGAGATTGGTGCCCAGGCAAGGGGCCTCATCTGCAATGAGTGGGAGATTTTGGCAGTAAGTTTGGGAGCCATCCATCAGTATCTAAGATCTGGATTTATCTGGTCACTTATCCTTGGATTTATGTGATCTGTAGAACTTGGACTTTAGTTCAGCAGTGGAAGAAGAGGTATAAAGAGGGAGCTGTGTTCAGTTAGCCTGGAGTTCACTGGATGGCAGCAATCCTCTGAAAACCTCTGAGCAGCCATGGGGCTGTCACACAGACTGCTGACAAAGTTGTGTGAGCTCTTCCCTGGCAGCTGATCCAGCCCGAGTTTAAGGACAGCGTTGTCCTGATCTCCAGGCTGGACATCACTGTCACATGAGAGAAGTGTATGGCAAGGAGCTGATCAGGGGATAACTGCTGTTTGCAGTTCTCCAGTACATTTCTGACTTAATAAATCTTGAGCTGCTTTGGCTCAGAGATGATGTATATTTCAGTGTGAGATAGGAGTGTTTTATCTTTGATTCTTGGCCTCGAATATGGGTTCATTGTGGAAGGATGATGATACTTCTCTGCTATGTTGTTGATTCATACCTTTCTTCCAAAAATTGAGCTGTAGCACATGTGATGGAGCATCCTGGGGCACTCATCCTGCACAGGAACAGCTGATAACCTCAGATGGGTCAGAAGGAAAGTGGCCATACATGGCACGTGCCCAGCAGAACATCACTCCCTAGTCCACAGCCATGGGGTCTGGACATCTCTGAGCCCTGAGAACTGAAGTGATAGTACACCAGTGCTCTCCAGTGCTTTAGCCTGTGTGTCCCAACTGTTGCCAGCCTTCTAAGGAAAGCAGATCAGGTGGATCCAGCAGATCTTTTCCTTTCCTCAAGGCAGAGCCTCAGGTGTGTGCTCCCAAGCTGCAGAGGAGGCCACAGCAGAACCTGTGTAAGGTTTAGTACAGACAAGAGTCCTCCATGGGAGGTCCTGGGGAAGGTCCGAGGTTGAAGAGGAGGTTCTGGGAATCCAGGGAAGACTCTGTGGTGAGCATCTAACCTTGGGTGTTAGACAGGACTTAGGGCCACTCCAGCAGCAAGCTCATGCTGTTTGTCACAGGCAGGTCAAGGTGGAGAAAACTGCTTTCCCTACCCCCTTGCAACTGGGCATTCACCTTCAAATGACATTGGTAAAATGAGAGAGGCTGCAGCTCCCTTCTGATGCCAGCATTCAGGAAAGAATGCATGTGCCAGAGCAAAGCACAGAATACACAGCAAGATGACCTGGTTAAAGGACACTGGCTGTTCACCATGAAGCCAAGAAGGAACTTAATCTGCCTTAGAATAAACAAATTCAAAGAGACATTTGCTCCTCTCATTTTTAGAACAAGACTCTTTATTCACACTTACATCAGCTTTTTTCTCTTTATTTTAAGGTGATCTGTTTATCTTTTTTTTTTTTTTTTTTAAAAAAAAAAAGGAGAGAAAAAAGGGAATGGAAGTCAAATCCCAATGATGGTCAAGAGAAGAATAGTTCACTCTTGGCTGATTGTGAGTGCTCAAAGGAAACTAATCCTGCAGGAAAGTGAGGCTGAGCTGGGGAGCTGCCCGAGTCACTGGAGCTGCACTTCTCTCAGTGTGGAGAGGCAATGAAGCCTCTTCACACCCTGTCCCCTTCTCTGGCAGCCTGTTGCATCTGGAGCTTTAAATTTCAGAACTTTAATGGGTTTGCTATGAAGCTTTAAGTTTCAGACCTTTAATGGGTTGCTATGAATCTTTACTCCTCTGGAACGGAGATGTGAGCACTTAGGTCGGAATGATGACCTTTAATAAAGAGAAGGACAGAAAACCTCTGGTGGGAAATAGTCTTGGGTTTGGAGTCTGAATCAAGTCTGAAGTTGTGCTTTGCTTTGCCTGGCCCCAGTGTAGGTTGATACAGCTATGGGGTATTGAGAAGGCATAATCTACTGAAGAAATAAACAAATCTATTCTAAATTCTGTGATCTCTTTGCGCCCTCCAGGCTAAAATTTACAGAAACAACATATGTAATGGGGTAGCTGTTTCTTTTTTAGTTCATTTTCTTCACTTTAGTGGGTGATCATTCAATCATATCAAAAGCTCAGGAGTTTTCTTCAGGGGAAAAAAAAAAGAATTACTTTAAAGTATGAATTTAGTTAGTGGTAAAAAATTCTCCTAGTTGAGAATGCTTTTTTTGATAATTGTTTTTCAGCTGTGGCATATTTAAAGAGTTTTTAATTTGCAGACAGCTTTCTCTCCTACATGTGGAAGAAAGGTATATAATTACTTCAACTCAAAATGAAGCAATTGCTCAGTCTTTGTAAAAGAAATTGATGTTTTAAGAGGGAATAGGTGCAGCAACTATTTCATTGAGTGACTGGCTGGGAACAATGGCTTGTTTGAAGAAACTCTGAAACAAAGGGCTTTTTAGCTGCAGTTGGGAAGTTCACAGCCCTGCAGCTTGGTTTTGTAGTTACATCCATATCTCCCTGGTCTCCCAGTGCAATTATGTCATGAAGGTTAATTTTGGTTCCCTGGGGACTCTGGTGGCTCTGCAGCTGACTGCCCCTGCACATCTACAGCTCTGGGCAATGCTGGTCACTCACTCTGGGACATTTTGTTCTGGGTTTTAAATTTGGTAGGCTTAGGCTGTGAGTGACACATGTAAATTATGAACTCACATTATTGTTCTGAGTGTTGGCCAAATCTCTTCACTTTTATTGTTTCACTTGTGACACAGTTGGTGACAAATGATAATAATGCTGCATTTTTCAAGGCAAAGTAGTACATCATGTTCAGGCATCAAATCTGTTCTTTTTCTGTTTTAGGGGACTAAAAGCCCACAAATAGCCTTGCTCTTTTCCCTCCCCCCCCCCCCCTTTTTTTTTTTTAATGTAGCTAGAACATTAAAGTAGGATTTAGAAATATAATAACAACTCATTCCTTGGGCAGCCAGTTTCAGTTCCGAAAATGAGGTTTTGATGGGTTTGTATTTCTGAAGAGTAAAAAAAATGCTGGACTTCAAAACTTTTCCCATCCACCACTGTTGTTACAGTGTGTTTTGCCAGGTTTTTCACTTCAATATTTCATGTTAAAATTTCCTCCATATGGCACAGTGCTTTGTGTGTATTTTTTGTACCTTTTTCTTTATGACTAGATGGGATGTGTTAGAGGTTTCTCTAATCTAATCTGGTGTTCTTTTCCACTGAAATCTACTGGTGGTTCTGTATTCTGCTCACTTTGATGTGTGTTTTGAACAAACGTGCAGGGGCTCTGATATCTGTGTATAAAGTTATGGCTTTGGGGACGTAATTTTACAATTTATGTCTGTGTCTTCTAATAAGCAGGGGATTAGTTTTGCTGTAAAACCTTTAAAGTAAATCCAGGAGAGCTGATGTCCAACTGCTGACCCGAGGTTTACATTAAAATCTCCAAACTGTTTGTGTAACATGGTTTGTGATGTAATTTCTACAATAAGGCACAGACTGCTGGATGGAGCTGCCAGGCTTCTTTTGTGAAACATAGTTTCCAGAAAAGAGTGTTTTCCAGTTTGTTAGTTGATTCCTGCAACCCTGGGACTTGGCATGTACTTGAGAGCTTTGCAGAGTTCATATCACGGAGCCTGAACATGCAATAGAAATTATTTATCAATAACTGGCCAGAGTATTGTGTTCACTTAATGCAGATTTTATTGAGATTTGGCAAAGTTTTTTTATTTAAAATACATGCTGAAAACATCTTTGTACTTAAGTTTTTCCCTCTTGATTTCTGACAAGAACAGAGAAGACTGTCATGGGTGTTCAGTAACAAAAAGAGACACAGTAATAACTCAAAAAAATTTGAGAGATCCAGAGCTTCCTGGGCCGTGTTGTTGGTTGAAGTCACTTCTCATTGGCAGTGCTGTGTGGAGGAGTCTCTCACTCATGGATTCCACAGCCTTTGCTAAGCAGGGCCCTACTTTGCTATAGGTGTTGCTACAATAATTTACGCCTACTTTATTTTCCCCTTCCAGCTCCAGTTCAGACATTTTGAGAGATTTGCAAGGGGCTGAGGCATGTTCAACGTCCTCTGACAAGTAAGTAGAATATATGGGTGGAAAAGTCTTTGTGACTGGTGTAGATCAGTAGTTTCCAGGCTGTGGAATCCTGTGCATTTTCTGTGTGCTATAGTGGTAATATTTAAAATTTGAATGTCCTGTCCACTTTGGCAGTTGATCCTAGGGCATGATGAGAACCACATTGCTTTTAATTCTCTTAGTCTGCTTCTGATTCTCTATTGTCCATTACATTCATTTGTGGTCAATAGATTGTGACAGCTCTGAAAGTCCATGATTGATGGCAGAGGTAACATTGGAAACTCTTAAAACATGTCTGTAGATAATCTAATGGATTTTAAGGAGCTTTAATGGAAGCATCGAGGAGGCCTTGGTTAGGGTGGTGTCAGGGGTCAGTATTGGAACAGAAAAACAAAGTAATCATGAAGCCTTTCTTGTAGAGAGCAGCATCACTTGGGAGGGTGAGTGGTCTTTGCTGGATGGACACCCACAAACACTCTTCATTTTGTGTAGTACCTGCTACTCCTTGAGAGTTAAGTGTAAACTGGTTGGTGATGCATACTGCAGATGCCAGTCCCTGTTCCCCTGGTGATCATCACCTGGTGCTGCTGCCATGGGCCACAGAGTGAGTAGCCACAGCTGCCCTCACAGATATTTATTGATGTGTGACCCTGATAAACTGGGGTCAGGGATCGTCTGGAGCCCTTGGCAACCATCTCACTGCCAAATTATCAGTTACCTGTGGCGGCCCATCATATCTTGGCTGTTTCTCAGTGGGTTGGATCACAAGGAGCTGGGTTCCTGAGTAAAAGCCAGTCCATAAGGATTTGTAGCTATGGCCTGTGATGAGAACAGGAAAGGTGGAACTGTGGCTACCAGAGCTGGAGGGCTCACGAGCCAGGGAGTCAGCCAGCAGCTCCCTGCTTTGTCTTCTTCAGAAGCTTGAGGCATGAAAATGCACAGTACAGGATGGACCAAAAGAGAGTCTCTCCCTTTGAGTGCATCTCCTGTCTGGAGAGGCATCAGAGACATGAGTGGGGAAGCTGAGACAAGGGAGCTGCCCCTGCCAGCTGCACAAGAGCTGTTCTCATGTATGTCTCTCTCTGCCCTTGGCAGTGCACCCCTGATGAAGCTGCTGCTGCTCTCCCTGGGTGAGCAAGCCTCCTTGTTACAAAATGCACCATAAGAGATGGGGGGGATCTGACTTACCTGGGTGCTAACATTTGCCTGTTGCTGCAGAAGGTCAAGTATGTTTGCTTTGTGTTTTTAATATTGATGGCACTGTGCCATGCCACCAGTGGATCGAAGTCTAGTGCTTAGTGGCCTCCGATGCAGGAGCTCTGTTTCCATCCTGGTGCTGAGCAGAGCTTAGAAATCCAAGTTGTTGTTTTAATGTCTTTGTTTCTTGTGGCAGTCAGCAGAGACTTTGGCATTTCATAGCTTTCTGTTGTTGTTTTCAGTTGTGAATTCCCAGTTTAAGCCAAGTGAATAGTCCCTGCAGGATGGATTCATCCTAGCAAACGATAAATAAAGAGTGCATTTATAAGGAATGTTTAGCTAGTAATAGCTATTGATGGATGAGCAGTGTCGTTCGTGTCAACACTACATGGAATTTTAAGCTCCAGGACTGAATGATGGAAATTAGCCACTTCATTTAAATGTGGCTAGTTTTATGTTTTGTTTTGTTTTGTTTTTTTCTTTAAAATTAATTCTGACTAAAAAGAAAACACTTATTTGAGTTTCCAGTAGAAAATTCTTTGCCCATACATGAGAAGAGTGCCTGGTGAAGAGCCTGTTTGAAGATGGGATCCCACACGTTTTCCTTCTTGGGTAACCATGGCCAGAGCCCCTTATCCTTTCACTCAGTGGCTGTGAGGATGACTCTGTTTCAAGTTGACCTTTTCTGATATGACATGGCTGTGGCTTTGTCACCACCAGGTGCTCTTCTCCTTTATGGACAAGGAATGTGAAGGGTTGCTGCTGCTCCTTCTTCTTCCAAAGTGGTCCCTGGTGACAGGCACAGAGGCACCACCACTGCCAGTCCCTGGGGGCTCAGGGTGGGTGGGATGGTTCCTGGGGCTGCCATCTCCTCAGAACAAGAGCACAGGGCAGTTTTCTTTTCACCACTGCCAGTACCACACAGGTGTGTGTGTGCCCACACACTACTCATAGTGTTTTCAGACAGCCTGCAGGATTTGCTGTGTTTAGATCAGCTTCAAAGCAGTATTTAATATTTTCCTCTTTTTTTCTTTCTTTTTTTTTCTTTCTTTTTCTTTCCAGCATCAGTCTTCTGGGTCTAAGAATTAACAAAAGAAAATCACGGCGGCTCCAAATTCCAGAAAAGGATCAACTGCTTCCCAAGAGCAAGAGGAAGAAGAGTTAGTGCTGCAGTGGTGGAAGGCTCCAGCCCTGCAGAAGGATTGTCCCTGAAAAATGATTCTTGGCTTGTCCCAGTTTGCAGTGTATCTGGGTACTGAATAAAATGATGAATTTTCACATAAGTGTCAGTCAGACTGCCTTGAACCAATCCAACCCCTCTGGCCCTGAGAGGGGGCACAAGGTGCAGGGTCCTGGAGCTGGCAGAAGGAGGGGGTCTGCCTGGTGCTGCAGGTCCTGCTGTGTCCTGCAGAAGCTCCCTTGGAAGCAATTATGAGACTGTTTTGGGGAGGTCAGGCAGATCCTGTTGCCCATTACCTGGCTCAGCTCAGGGACAGGGTGCACTTCTCTTCTGCAGGAATATGTCTGTGTAAACCCCCTCACGAATATATGTTGTTTCAGTTTTAAGTCATTCCATTTGCAAGAAATTGTCAGGTTGCTTTAACAGCAAAGTATTCTAGGTTTAAAGTAAGTATTGGCATCAAAAGGTCTTGCCTTGCTTAGCAGATGGAGTTCTGTAATGAAGTAAAGCAATGCAAGAATATTAGAGTAAACCTGAACAAGAGGGTGTGTTTTAAAAGATAACAGCTTGTAAGCAGAGTACTCGAATTGTTCTTAGAGAAGCCCCAAAGCTGTTGTCCTAGCCATTCATGGGCAGCTGTGTCTTTTGACTTTAGACTGTAGCTGTAATTGGGACTGGACTTCTTGCTCTCAAAACTATTAAAAATGTGGTAGCTCTTCAAGAGTGTTTTTTGTTAGAATGGGGTGAATCTGGTGAATCTAACCTGTAATAATTCCATTGAGGTAAATAAACGCAGAGGAAAAGCAGGAAACTCTTAGTTTTAGTAAAAGCTAAACTTTTGCTTGACAGTAATTATTGACTTCTGCTTTTAGATTTGCGTTTAACCACATCAATTAATACAAGACAGATTTAAGTCTTGTGCAGTTAGCCAGAGAAGAGTAAAAATGTTTGGGTGTATTATGGCCAGTGTGTTCGACACTCATGGCATGTAGACCAGTTTACATCAGCTGCTGAGCATCCCTTGGAGGGTTTTATTATTATGTTTAATTCTATTTAAGTTAGCACCGCTTTGTTTTCTCTGCTGTGGTCATGATACCCACAGTCATACACAGAAAATAGCTGAGTTAAGTTTGTTGTTAGTAACTACCAATGTGAGATGAAAATGTATAAGGAGAAATAGTCTAATTTATTAAGTATGTGCTAGAAAGTAGACTTGGCAAAAAAAATCAATAGAGAAGTTGTACAAAACCATATGAATTGTGAGGTGCCCACTGTGTGGGAATTGGTGCTGAGCATTGCCCTCCAGAGCAGAGCAAGGTGGGAAACTCCTCCTGGGGCTGGGGAGGTCTTGGGGGCTCCCAGGTCCTCCCTTGTTGGGGTGGTCATTGCTCTGTCTGCAAAAAACCATCATTCTTTTCAGTCTGTGGTTTAGTGAATCCCAGCCAGTGTCAGCACTGCCTGTTGGGACTGATGTGGAGCCTAATTTGTGTTTTCTGAAAGGTGACCTTTCTGTTCATGTTAGAAACTGGCTTGGGTTTGCACTGGGGGTTTTTGTGCTTGCTAGAATATAGCTCAGAAAAAGGAAACAGTGAAGCCCACCCTTCTTCCAAACCAACTCAAAAGGTTTATTTAGCAGGAAAAAAACCCCAACACTTCAGGCATTTTTTTTTAATTTTTTTTTTTTTTTTTTTTTTTTTTTTTTTAATCTTGACCTTTTCAGTAACACTGAAGGTTTGGGAGCCTAAATGCCAGCACCACTGGCATTTAGCACCACTGATACCAGGCAGAAACAGCCTTAACTATTCCCCCTTTGGCTGCTGGCAGGGACTGTAAGTGTCTGGGGACAGGGATGGGGACAGGGTTGGGGACAGGAGGTGGCTGTGTTTGCTGCCTGCAGTGGGCACAGAGCTGTCCAGCTTCTCTCCACTGGAAACTCTGATTCTGCTGGGGCTGATTCTGAGCCCCTGGTGCCAGCAGCTCCTCTGAAACTCTCTGGGGATGTCACTGATGGCTTCCAGCCTCTGGCACAGCAGCTGTGACACTGAGTGTCTCACTCAGCTACATACCCACCCCTACTGAATCAGCCTCTTGTTTGGGAAGGGTTTGCAGTTCTGCACGGAGAAACAAACACCCAGGCAGGAGCATTGGTGTCTGAGCAGCTGCTCCCTGCCTCTGGGAGGAGAAATGCTGCCCAAATGCAGCCAGGGGCAGCTGCTGGGCTTGCTGCTAACCCTGGGGTTCCTCTCAATGCAGATTCACACAGGAACGGGGTAACAAGCTCCTCCTGAAGAGGAAAGTGTCAGAGCTAGGATTAATGGGTCACAAAAGGAATGTCTTTGTTTTCCTGTACTGTTTGTTCTCTCTGTCCTTCCCAGTACAGAGCTGGGCTGGCATTGCTGGGGCCAGCACTGGGAAGGGGGCTGAGGGGTAAGGGGTGCTTGTCAGCTCTCTGAAGGAGCTTGAAGCCTCACTTTTCAGGGCAGCTCTAGAGATAAGACATAGATCTGACTCTTCCTGGAAAAATCTTCACATCTTTTATTGAGTCACAGTTTTATTGATGGCAATTTTAAAGGTTGATACTTCCAGCAAATAATAACAACACTGCCAACAGGAAAAACTCTGCACGAAGTTGTGTGAAGGCAGATACATGAGGAAAGCTGAACTGCAAAGGAAACCAAAGAACATCTGGAAGATTTTAAGAGGAGAAATCAAATTTTCAGGCCATAGGAAGAAGGTGATAAGGTTTTTGCTGGATAACAGCAAAGGTCTCCAACTACAGCAGTCACCTGGATTTACTGTACCAATAAGTAACCAAAGCTACTGTTTCTAGGTGAGGAATACTGCCTATAGGCATACGAGCCCTGAGGAATCTTTCCTTTCAAACTGGAGTGTGAGATTAAATGAGCTAATTGACAGCTGGTTTCTTAAGTTTACCTTGTGATTTCTTCTTGCTGCCAACTGTGTTTTATGTGTGCTGGCTCCAGATGAGCAGCTGTGTAACACTCCACTCCCTGATTATAAATCACTCCAATGGGTCTGCACTAAACCAGAGGCAGTGTTTCAGTATTCAGCCTGGGCTGTGGGATTCAGATGGAGTTTTTTTGCCTTCACACACACGGAAGTCAGTCATGGTTGGAGGTGTTGGGTCCTGAGGAGGGTCTTCCCCTCTGCCATCACCCAGCGAGCTGGGTGCATCCCCACCACTGGGAATGGTGGCACGGGACCATTGGGAATTCATTGCACAGCCCTGACACTTTAGAGGTAAAGGAAAGGTTTTTTAGAGATGTTTTGACAAAAATCTGATAGGAACTTAGATGAGGCTGTTTTGAATGGCTTTTGAAGGTTTCAAGGGAGTTTTAGCATGCCAGAGAAACTAGAAAAGTGTGTCTGACTGTGTTTATAGAGCCAGCACACCTCTGGGCTGATCTTTGGGTCTAGCAATAATGCTTGGTAGTGAGAGGTTTCTTACTCAAAAAGGAGACTTGCTGCACTATGCTTAGCTTAAGGCTTAAATGAACTAAAAATCCTTAAATATCCAGCAGATATCCACAAGCCTTTAATCCATGTGCTTGCAGAAGAGGCACCCGAGCTCGACCCCTGCAGCAGCTGTGGAGGTATTGGGATGAGGCTGCATGGAAACGGGAGGCTTGGGAAACCCACATGGAGGGGATGGTTTGGTGCCTCTCGTTCCTGTCCCAACAGCACAGGGAGCCCAGCAGGAGCTGGGGGCACGGAACCGGGACAGCTCCAGCCACAGGGTATGTCCTTTGCCCCTGGTGTCTGCCCATCCCCTGGGTGCCATAAGGGATTCCTGTTTGCTGCACATCTCCCTCCAGCCCTGAATTCACACAAACTGGATAACATAAGGGAAAAAAAAAGCCAAAGTCAGGGAAGGGAACAACGTGACCTCCCCAGGCTGTCCTGTCCCCTGGCTCCCCCGAGCAGCTCTGCTCCTCTGTCACAGAGTCAAAGGGACACCTGAAGAGCAGTCAGGGGCCTGGGGACAGAAGTCCCGAGGTGGGGAGCAGAGGCAGGGGTGATGCTCAGTGGGGTGATGCTCTGCTCCCTGCCCAGCAGCACTGGCAGAGCTCCAGCGCAGCCCCATGGGTGGGAAAGGCACAGACCCCACAGCTGAGGTTTTGGAGCCAGTAATCAGAGACTGGGTTTCCTCATTCTCTTTTCACTTCTTCATTGGGTTCTTTAGTTGCTTTAGTCATGTTTTATAGCCCCCCCCCAACCAAGGCTTTGTGCTGTGCCTGTTGGCACATGGGATGTGGGGTCTGGGGGTCCCCCTGCTCCAGATCCAGACCCTCCATGGGCATCCCTGGTCCAGGGGCTCTGAGCTGGATCCAGTGGCTGCAGCTCCCTGGGGTGATGGGGGACTGTTGAGGCCCTGGTGAGCTGGTGTTGCTGCTGGCAGGGGGTGGGAGGGATGCAGGGCTGCATTCAGAAGGCTTTGGGAACGGAGGCTTGAGGCTCAGGAGGAAATTAATTTAGTCACGGAGCAGTCCTTCAGGCCAGGGCAGAAGGGTAAAACTTGAAACAAAATAATCACAGAGACAGTAAAAATGTACACACACACCCCCAAGCATCCCTGGGAAAAGGCAGTGATTCCCGGGAACTGGTCCTGCTCCCCCCCCACCCCCCACCCCCCAAAGGGCAATAGCTGTGGTGTGGGGTTTGGGTGGTGGGGGAGTTACTGGGTTTGGCTTTGCTTTGGGGGTGAGGGGGATTTTGACAAGCAGGTCGTTTTCCTCTGGCAGGAATGTCTCTGGAAACAGAAGGAATCCCCCAGGCTGGGACATTCCTGTCTGTTGTCCCAGGGCAGTTCCGTGCCCCTGAGAGGCTGATGGCAGCCAGGGCTGGGGCTGTGGCTGGGACCCCTCCAGCTCAGGCTGCCCAGGAACACGTGGATGTGGCAGCTGAGCTACTGGAGCAGTGTGAAGGGGTTATTCTAATATTGCTCTTGGCCCCAGGACCGTTAGTGTTTTGGAGGAAATTCTAAGGAATTGACTCCTCTGTCACAGTGGCTCCCGAGCCGAGCGCATCCCTGTGAGGGGTGGATGGGAGCACCCGGGGGTCCGGGCAGGGCTGGGGGGTGGGGGGGATAGTGCAGGGTGCTCCTGTCTGTGCTCTGATGTCCTGTGTCAGAAATAATAGCATAGCAGCTGTGTTTTGTGGATCCTTCAGAGTCTAAACAAGATTAAAACCAAACCAAAACGGTTCAATTTTCTGAAAATTGGTATGGGATTGAGAGATTGGAACTTTTTTCATCTCAGCTTTTATCACAGGTGAGAATTGCTTTCCCAGTTACAGAAAGCTTTTGCAGAAAGTATTTGCTTTCTTTAACTAATGAGCCTGAGCAGGACCTTCAGGATCATAGGACCAGCCAGAACTACAGGATCAGTGTGACCCACAGCCTGCTCAAGTTCCAATAGTTTTAAGCTGATAGATTTGAGTGGAGTGTTTCTGCTCTATCCCCTGGGCAACCAGGCCTGGAGCAGGATGGAATCCTCTGGGCAAAAGGCAGTGGATGGGCAGAGGCTCTGCTGGGGACTGGGGACTCAGTGCTGCACCAGGGATGGTACTGAATATGGAAATGGGTGCTGCTTTAATGCCAACAAATTCAGGCTCTTTTTCAAGACTTTATCTACAAAACTTGAACGAGCATGACTTGGGGTTCTGCATGGTGAGAAGCAGGAGGCCAGTGGAGCAGAGGCTGACTGGTTTCAAGTGGAGGATTTATTTGGAGGAAATTATTTGAATCCCGTGAACCTTACAGTGTAAAAGGATCCTAAAACCAAGTTCTCCGAGTAAGCTCAGTGTTCCTAGACAAAAAAAACAAAGAGAAAAGAAGCAATGGTCCTGATATGTGGTGTGAACTCACGTGAATTCTCTTCCTGTATTGCAAATGTTTCTAACGCTTGAGACTGCAGCATCCCAGTTATTCCTCCCTCCTTCACTTGCCTGTGTGCAAGCCAGCTTTTCTGGCTCTTCCTTCCCTCCCAGCAATACTTTGATGATGAAGTTTCCAAAACAAAACCCCAGCAATGGGAGCAGCTCTGTGCAGAGCCCCAGCCTGGGTGCTAGTGGAGCAGCAATGCCTGGAGTGACAGGGGGCTTTGGCTCTGCTTTTAAAAGACTTTGTTTACTATATTCAATCTGAGGACTAGTTTGTGTTTTGGTTTTGTGTTTGTTTGTTTGTTTTTAACTAACAAAAAGCAATACCAGGGCCAAGAGCATGGTTTAGGCACTCAGATGATAGTAAGTGGTGGTGTGGTGGCACCTAAGAGTGTGGCAGCATTTTACCTGAGGATGGGTAGCACTGTAGTATTACCACTAATCAGCAAACTCATTAACTCAGTGAATTTTTTAATAAGTCTCTGGGACCAAATAATTTTGTGCATCACTTATCTCCCCATGTTTTGTCTCCAAAGACTTGTTGACTTCAGTCTGGTTCCTTTCCCAATATTTACTCTCAGTGTGCATTCCCCTGAGAACCAGTACACCAGATAGATGGCTGTGTGGGAATATTATATCACACTTAAGAAGCACAGGGAGGCACTCATCATTCTCTCTTCCTTTAGTATATTCCCAAGCCTCATCTAAAGCCCATGACATTCAGCAGCTTTTTATCAAAGCACTAACATGCTTTTTTCCAGGGAGGTGTGCATGGGACTGCTCAGCTCTGTAGTTTTTGTGAACTGATCAAAGTTGGCTTTCTTGCAGGAGGTAAGGACTAGGAAAAAGTTCTAGGACAAAGCGAATTTCCCATGCAGAAACAGCCAGACCAAATATCTGACTTTCTAGCTTAGAATGCCTGCTACGGGCCTTACTTGAGAGTTCATGAGTGGCTGCAACTCCATCTGCAAAGCACTGGCCTGGACTTGAAGTTTTGCCAGACCTCTTGTACCATGGGGGCTGTAAAGTTGGGATTCAAGAGAGCTATTGGAAAAACAGCTATTTCAGTTGCAGCAGTAAACTGAAATGCAATTAAATTTAGCTTAATGTAGCATTTGTGCTTTTGATTGTTCCAAAGCATGTATTTTTAAAATGAAAATGTTTCCAACCCTATGGCATCATTGAAGTTTTTAAATCTGGAAGGACCTGGGGGTGGCTCAGACCCTTTCATTCTCATGAGATGCTTCACTTAAAAATCACGTGTGTTTGTGTTTTATTTGCAGGGCAGCTGCAGCTTTGCCTGAATAAGGAACAGGGGGCTGAGCAGCATCTCCCACTGCTGGGGGTCCCTCCAGTATCTCCTCTTGCCCGCACACCAGCACAGGGAATGGCACCAGGAGCTGGGTGTTGGCCCAAGCCCCCAGTGGGTGGGTGTAGGTGGGACATGGTGCAATGCCAGTTCCCCTTGCTCTTCCTGCTACAGACAAAGGGAGTGGCAAGGAAAACCTTACAGCAGGATCCCTCCACCCAACCATGAGCATCCCAAGCCCACGGAGAAGGTCAGTGGGGCTGAGCAGTGTGGTGCCCACTGTGGGCTTGGGGCTGCTTCCCCACCACTGCCATGCCCAGGGCTGTGCCAGCACAGCAGACACCTTTTTTTTCAACAAGTGCCTCTTTACTGAGCCCCTTGGGGGATTTCCTACTTGGTGATTTATGTGAGAAAACTGACACATGGGTGGGATGATGAATCTTTGGCTCTCACGTCTCTGTGGAGGGAAATCTCCAGTGGTGAAGCTCCCAGGGGCAAACCCAATGTGGTTTCTCCACTGCAGGCACCAACCCTATGCAGTTAACAGCAAAAGCATTTTAATTCTGCACAGTGACAGTGTTATTGTCTCCCTGGGTTGGGAGGCTGACCTTGGGAGCCAGTGCTGGGGGCTGCAGCCACCTGGATGGGAAGGATGGAGGCCCCTGTGGCAAGGGGACATGGTCACTGTCATCCTGGTGGGCTGTGGCACAGGGCAGAGCTGCTCATCAGTGCTGTCATTATTTGCTAAATTAACATTTATAGGGGCAGTGAAGCAAATCCTTATGGCAGCTGGCAGTAACAGGGAGTTTGTTTTGACTGGACTTAGTGGTTTAGAGATCTGGTTGGAAATTTTCCTTGGAGAGAAAGTGAGAAAAAGAAACTGAGCAAGGGGAGGCTGAATAGTGAGTTTTCTGCTTAAAAGGTGTCCTTGGTGGGAACCTGGACAAGCTCCTGTGGCTCCTGCACAGACTTGGCCTCCAAGGGGAGATGTTTCCGTGTAGGGTGTGGAGAGAACAGTGTTGGCCGGGGTGCTCTGGGACCCTGAACCCACTCTCCTGGAGCTTGTTTGTTGAAGTGATGATCTCCTCTGAGGGTCTTGTCCTCACCCTGGCATCAGGGTCAGCACTGGGATGCTGCCAAAGGCTGATGGCCAAAGCCAGAGCCATGCAGTGGTGAAGGTTCTGTTGCTGGGACCAGCCTGGTGGCACCAGGGGATGAGATGGCCTGGGGCTGGCAGTGGGGCAGGAACCTGCTTTAGGGTCTAACCTGCTTTTAGGGTTACTGAGCTTGTTTTCAATGAAAGAGGTTTCTTTTTATTGCTCCCTCCAGTGAGTCTTCTGGGCTTACTTACCCAAGCAAGTTATCTGCCAGACTGCAGCAGCCAAACCCAGGGTCATTGATGAGAAAATGCACAGGGGAGTCAGATATTGCACAACTGGTGAGGTCGATGCCAAACCCCAGTGAATGGTTTCTGTTTTCAAGCTGCCCAAAAGAAAAACTCTGTGTGGATGGGGATGCTGTTGGTCCCAGTGTCCCTGGGCTTGCCTTTCCGGCTAGGCAGTGGGAGCACTTTGGCTGTTTTGGCAAGTGGCAAAGCAGCTGAAGCTCCAGATGAAGTCTGGCTTAAGCTTGTCCAGCCACAGATCCGAGAGCAATGGCTGCCGGGGAGGAGACAGGGGAGGAGAGGAAAGTGATGGTCCTGGGGACCATGTACACTGAGAGCAGAGTGGAGAGGGTGCCTGGCTGTCCTTCCAAGATAGAGGGGAGATGCTCCCTCATTCTGCTCTGGATGTGGGGCTTGGCCAAGTCTGGTGTAACCATCCCCTGGCCCCTGAACCCCTCTGCTGCCAGCCAGGCAGGCAGGACCCTGCATCCGTGAGCAGGACGTGAGCAAAGAGCCCAGGCTGCAGCCAAGATGCCGAGAGTAAAGCTAATTAAAACCTTCCGTGGCTTAGCCCTCTAAATCCCAAGTTCAGTCCTCCAGGCGTATGATCCTTCACCTCGGCAGCAAGCAGCTCCTCGTGCTGCTCCCGCGCTTCTGAATCAGAGCAGAGGGCTGGAAAATGCAGCCCTGGGAACAGTTTGGCATTGGCAAGGGGACAAGCGGGATGAGCCCTAGGAGAGCTCTTTCCACAGCTTAGCATTCATGATTCACTGTTGAAATAAAACGTGTTCTGCAATTACACACCACTCTCCGAGGCATTCAGCTGCTGCCC
This sequence comes from Phaethornis superciliosus, assembly GCA_023637945.1. Taxonomy (NCBI): domain Eukaryota; kingdom Metazoa; phylum Chordata; class Aves; order Apodiformes; family Trochilidae; genus Phaethornis; species Phaethornis superciliosus. Next base: position 639,355 of record JAJQWJ010000013.1, read on the forward strand.
GGCTCAGGCACACAGCTGGCATAAAGCTCTTTTCTGCACTAGAAGTGGCTCAGTTTGAGTCTTTGAGGGAGTGAGTGTCTGTGTAGTTATGAAGGACACCTCATCTGTGGGAGAAAGGGAGGGTGGCTGCTCTGTCCCACCTGAGGTGAGTGTTTCACCAGCGCTGCTGGCTCAGCAGGATCACAGAGCAGAGGTACCACCTCTCAGTGCCCTGCAAGATGCTAAAGGAGCCACACAAAATCAAGAACAAACCTCTCCTTGACTCTTCTGGAACCAGGATTTCACCCTCGGTCACCTTCTTCTACAGAACTCTCCCGAAAAAGGCAAAACAATGAAAAACCCACAGGGTGAGTTGTGATCCTCAGCAATTCCCACAGCCGTTTTATTGCCTGAAGGAGGAGGAACATGAACCCTGGAGGGAAGAACTTGCCAAACTATTTAATATTTCTACATCTTGCATGGAGCTAAAGGTTCCTGAAAAAATCTTTAAAAATAACCGTGGAGTTGTTTATTCAAGGCCCAAGGCAAGTCTGAGTCGAGTTGGAGCTGTGGCTTTGGAGAAGGCAGCACAGGGCAGTGAGCACCCAGCCAGGGGCTGCAGGGGGGGGGTCCCTGCTGAAGCCTTTTTGGGGAGCAGGTCTGGGAGGCACCCTGTGGCTGCTGCTGGTGGGGGAGCCAAGGGGGCTGGTGGCTCTTCTGAGCATCTTTCTGTGCACTCTCAGGTCCTGGTTTCCCTTGTGGGGAAACTGAGTGCTGGTAAAAGCCGTGAAATGTGCTGCTGAGCTGGTGGCACTGATGGCAAACCATTAACCACATCCTATTTTTTGTTTTGTTTTATAGAAACGGATTTAAAAAAAACTTTGAAATAATCCTCCTGAAAGAAAAACACCAAAAGAACCAGTCCTTGGTGGTTGTTGTTTTACCTGCCGAGCAAGGCGATGTGAGCTGGAGCGGGGTAGGTGTGTTGGGGACTTTGCTGCCAGGCGTTGGGATCCAGCCCCTCCGGGATGTTCCAGCCCCTCCGGGATGTTCCAGCCCCCCAGGGCAGAGGGGACACCCCCGCCGGGTGGGCAGAGCAGCCAAAGGCGTTTCTCAGGCTCCTTACCGCTCCCTCTCAGCATCCCTCAGCCCAGCCCAGCTTTCCTCCCGCCGCCGCGGCCGCCCAGCCCCGGGCTCTCCGCAGGGTCACTCCACGGGAAGGGCAGAATTTTCCCGCACGGGCAAACCCGCACCTGCCCGGGGGGCTTTCTGCCCTTCCCGGCCCCCGGAGCTGCCGCAGAGGTGAGCCGGCTGGGGGGGGGTCCCACTCCCCCGCTTGCCCCCTGTCCCCCCGGGCTCTGCCTGGCTCCGGGATGCTCTGGGCTGGGGGCAGGGCCGTGGTCCTGGGGCTCTGCAGCCCCCTCCCCCGGCCCCCGCCCCACCCCCGGGGCCTCCCCACCGCTCCCGGCGCAGGCAGCGGGGTCCGGCCCCGGGGCCCCCCGGCCGCGGGAAAGGCACCGGGGATGCCCGGGGGGCCGGGGGGAGGAACGGGACCCCGGGGGGACCCGCCCGGGACCGGCGAGGTGCGAGCGGGGCGGCGGAGGTGTCCCGGGGGGGGGGGCTCGGGGTCTCCCTGAAGATGGGGAGAAGAAGGGGGTGATGCGGGCTTGGGGTACAGCAGCTCCGGGGAGCGGTGGGACGGGGACAGGGCGGCTCCTCCGGCGCTTCCCCTCATCCTCCTCCTGCGCTGTGGTTTTGTCTCGGGGCAGGAGCCTGCGGGAACGTCGGGGAGGGGGGGGAAGGGGGACGGGGTGGAGCCGCCGCAGGGACGGGGACAGGGACAGGGACGGGGACGGGAACGGGGACGGGCAGGCTGCTCCTGGGAGAGCAGAGCCTCAGCAGCACAGCCCGGGAGAGCAGGGAGCCGGGGGACACTGTCAGCAGCGGGGACCTGTACCCAGAGGAGCTGCCCGCCCCCCTCTGCCCTCAGGCTCTATGTGGGACCGAGCTGGCCATGGAGAAGTTGTACTTTGCGGGGAGCAGCGCATGGACCATCAACAGCTCTCTGGGGAACGGCAGCCTCCGTCTGGAGAACCAGAGCTCCGGGAGGAACAGCACCACCGACCCCCTGAAGAGGAACGAGGACATGGCCAAGGTGGAGGTGACAGTCCTCTGCCTCATCCTCTTCCTGGCCCTGACCGGCAACCTGTGTGTGCTGCTGGCCATCCACACCACCCGGCAGAAGCACTCCCGCATGTACTTCTTCATGAAGCACTTGAGCATCGCTGACCTGGTGGTGGCCATCTTCCAGGTGCTGCCCCAGCTCATCTGGGACATCACCTTCAGGTTCTATGGGCCAGATTTCCTTTGCCGGTTGATCAAGTACTTGCAGGTAGTGGGGATGTTTGCTTCTACCTACATGCTCTTGCTGATGTCTCTGGACCGCTGCTTGGCCATCTGTCAGCCACTGAGGTCCCTGCACAGGAGAGCAGACCGGGTCTCTGTCCTTCTCACCTGGCTGTTGTGCCTGCTGATCAGCATCCCTCAGATCCACATCTTTTCTCTGAGGGATGTGGGGAATGGAGTTTACGACTGTTGGGCAGATTTCATCCAGCCCTGGGGACCTAAAGCCTATGTCACCTGGATAACCCTCATGGTCTACATCATCCCCGTGTTGATGCTGAGCATCTGCTACGGCTTAATCAGCTTCAAAATCTGGCAGAATGTGAAGCTCAAGACAGCTCACGGGCCCAACATGGGTCGGAGCTCCTGCTCCCGCAGTGGGATGGCATTTGCCAGGGTCAGCAGCACCAGGCTCATCTCCAAAGCCAAGATTCGGACAGTCAAAATGACCTTCATCATAGTGTTAGCATTCATAGTGTGCTGGGCTCCCTTTTTCTTTGTGCAGATGTGGTCAGTGTGGGACACAAACGCGCCACAGGAAGGTACGTGCTCCCCATCCCCTGGCTCAGCCCCCCTGGGGACACCGACCACAGCCTCCTGGGCTGCCAGAAACTGCTCCCAGCTGGGTCTCAGGGGGCTGGGAGGGAGGGAGGGAGGCAGGAAAAAGTCCTAAACACGGACACAGCATCCGATGGGCAGCAGTGGCTGTGCCTGAGCTGCTCGGGAGCCCCCAGCAGGTTCACAGCCACGGCATCTCCAGGGCTGGACTGTGGATAGAGGTTTGGTGAGGTGCTCACTGTCCTCGGGGGTGAGCTCAGCCCTCCTGGGGCTGCTCGAGGGTCCCCAGTGGGTGGATTGCCCACCCTGGGTGCTGGGATGTGCCAGGGGCTGCTCGGGAGCTCAGCCCTGTGCTGGAGGAAACTGCGCAGCGTTAGTGCCCGACTCCGTTCATTTGACTGGGTTGTTTTGTCCTCACTGACTTCTTTGCTTTCTACTCTTTTGCCCTCCTTTCTCTCTACTTCTGTTTCCATCTACCCTAGGAGTGTGCTGCTGTTATTTTATCTCTCACTGGAGCACAGTTCCTGTAGAAAGCCATTGATTTCTGAGCAAAGGCTTTTCCTAAAGGACATGGTGTCACTGATTTGTAATTTTTAATGCTTGGTGCTGGTTGATCCTATCACCACTAAGGTTGCTGACAGAGTGAAATATATTACCCTCCTTGGTCTTATATGTTTGTAGCTGTGTAAGTCTGTGCAGGGGTGTCTGAGGGTCCTTCTGCACCTGCAAGGCAAGCTGGAAGGGAAGCTTAGAAAAAAAACTGCACAACTTTGTGAGGTGGGAGAAGGGGGGAAAAAGTGCCTCCAGTGATGACAGCTCCTTGGACAGACTGACCCAAGCTCAACAAAATACTCAGTTTGGGAAAGTCAAAGAGCAAAAAGGAGCTGGGACCTCTCCTTGCAGCTCTGACGGGCAAGGGTGCCTCTCCTGACATCCTCCCTGTTTAACCTCCTTCCTGCTGTAAATTGCTCAGTGCAAAGCCCACTGCCTCCTGCAGCCCCTGCACACCTCTTCCCCCGTGTCCCGCTCCCCTCACCGACCTTTAGTGCCTCTCCCTGCCCCTTTTATTTCAGGAGCAGAAGCGAAGCACAGCTTTTTAAAACTCCCTCTGTGCTCCAGGCAGCCGCTTCTTGGTGTTCCCCCCCTGATTTCGGCAGATCCAAACTTCTGGTTTTCAGGAGATACGCTGGGATGAAGCAGCGTATCTCCTTTTTTTTTTTAATTTTTTCTTTTTTCTGTGTTTCCAACCTGCCATCTCGAGTGCTTCCACCTGACTGATTGGCAAACAAAACCTCTGCCGCTCTGCTGATCCCTGCGGTGAGGGGTGAGGGGCCGGGGGGTTTGCAGCTCAGCCCCTGCCTGCAGTGCCAGCAAACTGCCCCTGCCTGCCCCCTGTCATCCCCCCGCGGCCCCACCCGTGCCTTTTCTGCTTTGCTTCGCTTTTAGGGAAGCTCCAGAAGCTCTGACTTGTGGCAAAGCCTTTCCTTGGCATCGCCCCGGGAGCCCCTGGCTGCAGGAAAGGGTGCAGGGTTGGCCAAAGGCTTTTGGGCATGTGGGGGGAAGATCCTTGGGTGGGATGTTGGTGGAAGCAGCTGCCGGGGCTGGGCAGGGTGGTGGGTGCCTGGCAGGGTGGTGGGTGCCTGGCAGGGGTGTCCCCAGAGCAGGGATTGGGGGCTGCTGGTGCTCAGGGTGCAGCGGCGAAGCCTCCCGGGCGCTGGATTGAGAACAGATTTTGTTTTCCTCAGCGCGTCAGAAAGAGGGTGTCCTGGCAAAGGGATGGCTGCTGAGAGCCACCTGGATCCTCCTGCACCCCGAGCAGTGTTCTGGGTCTGCCTTGCCTCCCTGCCTGTGGGGCAGAGGCTGCTGCAGCTTGGCCTCTGTCAGGGCTGAGAGAGGAGGCTGTGCAGAAAGCCAAGAGCAGCAGAGCTCTTTTCCCCCAGTGATTTCCCTAAAGTGGCCATCCGAGAGGTGCCAGTGGGTGTCCCCTCCCCAGGGCAGCAGTGGGGCCAGGGACAGCATTTGGTGGCTCTTCTGTCCTGGTCTGAGCCCCCTTCACTGGCCATGCAGACCTGCAGGCTCTGTCAGGGGGTGTTGGGGCTGCAGGCACGGGGGATACCACATAGAACATCAGTTTCAGTCAGGTTTCTGCTCCACACACCTTGCAGATAGTTTACATTACGCGTGGCACTTTGAGCTTTGATTGAAAGTTGGTTTAAAGCATTTGAGATGACAACAGCAAGGCTGTGAAGCAGAGTAACCCCGTGTGTTGGTCCCTGAGCCTTGGGACCTGAGACATGGGCTGTGGGGACAGCATCTGCCCGGGCCTGGGAGCAGGACCTGACCCCACTGCCTCTGTGGAAGAGCCCCCTGCCCCAGGCACAGCCCCCTGCCCGTCCCTCTGGGCACTGCCACATCCTCAGACAGGGTCCAAGGGAATGTTTGGAGCCTTGGGAGAGGGGACAGCCCTGAGGGGCAGAGCTTGCTCTTTGCAGACCTTCTTGGGGATCCCCAGAAGTCCTGCTGAGGAGGGCAGAGATCCACACTCCAGACCTGCCCTGCAGTGGACTCCATGAAATTCAATTTATCTGCTTCAGACAGGGAGAGCTGAGTCAGCCATGACTGTTTTTTTTTTTTTTTTTTTTTTTTTTTTAAGTGGATAGAAATGCTATGATGTATTATTTCAGGTCCTGTGGCCAGGATTTGTAAGCCATTCCCCATGGATTCCTTTTGGCATATGCTTGGAATTAAAAGCGTTTGGACCAGATAGTGCTAGAGCAGGAATTATGCATGAGTTGGTTAAGGGTGAATTGAAAACTGTTTTATATTATTTACACTTCTTTTCTTGTTTGAAAATGGCAAGAGGATTTTTGCAGAGGCAGAAAGGGACCAGAAACAGCCAACCTGAGCACACATCTCTGCTGCTGGCATGTCCCCTGGGAGCACAGGGAGGGAAGAAGTTGGGCTGAAATCACAGGGAGCAGAATTAAGGCTCTGTCCCTGCCTGCTGCTGCTTTCTGGAGGTGGTGCTCCTCCATGTCCTGCTGCCAGTCCCACTGCCCCTTTTCTCACCAGGAGCTGGGGACTTTGTACTCTGGGAGTGGAAAGCAGCAGCTGGAGATTTGGTGCCCTGGGACCTGGCAGTCCCCATCGGTGCCTGTCCCCAGCACTGTGCTTGCAGCCCCAGGCATTGCTGGGCTCCTGGCCCTCAGCACCCAGGTGGAATGGCTGTCATTCCCCTGGCAGAGTGTCCTTCCTGAAAATTAATCCAGGGTGAGAAAAATGGCACTGATTGTCAGGTCTGGGACAGCAGGATGTAGCCGGGCTGACAATGGGCACTGTCCTGTTGGAAGGGTTTTGGTGGTGGGGACAGCCCGGGAGCAGGGAATGCCCCAGGGCTGGGGGAAGTGTGGCTTCCCTACAGCCAGAGTGGATGAAGGTTGCCAGACAGCTCATACCTGCTGCTGGTGGGGAAAGAACAGCTGCCCAGCTCTTTTTCCTGCTCCTGCTCTTTGCCGTGGCAACTTCAAGGGGCTGTGCTCCCTCCCCCCTGCCCATGGCAGAGGGTATGAGCTAGATAATCCTCAAGGTCTCTTCCAACCCAAACCATCTGGTGACTGTGATGCTGTGCTGGCACTGGGGGCTGCTCGGCCTCTGCCCACAGCATTTCTAGGGTGATGCTCAGCCAGGGAAACCCAGCCCTTACGTGGTACAGAACCCAAACCCAAACTGCTTAAACTCATTTCCCCCCTTTTTCCTCACCACCCCTTTGCTGATGTGCTGGGATGGGTGCGGGAGCAGGAGCTGGGATGCTGGGGGCTGGGGCAGCACCCTCTTCCTGGGGCTGTCTCAGGCCATGCCCTGATGCTGCCACCCTTTCTGCCTTGCAGCCTCCCCCTTCATCATCGCCATGCTCCTGGCCAGCCTCAACAGCTGCTGCAACCCCTGGATCTACATGCTCTACACGGGGCACCTCTTCCACGACCTGATGCGCCGCTTCCTCTGCTGCTCCACCCGCTACCTGAAGTCCCGGCCTGGCTGCGACCTCAGCGGCGGCAAGAAGAGCAATTCCTCCTCCTTTGTGCTGAGCTGCAGGAGCAGCAGCCAGAGGAGCTTCTCCCAGCCATCCCTGACCTGAGGGCACGGCCGGCCAGGACCTCTCCCTGCTGCCCTGCTGCCCCAGCACGCCTCCGGGGGAAGCTGGGCACTGGACCAGCTCTGTGCAAATAGGTGTAAATATCTCTGTGCACGGGGGAGCCTGGGCAGCCCTCATGGTTTAACTGGACCGGGGAGGATTTGGTGGTCAGACTTCCAGTGCTGGCTGGGACTCCCTCCTGAGTCCCCGGGCCCCTGACACTGGTGGGTTTGATGGCACCAGGAAGGGCAGGTTTTGCCCCCAAACTATCCCCTGCTGCTGGGGCAGCTCTGCTGCAGCCCCCCGGGTGTGAGGGGCCGGGCAGAGGGTGGCAGGTGTCACCTCGGGGACACAGGACATCCATCCCCATCCCCATGTCCAGCAGGAAATCCCACGGGATGCCGGTGCCTGGCAGCATGGGGGTGCTTGCTTTGCTTGAAGCACTGGAACCTCATCCTTGCATCCCTGCACGGTGCCAGCCCTGCTTCCCCTGCCACGGGGAGGGGTGGGGACAGGGCTGGGGACAAGGTCAGTGTCTCATGTCCATGTGCTGTGTGAGGCTGTGCACATGGGTGCCAGGGGGTCTGTGCAATAACAATAACACCTTTGCTGAGTGTGCTCAAAAGCTTCTCTGAAGGCAGGTGGGTGGGATTACAGCTGGGCTTCATGGGGTTTGATGGAAAAACTCCAGTCTGCTCCCCTGAGGCCCCTGAGGCTGTTGCTTTGGGTTTACTGCAGGTCACATTTAGCCTTTTACACCAGTGCAATTTTTTTGCTCTGTGATGCACAAGGTCATGCTTAGGGCATGGATTTTTTTTTTGTTGTTGTTGTTGTTGTCAAGAAGTACCTGTAAATAAAGTTTTCTGGCTGTGTCTTGATGGAAGGTGGGAGGGGTGGAGCAGAAAGAGCATCAGACTTAGAAAAGGGAGGAATCCAAGGAGAAACCAGGCTTTAAATACGAGCCCTAAGGCTGCTGGCTCTAGTGATGCTGCTGCTCATTTTGTTCACCATGCCCCTGGGGGCTGCCACCACCTTACTGCATGGCATGAGGCTGACTGTGACACAGCTGTGGTGGGTGGGATGAGGGCTGAGGTTCAGCCCTGGCTGGAGCTCTCCCATCAATTGGGTGGCAGTGGGATGCAGTGCCTGCAGAGGGATGCTCCTGCCTCTGCTCACAGCTCTGCATCTGCTCTGCAGCTGGGGGGGCTAGGGGACCCAGGCCTGCCTGCAGGCCCAAGGGCAGCATGATTTGGCCTTATATGTTGGGAATGAAGATGAAAAATGCTTTTCAATGGCTACTTCGCCTTTTCACTGTCAGCAGCAGGTATGTTTTCACTTTTCCTGTTCTGCCCTTCCTTTGATTTTTCTCCAGGAGCTTCAAGTGAGCTCTCAGTACGTTTGCTGAATATGACCCAGCATGTTCAGCCTCAGTGTATTTCACCAGATGGGTTTAAGTCCTCAGGAAAACATCAGACATTTCCTTCCCACATTCATCTCTCTCCTTGAGAGTAATTATCTCCTGCACAAAACAAGGAGGGGGGTCCAAGGGACCTGGCACATCCTCCATCTGCCAGGAAGGGAACACAGAGTGGGGTGAATTTTCCTGGGACTGATGCACAGGGAAGGAAGAAGTTCTGGGAGCATTTTCTGGCTGCAGTCAGGGGGCTGGGCGGGCAGGGCTGTGCCCCCAGCATGGGCACAGTGAGAACCCCAACCAAGTGACACTGCATCCCATGGAGGAGGAGCTCCAGGTTGGTTTATTGAAGGGTATTGAAGGACATGGAAGGAGCAGGCTGCTGGATGAGCCATTAAAAAGGATATATTCCCAGTATTGTTTTCAATTATTTTTATTCTCACAAAAAGCTTTAAAAAAATGCTCACCATAAAATGTTTGCTTGTTTTTTTCTTTTTTTTTTTTTTTTTTTTTTTTTTTTGAGATGTTTTCCCCCCTACAAATATCTAAATGTCTTTTGGTTTTTACATGACTCCATCCACCTTGAGACTGGCGTTGCTGGAGCCTGGGTTCTGTACTGCTATGGAATAATGAAAGACCACAACCCCAAGCCATTGGAAAAGCACCAATAGAATATCTGGCTCTTTCTTGTCCTTGGCATGGCACTACAAGAAACTCTGGCTCTGAGTCTTTGTCGGAAGCCAAGGGAAGAAAAAGCACATGAATACAATTGAGAATAACCTCTGAACAACGAGACCTCCTGGGCCCTGCTTTAGCAAAGCACTTCAGGTCAGAGCCAATAAAGCCTTTAAGTGCCTCGGAGTTAAAGTGCAGCTTCATGGAAGATGGACTAAACAAATTAACTGACAATACAGGGGAGGAAGTGGCTCCAAACTGGACCTTTTCCCCTTTGTCCCTGTGTTGTCTCAGCAGAGGAGCAGCTGGGAGCAGGCAGTGCTCCTGAGCAGGCTCTGTCCTCTGCTGCCCCTGGGGCACATCTGGGGGTGCTCTGGGAGGGGGTGGGAAAAACACAAGGCTGGAGGCTGCACAGAAGCAAGCACCTGGGAAATATTCTCCCTGAGAAACAAGCCAACCTCTTCCTTAAAGCCAGGCTTGTCATTTCTGAAGAGAAGTTATGAAAGGCCATGTGTTCTCCCCGTGCTGCAGCCCTGCACATGCCCACCTCTGCTCTGCCCTGCTGGAGATGGTCCCCACACCCAGCTCAGCAGGCAGTGTCACCTGCCACAAGTGCTCTCCCAGTGGCACAAGCACAGCACAAACTCCCAGAAGGAGGACACGTTTTGTGCACTCATTGATCCGGATTTCCAAGCTCAGCTGAAATGCAAACACACATCACGGAAAATAAAAAAAAAAAAAAAAAAAGTTTGTTTTCACTATTCTATCCACAAACCCTTTGTGCAGCGTGATTTAATACAGAAGCTTCCACAACAAAACATCGTTTGCAGCAAATAATAATTCATGAAATAATAATTCATGGGCAATGACTTGTCCTGGTGCCAGGCTGGAGCAGAGGGGTGGGGAGCAGGCAGGGTTTGGTCTGTTGTCCAGCAGCATCCCCAGCCTTGCTTCTGGCTCTGCAGGTCATAGCCCAGGGCTGTGGTCCTGGAGATGCTGCAGTCCCTCCCCCATGATTCCAGGGGACCTGGAGGGCAGAGAACTCCCAACGTGCTTCTCCTCTGGAGCAGCTGCTGGCTTTGGGATGGAGGAAGGGTCATCCCTGGGTCTCTGTCTGCAGGGAGCATCCCCAGGAGTCAGGCACCCGTGTCCCTGTGCCCCAGGCAGGGCATGCTGCAGGGACACCTGGGCAGGGGTGCTTGAGGAGGCTGTGAGGACCTAGATCTCCTTCCGAACAGCAACTCTGATGTTGCTGCAGATCTTGGAGAGGGCCTCGAAGAGGGGGTCACAGAAGGTGTGGATGCAGAGGGAGTAGATTCGGCTGACGCACTGGATCTCTATCAGGTAGCTCTTGATGCAGGGCACCACTGCCCAGATGTGGCAGAAGGAGATGAGAGCGAAGAGGAACCCCCAGATGACAGCCAAGGGGATCCCCAGGACAGCAGAGAGCAGCCGGTAGCACCAGTACTTGCTGACAGTGAAGGTGGTGTAGCTGGTTTTCCAGACCCCATCAAAGCTGTAGGTACCCACAGGCTCAGCTATCACATCCTCAAAATCCACCTGGGGGGAGAGAAAGAGGTGAAGGGCTTGCAGGTGCTGGGGGGACACTGATCCCTCTGTCACCGAGTGGGGACAAGACCTGTGCCTCAGCAGAGTCCCCACTCCATGGGGAGAGCAAGGTGCCAGGAGCTGGGGACAGGAGCTCTGTGGGGGGGCTGTTGGCTCTGGAAGAGGGGACACAGGCTGCCTGCTTGGTGAGAAGGTGGTTTGTGCTGATAAAAATCCACAGACCTCTTGATTTGCAATTTATTTCTTTCTATAGGTAGAGGCAAGATGCTCAGTTCTGTCTGGAGAAGGCAGTGCAGCCAGGGAGTGGTGATGCCCTGTGCAGACACCAGGAGCATCTCTGCACAGCAAATATGGACAAAAGCCTCCAGATTTCAGAGAGAGATCTCCCAGCCCTGCAGCTCACTCCTGGGGAAGGTGTGAGCTGAGCTCCTTGTCCTGAAAACCAGCCCGGCCTTAGCTTGGGAATGGGCTTGAAGGTTCATGTTCAACTGCAGCACCTCTTCTGGTTTTGGAAGCACTTTGATCACCAAATCATTCTGCATGGCCTTGTTCCCCGGAGCAGGGTGGGTGTGGGCTGGGGGGCAGCTCAGGTGCTGATGCTGGGGGTCCCGGGGAGTGGGGGGGTGAATGGGAGGTGGGCGGGGGGCTCAGGGCACTGCAGCTGCCCCAGGGCCTCATCAGCTCATTAGGGACCAATTAAGGCAGGAGCAGCCGGCTATAACAAGGGAGCCTCAGCCCTGCTCCTGCTCTGGCTGGCAGTGACTGGAGTGGGGGGAGAGGAGCCCAAACCACCAAGCCCCGGGACCAGCAAGCACAGGTACCAGTTTGTTGTTCTGCTGCTCTGTCTGGGGGGCTTGGAAAGCTCTGTCTGTGGCTAGTGACACTGCTCTGACTGTAACAGGATCTCTTATTCTGGCTGCTGCCCCTTAATGCCCAGGGTGGGTCTGTCTGTGGCCAGGTGACACCCCACCCCGTGTCCCCAGGCAGGACCCCTCTGCCTGCTCTGCTCCAAGGGGGGTGGATGCTCCTGGTCCTGGTCGCTGCTTTCCCCGGGAGAGCAAAGAGGCTTTGGCTTGCCTTTGGGACACTGGTGGGTTCCTGGTTCCCCCCGTCTGGTGCTGGTTTTGGGGCTGGAGGAACTCTGGGCAGCCCGAGCACACCTCCTGAATCAGCAGCACGGGGATGGTGAGCGGGTGAGCTTCAGCATCCTCCGAGAGGCTGCCGGGGGTCTCTGTGGGGGAACAGGGCTGGTAGGAGGGGCTGGGGATGGCTGGGTAGGGGATGGCATTGTCCTGGTAGCAGCTGATGATGTCTCTAAGCTGGGGTGGAGGATTGTGTCCCCCGAGGGCTGCCTGGCTCTCGGCAGAGTGGGCTGGGGGCTGTTCTGTCCTCAGCACCCCGGTGGGACGTGGTGGCACAGATGTGGGACATGCTGCTGGGAACATGCTTGAGATACCGAGGTGCCAGCAGCTGTCCCAGGCACGTCTTGCAGTGCCTATCTATGGCTGTCACTGTCACAGCTTGTCTGAGGGGGCTTTTAAGTTGGCCATGTCAGGGGATTAATCTGTAATAGAGCTTTAAAGCACAAACACAAGCTTGCACCAGTCCCATCAAGGTCACGGCTGGTTCCAAAGCCTTTGTGAGCAGGCTTTGTCTCTTCTGGCATGTTACCCTCTCTGAGGTCCTGGTAAAGCTTTCACAAGACCCTTTCATCTCATCCTGTTCTCCTTTGGGCCAAAATTATTTCTGGCATAATGCTAACAAAGCTTTGACCAGCCGAGCTCCTATGGTCAGCACCTGGGGAATCACTTCTCCTTTCAGCTGGGTCCTTTCTGTTAAAAATAGAGAGGGGAGGTTTGATCTCCCCTGCTGCATGTGGGAGAGAAAAAAAAAAAATCTCTCCTCCAGCAGGACAAAGAGGCATCTGAATGCTCTGGTGCTCAGGTGGTTGGGTCTGGAGGATCCGCAGTGTGTTCCCGAGGCTCCCTTTTAAGCAGTGCTATGGGCTGACCCTGTGTTATTTTTGGCTCCCCAGCACAAATGCAGCCTGAGAGTTAAATGAAATTAAATTAGTTCCCATTCCTTGACTATACTCTCCATCTCTATGGGCTGCAGCTTGGAAATTTATGGAGGAATGGTTAATATTGGGTGACCTGGAGCAGTGCAGAGCACACAGAAACCTGTCTGGCCCCCGGTCACCCCAGCAGCCTCAGGCAATGCTGTGTCCTGGGATGTGTGTCCCAAAGCCTGGTGGCATTGCAAGGGCAGTGATGCTGCTCAAGCCCAGCTCCCAGCAGCCCCTACCTTCACGACGTCCTCGTTGATGTGCTTCGGGTCCCTGTTCACCAGGTCTATCTCCTTGGTGTGCTGGTCCTTGATAATGATCCTCTCGTCCAGCTCGTTCTGTTCCTCTGCCATGGCCGCTCTGTCACCAGTTTGGCTCCAGGAACGGGGGCTCTGCAGGGCCCCCCCCGCCTCCCGCAGCAGCTGCCCTGCTCCCCTGGCAGCCCTCCAGGCTAAAATTAATGTCCTGCCTCCTGCGGCCGCCCCAAAGTCTCCCTTAAAGGGGCTTTGCTGGGGACAGCCCCCAGGGTGTCACTGCCCAGCTGGTGGCCCTTGAGCTGGGGAGTGGGTGTGCAGCTCCCAGCCACCCAGGGGGGATTTTCCCTTCACACAAGGGGACAGCGTGGGAGAGACGATGTGCAGATCGGGGTAAAAGTCCTCAAAGGTCTGAGAGAAACAGTAGGGAAGTTGGTGTTTGTCAGTCTGTAAATGAGGAGGCTCAGGGGAGGTGGGGGCAGTGTCTGTAAATGTCACCCAGAGAAGACATGTTGTCCTGGGATGGTCAGCAAGCTCTGGGGTCCCTCCAGAAGCCCAGAAAAATGCTCCTGCTGTCAGCTTGGGCCCCTTCCATTCTAGATAAAGCTGAGGAAATGCAGCAGAGCAGCTCTCAGAGGTGTGGGGGGCATCTCCTCCACCAGCACTGGGCACAAAGACATTTGGTGTATTCAGGAAGGTTGGTTTTAAGCTCTCAGCAGCCTCTTCAGTGCTCTCTTGGTTTTCAGGAACTGAAGGTCTGTCTAAAACTAATTTTTTTTGTGGGGGAGGGGGAAAAAAACCCAAACAAAACAACCCAACCCCCCAGAGCATCCCGGGCCTTCCCCCTGGTGCTGAGCGGGGCCGGGGGTGTCCGCAGGGCTCCTGGCCCTGGAGGTGGCAGCTCAGGGCAGAGGGTGTTGGAGCTGCAGAAAGCTGCTGCCTGCCAAAGCCATCCCTGCCTGGGCCCTGCCAGCTTTACCAGCCCCCGAGGTTTGGTGCTGGCAGCTTTCAGCCCCCCTGAGCTGACCCGAGGCAGCGAGGAAACGGGGTTGCAGGGGAGCTGCAGCAGCTCTCCCGGGTACAATCATTTTTCCTAAGGGCTCGCAGGACCCTGGCTGAGATGTGTGCATCCTCCATCCCCTCGTGCTGCCCCCCATGCTTTTGCAGTGTGATTTTATTTTATTTCCCCCCCCATCGGTCAGGCTGGTACCTCAGTTTGGAGCCTCCTTCTTGTGATTTCTGCTCCACTGGAAGCAGCTGTGGTGATGTCCAGGGCTGTGCCAGAGCTGTGGCTCTTGCTGGGGTGGCTGCAGCTTGTCAGAGACCCCCAGACCCCTGTGGAGGGAGAGGAAGGGCAGTGGGGGTGGGAAGTAACTGAGCAAACCCACGGGGTTCTGCCAAAGAAGGTACTTGTGGAGAAGGGACAGATCCTGTGAAGGTTTGAGAGAGGGGACTGTGGGTTTAAACCTGGGCAGGTTGCCCCTGAGGAGGAGTGTCCATCAGTGGCCCCATCCTGTGGGTGAAAGGATGCTGGAAGCCCTTCAGCAGCCCCAGTTCCCTCTCCTTGGGTCTCTGGCTGGTGAGGGGGCTGTGGCTGGCCCTGGTCCTTTGCCTTCTCAGGGGGTTAAAATCCACCTAAGAGGTTGCATGCTGCTGCCTGTGGTGATATGTGCCCTGAGTGGGTCAGGAGCACCCTGAGCCTGGGGACAAGCTGCCCATTGCTCTGGGGGGCTTTGGATGGGTGCTTGGTTGTGACCAACCCCTCGAGGTGCCAGCCCTGCCTCCTGTAGCAAATGTTCCCAGGCCCAGGACGGGCAGAGCCACAAACCAGAACTCTTCTGTGCTGCACAGCTCTGAGGCCAGACATGCTCCAGTACATCCCAGTCCCTCTCTGACCAGGTTTTGTGGCACCCCTACCCCAGCCCTTCAAGATAGATGGGGCAGTGTTTGGGGGTTGTGTGTGTGCTGGTTTTTTTCCCCAGAATGAGCTGTTTTTCTCTTCCATGTGGGTGCAGCAGAGGCCTGTCCTGCCCCACCTCCCCATGGGATGTCTGAGGGCCTGAGTCACATTCTGCCTTTAGGCTGGGCTGGTCCTTGCTGCTGCCCCCGGGCACCAAAAGGCTTTGGTGTCTCTGGCGTGGGAGTAGGAGAATTTGAGCCCAGGTCGTGGCTAACGTGCAGCTGTAAGTGTCTCAAGCAGTGATGAGAGAGAGGAGGAATATTCTGTTGCACTGTAGATGCTATAAATAAATCAATTTCTGAGTACTTTAGGGCTGTGAATGGGACATGGTGTAAAAGCTGCTGGTGTGCAGCAGTGACAGTGGGCTGCTGGCACTCATTCTGGTTTGTTAGCAACTAATGACAGCCAGAAGTTGGATTGCTCAGTTTGGATGATAAAAGAAGAGCAGCCTTAGCAAGTGTTACTGCTTCCCTGGGTCTGTCTGTAGGGAGAGATGCTTGGGCAGGACTTGCTGTCCAGGACTTGCCTCCCAGAGCTTGGTGTGTAGGGGAGGAGAGCCAGGCACAAAGTGATGCTGGCTCTCTAAGCCTGGGGTTAAAGCAGGAGGAATGACTGGGTGCAGAAGCCTCAGGGCTTTTCATCCTTCAGCTCAGTTCAGCCTGTGTATGGAGGAGTGTTCCAGCCAGGGGAAGGTGCTGCCGAAGGGAGGGGATCAGCCCTGCTTTCAGTGCTTGCAGCACAGCTCTCAGCTGTTTTTAGAGAACAAAAAGCTGCCTTCCATATCTCCTTCCCGTGAGCATCTTTTAGTCCTGATTTAGCAGGCTAAAGCTCAGTCTTAATGATCCATCCCCTGGAAAGAGCAGCAGGTTGGACCCTGGGCAGTGGCTTTGTGCTGTGTGATGTACTCTGCAGGACAGAAACCCTTTATTGTAAAGTGAGCAAGCTGGGTCACAGTGCAGGGGAGGAGCAAAAGCCCCAGGTAAGAAGCTGGTTAATGCACAGTTTTACTGATCAGTTTCAGCCCTTGAGGGAGTTGTGTTTCCAAGTGAATAGGATGGGTCTTCTCCATCTGCTTCCAATCCCCTCTCCATTCCTGGTCTCTCCCAGGGGCTGCAGGCCAGAATTCCCCTTGATCCCAAGAAGTACCTTGCCCTTTTCTTGCCTGGATCGCCTCTCTGTTAGTGGGAAAGAGGAATCCATCTTGTTGGAGCAGTTGGTGTCAGAGCCCTTGGGTGACAAGCCTGGCCTGCTCTGGAGACCCTGCACAGGGTCCCTTGTACTTAGGGTGGTCCTTGCTCTGCAGTGTTCTGGTGCTGGTGGCTGCAGGAGAGACAGAGGGGAGAGGTTTAATGGCAGAACCGTTTCAAAGCTGAAATAGGCGGCTGGCAAATAAAGGTTTGAGTAGAAGCTCTGTCATGTTTAATGTCAATTAAAATTAAATTTCACCCAGGAAGCACAGAAAAACATTCATTTATCATTCCAGCTGCTGCCTTAGCTTGTTTCAGCTCAACGCGGCTTGCCCTTTAACAGAGAGAGAAAGTCTATGAATATCAAATTCATGCCCCTGTGGATACACAACCACCTCATCTTTTTCCATTCCTGTCAGTGCTGGGGCAGGAGCTGGAGCTCCCCTTCCCTGGGAGGCAGGGGGTGCTGGGCAGGGGGCGCTGGGCAGGGGGCAGCTCTGGGGTCCCGGGGCAGCTCTGGGCTCAGCACCGGGGTGCTCAGCACCAGCTGCTTTCAGGGCAGTGCAGGGAGGGAGAGCTCGGCTGGGATGCGGTCTGTGGGGCTGCATCCCACCCCCTGCCCTGGCACCGGCAGCTCCTCTTGGCCCCCAGGAGCTGCTGCTGGCTTTGGGAGCCTTTGCCCTGGCTCTCGGGGTGCTCAGGTTGGGGCTGCTGGCTTTGGGCTCCGTGGTGAATGATGCTGGGGGCAGAGGGGTGGGATCCCTTGGGAAATGGGGCAGCCTGAGTACCGAAGAGGTTCTGGTTTTGATGCTGTGTGTAATGGTAACAGTGCTCTGGGTATCACAGGAATATCTGTAACTGCATTTCTAACTGAGCCTGTAAGGAACTGCTCGCTGCTTCCTCCTTCCCTCCTCATCACCTCCTGAGGGCTGTGGGCAACCCAATGGCTGTGTCCTGCCTCGGGTTAGAGGGGGAGATGGTTCTGTGTGCTGGGGCTGAGCAGGGCACTCACTCACAGCACCCTGAGGCCTGGCTGATGGACAGAGGGGTCTCCTGGGGGCTCCATTCCAGCTGGTCCCGGGGCACTGTAGGGCTGGAGGGTGCCAGGCTGCTCCAGAGCACCCACTCCTGCAGTCAGGGGTGATGTTCCCCCAGGGAAGGCAGTTCTGGAGCAGCCCTCTTCCAGATTGTGTTTATAGCTCCTCTTAGTCTCAGCTCTTTTCTCTCACACCAGCACTCTGAATTCCATTGGATTTTAATTTTAAAACAGCCTCTCTTGCCTGTTCCTTATCGAGTGAGAGTCATTGATTTATCACTTGTGACATCACCAGTTGGGCAGGCTGGTAATCAGATTTAACTAGCTGGTGTGCTACTGGGTAGAACCAGGGGCCAGGCTTTATTTAGCTTTAATAATAATTTTAATAATTTAATTAACTTTGGCTGTTATTCATACTGGTGTTACTTGTTTGCTCTTGATTCAGAACCCATGCAGCAGCAGTGATGCTTTCCCCTTCAGCAGAGGTAGCAGAGTGCCAAGCCCACAGCTCAGAAGCCCAGTCCTGCTGAGGAAGGGGCTGAGCTAAGTTGGGCTTTGCCTGGGTACAGCAGGAGGTGCAGTGCCTCTGACCACCCATAAACCAGGAGCCGTGCAGCTCTCTGGGAGATGGCAGGGCAGGGAGGTGCTGGGGGATTTTAGTAGGGCTGATCGATATTGCTTGGCTCTGGCATGTCCAGGAGGATCCTAATGCCTGCAAATAAAATCCTTTTAAGCCCTGGAAGGGGGGTTTAGTCTCTTAATAACCCAGTGCAGAATATAGATGACTATTTCTAGCCCCGGGAGCTTTGCATGTGAAAGGCTTCAGCTGCTCTGCCCTGTTCTGAGCTATTGTGGTTGCTCTCTGTCTAGCTCTCATTGTCTAAAAGCTCCATACTGGGGTGCACTCAGGCTCCAGTAGAACTGCTGGCAGTTTTTCTCCCCAAATAGCAACTTTAGAGCTTGAGTCTGTGGCTGAGCAGTATTCCTGTGTCACGGGTGGGCTGGCAGAGCTCTCCTCTGGGTGAATATTTCATATATAGCATCTCATCAGTCAAGGGACAGCTGCAAAAATACTGTCTGCTCAGATAAAGTGTATACAAAACCTGTGGCCTGGTTCTGTGAATCCAGAGTGATGTCTCCACCCTTAGAGACTGT
The DNA here is from genome assembly GCA_023637945.1 of Phaethornis superciliosus. NCBI lineage: Eukaryota > Metazoa > Chordata > Aves > Apodiformes > Trochilidae > Phaethornis > Phaethornis superciliosus. Next base: position 657,742 of record JAJQWJ010000013.1, read on the forward strand.
CAAACAGCATCCAGACTTTCTGTTCCAGGGAAGCCCAGGCTGTCAGGGCTGGGCTGCTCTTTGTGCTCTGCTCCAAGCCTCTTTGCTCTTCCCTCCTGGGCTGTAGGCTGCTGCAAAGCTTGGGTTTGTTTCAGCACCAGTACCTGCTGTGGGCAGCTCCAGCTGGTGACCTCCATGGCTGCAGCCACCAGGACAAACATTGTCACCCTGAGCAGGGGACACCTCCCCAGTGCTGCCCCTCTCCAGATGCTCCTGGCCCAGCTCTGGCTCTGCCAGATCTCTTCCCATGTGCCTGGGTTCTCATTTTAAAGCTGAGCATCTCCTGGCCTGATCCTGCTGAGAGGCAGCATTCTGAGAGCTTCACTGGGTGGTGTGGGCTCTGATTTATGGCTCAATGAAGCAGGGTGGTTATTGCTGGAGCAGCAGCGTGTCAGCTTGGGTCTAGTTCTTGCCTGGGTAAGTGATAGCACTGCAGGTATTTTCTCCTGAATTTGACATTCCATCCATCAGCCTGGCTGTGGTGTTCACCCTGCAGGCTGCTGTGCTCAGCCTTTGTTTGGCTTCAGTTGTGCAGCATCACCTGGGGAGCTGCCCCCAGCCCAGGGACCCCCAGAACCAACTTGGATCCTCCTCATGGCACTGGGAGGAATTCTGGCCTCCTTTTTTTTTTTTTTTTTTTTTTTTTTCCCTTTAATTTTTTTAAATTTTATTTTCCTGCTAGACTTTATTTATTGAAAGCAAAATAAACCACGTGTCTTGGACAAATATTATGACATTTCACTCCCCACACTAAGTGTGATAAGTGAGCTATTTTGGGGGTGGTGGTACATGATTTATTTAGCTTGGATGTGGATATAAATCCAGCCTGTGGAGGAAGCATTGCAACTCTGTAGGAATGCAGATGCTCTCATGCCCGCTGGAGCACAGCCAGCACCTCACATCTCATTTGTGTTGTTTTAATGTAAACGGGGCACCTGAGACCATTTGTAAGGTGTGATAGGAGCTGATGATTTCACCAGTGCCTAAGGAGCTGACAGCTGGAAGGTGCATATCAGAGCTTTAAATGGAGTTTGGAAATTCCATTTAAGATATTTCTTCAGTGGATAAGATCATTGATTACTATGTTGAGGATAAAGGATAGGTTTAGAGGAAATATTTTTATTCCATTGCTTCTACCTTAGCTGTCTGGGGTTTTGGCTTGGGCTGTCCCCCTCCCTAGAATAAATCCCAGTGTGTGTGGGAGCTGGGGAGATGCAGCAGGAGCCCCATCCACCCCAGTGTGTGCAGGGATTCTGGCTGGGCAGGGGTGGCACCGCCTCTGCTGTCCCTGTCCCTTCACCCCTGCTTCTGCTGCCACTGAGCTTGGGGGCCAAGTTTTCATTTTCCTTCAGAGCCTGGGATGCTTCCCGAGGTCTCAGAGATGGGGAAGTGCTCTGTGCAACAAGCTGGGCTCTGCTAAAAGAAACATTTTAATTGCAAGGCAAGGACGGTGAGGGCTGGGAAAATGGATAGGTTTTTCTTGGCCCATTCCTGGGAGGTGCTCTGTGGCTGGAGCTGCCTGCAGCCAGCAACCCCATCTGGGCTGGGAACCTGCTCCAGAGCTCTGCTGGAGGCTTCCAAGCACCAGCTCTGCACTGTTTGTGTTTTTAGGGGTGTTGGCTCTCTGGGGCTTTGTTTATGAGGGCAGAGCTGAATGAATCCATACTCAGAGGCTGTGCACTGTACCCCAGGCTGGCTGGGACAGCAGGGCAGGTGCCCAGGCTTGGCAGGAAGGGCTCTGTGCTCAGCTCTGAGGTTTGCTGGAGGAGCTCAGCTCTGCCCTCAGCCCTGCAGAGCCATTCTGTGGGGGGGACACAGCCCCCAGGGCTGAGGTCACCCCCTGTCCCTTCCTCTGGGGGATGTGCCCATGGCAGAAGATCTCTGGGATCTTGGATCCTGACCTGGAGGGGCTGGGACTGAGCCATGCTGAAACTGAGGCTAAAGATGGCCAAAAATAGGGAATACAAGAAAAGGAGCTGACAAGGGTGTAGGTGGAAGAGAAAATGTGGTTGGGTCTAACAGGACCCCATCTAGGTCAGGATCAAAAGGGATTATATTTGTGTAAATCTCTCACTGGAGCTGGTACTTGTGTGGAAGAAAGTGACACTGCTTTTCTGCTGCCACACACTGTTTCTAGTCCTCTCTCAATTTCGTGAGGAAAATTCTGTCTTTTGGGAAAGCAGTGCCAGAGCCCAGAAAAAGACACTTTTATAGCCATGTGATTGAATAAATGTTATTCTTTCTCTTGTTTTCATAATAAGAAAAATAATCTGGTGAGAAAGTTTCATCACTCGGAAGCCTGACAACTTCCATCCTTTGAGCCCTTCTGCTTACAGCAGGCAAGGGGAAAGCTGCACATCCCTGCAGGAAAGCAGAGCAGGCAGGAGCCTTGGGAGCCCCTGTGGCTGCCCCATCCCTGGCAGTGTCTCAGCCCAGGTTGGATGGGGCTGTGGGGGGGTCCCTGCCCCTGGCAGGGCTGGGACTGCTCTCCTGGCTCTGGAGGTGCAGAGCTGAGAAGCCCAGGGGTGGCACACTCAGGGCTTAAAGAAATGTCAGCAGGAGGAAATGGCAATGCCTATGTGAATTTTTTTTGTGTGCTCAGGTCTGTTTTGCTGTGTTCTTGGTTGCAAAAATCCTTTCCCATCTAGGAAGAGCAATTAAAAAAACAAACAAACAAACCCATTCTGACATTTCCAGCTTATTTTTTTCCTGCTGATGTTTTGTGGATGCTGCTGGAGCCAGGGTTCAGGTTTCTGCTTTGGGAATCCACACTACACACTTTGCTTGGCTCCAGTTTCCAGTTCATAAAGCAGCTGGAGCTGAGACAAAGCTCCTGGATCACTCAGTGCTGCTCAGGATTAAGCTCTCAGCCATCCTTCTTTTACTGTTATTGCTTTTGAGGCTGTATTTTTTTTATCATTTGGTAGTCTTTGTGAAGTGGCTGTGAAATGAAAATAATAATGAGAATTCTCTGAGGCTTTGAGCTGCAAACAGAGGTGGGATCTGCTCTCTGGTATCAGCTCTGCCTGCCCCAGGAAGCTGAAACTTCTGAAGTGAAAGTGTCTGTCCTGGGGAAGCCAGGAGAGGAGGATGAGGAGAAAGGTGCTGACCTGGGCTGCTGGTCAGTCTGTGCTCACAGCATCAGTGATGGAGGAAATCCTCAATTGGACCCTTCCTTTCCAAACCTGGGAGGCAACAAATAGGGCTTTTTTCCTTTAGGGAGAATAATGTCAATCATTAATTTCTGTTTACAGTATATAATTATATAATAATGTAATTCATTATGTATTTATATAATATAATAATAAAATTATATATAACAATATTACAAATTATTAATGCCAAATAAGACCAAACAGCTCTTCCAGGTGGCTGCTGGATGGAGATGGCCCAAGATGAGCAGTGCCTGGTGGTGCTGCACTGATCAGTGCCTGAAATCAGAGCTACAGGTCTGGAGGCAGAGAAAGTGTGTAGCCTGAGGTGCAGCTTAAAAAGAATTTGAGCTGTCAAAAGCAGAAAAGGGTATTTGAAAACATAACACTTCACTTTCCCAGTTACTTGTGTAACTAAATCAGCTCACCCATGTGTCATCTACTCCCAGTTCTCCTTTTATAGTAAAAACTAATACTGGACAGACTGGGGGCCAAATGCTGCCTTTTTTTTTTTTTTTTTTCTTTTTTCCTTTTTTCTTTCTCCCCTCGTCAATCTATGCTGCTGGCTTGGTTTGCAGAGCTGCTGAGCTATCACATCTTGACCAGAGGTGGGAGAGTGGAGATGGTTTGCAGCTTCCAGAGTCTGCCAGGCTGGCTGCTCACATCCCCTGCCTTGGGCAGCCCAAGCATCCCACTGCAGCCCCTGCACACATCTCCCCTGTTTGGGTTTGTTCCTCTTGAGACAGATGGAAGCTCTCCTGACTCCATTTGGGCAGCTTTATTTTTTGTGCAGAAGCTCTGGAAAATCTCTTTGAATGTGTGCAGAGCTGGGGCTCTGGGAGCTTAAACTTCCTCCTAGGTAGAGCTTTCATGAAACAGAATTTGTTTTTAAAACAGCTTTTCTATAAACTCTTTAGAGCAGGTGAAAGGAGTATTTCATCAAGGTGACCGAAGAGTAGATGTGTTCCTAGGAGTCCTGAATAAAAAATAAATGTTGGTCAAAGATGTACCAGCCTTGAAGGTTTTATCAAACTGGAATTATTTAACTAGGATTTTCCTTTGGATCAATAAGGGATGGGAGGCTGCAGGAACTGGGCATGGGGGATTTTGTGCTGTCAAAGTATTTCAGACTTCAATCTGTAAATGTTTTTCCCCTTGAAAGTGCAAATTTTGTACTTTGTATAACACCACCACCACAAGGTGGAAAGCTTGAATATTTGACTGACTTTTTCTGAAACCTCTAGGGCGTTTTATTTCAGAAAGCAGCCAGATTTTCAAATCTTTCATGTTTTGCATAATGGATATGAGGAGTCAAGGTCCCGACTGACTGCAGAGGCCAGGAGGGCTTCACATCCTCTGTCCCTTGTCCCTTGTCCCTGCATCCCTGGGCAGGGGATGAACCCTGCAGAGGAGGGCAGAGAGCTCAGGGGTCCTTTCTAAAACAAAGACTTCTGCAATACCATTCTTACATTCGTGCTCTTAGTTACTTTTTCCATGACTGCTTCATGGCATCGGGATTGCACTGCAGGAAAAGGGTTCTCTCCGGAGTTGTTTTTTTGGGGACAAGAGGGGTGTGTTGAGATCCTCCCAGCAGCAGCCGTGCCAGGTACAAGCCGGCAGCACCATCTAGTGAGGGCCTGGAGCAGCAGCTGGGATTCTCTCTGCTGTATGACACACGATTTTATTTATTTTTTATCCAAAGCTGCAGCTACTGCCCCTGACCCTGCAGTGCTGCCCACTCCTGTCAGAGGACAGTGCTGGGTTTCTCCTTGAGAGAGGCTTAAATGCAGCTCAGACAAGTGTGTCTGCCTGCTAGATGAAATCATACACCTTAGTTTTGCATTTCCTAAGCCTGTAGGAGGGATTAGTGTGTTTAAGCATGTATAGTTGATATTTGTTATTGTTCATTGAATGTCCCAGGGTATTAGTTCTGAGTATGGTGTAGGTGTGATGCTGAGGGCTGTGGTTCAGGGGTGGACTTGGCAGTGTGCTAGATGGTGGTTGAATTAGATGATCTTACAAGTCTTTTCCAACCAGAATGATTTTATGATTCTGAAATGATGTCTGGCTTGCTGCAGGCCAGGGGTCAGTCTGTGAAATGATGCCCATCAGTGGATCTTCAGTGGAAGCCTCTGCTGACTTAATCCAGGTTAATGCTTCTGGGCTCTCAAACACTCCCTTTGGTCTGCCTTGCAGAAGTTTTCTCCCTAGTTCATCAGAATTCAGTGTAAATTGAAACCTCACCCCTGGTTCTCTCTTGGTGGTTGCAGGTTTGTGTTTTCCTCTCCCTGTGATGCTGGGAGCCTGCTGGGTGTCAGCCTGGGGTAAGGGATGCTGTGGGGTGAGCTGAGTGGCAAAGCAGGACACGAGATCCAGCAGTGACTTTATTCCAGGTGATTAGGAGGAGAGGGCTGGTTCACAGCAGGCTGAGTACTGAGGGAGGCTGAAATGAGAGAGGGGATTGCTCACTGCCCCATAGCTTATCTGGCTTTGATAGCAGAGCTCTGAGCAGGACAAATCTGCCTCCACGAATTCCCCTGGGAGCTCTTTTTCAGATCCATTTCTTTCTCATCTCTTCTCTGTTTGAATTCAGTGGAGGAGATGAAGGCAGCAGCCTGGGACTGTCCTTTGTTCTCTGCCACCACCTTCCCTCCCTTTGGTCCTGGGAGAGATCCCACCATCCAGAGCCATCAGTGCCCTGACATTCCCTTCTTCTGCTCCTCACGGGCTACCTGGGTCCCCTCCTCCTTGCAGACCACAGGCACTGCTCATGGTGCACAAATGAGGTGAAATATTAGTTTTATTATTATTTGTCTTGGCAATTTCCAAGGATGAATCCCAGGCCCTGCTGACCCTCCCATGGGGCCAGAGACCAGCAGCACCCTCACACCCCAGCTCCTAAGGCACACATTCATTTTAAAACCCACTGGACTATTATATTCAGTTCTGTAGTTTTAGATAAGTATCTACTATATGTACCTATTTTGACAGTTATTTTTACTCATTAGCACAACCATTTTTTGGTGTACTGTTATTTATTGCTTCTTCCCTTTATGACTTAATGATAAGAAAAAATAACTTTGGTTCTGGCAGGAAGTATTGTTTTGCTGCTTGAAGTAATGATAATATTTTAATAGCTTCAGATAAAGGGTTAGCACTGGGTTTTGGCCAAGAGCTGCTTTTACTGCTTGAAATAGTCTGGAGGGTGCATTTTGAATGGGCAACTTGCCATTAAAAGTTATTTGTACCACCCAAAAGAACAAAGCCCAATTATTTTTACTGCTGGGATAAAACAAGCAATATGAGGCAGAGAGCCCATCCTCACTGGGGTTTGGGTGAGCACAGCAGCCTGGAGAGGCTCCCCTTGTTCTTTAGTCTGTGACAGGCTGGAGCATCCCTGGGCAGGTTAAGAACTGAAGTCCATGGGGCTGATTCAAACCCTCTGGATCTCTGGAAAATGTCAGGTGGATTTAGATCAGACTCCGTCTTTTCTGGGGGAGGGGAAAACAAGGTCCAATTTGTACTGAATTGGATCAAAGCTACTGAGACCCTAAGGTGAACACCTGCCCAGCCATCACACACAGATGCTCAAGGAAAGAAAGAACATCAGGAAACATCACAGAAAGGCACCTCAATGCAGCTGGAAATGCAGCTGGGCTTTCCCAGGGGGTTGGCAGGGGTGGCTGCCATGCTGGTGTCCCTGCACAGGGCTTCACTGAGATGGAAAGGCAAAGCAGCAGGGTCAGCAGGTTTCAGTGCTGATGGCTGCAGCAGAGAGTCAGGACGTGCCTGAAGGTCTGTCATGTGGGAGGGATGCTGAGGTGTTGATAAGGACTGATGTGAACCAGTTTCCCACTGAAAGTGCTTCTCTGATATCTAAATATTTGTTTAGCTCGCTGTCCATCTGTAGCCAGCTCAGGGTTTAGTTTTCTAGTGCAAACCAGCATCCAGAAAGGTCACCTCAGGTTTTGAGTGATGGCTTTGGATGAGAAGATGATTTTCTGCTGTTTGTAGAGGGGGGTGTTGGTGGGAGTGAGGAGGTGAGGGATGAGGTGAACTGGGGGCTCCTGGGTTGTAGCATCCCTTCCTGTATCCCTTGTGTTTTCCAAGCAGAAAAGGACCAACTTCACTCTCTTGCCAGGGCAGGTCTGAGCTTTCCTTAGTGGTTGGGATACTCTTTCCAGGCCAGGCAGCAGCTTCTCTGCTGGAGGGTCCCATGTGCTGCAGGAACTCACCTTGGCCTGGAGCTGCCACCTGCTTTCCACGACACTGGCTCTCTCCAAGACTCACAAGCTCATTTAAAGCTCCTGTAGCTCTCCCTGAGCCTTTCAGAGCAGCCCTGGCACTGCCCTGATCCTTGCTGGGAGAGGGGACAGCTCATCCCTGGGGAGCAGCGGCCGTGTGGCTCCTTCACTTGCAACCATAATCCCCAAATTCTCTTGTTTGATGCTGTTAAGCATAACCCATTATCTGATTCCACAGAAGCAAGATTTTCCTTTGCTGTTTGTTTTTCTGTAGCTTGTTTGTTTGGGGGGATTTTGTTTGGGTTTTTTTTTTTTTTTTTCCCATTGGAAGGGAACTGTTCAGGAACAATGTTATCATGACCCAGCAGGCCCTTCAGTGAGGCTTTGGTTTTCCTTTGCATCATACCATTCAGATGCATGTAGGGGTGTGAACAGTTAGGGTTTTGAGCTCTTTAGGATGATTCAGTGTAGTTTTTAATTGTGGTGTGGTGCCAAGTTCCTGCTGGGATGTTGAAGCCTGGTGGGGAGCAGAGCTGAGGGATGCTGGGTGGCTCTGGGGAGGCAGCAGTTCTGTCTGCACCAGGGACATGTTCCTGCTGAGGGGATTTGTCTGTCTGTCCCTGTGTTCATCCTGTGTCCCCTGAGGAGCTCTGCAAGTGGGGAATGGGACAGGTACCAGGCTGGGGATGGGAACCCCTCCTCTGGCTCACCCCCCCCCCAGCCCTGGTGAGCTGAATTTCCATCCTCTGGTGTCATTCATACTGCTAAACATAACTGTGTTGGAGGCTGTTGTTGCATAGACTGAACATAATTAAAACCAGCTTGCATTTGCAGTGCTGATAGTCTTAGCTACATTAATTATATCCCCAAACCAAGCTGCCAGTCTCCTCTGTCCAAGTTTGCATCTGAAAACCCAAATCTTGCTTGGCTGTCATTACCAAAGGCTTCAACACTGGGGCTTGAAGCTGGAGTCACAGCCTGGCTGCCCCTGGGAGGACGTGGCAGGCTTGGTGACCTCCTGGGAGCCCTGGTGCTGTGGGGAGGTGGGTTGTGGAGGACAACCCTTCCTTCCCCCCCTGTCCTGTGGTCATCCTGCCAGCCCCTGGCTCTGCTGTGGGACTCCAGCATCCCCGGGTGATGTGACACCACAGGGACAGGGTGGCAAAGAGCAGAGCCCTCCAGACACATATGGCAAATGGGCTTTATTAACAGGGAATCCAATTAGGCATTTCCTGAGGCAGGCTTGGGGTTGGCTGGGAAGGGATAATCTGGTGTTAGTAACTCTGCCCAGGCACTGCCCTGGGGCAGCTGCCAAGGGGTGGTTGGAGCCTTGGATGGGTTCAGAATGCTTAAGCTTAAGCTCTAAAGAAAATAATAATAATTAAAAATCCCCTGTAATACTGCTGTTAGAGCTTCACAGGTTGGTCTGGAAGGACCCAGAGGGGTGGCAGCTGCTGCCACGATGGACCAACAGCTGGTTCTGGTGAGGCTGTGGCACCCACCCCTGCCCCAGAGCACCAGGGCTGTGCTTGGCTGGGCTGTGTTAGCTCTGCCCTGCCCCAAACCACCTCTCTGATGCTTACTTGGTGCTTTCCACTGGTGCTTTCAGTTCTGCTCACATCTTGAGCTGGAGGAGCTCCTTCCCCAGCACAGGGACCCCCGTGCTGCTCAGGGTGCAGTCCCAGCTGCAGCATTAACAGAGGCATTCAGACAGACACATCTCTGCAAACCCTTCTGCCCCTGTTAGAGCCAAAGCAGGAGGAAGGTAGGCAACCTGAGGGCAACTTGGCTGCCATCTGACATCTCCCTCTCCAGTGGGTTGCATGGGCTATCCAGCACTTTCCTTCCTGAGGAGCTCCTGCTTTGACATTAACTCATGAATTCCCAGCCCCTGTGTTGTTTGGCAGAGGCGAGAGGCTCCCAGGGGCTGGCTTGTGGTGCTGGGAGAGCAGGATTTGCAGAAAACCATGTATTCCAGAGGAGATTGCTGGGATGGGCTCCTGCCTGCTCCCGGCCTTTGCAAATGGATGAAGAAATGAAAGCAGCACTGTGTGCCCTGCTGTCGAGTCACTCTGCTATTTTTATGTTGTTGTGCTTCTTGATTAAGATATTAGTAAACTGTGTTTTCAAGTAATATGTTAAAAATAATCATTTCCAGACCTGAGCTCTCTCCCACCAGACATCAGTCAGTGTGTGGAAGGGCTGGGAAGGGTCCCTGTGTCATCTGGGCCCTGGCTGTGACCCAAAGCTGCTGCTGAGCCTTCAGCCCCAGGGTTGCTGTGGAACCACCCTTGGAGGGGTGAGCTCAGCCCCCCAGGGCCTGCTCCTAGGATGCTTCCCAGTTCTGCCTTCAAGGTGGGGTTCTTGGAAGCCACTGGAAGCTGGCTGACACGGGTTAGGGATTAAACTGGGGCTTGTCTCTTTTTTTTTTTTTTTTTTTTTTTTTTTTTTTAACAAAATGCTTCTTAATCAAAATATCTGTCATGGTGGAGCTTTGATCTCCTGCCCTTGACTAGAGCTTCTTCATTAGATGTTAATGTGGTGCCGGAAGAAACTCTAATTATGTGGGGCCCCAGTGAGCTATTGCTGACACTGGTGCTACTGCAAAGTAATTGAGTTCTGAGACTCCTTAATTTATGAATGAGAAAAGCTTTGATTAGCTTGAGAAATGATGATGCCACAGGAAGTATCTCTTTAATTGGATGGAAAAAGAAACCCCAGAACAAAGTCTCTGGTCCTGGAGGGCTGCCTGCCAGCCCCACCAGCCAGAGAGGGAAGAGTCTGGAGGTGATAAGTGAGGACCAGAACAGCCTAAGCCCCAAATTCCCTAGCTTTGGTCAAAGTATCTCAGCCTTGGTGTTGATTTAAAGTGGAGCTATGTGTTCATGTTTATAGACTATTTTGATTTCTGAAAACATCACCGTAGTAACAACCATGCAGTTGGTTTATTTACTCCAAATTTTGAATATTTTTAACCTGATTATTTATTCATTTCCACTAGACTGAAGTTGGGTACTTATACTCTTATCTCCATCTTTTATTGTAAACAGTTTTTCTTTCAACGCTTGCACATTAAAAATAGGCATTCAGGTTCTCTTGGTAACGTGTATAGAAATCCAGTGTATTTTAGAATTAAAAGAAAGGATTTGTTGGGGTATAATAGTTAAAATAAGAGCCTGGAAGCTTTCTCTGGGACCAGTGGGCTTGCATGGTCTATGAACTACTTGACCACTGAACCCAAAATCATCTGGGATGCTTTCCTCATGGCCTGAGGAGGCTGTTCCTATGTTTGATCTGGATATGATGGAGATAATCACAGTGAAGTCACCTTACTGAGTTATTTCTCACAAGGAACCTCTCTGTGCTGTTCATTGGTCTCATTAAAGCTGTGCCAGGGACAGCCTTCTGCACCAGGGATGGGACACTTCAAATGAGGCCTGTAGTTTTTTATTTTGATAGGAAGAAATAACAGATTAATTTAGCCTCCAGAAGGAGGGAACGTGCTGGCAGCAGAGCAGTCTTGGAGCTCAGGTTGATGGGTGCCCCCCCTGCCTCTGGGGGGGTCAGAAGGTGTCTTGGTGCCAGGATGGCATTCCCTGCCTCCTCCACAGGCTCTTCCCTTGCCCGGGCTGGACTTTCCCCATCAGCTGTGGTGTGATGGGTGTCACTGGATAAAGGCTTTGTGAAAGGAATTGTTCCTGTGCCGGGAGGACCCGTTGCCACCAGGGGATATTTTTAGGGCAGCAGCTAAGGGAAGGGAGAGCCCATGTGGCACCGGTGTGGCAGAGTTCCAATGAGCTGGAAAGGTGGGAGAGGCAGAGCAGGAGTCCCGGCTGGCTGGAGTGTGCTGTCCCCTGATCCAGATGGGAAGCGGCAGCTTCGGGATCCCCATCTTCTCACCCCTGCTCCCCAGAGAAGGGTTCGGGGGGACGGGGAGTTCTTGGTGCCTTTCTCCTGCCCCTCTGCTTACCCCGGGGCTCTCTCTGTCCCTCCCAGCCCGGCCAAGGGTTCGGTCCGTCCATTCCGGGCTCCTGACGGGGCTGTGGACCTGCAGGGCTGTGTCCCCCACACCGGGTGTCAGTGTTGCTCCAGGAACCGCCAGGTGCAGGGACACCAAAGCTCTTCTGGCCCGGGACATCTCTTTGGTTCCTCGCTCACCGGTGTTTCCCGGGGGCTGTCGGTGACCCCGAGTGTCCCCTGATGCCTTCGGCACCCCCGGGAGGGCGGGATGGCAGGGGGGGGATGGCCCCGGGCAGAGGTAGGTGTCAGGTAGGGTCCCAGCTAGTCAGGGTTTGGGATGGGCACCTGCATGTGGCTGGAAACCTGCACCCAGCCCTGGCCTTGGGTGGCAGCTGCTCCCAGGGGACAACACTGTCCCGGGGGGATCTGCCGGGGGGACATGAGGATGCTCAGCACCTCCCGTGGGGCTGGGGAGGGCTGCTGGATGGTGCCCAGCACCACCTCCAGCAAGGGGGGTAAGACACTGTCCCCTCCTGCAGAGCCTGGGGATGCTCCCCGGCACCCCTGGGACGTGGATGGGGGTGCCCCCCACCCTTCCAGAGGCAGAGGTGCTGGGTGCCCTGCTCAGGACTGGTCAGGGTGAGTCCTGCTTGCTGACAACCTGCTTGCAAATGTTTCCTCCTGTAGAATTTTGAGGACAAATTTTGCCGCAGCCTTTTCAAGAGACAGCACTGGATAATCTCCTCTCTTTTGTTAATTTCCCCCCCCCCCCATCATTAGCAGAACATTTGTTTGTGTGACAGTTCCCATTTAGCTTTTGACAAGCTCTATAGCTGGTCGATTTATTTCACTTTTTAACTGAAATGATGAATAAAGAGAAAACATGACTTCCTTTTGCCAGCTTCCCACAGATATTTGCCTTTGTTAAATAATTATTATTTACGGCTCCTTTAGTAGTGGCACAGCACAATTTTGTGGTGTTAGTGATAAAATTCTGGTCCTAATGGGACAGAATCTGAGTTTTTTGCACTGCTGAGATGTCAAGTCTTAGGCATGCAGCAGCACACTGCTGGTTTTCAGGTGCACTCAGTTCTGTATTCTGGATTTTCAAAGGGAAGAGGAGGCTTAACCCAGGGGTGAGAGGGCAGCTACAAATCTGGCCTCCTGATTTTTTGTTCTTCTGCACAGATAAGACACCCACAACTAGCCAAGAGATGTAGTTATTGCTTAAATTTGCAGCTTAAAGTTAATGTGATTAAATATGAGTATTTAAATAAAAGTATACTACTAACTGAGAGTAAATAACAGTGGAAAAACACTTGTGTCAGAAAAAAGGCATTTCAGCCTCAATCCTGTGTCCAGTTTGCATCACTGATAAGTTTGACTGGAACAGCTGATTAACCAAGAGTAAGAATTTATGAGCTATTTGTACACCCTCTTCATTTGCAGTGTGTACAAACTTGGCATCTGCCTTTCCCTGCAAGCCTGAGCTAACAATTATTCTGATAGTGTGCATAAAAGCTTTTGATTTATAGAGCTGATGCTTTCCAGCAGTCCCCCCCCCACAGACTGCTGTGCTTGCAGATGAGGTGTGTGATGTGCCAGGGGTCCCACCAGCAGCCCAGGCAGCAGAGGAGGTGCCAGCTCTGCTCAGGTCACACAAGGTATGATAAAAGGGGAAAAAAAAAAAAAAAAGTCATTAATCTAGCCTGTGTGAGCCCAAATGGCTCCACTTGCCTGCTGCTGGCAGAGGTGCTGCCTGCCTGGTGCTTTTTGTTCCCCTTTTTTTTTCTGCCATGAAGATCACCTTAACAGATAAAGCAGTACAGCCGTGGCTTTATTCTCCAGGAATAATTGGCCAGAAATAGCTTTTCCCTCCTCTGGATTTTTAAATGCACTTTCATTTTAACATTTATTATTCATCTTGTGTGGCCTACCCACAGCATTCAGAAACCAGGCTGGTGTCCCACACTCCTCAGATAAGCTTGGAAGCTTTTGGAAAATCATATTTATTTGTTTCCTTCCATATACTTTACCTTTCTGCTACAAGACACTTGCATTTCCCAGCTTCTCTGGGCAGCTGAAGGAAGCCTTGATTCCCCAGTGGAAGCAGAGATTCTCAGACCTTCAGGAGCTGCATTTGGAGCCTGTCTCTAGGCTGTGCCTTCTGCCCGGGTGGGCTTGGACCTTGAGCAGAGGTGGTGGGACAGGGCTGGGATGGCAGCAGCAGCAGCAGCAAACATCAGCACTGCCCTGAGGTCTGGTCCCTGCAGCTTGTGGTTGGACTTTGGCAGCTCTCATGGCCTAGAGAATTATTATCCCTCTCTGGTTTTTCCAAACATGAAACTTAACAGGCTTAAAAACTATCTTTAAGTGACAGAAAAACCAGTCTCTGTTCTAAAACAGTTTTGTTTATGTGGCTCCATTAAGTTTAAAATAACAGAGATGGTATCGTTCATAATCATGGCAGTCATTTTACAGCAGAACTCCGCTGGGGCTGATGATGGCTTTGAAGAGCCTTCCCGAATCAGGAGTTAACTGCAGCTAATCTGCACTGCATGGATGCAGTCCCAGTGCTCTGTGCCCCTGCCTCCTGCAGCATCCCTGCCCCGCTCCCTGCCTCCTGCAGCATCCCTGCCCCGCTCCCTGCCCTGGGCAAACACATCCTCTGACTGATTCTGCATTTACAAATGAATTTGGGGATGGCGTTAGTAATTTGCTTTTTTACCTAGCAAATATGTGAATTCTGGACTCTCGTCCCTGCAGAGATGTGTGTGCTGTCCCTGAGCCTCACGGGCAGCCTGCAGCAGCCCTGAAAACCCTGGTTAAAACCCAACCCCCTTCTCCTTGCATCCAAAGGTGCAATGCCTGCTCCGGCAGCAGGACCTGTGCCACCTGTCCGGGAAAGGAAAAGCTCCAACAATTCCCGCAGCGGGAGGGAACCCGGCACACAGCAGGGACAGAGGATCCGCGCTCCTCCTTTTGCTCCGGGATCGGGAGCTGGGAGAGGGAGGATTGGGGGGGCAGGAGCAGGGCTCAGACGGGGAGGATGCTCAGCCCGGGGAGGTGACAGCAGTGTCCCTGGGGATGCCCAGCCCGGGGAGGTGCCAGCAGTGTCCCTGGGGGATGCCCAGCCCGGGGAGGTGCCAGCAGTGTCCCTGGGGGATGCCCAGCCCGGGGAGGTGCCAGCAGTGTCCCTGGGGGATGCCCAGCCCGGGGAGGTGCCAGCAGTGTCCGTGGGACATGGAGCAGGGACCGGCGGCAGAGCCCAGACCCGAGGTCCCTGCGGGCGGGGGGGACGCTGGGGCTGAGTCCCTGTGTCTGGAGCTGCAGGGACAGCCCAGGGCTGGGGGGACACACACTCTGGCATGTCTCTTCGGGTCAGAGATCACAGCTAGGGCAGAAGAGCTTGACTTGTGAGTTTCAGCTAAAAGCTGTTACCTGCCCTGTAGGTGCTTCCTGGGCACTGTGCTGCTTTTGTACAAAATGCCTTCAGTTAGCCTGTGGGAAGACCCTCATTTTCCCAAAACTCAGTGTCTGTCCATCCTGAGGGACTGGGATCAGCCCAGCCATGCCTCTCACTCCTGGGAACAGGGGGACCCTGGGCAAACACAGCTCTGCCAGGCAAGACCTTCAGCTCCTCCAGAGGCCATCACCAGCCACTAGCCATGGTCTGGTCCTACAGCCAGAGCAAAATGTGTCACTGTGACAGGACTGGTGGCTTTGGGAAGGGAATCTAAGCCCTCTCCTGCAGCTAAAGGTTACTAGGTGTAGGAGGCTCTGAGCTGCAAAGCAAGGTGAGCACCGTGAAGGTCTGATTAGAGGATTGGTTATGCAAGAGTCACTCATGAATGTTGTATATGCAAGGTTATTAAGAAGTTAATGCAGGAGAGCACAAGAGTTAGGCAGGCATGATTGCTGTCCTTAGAAATCAGGGAGCACTCAGACATGGTTTGGGAATTTCAAAAGAGCCTGGAGGTAGCTCAGTGTCCCCCAGCCATCCTTGGAGCTCTCTGTTGTTTGCCCTCTCTCCTGCAGGAAGAACAACATCTTTGAGTTTGTTTCTGAGCATCACCTGAACTGCCCAGGAGAGCTGCTCAGCAAAGTCAGCAGGCAGAATATATTTAGAGATGAAAAAGTGGTGGTGAGTGTGACTGTGACTGTCAGGGCTGGAGTGATTCTTCCCCATGTGGCCATGGGGAAGGGGGTGTCTGAAGGGGCTTCCATCCCTGTGTCTGCTGCTCTGCTCTGGTGGCAGGAGGTGCTTGCAGGTGAGCTGTGTGGGCTGGCAGAGCAGCACAGCACTGGGACATGGCCTCTGCTTGGCTTCCTCTGGGGAACTGGGAGGTGTTGGGCTTTCTATGGGTGCAGGGGCCATAAGCAAGGGGTTCAGTGGCTCTGGACATCTCCTCCAGCTCTGGTGGCACAGGGCTCCCAGAGGGAATCTGTCTCTGGACACCTGCAAAGTCTGGGTCGAAATAACCCAAAAATGGTTGAAGCCCAGTGCTCCAACAGCCAGCACCATTGCTGCACTGCTCCTCCTTAGCTTGGTTTTTTTTGTTTGTTTTAAATGCAAAGGAGGATGTAGCTGTGCCTCTATTATTTACTCTTTGTTTTGCAGTCACTGGTAGAAACTTTTAGTCAGATAGCAGGATGGGGAGCAAGGCACCATGCAAGCCCTCCCCAGGGAGCTGCTGCTCACGGCCATGCAGCTGCAGTCAGTGCTTTGCAGCTGGCACTGCAGAATCCCTCTGGGATCCCAGTGATGCTTCAGCATCTGTGTCACTCTCCAGCCCATGCTTTAGATCCAGAGCCCTCTGGGCATTAGAGCTGAAGGGCCTCTCCATGGATGGCTCCCACTCCTGGTTCTGCTCTGCCCACAAGCCCAGTGTTTCTTCTGTACATTGTTGGGTGAGAACAGAGAGGCCTGAAAAAAACTCTCTTAAATGTAACAGAGCTGCTGGAGGATGGTGTCAGGGAATCCTCTTGGGACACAGAGTCACCCAGTGCCTGTTTTTAACCAAGCCCACCAGCTTGGGAAGAGCAACCTCTCCTGCTCCAGCACCTGGAGGAATGGTGCCTGGGGAGGAATGGTCCCTCTCCTGGGCACTGCTGCATTTTGCTGGGGATGGATGTGTCACGGGGACTTCTCTATTTTTCTCTTGTCAGATCTTGCCTTGCACAGGGTGTCTCTGAGACACCCTGGGTCTCTCTCCTGCAGGGTGGGCTTTGTCTCTTGCAGGTGCACCCCATCCTGGACTTCTCTGACCCCCAGATCTCCCTGGCTTCACAGTCAGCCCTGGCAGAGCACCCCAGGGCCCTCACCACCTCCTGCAGCAGGGAGGGACCTGCAGCCCTGCCACCCCTCCTGGGGCTGGGCACTCAGCTCCTGAGACACTGGAGGAGCTGGAGAAGAATAGGCCACTTCATTATTTATTTAGAGGTGATCTTTAGCAAATGAGAGAAAACCTAATCACCGAAATCTCCATTATCGAGCAAAATACCAGGGAAATAATTTTTCAGATGTTTATGGGAAGGTGTAGCCAACTTGTGGTTGTTACTGTTCTTTTACCTTTTCAAAGCCCTGGCAAGCATTATTTATTACCACTATTTTAATCTTTGAAGCTTATTTTGAATAAACATTAGGATTCCATTCCATCTGATCCTCGCTGGGGCGTTGTAATCTCTGCTGCTCCTATTACAGATGTGATGGCAAATGCAAAACTTCAGCTAGAACATAGTGTTTCTTCACCCACAGGAAAGAGAAGGTTTCACGTAAAAAATGCAAGTCAACTGAAAGACCAAAATAAACTGAAAGGGAGATGGTTTGATTTTTCCATGTGGTCTGTCAAGACCAGCTCCTTGGCAAAATCTTGCCTTCCAGCTCCATTCCAGCCTGGAGCCTCCAGTCCCCAGCACAGAGAGCATTTTGCTCATGGGGTTGCTGCAGCCTCTGGGAGGGCAGGTGCTGAGACCCCCCCAGCAACCATTCCCACCAGTGCTTCCCACCTGGTGCTGGGCCAGGTCCCAGGGCAGGGAGCACCCACCTCAGCCACCCGTGAGATGGGGCCTCACCCTGGACTGGAAACAAGGGCTTAAAGGCTTTAAGGAATTATCTTAAATTAGGTATAAATGCAGTAAAAGGGGGCTAGTATGCAGAGGCCAGAGCAGCTGCAGCCAGGGAGTTTCTGAAGGCTGCAGTGTGGTGGCTGGAGGGTCTCCAGTGGGTTTCTTTCCCCCTTCCCAAGGCAGACACAGCAGCCCCGGGGGCTCTGGGGTGCTCCAGGACCACCAGCACCCAGTGGGACATGGATCCTGTCCAGGGCACCAGGGGCACTCGTGTCTGCAAACAGCATGGAGAAGGGGCAGGAACCCATGGTGCTGCTCCCTCCTAACCACTTGTATCCCAGGATCAGGCCAGTGTGCCCCTCGTGGGTGTTTCTGCTCTCCTTGCAGTACTGTGTCCCTCAGGGTGTGTATTGCCAGAGGTTCTCAGCCCTGCTGCTGGATGCTGCCTTTCTGTCCCTGGTTTATTTGTCAGTGTTCCTGGGTTGCCACATAATCCCTAGCAATGGATTTTAAAATCTGATTAGCAAATGTGAGTGCAAAGGATCTCAGTAGCACCCTCTGAGGGGTGGCTGTGCCCATGTGGGAATGGCTGCCTGGGGACGAGGGGCTTTGGGGTGGGTGCTGCCTGTCCCGGGGCTGATGGGGACACCTCCTGCACATCTTTGTCCTTCCTCTAGCCAGGGCTGGGCACACCCAGGCAGAATGCTCTGGGCAGATGTACCTAATGGAGTTTCAGGCTTGGTTTGGTCTGGTTTGAAGGGTTAAACCTGGGTGTGAGCTGAGCTGCAGCACCTCCTCCAGCACCCGAGAGCCCAGGACCTCGGGGAGACCTAAAGTGCTGCACAGCAGCATTGAAATGGGGCTGAATTGGTGCAAACACAGCTGGTAAATTGAGGACAACCATGAGAGCACAGAAAGAGATGGAAACAGCTCTCCTGTGTCAGGCAGTCAGGACTGGCTTGGGAGATGGGGGGTGTTGGGTTGAGGGCTGGGACCAGAGACCATCCTGAGCTGGTCCTGGGCTGTTGGAGGAGAGCACACAACTCCCCAGGGAGAAGAGGAAAGGCAGGAGGGTGTTTTTCTTCTGAGCCACCAACAGAGAGGGGCCAGACAGTTTGGATAAGCTGTAGAAGCAATCCAAATAGGCTAAATAATCATCAGGCCAGACTCCCCCTGGAGTGAGCAGTTGCTAGTGGTTGTTCAGAAACAAATACAAACCTCACTGTGCTCTCACAGAGTCATCCTGGAGGCATGAGACAAACTTCATCCCTGGTGCTGGTGCTGCTGCCAGGGGGGACCAGGCCAGCCAGGAGGCTCTGGTCAAACTGCCCCAGCTTGTGGTGGCAGCTGTGGCACAGCTGGTGGGGACACTGAGGCCAACACTGTCCTCCCTGGGCACAGGGGGAGTGCTGGGGACAGAGCGACCAAACCCTTCCCCAGGTAAGAGGGGGTGAGCATCCCTGGATGAAGGCACACGTGGGAAGGAGGGATGGGCACCCAACACCCCGAGACTGCTTTGAGGTGGGAGCCCTGCCATTCCTGGCGTTGTTTTTCTTTTAATAGGACTCCAACTATATTTAGATTAAAAATAAATACATTCTTGGCTCGGGCAGACTTTTCAATGCCTGATGAATGAGCAGGACCTCTTCCACAGGAAACTATAAAATTCCTGGGGTGAGGGTTTGCCTCTCCTGGGGTGAAGGGAGGCAGAGCTCTGTGCTCAGCCTTGCCTGCCAGCCCCTGCTGGGTGTCACAGCTCATGGCTGTCACCAGGAACTGCACGGGGATGAGGAAGGGACCTTGCTGGTGCTGAAATCCTGTGTTTCATCCTTGCTGGGTGAGAGCAGAGGTGCCCTGGCCCTGCTGTGGCGTTGGAGATGCTGGCAGGGGACAGGACCTGAGCTTGGCCATTTTCTGCCCCAGCCCCACCACTGGGGGTTCAGGGCTCATCCCTTCAGACCTTGCTGCCTGGGGATGGGTCCAGCCTGCTCCCAGCACACCCACCCTGTGTGCCCCTGCACCCACCCCAGGTAACACACAATCCTCTGTGTGCTTCTGCTTCTCCTCTGTGTGCCCCTTTAAAATAACCTTTCCTCCCTCTGCTGGAGCAGGGCTGCTGCTCTGTGTTGGGAAGCCAAAAGCACACTGGAGAAACTCTTCCAAAAACTGCATCTTCCCAGGAAAGAGTTGGTTCTCAGTGCATGGCTGTGTCTGTCTTTCTCAGGGATGAGATTCTTTGCATACTGACCTGCTGACACCTCCGGCCTGGGTGGGGGAGCTCAGCATTGGGCTGCTTTTCCTCTCACGTTTCTGGATCCCAAAGGTTTTTTTCCCAGCCTCAGAGGCTCCGTGGAGCTCTCAAGATGTTAACATCCTCTTTGTGTGTCGTGCTTGTTGATTATCAGTTCCGATCCCATTTTAGGACACATTTTCCCTAATTTGGAGCCTTATTTGGGCTTTTCCTCTGGTGGTTCCTGTGACATCACTCCCCAAGCAGTGACTCAAAGAGCTGTCACCCTGGACATGGGGCCACTGTCCCCTCCCAGAGGGACCTGGGGACACTGGTGAGCCTGGCACGTGTCCTGGCAGCCTGGGATGTGTTTGCAGGGAGCTGCCCCCAGGACACAGGGATTGGGGCTGTGCTGCTGGCACAGGACATGTGTGCCCATCCTGCCTGAGCATCTCTGTGTGGAAACCCAGCCCCTGGCACCCATGGAGCCCCTCCCCAGACAGTTAGGTTCCTCTGGTACAAGCAAGACATCTTTTTCCCTTGGAATAATCATAAACCACCTTCTGAGCTGTTCCCCCAACTCTGGTTACTGAATAACCCAGGTGGAGGAGGTCAGATCCTTCCCAGCTTTGTCAGGTCACCCCCCTGGGTTTTCTGCCACTGTCCCACTCACTGAATGTCACAGTGACCCCTTGGCAGCTGCTGGCTCTTGCGTGGCATCTCTGGCTGGAAGGAGAACACTGAGGAATGAGGAGCCATCCCCCTGGGACAGGCTAAGGACCTGCCCCCAGAGTCCTGCCCTAGTGTCTCTGGGGCTAGTTCCTCCATGGCATGGCTGGGAAACCTGGATTTATTTCCTTAGGATGTCCTGGGAAACCTGGCTTTATTTCTCCAGGCTACCCTGGGAAACCTGGATTTGTTTCCCTGGGATAGCCTGGGACAAAGGTCCTTAGTTCCCTACTGCAAAACTTATATATATATGTATATATATCTCCTGTTACGATTAGAAATGAAAAAATTAATTTTGAAGAATCAGCTGAAGTGGGATGTTTCTGGGTTAGGGCTATTCCCTGACTGCATAAAACCGAACAAAACAAAGCTCACATATTAATGACTCCTAAGAGAGAAACCAATTTGTTTTGCTACTTTTAGGAATTAATATGAGTCATCTTATTACAAGAAGTGTTTTTTGCCAGCTTCTGCTTCTGGTATTTCTGGCAATAAACTGGCTGAGGATAGTTTTGTTGGGATGTCCATGGCCACCAGGCAGCAGAGTGCCCATCCCTCACGGGTGCTCCCTTACCCCTGCTCAGGAAACCAACCCCTGATTTTCAGCCCCCTGTGCCCTGTGGGTGATGAAACAGCTCAGGGAGGTGTCCTGGGGGACAGGGAGCAGGACAGCCTCGGGGGCAGTTTTGGGTGGAGATGCTGGGGCTGCTGCAGGTGCCTCACTGTCCCTGCCACCAGAACGTGAACAGGGACAAAAATTATAAAGGCAATATGCAGGAGGAACTGCAGGAGTTCCTTTGGTCACTCGGTGGGTGTTGACTTCTTGCATTGATTCTTGAGGAGCAGCAGCTCAGCTGGTGAAGCCATCAGCCAGCCAGGCTCCCCCTGCTCCCTGATGGAAAAGGAAATTCCTCTCCCACGCACCCACGGGAAGGGTTTGGGCAGTTCCTGCCCTTGCAGCAAAGGATGAGGTGCAGGTTTGCAGCTCCTGGGCAGCTCTGGTGGGCAGCCACAGGGCTCCCTCTTCCATCCCTGCTAAACCAGGGGACAGCAACAGAAAGACCAAATCTTTGACACTGTGGGAGGAAAACACCAATTAGACCCATTCTGTAACCCCCTGAAAAACACCATTACCAGGAGTTGTTGGGGTTTTTTTCTTCTTTTCCTTTCCCCCCAGGCCATGTGGTCCTCAGCAAGTGAGATGTTTGTTTGCCTGAACTGGTGCTGGGAGCTTGGACAGACCTGTTATTGTCACTGTCATTGTCACTGTCATTGTCAAAGCCCAGCCTAGCAGAGAGGAGATTTTATCTGTTGCTCTCTCTGTTCTAGCTCCTTCAGGGCTGCCCTTGCCATAGCAGAGTAATTAGCAGCTGGGCAGCAGCTCAAAAGAGGTTGGGTGCTCAGCTGTGGAGCTCCTTGTTTTCCCAGCCAAGCAAATGTTTCTAAGTCTTTCTTCTCGGGTTCAGAATTACTATTAATTACTTACAGGGCTTGCTAGCAAAAAGGAATATGTTTTTAAGGATGAGAAAATACATTAATTGGTTTAGGCACTGAGAACATATGAAATAAATAGAATTTCACTTTGGGATTAAGGAGGAAAATCCAGGGAGGCTCCAAGACAAATTTGAGAAAACATGATAGCAGCAGTTAATTGAAGTGTTTCAACCACATTTTTCTTCTTAATCGTTTCAAATTTATTTTCCCAGAATCAGGATGTCTGACATGGAGCTGTGATTTGGGCTCACACACACATCACTGTGTACTTGATACTCCCATACCAACAGGAATTCTGTTTGGCTGTGGTTAATGCAGTGCCAGGATACATCCTCGATTACTGTCAGCGTTTTATTTTTACAGGGGTTTTCTCCTCCTTTTCTTCCTTTCCAGCTCTCTGCTGTCTTTTTCCCAGCTGAGCAACCTGAGGCAGCTCCCCCCTGCTCTGGGGACCCCCTGGCTGCTGGGGGACTTTTCATCCTTCCTCTGCTCCCAGCTCAGCTCCTCCCCGAGAGCTGTGTCCTGGCAGGGATGTTTCCCCAGTGCTTTCAGATGGGGCTTATTGACATTACCAGGGAAAGATTTGTGAGCTGTATGAAATAATAATAAGGATTTCTATTTTATTCTAAGGCACTGGAAGGGAACAAAGTCCTTTCTGCATTCAGACAGAACAAAGGAAACTCTGGGCTTGTGTTCATCCTCAGAGGCACCTGGTGTAAAGCACTCTGATAAAGTGAGTGCAGAACCAGGGACCTGCCCCTGGAGCAGGCCTTGGCAGGTTGCAAGTTCTGTTTTATGCAGTAAATCATTAAAAAAAAAACCCACAATAAAATCCTTTCATCACTATACTGACATTTGCTCAGCAGGCATTAAAAAATTGCAGTTAAAAATGAGCAAGATGAGATCCAGCTGGAAGTTACCCACAGCCCTGGAACTGCTCCTGCTGGCTGAGCAGTCCTGGGGTTGTTTCCTAGGGAGCAGCAACTCAGCACACCCTGGTTCCTGAGCCAGCCCTGGGGGAGAAGCTGCAGGAATAATGACATCTGATGACCCTGGTGCCACCCCAAACCTCTGGTGACAGGGGAGGGGACACCAGTGGGCTCTTGCAGCATCTCCCCTGGAAGGTGGGAAGGACCAAAGGCAGAGCAGACCCTGGGGGCTCCCCATGTCCCTGCAGAGCCCCGGGAATGGGGCTGGGGACAGGGGAGCTGCAGATTTCTGGGACTGGGGCAGAAGCCCCAGGAAAAGCAATCTGCAGCTGTGTCCTGTGAATTTCCAGCCCTTTGACAATACATTTTCTCAGAGGCCCGAAGTGATGCAGCAGCTTCCTGTTACATTCATCCCCCTCTGCTTTGGGGTTTTCTTGGGTTCATTCCCTGATCCCTGCCACAAAGCACTGGTGCTTTGCCAACCCATTGTTTCTCTGATGGAAACAGATGGTGTGGGCTAAAAACCTGATTGTGCTCCAACCCGATCCTCAGTGTTTCAACATCAACCTGCTGGCTGGGTGTGATTTTAGAGATCTGTCCCTCCACCACCCATCCCCCTGTGGCAGGGGCTTCTCTTCCTCCTTGCTCCCAGGCTTTTCTCTTTGGGAAGCTCGTGGCCAAGCCCTGTGTTTAAAGAGGTGTCTGGGAGCTCTAACAGCTGGCCACAGAAGACAGTGTTCTGCATGCTGGTATCTCAGGCTAACACCTCCACATCCTTTGGGCAATGTTAATATTTGGACAGTGTTAAAATATAACCGGTGTTCCTCAGCTCAGATAAATGCCTTGGCTGCACCCCAGCCCTTGCCAACCTGGGAGACAGTGTCTGGATTTCCTCCCACTCCTGGAGCAGCACAGGGCTCAGGGCTTGGCACTGCCACTGGGTGTTTAAACAAAATGCACATTAATATCTGAGGAAGTAATGCCAGGGTAATAGCTGCAGGAACAGACATGATTAAGGGCTGTGGAGTAAAACAATTAAGCTGATCAGCCAAAATATTAGGAAAGCAACTCTGCAAATACCCTTTTTTGCCTCTCTCAGAAATTAAGAAGGAGCTGGAGGTTGCTGGGAGCTGTGCTCTGAATATTCATGGACATTTCTGGTCCTCAGACAGCTCCTAGCCTTCAGGACAAGACAGGCCACCAGCTCTTAACCTTTGCTATGTTGTCTTTCCTTTCCAGGCTTGGTTCAGCATGGAACAAGCTGGAAGTGGTGGCCAGGGGCTACCAGTGCTGTGGGAAATCCAGCTGGGCTCCCCTGATCCCCAGGAGAGGAAACCTGTGCCCAAGTCTGGGGGAAGGAAGAGGAGGATTGTCCCATGGCCTGAGGGCACTGGCATGCATCCCTGGGGACTGTTGGACATGAACAGATGGACAGCATTCCCACCAGGCTCTCCTGCCCCTCTATCTCTCTTTCAGCCTTGGGAAAGTCCATCCCAAACCCCAGGGAATTTACAAAAACTCCTTGACATTAGGTGCAGTCATATTATCATGAGTAGTTAATTAAAGGCAACTCATTGCTATTAATTTGGAGATTCCCAGAGTCTGCAATTGTTCAGTCTCTGTAAAAGCACCAGAGAAGAAAAATTGCTGCAATAACTTTTCCCTGGATTTGAAAAATGATCTTTCTTCTCCGAGTAAATTCTGAGCTGCAAAACCAGAAGGCTGTTGCCTTCCCGTGGAACAGCTTTCGAGTCCGGTTCCACTAAAAGGGCTGCTTTTCAAGCCTTGTCAATCTAAGAAAATTTATTTAGGCAGTCTCAGGGGAAGGTCTTGGCAAAGCATTAATAGGTTTCTTTTATAAAAGAGACCTTTATTCACTGGTCTTTAAGCTGGCCCATGTCTCGGTCGGCTTTTGGAGTTCATGTGCAGAGAAAACATCAGCCTTTGAGAGTCTCCATGCTGCAGCACTGCTGTGGGGCTCTGGAGGAATTTGCTAATCCCATAATGAAACATCTGGCTCAGCAATAACACAGCTGCCCACAGAGCCTTTCCCTGGGGGGCAGGGGCTGCAGCTCCCGGGCGCTGGGGCTGGGGCTGGTGCAGGCAGGGAGCAGCCCTGAGCACAGGAGCACTAACATCAGTATTGGAGCACTAACATCACACCTGCTCAGAAGGTGCTTTGCTCCCTGGGCAGACAAACCCTGCTCCTTCTCCTGGTGTCAGCAGCTTGGGGTGCAGCACCCTGGGGGGCTGAGGGAAATGCTCCCATCACCTCCTGAGCCAGGACACAAAAACCTCAGTGTAGAGATTTACTCTTTTTTTGGCGATTTGGCTGAAGAGGTTAAGTTTAAAAAAGTAAATAAAAGCTCCAGTTAGCTTTCTATAGGCTTAATTAACCCCAGCTTTTATAGAATAACACATGGCCATGTGAACTGTATTTAGCTCAGCCCCAAAGCAGCAGCAGCTGCTGGTCTCTGGGAAGGTTTCTCTGAACACACCAGGACTCCATGAAGGTTTTTGCACCTCTAAGCTTTTCTCTCTGGGGCTTTAAATCAAGTTTTATTGTAGTGTTTATACAGCCACCTCAGCTTGCCTTTGGGTTATGTTTTTCTCACCTGAAGCCACTGAATTTGGAGTTTTATGTTATAGGGGTCTGAAATCACATTATGTTCAGAGTTGACTGCACTGATAGAACTCCTTAAAAGTTTCTGTTTAGGGCAATTGTCTTATGCCCTATAGCAGATTCTTACTGAGTTGTATGCTGGATTAACAACTTCTCTATGGCTTTTTGCTGAGGTAAATGACCAGAATTCCATTGATTCCAGCAACCGAGGACTGAGTCAATTTGTCAGAGAAATATCTAAAAAACGTTTTTCTTGAAAAACATTGTAAAGGACGATACAGCTTTTCTTTTCTTGTGGAGAATGATGTGAAATGCAGCCTGATCATTATTGATCCAACCCTCCACCTCTTGAGCCAGAGCAAACCAGCCTCTTCCAAGCTGGAGGTAAGAATCCTGCAGAGCAGAACTGCTCTTGTGCAGGAAAAGCTCAGAAGAGCTGATTTCGTCCTCCTTTAAGGACTCCTTACCTTTTCTGCATGGTCTCAGAAATGCAGAGGTATGGCTCCAGCCCTACATATCAGCTCCACAAAATAAATATTTTAAATATAGACAAAGAACCAGTGTTCACTTAAGCTAAGGGCTCCTTTCTGCCCAGCCCACCTCCCTTGCTTGAGGTGTGTGAAGCCATGGCTCCAGCCACTACTCATTTCTTAATTGTTTTCCCCCCCAGGACCCACAGCTGGGGCAATCCCTCCTCTGGCCCCAGGGCACATGTGGGGAACAAGGCCTGGGGGATACCACCAGCAACCCACCTGGAGCCCCTGTCCTTAATCAGCCTCTGCCTTTCTACTGCTGAAACCCTCCCAGCTTACAGACAGACTGTCCCTTTTCCTTCCTCAAATATTTCTTTAAAAAAAAAAAAAAAAAAAAAAGGGACCACAAATAAGACAGCGCTTCAAATATTTGTAGATTCAGATCAGTTAAGCTTTGAAACATTTCAGCTTGCAAAAACTTCAGCTGAAATGTGGTTTCTCCCCAGTCATGGGTTATTTTCTGCCCTCCTTCCTTGCACCCTGGCCAGG
The DNA here is from genome assembly GCA_023637945.1 of Phaethornis superciliosus. Taxonomy (NCBI): domain Eukaryota; kingdom Metazoa; phylum Chordata; class Aves; order Apodiformes; family Trochilidae; genus Phaethornis; species Phaethornis superciliosus. The sequence goes on from JAJQWJ010000013.1 coordinate 684,233, forward strand.
GCTGGAACCTCATCCCTCTGCCCCTTGGCCACTGGTGTGTGCCAGCATGGCTACCATGCCCTGCCCCATACCAGTATTAATTTCACCTCCAGCAGAGTTTATTTTCAAAGCAGTTTCTCTCCGAGGCCATATGGGGGTGACCACACATATGGGGGAAGTGGCAGCATCTCCCACTCCTCCCTCCCTCCTGCTCCCTTGCAGGAACCCTCATCCCTTGGCACCTCCTGCCCTTCCCTCGGCAGCATGCCCACCCCCAGACCTGGAAAGGAACTGAAAAGCAAGGCCAGGGAGACTTTCCTATCCAGAAATAGTTTATTTAAAAGTTTTAGGAACACTTTCCTGTATTGGCAGACATATTATACTGAACGTTTGAGTTCAAGCTGAATGCTCATGCAGGAGGCACACAGTCCTTGTCCTTGTCACTTCTGGCCAGGGACAGGAGGACCTGAAGATGCCCAGCATGGTGCTGGGTGGGTGCAGTGGGACCTGTTCCCCTGGGGCTGTGGGGATTCTCTGCCCTGGCCCTTGGCAGAGAGCAAACCAGGGCAGGTGGAGGAGCAGCTGCCACATGGGCTTTGCACAGAGCCTGTCCCGTGGTGCAGTCACCCTGTGAAACCTCTCTGGTTTTATGAATGCTGTGGGCAGCCCCTCTCTGCATCCCTACCCATGTAACCTCCTCCAGCACCAGAGCTCCTGACCCGCAGAGGAGCTGCAGCAGCCTCCTTTGCTCCAGATGATAAACCACAGCCTAATGGCTTCACTGGGAGAGGTTCCTTTCATGCTTACACTGAATTTCAGCTTTAATACCAAAACTAAAGGCTCACATATGTTCTGAGCTGCTAGACGCATTAATTTCACGCTTTTGCTCCTGACACTTGAGAGGCACAGGATTTTGTTAAGCTGTTTAATTGCATTGAGTTTCTTTAGCAGACAGTATTTACAAGCTGCAGAAATACCTGAAGAGCTCGAGTGGATGCCAGCAGCACACAGAGCCCAAAGCAGGAACTTCTATGCTGAAAGAGGGGCTGCAGAGGAGAGCCACTACCATTTACAGGTCACAAAAGCAAACCCAAACCACAACATGCTACAATGGGATCTTTTTTTTCTGAGTAGCCAAATAAAGGTAGTAGTGATGGAGGGCTGTTAACAGAGATGGCCTGTGTCAGAAGTTGATGCTCCAGCTCCAGTGGTGGCATTTCATTCCCTCTCTTTAAACAACCTGGCTTCTCCAGGAACACCACCCACACACCAGCACAGGGCTGGACACAGTATAGGAGATGCTCACCCCCCACGGGTACATCCTTGCACCAGATGAGGCTCACCTAGGCAGGGACAGTGATGGCCTTGGCCAGCAGCAGAGCAGGACACCCCTGACACTGGCTGTGGTGAGGCAGAGACCACCTGGACTCACCCACTCTAACCCTGCCACAGGAAGAGTTTCCCCCAGCTCTCACTCACAAGTTGTTTTATCCCAGACAAGCAAACACCCATAGCACGGAGCACACCCCAAAGGGAAACCCCTCTCTGCTGCAGCAGAAAGAAAACCCAGCAGCTGTCAGCTCCTTGCGCACTCACCTCTGCAAAAAATATTCCAGTTCTCTGGCAAATAATGTAGACATTTAATATAAGCAAAAAGACAGAGCACACAGACACCTGCCAGCCTGGACTACCTGATAATTTCAGTGACTACCAGAAGCATCGCATGACTTTGGGAACAAACACTTTTTGCAGAGTCCCAGTGCCAGATCCTGGGATGGTGTCACCCCTGTCACATCCAAGAGGTGACTGGGACCTTCCCTAAGGAGCAGGGGCTGTGGGTGAGGTGTGGGGCAGAGCCTCTGGTGAGGGTGCTGCAGGCTCCAAGGGGAAGGTATGGCTCCCTGGTGCTTGCAGGGGGTCACTGATGCATTACAGGGAATTACACTGCAGAGTCAGCACAATATCCCCCTGCCCCCCCCCCCCCCCCCCCTCCCAAGACAGATGCAAAGCTATTTTCCATAAAATTCCTGGTCAAAGCCAGCTGGAATAAAAGCCCATACTTTCAATGCTGTATGACGTCCCAGGTGGTGGTGGGAACACAAAACTGCTCTGTGGCAACTCCCTGCCCTGGGACAGGCAGATGGAGGGGGGAGAGGGTCCCTGGGACCTGCTGGGAATGCTGCTGCATTCCAGTGTCAGGGCTAATGCTGCCAGGGGCTGAGCTGCACCATCCCACCAGAGCTAAAGCCATCATCCACTTGCACAACTCATTATTTTTACATTATTGTACACGTTAGAGGAGAAAGCTACAGTCACACATTGCTGCAGTTTTACATCACGTGCTTTCAGAAAATAATCACCCAGGTTAGTTAAATCCTCCACACCTGTTGCTTTAGTACAGTTGTCAGCAGCCTGTTAGTGTAAACTTCCAGTATGGATTGCAAAAAAAGAGCAAGCCTTCTTTTTGACTGTGACCATAGGTTTAGTATGCCAAAAGTTACCTTTGAGATGTGTTATTTCCAAAAGACTATCACAAGATCTTAGTTGCAAGAAGCTTGTAGAGGCTTGATAAACACCAGCACAACACAGAACCCCCTTTGCTGTCCTTCCTGGTCAGACATGCTGATGCATGAGCTTCCTTTGCTCCCTTCCCACAGACACTCCTCTCAGAGGCAGTGGTTGCAAGGGGGCACTTGGTTGCTTGAAAGCGAATAGCCAGGCTCTGATTTTTATTTTTTTTTTTTTCCCCCCTTCTGGTGAAATGCCCCCCATCTCTGGTGGGACTTGGGGAGCTGCTCCCTGCTCAGAGGTGTCTGCTCTTGCTGCAGGTCATGCAGAGGAGGCCAGCGGTGTCCAGGATGAAGGCTTTGCCGGTCAGCAGCATCTCGCACTCCAGGCAGGAAAAGTGCTCCTTGTGCCAGGCCATGCCCTCTGCCTGCTGGTAGTCCTCTGAGAAGATGATCTACAGATGATCAGACAGACAGACAGACAACTGCTTATTTCCACCACCTTGCCAAGGCAGAGCTGGGAGAACTCCATGCCTCCCACCAAGTCTGCTGGCCGTGGAGGGCAGGCTTTGGGAAGGGGTTAATAAAATGGACAGGATTGCTCCCGAGCAATTAATGGCAGCCCAGGGCTTTGCCTGAAGCACCACAAACCCATCAGGCTTTCAGTGCAGCTAGAGGTGGGCTGTTGCTCTGAGACAGAGCCCAGAGCTAGCTGGGACCACCAGTAACACCAGTAACACCAGAGGTGGGCAAGGGACTGGATGCTCTCAAAGGTCTTCTCCAACCAGAACAAGCCTACCATTAACACTGCGCTCTTCACCACCTTCTCTGCGGGCACTGCCAGCTCCCCAGAGCGGCCCTGGGAGGTCTGGGTTGGTGTGAGGGAGTTTGGGGGTGAGGGTTGGTTTGGAGGTGTGGGTTGGTTTGGAGGTGAGGGTTGGTTTGGAGGTGTGGGTTGGTTTGAAGGTGTGGGTTGGTTTGGAGGTGAGGGTTGGTTTGGGGGTGAGGGTTGGTGTGAGGGGGGTTGGGGGTGTGGGTTGGTGTGGAGGTGAGGGTTGGTTTGGAGGTGAGGGTTGGTGTGAGGGGGTTTGGGGGTGAGGGTTGGTTTGGAGGTGAGGGTTGGTTTGGAGGTGAGGGTTGGTGTGAGGGGGTTTGGGGGTGAGGGTTGGTTTGGAGGTGAGGGTTGGTGTGAGGGGGTTCATAGGCACAGCCGATGTCCCTGAGGGGGTCCCGGGGGTCCCTACCTCGTCGCAGGCAGCGCAGCGTGGGCGCAGGCTCTCGCAGTAGTGCCGCCCGCACCAGGCTGCCCCACTCTTCCAGAAGTAGATGAGGTCGACGAGGGGCTGTGCGCAGCGGCAGCAGACGAAGCAGGATGGGTGCCACTGCCGGGAGTAGCCGGCCCGGTCTGCGTACACCACCGGGCAGTCCCCGGGCACCGCCTGCTTGCAGGCCTCGCAGTGCTGCGGAGAGACGGGAGCGGGGCACGGGGCTCTGCTGTCACACCCCGTGTCACAGGGACCCTTCCAGACTCCCGGACTGTCCCCATTGTGTCCCCCTCCCACAGCAGAGAACCCCCCAGCCCTGCAGCCTCACAGACAGAACAAACACCAGCGCCTTCCCAACTCCCACCTCGTTTCTTGCCAACAAGAACTGTTAAAAAAACCCAAACAAACCAACAACCCACCTTTGCTGTTTCTCTCCATGACAATTATTCACAGGGCTTTTCCTAAGCGCCGTATCACTTCTATACCCCTGCCATTTACACACTAAATAAAGAGTAGCTCTTCAAACTTAAGATGGGATTGCAGCTCGGTACTCGTTTTACATCTCCACGGCATAGGGAGAGGAGTGAAGACTTTATTAGCAGAATTACCAGAGGTGTTGGCCAAGAAAGCGTCCCTCTCTCCTAAGCTTTCTTCCAACTAGCTCTCTCAGCTGGCTGTGGATTTGCAGTGACAGCTCCCACAGAAGCAGCTCCCCGGGCATCACCAGAGCTCTCACAACACTGCTGGCCTCCAGGGTTTTGGGACAAGGGCTGATTTTGATCAGGGTTTGGTTTGATTCCAACACGGTGGCTTGTAACACCAGGAGGCTTTCCAGTTCTCAGTGGGTTAAAGACAATCCTGCGCTGAGTGGAGAATGTTCAGCTTCTAGGACACACTCATTGCAGGGATGGGGCCCCTGTCTGCAGCCCAGAAGAGCTCAAAAAGCTGCTTGAGCTCAGACACCTCTCTCATGGTGATTTACATCCGCCCTGCACGTTTTTCCTTTACACACCAATTTCAGCACAGCCTGAGTGTGCAATAAAGTTTAACAACCCAAGCACTGAGCCCACACAAATATCCCAGCTTGTGTCTGGGTGCAGCACAGGTGCCTTTTGGGTTTATTATCTTCTACAGCAAAGGTGGTGGTTTTGTGGTTTGTTTTTGCTTCCTTTTTCCCCCCCCCACACCTAATCTTCAGAAATCTATAGTTCAGACTCACACCTTGATCTGAAATAGGGCGAAATCAGGCTGCTGGGGCTGATAAAAAGGTCTGGTGTTTAATAGATTCTAATCTGTGTTCTATTTCTAATGGCCTCCATGATGGAACATTGTCACATCCTTGACAGTCAGGATCTCCAAAATGAGCTACTCAGCACTATGTTTTCCCTCTCTGCCCCTGAACCAAAGGCAATGTAACTTCTCAAAAAGCTTTCTTCATTGCTGCAGTCCTGCAGGTCTTGGAGGGTTGGGAGAAACAGACTCCATGCCCTAGAACAGTCCTAGGCAGCTGGTGGCACTCATGGGCATCACCTCCTGGAGGGCAGCAGTGGAGGGAGGCTCAGGCCTCAGGCTTGGGAACAGGCACAGTGTTTAACACCCACATTTTAGGAGACATTCAGGAGATGGTCACACATGTAGAGAGGTATGAAACCTCCACTCCTGTTGTGTGCCCATCTACATTGTAGCCCTGAACACATCAACAGCATTAACACCTCCAGTGCTGTTTGCTTTGTGAACTTCAGATTCTCAGTCCCTTTAACACTCATTCTTGGTCTTCCTAGAGCTTATTTTGCTCTTGCCTACTTTCAGCCTCACACATATCACAAAGCGAAGCACTATAGCTCATTTTTCTACAGCAAAACTTTTTGTCAAGGCCAGCAGACCTTCTAGAAGTTCAGAACATTCCAGATCTTGGGACACAGTCCCCTCCTATCAGGTCCTCTGCAGCAATTTGTGCACAGGAGATCAAATTCAAGCTGGCAGTGTTCTGTTAGAAGGGAAAGAGGAGTTCAGTATGGCCAGAAACCCCAGCACCCCACTGCTAGCTGAGCTGTGCAGAGTGATGGTCAAAATGGATTTTCAAACTGCTATCGAAGCAGTTCCATTTTACAGTGAGTGCCTCTAGAAAAATGATGCTTTAAACTATGGAGAGTAACATCACAGTTATGTATTTATTTGGAAGGACAATCTTGCAGTCAAATAAACCCCTATTGCCAAGTTGACTTTTTAAAATGAGTTTAATGGAAACCTTCCTTTCTTGGCTATTTTTAAAGCTTAAAATTCTTTGTCTGATTCAGTATTTTGTTGCAATAGTGAAAAACTTTCACTGTATCACTGGACTCTGAAAGTCAGAGTTAATAGAAAAGGCCATAGCAGAGGGGAGACATTACCCAATATGGAATGAAAACTGCTCTTAACATCTTACAGTCTCAGTGCAGTAATGGCTAGAGACGTCTTGAAAACACTCAGACACTACTTCTTCCCCAGCTTTAAATCCCCTGCTGCAAGTCACCCTGACGAGGGCCAGTACAAAATATCTTTCACTCACCATATTTTATGATAAGTTCAGCAAAAGCCACTCCAGACAGTGCTGGGAGAATCTAAAAGGCTGCTAGGGAACGTCAGTCATCACCCCGTGGAAATGAGTTTTTATGCCCAGAGACGTGCCTGGTTTGTACAAAGTCCCCCAGAGCCATCTCAGCCCTGGGAGCAGCATCTCTGTGTTCACTGCCTGGCACTCATCAGGCTGAGCCACCACTCACTAGCTCACAGGAAAACTGGTTCTGATCTTGAGCACCTGAGTGATGCTGGGTCACCCAGGGACATGTCACCCCCAACCTCTCCGAGCTGCTGAGGTCCCAAGGGGCAATCAGTCTGGAAGATTCCCTTACCAGAGGGTTCAGCACAGCTGCTGCTGCAGGAGGAGGGAAATAACCCAGCCTCTGAGATGGCCCCTGTGCTCAGCAGGGCTGCTGGGACACCAAAGCACACTGTGGGGCAGCTGAGCATCCCAGCCCCGTGCCGGCAGCTTGGAAAAGCAGTGCAGCACACTGGAGCAGCATCCAGAACCAGGCACAGGTCACCCCGGCTGGTGCTGTCTAGTTGGGACTGAATCTGACCCTGAAAGCTTCCCAAGCCCCAAGGGGAGCCGGGTCCCCCCTGCCAGCCCATCCCAGCACACTTACATAGATCCCTTCCGTGGGCTCCAGGGCCCCATTGGACTCGGGGGGTTTGCTGCCGGCGATGCTCTCATCCTGTGCCTTCCCCTCCTCCTTCCCAGCACCACCCTGGCCTGGCAGTGCCACCTCCCCGACGCCCAGAGCTTCAGCTTTGTACTTCTTCACAAAGTCTTCCATCAGCTTCATCTCACCCTCAGCCAGGCCCCGGCAGTGGGATGGGTCCTGGTCATAGAGCGGGAGCTGTCTCATCAGCTGGCGCCGGCGGTACCGTGCCCCATCCGTCCCTGCCACCGGCTGCATCTCCTTGGGGATCAGCTCCATGTACTGCATGGCCTGGGATGGAGAGAGCACCCACAGTCACCCACCCCAGCCACCTTCAGCAGGCAGCACCAGCTTCCTCTGGCAGAAAAGTGTCCTGAGGGGAGACTTGCTCGCTCCCCATCAGCAAGGTGGAGCAAGGGGAGGGGTTGGTCTCTCCTTCTGAGTGCTAAGACAAGGGAAACAGCTTCAGGTTGGTTCAGGGGAGATTTGGATTGGAGATTGGGAGCAATTTCTTCACTGAAAGGGTTGTCACAGACTGCCCAGGGAGGTGGTAAAATCACCATCCCTGGGAGGATTGAAAAGATCTGTAAACACGTCTCGGAGGGACATGGGTTAGTGGTGGGCTTGGCAGAGCTGGGTTAATGGTTGGGCTGTATGATCCTAAAGGTCTTTTCCAAGCAAAATGATCCTGTGATTCTTCACACAGGTGCTTCGAAGACAGATGCTCAGCTCATGTAACGGAGCAGAGGCAGAAAACGTGCCCATGCCCCTTCCCCTGAGTTGTTCTACTCTTCAGAACTAAAAAGCTGAACTTAATCAGATGCAAGCAGCTGCCAGGCTGTTGTTATTAATTCCATCCTCAGTAAACAGGTTGGGTGTTTTTTAGAGACTTTTTTTTTTTTTTTTTTTTTAAATTTAGGGTTTTTGTTTTTTAAAACAATCCAGACAGATTCCTCAGAAAAACAAAGCAGCAAAGAACTGCTTCACTAGTTTGCACCCAGACCCCCCTTGCTGGCACTAGCACACCACTATTCCAGGTAATTTGACCACAAGGCTGCTGAAAAGACCAGAAACACAAACATGAAAACCTGAGGCCAGCCAGCTTCCTGCTGCCTTCTGCCAGGACTGGGAGAGCTCTGGGAACAGGTCAGAGACTGCACCAAGGGCACCCCAGAGTGCCTGTGAGCTGCACACAGCACTTTACAATAAAAGATCCCCTCTTATCAATTAAAAATACAACCCTAATACAGGAAAAAGCAGCCAGATAGGAGTGCAGTCTGCAGGTAACAGTGACAGCCACCAGCTCTGCCATTCTGCAGCTTGGTCACTCCTACAGCATGTGAAGTCAACCCAACAAACTCCCAAAGAAAGTCCCCTGCTCAACTGGCCACTGGTCCCTGTCTCAAAAGCAGAATAAACCCTGATCTTGTGAGAGCTGACCAAGTGTTTGGGGGAGGTGGGCTCTGCACAGTTAACTCCTGGCCAGCTGCTAAGGGAAGGGAGTTTCCCACTCGAGGCATTTTTCCTATTGTAGTGTGAAGAGCAAAGGGGCAGCCAGTTGGCTCCTGGCCATTCCGGTTTAAAGACCAGCATCCAGCTGCATTAAATTTGTTTCTTACTTGGTCAGCATTTAAAAAAATGAATTTTAAGAAAAGCAGAGAAGTGATTAACTGTTTGCTGTACGCAGTCTGGCTCAGCATGGCCTTCTCAATACAGAAACATCTCAGCAACACTAAACAACTCATCAGCTCTTTGATAACTCCAAAGTCAGCTTCCACCTCAGCTGCTTTCAACCAAAATGCTGCCTCGCAGAGCAAGATCCCTGCAAGATTCCACCCCAAGCTTCCAGCCTGCCTTCAGAAGGAAATCACAGCCTCAAGGCAGTTTCACACCAAAACCATTTTGGCCCCAGTCCCTTCTGAACAGCCCTGAGGAGGGCTGATGTCCAGCACTTCTCTTAAAAGTTTGGTAAGTTGATCTTCAACTTTTATCAAGGTTGTCTGCAGCTCCCCTGCACCCCGGATCCTGTCCCTGCTTGGAGCTAATTGCTCTGCCCCAATTAGCATCCCAGGCCCGAATGCATCTCCTCCTCCTTTGCCCCTCCAAGGTGGGATGGCAAACAAGTTTTAAGAAGAAATAACCAGTCTGCCTCTTGGGTCTGCTGCTGCAATTCAACATTTGTTTCCCTAATTCTCCTTGGAAAAAAAAAAATCTGGTCGCAATTTTCAGCAGCTTTAAATTATTTGTTTAATTTGAAGAGCAAATGCCGTCCACTAATGACAGTGTAACATAGAATGGTTTTGGTACCACAACACAGTTAAATGCTCTCCCTCAGGAACTGCTCTGCTGGCTAACACCTCCACATGCCAAAACCACTTCCACTCCTTCCCATCGCAATGGGAACCAGGCACAGGAGAGGAGGTGGGGTTAGGGGCTTGTTTTGGATACTGACATGGAACCATGAAGCCATGCTCCCCATCATCCTTTTCCACTCCCAGTTGTCTTTAAATTACTGCCTCAGCAAGCAGAGTAAATAATTATTTATGAAAGACAAGAGTTATTTTGCCATTATCAGTACATCCCTCTTCTGTAACAATAACTGACAAACACAGTGCTGACTGACATGCAGCATTACTTCTTTTCACATTGATTTATTTTCTCTGCTTTTGAGACAGACTGAAGCATAATTTCCTGAAGTGTTTGCTAAAAAACCCTCCAGGTTAGTGAAGTGTCCCAGCCAGCCAGGACAGGCTCACACCCAGATGATGAAGAGCTCAGGCTCCTCAGGCAAGGTAGGATCTCCCTCTCCAAAGGGATGCCCAAGCCTGGGGCATCTCCTGCCCAAACAAGCCACCCAAGAAGTTTGGACCAAGCTTCTGGGAGAAGCAGTGGAGACAGACCAGAGCTGCTTTAGAAGCATGGAGATGGGTCTCTGGAATTACCTTGTTGACCTTGTGTGTGTCCCACAGCTTGCAGAGCCTCCTGCCTGTTTGGTGCCCTCCAGGGGTGCTTGGGCCAAATCCCAGCCCAGACACCCCCAGATGGCCTGGTGGGATGGCTCCCGCATCCAGCACCGGGGTTGGGAATGCCTGGCTGGGCTGCACAGGCTGTGTAGGACTGGCAGGGCAGCAGAGATGGAATCTGTCCTCAGCAATGTTTTTCTTGGACACGAGCTTTCCCAAAGCAGTGAGCTTTCACGTTGTAAAGCCCATTAAGACTTGGAGAAACGTAAGCAAACCTATAAAAACCTCAAGGCAATCCATTCCCCTCCCTTACCTACTCTGGTTATTTACATTTTTCCAAGACACAAAGTGCTATGCACGTCCTTGTCCCGGGAGGCAAACCTGATGCTTTACTGGTACTCCCCCCGATTTTACCCCAAGCTGAGTTGTGTTCCCACAAAGTGCCAGCTCCCCCCCAGGTGTGCCGGGGATCATCTTACCAGCTTCTGGGTGAGCCCTGGGGGAGCCCACTCGTAGGTGATGGTGTTGAAGGTGGGGTCCTTCCGTGAGACGATGGGGTTGGTGATGATCATGCGGTTCCTCTTGTAGATGCGGGCGCCGTCCCCTCCCTTCACCCGGGCAGTGAGTGAGGAGTACCTGGAGTCTGCCAGCAGCCTCCCGATCTTCCGATCGTCCTCCACGTCCGAGCTCAGGATGTGATCCTCCTGGCTGCATTTGCACGACTTGCAGATTTTCCTGTGGGTGAGAAGGGAGAGCATCTGCTCAGTGCTCACCACGGAGCATCCGCCTCTTCCAAAGGGTAAATGCAGACCAGCCTCCCCAGCCCCACCTCTTACAGAGCACTACCTGCCCACAAAAAAGTAACTGCAAAAAGAGGAATTGATACTTAAGGGTCTACCTTTTAAATTATAGCAGTGAGGACACCCACAAGGCCATTCTCTAGTGGCCAGCTTTCCCATCAAATGCTAACAGCAAAAAAGAACAAACTCTGATACAACCCCCCACATCACAGCAGGGTCCTGGGACAAGCAGGATTCTGGAACAAGCAGGATTCACCCCAGCCTTTAATTGACATGATTGAAAAAGAAACAGTGATTCACCCAAATGCCTGTTTTGCAGTTTGGGTTCCCACCCAGCTGAGGTCTGAAGCTGGGGATCAGGGCTGCAGCCTCCTGAAGCCTCTGCACAGCCAGCAGCTTTGGAGAACACTGCTCAGCACACAGGACCTCTCCAGCCACACAGAAAAGAGTCTGGTGTTTTGCAAGACAGCCTCAGAGGGCACTAATTCTTTTCTAATTAATGACATCTGGATAGCTGCCTTCCCTTCAAAGCCCCCTTTGTTTCTCCCCTCTGGGTGTGCAGGAAGGGCTGCAGCCCACAGCCCCTGCCCAGAGCTGAGCACACAGAACCAGTTGGCTCCCACACCAGCTGATATTGGTGGCTACTTAGCCAAATTTAGATTTTTAAGAGGAAAAACTGAAAATAAAGTTATCAAATAACAAGCTGTCTCCAGAGCATAGCATTTCAGCTGTCAGGCTGCTGGGGACAGCCAGCAGCAACATCCACTGGGGTCCTGTCCAAAGGGACACAGGCAATGCAAGGGAAAACCCACCCCAGGGGTTTTAAAGCTTAAAACACTGGCTTTAAGCACTTGTGAATGAGAGTTGCAACCCCTAAAAAATGAAAAAGCAGGGGAATGGGGAGCAGGGGAATGGGGAGCAGGGGGCACGAGCATCTTCCCAGCTCAGCAGCTGTCCTGTCCCAACAGCATGTCCTCTCCAGCCCTGCCCAAGGGCTCTGCAGGTCTCTGCACTTGGGGTGCTTGGAGCCTGACCATCGGCAGGTCCCCAGGGATGGTTCTGGGGCAGGGCCCAGCAAGGCCAAGCCATTACCTCCAGGAATGTGGCTGGAAGCCCGTGCAGGTCCCTCTGCAGCGCAAACACGGCACCGCTCTTCCCGCCGGCGGCTGGCTCACCGACATCTGGAAAACAGCACAGGGAGCTGGAAAGGCTTCATCCTCAAAGACCATCCCAGAACAGAGTGCTTACAGTGCTTTGTCCTTCAGCCACGCCTCGTGTCCCATGAAGCCCCAAACCTCCCAAACCCCATCTGACCGCTGTCCCTGCGGCCCTTGCTATTTTTTAAGGTTATTTTGGTTCAGTTCATATATTTCATGTGAACCTGCGCAAGTCAGAGGTTTCAGGCAGCGAGATGTGGAGCTGCACTGCCGTGACCTGCTGCTAAACTGGCTTCCCTGCAGCTTCCACCTCCTTGGTCCCCCAGGTTTGGGTGTATGCAGGTGGCATGTCCCCATGCCTCCGGTGCTGGGTTCTGCAGTGAGCAGGAAAGGCAGCAGGGAAGAGCTCTGAGAAAGACCTCTCACCCTGGGACTTCAGAAAAATACATCTTAAAAAAATGTCTTAACCTGCTTCCCCTGCTCCTAACATCCAGAAAAACAGAACATTTGATTCCTCAGCTCTGTGCCAGCTCTCCAGAACAGATAAAGACATTTAAGTTTCCAGCACAGACCATTAACAATCTGGCAAGCTCTGGAACTGTGTGAGAGGTACCAACCAACTGATGGGGCTTTCCTACTGACCCTGATGGTAACGAGTCAGACAGAAGCTGAGTACAGGCAAGGGACAATGAGTGGTTGTTTATTTAAAATACAAACATGTGGATTAAATAAACTAATTTGGAAAAGTTTAATTGCATCCAAGGGGAAAAACAAAGGGAAAAGCATTGCCAGTAGCAAGAACTGGCACACAAAGCCCCACCACAACAACCTGATGCTTCAGTCTCCCAGTGCCAGCGCAGGAACTCCATCACCTGGGGGGCCACCAGCCTATGACCTCCCCACTGAAACACAACCCAGCATTTCCCTTTGTCACTTCAGTGCTAAAACCACCCTGCTCTGGCAGTTTACCCAGCTTGGTCATTTGTTCTACTGGTCTGAATACGATTTCTGCTTCATGTCCCAGGCCCAGGTTTAACTGCTCTTGCCTCAGCCTGAAGCCCATGGCAGTATCCACTGCATCCCTACCAGCACCCCAGGAATTGCCTTTGTCTCACCAGTTACACATTTACTCATCCCAACAAACACAGCAAAGTGGATCAGGTTCAACAGAGAAAATCTCAGCTCTTCTCTAAACCCACTGTTTCTGTGCCATTTCCCAAACCCGCTGGTACCAAGAGGGCATCCCTGCCTTTGGCTTACACAACAACTGGTCACCCAGCTCCCAGAGACCAAACCAAGTCCTGGTCCTGAAGCAACATGAAAACTGAGAGGCTGTCCAAGGCCAGGTGTGGTTCCCCAGCCCAGCCATGTCTGGAGGTCAGCGTTACCCCTCGTGCCCTCGGAAGGGAGGGAGGTTTGAGGTACTCGTTTCCATCTCTCTGCAGGGGCCAAACATAACAGGAGTGGCTGCCTGGTCAGCAGGACTTCCTGCCCAGATATGGAGCTTCTCCTCGCAGCTCCTCAAATATGCATAAAAGGAGATTTCTTTTTTTTTTTTTTTAAAGACATAAGACACTGCAAAAAACCGCAAACCCAGTACAATAATGGGAAACAAATGCTGAACAACTGTCTGACTCCACCTAGGCCCAAAACCATCATCAGTGTTAATCAAGGAGATGCAAAAGTTTAAGATAAAAAATTTGAAGATATTTGTAATACCTTTTTTTTTTTTTTTTTAATATAAAAAACCAAAAGCCTGTGTCAACAAAGCTCCTGGACAAAAAGCAAGTTCTGCTCACCATGACTAGCTATACAATGCATTTTAAGATTTCTGTTTTGGCTTTTTATGTCTTATAGCATTCTTGCTACTAAAGGAGAGAAAGCAAGTCAGTGCAGAGGAAATTCTTAGGTAGTGAAACGATAGGAAATTGAGGCTGTTCTACCCACAAAAACAGCTCTGAACAATCTCGGGCATACGCCAGCAATACCATGGCTCCCTCTGACACCAGCCAAGGGCAGGGCCAGCTGAGATACTGCTAACTTTGCCCAGGGGCTGGAATATAGAGAGCCTATAATGGCAAGTGACAAGGAGAAAACCAAGCATGGCTGCTTCTCGGGTCAGAGTTTAAGGACTGCTTTGGAATGGAGCATTGAGCTACCAGGGCAAGTTTGGAGAGATTGTGCCCTCCTTAAGAGTCATGAGCAGGTCTGGGTCCAGCTCCACCATCCTGCTCCATTCACAGCTCAGCAGAGACTCCACAAAGTTCTCCTGCTCTACCACCAGTGCACCTTGGCCAATGACCCTTCTGCCCAACGAGCCACAAAGCCAGCTGGAGTGTTGAGTTTGTTGGGAGGCACCCTCCAGCTGAAGAATTTGCTGAAGGTGCATAGGGAACACGTGGTTCCTTGCTTGCTGGCAATGCTTAACTTTCTTTTGCTCTCAGGCTGCTCCCTGGAGCATCTCTCCTCAGCTGTGCACCAGACACAGAGCCAAGACAGATATGATTTCTTAGTTTTGACCCCCAGCAGCACGCTGCATGTCATAAGGCCACAGCACTGACCTGGTGAAGTGACAGATAAGGTGGAAACAGGGAACTGGAGCCAGCTCCAGCTGCAAAACCAGTCCCTGTAACAAAAGGCTGGAAACTGAAGGAAGGAGATCCTTATCTAATCAGGGATGCTTGCACCATACTGCTTTGGAAGCCCTTTAGTTCCGATCTCCTGCAAATCCAAGTGACCTTGATCTTAACACAAACTGAGCTTGCAATTGTCCTGCAGGTGGGACACCACTGCCCTGAAAGGCCAAGGAGTCTCCTAGCAGGATGGTTTCACCATCAGCAGCACAGACACAGCCCAGGAAAACACAGGGCAGCTTCAGCCAGAGGGGACATCCCCTCGGTCAGAAGCAGCAGTGGCCACCATGCCTCCATAAAGACTTTTGGGAGCAGCCAAGAGGGCCCTCCTGCTCCTGCAGAGCTTTCTGGATCCCCAACGCCCCGATTGCACAACACCCTATTTGGAGACACATAACCACCTCAAGTATGTTTTCTCCTCCTTTTTAGGCAGGGAAGCAGAAAAGCTGGTTTCCAAAAAGCTACTGCAAGTTGACAACAGCCCTTCAGAGCCCAGGTCCTTGTTTCACCTCTCCTCGTGGGCAGATGGCTTGCCAGCACCCACAGCACGTGCAACAGACACCCTGGGGAAGACCCTGACCCAGTGCTGGCATTGGACACCCTAACCCAAGGAGCCAGAGCCAGGGCAGAGCAGAGCTGCAGGGAAGCATTGGGACCACCTGGAGGCTTTGGGTGGGGTCTCTCCAGCTGGAAGGGATTTTGGAGATTAACAACTCTGACTTTGAGACAAAGTCCCTTGAACAAAGAAAAAGGGAGAAGTCATTTGATTCTCCCACGGGTGGGAAGTGTTTGTTCAGTACAGTTGTTGAGGGGTAGGGATGGAGAGCTATTAATTGGCTGTCACTGTTTAACTAGGATAGAGCAAAGCTGCATAATTACAGGGAGCTAAGTCAGACTGCCAGCCAGGCTAGCAGGAACTGGAGTGTAAGTGTTGACATCCAACAGAAGAGGTACTGGTACCGGTACTGGTACCATGGCAAGGCAGCACTGCAGGCTCTGGAAAAGCACCTGACTGTCAGTCAGAGCTGAGCAGTATTTACATGGGCTGTGGGAGCAAAGTCAGCCAAGCCCAAGAGCAAAACACAAACACAACCAAGGGGCTGTGTGTTGGCTGAAAGCAGGAATAAAGCCAGACTTTTGTGCATACACAAAAAAATCCCTCTTTGGTTGCATTTTCCTTCCTCCTGTGGGTCCAGCAGGGCAGATTTGCTAAGATTGGTGTCTTAAACACAACCATTTGATGTGCCCAGCCCAAGGCACCCACCTTATGAGACAGCCCAGAATTAAAGGGCAGGCAGAACCCTGGTTTGCTCACAATGAATGGATCCCCTGCTGCTGCCCCAAATCCCCCAGTAACCAGAGCTGCCCTGGTTCTGTACCCATACTGCTCTGTACACTCTGGGGAGTCTTCAGTGAGGCATCCAGGCTTGAACAGGTACCTACAGAACAGGTCACCTTGGTAAGAACCACTCTGAGCTAACAAGTAACTCAGTGTCAAGCAGCCCCACTCCAGTTTTCATTTCTTAATTCAGGCTGAAAAGCATATGCACCAGAAGAAATCAGATTCTCAGTGATCTGGTCAAATTACCCAGATTGTTTTTCCCCTTCAGTGGTTCCTCTGCTGGCAAAAGCTTCACAGCAGTTGAACAAATCTGGTGATGGCTCAAATGAGGCCCTTCGATTTCAGCCCTTGGCTGCCTGCTGCACAAACCCTTAAGTGCAGGGGCAGCTCTTGCTGACAGCCCCTGGAGTGTGGCTGCATCCCTGCCTGCATCTCAGCACAGCTCTGTGGCCACACAGGGCAAGAGATGTGCCTGGCAATACAAAGAAACCAAACCTAAGTTTTGGTGTAACTTCATGATGGTGCAGAATGTCAGGTAAACACCAAAGGCACTAAAAACATGGCCTAAACATCCCAGCAGGATGGAAGTGGCTGAAAAAACCTACAGCTTTGTTTAGCTATTTAATCAATTGCTTCCAGTCCCAGAAGACTGAGTTAAGATCCTTTTACCATGCAGGAGAGCCCAAATCAACCCTCTCCTGTGTGGCTGAAACCTCTTTTCTAGAGCTTGGCCTCAGGCACCTTAATTCCTGGTCTGGATGGGCAATCTGTCCCCCTCAGCACTCTCCTAGCTAGATCTCCCATCTTGGGAACCCCTCCATAAATTCCCTGAGGCAGGGGATCACCTGCTTCTGCTTAAACCTGCCTCTCCAGCTTCTGGGGAAAAATTACCCCAGAAGACATCACTGGAAAGCTGAAAGTTCCACATAGCCTTTCTGTGGATTTGTTCCTCAGGATCCAGCCCTGAGCATGTCCTGGTGCTGCAGCACACGAGGAGCAGCTGAGCCAAAACAAGAGCAGCCAAGGGCTCAGCCTGCAGGTACCACAACTGGAACCCAGGAAACAAGCTCTGGGGGGATGAAATACCCGTGGTTCCAGGGGAAGGACAGGGAGCTGAGCCTGAGGCATCACAGGGTTTGCTTTGGCTCATCCTCTTCTGGAGCAGAAGGTGCAGAAGTCTCAGATCAGCCCCCTCTGGTTCCACTGCTCAGCCATTCATTAGGGAGGCTTTGTAAGGGCAAACATCCACTTTTGTAGTACCACAGGATTGTTTAGATTTGTTTTCTTCTCATTTTTACAGATAGAAAGCATCTTTTATTTTAGCAACACAAAGAACAGGGGGAGGCACCGACATCCAAGAGAACTATTCCAGTGGAGCTGCCAGGTCCCAACCTACAGGATGACAAACACAGCAGAACCAGAGGCTCTGCAAATGCCTCACTCCTCCAGGAGCACATAGTTGGCAGCATTCCTTTCTCCACTAACAATGTGTGAATTAATGATAAGGACAAACTTTGAAAAATAAGATGAACACATTTTTCCACAAGCAAGACAGTGCTACAGACTCTTGGTCTTAATTACCAAACCAAGGGAGGGAGTAGGTGTGTGTGATGGGAAGAATCCAACCAGATTTAATTGAACAGCAGCTGGGCTGACTTCCAGAGTGCTCAGATAAGTGTTTCATTGTTCATCAGTCACCTCCAGCCAGTCAGCTCCCTCCTTCCCACCTCCAGCTCCAGAAGGTGCTGGATTGTCACCAGGAATGGGAGGGTCCCCTCCCTGCACTGACATGTTGCACTTCAGGACCTGCTCCCATCACATTTCTGTACACCACCACTGATGAGGTCCTCCTAAACACCTCCTCAGCTCTGCTATTTGTACTTCCAGCTGAGAGGATCAAAACCCAGGAAAGGTGCAGATGTGCCCCGAGGTGCAGCAGGGCAGAGGGGTGCTTGGCCACCCATCCTTGTCCTCCTCCCCATTCCTCTGTGCTGCACCTTCCCTGCAGCAGCTCCACAAACCCCTCAAAAACCCAGAAGGCTCATCCAGCTGTGCAAGAATGCAGTAAAATGAAAGGCTTAGGCACAAAGTGTTTAAGAGGGAAGGGGGTAGTAAACCCACAGCCCTCTGCCAGCTCCTGCAAAGCTGTCACCCCAGCCTCAGGGGCTGTGGTCCCATCCTGAGTGTCCAAACCCAGACCAGGTCATTTAAACTAGCAGCTATACTGGGTCACTGGATTAAGACCCACTGCTGACAGGAGCTGGCTGGCCTCCTCCACACTCCCTGTTGTAGTTGGCACTCGTGGATGCTCTTTGGTTGTCCAAGCAGACTTGGCAGCAGGGGTGATAGGAACACAGAATATTTTTTTTCCTCCACTGGACCTTTATAATCTTGCCATAAGTTACCCTCACATCCAGAGGGGAAATAAGGTGAGGTGCTTTGGTGTGGCACGTTTCTAGGACTTCAGAAATAGCAAATCAATGAGTCTGGGCTCATTTAGTAGCTGGTGCTACTTGTGTCAGTTCTACCAACTGCTTTACTGTGCTTTGCCTCAGGGGTGGTCACAGACCTGCAGAGAGCAAACCCAGCAGGAGGAGAGAGTCCCCCCTGCAGAGGGACAAAACCCCCCAGGAGGATGAGGCCAAAGGGTTTGGAGGAGGCAAGGTGGTGAGAGGATGTGATCAGTGGTAACCACACCAGGAAACTTTTCCTCTTCTATAACTTACAGATAGCTGCCCCAAAATCTTTCCCTTTCTCTGAGCCCCATCTTTAAAAGGAGCAATAGCTTCAAGCTAGGACATCCGAATACTTCTTTTCCTGAATGGCTGAAATACAATATTTCCTTTTTAAATAGAGGGAAAAAAAAAATATCTTAACCACTCCTGACACTGCATCCCTGCAGGACGAGGGATTTTGTAACTTGTAAACTGTGTTTTATGGGACTCGATTTAGCTCTGAGTCCAAGTTCCAAAATAAGCTCTTTAACCCGTGGGCTGCTTTATGATTTCATATCTATAAATACAGGCCCAGAGCTGAGCAGGTTTCTGCATTAGGAGCCACATCTGCTTCCTCCCCAGGGCTCCAGCCCTGACCCTGCTCCTGGGCCAGGGGTTCAGTCCCAGGAGTACAAACCAGCTTCCAGCTGGGGACACCCAGGGGGCCAGACCCACCCCCTGACCCCCTTCTGTCACCCACACAGGGAGCAGCACCCCTGTCCATCTAAAGGCTTCACACAGAGGGGATGAACCCTGAGCTTCTGCCAGGCTGTGCAGAGACTACAACGAGATATCATCAACCTGAAAGATGTCTGCAAGGGATAAATAACTTTCTCTGGTGTAACTGTTAGAAATGGAGCTGCAATTGCTCTGCAGTTACTGACAGGGTTTACACAAAAACAGGGGGGTCCTTGAAGTGCCCAAGTTGTTTGGAAGTGGTTGTGGGCAGCATAGAGATTTTGCAGATGTGTCCTACTTCTGGGCATAACCCTGTTCTTTGGGAGTGGAGCATCTTCCCCTGAGGCCATGCAGCCCCCCATGCGTCCCCCCAGCTCTGCAGAGCATCACCCAGCACACCTTCCATCCAGCCTGGGTGTCCTGCACACCTCTGAGGGACAGGGATAAAATGCATTAAAAAGTTGAGTCTTCAGTTCACTCCTGGAGTTCTCTCTCTGAATTGTTGACCTTTACCAAGGCAAGTCCCCAGCTGCTCAGTGTCCCCATGTCCCCTGCAGCCAGGGGTGATCACAGCAGCAGTGCTGCTGCCTTCCTGTCCTGCACCCTGCCTGCTCCGGGTGTTTGTAAAAACCCACACTGCAGAACTGAAGGAAGAGAAACGTTAAAGAACCAAAATTTGCATTAACTGAGTAAACTTTACCTTGGCTTTGAACAGGGCTTTTAGCTTAGTGGGTTATTTTCTTCCCCTGACAAAAAACGGGCCGGGTTTAGGGAGAACAGTACACAAACCCTGCTGCCTGCCCCGTCCAGCTGAACCCACTCCAGCAGCACACAAAATGCCAGCCATCACGCTTTATCTTTGTTTCAAATTTTAACTCTCCGTTTAGAATTTAATCTAAACAATCCATTTGCCAAACAGAATGCCGTCCCACTCATGCTGGTTTAATTTCCTCAGAAAGAATCCCATAATACGCTAGGCAAGACATCAACAATAATTAAACCCAACAGTGATTGAAAATCAAATTTTCAGGGCCCTGCAACAAGCCCTAATGAGTTCCAGACTTGCCTTCCCTGACTTGCTCAAGCTGCCTGTGTGACACTGCCAAGCCAAATTAAAACTTGACAGGAATCCACCCCATGCCCAGAAAAAGTGCCCTGCTCAGGATTCAGGAAATTGAACAGCCTAAGACGCCCGTTTGTCTCTGGACAGATATTATTCAGACAGTGACCCAGGGCCTGTATGACTTTCTTGTTTTTATTATGCCATGCCACATCTCTCCTGAAGTGCAAGCGAGCTGTGACTTTTCCTTTTTGACACTTGCAAGCCTGGTTCCAGCTCAGGTGATGGGGACACAGGGTGTGACACTGGGCACTGCCACCCAGCAGACAGACCTGCACCCTCTCACTGCAGGCAGGCTGGGCTGGTCCCTCCCCAGATGTAAGTGAAATGGAAGCAGAGACCCCATCCTCTGTGCTACCCCAGGGGAGCTCAGTACCCAGCTGCTCAGCTTGGGAAGGCTTTCAGGGTGTTCTGTGAGCCCTCTGATGTGCTGCTGTGTGTCCTCCCCTCTCCATCCCCTGGGGATGATGCTCCAGAAGCTCCTGGGAGATGGGTTTAGCACAGGGACAGCTTAGCTGGGGTGGGATCTGCTCCACAGCACAGATTTGCTCAGCCCTCAACCCACAGCTGCAGTCACCCCTGAGGAAGGGGCAGTTCTCACTCTTGCAGGGTTGGTCTCCACCCAGTGCCTGGGTAGAGCCTCCCAAATACTTCCAGTTGGCACCCAGAGGTCCTGTGGCCATCAGGACCCTCTGGAAATGCCTAAGTGTTATCAGCAACAGACAGAGGTCACCTTGCTCTGCACCCCTGGGGATGCCAGACCAGAGATGGCCTTCCCAGCATGTCCTCACCAGGCCCTGGCCACCCTCCCCACAGGTCTATGGGGACAGGGTCACCCCACAGTGCCACTCAGGGGGAGCCTGTCCTTGCTGGCAAGCACTGATGGGGACAGCAGGGACAGGAAAGGTGGGCAAGGAAGGGAGGAATCCCTCAGTCCCACCTCAAAGCATCCGGTACTTCAGGCAGGGCACAGAGAGAGCAGGAGCATCACCCTGCTGAGGGGACATCCCAACCACCCAGACCACAAGCTCTGCTGCCAAACACCAACATCTGCCCGGGGCAACCCAAGAGGAGCATCCACTTTTTCACCAAACCCAGCAAACAGCTTTCCTGGGGATCCAGCAGTGGGACAGTTGAGACCTAACAGGGTGGAGTGACAACAGACAGGCTGACCTTCCCATCCTGACCACCAGGGAGGGATCTCCAAGGACAGCACTGGCAAGAAATCTCTCCTAGAAATTCATGGCAAAGGGTGCCACCCCCCAGAAAGCATCAGGGGTGCCCCTGTGCCCTGGCAGACCCCAAGAGGCCAAGTCCTGGCACGGTGACTCTCCTGGCAGCAGGAGATGGGATGACAACCATATGGAAACCGAGGAGAGCAGGCAGGAGGTGCTGAACTCATCCCCTAATTTTGCAGTGACAAAGGTACCCCCAGGAAGGTCGTGAGAGCAGCTGCTCCCTGACGACCCATTCCACATGGTTTTTATTTAGCAAATAAAATCCCTTCCCTGCAGGCTCAGGCCGTGCCAGGAGGGCAGCTGGGTTGTTCCCCTTGCTTTGCTCACCCCAGGGCACTGTGGCAGAGGTGCAAAGGCTTCCCGGGGGCTGCAAGGGGACAGCAGCTCGGAGCAGCGGTGTGCAGAGCCTTAAATAAGTTCCTTGAGACAGCAAGCATCTGGTTTTGTTTTTCCAGCCGAAGAAGATTCATTGTAGGGAAAGCAGCAAGGCCGGGCAGAGCCAGCACACCCCAGCCCCATCCCATCCCATCCCATCCCAGCCGGATCTGCTCTGCCCTCCTGAGGGAGAGGAAAAACCTCCGAGTAGCTTAGAGATCCTCCTGTCCCCCCTGAACCCCCAGTGCTCACTGACTCACCTCACACCCTTCTCATGCCATCTGCTCACCCACGGCCCTACTCCGGACCCCCGGGGAGCTTCACTCCCGGTGCCGCGGGAGGCTCCGGACCAGAGCCCATAAACACCAGGGACAGGGGCAGGGACAGGGACAGGGGCAGGGACAGGGGCAGGGACAGGGGCAGGGACAGGGGCAGGGACAGGGACAGGGGCAGGGGCAGGGGCAGGGGCAGGGGCAGGGACAGGGGCAGGGACAGGGGCAGGGACAGGGGCAGGGACAGGGGCAGCGAAGTGCCCCGGGGTGCTCCACACGCAGGTACCGAACCAGCGGCACCATCCCCACCGCTGGCCCAGCGCAGAGGCTTCCCAAGGGAAAGGGCAGGTGAGGGGATACTGGGATCAGAACCATCGAACCCGGAGCACTCCCAGCCCGAGCCCCCCGCCCCGCACACCACAGCCCAACGCAGCCCCCGCCCCGCCGGGCACGGGGAGAGGAGGGGAGGGGGAAGCAGCCCCCGGGACCCCCGTCCTGTCCCCTGTCCCCTGTCCCCCGTCCCCCGTCCCCCGTCCCCCGTCCCCCGTCCCCCGTCCCCCGTCCCGTACCCACCTCGCACAGCCCCAGGTTCGGTTCCGTCCCCAGCGCTCCCGCGGTCCCGGCCCAGCCGCCGCTTTTCATTGGCGACCGCGCTGCCCCCGCGCCGCCCTCAGCCAATCAGCTGCCGGCACTAAACTTTTCTGGCCAATGGGGAGCGGCGGGGCGCGGGCAGCTTCTACGCGGCGCGCAGGGAGCGCGCAGGGAGCGCGCAGGGAGCGCGCGGATAAAACGGGGGACATGGCCGGGGGGGGGGGGGGGGGATGGACACAGGGGACAGGGCGGAGAGTGCAGCACCTGGGCCTTAGGAAATGAAAATTAAAAAAAAAAAAAAAATAAAAAAAAAGGGGGCAAAGAAAACAAAAAAGTGGCAAAGAAGAAAAAAAAAAAGTGTTGAGTTTTTGGGGGTGCATCACAATCAGCCGTGTCCCTTCTGCTCCTCTGCTCCCACAGGTGACCCTGGCAGGGTGTAGCAGAGCTCTCATTGAGTTCTGTGCTGGGTGTGCTGTCCCAAAATGAAGGAATAGCATTTATAGAGGCCCTTTGGAAAGGAAAGAGGAGGGCAGCAAAGGTTGGAGCCTCCCAGGGAGGAGATGGGGACACGGGGCTGGTGCCTGCAGTGCCCGTGTCCTGCTCCAGCCCAGATCTTTGCCTTGGTTCTCACACGGGTCTCAGTCTGTGGGAGCAGGGAAGGGCTCCGTGCTGCTCCCAGCTATGGGATGGATTGTCTGGGCCCCTGTGGGGAGGGGGAGATTGGCACAGAGCTTTGGGGGCAGAAGGGATTCTCCCCATTCAAGAGAAATAATCAGGGTGGAAATAATCCCGTAGGTGACACTGGCCTTGTGCAGCAAGTGGCCAAAGGCACCAGGGGCTGGTGAACCCCCTTGGTGAAAAAATAGCTAAACAGCTTAAAAAAACCCCAACCAAACAAACAAAAAAAATGGGTGGAAAAGCAAAGGCAGGAGAGAAATTATGGCGAGACAAAGTCCCTGTGGGAAGGAGGCTCAACCCTGACCTTCCCAGGCATCTGGGCAGGGAGCAGAGGGGACAGCACAGGGATATTTTATTCCAGTCCCACACGCTTAGGACTTGGCAGCCCCAGGCCAGGCCTGGAATGGCAGGGAGGTGACATTATCTCCCTTTCCTGAGGCACACAGCACACACGGCCACCTGGGAAATAGGAAAGAAGTTAGAAAGGGGCTCCTGGGAGGCAGGAGGCAGGGCTGGGGGGCCAGCAGGCAGCGGTGGCACTGTCCCCAGGGACAGCGGCAGAAGGTCCCTGTTGACTCCTGTGTTCCCTGATGAGATGCTTTGGAGAAGAGAGGGATCTGTTCTCAGGTGGGAAACCTGTGTTGCAGGGAGATGTTACTCCTAAAAGTGCTGGGTCTTGGTTTGTTTTTTTATTTATTGTTTGGTTGGTTGGTTGGGTTTTTTTGTTTGGTTGGTTTTTTTGTTTGTTTGTTTTGTTCGTTTTGGTTTGGGTTTTTATTTCTTGTTTTTTCTTGGCCACAGCATCTGCAGAGCTGTGCAGCTGCAGGCACTGGGTGCCAGGGCAGCCACCAGGCTCTCCCTGGGCAGTGAAGGTTTTTTGTCACCATACGGTGTAATTAGGGTCTGTGGTTTCTTACTATTAGAAGATGATAAAGACAAGATTAGAATAAGTTTAAAAAACCTCACCCTAGATACCTGTATTTACAATAAACCCGTCTGGAGCTGTTGTAATTGCTGGTAACCCAGAGACCTGAGTGCAGGCAGGGTGAGGAGCCAGGATGCTGCTGGTGGGCAGAAGCCCCTCAAGAAGCAGCTGGTGGGGGCTGCTCTCCAGCAGGGGAAACTCAGCCACGCTGGGTGGTGATCCTTTGGGTTTCCAGGTTCCTGTTACCAGGAACCCCCACGTGTCTGTGAGGCTGAGAGGGCAGGGAGCAGAGCCCAGGGTGGTCCAGGAAGTTGGAGTCAGCTCCAGCTCAGCCTAGGGAAGGATGCCAGGGCCACTTAGCACCCACGGCCTCTGAATAATGAGTCTGGGCTATACTTAGCTCTTTGCTAGGAAGAGACAAATCCATCCTGGGACTGAACACAGCTGAAGCTGCAGTAGTCATTCCCCACCACCTGCCACCAAGGGAAAAGATGCTCCATTAGGAAAAATAGAGATTTCAGCTCCCTCTAGAGTGTCAATGGCTTCGTTTACCAGGGCAAAACTCTCCCTGCAGAGGTGGCACCAGGCTGTGGCTCCCTGAAGTGCTGAGCTCTGAGGGCAGGAGCCCGTACCATGGGCAAAACAAATAGTTGCTAGCTGATGGAATGGCAGTAAGGGGTTGGCATTAGTAGTTGTTTCTGTACCAAGGAGAGGTCCTCACTTCTGACAAGATGCTGGAGGTGAAGCCAGACTTCCCATCTCCTTTGAATTCCTCTCTATTGGTCTGCAAGGTTAGGAGTTTCTTGGAGTCACCGAGGACAGGGGAGGAAAAGACATATTAGGTCACCTGTGGAGGGCCAGCTCTCTATGGCATGGCTCTGGGTGACTCAAAGCCTCTTAAGCAATGCCCATTGCTCAGGTCACTGCCTGTACAGCCCAAGATGGATTTTGCAAGGTCTAACTCTGTTGAGTTTGCAGCTTTATTCCTCACTTATATTCCTGCCTCTCACATTGTTCCAGCCGTGGCTTTGAAGAGGGGAGCAAGCTGTGAGTTGTGACCCTGGAGAAGTCCAGGTCCGCCCCAACCTCCACACGTGTCCTCCCAACTCTGCCCTGGGCAGGGAGGCAGCAGCCCAGCTCCCCAGGACAGCCTCTGGAGCAACAAGTCCAGCTCAAGGCTTGATCCCCTGCAGACCCACACAGAGGTGGGAAGGAGAGGATGAAAAAGGAGAGGAGCCGAGAGGAATGGCCATCAAGTGAATGTTCATGGTGTCACCGAGCTGCTGCAGCCCCAGGGTGCCCACTCTGCTCTTCCTGGGTGGGAGGGGGCACCCAGCAGCTGAGGGTGAAAGGGATGGCTGCAAACTCTGCCTTGTTCTCTGGTGACAGAATGTGGGCTATTCCATTCTTGGATTATTTTCATTTTTTTTCTCTTTTGTGAAAACATAAAGGGGTAAATGAAGTGGCCAAGCCTGCCGTGCAGCTGCTCCTGGGTACCCTTTTTTGCTCCTTTTGTATCGGCGTAGCAGTAAAAGTGCACATTTGGGTGTAATATCATTCAAGATGATTTCATCTCAATCAGAGCGATGCAAGCAGGGGAAAAAGAAATGGGAGAAACCAATCAAAAAGACAGACAAATGACACCTAAATCCAGGCAGCTCCTTTCCTATTGATTATTGAATAAAATAATCCATATTCCTCTATGAGCTGATTTTGCCCATGATTGGTTGTTGAGAGGTATATTGCAATAGAAAGATAAAAAAATAGTGCATCATCTCTAAGAAATATTTTGTGGCCACATACTATGTTTTTTTTCACTGGTTGTGATCAAATGAGTCACCCAGTTTGTAGTCAAAAATAGATCCAGTAATGTAGATGAAAAAATGAAGCAGCAATAGATGTGGTTATGGACACAGCTGTTACGATAGGGGTTTCCTAATTTGGCTATATTCATGCAAGGTCTTTCTTCCAAAGCTCTACGCAGTGAGTTTCATCATCAAAAGATTATTTGTAGTGAGTGAAGCTCTTAAAAACATGGATCAGCCTGAGTCCCTGAATCGTGGGAGCCTGTCTGTAAGGTAAGAAATGACATACAGCGTTCATGAAGAAGATGAATCACTCTTTGTGCCTTTTCATTCTGAATCAAGGACTTTTTCACTTTTGCCTTGGCTGTGCTGCCGAGGGGAAGTTGATCTAGTGTGGATGGACCTGTTGGGAAGTGGCTGTGGGGCACAACCAGGTTCTGTGCCCAGCCAGAACAGCCTCCAGCACCACACAGGATCTGGCTGGGCTGCAGAACCCATCATTGGGCTGCAGGACTCATCATTTGGCTGCAGGACCCATCATTGGGCTGCAGGACCCATAATTGGGCTGCAGGACCCATCACTGGGCTCCAGGACCCATCATTGGGCTGCAGAACCCATCACTGGGCTGCAGGACCCATAATTGGGCTGCAGGACCCATCATTGGGCTGCAGGACCCATCATTGGACCCCAGGACCCACCAGTAGGTTCCAGAGGGACGTGCTGGGCACAGTTCTGGGGCTGGCATGACCTGTCCCAGTGCTGAGGGTGTCACATCACATCCACATCACCCAGGGAGCATCCTGCTGGCCAGGCTGCCAAGAAGGGATGGCTTTGTCCCACCTGGTAGGAAGGCAGATCTGAGAAGGGAGGAAATTGCATATGGATGAGGCAAAAGCTCTTGAGAAAGCCGTGGGTGTACAGAAGGAGACCAAGAAATGTCCCCGAAAGGCTGTCCCAGGGTGCTGGGCTCTGCTCAGCTGATGTCTGTGCCTGTGGAAGGTCAGGGGACAGCTCTGGAGGTCCCTGGGCATCCATGGCCTTGGGGAGACTGTGGAGCTGGTGAGGATGGTGGGGAGGATGAAGAGCATCTGTGGGACATCATGGCAGGGCAAGAGTGGTTTGGTTCTGAGCCCACAAATGCCAGAGTCCTCCTGACCCAGCAGCCCGGGCTCCAAGTTGTGCTTGGGAAGGCCAGGGCAATAGAGCAGTGGGTTCTGGCTTGGTCCCACACCAGGTGCTGGGATCACCACCTCTGTACCCAGGCTGCTGGAGCTGCCCCTCTTCCTGGAGCACGGTGGTATTCAGCCCTTTGCTGACAGAGTGCCAGAAAACAAAAGTAACTAAAGTAACTAAAGTAATTTTTCAGGTCATTGTAGTTAAAAAATAGAGCCATTAATGAAGCACGACTAACCTTATCTGATGTGACTCTGCAGAGTCTGGTAAGTAGTTTTCTGGATTAAACAGTTTTTCATTTTGACACAGAGCCCTCTTTCAGCTTTCCAAGAGGCACATCTGAAAAGTCAGGAATCTCAAGAAGAAAAAAGCTTGAATACAAAGATTCCTCCTCTGCAAAGCATCTTCCTAACTGGAAAGCAGCCCCAAAAGTCTCTCTCCCAGCTCCAACTTCAAACTTTCCTCTGGACGGATTCAAGAGTAGGCTGTGCCAGCCCCTGCAGCAGTGTTCCCCAACCCCAGGAGCATCCCTACATCCCTGGCAGGGATACCTCGTGGTGAGGAGAACACTCGTTGGGGTTGGGACTGTTTTCCCACTTTCCTGCTTTTTTCATTGCCACTGTACACTGGAGGTGTACGACCAAAGGTGCCCCAAAGGTGATGGGTTGCCCAGGGGTCCTGTGCCTGGGCTGGGACCATCTGGTGCTGCCAGGGGACATGCTGGCATCCACAGTGGCTTCTCCAGGCTTGGGTCATTCCCTTCATTAGTCACCACATCACTGCCACTGTTGATGGCAGAGGGACCCCTGGTAATTTGGGGTCCTGTTTGCTTAAATTAACCTTGTCCTGCAGAACTGCTGCTGTTTGCTACAGTAATAAATATGAATCAGCCTCTGAAAGAAGAAAAGTGCCATTGTTGGAAGGAAGTAAGAGAAAATTTTATGTTACCCTAGGCTGTCTTGTTTCTGCAGGGATACAAGAGAAATGGTGTTTATCATTTGGTATTTCAACAGAAAAACACTGAAGGGCCTTTCTAAATCCATCTGGCTTAACTGCTTGCAAGCTCCAAAAAAAAAAAAAAAAACAAACCCAAAACAAACCAAAACAAAAAACTCTATGGATTTCAAAGAAAGTATTTATTTCCCTATAGTTTAGCTACAGTCTATCTTATGTCCTCACAAGCTGGAACCACACAGCAGTGAGGAATGAAAGGCACCTCTGTACCCCATGGGCTGCTCCCCAGGGGTGGCAGACCACATCCCAGAGGGAACAGTGTCCATCATCTGTAAGGACACCAAGCAGCACCTCTGCCCCCCAGCAGGAGCTCCCAGCGCCAGCAGACAGCCCCTGCTTCCAGAGCCCAGCTCTGCCCCAGCCTGACATCCCTAAGGATCCCCGTGCTGGAGGTGACATCTCCATCCCCCCCGCTGCCACTGGAGCTGGGGGCTGATGGGGCTGTCAGCTCCAAGAGGTGACTCCTTCTTCCAAGGGCCCCCAACAGAAGATTCTGTCCCCGACCTGACCCAGAGTGTGTCCAGCTCAGTCTGGAGGGCAGGGAAGGTGAGCAGAGCTGCTGACACTGCCAGGGACCCTGCAGCACCTCCAGCCTCCTGGCACCTGGGTCCCCTTCCTTCTCCCCACCAACTCCAGAGCAGATCCTGCCAGGTCTCTTCACACAGGGCAGGGGTTGTGACTGTGATTTAGCGGGTCTGGGGTACCTGCTCCTGCTTGGACATGGGGCCAGGAGGCTGGGACACAGCCTCTGACACCTCACGGACATTCCCTGTATCTATCTCCATTCCTCAATTAGTTGTGTCTTAATCTTGTTTATTACCTCCTTGTTACTCTTTAAAAACTGTCAGCTTGTTCGTCTGGCAGAGGCTCCCACTCAGATGCTGTCTGCTAATTTGATTTAAGGGATTGTAACTTCTCTGACCTCTTCTCTGAGAAATATCCCCTCCCTCCAGGCTGCCTCCAGGAGCTCCCATCTGAGCCAGATGGAGATGGAGATGGAGATGGAGATGGAGATGGAGATGGAGATGGAGGGGTTACCAAAACACAGCTCTGTCCAGGGAGTTGGGGTGGAAGAAAGGCACATCTCAGAACCATGGAATCCCAGCCTGGTTTGTGTTGGAAGCCCAGGCTGCTCCAGACCCCATCCAACCTCATCTGAAATGGGACTGGGAAACCAGAAATGGAGCTGAGAGGTATGGCCAGAGGTGCTGAGCAGAAGGTGTGGGACAACTGAGGTGTGCTGAGCACACTGCTGGTGGTTTCTGAGGGATGCAGCACTGAAACTTCTGACTGGGACTAAGGGAGAGGATGTTCATGATTTTTTAAGATATGGCTATTTCTGTTCTCTGATCAGGTCTTTGAAACATCTCCTTCCCGGGGAGCTCATGTAAATCAGAGACACACTCAAGCTGCTATCTAAAAACCACCAATATATTAATATTTTAATTCTGTAATGTAGGCTCTGCAAAATAAACATCCCAAAATGTAGAATGCAGTGATGTGCAAAATAGAAAGTCTCTCCTCATTTGCTGGAAGCAGAAACGATCATGTTTCATTTAAGCTAGAGAGCTTCCAGTCAGAGTGATGGTGCAGAACATTTTTCTGTGTATGCATCATGAATGGAGCTGAAATACACTCGAATAATAGCAGTTGATCATAACATAGTAGGAAAAATGAGAGAAGGATGTTGGAGCCTGCAGCATAGCTGGATCCTACACAAGCAGACTCAGCCTGCCCTGCAGCGACCCAAATCCCTGTCCTTCTGCAGGACCCAACCTGTGCCCAGCAGGACTGGGTGCCCAGGGGAGGCCCTGGTACCCCATCCAGCAGGCTGAGGGTTGGCTCAGCCTTTTCCACTGGGTGTCAGATAACAAGCACCATCCGACCTGGTGTAAAGCTGGTGGAGCACGGACACCACACCTGGCCTGGTGTGAAGGGAGGGGACCAAACACCACAACCCACCTGAACCTCCCAAGTCTCTTTGCCATCAACCTCTTCTTGGTGGGTTTGTTAGGGAAAAGGAACCCTAAAGGTGATACAGGAGCATCACACTGTGGACTGAGTTACCACCTGGATATAAACCTACCTGTGAGGCAGTGGGGAAATCTGGGGAAGGAAGCAAGGGAGGGGGTGGCAGTGGGGTGGGGAGTGTGTGTCCATCCATCACAGCCTGGCACCCAGACCCAGTCACAACACCAGCCTGGAATG
Organism: Phaethornis superciliosus; assembly: GCA_023637945.1. Classification (NCBI taxonomy): domain Eukaryota; kingdom Metazoa; phylum Chordata; class Aves; order Apodiformes; family Trochilidae; genus Phaethornis; species Phaethornis superciliosus. The sequence goes on from JAJQWJ010000013.1 coordinate 714,672, forward strand.
TGGCTGCTGGCTGCAGAGAAAGGCAGATTTATGGCTCCTGGTTGTGCTGCAGCTTGGGGAAGTAAATCTGGGCAAAGGAATTTCCTCCTACCTGGCATTATGCAGACCTTACACAGAAGGGTTCCAGCAGCATCTCTTATCTGGATAATCACATCAGCATCAGCAGAAACAGAGTGCTCATGAAGAGAGATGGGTCTGTGTCCCTGTCACTGGGGACTGGCAGAGCAGAGCCCCGAGGCAGAGGCAGTCCTGGTTGTCCCCATCAGGTGACAAAACTCAGTGAGATGAGCAGGGCTGGCAGGGGGGCAGGAGCAGGGCCTGGAGCAGGGATGCTGGTCAGACCACTACAGGCAAAGGGAGTTTGCTGGCTCCAGGTGGAGAAATTTATTTCTTATAAATAATAAAGTAAGAAAACCCATGACTTTACTAACCTTATCATTACAGCCTGAGCTGGCAGCTGATCGTTATTCTAATACTTTCTGAGAACAAATCTTTTAGTGAATTCTGGTCATCTGGGTTGAATTAGGTAACCAGTGAGTGGTGATTAAATTAGGGATATTCTTATGTTACTAAATAAAATTAAATGGGATGAGGGGATATTTGAATGCAGCTCTGTAAGTAACATTCTCCTCTGCAAGGGAAGCAGCAGTGCAGTTCTGTGTGTAAATACTGGGGAAGCAAAGGTGGGAATGACCCAGCTGAGGAGAGCCTGGGCTGGATCTTACATCCAGTGTCAGGAAGGATCTCAGAGATCCCTGCAGGGAGGGGGCAGCAGGCAGGGCTGGCAGGAGCTGGCACACACACCCCAACAGGGCTGGGGGTCCTGGGGGGCACAGCCCCACCTCTGGCTGCTGCTGCTCACCTGGGACATGGGAAAGGCTGAGCAGAAATCCTGGGGACAGGGCCTGGGTGAGGTGCTCTAGGGCTGGTGGAACAGGTCACTGACTTCTCTCCTGTCTATCCTTGCTGGCTTATAAGTAAGGAAAGGGAGGAAAAAAATAAAAAGTGCTAGCAAGCTGGAGTGTAAGTGAGAGCTACCCAGGGATTTTTCTAATTCATTTCCTGGCCTCAGTTACTGTCCTATGTGCCTCTTCCCTTTAAGCAGTCCATAAAACCAGCCCTTGCTATGGCAACTGCCTCCTCCATCCCTCAGGCAGAGGCATCCCACCATCCTAAGGATGCTCATGCCAGTTAGCACCCAAAACTTCCCCAGACACAGTCTTTTAGAGGAGTTACTCAGCCACATTAGCATTTTCCATTAACATATTTATTTTTAATCATTCAGAACGTGTGTTCCTGGGCTGCCTCCAGCTCTCCGTGGGGCTGATCCTTCCCTGGGAGCAGGGGGAGGCAGCATCCCAGTCTTTGATGCCTGCATGGATCAGGGCTGTAAGCACTGGCACTGGAGAGTCCCAGCAGAGCACAGTTCTGAATAAAAAGACAAAAAACTGCTTTTTAAAGTTTGACTTCCAGCTGCAGCATGGTACATACCATATTTGCAAAGCAGAGCTGTGCATAACTCAGTGCTGTGGAAAGAGTCATCAGGATGATGTATTGAAAGGCAGCCATCTCCATTATGGTATGCCATGTATGTTTTTAAAAGCTATTTTTAAAATTAATAGTACTCTGTAATGCTGATAAAGTAGAAAGCATTTATAATTTGTTGCACTTCCAACCTCTTTCTAAATCCACATTAGTCTGCTTTCCACTTGACTGAAGTGCATTTTTTTAAAAGATATGATGGTTTGAAATTTATTAATAGTGTATTGAGGAAACAAAACCTTTATTATTTAAGCGGTATATAATTTCAAAGTGCTGTAGAAGAGCTGTTGTGCTTACCTTCCACTGCTAATTTCAGTCTCAACATCCTACATCTGTGCTCCTCATGCTGGCTGCCACAGGAACCCCCCTGCTTATCTCCTTTCCTGACCAAGGGGCTGAAGAAGGTCTGGCTATGTTGTACCAGGAGACACAACCCCTGCAGCAGCTCTGCCTGCTTGGTGTCCCTGGAGGAGCCTGCAGACACTGATGGGGACATCAGGGGAAGGGCACATTGTGCTTGTAACCATCAGGGTCGAAGGACCTGGATTTCCAAGAACCTGAGATTCAAATGGGATGAATTATCCTTTAACTTTCTCCTTAAACAGACATCTCTCTCTCTGGGCCTGCGAATAGCACAAAGAATGGGACCTTGGGACAATTTACCCCTTTTCTGGCTCAGAAAGCCAGGACCTGGAGGAACAGAGGTGACCTCCACAAAGCTCCTGCCTTCCCAAACCTTCCCCTCTGCTGCCTCATGCCTCTTGCAGCTCTCACCACCCTGGGCTTTGTCCCCAAAGGCTTTGCAACCACTGAGAATCAGCAGCAATTTTGGTACCAGGTGATGCTAAGGAGGTGGCCCAAGCAGCCACCTTTCCCCTGAGGAAGGACCTGGAGGTGACAGTGTTTCTCTCAGGAGGGAGCTGCAGGTCTTTGGCTTCAGGAGACTGTCCAGATTTGTCCCTGCCTGGGGGGTGGTTGTCCCAGAGCCCCGCTGCTCACCCCATGGGGCTGGTGGCTCATCCTGGCAGGGTGGAGGAGATGAAATGTGTCCCTGAGGACACAGCACCTGTGAGCAGGGACATGGGTGACCTCTGCCTGCCCTCCTCTGCTGCCAGGTTCCACTGCACAGGGTGCTGGATGCAGCTGGACAAAGACTAGGGCATAACTATGCCTGAAAGAACCTATCAAAATTATTAATGCTGTTTTTCTAACCTTTTTTAATGAGGAGATACTCACTTCCAACAGCACTGCCAGTGCTGGCACCCGTGTGGCTTTTTTTTCCAAAGAGGTTTAATTGAGCTAGGTATAAATAGCATATCAGTAAACAAGACCCTTTGGCTCTGTGAATCATGTCTAAAATATTTGCAAGCCCTCCACAGCCTCTCTGATGGTGAAGAATGTGCTCATTAGGCTGGTCCAGATGCATTCTGCAATCCAGGGAGAACCTCACTTCTCCTGCAGATAAATCACCACCACATTAATGCACTTGTTTGCAGACAACATGCAGAGGCAGCTGCTCCAAGGACCTGGGAGTCTGTGCCTGTCAGGACACCCAGGTTTGCAGAGCTCCACCCAAAAAGGGCCTTGACACAAGAACTGCAGGAACCTGTGTTGATTTAATTCTGTTTAATTTACCCCCTGCCTCTGAGCAGCCCAGAACGACTCTTAAAGAAACCCCATAAACAAACCTGCAAAATGGACACTGGAAAAACCAGCCAGCTTTACTCTGAGCTTACTTACTGGGGAATTTCTCAGCTGACTGCTTCTATGACAAACATCTCTATTTAATCTTGCTTTGGTAAAGTTAGTGAATGGTCCCTCATGTCTTCAGGAATGCATTTTGTTTCCTTTCAGTAATCTCCATGGCATTAATTACGTGTGCTTAAGTGCTTGGGGAAGTGTGTACAGCACTGTGAACTCTCTCCTTATTTTCAAAGTCAAGCTAGACATAAAAACACATATACACGTGGATACATACCTACACACTGCCCAGCTAATTACTTCAATTTGTAAAACAGACCTGTGAGGTCTGAGGTTAAAAAACAGAGGCAGAGACACTGCCTGGAAGGTGAAGGGTACAGAGTGTTGCTCTGACCTGAATAGTAAATCTGAAATGCTTAGATCAAAAATAATCTAGAATGTACTTTGGTCACAGATTCTTCAAATTTCCTTAAAATGCAAATAAGGGGGTTGAAACTTTTCTGATCTTGCCTAAATCCTCTTAGAAAGTTAATTTGTTGCAGGTATGGACTGCCTTTTATCTGAGGATTTCAAAGCGTGCTGGCGAGCTGAGCTGAACTAGGGCTGTGTGCTGGGGGGTAAAGGTCCTGAGCAAGGCAAGGAAAACAGGTCGGTAACAGAGAAAACAGGAAAGAAGAAGAGAGAAGCCCAAAGGCTGGTGGCACAGAGGAGCCCAGCTCACCTGGCTGTCCCTTTCCCTTGGGGTGGGCTCTGGGCTGTCCCCAGGCAGCACCAAGAGCTCTGACACCAGGGATCTCCATCAATAACCCCCAGCCTGGCAGGGACTGAACTGACTGCTGCTTTTATGTCCCCTGCCCCCTGAGAATAACACACAGAGTAACAGCAGGAAGTGTGTTTTATAAAGCTTTCCAGCTCTGCATCAGAATAACTGCATCCACACAGCTGAGGTTTTACCCTTCTCGTGGGGATTTCATGGGTGAAAGCTGCAATTGTGCATGGCATGAGCATGGCCCGGGGGGCAATCAGGTGCTGGGATTTTGTTGTGGGCATTTCCCCACCTGCACATCTCAGGTCTGAGAGAGAAGAGCCCTTGCTGTGCTCAGGAGACCACCTGAGGGTTCCTTCTGGGGTCACCTTCCCCAGGGCTCCCCAGAACTGCTTACGGCACTGCCAGGACCCACCACTGCCTCTCAGCTCATAAACCCTCAAGTGTAATGGATGATTTTATTTAGGTAGTCCTGAGTGCTAAGTAAACCCAGAGATAAAAAATACAAGGACAGCCCATAATCAGCTACATATTGAATGTTTATTTCTTCCAAGTATTTTATGGCCAAGAGGAGCAGAGCAGCCACTCCCAGGCTTGGCTCTTTCAGAGGAACCCAAAGCACAGGTTGTGCCCAGAGCTATGGGGAATGGTCACGCTTGGTGGGGTTTCAGTCCTTCCTAAATCTGGTATTTGTGGTCAGGAAAACACAGAGATTCTTCTTTTGGGAAAAGTGGAAAGGTCAGGGTGAAAGGAAAAAAAAGTGTTCTTGCCCATTTCAGACATCCCTGCTGTCTAACTGCTGGGAAGGCTCTCCCAGCTCTTTCACACATCCCAGCCCATCAGCCAGGCTGGGGGCATGAGGGACAGACCCCCCAGATGGGGCCAGACCCCCCCAAATGGGGCCAGACCCCCCCATGGGCAGAGCTGGTTTCTGAGGGGCAGCTGAGGTTGCAGGTTTCCAGCTAAGCTCTGCAGAACTCATCATCTGAAATGAATTACAAGCCCAGGGGGTTGTGCAATTTCTGAGGGTGTGGAGTGTGAGTTTGTTCCTCTTCTGATCCCGGAATGCATTGAATGGGGTAGTCTCAAATGCACATTATCGTGTGCCACTTCTAAAAAATAATAAAAGAAGTATTTTAGTTCTATCTCCCATTTCCAGGCAGCGGACTTCCATGTGCTGGGAAAGCTCAGATATTCCAATGAATCACAGGCTTTTTCTTGTGTAATCACCAGATCCCTGAACTGGCAGGGCAGTTACAATTCACTTAAACTATTTGTAATCCTAGGACAAGCTCCACCGTGACTGTAAATCAACATCTCCCTGCTGGCTCCACCAGAGCCACGCTGATTTACTCCAGATCTGAAACTGCTCTGTTCATTTGGTTAACTGAGCCTTCTTCTCAGTTGCTGTGACACCTGTGAAGGTCACAGCTATGTCTGTGTGATGCTGTAGGAAAGGAGAAAGCAGCAGGAGGCAGTTCCCAGTGGAGCAGACAGTTCCTGCCAGCTGGTTGGGATGAAGTCCCCATGGTGCAGCGTGGTCCCTGGGCTCCTGCAGCCCCCCGGGGCACAGCTCATTCACCCCTGGAGAGTACTCATTCTGCTGAGACTGTCAGACACTGGGCTCTCAGGACAGACTGTGGCAGTGCCTCCTGTGGCTGGTGGCACCAGCCTGTTAGGAGCCACTTGTCAGGTTTGTTTCAGTGCTGTGGAAGTCCTGGGTGTCCATAACTCGTGGGGAAACAGAAACTGGACCAGTGCAAGTTGCATCCTACTGAAATCCATGAGACTCCTCACTGACTGGAGAACTCCTCTGAGCAAAGAGGAATCCCTGCTGCCTTTAACTGGGTCTGTTAAGTCATGGCCCTTATTCAGCAAGAGCTTCTTCTCCGTATCATTCAAAGGACAGCATCTGGATCCTTGTTCATAGTGTGCGGAATTCCCCAGGAGAATGACCTTGGCAGCAGGGTGAGTAACCCTCTGGTGAGCAGCACCCTCAGCTGGTGGCCATGGCTCAGCCTCAGATGTGTCCCAGAGAGCCCATGGGCTCCAACACCACCCAGGGACCTGGCTCTGCTCTCCAGCCTGGGCAGGGTCTCTTCCCCGGGCAGTCCTGCCAAAGGGAGAGGGAATGCGGGATGGTGATGTGCTCCTCTTTGTGGCAAACGGGACAAAATCTGTCCCTGTGCTCACACTCAGCCTTGAGGTGTAAGTTGGGATCACGGAGCACCCACCCAAATATGAAGACAAAAGTGATGGAGTGAGAGCCCCGTTGGGTCAGGTCCCATCTGCCACCTAGGGAGCCGTGCAAGAAATGCAGAGAAATGTGTGTGGATAGAGCTGGGAATGAGCTTTTCCCTGGGATGTAGGCAGGCTGGGTTCCTTCCCACCTGCATGGCTGTGTCCCTGTCCCCCGGGAGGTGCTGGCTGTGTCCCTGTCCCCCGGGAGGTGCTGGCTGTGTCCCTGTATCCCAGGAGGTGCTGGCTGTGTCCCTGTCCCCCAGGAGGTGCTGGCTGTGTCCCTGTATCCCGGGAGGTGCAGGCTGTGTCCCTGTATCCCGGGAGGTGCAGGCTGTGTCCCTGTCCCCCAGGAGGTGCTGGCTGTGTCCCTGTATCCCAGGAGGTGCTGGCTGTGTCCCTGACAGTGCCAGAGGACACAAGAGCAGAACCTTCTGCCCTGTCCTGCAGGAATTCCTCTGCTGATGCCCAGGGGAAGGGTCCATTCACTACAGCAGAGCAGAGCCCAAGCTGTAAGCTGGAGATGTCAAAGCACGGGCACATTCAGTGCGAGTCTTACAGATTCATGTGGATATTTTGCATGTTCTATAGCACAAGGCTTTTCTATAGTTAGATATAAGGAAGCCTTTAAGGAAGCAACAAAATAAGTGTCTTGAGTCAGCAACTCATGCTTATCCATGATTAATGACACTCTGCCTTTAAAGTCAAACTGCCCCCACTCCCCGAGCAGGACTGAAAGAAGCTGTTTGTGGTATGGAGAACAAAAATGTCACTTTTGGCTTTTCATGGAGTGCATTTCTAATGCTGATTGGGAAAAAAACAATAAATCTACAGATTTTATAAAAGGCTTATCTCTGAAATCAGCTGTGGCTTTGTGAGCTGTCAGAGCAGTGATGGGAAGGTGGCAGTGCCAGGCCCAGGGACCAGAAACAACCCCCAGACCCTGAGGTCAGCCAGGGGGTTATTACTATTATTATTATTATTATTATTATTAATCTCAGCACAGTGGCCCAGCAGAAGTACCTCTGAAACTTTATGGGGTCACCATGAAGGAAGTCTCCTGCTTCTTGATCAGTTTACTCTGGTGGGATCAGAAAAGCTGAGCAGGGGGAGATGTGGAGCTGCACAGGAGATTCAGCTCTGCAGCTGCCCAGGGGGTGCAATGGGCTCTGAGAGGCTCAGGGGAACACAGAGCATGGGGCACCCTCTGGGAAATGAGAGAGGAAGCTCCTGGGACTGCCACTACCTGTCTGACAATATTAAATGGACTTTACAAGTATTTTCTGAGTTGCTGAACAAATGTAGAGCTTGAAACATGGGAAGGAAGGAAGGAAGGAAGGAAGGAAGGAAGGAAGGAAGGAAGGAAGGAAGGAAGGAAGGAAGGCAGGCAGGAAGGAAGGAAGGAAGTTTCTTTGAAAAGGTAACACATTTACTTTAGACAATTTATATACCACCTGTGAAAGTAAAATGGTATCAGCCATTTGTCAGGACTTATTTATAGTCATATATTTTGTATTCATTTATTTGGTATTTATTTGTTTTCACTGCATGTGAAATCATAACAGGTGAGGACAGACTCTGTGCTTTCCTATTCCTAGCTTCCACTTCAATGCTTCCTCTTAGACATTACCTAAATTAATTCTTTATTCTTTACCCAGCAATGATCAAACACAGATGTTTCAGAGGAAACCCTGGAGCAGGCAGCTAGAGCTTGACCTTAGTCCTTTTAAAATCAATAGAAAGACTCCCAGAGAATTGAGCATAGTGTAATCTCTCTGTAAACTCCTTATTCTTCAACAATTAGAGGCTGATTTCCAGCCTGGAGGCTGAGATGCTTCACCTGTTGGAGGGGCCACTCAGAACACCCCTTGCTGCTGGGCAGGTCAGAATCCTGCTGGGTCTCTGTGTCCATCCCTGAGACAGGAATTTCCCTTTTGTTTCATCTGCCCTTGGAAATTAAGGGTATCAGTCAACAAGGGCTGAGATGCTCCTCTTGGCAAGAAACAGAAACTGTGCTAAGCCACAAAATCAAGCGGGTGCTCCAGGTGAATGTATGAACTTGGCTTTTTCCTGTTGTCCAGAAGGTCTTTGGAAGGGCCAAATGATCTCCCAAGCCAGCTGCAGACATACTTCCAACAGCTGGACAGGTCTGGCAGTAACATTTCCACTCCACACACCAGGGTCTGAGGCAGGAGCTGACAGATTTGGGCACAGTTGCACAAACATCTGTAGCAGAGTTGTAAAGTGAAGCACAATATCCTCAATATTAGACTAATGTTTTCATTCCCAGGCAGTCCCTCTCAGTGTGATTTCTCCAGAAAGCAGTAACAGTAAATGGGAGAAAACCTATGAAATGATTTTTTTTTGGTTGGTGTGTGACCCAGTATTGCACAAAAAGAGTTGAAAATATCTATTTGATGGATCGTTTTTCATAGCAAAGATGAGCAGAACAATAAAGTCATGGGAGGTGGAACAGATATATGGAGTTTCCATTATTGAGTATGTGACAAAATAATTTTTTTTCCTCAAAAGTAGAGCTGAGAAAATGTAGGCAGTGGGCACACTGCAAATGTAGGTGCAATGAACCAAGTGTCTTTTGTGATTTACAAGAACAAGTGATGCTATTTGTTTGTCACGATGCAGTGCTGGAGTTTGGAATACAAAAAGGAGCATTTTCCTGTAGATTATTTCTGCGTTCTGACATGATGCAGTGCAATAGCAACCCCAGATTCTAAGAGTTCAAATGTTTCCCCACGCTGCTGTGTTGCCTTGGGCTGAGGCTCAGCCCTCCTTTTAGTTAAATTCCTGTTCTGTACTTCTCAGGACTGCAAGCAAACCCACATGGCTTAAAATGCAAATCCTCTATTAAAAGCTGTAATGTCACCATGAGACATCTGAGATGTTAAAATATCTCTGTACATTCACCACAGCTGGAGAATGAACAGCAGTGCTTGTACAGTATCTCTCCCTGCACAAGGTCCCCAAAGGGCTTTGCAGATCCCATCCTGCAGCAGGAATTGTAGCCAGAACACAAAACATCTGGGCCAGGGAAGTTAAAAATGCCATTTTAATTCCAGCTCTGCTCCCCCCTAAAGGCAACGGGCTGTTCTGCCTTCCAGAGTTGAATTAAGCCCTTTGTTTTCTTTTGGTCCTTGAAAATAAAAGATAAATGAGTTACAATAGTTCTGTTCATTCTCTCTTGCAGGGCCCTGGGCTTTCCAGAGGACACACAGCCTGGTCAGGAGGACTCTGGGATGTCTGGAAATGCCAGATAAGTGTTACCAGGCTTCAAAGCTTTTGACAAAGTCCTGAGCTTCTGAGTAAATGTGAGTGTATTTGGTAGCTTTAGGAGTGGCAGCAGCAAACCAGCCCCAGGCTGCCTGCTCCTGAAATGCTGAGACTGGGACTGCAACCCCTGGGAGTCACCTTGGATGCAGAACCATCAAGGCTGATAGAAATAGTTTTCTCCTTATCACTGGGAGATGCTCAAAGCTTGGGCACTTTGTTGGCCAACACTTAGGTGTTTTCCTGAAAGGTGCAAAGAGCTTTTTTGGATAGTACAAAGGCAGAAAAAGACAAAATTTCATCAGAAGCACAAAAATCTCTGAAGTCTTTGAGGAAAACTTCCCCATTACTCTGGGCTGAAAATCACTATTTATATGAAAGTAGATGGAGAGTAAGGGGGAGAGAGCTGTCTAGGAAGGAATGAGAGTGGGAAGAATGGAAGCTTGGTAGAAAGGGGCAAGACAGATCTTTGTAAGCAAAACAGGCAGAAAATGAAAACAATGAAGAGAAGAATAGGCTGGGAAACTTTATTAGAGCTGCAAAGTGTTTCTGTTTAGCTTGGCTTTCAGTTCTGGTGACTGACAGGAGTGAGAGTTAAAACACACATGAGATCTCTCTGTGCCTCCTGCATGGGTCCTGACTGTGAAATCCAATGTAGAGATCCAGCAGTGCCTGACTGGGAATCCGTCCCACGGAAAGGAATATGAGCCCTCTGCCTGCCCCAGACAGGCAGACAGACAGACAGACAGACAGCTAGCTGGGGCAGACAGCCTGTGGCAGGCAATGGCACCAGCTCTGTCACCCTTTAGAATGTTTTTTTTAATTCCTCAAGCAGTGATGCTACATCCCTACAGACAGTAAAGTAAATGAATTTTGCTTTTCTGGACATTTTCCTTCGCTGTTTTTAAAGTGCTGGAGGCCATGCACAGATTGTGCTGAGGGCAAGCACTGCCTTTGCTGCCAGTGACTTTAAGGCAATATAAAAATCATCTTCCTCGTGTCCTTTTACATCGTGCAGATTGTGAATCTCCACAGCACTGAACTAGAGAGCAGCATATTCCTTGACTTTGTGTTGTCAGTGATGAGAGAACTGATTCTGCTGCAGGGTATTTTGCTAGGTGGCTCCTGAGGGAGATGTTTCCACTTTTGTACATCCAAACCACTCCAGCACCAGCCTGAGAATGGGAGGGCCACCACAGCAGCAAAATATTAACTCATCCAAATCAGTGGTATCACCTGAAGGATTAAACTTCCCTTAATTCTGCTAGAATGTTAATGGTTACTAAATGACTATCATGAAATTATCCTTGAAATTATTACTAATTTTATATAAAGCATATACAGCACTTTTCTTGGCAGAGCTCTTCCAATCACACAGCACACCTGAATCTGAGTTTAATTCTTTGTGGATTTATGGGTTAGTCATGAAGGGGAGAAAATATTAGCACGACATTCTTTCTAGGAATAAAGTAGACAGCTTTAGGATCATCAAATGGTTTAAAATACCTTTCTGTGAATTTTTATCAAATATGTTTCCAGATTTAGACGAAACATGTATTGAAGAAAAACCTTCCAGGAAGGTTGTTAGTGAGGATCAGGGGTTAGAGCAGATGCTGTAATTGCAGCACTAATGCACAGGAAGGGATGTGTGGATACCTCTGGAGAGGCACTGAAGGCTTGAGGGAAATCCCCCCAGTGTAGCAGTGAACCAGAGAGCTGGGATTCCTGCAGGGAAGAGAAACACCTTGGAAAGACTGAACGACATTGTCTGTGTGACAGTGTTGTCCTGCTTCCAGTGAAGCCCTTCTGTAGCCGTGTACTTCAGGTGTGCTGTCAGCCCCTGCCCCTGCCCCTGCCCCTGCTGGGAGCTGAGCTGGGCAGGGTCCCTGCACCCAGACACAGGGAGGGAGAGGTATTCCTAAGGCTTCCAAAGGGGGCTGAAGGCTGCAGTCATACAAATCCTGTTGAACTTGTGTGGCTGTTGGGTCCTCCTTTCTTTGTACCTGCTTTTGACCTTGTGGACCAGGAACCTTTCCGGGTCAATGTGAATTTGCAGCACATCCATCGCTGCCCTCTGAATTTGATCTTGTTTGCTGGACTCCAGGAGGTTTGTACTCAGGAATATTTTAATCTCTTCCTCCAAATAAATTTTTTCATACCCCAGGGGCACCTTTCACTAAGGGCCTTTTTGTTCTCTGGACTAGGTGATGCTGCTTGGGGATCTGGATTGCCAGCACGTGGTGAATTTCCTCCTGAACGTGCCACTGATCATTGCCATGCTCTGCGTTACACCCCTCAGTCCCCAAGGTGCTGTCTGACTGCCTGTCAGATATTTGCAGCTGGGTGAGCAGCAATTTTCTGTACCCGAGTATGGTGAAGACAGAGGCAATTTTCTTCAGCTCCAATGAAGCAATTAGCTGCCACAGCTCCCCGTGCTGGGGGAGGGTTTCCCCAGCTTGACCCTTTGATGTTTGGACCTCGAAATCATCCAGGTTTATTCTGTCATCCAGATGAAATTTAGCTTATCCAGTGCTTTCATCTGTTACTGCAGAGGAGAGGCAGAAGTCACACTGATCCCACACCCTTATAATTCACTCCTGGTGGAATGCCCTGACTGACAAATGGGTGCTCTGGAGAAACAGCTCAGTGCAGGAATACAGGGGCCCAGCCAGCCCCTGCTTGCTTACAGGAGACACAAACCTCTTCGTTTCTGCATCAGAAGCAGGACTGAAAACACACCTTTTGTCTTCATTCAGAACTTCATTCTGGTATCAGGTAGCCTGGAGTAAATGCAAAGCTGATTTTAATAGTAACACATCATAGAGTCATGTTTGAGTACTTCAAGTTCTTGACGTATCATTGCCAAAATAATACATCTGCACTGATGAGCACATCTCAAGGCCTGGCCTTTCAGCACCAGCAAGGTTTTAATTTATTTCCTTTGGTGCTGGAAAAGGCACCTGCAGAATCAAGCCAGAAATTCAAGTGGATGCAATTTGATTGATACCTGAATGACTTAACATCCACACTGCAGAAACCCCCGCCCAGCCCAGCAGGGTGCAGTCCTTACAATATAGGACAGCTTTTAAAAGTCATACACAGGAGGGGATACCTGGAGCTACATGGAGGTTTTTTCAACTGTTTGTTTTATTTACTTTTGAGATGAAGTTCAGTCTCAAGCAGAGAGATGGTGACAAAGCAGTGTGACCTGAGGAGCACCAGAACATTGGCTTAGTGTGAATGGAAGTGGCAGAGAACTGTGACAAGAACTGTCCCTGAAATCACTCTTCTTCCATTCCAGGTCTTCTGGACAAAGAACAACATCATTGGGCAAACTCAACATCACTTCCTTGCCCGTGCCCAGAGGGTGACTGCAGAGGACCAGAGACTACCTCAGGGTTTGCAGGATGCTCCCCCAGCTCCAGCTGGGAAGATGCTGATGCTTTGGAATGCTGCTGGGTGGCTGAGGCTGTGGGCACAGCACTGATGCTGTGAAGCTGCTGCCCAGCTGGCTTTAACTGCTCTATCACAGCCTTCAGCAACAGGATGAAAGGAGATTAGCATAGCCAAAAAATTAAGATAAATAAACTGAGAGGAGTAAGCAATCTTTTTATAAATGGCTATTAAGTAATTTATTTAGACCCTTTGAGAAAGTGCTTTACTTCTGGGTTCTAAGCTTAAATAGTGCCCATTAAAAATTACTTTGTTAAGAAAAAATATTATTAGCTTCATTTCTGAAGTGCTGCTTAATAATAGCCAGTTTGTGAGCCTGTCCTTTGTGACACTCAGAATTTCTTACACAGTGACTAGCTGGCTCACTGTTGATGTGACACAGCTTTATGGAAGCACTGACGTGTTCTCCAGGATGGGGAATAGGTTTACAGAGACATGATTCCTGATTACTTTTTCCAAACTGTTTGTTTTGGTTTTCTTTTATGCAGCCAATAAACTGCTTCTGAACAAAATATTCAGTCGCCTCATTGAATTAGATATGGAAAATGTACTTCTACTTCCTTGTGAAGTTTAAATGAGTATCCTAAAGGAGGGTAGATAATTCTAACAATATTGTAACATTACTGTCTCTTCCCTCAAGAAGAGCATAAGGGATTAAAAAAAAAAGAAAAAACTGTATACTAGTTGTTTTAGAGAACAACAGCTGCATACCATTGGAGGAGTAAGACTTTCAAACCACGGGCTTGGAAGACTAAATTTCCAGTTGCCTATATGGGTTATTTTGGTTCCCTTTAAAATACTGTTCCCACGGAAAAAGAGTCTGCTCTACAGTGTGCTGTTGAGTTATTCTACTGTTTTGTCTATGCTCATGGTATGAGGCTTCAAACACAGAATTTTGGATGTCAGGATTAACTTATTGAGGCTTTTTAAACTTTAATATTTGTACTGTGAAGACGAGGACTGTTTACCAAGTTAAAATTTTCAGATAGGTTCAGAGTTAAGACACAGCCTCACTCCTTTCCCTGAGATTAATAATGCTGAGCTGAGGGATTCTGGTAAATTAAGACATCCTCAATGTAAGATTTTACACAATATGGGACTACTCTGTGTGAGGCATTAAAGTCTGTGCACATACTGCTGGTGGGTTGGACTGCTGCCATCTCTTTGGTACTCAATAATTCCTTTGGAATGGGACCTTTGGAAATGGCAATGTCCAGGTGTCTGCATTTAAAGCACCATTTCAGGGAGAGCCTGAATCATTCCTGTCCCTTGCAAACACTTCAGTGATGGGAAAAGTAAGAGTTATTACATGATACAGGCTCTTTGCTCCACCTCTCATTGCAGAGAAGCTGTGGAGTTACTATAGCAATCACCATCCAACAGAAAGGAAAGGAGTGAATGTCAGAGCAGCCCACATCAAACATACAGCAGAATTCACTTCCCAAAGTGACTTAATAAAGCATGGATTTGCTGACCTACACCTCATGTTGGAAGACCCAGCTGTCCTCCCAGTCTTCTTTACACAAACTAAATGGAAAAGCTCTTTCTGACAGCAGTGAGATCTGGACAAAGTATTTATTTCCAAAGATACATCGAATAATCCTGAGATAAAAAATAACCTTTGGCTGTTTCTAACTCGAGACACATTTTGACCAGAGATGCAGGAAGAGAAATTCTAATTCCACTCTGTCTCCTAAGCCATGCTTTTCTTGCCAAGGTTATAGTTTCACCTCTTGTTTTGTGCAGTGATTATTGGTGTCACAGGCCAGTTTAGTTATAGATATTCAGTTATAAAACTCCTCTCTCTTGGAAGACTTCCTTTTTTGCCTGCTGAGGACTTCATAAGTGACCCTGATGGCTGGAAAGTTCACGTATGTCCAGGGGAAAAAAAGTCTAAAAACTTGTTCTGGAGAAATGAGTCTCCAAGAGACTTGAATAGAATAACAGCCCTCATGCATCATGTATGCAGACATTTCACACAGAAGCATGAAGCCACTATTCCTTCTCATCAGATTTCCTGTTTGCTTAGACTGCAACACTGAACTGAAAACTCAGTTTTAAAAATCTAAGCTTCTTTTACCTTGATAACAAAAATCAAAACCAAAAGACCCCACTCCACTGCAACTGCAGAAGCAATACCATAGGGGATCCTGTTAGAAAGAGCAGATGTGTCTAACTGATAGCCAGGAATCTGTTTTTGCTAATGATGCCTGTGTAGCAAGCCTGGCAATTTAATTGAGGGAATTTTCTTTCTCTCTTCTGAAAGGTGAAGAACCTGATGGGTTCTTTTATCTACTGGATGTTTCTCTGCCTCCAGAAAAAAAAAATCTCGACTATTTTACTGTTTTTAGCTGTGCAACTACTTGAAAAAAAAAAACAAAAAAAAGAAAAAACAAAAAACAGCTGCATTCCAAAGTAGTTGAGGTAGGTGGGGGAGGGCAGAGGGCAGCATTCATTACTCTGCTCCAGGCTGAGCCCTCTGCTGCAGCCACTGCTCTGACAGCACCTGAAAAATCCCAAATCCTGCAGCAGCTCCTCACATGCTGCCATCCTCTGCCTGCTTGTCCTGGGTCCCACGAACCATCAGCCCAGCTGCCTGCCCTGCTCCTGTCATGTTCTGTTTTATTAATGGTCGGTGTCTTTCCCAGATACATTCCACATAGAAATAACCAGATTGCAAGGACCAGCCCAACAGGAGATGTCACAACTCATTACTCACAAAGTGAGTTTCGAGCTTATCTGAAACCAATGAAAAAATTCCCTCCTTGTTGAAGGCAGCTGGTCCAGAATTTTGTCTGAGAGATAATCCAGCCCAGGTCCCTTTCTGCAGTGCTGGCCACTACATCCTGCCAGATGCTGAGGGCTCTTACGTGTCCCTTGGGAGCAAGGCACAATAAATCTGGACAGGACATCTCTGGTCCTCTTTTTCTTCATCCCTGCAGGAAGAATTCTCTCCTGATAAAAACTCCAAATGCTTCTGGTTTCTAGATTTGCAAAATGCCTTCTGCTACCCCGTATGGCTGCATCCTGTTAGCAGGATGAACTTCTTGTGACAGCCAGGACAAAAGGGAGACATGAGAGAAGACATCCTACCTCTTGCAGTGCTTTGAGTGACAGAAAATGAGAAAAATTTAGAAAGTCCTAGAACACAAAACCCCATCCCTCAACCACAGAAACAAAACCCCCATACATCTGAGTTTAGAAATTCTAAATAAACCACCCATTTTTCTAATACCTTAGCACTTTACATTATAACCCAGCAGGAACAGCAAACTGTCATATCCAAATGCTCCTGTCATTTGTATTATTCAGCACTATTCATGTCTCTTTATGGAATGCCTGCCTGGCCTATAGCTGTCTCAGTAACAATGGCTTGTTTGTTTCATCCTTGCATGGCAAAGACATGAATAAATACACCTCATACTTCATCACAACCATCCAGAAACCCCTTGTAAAAAGGGCACTTTGATTCCCCTGATCTGCAGGTTATGCGTTTAGAAAACAATAAGAATGTTCTCCTCTTAATGGTGCAGATGGTATGTTTTCCTGATGAAGCCTGAATGTAAGAGAAAAATAAACTTAACTATTAAATTAATTTTAATTTTAATTATCTCAATAAATTATGTGCTTATTTTATTCACAATTTCTGCTCTTTGTAATTCAGAACCAGATGGGAAATAACCATTTTACATTCAATCCAGTGCTTATTACGGCTGTTTGCAGCAGATACTTTGCAAGGGTAGAATAAACTCTTTATGAAAACAGGCTTTTTTTTTTTTATTTTTTTTTTTTGCATGCAAATGTATTACTTCCACAGAACTCTGGAGCCTAGTAACCAGGCATCTCCTTTACACCAACAGAGTGTGTTAGCAGTGTGCTTGGACAAATTCAGAGGGCTGGGGCCATAAAATAAGATGAAATTACTCTATTTGCTGCAGACAACTCGGGATTTGTTTATTTATTCATTGCTTTGCAACTGCACTGCTGGTGACAATCCAAAGGGAGGTAGGCAGGTTATTGGAAGTAAATGTTGGAACACTGATATCCTCTCCCCAGCACACATTCCTTGAGTCAAGAGGGAGTAAAAGCTACACCCCCTCACCCCCAGTATTTCCCATTTGCTGTACACCAGTAGTGCCCATCACCCACCTGCTCCTGGGCATCCTACCCGAGGCTTGGGTGGTGTCTGGGGGGTCCCTGAGGGACATTCTCTGTGCCAGAGCAGTGACTGCCACAGGTGCCACCAATGAACTCTGACTGGGAAAACAAAATGCCTCTCCCCATCGGGAGCCAGTTCCTTTCTGTAAGGCTGGGGTCATGGCACTGCCCTTGGTGTCTGGAGTGATGCAGCTCAGGTGACATCCAACACCCTGACAGGACACAGCCCGGCCAAGGTCTCAGCCTGGAGGAGAAATCACTGGATTTATCTTGATTGAGACAAATATCCTGAGTGAGAGCCTAAGAGGATAAATCACTTCTGTGCCTCACGCTCACCCTCCCCGGGTGCTCCTCTGACAGCCAGACCTGTCCTCAGCCCCATCTCTGCCCACTTTGAAGCTACCACAGGTTCTGACTTTTTTTGTATCTGCAGCACGTGTGTGTTCACTCATCCCCACCCAAGGTTCTAAGATTGAATTTGAAATTTGACTCCTTCGAAATGAGTCTTTATTTCCCAGCAAGGAAGGAAACAGAGCTGAAAACTGCTTCTGCTCCCCTGGTGAGTTTGGCCTCAGGGATGGGTTCATCTCTGGTTTTCTGGGTGGGACCTGGTCAGTCCTTTCCCAATTGTTCCTGCAAAATTCCTATTGCTGCCAAGCTTCAGCAGACATTGAGGAGTTTTCATAGGTGTGGAGTTCATCCTAGATCCACACCTTTTCCAAACACCTCCATCACTCAGAGTAATAGACTCGTGTCAGAAAAAGCAAGAGCCCAAACAATCTGTTTATTTTGTGTCCCCACTCAAACTCTCTCCTTGCTCTGCAGAGCTTCACTCAACCCCCCCTCCCTGAGGTCTATCTCAGCTGCATTTGAAATTAGGGGCAACTTGTGATTTCTTGTAACACACCTCAGGAAGAGGGAAGCTAGATTTCTCAACACCTTAAATTCTGTAAGAAGGAATCAATGACTTGGAAGTATAATCTGTGCTTCTGCTTCGAAAGTTAGAGGACAAAGGCAATGTGTCATTTGATTGAAGACTTGACAAACAGCAGAATTTTTCCTGCAGCTATCCTGTCCTGGCCTATAGATGAGCCACAGAAAAAGATTAAGAAGTGGGAAAAAGTCAGATAGTAGAGTTCTCATTCCCAGTGCCTGGAAGGCCCCAGGCAGAAGTAATTGGAAAATACTTAAGATCTTATTGTTACAAGGTAGCCACATTTTGGTTTAGAATTATAGTGCAATAATCTTTACTTATGTGAGGAAGCTTGACGAATTTAAAAAATACTAATGCAGAGTAGTTAGGAATGGTTCTCTTTTTCAGGGAAAATAATCACATTACTCCTGTTTGCAATGTAGTATCCCATATTATTTTTCCGTGGATTGCACAGAGCCACTTGCATATTTTATCCTGTTTCCTTATGAGAGTCCTAAATAATTCCTTACACTTACCTTTCCGTGGTGTTTTTGCTAAGAAGGCTGGAGTTATTCTTTCCTCATGTATCATGATGTGAAGTTGGTGTCACAAGATTATTTTTTTACATAGTGTGAGATGGAGAAAGTTTTTCCTGTGGTTTTTGGTGTGTTTTTTGATCTCAAACTTCCAAGGGAGTCAAAGGAAGGAAGGAAGGTAATTATATACCAGGAGTGTGCCAGCTGAGAGCACAGAGACGTTGTGGTATGGCTGCTGTTTCATGGGGAAGGGAGGGCAAAATCTGCATCTCCCTGCATGGCAAACAGTGGTATAACTGTAAAACTGCAGAGACTTTGTGGTGTCATTACAGATACCTTGTGTTCTGATGCAAATTTTTGCAGCGTGTGAAGCAAATTAGGATCATCTAATTAGGTAAATGATGAGGATGTTTACACTTAGTTTTCAAATACCTGTATTTATGCCTTGGCAAATAACACGCATTTTTGAACGTTTCTACAAGCTGCATGTTAATGTCAAAGCACATATATCTTAATTTTCAAAAGTTCTGTCCTTAATCTGCTCACTGCATTTCATTACTACCTCTAGGTTATTACTGAAGTGACACACAAGAGGGAAATGGGGAATCAAATGACAATGTAGGTGATGTCTGACATTAGCCAAATGTCAGGCTTTCTGATGGAAGCATCAAAATGAATCCGAAAATGTTATACCAGTTTTAGTCATTTTCCTAAGAGATTGCAAATACAAGAGGCAGGCTGATGACATTTTGATTATAGTCTCAAATTGCAGAGACCTTACAGAACATACCTTCTCCTCTCACATAATTAAAACCTGTTGTTGTCTTGATCTTTGTTATATTCTTCCGTGTCTTGGCAGGTCTCTTGAGTTTTGCACGCTATTGATCCTTGTTGTTTGAGCAAATCTGGCCTATCAATATTGCTCAGATGAGCAAATGACTCATTTCATATTTAAGGGTAAGGATGGGATAAAAACACGCGGTAGAAGCAGCACAGGAAGATCATCAAGTAGCCAGTAGCCAAGTACATGTGAGAGAGTGAATTCAAGTCGTGACTTGTCAAAACACTTAAGCACACGTCCAGCTTTAAGCCCTGGAGTTTATCCCACTCAGTGTGATTCCTGGGGGCTCTCTGGGCTGTCCTTAGCCCAGATATTCTGTTTGTAAAGCATAGAGCCCTGCTGGGCACCGGTGTGGTGGTTGGGCCCTGCTGCTCCCCAGCTGCAGAGCTCCCTGGGGGATGCTGCATCCCGATGGGGCTGTGTCTGCTGCCTCCGCTCAGAGCTGATGTGCAGGACCTGGGAAGAGCCTGCCTTGGCTTAGAGCTGCTGCTCCTGTCTTATCTGCACACTAACCCAAGGAAATGAATTGCGTGATGGCCAGAGAGAGGAAGATTTTTCCCAATTTGAGCCATTTTAAAGCGTATTTAGTTCTGCCATCTGTCATAAACAGTGAAGCATCCCGCCTGGGTGTCTTATAAAGTGGCATTTTTATGGTGACAGAGGATATAATGGACTCTAATGTAGCTGGAGGTTACTGTGTATACAGCTCTTGTGGTAAAATAGTGCTGTTCTAAATGTGATGCACTGGAAGGGTTTGGAAACCCCAAGCTGAGCAGCTGAAGAGGTGAGGTGCTCTGCAGAACAACTGGGTGCCAATCTTTAAGGGAAGGATTCAAAGAGGAATTTCAGAAGGCTGTTTTCTGGCTGCTGTTAGAGAATGTTTGTTGACCCTTTGGCTCTGCTCTAGCAGGGTCACAAGTTAGTACAGCAGCTCTAAAAACGGGTGCTTTGGTGGGAAAGAGCTCCCTCCGTGTCACAAAATCCCTGGATGCTTCTGCTTCTCCTGGACACGCTGCTCTTTGCACTGGCCCAGGTTTTAGTTTATTCCTGTTACTTTTTTTTTTTTTTTTTTTTTTTTTGACAGAATCCTCTGAGTGCTCCTATCTGAAAGTTTTGGTGTAAGTTGCAGAATCTGGAAGTCGCTGTTTACATTACTGAGGATGTTTACAGCATTTGGATGGAAAGCAAAGTGATGATGTCTGTGTGTGAGCTGTCCATCCTGCCAGGTCTGTGCTGTGCTCCCCAGGTGCTGCTTTACCTCAGATGCTTCCAAGTTAGATCTTCTGGTGTTTCAGTCTGTGTTCTACTTTATCTCTGCACAAATAACTCATCCTTTTTAATTTTTTACACCAAATAAATGTTATAGAAGCCCAGCAGCCTTCAGTCCTGCCACTGCATTGCGTTGTGCAGTCTGACATCACCAGCTCTGGCAAGGGATGCTCTTGGGGAAGAAATGTTTTAGTGATGGATCCTCAACTGAAAGCCTCCTTAGTTCCAGTGGTACAAAAAGCTGGAGTATTGCACAATACTGTGAGCCAGTGGATAAAAACTTATGAAAAATTATTGTGGATGTTTAGGCTTTTGTTTGAAATCAGCAGTGAGGATCTGCTGATATTCTTACCATCCCTGGTACCAGAGGCTCCTTCACAGCAGAACCACCCCTTCCCTGCTGGGTTCTCTGCAGGGACCTGCACGGGGTGTGTTTTACCACCAGGATGGGAGCTCAGGCTGTGGGTGCTGGGTGTTGTTGGGAGCACAATCTTACAGATGGGTGTTCTCCTGGGAGGAGTGGGTGCACAGTGGTACAGCTGCTGCATGCTGGGTGTCAGGGGGGACCCGTCCCAGGGGGGAAGAGGAGTGAATCCTGGCTGGTGTGGCCCTTGCCCACACCCAGGTGACCACTTGGCACCTTGCTTCAGCACCAGTAAAGCACCTCTGTCCTCAGGAGCCCTGTCACATTTCTGCCAAGCCTCAGGATTCCCCAGGAGAGAGGAATGGAAATTGGGATGGATGTGGGGGAGGACTGTTAGGATGATCTTGGGAATGCAGAACCTTTTGTCTGTGAGAGAAACAGAACTTTCTTCTAAAGCATGGGAAATGTCACCCTCCTGACTGCCCCGGGAGGGAGGCATCCCGATTGATTAGGGGCACAGACAAGTGATTTTCTACACACCTCAAACAAGTGGTTTTCTACTCAGCTCTAGTTAAAAAGATGAGTAACTTGATAAAATCAATTAAAGTGGGGGCCAGGGGCCAGCTGGAGTGGCCAAGGGTGACCTGCACTGCCCAGCCAAGGGACTGGGGCATGTCCCAAGCCTGGTAACAGGGACAGGTCCTGGCCTTACAACTTCTCATCTCTTGAAGTCAATGAAAGCTCTTATTTGAATTGATATCATGAAGAATTCTGTAGCAGGTTTTCCTGGCTTTAAATGAATGGTGTGGCATGTAAATCAAAGGTGTGCAATGTAAGATTCTATTTTAAAATAACAGACTAATCATTGACTGCAAGTATGATTTTTCGGTATTAAATTCCACTGCAAGGGAAAAGAAGGGGGAGTGTCCCCAAAAGGTTTTTCTGGACTAATGATCCTACAGGTTTGTGCAGGGTTTCCTGTCAATAGCTTTTACTTGCTGGTGTTTCTGCTGACAAATGCCTTTTGAAAAGTAAGTGCTCTTTAATTCTTCTGTGCTCAAATTTGCATTCCCTTAATGCAAACCAGATGCCCGGATATCACCACTGACAATGAGTTAAGCTCACTGCAGACTCTTCTCAAGGATATTAAAATCTTATGGAAGACAAACGCCCAGACAGGAAAAATCCCACAACAGTCCTAAAGCAATCATGAAAAAAATTATGTGGGTATTTGGACTTTACATTTTAATGAGTCTCTTTGGAAGCCTTAAATCCATCTGCTTTTCCTCTTCTAGGCTTACAGAAAGGAGAAGACAATGCTTGTGAAGAGAAAATTCAGCATTAATGTTGGTGAAGTGTTACGTTAAGTATTAAATTCCTTTGCAGATACCCTCTGCAAATAGTGAATAAGTAGAAATAGTTTTAAGAAATGCTGTAAAATTAAACTTTATAAGATTACTTTTTTATGGAATATGCAGTAGCTGCCACATAGAATAAATGTATGTTTTTCATTATATTTTTATTACACACTTAAAGCACATTAAGGAGCAAACAACCATCAAAGAAAAAGAAACTTATTAGATTTAGCAAGTAATCATATCAGTTTTATGTAGGGTTATATTTCTTGAAAACAGGGAAAGATGCATGTCAGATGTCCTTTCAGGCTATTTAGCAAGGCATTTTTCTTTGGGAGAACAATATTAATGGCTGTTTTGCTATGTTCATGCTGTACTGCATGAGCATTTTGTCTTTTTTATTGCAGTTTCTTATAAGTGTGCCATTACAGATTGAGCAATCCAGTGGAGCATCTGGAAAAATGTATCACTTTGATTTTTGTCTGTAAATGGGCAGTGGTTTGTGTATGAGCTTCTAAATTGGTTAAATACTTAGGCAAACATTTGAGGTTATGTGGATGGTGTGGAAGAGTCATTCACATTGTCCTCCAGAAATGAAATCTGTGCCTTTACGTGAGGAATTTGGGGGTTGTTTAACAGTGTTTGGGAATATTTAGGGGCCCAGGATTGGCTTTGCCTTTCGGTTTCTCTTTTGTGGTTGATGTTGTTTCTGGTCAGCTGTTCCTCATCACTATTCAATCTGCCCCAGATGTTGGTGTCTCCCAGGCAAAGCTTGGGTGATTTCTTGCCTTGCTGTCCCCCAGCCCTGCTGGCTCTGCCTCCCAGCACTGGGACATCAGCTCCTTGGCTGGAGCTGCTTTGGAATCCCTGTGTGGAAGTTGTCCAGGTGTGGGAATTGCAGGGCTGGAGGGCTGAGCCTTGGCTCTCACTGCTGAAGTATTTGATCCCTTGAAACCAGAGGGTCTGGATTTCTGTTCAGGAGACTTTTTGAGACATCTGTGCTTACACATCCCTGCTGTGTGTTCAGAAGTCCAGGGCACGGGCTGCCCACGGCTCAGGACCTGTATTGGTGAGGAATATTTTATTGGTGCTTGTGAGCACGGGGGTTCCTCTGAGCAGTCTGTCTTCTCAAGGGTGACATTTACACTTGCTGTTCTCAGATGAAAATGTCACCAGCAAATTGCCTGTTGGTGGTGATGATCCCAGGCACAGGAGTTCCTTGTAGAGGCTGTGACCCCCCCCAGCCTCACCACACAGCAGGGCAGGAGAAGGAATTTAGCTTTGTCTGGGGGCTGGGATAAAATGTCCCTTTGCTGAAGTTAATGTAGGTAATGGGCACTTTCATTCAAGTGCTGGAGGCCAAAAGAGCAATACTTGTTTTCATGCTGAATCACTACAGTAAATTTAGCAATGAGAGTTGACATTATCTGCCTAATAAGAGCAATTTTTATGCCCAGGTTATGACTCTTTTATATAAAAAGGGAAAATAATGTTAAGCAGTACTGTATAACTTTATCAGCATCACAGTTTCTACAAATGTCAAAGAACTTGTTCATTTACTTGACAAATGTAACTTCAGACCCGAATTATTTCTCTTTGTGGCAACCTGACTTGTATTTGTGTAGCACAACCTATTTTTTTTGTAAAGTGGATTTATTTTAAAGCATTGTTAATTAATTTAAAATTCATTCCATTTAAAGTAATTTGGGATTCTGTATTTTCATGCCACCTATTATTAGAGCAATACCCTTGGATTTGTTCTTCAGGAAAGCTCCTTAAGTGACTTTCCCATCATGTATTAAACATTAAAGGATTTTGAATTCCTACATTATTGCAAGAAAATTAATTAAGGGTATTCTGCAGTAGTGGTCTAGAGAGTCCTAGATGAGATGGAGCTCTGTTGCTGTAGGCAATGAGCACAGCTGAAAAGAATCAGCAGGAATTGTGCTTTAAGGCAGGGCTGGGAGGAACTTCCCTGCTGGGCAGGAGGTGCAATGAGTGACTGCTGGGTTGTGTTGAAAGAGAAAAGTAAGTGTCTTCCATTTTGAAACTTTTTATTTTACCACGTGTTTTAAACCTTCAGCCTCCAGAGCAGAGTGAGCAGGTTAATTGTGGGAAGGAGATGAGGGCAGTTCCTGCAGTGATGCTCCTGCTCTCCATGGAGGAGCTGTGCTGCTGCAGAGGGTAATTGGCTTTTTTTGGTTGGTGACCCAGGGCCATGGTCACTTGGACAGCAGAGGACACCCCTTCTGAACATGGAGCTCAGTAATGGGAGCCAGAGCTTTGGGAGCTGAGCCTCCTGACTGGCTGTGGCTGTGTTGGGCAATGGGGCTGGCTCCTGGTTCTCTTGGTGCTGGTGAGGCATCAGGGGCAACTCCCCCCCAGTATCCTTGTATCTGGGAGGTGGCTGTGGTGGTGGCTCCTGGGTAGCAGTGTGATCTGCTGGTGAATCCAAACTGCAAAGTCACCCAGGAGGAGATTCTGCCACACACCTTTGTAAATCTGAGGTGAGCAGTGTGCTCTGCTCTGCTCCAAGGAAGTGCAGGAAAGGGATTTGATGCTGAGCTTGGTGGGGTATGGGTTGCTCTTTGTATACAGTTGAGAACAGCTCTGGCTTATAGGGGATGGAAACCCAAAAGCTCACTTGTGTTAAAATGCTGTTCTCTAAAATACTTTTCTAAAGCTGAATCAAAGGTTTCTCTTTCATGTAGTAATTTTGTCACATAAAATTGTTGGTGTTATTTTAGTGCCTAGCAGCCTCAAGCAGTGGGACCTTGGTGTGTCTGGCTGCCTGCAGGCAGGGTAGGAGGAGTCCTGTGCTCCAGAGCTGGATGGATGCATGGATGGATGGATGGATGCATGGATGGATGGATGCATGGATGGATGGATGGATGGATGATGGATGCCTGTGGGGCAGTGGGAGGAACAGAGCACGTAAGCAGGATGGATAGTGTGGAGTCAAAATTATACCACTATCTTCAAGTACTTAGAGAATTAAATGTATGTGCTTAAAAGCTACATGTGTGGGTAAGTGCCATTCTAAACTGGGCTGAAATAACAGACCTGTGTGCTTTCCTGCACTGACACCTCCAGGGAGGGACTCAGTGGGTATATCTTGAGGTTGGTTGTTTTGTGTTTTTTTTTTTGACAGAATGTGTTTGAGAAAATTAACATTGTGTACATGCTGGGTGGGCTTTCTCCCCTGAAAAAGCTGCTTTGAATTAATGTCTCCAAAGTGTTACAAGGGTGACAAAACTTGTTGTATGACTAAGATGCTGTAGCTAATCTTGGCTCCTGTTGTAAGCTTCCGTTCCAGACCTCAGAAGGGTGTTGTGTGCTCTAAACTTGCCTGTCTGGACTTTTTGGGTGGAAAAATTTGAAACTGCTTGTCTAAGTGTTGGGTCCACAGATATCACCCATCCAACTGGTTCCTTATGCCTGCAGACTGCGAAAGGTGTTTGGTGCTGCTGGAGTGATCTCGAAGGGGAATAATGAAGCAGAAGGGAAAAGGAGCATTTTTTGATGCTTTTAGAAGCTAAAATATGAATGAATTTTCTTCTGCCTTAGGATCAGTGTGCGAAGTAGAGAGAGACTTCAATGCAATATTAAAAAATAGATTTGTCACAGGCTGTTATTTCAGAGCTGAGCCCAGAATTCAAGTAGTACTGTATTAATATGGTAGATTTATTTGATTGCATTAACTTTAATTCTTCAACATACCCCCAGCCACCCACATTTGTAACTTTTCCCATATCACTTTTTTGAAGCTTGCATTGCCTTTTAAAACATGCCTTTTCATTGTTGTAGGTTTTCTGTTCATTAGCAGTCCCTGCCTGGGAGGGTGCAGGGCATCATGTGTTTGTTATTGCTCAAGAGCAATCTGTTTGTTAGGCTTTGGGGATATTGCTGCAGCTCTCAGGATGCTTGTCAAAACAGTGTGGCAATTCCTGGGTACTCGGGAATATCCAGCATGTGACAACAGTCCTTTAAGTGCTTTTCTTCTCTAGAGAAGACGGATAGCAAAGATCTTTTACCACCTCCTGCTCGGAAATAGAGATCAAGGCATTTCTCAGAGCTGCACTTAGGAGCAGGTGAGGAGCATCCCTGTGCTGGTACCTGCAGTTTTGGGTACTCTGACAGAGACCCTTGCTCATGCCCATGCTCCTCAGCATTGTCTGCTGTTCCCCTGACAGGCTGGCAGAGATTTAATCAACTTTCTGCTCTGGTCTGGGAGTGGGTGTGAAATCCTGCCCATGGTAAATGTTTGGTGCCTCTGAATGTCTAGGCTGCTTCACCTACAGGGTAAAAACTAACTGCAGTTTGTCTGGTTTAGCAGGAGAATATTCAAGTATTGGTGGGTGACTTCACAGTAAGATTTTTTCAGGGCTTTTTTTTTTTTTTTTTTTTTTTTTTTTTTCTTCTTCCCTCTAATCACTTTGTTCTCTTCTTGTAAAGAGAGCTTTGCAACACTAAATCACTAAATGGAACACACTGGCAGCTTGATGATCCTCATTGTGCTAATTATATTTCCTTTGCTGGGACATCTTTCTCTACCTTCCATGAGCCATATGTGTTTAGTAACTAAACCAGACATCAGCTTTGAGGAATGTAATTTGTTGCAGTATGGGGCTCTGACAGGAATTATCTTGGCTGTTACTGTGATGACAGTGATAGCTCATTGCTAGGGGCCTGCTGGAAATGATGGAAACCAAATTCTTCATGCAGAACTTGCAGTGTCAAAGCTGATGTTTAGAGGGATGTCCCATTCCAGAGGATGCCATCACTGCACAGCTGATGCCTGTATTATCCTGGTGCCTTCTTTTTTATTTTTTTTTTTTTCCGGTAATTCCCTTGAAGGCAGTCTGCAGAGCTCCAGAAAGAGGTGAGTTTAGGTGGGATGGAGGCTGTGGTTTGACAGACCCCTGTGGGGAACACACACCACGTTACATGCCTAGGAATCCCCAGGGATCCTATTGACTTGAAAGATTCAAGGAGTTTATCTTTGAGTAAACACTGCAGAGCCTGCTCCTTCAGAGTTTGCAGCTTATCTGAAATATTGCACATGCAGATTTGGATCAGCTGTTGGCTCAGGTTTGTGTGTGTTTCTGTGGCAGTAAGGATGGAAATTCAGTATTGCTTATGTGCCCTGGGTATACAACAATGTCAACATCTAAAATATGTAAAAAGGAGATTTATATCCCTGAATAACAAAAACTTTGTTAGCAGGAGGGAGGGCTAAGTGCTGGGATAGTCACTTAGTGTTGTGGAATCCCTGTACCTCCCTGTCCCAAGACTTTTTTTGGTGATAATGGTGTAGTTTCATTCTTTCTTTGTAAGACCAGGTTATGTAGTGTGCCTTAGAGGCTGAGTCTGCTTTATGTTAGAGTGATGGACTGGTATTTTAGATTAGAGGTATTTTAGATCTGTTTTTGTTTGTTTGTTTGCTTTTTTATGGTGATTTGACAATTTAAGCATATAAGCCCAGTAAAAAGTCTTTGGAAGTGACTTAAAGTATTTCACATTTTTAATACCTATCACATGATTAACAAGTATCCAGAATGCTTTCATGTGTGCTCCATTCAAATAAAATATTCTTCTTTGTTGACCCTTTTTAAATGGTTCCGTTCAGTATTTATATTGCTACTGATATTGTTTGGGTTTTTTCCCATGTGTTTTTTTGTCAGCTACTGAAATGTGATTTAGAAATCCAATAATACTAATGTGCTTAAGAAATATGGCTATATTCAGTGAACAGGAATAACCCAGTAAAAGTATTGCTTTAATTTTAAGGCTGACCTTTTCTGTTATTTAGTAGAAAACTTCATAATTCCAAAAGGAAATAGTTTTTTTTTTTCTGGAGATAATATATAGCCTACAGGAATAAAAGATTGAGGTTGGGTAATGCTTTCACTGTGATAATCCAGTAGTACTGGAGACACTTTTGATTAACTGACTTCTGATCACGTTATCACACCCCACTGGTGAAAGTTGCCTGTGGTGTAGGTTTCTCCCAGCAGCTGCTGCCAGAGCTGCCAATTGCATGGGATGCATCACCTGAACAAGACCTCCCAGCAATGCCAGCTTCCCAGCATGGAAATCAGACACTGGAGTCTAATACTTATGTTCAGGTTTCTGTGAGAGACCCAAAGCACCTCAGAGCTGCCCCTGTCCCTGTTTGGGGGGCTGTGTGTGTGTGTGTGGCCACCCCAGAGCAAACCTCCCCTGCCTGGGACCCACCTGGAATGGAGCTGTCCCCAGCCAAGGTGTGGAGAGATCGGGGTGTCCAGGGGGGATTAAAAATTAATGGCATCAGCAGGGCTGCAGTGGGTGTTGTAGGACAGAGCTCCAGCAGCCCTGCTCTGGGGAGGGGTGGCAGGAGAGCTCTGGAAGCACCTCCTGTGCCTCACCTCTGCTGGGCTGCACATCCTTCTGCAGCCCCCAGACCTCAGGGATGGACACTGAGACCTTGGGCTCTTCCTGGTGCTGCTGCCTTTGTGAAGAGGTTTACCTGGGACCTGGTGAACAGCTTTAACTCGTGTGTAAGACTGTAAATGTTTCTGGTGAAACTTTATTTCTGAGAAAATAAAATGAATCCTTTTCTAATAGATTTTTTTAAGAAGAGATGAGCCTCGACTTTGTTGCCAAAAAGCTGACAAATTTATTATAGTTTTATAACCACAGGGAATCCTTTGGAGATGTTCCCATGAAATGTGAGGCAGGTGATGTGAAGCAGAGTGCTGAGGAATTTGTGCAGTGTGGGAGGGAGGTTAGTGAGGGACCAAGGGCAGGATGGTGCCCAGCCCTGCTCTGTGCTCCTGTTCCTGCCTGGAGCTGCAGGGAGAGAAAGGGAAACCACAGCTGCTGGCTCTGGCTTTGGAAATTCTTAAAAGCAAAGTGGGAAAAAAAGAGTGAATTTTATTGAATGTTGTCTTACATATTCTCAGGAAGGGATGTATCTCCTGAGGAGCATTGTCTGTGGCTGTTTAGTTGTAGATATCCTGTTCTACTTCTGATGGGGCTTTAAGGACAACAAATTATGTCTCTGTCACTGATTCTGGGAATGGTTAAACTCTAACTTAAATCAAGACAGGCCAAGCACTGCTATGTTCCTTTTGCTGAAAATTCAATTACCTCTGGTCTCTCACGCACAGCTGTCAGCAGAACACCAGCCTGCCAGCTTCTGAGAGCAGAATTTGTGTTCAGATTCCCCCAGGTACAGGGGTTCAGGGCCAGAGACAGGATCCTGTTTGTTCTAGGGTTCTTAAGTTACTCCTTGGTTATGCAGGCGCGGTGCTTTAGGAGAAGGATGTAAATGGGAATTTAGTGTGTAGACAGACATGAGCAAACCTCCAGGGCTTTCTTGTCTCTAGGGCTACTACAAGTGGCTTTGAGTTTGGTTTGGGGTTTTTTTTGTTGTTGTAGCTGCATTTTGGTTTTGAATGAAAGCACTTTCTCTTTTGTAACAGAATTGTTTCAACCCCCTAACCCCAAAACCTCACAGAAACAGAATGATATAAATTGGCCAAAATATGCCACTTCTGGCAGATCATTGAATTATGCCTCCTGATCATTTCATGAATGTTCATCCAGTTTCACTTGTTTATGCTGTAGCTGTGCAATGGGTTGTTTAAATGCAAAAATCAATAGAAAACAAATCCTTAGTTGCCTGAGCTCTGTGATCATTTGTTCTTTCTATTGTGGGCAAGAGTAGCCTGTGAAAGAATTAATCAGTATAAACTTCTTAATATAAGCACAAAAACACCAATTAAATGTTTATTTCCAAACCTTCTGTATTACATCATTAGCATTAAGTCCTGTTATCAATTACTAGGTAGTGATTAACTGCAAATGGCTTGTGTGAAATGCTGGGAGCTATTTCTTTACTCCTTCTGCCTGTTGTCAATGAACTACTTAAATTAGGGTTTTCTTTCAGTTATGTGTGAGATGAAGATAGCAAGGCCTGATCATCTTCTGAGGATATTCTGTAGCAAGTTCTCTACCTGGCCCAGCAAATTATGAATGCCTAAGTCTTTTAAAAATTTGTTTTACTTTAAAGTGTCTGAGAATCTTCCCCTAATCATTTCTTCAAACTCGAAGATAAGAAATGTCTAAAATCTTGCCTGGCGTTTGAGATTGTATTTTTAGTGAAATTGTTAACTGCTGGCACAGAAATTAGGATATGACCCCACAAGTTCTTTCTATGCATGTATCTTCCATAGAGCTGTGCTTGTGGTGTGTTTGGGGATGTCTGCAGGCTGGCACCCAGCACAGCTGAGAGCTGGTGAGGTCAGGCTTGGTAGCTCAGGGATTATTCAGTCTGGCTTTGAAAATCTGCAAGGATGGAGAGAATTCTGGTTTTAGGCCTATGCATGTGTTAGACAAGGTATTTGGTTGCACTAGGAGTCAGTAATACTTTTTCCCACCGTATACAAATGTGTAATTTCTCCCCATCATGTTAGCAGCAAGTTAAATAGCACGTTTTGCTCTGTCCCTCTCCCTTCTTCCATCAGTATGCTAAATTGTTTGAGTGTCTGATCCATCATGAAAAGAGTTGCTGTACAGAATTGCCTACGTTAAAGTGCTGAGGAATCAATGCAGCCAGTGACCTTTAGTGGAGCTGACATTTACTGGGGTGGATCAGCTGCACATACTGTCCATGACTGCTCACTTACTTCCTTGGTATCTCTCCCCAGAGTTTTCCTACGTGATTTTTCCCCTTTTGATGTCTTGCTTTGCCTAATTTTTATCTAGAGGGCTTTTTAAACTATTTTTTTGACATATGCTTGAAGGGAGGATGACCAGCTCTGTCTTTGACCAAGGAAACTGTGCTGGCACAATAAAATGAGCTGAGGTTTGACTTCTAAAGCTGGGGAATGAGAAAGAAATCGGGTTTCCTATGCAGGGTTTATCCTGTGCAGTCATTTCCTCCTCTAGGTCTCTGCCTACCTCTGGTTGTTTTCAATTACTCTGTTGCCTGTTCCCCCTCATCCCTGTTATGTTTTCTCCTGGTGTGAAGTCTGTAAGCAGTGAACATCCTTCAGTGTTATGTATGCCTCTTCTCAGCTGGATTCTGAAAATTTTCCTTTTCATCAAGCTCAGCTTACCACCTGACACTTGTGTGAAAATTTGTCCTGGGTTTGACGTGGGGAGCAGTCAGGGGAATTGTGGCTGCATCTTCTGACAAATCCTGAGATAAAAGGGGAGAGTGCAGTGCCAGTGAGGAATGTGAGCGTGGCCACTAACCGAGGCTGAAGCTGAGGTTAGAGCTCAGGGGTGTTCATCTGAGCTGCCTGCTGCTGCCAGGGCAGTTCTGGGAGACCCCAGGGTCCCAGAGCTGCTCTGGGCTCTTACCCTGGGAGCAGCTCCCTCGTAGCCCCAAACCCTCCTCTTGGTGCCCAGCTGGAGCCCCAGTGATGGGGGAGACTTTGGTACCATCAGTGTTTTGTGGGGCATGTTGTAGAAGGAGTGCTGGTTATGGGTCCCATAAGGCAGAGCCCAGCAGCCTCCTCTCTGTTCATCCTGGAGCCCAAGAGGAGTCTGAGCAGAGAGAACAGGAGGGGCAAAGAGCATGGGCTGGCTGCCCCCATGCTGGGGATGCTGGGGAGATGCAGTGCTTGTGTGGATGTGCTTCAGCAGGCAGAGCAGAGTCCTTGTCTTCAGATAAAGGAAGACCCACCTTGGAGGGAGGCAGCACTGTTCAAACAGCCTTATCAGTGATGTCTGCATTGCACACTGGTGCCCAGCAAAATCATGGGAGTTCATCAGCTCCTCCTGTGTTTTCAGATGGTTTATTTGAGCTTCTGTAAGTAGCAGAAGGAATACTCTAAATAGTATGTTACTTGGTGTGTATGTTAATACACCTTAGTGTTATCTGTGTGTGTATAGATAGGCACATGAAGAGGGTTTGTTTTCAGAGTTTGGCCTCTTTGGTTGTAAAGTTTGACAATGTGATTGCTAGTTTGAAAGTAAACGTTTTGTAACTGTTTCAGCAGGTAAACTTAGTTTCCTTAATTGGGAGTGCCTGGTACACAGCACTGCTAGAATTAGAAATATTTCTGCTCCTTCATCCTTGTCTTTCCCTTTCCCTTTCTTTCTTTTCCACAGCCAAAAGCAGCTCTCAGCCCCCCTCTCCTGGGTTAGGGGTCTTTCCAGCTCACTTGCTGCTCTGTAGGAGAACTTGTACCTGACACGTTCCTTCTGCTCATAATGAGCTTTCACTCCACTTGCTGATCAATAGCAGAAACCAGCAGGTCTGTCTCTATTGCTTGTTTTCTCTATCTTGAACCTGCCAAGATAGATTAGGCGATTGCCAAGGTCACTCAATATATTGCAACTGAATGGAAAGATATCTAGTTGACTTTTTTAGGACAGGACTGCAAAATGGCAGTGCTGGAGCTCAACTGAGTGTACAATGACAGATTAAATCTGCATCAAGGTCACAGAGGGTATTTTTAAGAGAACCTTCAGCACAAGATAGGCATCTCCCTTCAGTGGAGAGGTTATTACACGGCTTGCAAAGGCAAAGTGTCCTGGCAGCGTGCATATGGGAAAGAAAAAATGAGGTATTCGGGCACTGCAGTGAGAAAGAAACCTGAGTGCAGCTCTCTGGAAATCAATACCGTGTTTACAGGCTTTGCTGGTGGCAGAGGAATGGGAGCAGCCTTGTGCTAATTGCTGCAGCCCCCTGCCTGGGGGAGCAGGGCTGGGGCTGAGGGACTGATGTGCTCCTGAGCCTCCTCTGTGCTGAGGGGAAACTTGTCCTCAGAAAAGAAGAAAAGAAAATAAAAAGAAAAGAAAACCATGAGTCGAAGAAAAAGTTTTTGCATTAACAATGACTGCAACTGAAGGAAGGGCTGTAGGAAGAAGTAATATATTTTATTAGGCTGACTGCTGTAATGGATACAACTCTCTTCATGACTTCTGTGTCTGAGAGATTGTCTGTTCTTTTCCTGCTTGGTTATTTATTTATTTATTTATTTATTTCCCCCCAGTTCCATCAGTCTGCCTAATAAAATCTACTGTCTGTATAAATATTCTAGGCTCAGATCAGCATGTCTGCCTCAGAGGAGCTGGTAAAATTGCAGATGCATTTTCCTGGGCTAGTCGTTTCATTTAATGGACTGCCATGGCCACCCAGCAGAGAACAGTGCTTGTCCTCAGACTGCAGTGTCTGTGCCTGTTAAGAAGTCTTTGAGTGGGGAAATCTGAGTCCTGGATTTAGCCAGTTTTAAGAATAAAATGGAGATAATTGCTTCCATAGAAACCAAAGTGAAATCTCCACTTAGCTGTTCATTTCTAGATTTGGACTTCAAACTTTTCCAGAGTTTGAAGTTCTTTGATTTGCAGAAAATTGGCTTCTCTGCACAGAGATGAAACCTATCTGTGCCTGAGATACAGCTCTGCTTTTATAGTTCCTAGATGAGTTGTTTTGTTTCATTTCAGTCGGATTGCTCTTATGCTTTTAAGCAGCAGCCTGCACTTAATTGCTGTCTTGGCCTGGAACCAAAGCAGTTAGGCAGACAGGGATGAAAGCAGCAGGACTCTTGGAGGTTGTGTAAGGCATGTCCAAGATAACAGGACCCCCCTGATTTCCTCTGTTCCTCCCTGTCCATGAGGACACCCGTGCAGGGCTGAGGCCAGAGCATCAGTGACACTAATGGATGAAGGGAGTTGTGTTAATTAGTTGAACTGTAAAAGAGAATCTCAAATATCTGTAGAATAAACCCCAAAAGACAATTGGAAACTGCCAAAACTTTGCTACAGTTGCTCTCTGTGTGACCTGAAGTCTTCAAGGGCCTGCAAGATTTAAAACCTGTTTTAGTCTGACACTGTAGTGACCAAAGTGTTAGCTGAAAAAAAGACAAATAGAAGCACTGCAGCTTTGAGTACATCTGTACTTATCTAACAGCTTTATCTCTGTTTCTAATTGAATTTTAAAGGTGCTGATGACGACTCATTGGATAAGGCCAGCCAGGGCTGCTGAAGGACCATACACTTAGGTGGTGAGAAATACAAATATTAGAGCAAAGCCTTGGGCAGGGACACAGAAAAGCACTCCTGAACAGTCAGTGGAGAGGGAAGATGTTTCCTTCTATGTAAAATGATCTTAATTTGCAAACTAATTTGACATCAGGTAGGCAGGTTTGTTATCCTGCTTACTCATTTGTCATGTTGTATTACACAGTATTAAATCAGGTAAGATGCAGTGCAATGGAATGACACACCACCACTTCAGATCTGTTAACTTCATATGGCAGCATGTTTTAATGTATTTGTTTCACTTCAAGTAGCCACAATGAAGTTTGACAATGGTATATGTAGCACTGAGGCTGAGACAGACCAGTGACATTCACTACACTGTCAGTGATCTTTGAATGAACCCCCCTTAGCTGTAGGCATCATCTGTAATTATGTAAAAAAAAATTAAAATCTAGATTTATCTTTTAGTGTACTTCAGGTGAAAAATCATGAAGCGTGACTTCAGTGTTACCTTTTTTTCCATTTATTCACCTCTAGCAACAAAAGCTGTTGGGTTTTAATTTAATATACTTTCCTATCACTACTGTCAAAACTTTGATGCAGGAAGTAGACTGAGATAATTTTGGTTTTTCATGTGGTGATTTGTCTTTGTTTTCTACTGTCTGTGCTTTGTTTGATGTTCTAAAGGTATTTCAAATGGATCTCTCTCTCTTACAAGGAGAATAAACATTGGGTTACACAAACCTTTATCAGCATTTAGACAGGTGCTGCAGGGATGTTGTAAATTGCTTGGGTAAGTAAACCCATAATAGAGGGGAGTCTGCAGAAAATCTGCTCCTGTTATGTATGGGAGGAGAATCCCAGGAAATGTTAGGGGCTGGACAGGTGCCTGGGGCTCCATAAGTGGGTGAGTGGATGTTTGCTGAAATCAGTTCTGTGGGGCTATAACCCAGCAGCCAAACAAGAACTCCTGGTGCAGAGTTTCCTTTGCCCAGTCTAGACAGACCCAGGCCTGCTTTCAAAAGGTCAGCAATTAAAAATCTTGATTTAAAAAAAGCCTTTTGCTAATTTTGTTGAGCATTAATTTAAACATTCCAAATTGAATTTTTAAATGATTGCTCACTGTGGCTGCTGCTGTGAGATTCAAGCCAAGTACCGTGGCTGATTTTTACTTTCTTATTGGTTGAAGGTGTCACAACTTTCAAAAAAGGAAAAAAAGTTCCTCCTGCCATTCCAGTGATGATGATGAGACAGTCTGAAGGGTCAGGAGAGGATGGCTGGGGGTGAGCAGTGCTGCTGCTTCAGCTGTCTGGGCTTATTTCTGCTTACTCAGTCTGACTAAATGGCCATCAAAGAGAGAAACTGCTCTGGAGCCACCTGCCAGTCCTTGCAGCAAAGGCTGATGACACAAGCCACTGTGACTGGTATTAATTTTTTAAATTTTATTCTTCTCTGTTTGCCCAGCTAAGCTGTTATTAGCTCTGTCAGCTGTCTGGGGATTAATTGAATACTGTAAACATTGAATTTAACTCTGAATCACATAAGTGAAATAATTTAGACCTTGAGAAGGAGTTGGGAGCTGCTCGAATACATTATTAGCTTGGACACAAAACCTTTGTATCTTTGCAGATGGAAAAAATTATTTGAGCAAGTGGACAATATTTAACTTTCCTCTTCAGAATGTGTCATCAAGTTGTTGGATTTGGCATTATTTTGAGAGGAGATAGTAATTCCTTCCTCTCTGTGACCTTGTATTATGGATTTTTTTCAAATTTATCATGTATATGTCATATAATTGAATTTCTAGCATCTTTTCCAAAGCAGTTTAATGCTAATAATTTAAGAGTGTGTTGCCTTCTTCCTGTCTTTCTTACACAAATAGATCTGCACAGCTGAAGGTTTCCACAGGAACTCAAGCAATTTGGAATTCCAATTTCTGTTTTGCAAAGTATGGCTCATGAGGGCTCCTTAAGGGAGATGAAGCAATCTAGGGAAGCCTGGTAGGTGGGAGTTAATGTATTTTTATTCCTACTTAATTCTTCAGTGGGGCAAATGCAACTTTGGCATGAAGTGAGAAAGAGTAATGATGGTAATAAAGAAAAAAATCCAGTGGATAAGCTTTGATTTCACCAGGGGGAGCTGGATTGCTTTGGCAGAGCTGGGAAGAAAGCCTCCTGAGCTGCCTGGGTGGCTCTTCCTTCCCATGGGACCTGAGCCACGGGGCCTTTCCCCATAAATGAGATTTGGGGCTGTTCCTTGCTGCTCCCAGACACTCAGAGGAGTGAGGCAGTGTCCCAGCAGCAGAGCAGAGCAGGGCTGTCACCCTCACCCTGCCACTCGTCCCTGGTGGGATATTGATACTGATACTGATATTGATCTTGGTCTGGTCTGTTGTGAGGGATTCTGGAATGAATTTGCTATATATATAAAAAAAAGAATGTGCTTAGTTTTAGAGGGCAGTTTTCTGCAGCTGAATTTCTTTTTACATCTTTCTGACTCCAGCATGTCTTTGGAAGTGTGGTATTTTTCTTCTAAATAGCTTTGAACATTTATGGAGCTCCTGAAAGATTTAAACAGAAGTGATAGGAGGAGGAATCAAATGGTGATAGAAATGGGAGCTAAGGCTAGAGGCAAAGTGTGACAACTGGGACCTGTTGCAGATATTTACTAGCAAATTATTGAACTCCTTATTTAACTAGAACAGGAACAATGGTGTTAGAATAGTGAAGAATTTACTTTGTTCATGTTTGCTTTCAGTCTCTTGGTAGATTTACTCTCTGGAAGGATTTGGGTATCTTTAGATCTCTTGGGAAATGGTAGTGAAATCTTCAGCCTGTAGAAGATACTATAACCCTGTTGGCCTTATTAGTGTGATGAAATGTGATGCAGATGATTTGGATTTCCCAGGTTTTTGTTGCAGATGACTCCCAGCCTGAGCCAAATTTTCCTTTTCAGCTTCTGCACGTGGGATTTTAGACCCCTGGCATTAGTGTGAAATACAGAGAGGATTTATTCCTTTCTTCTTATTATCCTGCTCAAGCCCACTGGCTTCTCTTGCTGAGCCTGGAACTTTCAGCTTCCTTTTTTTTTTTTTTTTTCCACTGGAGCAGAGCAGGGCTGCAGAGATGCTCACCACAGAGATGCTCATCTCTGACCTTCCACATCAGAACTGGGTATTCCCCTATCTAGCTTTATTTTGAGTTCTTTCAGAACTCTGCCTCACTGCATAGAAATTGCCATTATTGCTTTGTGAGCCAGCAATGCACTCCTGAGCAGAGGGTGGGGATCCTGACTGTCAGGAGGACGCAGCAGAACCCTCACTTCTGACACCAGCTCTCTGCACCTGGGCGAGTTTGCAGCTTCCCTGCTGCAAAAGTTATCACAATTATCATGGTTTGCTATGATAACTGCCAGTAAAACCCCTTTCCTGGGCTACACTGGGGTACACAGGTGCTTTCCCAACAGGGAAAACTTTCTCCTTTCTTAAGGGAGGTGTTAGTAGTGCAGGGTTGGATGGTAATAGCTGGCTCCTAAGATTTACATTTGTGTTCCCTGACATGTATGTGGTGTCAGACACAGCACAGTGAGTGGATTTCACACTAGGAGCAAACTAACTAACTAAATAAAACATGTTCCCAGTTTTACCTTACATGTTTGTTTCCTTCAGACAGATCATATCTTCCTTTTCCTCCAAATTCCCACATTTAACAGATGACATGAGCAAAGCTTCAGTTCCAGGATAGTCTTGAGGTTTTAATATCCCTAAGAACCTGAGAATCTTTCTCTTTATGCATTAGCATAAAATAATGTTAAATGAAAATGGGGAGAATATTTTATGAGATACAGGTTTCCTGTAATACTAGATATGTGCATTTTTATGGGGTTTCATGGTGTTATGATAATAGTCATCATTTTCTTCAGTGCATTTTCTTGTAGCGAGAAGAAATTGTAAGGCTGACTCCTCCTGATCTGGGGCAGAGTGGGTCCAGCAGGCTGGGAATTAACCCCAGTACAAGGGGAAGATATGGATGGGATGTTCCTGCAGTCTGCTCATCTCCCTCTGCTGAGAGAGGTTTTTTCCTTGCCTCCTGGTGCCCGGGGCTTTATTCTGCTGTGTGTGCTGCATCCCCAGGAGTGAGCTGCCATTTCCTTGCAATGGGAGGGAAGTGCTGAGTGGTTTGTGTTAGCCAGAGGAAAACACAGAGGGTGGGATTATGCGAAGTTAACAGACATATATATTTGGGATTTGGAAGCATCTTGGTTTCTTGTTTTCATCGCAAATTAAAATATTAAAGTGGGAAGGTAGAACCATAAAAGCTACATCAATCATCACAGAATTAGATTTATTAAATGAGGCTTTAAATTTTTTTTTAGTAGAAAGGAACAATTTGAAAATTCATGTCTTTTAAAAACTGGTTGCTTGGGAGAACAGAGAATAACAAAGGTGAAACAATTATAAATTGTAACCTTTAAGAACATACATGTTTCCTAACAAACCTGGCATTTTTGCCACATTAACTGAAATATTTATTTGGGATTATGGGAAATTTAAAAATGCAAAAGGTGGTTCATTTATATTTTCCTTTCTGATTATGTGATTTTTTAATTTTTAAATTAAAAAAAAATGCTAATTTCTACATTATCAGCTGCAGCAGGTGTCCAAATTCAGTGTGAAGATAAGGCAGCAGAGCTGGGCTCACAGCTAAGGGCACTGGGTGCTGGGATGAACAGGGTTTCTGAGGACAAATCTGTGAGTGGAGCCCTGGGAGCTGGGCTGGGGGAACTGCACCCCCACTGCAGCCTGGAGCTTTGCTGCAATCCTCAGGCAGCTCTGAGGATATCTGTATCCAACCGGGGAGATTTTAGGAACTATAAACATAGGGAATTAAAACGATAATTTTATCATCATGGTAATTTGACTCTGTATTTAGGTGAGGAGAGAGCTTGGCCAGGCACAGCAGCCTGCAGTGTTGTACCCCTGGGAAGGCTCTGCTGCTGGGCAGGGCAGCTGGGAATGGGGTAGTCCTGGGATCCTCCTCTGGATCAGACTGAGGCAATTGTCCCAGGGATTGGGGCACTGCAAAAAAGCCTCCTGACAAATTCCCCTTCCCCTCTTTTTTCCAGGAGCAGCTCTTTTAAGAGAGCCCAGTTTGCTCTGCAGCAGAGGGAGTGGTTGGTGGTGGGAGGAGGTGATGGAGGCAGCAGAATACCCAGGGAGGCAGAGCACAGCTGGGAGGCAAAGCAAAGCCCCCTTGGGATGCAGGGGGGAAAAAGCAGTGGAGCTGCTGCTGCCTGCTGCCCTCCTCCTGCACCCCTCTGCCACAGTGGGGACAGAAAGCTGTTCCCTTTGGCAGCAGGAGGGTGGGAGGGGGCAGCCCCCACCCCTGCTCAGGAGCCCTCAGTGATGTGGGGTCTTTACCAGGGGCAGGAGCTGGGGGATGCACTGGGACATTTTCTTCAGCTCAGCCATAAGAACCACTTTTTGGCTCCCTTGGTCTTCTCTTTGGTGTCTTGGGCTCCTTGAAAAAGCTGTGAGCTGGGAAACTGAACTTGAAATACCACTTCCTTAGGGTGCAGGACAGGATGAGTTATTTCAGCACGGGTAGAGCTTCAAGATTTGTGCAGGTCCTCCTTCCCAAGGCCTGCCATGGGGATATGCAGTGGGTCTGCACCCCAACAAGGCTGTCAGCTCTTCCCAAGTCCTGCTCCTTCACTAGTATGCTGAGGCAGATATATTTGGAATGCTCAGTGGTTGCCAGAAAACTGGGTTTTCTGCCCTAGAAATCTAACAGGATGTATAGAAACTAAGTGTAAATAATTGAAGTTATGAATAGTAGTCCATGGTCTCCCACAGTGTAGCTGCATTTCCCTCAGGGAGGCAAAGCTTAGCTGAAATTCAACTCCCTGCATTTTATTTCATTATTTTAAATAGGTGTGGGAACCTCATTTCTTGTCCCAAGTGGCGAGATGGCTTTTGATCAGGAAGGTAGAACTTCATGAGAAAGCACTTCAAGTTTTTGGCGTCATGATAAAAAACACACTCTGAAGCTTTTGAAAGATCCTTCTGAATAATAAGAAAAAAGAAACCCAGCATACGATTAATTTCAAAACACTCTGACTGCTTCATGGAATCCAGCTGGATATATCTTCCTCTTCAATAGACAAAGAGATGATGTAACATAAAACTACAGGTCTTGGAAGCTCTGTTGAAGAGATGTACAAAACTTAAGAAAAAGAAAGATTAACAGGATGTCTCCTTAAAATAAGTAGAAGCAGAAGGCATGCAGCAAAGTGGTTGGTAAAGTTCTTGTATAATTGCCAGGAAAAGTCTCTCCTTGTTTTGTGTACTCTACTTAAAGAGTAGCAGGGGTTTTTTTGCTCAATGTATAATTTTCCTGCTGGCATGTTTTTATGTTGTACAGACTTGCAGACTGTAGCTGACAAGTATCAATATTGTCATCATTGTCATCATTACCTCCTGCAGCAGCAGAGACCTGGCCATCCCAGGGGTGCTGTTGCTTGGTTGGCATCTTATTTCTCTTGTCTGCAATAAGCCTCCCACTGGGCTCCATCTGTAGTATTCAGAGACATCAGAATAGTCTCTTGCTGCCTTAGGGACCTTTTTATGTCTCCACCATACAGAACACACACATACACTGCCTGGAAGAGGGTGGCATAGAAAAATGATAGTTTATGAACTCTACAAAATAAATTTATAGTATGGTTTGTGTGTGGCAGCACCAAGGAGCAAAAACAACAAGATCATCTAAGACATCAGAGCATGGAAGAGTTAGCTATGTTTTTTACATATTAAGGAGCTTTGATCTGAAAATTATGTACATGTTTTAGACCCAGAGGCACAGCAGGTCAAGTGTGCAAAAGGATGTCTGCTCATCTTGCAGAACATTTGTTTCTTTCCTCTGAGCAGATTCCTCTGTCTGAGTCGCTACTTCAAAACTTACTTGTGATGAAGGGGTTAATCCAAAGCAATACTGATGTACTTCAAAGGCCTCAGTCTGGGAGTCTGGCAGAAAAAATTGTCAGAACTTGGGTGATAATTTTCAAGGAGGTTTGAGGAAGGTAGCTGTACAAATCTGAGAGAATGCTGCTAAGACTTGGATTATCAATTTCCAATGAAATTGCAATGATTCTGCACAAAGCAAATTGTATAGTTGCTGGGTACAGAACTAAGTATTGCATTTAAAAGCACAGCAGGGGATAACTTGTTTTGTACCTATTATCTGTAATATCAAATAGCATTCGGAAAGTACTTTATGAAGGTTTATTATGTTTCTATTAGGACAGAAGAGAGGGAGGATAATTTGGAGAAAAGGGAAAAAAACACAAACTGAAGTCTCAGTTTGTATTGACAAAACATCAGAGAATCAACTATCAGGACTTGTATAAACAGTACAGTGTTTGCAGGGGGTGTTGGACCAAACAAACTCTCAGGTTTTTATAGTAATTGCTGACAGCAGCAGGTTTGCCAGCTCCTCTGTGGCCATAAAGAAAATATAAATTAAGTTTTAATGGGGTTGGAAGAGCTGGAAAAGGGGAAAGATGAACTGCTGTAAACAATCTTGTATCTCAGGCTGAGGAAGCAAACTAGAAATGCTGACATGACCTCAGCCTTGGCTACAGAGGGATGTGTCTGGCAGTAAAATAAAATCCCTAATGTATGGATTGAGCAGGGAGAAATCAGCTCTTTTCATTACTGTGTTGAAGCTGCAGAACTGTGTTGGTGAGAGCCACCGGGGTGAGCAGGACTGGAGAAGCAGGTGGTTTGGTTTGGGTTTTTTTTTTTTTGTTTTGTTTTGTTGGGTTTTTTTAAAGAGAAATATTGTTATTACTTATCTTGAGATGCAGCTGGGCTCCTGTTGCACTGTGCTGAGACTTTCAGGGTCCCTCCACATAGTGCAGTCAGACACAACCCCTTCCCCAAGCCTCCAGGCAGGCCCATGCTCCCTGCCTCTGGGCAGCTGGAAGTCTCTGTTGTTTGGCAGCAGGACCTCTGGGGACAAGCCCAGAGCTGTGGGAACGTGGATATAGAGTGCTGGGATCTGCACTGGCTTCTCCAGAGAGTTTGGGGTACGGCCAGGCTGAGCCCCTTCCTTACAGAGCTGCCTCTTACACTGAGCTCTTACCTTCAGTTTCTGCAGGAGCATCACAGGCTCACATACTGGTTCCACTGTCATGAGCTAAAATTTTCCTCTGTTTCTGTCTTGGTTGCATGACCCAGTGGGTCTGCTTGTCTAGTGTCTGTCACACGTAATTCAAAGGAAATAAATCCCACGATAGTTAGTCATAGAATGGGCACAAATAATTTACAAGTTCAAACAAAATATGCCTTTTTCTTTTTTTTGAAAGTTTAGCAATGGAGAAATTTAAAACCAGAGTATTTAAGCTTAGTGTCAGGCTTAATTTTCACTTAGTAAGAATGTTAGTTAGAATGATATTTATTTAAGAAATTTGACATTAAGAAATTATTCATAGTAAATGCAGGTACCTTTGAAACCTTTGTGCTCTAGTTGAAACAAAGTGCTTTGTGGTATTATTAAATGCTACTTTGAGCTTTGAATTTCAAATAAGACTTGGGTTCAAAAGCATCCCAATGGATTGAAGAGGAGATGGAAAGGGTGACAATAGAGCTGCTGCCTGACCTTGAACAAGTCACTGCAGTGCTTCATGCTTCAAATTGTGCCTTGATCTGTGTGGCAGAGATAATTACACTTGCCCTTCTCTGTAAAAAAAAATGGAATCAGAATTAATATTTATTCCTTGCAGCATAACCTCGGAATACTTTTGTTTGTGTCAGAATTAGTTGATAAGACTGCTCTTGCAGTTAGAGTTGTACACTGAAAACTGGGGTGTCTGGGTTTGATCTGTGATTCTGCCACAATTTTCCTGTGTGACCTTGAGAGTTGTCTGGTCTTGCCCTGTCTTGATACCCGTGGGTGTTTTGTTGTTTTTGTTTTCCTGTCTTGATCTTCCCCTCTGTTGTTTCTGGAAGTTGTAGAAGGGAGGTGGTTGGACACAGTTTGTGAGAGTGAAGTTGATGCTACTTTATTTTTGAGATCCCAGGCACATCATTAGTGTTGAATCCAGTGCACCTCACAGGCTTGCACTTCAGTGACCTCCTTTGTGTTATTACAGTACAACTAAAAATGAACAGAGTTCTCCTCCCTCTTCAGTATCTGTTAAATTCTCCATATGCTGGTAGGTTAAATGGGCATTGAACTGTTTAGCTTTAATTAAACAGTAAGTTCTGGGGAGAAGCCAGGAGCACACTGTCTAATTAAGGCAGCTGCCTGTACAACCAGCCACCCATAAATCAGATTCTCTTGTACACATAACAATTGTTAATTGAATAATTACCTAAATTTCACCTCTTATTTTTTTCCCCAGGACACTTGGGAAGTTTACTTGGAAGTGTTGGATTTTGGGGCATGTTTTAACAAAGCTGAAGGTGCAGTACACCTGCCAGCAGGTGTGCAGAGACTTTCAGGAGCTGATAGCTGAGGTGTGGAAGGAGAAGTAGGCAGGGGGGTGGTGGGTGCATGGGGGATGCCAAAGCCTGAGGCAGGGTTAAGGCAGTGGGGTGGCTCTGGGTTGTGCTGATCAGAAGCTGGGTTTGGTTTGCCAACTCAAAAATAGGACCCATTGAAATCTCTGAAAGTCTCCCTGTGATTTTAGAATGAGGAAGGTCAGTGTGGTATGGGACCTGATGGAACGTGGGACCAAATGAAGTCTGCTGTGACTTGGAGTGGGGTGAATTGTGAAGAAATGTATTGAAAATGGTATTTACTGTCTGCCTGGGAAAGGGAAGAGGGCTCAGTGCTGTTGCCACGGGGCGTGAGGAGACGTGGGCTTGCTTGTAGTTCTGAGCAGGTTTCACTTGCTCTGCAGTGTCCCTGCCTTCTGGCTGACTTACCAGTGTTTTCTGGAGTTGGACCTGCCTCGACTGCAAAGATTTCTCTTCCTAAAAATAGAAACTGCTTAACAATTCCATTTGAAGAGCCCAGTTGGACTACGTT
The DNA here is from genome assembly GCA_023637945.1 of Phaethornis superciliosus. Taxonomy (NCBI): domain Eukaryota; kingdom Metazoa; phylum Chordata; class Aves; order Apodiformes; family Trochilidae; genus Phaethornis; species Phaethornis superciliosus. The sequence goes on from JAJQWJ010000013.1 coordinate 759,106, forward strand.
CACAAACCAGCACTGGCATGGCTTCTGCACTGGAAAAAGGGAGATGGAAGTGTTTGCCTTGCTCTGCTGACATCCTCTCATCAACTTGTTCTGGGTTGAGTAAGACAGTGTCTTCCCGCAGAGCTGTTGCTCCTGGGCTGCTGTTTTTAACCCAGAAACCATCTGACACCCCTGTGTATATTTTCAGATGTACTCACAGAATGCACCGAGCAATCCTGCAGCACGGCTCAGCTCTGCCCCAGCCAAAACCAGCAGAGAGATCAGCTCTCCCAGAGGGAGCCCAGTTCATCATTAGTGTGATTGCTGGAGAAATGTCCATCTGATCAGATGAATCCCATTCCCAGTGTTTTTTGGGAAGGGATTCAAAGCAATCCATCATGCTGCAGACCACAGCTGCCCAGCACGGGCATCAGGCTTGATGTTTTCTGGTCAGGAGCAGGCAGTTCTCCATGTGCACAAAAATACAAAACCTGGTCTTTAGTGAGCTCTTCATGTTTGCTCTTTTCCCCTAGACAGGGGAACAAATCTGCTGCTTTCCTTCTGCTCAAGAGGAGAAAATCCATGACTTTGTGAAAGCTTTTTGCCCTTCTCTAAGGCTCCACCCCATGCCTTTATAAATACAAAGTTGCTGTGAAATCTCTCTGTTTGGGGAGAGATTTTCTTTTCTTGTGTCTGTATGTGCTGTGTGTCAGTGCTGTGCAGGGATGTAGTCTGGAGAGGGAAGCCCCAGCCCTGGGGACAGGATTTAGGATGGATGCCTCCTGCCCTGGGGACAGGTTGGAGCATCACCACTGCTCTCCTTCCCTGGGACATCTCAGTCCACACCAAGTACAAAGCCTAGAGGGGAATTCTGCAGCATGCAGCCTGACACACTGTGTTAGTGAGAGGGAGGTCCCCAGGGTGCAGCTGTGGGTTCAGGTGAGAGGAGCTACGGCCCTAATAGAGCTTGAATCTGCAGGCAAAGTAACACTCTGGTTTTTCCATGGGTTTTGGCACCGAAATAAAAACAAGAGGGAGGAACATAACCTCAGGAAAAAATGTCCTGTGGAGAAGATTAAAGAGACTCAGGTTCCTTATAACATGTGAAGACTTTGCTGAGCAAAGCGTGGAAGGTGATCAGATGCTTAGTGCTTCAAGGAGGAAAGTAAGAAGCTTGTCCACATCCCTGAGGAGGAGGGCGAGGAGCGATTCTCTCCACAGGAGATAGTAAAGGGATAAGGCAAGCTCTGTCAGGACTGACAAAGGTGTTTGACAGGGCTGGGGAGGGAGCAGAGGATTCCCAGCCCTGTTGCTGCAGCTGAGGAGATCTCTTGTCTTCCTTCCAGCTTTTGGTCCCAGATGCTCAGCATGCAGAACCCAGCACCCTGAAGTGGTTGATCTGGTGTGGCTGCACAGCAGAAACCCCATCAGCTAAGCTAAGAGCAGCTCCCTGAGACACAGATACCAGGATGCTTTTAAGGTCCGATGGAAATAGCTGTCTCCTGGGGTGGCTCCCAGGATGGCCCCATTTTCAAGGCAATGCCTGGAGCTGCAGCAGTGGAGCTGACAGGTGGCTCTGCATGCAGCCAGCACCTCCTCCTTTTGGGCTGGGTTTCTGGTTCAGAACTTGCAGTTAATCTTGCACAGCAGCAGAGAAGAATAACTGTTATTTCAATATATCAACACATCTGCCAGCAGAAACTTTTCCTTCAGCAACCCAGGCAAGATTTGACATCAGGGAAGTATCTCAGCTCCTGCTATTCAAACAAGTATATTGTTTTTTTCTGTCACTGTTAAAAAAATCTGAGTTCCTTTAAGTGCGGATTCAAAACAAGAACTTACCGTGTATTTCAAATTCTTTTATGTGATCTGGGAACAATGCATCAACTTCCATTTGTTCTTGGTGTGCTGGATGTGGCTCCCTTATGCATGTCATTGAGTCTTTGGCACTGTAGGGAAGAGCACTGCAAAGTTAGTAAAGCTTTTGTGTGTCCTATTAATTTTTGAATTTAAAAGGAAAATCTGAATCTGCATCTTTAGCCGCTGTAAGTTTGTGGCATTCCTTTGAAGTTTTCTTTCTGGTATGTAGAATCATTAGTATAATCATATTCTAGTATAAAGATTCATTATAATTTTAATGAAAATCCACTAATACTGATGTTTTCTTCTTTATAACAATAATGATGAATTTTGATTGCCTCCTAAGCAAGATCAAAAGGTGTCAGACTCCCCTCTTTGTTTTATCAGTATAACAAAAACGGAAACACCCTTAAAACACCTCAAATGATTGAGCACATGGTAGCTGAAAGCCACCTCAGCTGTCTGAATTATACATCAGCATCAGGCTGTTACAGCCCAGATTATCTGTGCTGGAAGGGGAGGTGCTAAGGGCTGAGCACATTAGATCCAGGAAGGTTTTTGGAGCCCTGGGAATGCTGCTGTGCCTGGCTGGGGCAGCAAGCAGAGGGCTCCTGCTTGGCATTGCCCCTCAGTGGGGAGGGAGAGGGGTCTGCATGGGGAGGTTTGTTCTGAAACACCCAGGGAGCCAGGGGGCAGAGGGGTGAGTGCTGGTGAACTGTGAGGAGAACACAACATTCGGGCCTTTTCACACTGGTCTTGCCCCTCCAGAGGAAAGTGGGCATTGAGGGGCACTGCCCAGTAATCTGCAGTGGATTTTACTCCAATACTCAGGCCAAATTTGAAAAGATAAGGTGTATTCTTCCTGTAGAAGTGTGGAGCAAATCCCTACACTTTCACTCTTGAAAGTCAGGTTTCCTTTTACAATTGTTTTGAATAATTATTATACAACCAAGAAGGGCTGTGGAAAACAATCTGCAGGTTGATTGTTGGCTTTACATTTTTATCAGCAGTGAAAGGTAAACTGAGCTTGAGCTCATAAACCAATGTTATGACCATTTTATACAATTTATGGGGTTTATTTAATTAACTTGGATAATATCAAAAGAAAATTATTCCCAAAGGGCTCAGATTAACCAGAATATTGAATGGGAAAGCAGACTGTAAGTTGTGTTTTACCTGGTGTCATGTAATGGTATACTTGTATGGCACACACAGAAGGAACACTGTGGTGTCCTTATGCCCATCCCTCCAAGGTCCAAGCAGACCCACCTGGCTCTGGCTGGGTCTGTTGGTGGATGTTGGATGCTTATCTGTGAAATCAAACAGGGGTGAGGGCACAGGCTGAGGGATTTACCAACCTGAAACTCTTTTCAGGTCAGTTTTCCTCAGTGGTGTTTTCAGTGTATTTATTTTTTTGTTTGTTTTTACATCTGGCTTTTGAGTGGACCTGTGAGCTGTGAATGTGAATCTTTGGGAGGCAGGAAGTGTAATTCCAGTGTTGTTGCCTTGTGCTTGAAGTTTTCTGGCAACTTGCTTTTTGCATTTATCCCCATAACTGGCAGCAAATGCCGAGTAACAAATGGAGTAAAATGAACTCATGTGAGAGTCTGACTGAAAGAGGATTATGAGTTATTTAGGTCTGCTGATATCTGGGGACTCATTGTTACCCAGCAAACGTCTCAAAATGAGTAAACATAATCTAGATAATCAAGTGTGTGATTTTGGGCTAATTGAAATCAAATGAAACCAAAATCCCCTTGGCTTCGATGAGTAGAAGCAGTGGGGTGGCTCTTCCCTGCAAACCAGATCAGAAGAGGGAAAGCTTTCCCAGGGGCCAGGTGAGCAGCAGGAGAGCCCTCAGGTGGCACTGCTGCAGCACAGGCACAGCATGGCCTGGATTTCCCTGGAAAAACTGGAATCTTCTGAGTCCTGCCTTGTCCCCCGACCTGGGAACGCATCCAGCTCCAGTGATGCCTGCTTCCCAGGCAGCTCCAGGGACAGAGCAGGAAGGACATTGGAATTTCAGACATTGGAATGGGCTGCCCAGGGAAGTAGTGGATTCTCTGTCCCTGGAGATATTTAAAAAGAGACTGGATGTGGCACTCAGTGCCATGGGCTGGGAACCACAGGGGAATGGATCAAAGGTTGGACTTGATGATCCCAGAGGTCCCTTCCAACCCAGCCAATTCTATGATTCTATGACATCACCCCCAAAGCTTCAGCATTGTGCTCCCTGCTCTCTCCAGCCCTGGCTCAAGCTTTGGGACTGAGGCATCCCCTGGCACTGCTCGGGCTGCCCCAGCCCTGCCCTGGGTGTCAGTGAAGGGATCTGCCATGGCCCCAGCACACCCAGCCTGGCAGCATGATGGGCCTCTCAACTATTTCCTCTGCAATCCCATTAGGAGGACTGTCAGGGCATTTGTATTTAATATAGACACCCCAGGCTGTCCTGGCGATGGGGAGCTGAAGGAGGTGGAGGAAATGAGCAGAGTGACAGCTGCATGCCAAGAACCCCCTGCAAATGCATCTCTGTCAGGGAGAGAAGGCAACCCTGTCACCCTGTCACCAGATGGAACTGGATGGCTACAGAGGTGATAATTACAAATACCATCCAGGCTGCACAGGCTCATTTGTCTTTGTTTGTCATCAGAGCAAGTATATTGATCATTACTAAAGCATTAAATATCTTTGGAGGGGAACAGGAAAATCAGATTAATAAAGCCTGACGTGCACTGTGGAATGCACTTCTCCATGAAAGGCAGGTTTGGTAAGTACAAAAATGACAAATGGAATCACTCCTTTAGCACTCCAACCCGGGAGCTTTATCCTGGGAGCATCAGCATCTCAGAGAAAACCACTTTGGATTTTTATTACACAAGTCTGTCTTTATATTTTGGAGCAAACTGAGTCACTTTATGTTTAACTATGTATGTACAGCTTTGGGGTTTTATAGACTCTCTGGATTATGAACCTGACTGCACTGCAGTTAGTGGTATGGAGCTGGTGTGATGGAATTGTAATGAAAATCTGGCAAATAAAACTTTACTGTAGAAATGATGGCTGAAAGCTTGTTTGAGGGGGGAAAAAAAGGAAGATGGGACAGGTTTACAGTGTGGCAGTGCCAGGCAGGAATTCAGTGGGTGGGATTATGCCTATTTCCACTGGTGGGAACAAACAGAATTTGACCTTTTACACGTTGTTCTGAAACCAGAGGTTATATTTTTATCTCAGGCAGCAGAATATGGGCACTTTTATTCTAAACTGGTATTTCTCTCACTGTGCTCTTGGAAATATTTTTGCCAGCAGTTTCACTAGTACCTTTTGGCTAAAAGCTAATGGTTACCCCTTTTCTTTATAAGATCCCCGTTATCTAATAACAGTTTTTAGAGGAATGGCCAGGAATATACCACACAGGCTCAAGGTTATCTCATGCTGGTTTTTGTGAACTTTTGATATGTTACAGCAAGTAACAAGTGCCTCATATTCAGTTCCACTGAGCCTTCACCAGGAGAATTCATTTAGAGTATATAAAAATGTGTTGAAATCTGGCTTGGCTCAAATATTACCTAAATTAAGTTAGATGGTTATCAGATGCTGAGTAAGTCCTCTCTCCCAAAATTAAGACCTATTCTCACTAACACCTACTGCATCTGAATAAAGTTACTTATGTAAGTTCATTCCTATCTGATAGGTCAATATTCTGTTAGATTATGTGCTTGGCATGCAGATGAATCCAGCAGATTAAAATAAAAATGCTATTAAAATGGCATTTTATTGCAATTTTTCTTAGGTTACAAAGTAGGCTCAGCCAACCTGCACCTAGAGGAGAAATCAGAATTTCCTCTCTGCCAGGCTGGGAGGCCCAGCTTTATAGATAGACTTGCTTTCAAATATCCACAATCAGAAAAAGCCTTTAATCACTGGGGTTTAGCCTTAAATTAGATTTTCATGCATGCCAATTAGAAGAACTTTGTTTTCTAAAGATACAATCTTTCCTATTTTGAAAGCTTGACAGTTCTAATTCTTTAAAATTATTGAAGCTGACACATCTCCTCAAGAACTGTTTAATCTGTCAGATACTTCATTCTTTTTATCATCTCTATAATTTAATGACGGAAAAAAAACCAAAAAAACCACCAAAAACCCAACCCAAACCCCTCTCACGATGAGTTTTGTTTTACCTTTCTGTAACTCGCCAATTATTACAAAGGCTTTTTGCTTGTGGTGGGCTTACTCATTTCTGTTTAGAAACAGAGAAAAGCTGATTGAAAATGCCCAGTAACCTAAATTCTGAATTATGATGGGGTGTAATTTTGTGGAATATTTTGTTTTTCAGTTAGTTTGGATGAACTGGCACAAAGTGCCAAGCTGTCGTCTGGGGAGGGCTGAATCTGGGCTGGCAGAAATGTCTTGGGTGGGCATCCCTTGGGCACTGGAGAGCTTGAGATGGGAGCATCCCTCTCCTGCCTCCTGACTCTGTGAGGGTCGGGGTGGCTCTGTCTGAGCTAGATCCTTGCTTTGGTATGGGATGAGTCCCATCTTCCTCACAAAGCACCCCAAAAGTGGTGGGATCTCAGCTGAGTGTGGTTGGAATAATAGCTGGGCATGCAGCAGCTGAATTTCAACATCAGCTCTGGAGTTCTGCTCAAATCAGGAAGCCATGCAGGGCATTAATCTCTGGGTTTAGTGGTGCTTTGCAGTCATGGGGCTGGAGGAGCTTCAGCCCAGCACTGGGATCTGCTGAGATTAAAGAAAAGTCATGAGTGGATGACACCAGCACCATTAGTTTTCTTTAGCACCTCAAGTGAAGCAGTTATGATTGGAGTGGGACTGAAGAAGAGGTGATGGAATTGGAGTGAGAGGAAGGGCAGCAGGGCTGGATGGAGCTGGGATGCTCAGGTGAGGACCTGCAGTGCCCAGGCTGTGCCAGATGCTCAGCACAGCCAGCAGCCTGTGTTTGTTATTCTGAGGAGGGACAGCAGCAGGATTTTATGCATTAACAAGCTAGATTCCTAATCAAAACCAAGCAACAGGTGCAAACGCTCACAATAAAAAGCATTTAATCTGTGGAGGTTTAATTTTTCTGATGCTCTTAATCCTCTGCATCTGCGTGTATAAAAGCAGGTAAATATCCCATTGTAAATGATTGATGTGAAAATACAAACAAAAGCAAATGTGATGCGTGACTTAAAATGCCTTTGGAGTGATTTTAGAAGTACTCTCTGGTTGCCTCCAGGCACTGCAAAGCACTGGTGTGGAGTTTTTCTCTCTGCCTGTGGGACAGCCACGCTGTGCTGCAGCTGCTGATTTCCAGGTGGTGGTGGCGGTGGTGTCACCTTCCAGGTGTCTGTGGGTCTGCTCCTGGTGCCAGGAGGAGTTGATCCTCAGGAGATGATCCCTGAGCTCCTCTCTGTCCTTCCTTGCTCACTGCAGCTTCTTACCCTGGGCGGCTGTGCCTCAGGGGTCCCCTCTCTGTCCTCACCTGCTGGCACAGCACTTCTGACAGACAGTGACAAGTGTGCATGTTAATGGTATCTTACAAAATTTATTGTTACTAAAATTCAATTCAGCCTGCTTCTTACTGTTTGACAGGAGGAGGGCAGTCAGTCTCTGAGCAGCTGCAGCTTCCTGGGAAGTCTGGGGGGGCAGATAAGCAATCTGCAGTACCAGGGGGGAAGCTGCCAGCCTCGGGCTCCATTGCCCAGCTGGGAGAAAAGGGGAGCTGGGGATATTTGACTTTTATTTCCCCCTCCCCAGTATGAGTGCTTGATACAACAACTGACAGTGTACTGATATGGTGGGACTCACATGATGAAACCCAAAGCTGACGTGGAGTCCAGGGAGCAGCAGAGCAGGGGCATCCAGGCAGTGTGGTTTGGTGCTGGATCCCAGTTTGTGGTGCTGGGGTCCCTGCAGCCTCCGTGTGTCCCATCCTGACCCTCCCCTCTCCCTGGCCACCTTGGATCTCCTGAGCATGAATCCTTCTGGTGGGGCAGGAGAGCTGCCAAAAACCCAGCACTTGTGAGGAATTCAGTACAAGCTCCAGAGTGAAAACAACAGGAAGATTTGAAGTAATGTAGCTGTAAATCATTTAAGGCAAAAAAAGAGAAGCAAATGATGCCTTGCTTCCCATAACCCCCCGTGACAGGAGGTGCTTTTTACTGCTCTGGTGTGATGAGGAGAAAGCAGTTCAGGGGCTGCTAATGGAGTTCTGTTTGTGCTGTGTCTTCCACAGAGGGTTTTGTTGTTGTTGTGGTTTTTTTTTTTTGTTTTTTTTTTTTTGGGGGGGGGGGGATAATTTGCTAGATTCTGTTCTCATTGTTTGCAAGTGGAGAAAAATGAGATTCTGAGGCTTACATTGGGTCTTCTGCTGCAGGGAAGAGGAACTGTAATAGCAGGTGAGGAATGAGTGTCTTCTTCCCAGCTCCTGTTGCAGGTTAATGCAGGGAGCTCTGTCCCTGCTGGCACAGGGGGCAGGGACACCTCTGCTAGCTGTACCCCTTGCTCAGGGTGCCTGGCACTGCTCATCAGGACAATTCCTGCTCACAACATCCTGGTGCTGTCAGGTGCATGCCCAGTGTGGAGATTTTCAGTGGGATATTTTCAGTGTCATCGTCCTCCCAGCACAAATGCAATTCCTGCATTGGGTTATTCCCCCCCCCAGGACATCTCTCAGCCTGCACTTAGGTGTAAGCTGCTTTTGGAGAGTGCTTTGGTCAGCCGTAGAAGGCTTCATCCACATCAGTGGGTATGACAAATACTGATGTCAGGTGACAGCACCGGGGCAGGCGGTGTGACATTGTGCTTTATCCAATTTTTCAGCCTGGATTGCATTAAACCCCACAAGGACTGACAGCTTCTGTGGAGGAAAAACATGAAGCTCAGGTAGAGCATCACCAGACCCTGAGGGCTGAGGGGCTTTGCTGCTTCCTGGGTGTCCCTAGGGCCAGGTTGTGTCCTGAATCTCTGCTTAGCACATCCCTGCTTGTTCCCTGCCCTGGCCCTCTCCATGCAGGCTCCTGCTCCTCTCCAGCACCACCTGGCATGGAGCCATTCCTCCTTCTGTCCAAATCCATCCTCCCCCCTGGCATGAGCATCACCTCCGGGCCAGGCTGGGGCAAATCCTGGCTCCAGGCACCTCTCCACCTGCCCTGAAGCTGTGAAGTCTTTCCTGGTGGCAGCACAGGGCTGGCTGATGGCATTTGGCCCTTGTGCAGGGAGCTGATGAGCACTCGCTTGATTGCTCTCCTGGACTGTGTTTGTTTGTAGTGAACAAAAGAAAATGAATGTTTGTAGTGTAGTGAGAGAAAATGAAACTGTTACAACACTCTTGTTATCCTGTTTAAGTAGTTGTTGTTACCCAGAGCAGGAGTAACCAGACTGTTGTTCCTGCTGTGACTTTCATCCGTGCAAGAAGGCAGGGAGTACGGTGATTAAATGTGGGTGTAAAGTCAGAGGAGGTTAGGTGTAAAGTCAGAGGGTTAGGTGTCAAGGTAAAGAAGCAGAGCACACACACAGAAGCCTTGTCAGAAGGAAGAGAGGAGGTTGTAAAGGCTGATATACATTATCTTGCCAAATAAAAAGGCAGATCATCTGTAATTTGTTATTTACAGTTCAGCACTGTGAAATCAATTACTGAGATGCAATTTAATTAAGACAGGTTAATGCTTAATCTAAGACACTAAACCCATAACACGTAATTTCAGTTTACTGATCATTGTGATGCTAATGGCTATTTGACATCTGTTCACTGAAATTGGGCAATATGTTTTGGTGCCAATTTACTCAGTAATTCCCTTCCCCCTCCCCAGATCACTATGAAGTGTTCTCCATCACAGTGAAGGATTGAGCACTGGTTATGGAGAGGACATTTCCTTGTTTAATTCTTGCTGCTGCTGCTAATGCTTGGGATAAATCTGGCCTGGGATACAGTTAAGCTTTTTATACATTTACATTTAGTAATTTTTCGTATCAGAGAGCTGAGTGCTTCCCCCAGCTGTGTCATTGACCTGTTAGGTGACTTTGGTAAGTTTTTGGGCTCGTAAGTTATTTGGTAAAAACGTTCAGCTGTGAGCCAAGTTGTCTTTGTTCTTCAGATGATGTTAACTCTGTGAAGGAGTTCTTGCATCTGGTGGGAGGCTGAGGAACTGTTTGCTCTCCACTTCATTGTTATTCTGCTTTTGTTTGTCATCATCCTGAGGTAGCTGTCCTTTAATAGAAACGGGAGTGAGGAAGAAGGTGGGAAGTCTAAGTATAGCAGTGCTAGGGTGGGGAGAGCTGAAGGGAGAACAAGCTGTCACCTAAAGGGCACTTTGGGGGAAGGATGTTGTGATTATCTCTGCACTTTTGCACCAGCTCAGTCCCAAGGGCCCACTCTGAGAATGTAAGAGATGCCCAAAAAGCTGCTTGGGTGAGGCCAAGGGTCACCCCAGCTGCATGAGGGGCTTGGGGCACTGCACCAGTCCCCCCAGTCCCCCCAGCATAGCAGCCCCATACAGCCCATGTCAGCCCAGGGGTCCTGCTGCCATTCTCTGCTGCCTCCTAGCAAAAAGGAGAGGGGTGTAACCCCCAAACTGATGAAGGGCTCTGGATCAGAAACCTTTTCCAGCCAGGCTGAGCACTCCGAAGTCTTTAACACTTAAAAAGATGTGGGCTTCCTAAAGCTCAGGTGAGCCTGCACAACTGATGCTGGGGTGATTTCAGGTCTCTGCCAGCCACCTGGGGGGCAAACACACAACTCTGTGCACAAACTCTGCCCACACCTCCCATTTTGCCACCCTGTAGATGAGTTTGAACTGGGATGGGCATCTGGGGACAGTGACCTCTTGGGCCACCATGGCAGGAGTCACTGGAGCTCCTGGGTCAGAACCTTTGGGCTGGGGAGGGCTCTGCCTGCTCCAGCACAGCTTCCCATCCCAAACCTGGGTTCTGGCTCCCAGCAGCTCTGCAGCTTTCCTGTCAGGGGGATGGTAAAGGCACTTCCCTGGCTTTTGAAATACAGGACCCTGCAGTGTCTGGAGTTTTCCTCTCAAAGAGATGCTTATTGAATTTCGTCCTAAGTCTTTGCAAATATTTTGTTGCAAAAAGAGCAAATTGATCTGAGCACTTTCCTAGACTTCTCCTTTCTTCCCCTTGGGACACTGCTGAAGAAAAACTCAAACATGGTCCTCAGGAAAAGTACTTTTTGTGTGTGCAGTCAGTTATTTCTGAACCAAGCAGTGTGTAAACTTTATGTGTAAAGAAACCTACTAAGTAAACTTAAACCCACTCCTTTTTTTTTTTTTTCCTTTTTTTTTTCCTTTTTTTTTCTTTTTTTTTTTCCTTTTTTTTTTTTTCCTTTTTTTTTCCTTTTTTTTTTCCTTTTTTTTTCCTTTTTTTTTTCCTTTTTTTTTCCTTTTTTTTTTCCTTTTTTTTTTTCCTTTTTTTTTTTCCTTTTTTTTTCCTTTTTTTTTTTCCTTTTTTTTTTCCTTTTTTTTTTCCTTTTTTTTTTCCTTTTTTTTTTTCCTTTTTTTTTTTTCCTTTTTTTTTTTTCCTTTTTTTTTTCCTTTTTTTTTTCCTTTTTTTTTTCCTTTTTTTTTTTCCTTTTTTTTTTTCCTTTTTTTTTTTCCTTTTTTTTTTTCCTTTTTTTTTTTCCTTTTTTTTTTCCAAAAGGAGAAGTAAAGTATTAAGAGAAATCTGACTGCTGAGAGCTGAATTTCAGGTGATGATGGCAGGAAACCATGGAATGACTGGGCTTGTTTTCTAGTTCTAGGGGGAAAACCTGACTGGGGCTGGTGGAGGTGAATGAATTTCATTTCCATGAAAATTTAAAGTTTTAACAAGCAGTAGCAGGATGTTCACTGGGATATACTTGCAGTTTGTTGGCTCTACAGTGATGTGGAACACTTAGAAATAGGGATAAAATATCAGTGCATGACTATCAATTTTTCCAGACTCTTAGGGTGGATCTTACCACAGACCTGACCAAGAATCTTACCTCTGGGAGAAAGTGGACAAGATCAGCATTATCCAAAGGTGGTTTTACTTTTGTCTTGCTTGTTCAGAAAACTTTTTCAAAGCTAGAAAGATTTCATTGTCTTTTCCCACTACCAGTATGATTTAATACGTGTAAGAGTGGATATTCATTCAAACGTAAGAATAATGAAATGTCTTCAAGGTAGAAAGATGACAGAGCTGAGATTTGGGAGGCTTTTGCCTGCTGCTGTGTGTAAGGCTTCTGCACAATCCTAATAATATTTTCTTTGGTCAGAACCATCCCATTTCATTTAATTATCTTCTGCTGAACAGGGATCCAAACTACTGCTGTTATTTAAGGGCCTTGTATTACAAAAATCAGTCCTTTGTTTATGGGCATAAGTTGTGTGTGGTTTTTAGAGTTAAAACTGTAGGTGCAGCAGAACCCCAGGAGTCAGGCTGACAAACTGGGCTGAGGTGACCAGGTCAATACCTCCCTTCCCTCAGCCCAGGGTAACTCCTTTGTCTCCTCAGACCCAACAGAATTATCTTTTATTCGTGATCATGGAACCATGGCTGTCTGTGTGAGAGGAGACTTGGCACTGGATCTCTCTCTGGCTTCAGAAAGTTTTTATACTGTAATTTCAGAACTGGCATGTGTAATTACACCACAAAAGAAGGTAATATTTGAAAGAGACTTCAATTGCTCTTTCCACGATAGAAATATATATTGTATTGCATTCAGAAAACATTCCAAGGGTAAAGGATCAAGTTATATTTGATTTTCTCATTCTCTATAATAATAATTTTTGTCTTGCAAAGCTACAGCTTTGAAGTGCAACACATAAAAATTCTGCAATACCAGCAACTGTTTCTCCTTAGTTATTTTCCAAGTGATTTGAGTTCATCAATGGCATTAACTATATGGAGGCCTAACAAGTTGTAATTAATGCATTCAGACATTTTCTTTTGTGACAGGCTACAATGTGAGTGACAGCATGAAGGGAAAAAGCAGAATAAAATTGGATGCTTGAAGAGATTATCATAACATAAAAACTGACAACTGTTTGGCTCATGAATAACATATTGTATTACATTGAAAAGGAAGGACAAAAAGCTATTTCACAAAAAAACCCCAACCCAACAACAAACCAACCCGTGGCTTAGAAATTTTTTGAGGAGGGGAGAGATTTTCAAAAGCCCTTTTTAATATTGGACAGATTTGAATATTAAAGCTCAGAGATAGTTTATCCCATGGCACAGTGTGTGTAAAGTGGAACACGTGTGTACATGCTAGAATGAGATCTTCTGGAAGGAGTGGAGGATTTGCTGTGTGCCCTTGGTCTGAGCGTGGCAGTGTCCCCTGGGCAGGCTGTGAGGGATGGTGACAATCAGTCCCTGGAGAGGGGCAGGGGGCCTGGCAGCAGCTCTGGAGGAGGCTGGTTCAGGTTTTGGAAGCTGGGATTCCTCCTTAAGATGCATTGCATAACTACAGAGCAGTGCCAGCTGCCTTTCCTGCACCCTGCCATCCATCCACCACAAGGTCATCCCTACTCTTGCCCCTTCGTGTTTATTTCTGAGCCAATAAAATTCCCATTTGCTCCGGTACATTTTGTAATCCACAGCTTTCAGAGCAGAGATTGATTATCTGTATTCCTAGATAAAATCAAAGTGTAGTACTTAAAACAGATTTCCACTCAATTATTTCCCCCAGACAGCTCAAATGGTGCTTTGAAACCCAAGATTAGCTCAGTGGTGGCTGAGAGATACACATCACCATTCTCATTCTGGCCTTGATAAATTTCATTTTTAAAGCAATTTTAATACTGGCTCCACATGAAAGAATGGACTAATGTTTGGGATTCAGGCTGGAGTCTGTGCATGGTGTGTGATCCAGGTGAACTTCTGTCAGTCACAGGGAGCTCTTGCTCTCAGAACTTGCCCTCTCCTGCTGCAGCAGGACTGAACCAGAGCCTCTGCTGCTGCAAATTAATAACTTCATTTGCTGGGGAGGTCAGCTGGTTTTTTTTCTTTTCCCTTTTTAAACACTTCTCAGCATGATCAGTGATTCCAAAATACCTTTTCCTTGCCCAGTTCTATTTGAAACCAGGGCAACGTTGAGTGAGTTGCTGAGTCCTATGGAGACAGTTTCGTAACCCAGCAAATTGGGATGCGGGTCAGGGGAGAGACATCCTCGATCTTTATTGCTGATATCAAAGTGTAAATTGAAACTGTGGCAACAAAGTCCACTATCAGTTATAACAAATTGCAATCGTATGCCATGGGATGGGTTCATAGCTCACAAACAGATCACGGGCAGTAGATTAGACAAATAATTGGAAAAGAAACCTAGAGGCAGATCCTCCATCCAGCTGCAGTCAGTTCCCTACAGTTCCTCTGCACTTTCAGGGAGGCTGCTGTAGCTATTCCCATTTTCAAGCACAACTGAAATTAGAAGAGTGTGAAAATGAACATGATGGAATCAAAAGAGCTGCTATAGTGCATGTCATCACCAACTCCACCCTGAAAGGCATTATAATACAGTATGATGACATGTCTCCTCCTGTAATTTTTTTCATCTTGAATTTTGGTCCATTTCTTTTTTTCCTCAGAGTGCCATAATACAGGTTAAAGCGCAGGCTAAAAAGCAGCATGTGGAATAACTGCATAATTTTGCAGTCTTGGGCTAAAGCAGTTGCATCTGTAACTCATTTAACGGATGCTTTACCACTTTTTTTCCTTTTACCATATCCCATTTGAAACTCAATAAAGGTAAACTTAAAAGGTCTGTATATCACGGAGGATTCAGCTCCCTGCAGCCGAACCCATGCTCCCTGGAGTGCTGGCTACGAGCAGAGTTATATTAACCTGGTGGTAGAAGTAAAACCAAACCTTTGGCAGTGTTTGCATTTGCACCCTTGGGACAAATGCTGAAGGAGTGACTTGCTCCAGCCTTTCATCCCTTTTGGGTGAACAGCACCGGCGTACCTCGAAAATCCCCAGTTTCTAATGGGCTCTTTGAAGTCTCCCATTAAAACCCAGGAGAGAGGGGAGCACCCAGCACTGGGTTCTGGTTCTGTGCAGAGCAGGGGGGTTCCCTGCCTGCAGCCACTGGTACATTTTGTAATGTTCAGAGCTGCATCTGCACTGCCAGCAGAGCCACCTGGGCAGTGCTGCTCAGCTCAGCTCAGCACAGCCAGACCTGGTGACTTCATGCAGGGCAAATTCTTTGGGCTGTGTCTGTTTGTGTTGCTCTCCCAAGGGCTTTGGCAGGTTAAAAGGGTTTTATGAATCACTGCAATGAATGAAGCTTAATGATGTCTGAGGGTCAAATAATTGCACTAATGCAAGTAGTATGAAAGGTCTGTAAAGCCAAATACAATTCCTTTGTACAGCTGGAGGAAACAATATCTAAGTGTAGCTGCTGTAGTGCCCAGTGCTTATCGGTTACTGGGACCACTCTGTGTCTGCTCCAGGCTGAAAATACTGAAATAACCTGGGAGGCAAAGAATGAACATATTTGTTCTGCTTCTCTTGTAATCTATTACCTAAATACAGCAAGGGCAGGAGTGACCAACATCTGGAGTCCTAATTCCAGCTGGGATTTCATGTCTTCGCTCTCCCAGGCTTGATCTCACCTCTAGTCTTCTGATGCCAGTGACCACTGTGGGCATGGTTCCTGTCAGGATCCGCTCTCAGTTCTGATGCTTCAAAACCAAACACTTCTCTATTTTCTTAATTCTACACTTTATATATTCATATAAATATAGGCCCTGGGAGCCTGACAGATCTTGATAACTTACAGATTTTGTTTAGTCAGATTTCTGAAGTACAAATAAGTCTTCTCCAGCTCTTTCACCTGTGACAGCACACACAGATAGCTCTGTTTGAGGCAACCTCTTTAGCACATCTTTCTTCACAATATTCTGCACTCTCAGCAAGCTAAGACACCTTTTCTTAACAGACAGACTTTATGCAATGCTTACTTTTTCTCTGCTATGGCTTAACTTCACTGGCATGGCTTAACATTGAAACCAAATGAAAGAAAATCCAGTAAAGATAAATGAGATGTCTTTAGAGGATCCAAAAAGAAATACAGTAGTCAGCAATGAATTTGAAAATACAGTGTGTTGAGGAACCTGAGGATATTGGTTTCTTTTATGAGGTTAGATCTATTCACAAAGGCTTAGAAGCATTTACAGTAATGAATTGCTTGAGGAGCAACACGTGGGCTGTCATGACCATGATTCTCTCCATGTTCCTGTCTAGCCACAGAAGTATTCTGAACTGGATGCATAAAATAGTAGTTTGAAAACACTCCAGCTTCCTGAAGGAACCTGCATGAGAACATGCTTAAGGTGTTTTTGCAACAACTGAATCTCTTTATCTCTTCCAGGTGTCCTGGTGCTGGTGAGGACCAGGGGTTGCTACTGTTCCTGAGGGACAGGTAAGGTGCTTGTACTACTTATTCAAAACAGGTTACCAGTAGTTGGATTAGCAGTTGTACATTGCCCAGGAATGGCCTTCTTCAGATTTTAAAGGCATTAATTCCAGAATTTGGGTTGCCAGGGTTGGCTTTGGTTTGAGTGCTCAGACTTCCTTACAGCAAGGCTGTGTACAGGTGAAGAACCAAAGAGCTGGTTTTGCTTCCTTACTGGATAACTGAAGCTCTGAAAACAAATGTCTGATAAATCACAGGTGTAGAAAACAATAAGGACAAACAGACATTTGACTGAGTGTCTGTAGCTGGTATACCTATGAGTTAAAGCAAGGAGGTTTCTCATCCTAAGATCACTCCTATGACCATTTGGTGGCATTGTTCCCATCACTTGGCTGGTGACATCCATCCTTCCTCAGCACAAGCCATCTGCATGCACATCTGAACCAGTGGAGAGGAAGGAGCTGCTTGGTAGGGCCATGGGCACACAGGGATTTCCAGAGCTTCTTTAAATACCCAGGTACAGCACTGCTGAGCTCCTGGTCATTTTGTCATTCTTGGGTTCTGCTGTCCTTTTTGGTGTGAAGGCTGAGAGACACTGAGAACCTGTTTCACCCCAGCTTCACTAAATATCAAACTCTTCTTATCTGCACACGCAACGTCAGAATTTTTTGTTGGGCATTCAGTGATTGTTTTAAGTTGTCTGCACCCGTACGTGGCTTATTCAAAGAGGAATATTTCAGATTTCAAGGTCAGCTGCTCTTGGTGCAGACTGTGTGTGACAGATCAGGAATGAGTCCCAGCACTCAGGGTACCACCAGGTTTACTCTCATATGCCATGTGCTCTGAACAGCTTGCTCCCTGCATGCTATTTTATAATTTTCTGTCCAAACTCTGTATAAATACCCCAAATACTAGGACTTCATCCTTACTTTAGAAGCCTGTTCTGCAATATCTGTTTAATAAGATTTGTGCTTGAGCTGTCATTTCTGATTACGAGTCACCCCTAGTTTGTATTGCTTCCTTCCCAGTGGTCAACAGTACAGATGTCTGTGTGAATCTTAATGCATTTCCTTTTTCTCCTTATGTATAAATGTCTGAAAACCGATCAAACAAGCGTCCTGCTTTGATTGTATACTTTACTTCTGCCAAAAGGTTCAAATGTAATAAAATAAAATGTTGACTGAGCATAAATGCATATTTTCCAGGAGAAACAGGCACATTTAACTTGGTTTGAAACATGGATGAAAACTCTTATTTTTGAAATATTCTATATCTGTAACTCCTCCCTTGATGATTGTTATTTAAAGATTTTGTTCTGGGTTATTGCTGCACTTACATCACGGAGTCATTTTACAACAATGCAGGGATCAGTAGCCTAATTACAAATTGGTGGTTTAAGGCAAATGCAATGGAAGGAATATTTTCTTACCCAGAGTCTGCTCAGTTTCAGGTATGGCAATGACCTGGTGGCAAAATTAGGGGGGAATTTCACAAATACAAGGCTGTGTACTGAGCTTGTCTTTTGGACTGATGAAACCTTTGCTTCTCGGGTCTCTCACAATCTCAGTGCTGAGGCTGTCACTGCTCAGCCTCCCAGGCCTGGTGACAGTCCCCTCGGTGCTCAGGAGGATGCAGGATGGGTGCAGGCAGGGGCTGAGGAGGTGCTGGGTGCCTGCCCTGGCCATGCTCATCATGCCAGGACTGGGATCCCTGCCCTTGGTGGGAGCAGGGAGGGAAAACTGCAGCTTTGCAGCCATAGAGCAGGACCTCGGGCTCCCTGCTGCAACTTCTGCATTGGAACCCAGTGAAAAATCACCAATACAAATCCCAACTTCCTTGTGGTCACAGGCTGCAGGGGCAGCACGTGAGGTGCTGAGGATTTATTGCTGCTGTACACAGCTTTTCAGAGGTGTCTGCCTAGACTGGAAGAGTGAAAAGGGATGCTGGTATAAAATATTACAGGGTGTTATTTTTACACTTTATTCTCAAGCAGAAGATGTGATAGGTATTGTTCAGCCTGAGCCCTTTGATGCATGCTATTGTTAACATTAATTTTAAATCCTTTCAAGAAAACCTTCAAAATGCCTATTAGAATGTTTAATTGCAAGGTGCTTTTTCTTCTTCTCTTCCTTCACCACTCTCAAGTATGTTCTGCTTTAGCTCAGAGCATGAAGCACTTGTGACTGACATCCCATGCAGGGAAGGGAGATCAAAGACTGCAAGAGGGTAACAGCAGCAAATCAGTCAGAGCCCTGAGTTTGGGAGGTTAACTTTTGTTTATTAGAGGATTTGTAGGACTTGGAAAAGAAACTGACTGCTTGTAATTCAGAATTAGTGCCTGAAAGCTTCAAGTCATCTTTATTGATCTTGGTTGCTGCTCTCAGCATACCAGCAGAGGGGGAAGGAGCAGAAATATTTACTGGCATCTAACCTGAAGGAGATCCTCTGAGCTACAAAGGGTGTTTAACTGCCTTCCTGGCACTGAATTTTAATGGAAAATAAACACTGGGCCATTCTTTGGGGCTTTCAGATTCTCCCCTCGTACATTTATCCTGGTTTTCCCCTTCCCACAGTCACTGTTAGGACAGAACCAGGAGCTCCTTTAGGACTTGAAAATCTGAAGGAGTGGTACAAAAGCAGAGGCACTTGACAAGAACTGAAGATGAAGGCAAAGCACAGGCATGTAATGGTAAAATGAAAAGCCTAAGGCAGTAAGTGTGTTTCATTTAGTAAGCGAGATAAAAAACAGGAGGAAGAAGTGCTCCAAATAAATTAGAAATAATAAGATAGGAGAGGAAATACTAATAGGACATCTAGTACTGGCCAGAGAAGTGGCTATATACAGGAGTGTCTGAAATGCCCTGAAAACCTGGTTAGTTTTTACCAGTGAATAGAATAAGGGCCAAAGAAAGACCAAACAGACAAGAGTTTGTTTGGAACTGTTGGATATGTTGGGGCACAGGATCTGAGGAAATTAATCTTAGAATGAGAATTAATCAAAACTGTTTTTGAACAAGGAGCAATAATTTTAAACATCTTGTGGAGCTTAGGGGAGGTCACAGAACTATCAAAATGCAAATACAGATCCTAAATACAAAAGGAAGAAATGCAGTGTATTATCGATTGAAAAGCCTAACGAGTTCTTGGAAAGGCTCTGAAATTAATTAAAGAAAAAAAATCAATCCATGATGTTTGGAAGAGGTGACTGGAATCGAAACCAAAGAACAGTCATGGATTTGTCAGAGGTGTGTCAGGGGGGTCTGATGAGCTGACTTGGCAGGGAAAGGGGAGCAAGTAGTTAAGGTCTCCATTGGGTTTTGTACCTGCAGGAGCTGGGGAGGTGTGTGCAGGGGCAAGGGGCAGGCAGAGCTGTCGGGGTGTGGGGCAGCAGCTGGGGCTGTGCTGGCAGAGCTGCTCCAGGGACAACCCCACGGGACCTGCCCGGTGCTCTGCCTGGCACAGGGAGTTGGACGGTGCAGAACTTGGAGCCTTTGCAGATGGCAAGGAGCAGGGGAGACTCTGGATGGCAGAATTGAAATAAAAATGATTTGAAAATCTGAGGAGCTGTTTCTGGAAACCCCGGGTTTAAATGCAGTGAAGCAGTGGGGGGGAAGGAGAGGATTGGGAAGGGCTGACAGGGTCCGGGGGGTTTGGAGTGGCTGACACGTTAAGCAAGAGAAAAAAGTGCAAAGCTCTTGTCAAGGAGGGAAACTCCATGTGGAGAGTGTTACCAAAAGGGGAGAGGGGAGCTGGACACTTGTCTGACTCTCCTGTGGCACCTCCAGCCTGGCTGTGCTCCCAACAGGGAGATGGCTTCTGCTTTGGAGCCTGAGGGCTTTAACTGCTGAGAATTCCTGACCAGGAGAGGTGTGCTTACCACCACTGGAAAGTTCATGACAAAGATGTGTTTTACAAAATGATAACTCAATTAGCTCCAGGCAGATGTGCTGTGTGTGTCATGTGCAGCATCCAAACAGGGGAAGTGCCCCCAAACAAAACCAACAAACCACAAGCAGAGACAAAGGATTAGTAAAAAGCTAGCTAGTAAAATGTCTTGGTTAACTTTAACCTGCTGTAACTAACGATCCATGACAACTTTAACCTCTCTGTGTCTGCAGCTTTGCTCCAGCTCAAAGCAAAGCCAGCCTCCATTGCTGGGAACACAATGTACAACAACCAGCACCAGAAATTAGCATCTTGGCAGGGTGATATGAATCCATCCAGAAAATAAAAGGGGTGTCGTTTGCACCATCTGCTGCACATGAATCAGGAGAGAGGAGAACAGCTGAAAGCTGGAGATGTCAATATTGAAAATGCTACTGGGAGGCAAGATGGGGGCCAAGCAAACAGAGGGGGCAGCAGCAGACGTCAGCAGGCACCACCAGGAATGTTTCCCTTCTCATTTGCCTTTCATCCCTCCCAGAGTCAGAACTGAGAGGTGGGCTGTGGAGGTGTGAGTGTGAAGGTTCCTGCAGGGTGAGCTCCTGGGGGCTGTGGTGGGGCAGATCTGTGCCCCCCGGGCAGGGATGCTGAGTCTGATGGGATGTGGGGTGACATGGGGTGAGGTGGCACAGTGTGCAGTGCCATCCTGCCAGGCTGCCCAGTCACCTTGACCAGGCACACATTGCCATCTTGGCTCCCAAAAGCTTCCCTAGCTAAGCTGGTTAGAAATCTCTCTGCTTCCAGCCCAGATGTACTAAAGGCTAATTTCTGTTTACCCTTCTCAGACAGTGTTGTTGCAGGATTCTTCTCTCATCCCCGGGCTCATCCCTCTTCTCTTTGCAAAGAACAAACATTCCCCTGAGCCACCTTTTCTCTGGCTAAAGGAGCAGAGTCACATCACACCTGTAAGGTCCTGGGCAGGACTCTGTCAGTCTTATTTACATGAAACAAAACTGTACTGCACAGCTGGATCTTTTGGTGTTAATGGGACATTCTGAGGGAGAAGAAACTAACTTTGGAGTCTGCTCCAAAGCCCCAAAGTCAACAGGAATGTTATTTTTGAGTCATTGTGTGGATGGTGATGGGAGGAGCTGCCCAACGAGCATCCAACGAGATCCCCACATCCCTACTGCCCCCCACGCTGCATCCCGAGGGAGAAGGCATTGCAGGGGCAGGAATGGGCCAACCTGCTGCCTCTGGAGTAAAATGAGTTACACCAACACTCCTGTCTTTCGTTTTCAATTAACTGCCTCTCACACAGGTGAACTCGCCTCTGATGGAAAGCAAGTGAGACAAATGGTAGCTGGAAGTTGGTGTCATTTTTTTACTGGTTCACTGAACCATTTAAAAACAAGTATTGACTTCTACATTATCATAAATGGTTATGTACAGGGGAGGAGCCAGGCTGTGGGGTGGGATGATTAATTGGGAAAGCTGGGACTGCTTCAGATTGGAACTTGATACCATTAGAATATTTGCTTATATTGGCTGAGAATGGGTAAACATAAATCGGCCTTCTGTACATCTGGGCTGGAATATTTATTTGTATGTTATGTTGCACTGCTACTATAATTCTTGTTCATAGCCTCTTCCTGAGGAAAGCAACAGCATCAGGAGATGCACACCATGAGATCCAGCTGCTACAGACCTGTGGTACCAGGGAGCTCTGGCAACAGTTCTGGCATCTGCTGGTAGCTCACAGCCCAGGGAAACTCTGTGAAAATACATCCCCCCCCACTGCCTGGGCTTCAGCTACTCCTGCTCCACCATTTCCAGTTCTTTGGGCATCTGAGAAAAGTCAGAACCATGAGCTAGTCTCCTGTGCCTTTAAAATGACTGATATTCTCATCAAGAATGAGAACATTAATTCACAATTCAGTTTTATACCTTTTCTTTCAACTCTGTACTTGGCATTACGTTTATTTCCCCAGTTCTAGACCTTTAGATTACACTTTGGTATTAAATTAAGCTGCATAGTGTATGTGTAAAATACAGATGTCCTGGTTTGGGCTTTCAGCTTAGCTTTCAGCTAAGTCTCTTGTAAGTAGTTGCACTTGCTGAAAGCAAAAGTACAAACTGGAAAATCACCTTTATACTGTCCCAAACCAGGACAACAGAAAAGGTGAAAAGAGAGAGGCAGATGCCAGTGTGACCCCAGCTATAACTGGCAGCAGGAACATTGCTCATTTGTGCCTTTTGAAACATCTTAGGTTAAGCTGAATGCTTAGATATATTTTTATGGACTTGATTTTTAAAATGGGTTCACTTAGAAACTGTTACATTTAATTTTTTCCCATGAATTCTTTTTATTCGTATTTCCCGTGTTTTAAAACTTGATGGCTTACTCAAAAAAAAAAAAACAAAAAACCAAAAAACAACCACTGATGTTATGGAAATAATGAACACTGCAAAACCCCTAAGTAGAATTTTTAAAACTGTAAATTTTATTATCAAAATGACTGATATTGCTATTTGTTTTAATTCCCTATCCACTGCTACTGAAAGTACAGTGAGAAATAAAGGGGAAGAGGGGGGCACCCTAATACTTTCTTTAGCAACAGATACATTACAGGGTGTTGTAAAACTGTGCTAATTTTTCATGGGGAGAAGGTTGCACTGTGCAGGTTCTGCAATTTCAGTTCATTACTTATGCAAAGTCCCCACCATCCCAAAGACTTGATGATTGCTATTATTGGGACACTAATGTTTCTGTCAAATCTCAGTTTACTCACTTTCAAAATCCAATTTGGGATTAGCATAGATGTTTCCTTGTCTTTGATTGAAAGTGACAATTCATGTGAAAATTGGTCTCAAAACTCTGGAGCTGTGAATGTGATCTCACACCACTCTAGGCTTGATAGAAATCGACACCGATGAGGAGAAAGTCAGCAGGCTGATTTCTAAAAGAGAAAGCAATTAATCTGCAGTTTTACCTGCCTGCCAGCTTAACCTGTGTCCTGTCACCCAGCTGCAATGGGGTGGTGGGCAGCCACACTTCCACATTAAATACTGGGGGTGTTACACAAGGTTGGGGTTGCTGCTGTTGCAGAATATTGGACTTTTCCTGCACTGCTTCACTGCTCTCAGGTTCTGCAGTGGCTGCAGCTGTGTTCTCAGGCAGGTTTCTGTGAGAGGCAGGAGCCTGGGAGGGAGAGATGAAGGGGGGGGAATTTCAGGGATCTGGTGCTGGGATGGAGGAGGTGGGGTGACCCCAGGGGCACTTCTCCAGCAGCTGGGTGCAGGGTGAGCATGGGGCACATGGCACGAGGGACCCCCAGTGCCATATGGATGGCAAGGGGAGGGAGAGCTTCCTGCTCCATTTCTTGTCATCAGTTGTCACTGCTGTCCCCTGTCACTAATCAGGTGGGGTTTATAATTAGGGTTGTCTCCAGCTGGCTGTTAGAGGGGGTTGAATCCTTTGACGTGCTGGGCAGTTTGTCACTAGTGAAGTGGGAGGTGTGGGACACACACACCAGTGGCAATGCAATGGATGCTCCCAGCAGCACCAGTGACTGCAGGGGTCAGCAAGGGCTGGGCTGGGTTCTTGGCAATGCAGCTCGTCAAAGTTGTCAGTGAGAAATCCAGGCTGGTGTTAGTGTTGTCTGACCTGACAGATATCCTCTTTCTTTGCCTCCCTGCTGTTCATAGGCACAGCAGGTCTTTCAGACAGCCAGAAATGGTGATGCCAGAGGCTCAGGACCATGCACCTTGCTGCCACCTATGAGCTGATGATGATAAGTAAATTATTTTTTTTTTTTTAAGGGGTAAAAAAAGCATTTTTCACTGGGATGATCTACAGGCATTTGTATTGGCAGAGCTTCTTCCAAGCAGTTTTTGAGAACCATATGTTCTCAGCATTTCTGCTCTTGGTATTGCCCAAGGCTGGAGCTTCATTTCCAGCCTCCTGCCAGGCAGTGTGGCATTACCACAAGTGGACAGGGATGGCAAATGTCACTTTTTGATCCATCTTGCAGAGCTCTCTGTGATTGTTACTAATAATCTGGGATTATCTTGTCCCAGAGGAGGTGCAAGGAGCATTGGGCAGCCAAGTGTCTAACTCAGCTTCCAGGCTTTGTCTGGTCCCCAGAAGTCAGGCCAAGAGTCCCCAGCTTGGCACAGGGACTGCTGTCATTGCAATTAGCACTTTATCTGCCCTGTTGATTCAGCTAAAACTCTGGCATAGGTGTCTGGACACTCTAATTTGCAAACAGATGCCTCCACCAGCTGCTTTCCCTGGGCAGATGCCTCCACCTTGGAGCAGCACTGGAGCTGGGACAGGGCAGCTGGGCACAGCCCCCAGCCAGGCACCACTCTTCAGTCTTGGATTTGAGTGAGTTCAGGTGAAATGAAGACTTGAGTCAGTTATTCCTTTCTGCCTTACAGATCTGTTTCCTTTGAAAAATTTACTTACATGTAATAAGACGTCGTATTTGTGTCTGGTGAATTTTCTAGTTGGTTATTTCTTCTCTTAAATCAGTTATATTTTTATCATCCAAACACAGCCATAAGCAGATCTTCACAACCTGAAGCATCCCTGCTTAGTGACATTTCTATGTGCAGACTAAAATCCCACTTCAGATATAAATGTATCTGCCTTGTAAAACCACCCTGAAGATTTTTTGCTAAGCATCATTTTCAAGTTTTGTAGCTGCAAACATGTTGCATTTAATCCCCTCCAGAATTTTCCAAGCAGACAGCTGCACAATAGTCACTGTGATGCAGTTTTGCATACTGGGAAATTATTACTATTTTTGCCTGTCTCTCTGCAAGGTTTTCTTTTACAGTCACTCTGAATAATCTCTGAAGTCTGTACTTTAAATAAGAGGTCATTCTGCTCTCCTGCCAACACAAACAGGAGTATGATTTGCATGTCTAAATAAAGAAATCTGTTATGCATAATAACTCCTGTCAAGCCATGCACTGCCTGCTCCCATTTTCCACTTGCAGTTGCGGGATAGATTTATTGAGGAATGGAGAGCTCAGCCCTGAAAGGCTGAATTTCATTTCACCATTTCACCAGCAGAACGTTCCTTTAGGCCAGGGTAAGTCTGGTGAAGGAAGCTGAGCATCTTCTCTAGAAATAACCCTGGAGTAGGAAGGAAGTCTTTCATGTGCCTGTTCCTTTGTGTCTTTCCAGATATTCAGGTATATTCACACAGTTTTGTTGTCTATCAGCCTCAAAACTGTGTAGTCATTAAAAATACAGGAGATAACCTCTGCTGCACTGTCTGCATGTGGAGAAGGAACTTTTGTAGGCTTCATTGTCATGCAGCATATGGTACTGTACAGGAAAAAAAAAAGGAGTATGAAGAAATTACCCAGTGAAACAGAAGAAATCCTTTTATTCCCATCAGTTTTGATTGAAGGTGGGAGGTAGTGGAAGCAACACAGTAAAAGCTAATTCAAAATATTGCTGCAGATGATAACTCCTGGCTTCATTTTTATGCAGAGGTAATATATTCCCATAAAATAAATAAATATTTCTAAAAGCTGAGCCTGGTTTATAGGCAGGCAGCAAATGCATCAGAGTGGAGGTCTGGCTGAGCTGAAAAGTCTGGAGGAAACTCCAGCAGATGGATTGTGCCTTTGTGAGGGAGCTGTGGTTGGGTTAAACTTTCATGAAAAATATCTATCTGTCAGGCACACACACACAAAAAATAAATTGTTAGGATGCAGAAATTCCCATTTATTCCACAAAGGCTGACTTTGGAGAAGGTTGCCCACAAGGTGCTGTGTCTGGCCTGACCCCCTCGGGGTGCAATGTCCATTTCCAAGGAGGCAAATCTGATATTCCTTGATATTCCTTCCTAAAGGGGTGGTTGGGCACTGATGGAGACACAAGGAATTTTCCATATTTCCTCTGTCGGTGCATGGAATTTGGCTGCAGTTGCTGCCTGGAGCAATGCCCAACCTCCAGGCAAGAGAGTAACAAATGGACCAACTGGGCTGTGCTGGGCAGGAGACCAGGGAGCTGGTTTGTCACTTCATCCTGGCAGGAGGGGCTGACAGTCCCTGTGAAGTGCTGGGTTGATTGGAATGAGCTGTAATCAGCCTGAATGCCTGAGAAACAGCTCTGGGGAAATTCCCCCGGGATTCTAGGTAACTAAGGAAAAGAGGAAGGGGATGAGGAAGGGATCCAGGCAGATGGAGTGGTGCTGGGAGCACTGGGAGCCACTGGGCAGCTGCAGTCTGGATCAGGAGGAGCAAATCCCTTGTTCATTGGCATGGGAATAGCAAGAGGCACCTTGGGGACACAGCCCCAGCTCTGTGCTGCTGGCTCTGTCCTTCTCCAGGCTCTGATCCCTCACCCAGGGCTCTGCAGCAGAGGAAACACAGCCTGGTAAAAGGGGTTTAATTTGAGCTATTGTTTCCCAGCAGCTGGAGCCTCCCCTGTGCCCAGGGATGTGTTTCTCTGGCAAGGTTTCTGTTGCTACAAGCCCCATCCTGCTCTGCTCTGAGATGCTCTCCAGCAAGGCAGAGGTGCCTGGTCTAGCAGTCAGCTCTGCACATCCCTTCCTGCCTCCCCCAGCAGAGCTGAGCTTTCTGCTTCCTCCTCAAAACTAGAATGCCCCTTGGTTACCTGCTGTACAGATGGCACACATTTAAAAGTTTTGTTTTATCTGTTTCAGATTGGATGGCACGGGACTAAATTGGTATAAATTAGTGAATCAGGAAATAAATTAAACATTAAAGCATCACCAGTGCTCTGTCATCTTTGTTTGAAAAAAACGTGGAATGAATGTTGTTGGGTTCTTTGGTAACAGTCCAAAATAAAAAGCCACATTTGCAAATACCAAATCCTTTTGCACTTCGCACGTAATTTGAAGATCTGAAAATGAAAGAATCCTTTGATTTGCAGAAAAGAGAGAGAAAATTACCAACAATAGTGAGTCTAATTTGAGTTACAGACTGGGCTCTGGTGCAGCTTTCCTTGGGCTTGCTGTTTTGTCAAATGCAGTTCCTACCTGCCAAAAACACTAGGAACATTTTCAAAAGACAAAAAAACCAAACAAACCACAAAGCAAATAGCAGTTGCTGATCTAATTAGTCACCAAGGGCAAAACTCTGGCAAAACTCACATCCGTTCTCAGCACAGGAGACTTTTTGAGGATCTCAGAGTCACAGAGTTAACTCCTTGTCACCTGCACTGTTTGTTCCAGAACTTTGTTTCTCGCTGGCTCGGATGTCTCTGGGTTGGATTCACACCCATCACCGGGTGTCTGAAGAATACTGAGAGATCACAGACATCAGTCAAATGTGAGTGATTGCACTGCCGAGTGCTGATCCTTTGGCATTTGCTCTTTTTACTGTTTCAAAGCTTTTCTTCTCCAATCTGTATCCCGTGCCAAGGGTGCAGCTGGGCACCCAGCACCAAGCAGAGCTGGGGAAGGGCTGGTGGCCCCTGGGTCCTGCCCTCTGTGGGCATGGGGAAGGGGCAGGAGACATTTGTAGCTGTGGTGTGGATGAGGGAGGGGGCTCTGCAGGACACCAGGGCACTTGGCTGTGGCTCCATCCCTGCCTGCCCGCACCCCTGTGCAGCATTCCCTTGTCTCCAGCTCCTTTCCAGTTGACTTGGAACACTGGCCACCATTCTGCCCCTGAGGGCTGGCCCTTCCCACAGCCAGGTGTTTGGAGTCTCAGCCGAGCTTCAAAAAGTCTTTAGCAGCATCTAGGAAAACGTTTAGAAAAATATGTGGTCTCCCCAAATGCCAGCAGACAGCCCTTGGGGAGAGGATTCCATTGTCCTGTCAAATGAGGTTGTGCTGATGAAAAGCCACGGTGGTGCTGAGCATCACAGCCCCTGCCCTGATACTGCTTTGACCTTTTGCTAAATTAGTGGTTGTCAATATTTCCTGAGTCAGCTGCATGTGCTTGGAGGCTCCATCACTGGCACCCCAGTGTCCTTAAACTTCTGGAGGAAAACAAAACCATAAAGAGCAAATCTCCTTTACCAGAGGTCTCAGCTATGATAATATTATTGCCTTAGAAATGGTAGCTGGAAGAATGACATGGCAGTAATGATCTTAAGGGAGATAACATCGGGCCAGACCTATGGGCTGCTTTCCTCTGGTTTCTATTTTTCCCCTTAATTAGCCAGGATGAAATACCATATTTGTCTCAACAGATCTGTTATTTTTTTCTCCATCACTCTGTATTGCCAGTGCTCTTCTCCACACTTTTTCTCATAAAAACATGGAAGTGTAGATGCCTTTCCCCAAAAGTCTGGTGCAGCAGGTCAGAGCTCCTCCTGGGGCTCCCTCATGCCCAGGTGCCATTTGGTGACATCCTGCAGGACTGCTGCTGAGGTTGCTGGGGAGTTGGCCCGGGCTGGTTTGCTGGGGCTGTTTCCCTGGGTGTTTGACACTCAGCTTTGTGTCCCAGCCACAGCAGGGTGAGGGGCTGGGGAGCTGAGCTGGGAGGGCTGGGTATGAACCCCCCCTTCCCTCACCCCCGGGTGCCCATCACCTCTAGCATCTCTCTGGGCTTCTCCAGGGGTCATTTTTCCCAAGCCCCAAGCCCCAGGCAGCACCGGGAGTGATGTCTGTGTGATCAGCACACCTCGGGATGACACCAGGGGACAGAGGGGTTTGTACCTGCAGGCAGAGCAGCCCAAGGCAGCAGCTGGTTGGTGTGACAGCCTGGCAGGGCTGGAGGTGTCAGGGTGCAGGAACACCTCCTGGCAATGATTATTGTGACAGGAGAGTGCACAGGGGGCATTGCCCCTGCTCAGCACCCCCGTGTCTCCCCTGGGGGCTGCAGGGCTGGAGCTGTCACAGCTGTCACAGCAGGACAGCCACCAAGCCCTCCAGTGCTCAGCAGAGTGTGCAGGCAGCATTACAGCCCCTGAGCCCAGCCTTCCCTGGGATGTGTACAGAGACACTCAGAGAAAGCTTTGGTGTGCCACTGGGCTTCCCAGTGATGTCTGTGTGGGGGGGGTAACAAAGTGTAATCACTGCCACGTGCACAAATGAAGTGAACCCCTGGTATCTGTCATAAATATGGAAAGATTTTGAAAGCTGCTAAATCCTAGGGGAGACTGTAAGTGTGTCCTGCTGGAACCTGTGCTCCATGGAGCTTGGGGATGTTCTGAGGAGGTTGTTACCCACAGAACTTCTGCTTCTGTGCACCTCCTTACACCCCTTGTGCATCCCCATGGAGCTCAACTCCAGCTAAGGAGACACTTTAGAAAAAGCCCACCTTGGTGTGATGGTCTGGGAGAGTGCTCAGCACCAAAGGTTTGCCACATGCCTGTGCTTTGCCTTCCATTAAAAACAAAACAAAAAACCCCAACATAGCAAAACAAAACAAAACAAAACAAAAAAGAAAAAACAAAGAAAAAAGAAAAAGCCAAACAATAAACAGGTAATCTGAACATTTTATTTTCAGCTGTCTCAGTTACCATTCCTAATTGCCAGCCCAGGAATCCCCAGGTGTCAGGAGCCCCTGGTACCCTGCAGGCTGCTGGGCAGAACCCCCAACCCCAGCAGGAGCAGGTGCCTCACTTCCCTCATCATTTCCCATTTCTGAGTGCTCAGACACAGGCCAGGACTCAGGCTGGAGGAGCACCAACAGCCACCAGGAAACAGGGGCTGGAAAAAAGAGAATTGTGTTAAATGCAGCTGGCAACGGGCACAGCAGGATCTGACTCCCACTAAAAACTTGTTCTCCCTCCCCCAGATACAGAGGGAGATAATCCCCACATTGCTGTTAAAACAAACCTTGCTGTAGTGAGCATGGGTGTCATTTAATTCCAGTAAATACCTGCATGGGTACAAAGGTTGTTTGGTATTTCAGCCGTGGCTCTTTAATATAAAAATGCTGGAATAGCCAGAAAATCATATTGTCGCTCCTTTTGCTGGCAGAGTGAGGATCTAATTAATCATGTCAGCAGTACTCCATAGCAACAACTGGTACAGAATGTGTTTTGCTTTAATGTGCAGACACTCAACCACTTTTAGGACCAAAAAAAAAAAAAAAAAAAAAAAAAAAAAATCAGATTTTGCATTGTTTTGGTGGAAAACATGTATTTTTTCATCCTTCTCCTGTGTGCATGAAAAATGTTCCTTTTTTCCTCACTATAGATTAGATTCATAACAGGCTGTTGGCTGCTTTCATGGTTACAATAATGAAGAATGAAAATTAAATTATCACAAAAATGTGGTTGCACTCTACTAGAAACTCCTGATCCATAGGAAAAAAAAGATTACTTCATTTTCCCACTTTTTGTCTGTGCTAGACAGGTAAAGAGAGAATCCGTTTTTGCCCTTTTAACTATTTCTTCCCAAGAGAATATGCAAAAGTAACACCTGTAACTCAGGAAATCATCCACCTGGGTGAGTGTGCAGGGACAATGCAGAGCCCCAGGCAGCCACTGTCACCTGCCTGGCCCCAGGGGACACTTCTCTGGGACATGTTGTAGGATTAAAATACAGGTAATATACCAGTGAAAAGTGTGCATTATAAACCAAGGTCACTAGGAGACTCATAACATTAATAATCCTTTCTGTTCAGAAGCAGCAATTCCTATATACATTTGAAATTCAGTAAAATGCTAAGAAAAGAAAACAAAAAACCCAACAACCCCATCAGTATCCAGATTGTCTGCTATTATGAAAACCATAAACCACCCCAGCTGGGCTCTTTCTGTATGAACCACAAGAGATTAACAAAAGCCAATTCCACTTGGGAACCTCTAGAATAACCTCAGAGGACCAAAGGGAATACTTGGAGCTGGAATTGCAGCCCAGTTATTATCTACAGCCTCTGGAAGCACCCACTGCAGCAAGGACAAGAGCTATAAGGAAACTAGAGACCTGTTTACAGGACTTCATTGGAGAATCTCCAGGGATTTTCTAAACACTAAAGCCCATCCTTGCTGCTGGGATACTATTTTTATTATTGTTATTATTTTTATTATTATTATTGTTTAGTTCAAAAGTCTTTGCCCTTGCCTTGCTGTCCCATTTCCTTCCTGCCCCTTGCTCCAGCAGCAGGTGACAGCACCTGGACATTTCTTTTTCCCCCCCATGACCTCAGGATCTCACAGAGCACTTCAGACACACACTGCAATTCTCCCTGCAGTTCCATGAGCCACTGAGGACTGAGTGAGGTGGCTAAATACTGACCTAGTGCTTTAGCAATTCCTGTTCCTGCCAGACTGCTCTGTGTGAGTCTGGGGGGCAACACCAAATTACACTCTGGAGTGGGGCAGTGAGGAGGAAGGGAAGCAGCAGAAGTAGACAAACTTTAATGGCCATATGAATATTTTTATTTCCACCCAATTCCCTAAGTGATCTTGCTTGCATGGTGATATTTCCCATGCAGTATATTAAAAGTGAGTGTAAAAAACTCACTCGCCCCTTGAATAGGTAATTTTAAATAATTTAGTTGGGTCCCTGAGATTAAGAGCCCTGCTGCAGAGCAGCAGTATGAGGAGTGGAGAGCTCAAGGTGCCAGTGTGTTCCTTAACATCCACAAAGACAGTTTTTATTGTTTTCTGGGGGAATTACAGGTGTTGTACCAATCTCCTGCATCCCAGCTGCTGCACAGGGTGCTTGCAGAGGAGAGGGACTGGGTGACACTGGGTCTGCACGGGCTCCTCACCTGTGATCTGTGTGCCCAGTTGCAGGGAGCAGTCAATAAAAAGCCGTGGCTGTACTCCACACCTCTCACAGGATATTTTTGTAGCCTAAATGAAGCCATCAGAGCCTGTCAAGCTGGTGGGAAGTGGAGCAGTGCAGGGAATTTGCATGTCACCTGCTGCAAGCCTTCTGGAAACTCTGCTCTGGGTATTTTTACCTGCAAAATCTTTGGCATTACTTCTGCTCCCAGCTTGTTCCGTGTAACACTGCCTCTCCCTGGGTTCTGCCATAGCCTGATGTGATGGAACAGAACACAGTCTGATGCTGAGCGGGGAAATGCACACCAGGGCAGAAATTCAAAGCCACACCAGCACTGCCATTTATCGTGCCCTTTGGAAACACAGATCTGATCCTGAGCTGCCCCTGAGCCAAGGCACTGCTGTGGCTGTTACTGTCTGTGTGTTCCCAGGGCTCCACTGACCCCTGGCACTTCTGTAATGCTTGTTGGTTTGGCAGGATGGAGCATCCCATTGAAATATCCCTGAGGCAGAGACAGGAGGGTCCTTTGTGGGGCTGAACAGCCTGGCACTGCCAGGGTTGGGTTAGGTTGGGTGAGTTGGGTTGAGTTGAATTGGGTTGGGTTGATATCCCATATCTATCGTGCTTGGAGAAGGGTAGGGTTGAAGGCTATCTCTGTCCAGCCCTGTCCTTCTTTTCCTTCCACC
Source organism: Phaethornis superciliosus (assembly GCA_023637945.1). NCBI lineage: Eukaryota > Metazoa > Chordata > Aves > Apodiformes > Trochilidae > Phaethornis > Phaethornis superciliosus. The sequence continues at coordinate 791,589 of JAJQWJ010000013.1, forward strand.
AGCATCCTGCCCCAGCTCTGCTGGGCAAAACCAGGATCCAGAGGAGCCATGGGGACAGCACCAGCTCTCAGGGAGGCTTCAGAAAGAGAATGAGTGGGATTTGTGGTGATGCCTTAATCTTATTTAGAATGTAGATAACTCCATTTCATTTTCAGTAAGGGGAGGAATGGAGCAATTTACATGTATTGGTGTATTTAGCATGAATTATGCAAAAAGGAGAACATCCCTCTCAACCTCTTGTGCCCACAGCAGGAATTCCCCATTCCCTGCTGTGCTCACAGGGGGAGGCCCTCCATAAAACACAAGTTCATTTGAAACAGTCTCCTTCTTCTCTCAGATATATCCCATTACCTTTCCAGCTCCATTTTATCTCATAATGGCACAAAATGGTCCATTTGATTATCCTCAGATTTCTGCTGGACTCTTTTATCCCTGAAATCTCCTTTTTTTCACTCTGGAGCAGCCTGTGCACTAGTCACTAGTCTTGCCAAGTTTGTCACAAAGTCTTGGCAGAATCTCTTTGCTTAAAAATATTTCTGTGTGTTCGCGTTTATTAAAACAAATAAGTTCCTTAAAATGATTCCTTACTTAGATTATGAATTCTTTGCTTATTTTGTTCCCTATTTGTGCAGCTGCCAGTATTACATATTTGTAGTTGCAGCTCAGACCAACTTGTGTCATGCGAATAAGTAATGCTGGTAAATTTAATTAAAGAAGTTAATATTGGTTTTGCCACCTGCACTGCAGGGAGGATGCAGGTGCCAGGCTCACAGGGGAGCTGAAGGCAGGGAGGAAGAGGTTGGTGAGAGCTTTGCTGATGGCTGTGCCTGTGCCCATCCAGAGGGAAGCAAAGTCAGATTCAGATCAGGGACAAAATGGGGCATGTCTCAGGGGAGCTGAGTCTCTGGTGGTCTCCAACATTTCCCTTGGAGACAAGGTTTCTTTTTCAAAATTGGGTGGAGTGGTTTAGCAGGCATAAAGGTAGCCTACAGCAAAGCTGAATCAGATCCACTAGCAAAATAAATAAATAAATAGTAGAAAAATAACAAAACCAAACCCAAAAACCAACTACCTCAAAGGATTAAAATATAACTACAAAATACTTTCTAGCTTTATAGCAGTATAATTGAGAGCACACAGTAATCCAGTGACAGCATGACCAAAATAATACATATTTAAAACAGAGAGAACGAGACAAAAGAAAAAAAAAAAAAAAAAAAAAAAAAAGAGGTAAGTGACTTTACAGTCATTGCCTGTTGTTTTTGTTGCCTTGGTTGTTTTCCTGCTGGTAGCATTAAATTATGTTTATACTGGATTATCGTAAGGAAAAAGGTATCATAAAGTTTTATGATGAGAGCCTGTGAGAGGATCAGTGTCTGCAGGAGGCTGCTGGTGGCTGTCTGAGCAATTCATTTGCTGGTGGTGCCTGAGAGGTCCTGCTGACAGAATTGCTGCTTGGAGGAGGATGCCAGGGAAGTCATTCTGGGGAGGACAGGCAAGGTGATGCTGCAGGAGTGACAGCCTCTGGCTGAGAGCATCATTCATCTGCACCAGACATCCTGACCTCATCAGAGTGCTGAGGCTGTAAATTATCAGGGAGATTGATCCACACATGAGCCTGACTGAGCCCAGGAGGCAGAGACCCCCTCACGGTCAGGCCCCAAAATGCTCCTGTGAGATAGACTGAAAGCTGTCACAAAAAATCCCTGGCAGCTCCTCCATCACTCACCTGTGGCCAGCAAGGAGTTCCTGAGTTCCACAGGACAATTCCTGGTCAGCTCAGGCTTCCTGGGGAATGGTCAGAGCCCTGCCAGGTCCCAGTGGGGTGACTGAGAATCACTGCTCAACACAGACCTTCCCTCCACGCTGCCTCCAAGGTGGGGATTGCTCTTTAAGCCAAGCACCATCATCATCAGGCATCTGCTAAACCCCAGGACACTCAGCTTCCCAACCCCCTGGAGATGCTCAGCAGCTGAAGATGGATTTGGCTGCCCTTGACCCAGCAGTGCCAAGAGGGTGGGGATGCACCTGCAGGGTAACTCCCAGTGGGGCAGCACCTGGGGGGGGGATGCTGATTTTGGGGGCTGGTTCTCTGCAGCACTTGGAGCAACTGGAACTTAAAGACTTCAGAAAGCACAAGGGCTTTTGTCTTGAATGCAGACACATGATTGTTCTGCCTGTGAGCAAACAGAAGTAAATAAATCTGAAGGCAACAGCAGGGGCTGAAAGGTAGAGTGAATTTGGGTGTATTATTATAGGCAGCATCCATCTTCCAAAGGTGCTATCAGGACCAGTTATGGAAATCAACATATTTAGAGGTAGTTTTCTGTTGTGACTGAGAAAAGAAATGGTGTGTCAAGTAACCTGTGCACCACACAACTCTCTGTCACATACTGGGATTCATACTTGCCACCCAAACCCATCTGTGAGACATCACCAGGTCACACCTTTAGGTTTCAGCCAACCTATATTTTCTCTTCCTCAGAAATTTTTCTCTATTTAGGAGATTTTCTGCATTTCATAAACAGCAATTGAAATCTCATGTCTTCAGTTATTTTTGTTGCTCTGGTGTTCTCCCTCGGGCTGGGACAATCACACAATCAGTGTGAAGGTTCAAAACTTATTGCCATAAGGCATCATTTAGAACTGTTCTGGTGTTTCCAGCTTTCCCGTGAGACCACCATTTCCATGGAACTTTTCCTATTGAGTCCTTTGCAGTGATGGGCTCCCCAAAATATCATCCCATCAGCTTTCAAGAATGATGCCTGTAAAAAAAAAATAATTCCAAAACCTAAAAATCCCCCTGCAACTGCAAAGTCTGTGAACTTAATTTCCCAAAGCAAACGAGAAGCCTGCCAAGTTGCCAGCACAGTTATCTAATTTGTTGAAACAGAGATCACAGGAAACGTTTTATTCAGTTCTATACATCTGCATTTGTTTGCCACCTGATGAGCTCTATAATCCATCCAGTTCTGCACCAGGGAAATTGCTCTGTGTCCTTCCCAGGTCTCTGGCAGCCAAGTGCAGCTGGGGGATTTCAAGCTGTGTCTCTGACTCCTGGCCATGCCTGACTCTGGTGACCTTCAGGGCACGTTGTGAGGGCTCTTTGTCCCCAGGATCACCTGGGGAAGGTGACAGCAGGTGGCATAAAACCCCAGGAAATGCTCAGGAAATCTTTTAGTGTGTCCCAGTGACAGGAAGGACTGGATGTCCTCATTCTGGCTCGGGAAGAATCTCATTTGGCATTAAACATTATGATCTTATATTTTGTCTCCTGACCTATGGACAAAGCTCTTCTCACAGAGATACTTTATTCTTTTCCTGATTCTCTCTCCCCATATCCTTTTGGTGACCTCTTTAAAACTGTGGCTCACCCACACCGTCCCAAATTTGCTCCTTTTCATCTTTCTTCATGAGACAATCTCCCCAGTCCCTTAATCACCTGGTTGCTTGTCTCTGCATTCTCTCCAATTTGTCAGGATGAATGGCTCCGAGCAAGTGGTGATGAGGAAAGGACAGAGGCTGTATTTAATGTGACAGTTATTTACTCCACAGAGACAACAGCTTTGTTTCCCTTTTCAGAAACAGGGCTTTGCATTTCCTCCCTCTGGAGGCACAGCTCTCTCGCATACTTAAGCAACAATACACAGAATTTCTTTGTCTTGCAATAGTTTATTCTGCTGTTGCCCCCCCCCCCCCCCTCTGTGCCTGCTGGCAGGAAATGTCTGAAATGTGGGTATAGTTTTTATGGGTTTAAATGGTCTGGTTTGTTTTTTTTTCCCCCCACACCTAAAGTTTGGGATGACTATTTACTATTTTCCAAAAGAATTACCCGTGTCCCATCACCTTTCACTGCTGGGCAAATATGTATTGAAAGCCTTTGCCAAATTAAATCTCAGTTTTAGAAAAATACCTGAGTGCCTGCTCCCCCAGGAGGGTGTGCTGATGTCTGTGTGCTTTGTAAGGAAAGGCAAGGGAATAAATTTGGGCAGGATACCCAGGGGAGGGGTGCAGCAGGTGACACTGAGATCAGGGGCTCCAGCTCTCCTGCCACCCCCCCTGTAGCCCCTCCAGTGGAATTCCCACTTCCATCGGGATATGGGGTATTCAGCACCTCTCCCCCTGTACCACGGACCCCAGCAGGGTGGTGCCAGTGGCCATGAGTCAGAAATGACCTCAAAGGGTTCCTCCTGACCCCCCAGCAGTGCCAGAGTCCCCTGCCTGGGGGATCACCAGGAGCATCCCAGCACTGGGGAGCTCCATGCTCTTAGTCCTCCTTAGTTCAGGTTGTGGAGTGATTGTGCAGATGAAAAGCTGCCATGATATCTCAGGTTTTTACATAATGAAAACAGATTTTAACTCTCTTTTCCCATTAAATGCCTGATAAATGGACTTTTATATCTGCCTAATATTTTGTGGTTGAAAGGCAGTATTTGTTTGAAACTCCTAAAGCAGGGGATTTACTTTAACAGCTCATTTCACAGCACTGAATTATTGCTGCTGCTACTTCTACTGACAATAAGAATCTCACTTAATTGTTCGAGTGCCTTTCATCTTCAGGAACATCAGGTTTTGACAAACTCCTCCACCCTGGGAAGCTTCCACCAGAGAAACACCAGAGCAGGCACCCGAGTCCCAAACCACTGCCCTGCTCCATCCTGGGGCAGAAAACATCTCTGCCTTCCAGAGACTCTGCCTGGGATGCTGAGGTCAGACTGGAGCATTTAGGATTTCCAAATTCCCTGCCACTAACCAGGGGAGAGCTAATCAGAGGGACAGGCAGGCTGGTGACAGCAGCGAGAGCACTTCTGGTTCCCAAGTGTCCTGTTAATCAGCAAGTATAGAAAAGGAAAGAGCAAGAAATTGTCTGGCACTTAAGTGAGGTGTTTTTTTTTTTTTTTTTTCTTTTGTAAAATATGTATTCTTAAATTAACCTAAGTGTCTTTGAACCCTGAGAATGTAATTTAATTTAATCCATTTGCAATATGAAACCTCAGTGCTGCTTCCCATCATTTTTTAAAGAGTGGAATTAATGGAATATTTAGTGGTAAGCAAACACCTCCTTTTTTGGATGGATTTTTTCACACAGAGTTCTGTGATGACCTCCCTGTTGGGCAAACTCCCTTTTGGGAGAAAGACTTCATCCTTCAGTACGGGGCAGAGAGCAGTAGGATTTGATCTGCATTTTGAGCCTGTTTGAGGACATTTATGTTTGTGAGCACATGCAGTTTCCTGATTGGGAAAAAATAAAAACCCTGTTAAAAATCAAACTTTCATCCCCTCGAGTGAGATAGAGCCAGGCACTAACAAGCATCTTAGGAGCTGAAAATTGAATCTTACAGCACTGCAGCCACGCAGTCTCGCAAAATGAAGATTAGGGCTGGAAAGAGGAGAAACCAACATTAAAGCTTGTGTATGTGTGCTTCATCTGCTAGCTCTGGTGAGCAAAAAAACTGGGATATTTTCCCACTGCAGATCCCTAAAGTTTGTCTGGGGGCTGTGCTGACACCCCCTCCCTTTCCTCCTGGGAGGCAGGCAGGAGCTGTGGGGGTTGGGGTCCCTGCAGGTCTCTGGCATTTCTTGCTGTCGCCCCTCACTCCCTGCGGTTGGGAGGTTGGTTCTGCTGAGATGCATTTTGGTTTAAAAAATGCTGCAGCTTCCACTTGGGATGGGGCAGGTAGCCCAGGGATGATGCAGGTAGCCCAGGGATGGTGCAGGTAGCCCAAGGATGGGGCAGGTAGCCCAGGGATGGTGCAGGTAGCCCAGGGATGATGCAGGTAGCCCAAGGATGGGGCAGGTAGCCCAGGGACGATGCAGGTAGCCCAAGGATGGGGCAGGTAGCCCAGGGATGGGGCAGGTAGCCCAGAGACGGGGCAGGTAGCCCAAGGATGGGGCAGGTAGCCCAGGGATGGGGCAGGTAGCCCAGAGACGGGGCAGGTAGCCCAGGGATGATGCAGGTAGCCCAGGGCAGGGGCAGGTAGCCCCGGGATAGGGCAGGTAGCCCAGAGACGGTGCAGGTAGCCCAGGGATGGGGCAGGTAGCCCAGGGACGATGCAGGTAGCCCAGGGCAGGGGCAGGTAGCCCAGGGCAGGGGCAGGTAGCCCAGGGGTGGGGCAGGCGCAGGGACGATGGAGGTGCCGGAACCCGAGGTGCGGGGCCGGAGGGCCGGGGGGGCGGCTGTGCCTGAGGGACCGGGCTGTGGGTCAGGTGACCCGAGCGGACCAATCACAGCGCTCCTGCTCCGCGCGCCGGATTTAAACTGGCGCCTGGGGGAGCAGCGCGGTGCCCCGTTCCCCTTATTTCCCCTTATTTCCTTCCCCTTATTTCCTTCCCGTTATTTCCTTCCCCTTATTTCCTTCCCGTTAGTTCCCCGGGTGGCAGTGCCAGCCGTTCCATTCCCAGCTCCCCAGAAGCTGCCGGTCTCTGGCTGCGTCCTGGGCTCTCCCTGAGGAGAGGGAGGGGTGAGGGCCCAGGGTGAGGGTTCTGTGGGGTCTGTCCCTGAGGGAGCTGCTCACAGAGGCCTCTCAGGGGGCGCCTGTGCTCAGGGATCTCTTCCCTTCCCCTCTTACCCCCTTCCTCCCTTCCCCTCCGCCCCCGTTCCCGCTCCCTGGCACAGACACTCAGAGGTTCCCAGCTGTCTGAGGTCCCCCTTGGGCACCGGGATTCCCGGGAAGGGCTGAAAACTCCCGGGGCCCCGGCGTACAAAGCAGAGATCTGGAAATAATCCCTCTGGGAGCTGCTGAACCTTGGGACAGGCAGCTCAGTGCCAGCGCCAGCCTCTCTGCCCTGCTCCTCCTTGCTGCTCCAACTCCCTGGCCAACGAATTCCCTGGGTGGGCATTTAAATGAATCCCAAGGGATTCAGGGGCTCTTCAGGGACCCAGCACCCCTGACCTCTCCCTCCACCTTCCTGAGCCTCAGCTGTGATGTGCTGCTGGTGCTGGGTCAGGACTTGGGTTCCAGAGACAGAAACCCGAGGAGCAGAGCAGTATTTATCAGTATTTATCAGTATTTATCAGTATTTATCAGTATTTATCAGCAGGAGCTGTGATTTCCAGGGTTCCCTGGTGCCTGGGGGGCAGAACTGAATCTTTGATCGACAGCAGTGAGTGCTCTGGGCTGCAGCAGATGCCAAATTCTGAGCTGTTGCCTCTTGTCCCAGTGTTGGCACAGATCCCAGCCAGGATCCCTGCTCCCCCTGTGCTGGCAGCAGAGCCAGGGTGGCTCTGGGGCTGTGGGGCTGGTGGGGGGGACACGGGGCTGGTGGGAGGGACTCCCCTGTCCCTTGCTCAGGACAGGACCCCAGGACCCAGATTTTCCCCCACGCTCCAGCAAAGGGACAAGAAGGGTTTTCTGTTCTCACTTTATTTAATAAATTGTCCCAGCACTGGAAGCATTTGCCTGGCTGGCTCTGCAAGCACGAATTAAAACTTTCAGTTACACCAGTGGGGGGGTTAAATATTTACTTGTTCGTTAGGGGGTTATAAATTAACCCCGAGGCCCTCCATAAACCCAGACCCGAATGAAGCCGGGGCAAGCAGAGTGGGGGCCCTGGGAGCCCTTGGTAGGAGGGGGCCCAGGGCTGTGCCTGCCTCTGGGGGCTGGGAATGGGGCAGGGGGGGTGTTGGGGTGCCTGGGGGTGCTGCTGCCCCTCTCTGCCTGGCAGGGTTTGTGTGGGGGTGCCCGGTGGGCTCCTGGAGCCTTCCCCAGGGGGCAGAGGGGCTGGGAGGGGCTGGGGGTGTCTGACACCCCACCTCCTGCACTGCCTCACCTGCAAACCTGCTGCCTCCGGGGGGGATTTGTGGTGTCTGCCCAAAGGCAAGTGTTTGCCAGCCAGAGGTGGGGGTGGGCCTGGCAGGGAGGCAGGAGCTCAGGAGGGCTTCTTATGGGCTGGGGAAATTGTGGTGACCACTGAGAAGGGTTTATCTCCACAATTCCAGAGCAGGTCCTGATCCACAGGCAGCAGCTCCACTCCCAGGAGCATCCTGGCCCCGTGGCCATCCCAGGCCTCAGCTGCCAAGGGAATGGGATGAGGGAGATGGGAGGAGCAGCCAGGGGTGAGGGTGTCTGCTCTGTGGGGTCTGAGCAGCAGCAGTCCTCAGGCTCTGAGCATCAAACGTTTCCCTTTGAACCCGGAGCCACCCCCCTGCTCCCTGCAGCCCCAGCCCAGCTGAGGGGACGCTGGCAGTGGGGAGGTGACAGCTGCAGCCTCACCCAGCTTCAGCCTGGTCTCCAGAGGGTGCCAGCTCCTCCCTGCTCACCTCTGCTTTGCCTCTGGCTCTCCTGGAACCAACACCTGCAGGATGTGCACAGCTCCTCTCTTGTTTACATGCAAACATTTCCTTTTGCTCTGCTCTTTCCCAGCCTCAGCAGTGGAGTGAACCCCAGCTCCTTACCCAGGGCTTTGATAAATGAAATCTGGTTGTGTGCAAGTGGGGGCTCAGCTCTGCTCAGCTCTGCTCTGCCTCCTCTGAGCTCTGGCACTGCCCTGCCTGGGGTTCCCTCTGCTGCAGCCTGCCCAGGAAGGCAGAGGTTCCCTCCTGGAACTGCACTCCCACGCTCCTCTCTCAAGGCAGCATTGAAGAGCCACCCACCAAGAAACCCAGAGCCCCCCGAATGCTGGAAGGGACAGAAAGCAGCAGCTGGGGACACCTGAGAGGCAAGAAAAGAGAAAGGTTTCCCCTGGTCCCTGCCTGGTCACAGACCTTTAGCTCTGGGGACACTTCTGCTGCTGCCAGCTGCAAGCAGACACTTATTGACTGAGCAATGTTTCCTGACCCTGCTGGAAACCCTCACTAAGAGTCAAACAAATAGATCAGCATCATCGTTTTTCAAGGCCAGGCTTTGAAATTAATTGCATTTATCTGATTTTTTCTGTTTCACTCTGGCAGGGCTTTGGGTTTTATTCACATTTTCTTTCCGGTTTGCACAGCTGTGTGGATCAGGCTGAGGACAGTGCTACACCTAATTTACTTCAGCAAATGAGACCAATTAAAAATAACTCAGTAGAAATGGTACTGAATCTTCAATGAGTTGGGGCAGAGGAGGAGCAGAGCTTTCTGTAATTAATTTCTTCATCTGCTGCTCCTCTGAAGCCCTGCCTGAACCTCACCAGCAGCTGCCCACCTGGCTGCCACTGCTGCCTCCCCCTTTCTGCTCTGGGACCAGCATTAATCCCCTGCTACTGGGTCAGTTTTCTGCTTGGAGGAGAGCTAGTCCCTGCTTCGGTGGGAGAGGTGGGAGATGGGGCTTTTTTTTTTTTATTTTATTTTTTTTCTCATCAGAACTGCTGTTTTGTCCCAAGCCTGCTGCACGTGGTGTGTTCTGACACCTCCTGCTGACACCAGCGTGTGCAGCCCTGCTTGGCTTATTCTGGGAAAGCAAATCCAGTGGGTGTAAATGAAGCATTGTGCTTCCACTTGAGGGCTGGGAATTGTGGCTGCACGCTGTGCACTGCCTGTTTTGCATGATTTGCAGGTAAGAGTGTGTTTCAGTAAGCAACAAAAACAAAGTGCCATGAAAACGATCAGTACCTGCCTGTAAAATAAGCTGCTGCCAAACTTCCCGTGGTGGATCTGTTTCTACCAGAGGGATTAGCAGCTCTCACATCGCCAATTATTTCACAGAGAATGCAGATCCCTAATGAAGGCCCTGGGACACATGCTCCTCATTCACAGGAGCTCCCTGTGATCAGCAGAGAGTCCCTGGACCTTTCTCTATTTAATGCAGAGAGGTCCCCTGCATTAAGCTGTGCCCTGGGGGGGGGGCTCTGCTTCTGAGATGGTTCCATCCCCCCGGTGCTGGGGATGCTTCCAGCAGGATGAGTGCTGCTGGCTGGGAGTGCTGGGCTGCAGCAGGTGAGCAGGGGGTTGGGAGGGGATGGGTTTGGCTTTTCTGTTCTGGGCTGCCCTCACCCAAGGGCCTTGCTGCAGCTGTCTCAGGGGAGGGGGAAGGGGAAGGGGAAGGTTTTGGTTTCTCCCTGGTGGCAGACTCTGTGGGGAGGTGATGCTCCAGGACACTGCTGGGTTGGGAGCCACCTTCGCTGCATGGCACCTGGCCAGCTGGGGGGCATCTCTCTGGCTTTGTTGCACCATTTTTCTCTTCTGCTTTGCCTGCCTTGTGGAGACGTTCGATATGTGAATGGGTCTAAAAGTGCTTTGAAGTCCTTGGATGAAAGGTGTGGTGGGTGCCTGATGTTCTGCATTCTCCTCTTTGGAGGGGCATGGTTACATCTTCTCTTCCTGTTACTAAATTTGTGCCCCTTTGCTCACTTCTAAGGCAAGATTTCAAACTTTGCATAAAAATGGAAAACTTTGCTTTCATGTTTAGTGCCTAAAAAGATGATATAACTTGAAATGAGCTTTCATCATGGTACATGAAGGTTGGCAGTACCATCACTGAGGACTCTTTCCTCCTAGCAGCACCCTAATCTGCAGGCTCTTGGATGTGTTTGCTCCCTTTGATTTAGGGTAATCATTTTGTCCTGTGAAATGTCCAAAGTCCACATATATTGCATAAAACGCAGGATGGCAAATCTCCTATTGGATTTTTAAAGGCTTTTCATGAAAGGTTTTGCTTGTTTGTTTGGCTTTGTTTATTTTTTTTTTTCTTTTGGTGAGCTGAGAGGGAGGGAAAGAAGTTGGTCTAGAGATGTGAATAAACCTGTTTGTCTGAGGACTTGGATTCCCGAAGATTTATCTTCTTAATACTGTTGAGTAGCATCCAGACTGTCTCCAGCTCCTAGGAGCTTATAGAAAAGCTGTTTTTCTGTTTTGTTTTCACCTCTAACCTTCCAGTCTTGGTCTGGAGAAGAGAAGCTGTTAGCACTCAGTGTCTCAGACAAACTGCACAAAACAATGAGAAAATGGTTCCCGAGACAATTTAATGCTGGGAAGTATTTATGAGGTGTTATAATTAAACCCAAAGCATTTATGTGACAACCCCCCCCCCCTTCATATTGCTTTGCTGTTTAATTAAATTATGTTCAGATGGCCACGGCATCCCTGAGAGAAAGCTGGTTGCTAACAGAACATCTTCAGCTCTCTGAGGAATACAGCTATTTTATAACTGAAACATTAGGAAAACTCTCTGTGAATTAATCAGCTGATGAGTGCTGACTAGGCAGGAGCCAGGGCTGCTGGTGCTTGTGCCATTGCTGTGTCCTGCTGGCACACTTGGTTCTGCCCTGCCTCATCCTGGGATCTCCCGTGCTCCTGGAATGAGGGGAACACAAACCTCTGGGGGAGGAGAAGGGGCAGGGGAAAGGGAAACCAGGATGGGTGTTGCTGCTGCTAGTGCTGGAGCTTGGCATGCACTGGCCAAATGATTTTTTCCAAGGTTCCAGAGCCCAGGAAATCCCTGGGGGCACCACAGGCTGCAGAGCTCAGCATTCCTTCTGTGTTCAGCAGTGGGGAAGAAACATTGGATGTGGAGCTGAGGCCAGGGGCTGGGGCAGCTGCTGATAATCCATATTCAGTGTAGGTTGTGTTCAGTGGGGCTGGGGAGTTTTGACAGCACTTGTAACACACACAAAACCCCCTCAATTTCTGGAACTTTAGGTAGGTGTTTTCCCTCACCTTTATTTTTGATTCAAGAGCCTAGAGGAAAAATAATTAGATATATGGAGAAAATGGGTCTTCAAACGTAACCTTCTCCCAGTGCACGCTGGCAGTTCAGGCACCGTGTTCATTTTATCAGTGCTGAAGTGTATGAATAAAGCACAAGAGCCCAGGGCAGAGTTCCCCTGTCCTCGAAATGGAGACAGTCTCTGGGCAGACAGCAAGCCAAAGGTGGTGTCTATAAAGGCTGTCTCACCTTTTATCTTCTGCAGCACCAGGCTGTAACCTTCCATTGCCTCTAAAACCTCCTGGCAGCTTCTGATGACTGCAGTGTTGTCTTCCTGATGTTTATTCTCGTTAAAGATTTATTTTGGTGCTAAAGTTGATAAAGACATCTTCTTTCACTGCCTCTTTGCAGGGACCCGTGCCCAGAGCAGCTTTGCAGTGGAGGAGAAGCTGGGTCCTGGGGAGGTGTTGTCCCCTCTGCTCTTGAGCCTGCCCCCCAGCAGGGGATGGGAAGGGAAGGGAAGGGAAGGGAAGGGAAGGGAAGGGAAGGGAAGGGAAGGGAAGGGAAGGGAAGGGAAGGGAAGGGAAGGGAAGGGAAGGGAAGGGAAGGGAAGGGAAGGGATGGGAAGGGAAGGGAAGGGCCAGGTCAGGTGGTTCAGCCCAAGTGTCCCTCAGGTCAGGGGCTTCCTGCTGCAGCAAGAAATCTGGAGATGCTATTTTTATATAACATATGTATGTGTGTTTGTGTGTATATACAAATATATTTATACAGTGAGAGTACTCTATTGGTCTCTGTTACAGAGTGGGCTAAAAGGCTTTGCATTAATTAAATTCAGAGGAGCGTAATTTGTTTTGGGTCCTGGTTTTCTGCCACTTCTCTAGCTGCTACATAGAAGTACCAAGCTCACAAAAAAATGACTTCTCTAGTAAGTTGCAATAAGTAAATGATGTAGTATTGATCGAAGCACTCGCAGCAGCCTGAGCAACCAATACTTTCATTACATTTCTTCCAGGTCACTTCCAAATAACACTATTAAATACCAAATGTGCATCTCCAGTATGGGATCAGCTATTAAATTATGCTCATGGATATTAATAAAAAAGGGCCTCAGGCTTGTCTTTATGCAGGCAGAAAAAGAGCAGCAGTTAAGCAGCAAGCAGGATGAAGAATATATTTTTATGGTACACTTAATATTTATTACATTTTAAGATACGTGGCTGTTTAGGGAGGGAAAGTTTTGGAACCCCGACCCTCCCACTCAGAGGTGGGCATACTTGCATTTACTTTTTTTTCCTTTAAATGAAGAATCCTGACTGCTGGCCCCTGTTTCCTCTTGAAGCTTCCAGCAGATGGATATCCTGTGGTGGGGATGCAGGGGCTGGGGGAGCAGGGGGATGGAGCACGGGCAGAGAGGAGGCTGCCAGCTGGGTGCTGGGTGTCCAGCAGTGCTGCTCTCCATGCCCATAGCAGGGGATGGATGTGGAAGAGGAGGAATACAGCTCCTGTTCCCACTCCAGAGCCAGCAGAACGAGGTACCAGTGCTTAAGTTCAAACTGCAGCAAGAGCATCAGGACTTGCAGGCTCCATCTGAACATCCATGGCAGCCAGGGAAAGGTGCAAAGGGAGAAGGCTGAGAGGTTCTTGCAGGCCCTGAGAACTGGTGTCAGGGGCTGTTTGGGTTGGGCCAGGGGTGCTGCTGCTGTTCCCTGCCCAGCCAGAGGGACGGGTGACACGGGTGATTCCTTCTTATGGGCCCAAAGCAAGAATTTCCTTGTGTTTCACTCTACCATCCTGGGCAAGGATGGTAGAACCTCAGCTGAAATTATAGAAGAAACATATTGTGGTATTTGAAATGAGGCAACATTTGAGGAAATGCTCTGTCTGACCTGAATGTCAGCCCTTGGTGAGAGAAACAGCCCAAGTCCCAGCTTCACCATTCTCGGAGTGGTTTTCCCATCCTAGCTGTTTTTATATTGTTGTGGTGCATCGAGGGGGTTCCTTGTTCTCCTCTGCTCTCCTACTGCTACTCTGCAAAAAGCCCAACCCAATCGTTCTGCAGATTGAGCCCAAGGCTGAGGATTATATGGGATAAATACAGGATGGTGCATTTTAAATACTGTTTAAGTACTGAGCAGTTGCAGTGGTGACCAAATCTGAAATGCAGGAACCCAAAGGAACCTAGGGTCACCTTTAAAGTGTTTTCCAGCCTTTAATTCCAGTGGGAAGGAAATAAGGATTAGAGCCTTTGTTCTGGAGGTACATCTGAAAAGTGTTGCTCCAGATGTGCTCAGCTTCAGCAGGGTTATTTTAGCAGCCAGGGGGATGGAGCTGTGCACGTGGCAGTCAGGCTCCATTACAGCAATTTGTCACTGTTCCTGAGGCTCCTAGGAACCTTGTGAGAGACTCTAATGCCATCTTCAATCAAGAAAATCGTATTTACACTTAGAAACAAAACTCCTGTTGCTTCTCAGGCTGCAGAAGAACTGATCTTACTTTCTCTGTAAAAGCAGTGTCCCTGAAATGGCTGCAGACCCCCCCTGGCTGCACAAATGAAGCTCTAATTGCAGTAAGGGGCTTTAGGACATGCCTTGCTGTACAGTAGCTGATGCTCGGGTGTTTTCCAGACAGTGTTCCAGCTTTGGTTAGAGTGTGTGTGCTGTGGTTATCTCCTAGGATGGCAGTTTGCTTGGGAGAGTGCCAGGAGAGAGCATCAACAGCCTCTCCAAAGCCAGTGCTTTACTCCATGTCTTGTCTGGGCTTTGCTTCAGGATGAATGACCAGGTACACAAAGCCATGCTGACCTGATCTGCTGCTGCTGGAAGGTGGGAAAAAGGAAGCTTTTGTACCGGCTGCATAGAAAGAAAAAAAATCTCTAATATTTTTCATCCTCATTTTCTATCCCTGTGTGTTTGTTAAGGAGAAATGCAAGCACAGGATGCTGCTGCTGCTGGAAATAAGCACCTTGTGCTGATGCTAATCAGTTAATGGGAGAGGTTTGGGGAGGCTCTGTGCCAGGGGAAGGCTGCCTGCCTGAGATACACATCTACCTGGAAATCAGCAGAAAAATGGCACTGAGAGAAGATCAATACTGAAGCGAGAAACTTTTAAAACTCTTACTGTGGTATTAAGATTTGTGCAGAGACAGCAAAGAGGGGGTTAGAGGCAGAGCAGGATTGCACCTGATAGGACTTGGAGAGGAGGGAGGAGAAGGCTCTCAGCCTGCTGGAGGCTGCCCCAGAGGCACAGGAGGGCTCAGAGCTGGGCTGGGGAGGGGGGAGGCAGCAGCCCTGCTTCTCCTGACCAGCCACAAAGTCAGAAAGCTACAGATATTTTGTCTTTGCATGGTATTTGTGGTTCTGGATAAAGTGAAACTGAGGCAACCCTGGGAATCTGGCTGGCAAGCTTTGCCAGGTGATGTGTGACCATCCTGGGGCTTTTGGCAGGGCAGGAGTCAGTGAAGTCAGAGGTGTGAGGACAGGCAGAGCATCCTGACTCTCAGGAAGTGATAAGGACCAAACGTTCCTCTTTTCACTGAGCTTTCCCTCTATGAGTACATCTGCTTTGTCTTTCAATGGTGCATTAAAACCTTGGTTTGAAAATGTACTACTCAGAGTCCCAGTGAGGTTCCTGGTGGTTCTGGTTTTGGTGACACCAGGTACCAAATCAGACTAAACCAAAGGGAAGGTGAGCACTAGTATGTATAGCTCTGTGTGCCAGCTTCTCCCTGCTATCAGAAGTGCCTTTCCATTCCCACTAATATTGAAGGAATATTCTGATTTTTATTTGACCCCTTCCTACCAGACCTGAGCATCAGGCAGATGCTGCTGTGCAGTCTGGGGCTCTAAACCCAGCATTTTCCCCCTCTGCAGTCCCCTACCAACACTGCTTCATCACAGCAACGTTTCATAGTTGCTGGGCTGCTTTATTTTTGGAGCCCAGGAAGGTTTTTGCTGCTGTGCCAGCTGTGCAGTGGGCAGCAACATCTCCACATCCCTGTGAAATGCACTGCTGGGCAGTGCTGCCTCCTGAGCCCAGGGCTGCTGCGGGACCACCTCACACCCCTGGGAATGGGATGGGGTTTTTATAACTTCCCTCTTCAGTTCCTGTGACAGGAATCTGAGCAGCAGCTCTGCTCCCCCCATCCTTTGTTTTGCTGGGCAGAAATGTGGCAGAAGCCCCCCAGCCCCCAGCCTCAGGAGCTGCCATCGGGGGCTTTGTGCCCAGGCTGAGGGGCTCAGCTGGCTGGCAGAACAGGGGTGCTGGGGGGGGGTAACTTTCAGAGCCAGCCTCTCCGTGAGGCTGGGAAGGGAAAGCTGGAACATCAGTAGGCTCTGAGGAACGTCGATAGCTGTCAGGGAGGAGGCTCCCAACTCTTTGGAGCTGTCTTTGGGCATTACACTTATCCACTGCCCAGCCTCCCAGTCAGCTCCACTGCTCCCAGCCCAGATTAAAGATTGAAAGGTTAAAAGCCAGAGGGTTGGATCCCTGCTCCCACTTCACTGAATGGGAATCTCTGCTGGTTTCATGCATGGTTTCTGGGGCACAGAAGGGACACAGACTGTCCGTGGTTGCAAAGGGCAGTGTCACCTGTGTGGTGACAAGGTTGTGTCCCTCCCAGCCCCTCTGGCTGGGCAGGGGGCTCACTGCATTGCCTTGCCCACCCCCAGGTGCTGGTGTGGGGCTCAGGAAGGGCTATGCTCTGACCCAGGAGCAGCAATTCCAGCCCCAGCCTCTCTGGGATGTGCTGGAGAAACGAGGCTGTTATTAAATAATGCTGAGTGCCTGGCTGCAATGACAGACTCTGTGCTTGCAGTCCCCAAGTGGATCTGATCATCACCCATCTCCAGTTATGAAGCTGCCAAGAGAGATGAGAGGAAGAGGGCCTTGAGTTCTGTGCATCACCCCACTGTTTCTGCACAGTGCTGATCAGGCTGGAGTGGGGATAAACCCTGGGGGGGTTCAGAGGGAGCAGAACACAAGCTCCTGTCCCATGGCCCCTGTGCCTCCTGGGCTCTGCCTCCTGCCTGCACTCACCCCAGGGTGTTTGGTGAATTCACTGGGAAGCTTATCACCAGAATTCTGGAGGAATTCAGGTACCTTTGTGTCCTTGAAGAGGTAAAAGAGTTGAGGTCCAGTGGACACAAGAGGGGAGGGCACTGCCCTGTCCCCTGGCCTCTTCCCTCCCCTCCCCACACATCCCTGGGCTCACCCTGGTGCTGGCCCAGCCAGGGAATGGGCAGAGTCTGTGCCTGGTGCCAGCAGTCAGCTGCAGGGATGTGTTGGGAAAATCAGCCACTAAAAATGGGACTAATTAGGTCTTCAAAAAAAAAAAAAAAAAATTCCTGTGGAAAAATCTGAGTTGAAGGTAATTTGTACTTCTCAGCTGTGCCCTTTAAAATCAGAGCACTGATGGCAAAAAAATCTATTTAAATAGATTTAATATTCTGGTGGTGCCTCAGAATTTGGAAGAGTTTCCAGCTGCAGGAGAGGTGCAGTGCCATGGAGTGGCTGTCCCTGGCAGGGATCCTGGGGGGGTCACAGCCCCTTCCTCCCCCCTCTGCTCCTCAGCATGGAGCTGGGGGTGTAGGGTCAGGTTCTGCAGCTTGTGTTGCACAAGTGGCCAGCAAACAGGTGAACTGGGCAATCAGATGCTCTGCCCTTGGAAAGCTTTGGTGGACCACTCTTTTTTGGGGGTTCATAGGCTGAGCTGTGTCCAGGCTTTGTCTGCTGCCCAGATGGGAAGAGCTGCTGCTTCGGGTGGCTTGTGGAACATCATCATTGCTCTGGCAGGTGGCAAAGCAGTGTGAAGAAACTGGTCTGCTGGCTTGTCCTTGCCTTGGGGACAGCTGGGCTGGGAGCTGAGGGGGGCAGGAGAGGTGGGTTCCTCCTTTTTATCTGAGCAGCTGTACTAACTCCTGGCTACACTCACTCCTTGGCTTTTAGGAAAGAGCAACCTTACATAAACAGTTTCTCTTCTTACCAGGACTCCAAGCTGCATTTTTTTTTTCTTTTGGTTTGTTTTCTTTGTGCTGTTTTGTATTGCCACCCTGTCACCTGAAATGAGCCTTGTTCCCAGGGCCTGGCAGGGTCTGCAGCCAGCAGCCTCCATCCCCTCCTCCTCCTCCTCACCCCCTGAGGACTGAGCCTGCCTCCCAAGGACTGCTCAGTAAGGGAGAAAACTGAAAAGCAGTCTGGCTGGTGAAGATTGCCATAACAATAGTGTTACAGCTATTTTGACAGTGATTTGCAAGGAGAGGAGGGTGTTTGAGAGTGAGTCAGATTTCCCAAAAACACCCCAAATATATTTTTTTCCCATGAAATTCTATCTGGCTTTTAACAGGTGATTATTTTCTTAGCAGGTATCTTTACTCAAGGAATGAATTTTATTTTTTCTCCCTTTTTTTTTACTGAAACTATCTCCTTCCCCCACCACAGCAAACAGAGTGCTTTGAAACAAGGCCAGGGAATGAACGCAGGAGCAGATCTGGAAATACACTTGGGAGATGTATGGGGAAGAGAAGAGGCAGCCCAGAGGTATTGTTGGTTGACACAATTTTTACAGCCCCCAGCCCTGGGCTTCCCTCACCCACTGCTGGGACAGGGGCTGTGCAGGGGACACGAGCTGCTCTTGGCCAGCCTTGGCTGGGCTCTCACTGCTGGCTTTTGCCTCTGATCATGGAGCTGCCATCAGTTTGAGCTTGTTTCAGCTCAACTGTCTTCCCCTAATCCAATTACGTTCGATGTGTAACTTTTACCATTTTTAAATTACCTCTATGTCCTCCCCAGACTTAACTAACCAGTAATGAATTATAATTTCATTGTACTTTGGGCCATAAAAGCGTATTGTATCTTGCAGTGAAATATCTTTATAAGCCTCAGCAGCTGCTTCACATCCCCTTTTTGCTTTATTTTATTTCATTTCAGCAGCAATCCATACGGAGTGGGCGTGCCGAGGAGGCAGCACAAGGCTGGGGTGTCCTGCACTGGTAAATATTTCTTAACTAATAATTTGATTCCTCCCAGAATTGTAAAGCAATAGCAGAAATTAAACCGAGACTGATTAATTAGAGGATAAATGGCAGCATGGCCCAGTACAGAGCCATGAGCAGGCAGGAGGAGAGGGGGATTGTGTCAGGGTAGGTGCCATAGCCCTTTCTTTTTTCTTTAAGTGTACTTTAAAACTATTCTAAGACTGACCCTTTTCCTAACTTGCTGTATCCCCTCTGTGGCTCATTTAAAGCAGTCTTCCCAAACACAAATTTCTAGATTTATATGTAAATGCACTGTAGATCAATTAAAAGATAAACCTGACTTTTCTGTGGGAATACAGGAGGAATAAGCTCGATAAGATGTAATCCTCCTATCCTGAGCTTTGTACACAGTGAATTGATCCGATTGGGTTTTTATCCCCCAGTAATAATTTTCCGCCTTGTGGTCATTTTATGTCTGTATTTTGTAGCTTTATATATATAAATCTCAATCTCAAGATTTATATATAATATACATAGAGGATGTTTTGGATGTAGAGGATGTTTTGATCCAAGAGACAGACAGACCCGTGAACCATGCTTGGAAACAAGGACCCTTGCCTGAAAACCACTGTCACCACCATGCTGACCTCTGTTTCACAGCAGAACCCTGCTGTGGGAGGGCTTTGTGGGGCTGAGGAGAGTGGCAGAAGCTTGGACTCCCCAGGACCCCAGCCCTGGAGCCCCAGGAAGCCCCTGGGCCCTTTGGGTGGATGTGGCGTGGGTGAAATTCCTGGAGCAGACAGGGAGGTGAGGATGCTGAGGATGCTGAGCCCATAGCCAGCCTGTTGCCCTCGCTTTCTAGGGATGGGGTTGGGCTGTGCTGAAGTGACACTGGAAATCATAACAAATTGAAACAAGAAATAATCCATATCTCATCACTGAGTAATCACCCAGGCTACCTTTCCCTCTGAACAGTCCTGTAGGCAAGAGAAACTTCTCATTATCCCTGAACTTGACACGTGCTGCACGTTTCAGGATTTAACGGGGGCCGAGAGATGCAGATTGAGCCTGATCTCAGCTTTCTGTGTCTGCCAGGGCTTTCAGTCCCCAGCACCAGGGGTCACTTGGTCTGCACCCAGCAGCAGCATGTGGGGAGAGGTCTCCCAGGCAGGGTCCCCCCAGAGAAGCCAACATTACAAAAACCCCAGGGATGAGCAGCCGGCATGAGGGGCTGGCTCTGCAGGCAGGTAGCAGGGGGAAGGAGCAGAGGTGTGAGCTGTGGGGAGGAGGGGAGGGAGGAGGTGCCTGGAGAGAGCTCCTACTGCCCCTGTCACCCAGGGACTGGGGAGCAGAGAGAGAGATGGGGCAGGAATGGAAAAGCAGCAGGGAAGGGATGGGAAAGGATGGGAAGGGAAGGGAAGGGAAAAGCAGCAGGGAAGGGATGGGAAGGGATGGGAAGGGAAGGGATGGGAAGGGAAGGGAGCGTGTCCCGGGAGGGCAGAGCAGGAAAGAGGATCTCATTTGGCTGCTGCTTCATTTAGACGTGCTTAGGGACTTCTTGCTTATACGTTTAGATTTCTTTGACCGTTTGCTGGAGAAATCTGAAGAGGTTCTTGCTGGGTTGCCATGGCAACGGCTGGCTTGCCGATGCTGCCTGGGCTGCCCAGCGGCTGCGGCTGCCTGCCCCCAGAAACAATGGATGGAGAGGCTCGGGAATTTTGTTTTTTTTTTTTTTTTTTTTAAATTTTATTATATTTTCTTATTATTCTATTCTGTAGCTTTGGGAGTTGAAAATATTTGTTCTCCCGGTGGGGTCCCCCGAGGCTTTGCAGGCTCCTGTGCAGCCCCCTCTGCAGAGGGCAATGGGGGAGCAGGACCCACCCTGTACCCCCCAGCTGAGCAGTGAGCCCTGGAGGGACATTCTGGGTCTGGAACCTGAAATTGCACTCATTTAAGAAACCCTAACGACTGGCATTTTGGGAGGGGAATCGGGGAATCAAAGGACTGCATAGACTTCTTTTGCTGGTTCAGTGCAGGGCAGGGTGATGCTGTGTGATTTGCTCACAGTCCCTGGAGCAGAGCAGGGGGGGCAGGAGGGTGCCCCTGCACCCATTGCTGAGCTGCTGGGCTGGGCTGGGCTCAGCCTTGAGCCAGAGAGCTGTAGGACACAAAATGTGGCACCTGGAGATGTTCCACGGGCAGGGTGCCGGCAGCTTTTCTCCTGGAAAGGGCTGGAGATGCCCTTTGGTGCTTGGGAATGTTGTGGGATGGTGTCCCAGCTCCAGAGGGGGGGTCAGGGAGCTCTGGGGCAGCTTCATCTCTTCCACATGGTCCCTGGTGTGTGCCCTGCAGAGCCACGGGGGCTGCTGGAGAGAACCCAGTGCTCTCAGAGCTTGGATAAGGCTCTGAATTTCTGCAGCATCACTGCTGTCCTTCCCTTCCTCTGTAAAACAGCAACAGCACTGATGATATGCCTGGGATATTCCCCAGGTTCCCCAGCCCCACTGTGGTTCAGGTGTTGCACGATGGCTCCACGATTCTATGGTAAACATTTCATTTGCCTTCTGAGGAGCTGCATGGAACTTTTGGATCCCCAGCCTCCATTTTTACTTGAAATTTTCAGAATAGTCCACTCCAGCTCTTCGTTTTATTACACAGAAAATTGATAAGTGTTTAAAATTCTATTTTATTTTTTTAAAATCTAGTTCAAAAGGAAATTTTTAGTACTTTATTTTTCAAATGAGCTGTTTGTGGAAGTTGTACATAATTTTTCACGGTGGTCTTTAAAAAACAGGTTTTTGCTTCAACTTTTTAAAAATCACCACATGCCTGTCTTTGCACACCACACATGTTTTGGTGTACAAAACCCTCCAGACTCCTGTTTTTGAGGAGTTGTTTTGAAACTCAGTAAAACCACACGCATCAAGCAGCCACGTCCAGGCGGCAGTGCATTTACTTTCCTTTTATTCCGTATCACTCAAAGCCACCAAAGTATCCTGGGCAGAAGACAGAGTGCCTGGTTGCAGCAGCACATTTCCAAGTGCATCCTGGCTATTGATCAGCACTCAGTGATCTGGATCTCAGCAGATATTAAGGGTTCAGTCTGAGGATCAGTCAGCTCTCCTCACCGTAGCAGCTCAGCCAGGGCTCCCTCTGAGCACACTTGTGTCTTGGTTTTGAGGATGAAAGGCCCTGGGACCACTGATTCCTCCAGGATTTCCCCAGAGCTAGCTGGCAAGCTCTGGGTGGCTGTGTGGGGGGGTGGGTGTCCCCTCCATCCCTGCAGGGGAGATAACCCTGGAAGCAGAACCTCAGGGATGGCTCTGGGTAGGAGGGGAACTCAGAGGGGTGGGGAAAAGCCCCTTGGTCAGTTAGGATCAGGAGGCTTTCAGGAGGGGCCTCTTGGTCAGTGAGCAGGGATTTTGGGGGGCAGCTGTGGCAGAGGGGGATGAACTTTGTGCCCAGGGCTGGGGAGGGCTCCTTGCTGTGCCCAGGGAGGGCAGCAGGAAAACTTCCATTTTTCAGGAGTCGTGCCTCTAATAAAATATCCATTTCCCAAATCAACTGCTCAGGTTTCCTGTCACTTGAATGACTTGCTAGAGCCTGGCAAGTCTTGGTTTCAGGTGCTAACAACTGCTGAGCGCTAATGCACTGAGGAAGGGCTCTGAGCCTCTAAAAGCTGAGTTTCCTTGCCAAAACAAAGTATATGACTGGCAGGAAGAGTTTCTCCAAGCTCTGTGTGCTCCTAATGGTGTCATCTCCGTGACTGTGCAACAGGTTAGTATTCTTCTGCCATAATTGCTCCTGAGAGGAGCTCTAAGCACGGCAAGCTTTAGTCCCTGCTGTTGGTGGAAGCAATCCTTCCCACCTTCTCTCCTGCCTTTTCCCCTGTGCTGAAATTTCTCCTCTTTTCCTGGCCTTGTTTGGTTTCCCCTCTGCTCAGCACTGCTCTCTGGGTGGGCTGGGGCTGGCAGGAGCTGGGATGGCAGAGCAGGAGCATCCACGGGGATGTGGAGCTCCCAAAGCATGCCAAGCAAGGTGTCCAGACCCAAATCTGGGAGATGGATTTGCTTTGGAGGCACAGGACAAAATAGAAGAGATAATGTAAAAGCTGCTTTCTAAATGACAGAGGAGGAAAGGAGGAATAGAAAGTTTTTCTCTGAAGAGATTTGTAAGAGAACCAGGGAAGCAACCACCATGCATCATGTTTCCTTGTGCTTCCTAGCAGTGATACTATTACTAAGAATATGAAAAAATAATTATGGTGTGAGGAAGGGCAAAAATTGAAGCCATCTTTTTCTGTGAGGTTTTGTTCTGTATTCTGTTTAATTTAAAATAAATAATTTACTAGTTGTGATTTATGTAGTTAATTTAAGTTACATTTTTCTTGAGTATGAGACTGCAGTAGATTATCATGTTTGCAGTGCCAAAGGCACTTACATGTCTTCTCTTAGAGAAGACAGAGTCCTGGCCTTTGTTCTTTGTGATTCAGGCTTCAAATTACATTATTCACCTCTGCCTCTGTGGCTTCCTACCCTACTCAGGATGTGTGCCAGCAGTGCTTTCTTTCTGCCAGGAAGATGTTGCTGGTTTTTATCTCCCTGAATGACCATGCTGTTTATTTGGAACACTCCAAGTGCCAGAAAGTACTCATGCAAGCAGCAAGCAAAACTTCACAGCAAACAATGTGACACTAATCTGTTGTTTGTGCTAAAATACAGCAAGGAAATTACTGCTTGCCTGTATTGAAGCTCATGAAGGGAACAAAAAAGGAAAAAAAAAACCCACAACAAAACAGAGAAGGGAAAAAACCCCCAGAAAAATGCCACAGCAAAAGAATAAGCTTCAAAAGAAAGTTCTCAGTTTGTTTCATACTTTGTAGCTCCAGCTGCAAACAATCCCTTTCCCAAACCCAGCAGCAGCCCAGGGCTGGGGACACAGAACTCAGAGCCTCTCCTCCTGGGGAGGGGGCATCTGCAGGGCCCCCCCAGCCTGGGCTGTCTGTCCTCTGATATCTTCTTGGTTTGGAGTCAAGCACCCTAAAATACATTTTCTGTGAAGTAACCCTAGGGATTTCAGGACCAGAATAAATGATCAGTGCAGTTTAAGCTCGGAGTCCCCATTCTTGCTTTTAACATGGCAAAAGCTTTTCCTAGGGTATGAAACTTGCTTTTTTTTCTTGGTAACCAAAGCAAAGAGAAGAACCCAAAGCAAGTGTAGCCAGGTGCTCCTGCCTGAGCAGGTAACTGTGGGGTGGGGAATGCTCAGGGTGGGGAGGGCACTGGGTGGAACTCCCCAGGGGCTGGAGCTGCCCCACATTCCCCTGCTCAGTATAAAAATCCCTTTGGAAGAGCTGGGTATTTCTGCTCTGCACTGCCTCAGTGCTGAGGGATGGCTGCAGCAGAGGGGAGATAATTAGCAGGGATGCTTAATGAGGTGCAGCCATTTGGGGGCTCACTCCCACCACCCCCATGATGACTCCACTTTCCCAGGTAAGGATGTGGTCCTGAAAATGGGGTGGTATTTTTAGAAGCACTGCAGTCTAAATCATATCAGAGTCTCGGTGAAACATTCAGAGAGTAAATGTAGAGTCCTGGAGAGAAAAATGGTATTCCTGATTTTCACATAATGGAGCTGCAGCATACAAATGCCCTGTGCTGAGTAATTTAGAAAGCGGAGCGAAAAATTAAACCCCTGATTTTTTCCCCAAAGTGACTTTCAGTCTCCCATATCCACAGCAGGAATAAAAGTTTAATTGATGTCAATATAAAAGGATTACAGCTTAGATTTACCTAGGCTGTCACACCCATGGTTCCCCAAACTGAAGTTTCTGGATCCCACCTTGGTTTGCCTGCACAGCATGGAATGGTAAAATCTGAAAAAACACTTTTTTTTTTTTTTTTCCTCATTGATGTGCATGTTCAGGATCACTTTAGGTAGAAATGACAGATGTATTGAAAAGATTTATTTCCTTTTCTTCCAGTCGCAGTCTAAGAGCTCAGTGTAAGCCCAGGACTCAGCCTGGCTGTGCTGGGAAATGCTTCTCCTCCTCCTCCTCCCCCTCAGAAATCCCATTTCAGTGTAAGGAAAGAGCCTCTCCTGTGAGGAGGGTGGCTGAGCATCGGGGTGGGGGGGGCTGTGGGATTAACTGCTTCTAAATTTAACTGTGAAAATTTAGTCATAAACTATGCTTAGCTGAGATCTGCAGTTCAAAGATCTTATAGTAAAGAGTGACAGTCAGATTTGTTTGGAAAAAAGATAAAAATAAAAAGAATCCCTGTTTCCAGGAGAGTTCCTGAAGGTGGAGGTGGCTGTGATTGTTTGGAAGTGTTGTGCAGGGCAGGGTGAGTTAGCATCAGGTGAGCAAAGTCAGGTCTTCAGTTGGTGGTGTTTTGGGATGTGTTCTGTGAATGGCTGGGGCTAGGACAAGAACTAAAATTCCTGTATTCTGGAATTTCCCAGTGCTGCTCAGCCCATGGCTCTCTGCTCCCACCTCCTCCTTTGCCTCTGGCCCCGCTCCTCCCCGGGGACATTTCTCACCCCTCTCTTTAGAAGTGACTATTCTGAATAATTTAGTCCATTGGAAATCTTTGTTCTGTACCTCCAGACTGATGTGGAAATTTGTCTCAAACCTGAAGGTTATCTGAAATCAATAATATCATCAACTTCACCTGCATTTGCAAAGATAATATTTCCATAATATTGCCTGGCTTCAAAGGGAAGAAGAAAGGCTGTGCAGGAGAAACAGTTGTAAAAATTATTGCAGTGAAGCAGCATTAAATTTTAGAAAACTTTTCTGAGGCCATTAATTGAACTCTGTTAGAAGATTTAAATGAGATATTGAAAATCAAACACCGGGGCCAAGTTTTAATTGCCTGTTCTCTGACGGAGCATCATCTTGGAGATGTAGTTTCTATTTTGTATCTGTAAAGAAAGACTCAGCAGCCCTTTGGAGAGCCAGTGTCATCTGTTTTCTGCCTCGCAGAGAGGCACAGCATCTCAGGTGACTTCTCTGGGGTGCACACTGGGGTCTCAGCAAGCTGAGTGGTGCTGGTGGTGCTCAGATCCTCTTCCCTGCTGCTGCTAAAAGCAGATCTCAGTGGGAATATCCTGAGGAGTGTCTTCCTGCTTGGCATTGCTGGGGTTCAGCACTGCTGCCTTCCTCCCATTTGTGGGTATGGACCCCTCAGAAAAGAGCTCCTCGGGTCCCTGCCCATCTCAGGACAGGGATGTGTGGGGCCATCTGAGCACGGGTGGAAAAGCAGCTCCACGTCCCAGTCCCAGGCCACTGTTCCTTCTCCTGAACTTGGTGTTTAATGTTCTTGGGTCTCTGGTTCTTTTTGTGCTGTTTTGTTGGAGGTGGGCAGATGCTGGGGAGCACTGTGGCCACCTCCAAGTTTTCTGAGACAAGGACAACCCAAGTGATAAAAAATCTGCTGTCCTATTAACTTCCACCCGTGGCCAGCACTTAGGTTGTCAACTCAGGGGCTGACACTTAAGAGCAGTTCCAGGATAAGTGCTCAAAATTGTTTCACCAAAGCAAAAATTGCTGCAGTTTCCTGCCATGGGCACTGTGGCATCTGCTGGGAGGGCAGCTGAGCCCTAGCCAGGGGCTGTCCCCTTCCCTGGGCTCTGGAGCATCCTCTGCTCTGCTCAGATGCTCCTCACTGAGCTCCAAGGTAGGAATGCCCAACTTTTACTGTGTTAGTGACCTTGTATCAGTAAAGCAGTCTTCTTCTGCAGTTGTTGTCTCCCAGTGGGGACAGAAGATGCATCTTTGTAGATCTGTTGCAGATCACACGTTTGAAGCAACTGAAATTGTACATTTATACTGTGAAATGGTAGCAGGAAAGTGGTCAACACAGCTTTAACTTCTTTTCAGTGAGAGTTCAGGCTGGCAAGAGGTGGGGGAAAGAGATTTTCTGTGTCCTCCAGGGCTGCTGGTCTCCCATTACTGCCTGGAGAGGAACTGGTGGTCCAGGAGGATCTGCACAGGGCTCACACTCAGGGTGGAATTCAGGGCTTGCCTTTCAGCCCTGCAGTTAGCAAATATACCCACTGACATTTTTCCATTTAAAATTTTCATTAACTGGTGAATATTTGATGAAAACAAGCCCAGTCCTTCCTCTGCTCCCCGTGCATACCCTGGAGTCTCGAGGGCTGCACCTATTCCTATTTTTTAAGTATTGTAGAAGAAACTAAACCTTTGGGAGTGCATGGTTTGTGGCAGAGAAGGTGTAATGCAGCTCAGGAGAAAGGAACCTTTAATGCAGCAGCAGTCCAATGGCATCAGCAGGCCATAATGCCTCACCTAATGGGCAAGTAAACAAGACTGGAGGAATTCACAATTCACTGTCTGGTGCTGCAGGTTGGGTGGTAAACAGGCCACCTGCTCATGAAGAAAAGAGCAGTTTAAATGCAAAGGCTATTGACTCTGCCCTTTCAGGAAGGGCCTTTCTGGTGAAGGGATGCTCAGTGCTGGCAGAGCAGCCTCCTTTTCCATCTGCTTTCCATCCCCAGCAGAAGCAGGAGCTGCTTCTTATTTCCCCAGGTGGGTCCCATGCCCTGGCAGGATTTGTTGCCATCTGCATTCCCCATGTCTGGAGGATGGGTTGGGACACATCCCAGGTCCCAGGGAGGAGCCCAAACACACCCTGGGGAGACTCAGCTGTGGGTTGCTGGGCACAGGCAGAGGGTTGGGGTTGGCTGTGCTAAATCTGTGACCTGGGCATCAATCACAGCCAGACAGAAAGGGCACTTCTCACACAGACTCCAAACACAGACTTAAAAGCCCCAAGCAGATGAGGAGGATAAACTGGGGAGCTAAATGCTGTGTGTGTTGGAAATGGCAGATGCACAGATGGCCAGAGAGGCAAAATGTGTCTGGAGCTGACAGCCTGGAGCACTGTGGGATTTACACCTGCTGAATGCTGAGAGAGAAGGGCTGTAATGGCACAGCTACATTCCTCACTCCTGAGCCCTTTGCCGTTCTTCTTTTTCTTCTTTATATACATATACATATACATAAATATATATGTATATATATTTTTAGTGGGAGGTTAGATTTAGAGGTTACATTTACAGACAGGTGCTCAACCTGAACTGCAGCCCAGGGGGTTGCTTACCCTAAAACCCATCCCCAGGCATTCAGACTTCCCTCCAGTTTTTCATCTGTGTATTTTCAATTGTTTGAATACTAATCCCTGCCCATTGCTCACCAGTACTGCCATTATTTTGTCTCCTTGGTCTAAGAGATTCAAGGGCCCAGGAAGCAGCCTGAGCCTCTGCAGATACTGGTGGGAACCACATTATTTTGTAGGCAGGACAGGGTTGAAAACATTTGTCTACCCCCACAATTAATAATAAATCAGCCCCTTTATGGTTCCCTTTAGGCTTTCATTTTAAACAATCTGTTGAAATACGTCCTGTCTGCAAGGAGGGGTTGATGACAGGCTTTGTCTGGATTGAAAACAGAAGTTCTGTGCTGCCTTGGAAAGGGAAAACATTCGACACAGCCTGGTGTGATAAGGTATGGTCACCTGCTGGACTGGGTGAATGAGGAAAAATTATGTCTGCAATTGCCCTATAAACCTGAACAATTGTACAGTGATGGTAAACATCATATAGATGAGAAACCCCTCGGCCAGCAGTGCTTGATAGGGTCAGCCCTGGGATTTCCAGCAGGAAAGTTGGTCCCATTATCCCATCAGACCCTTCCCTTTGGCTGCTGTCGGGATCGCAGCCTGGGACTAAATGTTTCACTTTTACTGACAGGATTAATTTTGCTGTTATATTTTATTTCTTTATTGGAAAGTGTGACTAGCATACTGATATCAAACAATTTTTGTATAAAGCTGGAGATCCCTACACAGCTATGGGAGGGGGTGGCTCAATAAGGGACTTTCATTACTTTTTCTCTGCACAGCCCAGTGTTACTCAGCAGTTTATTCGTAAAGAAAAAAGAAAAAAAAACTATGTTAGGAGAAGTAACTGGTACTGAGACTACATTAAAGGAAAATTGAAAATTTTGCCTTTTGCCAAGTGGGTGAGTGAGCAGAACACAGACTGTCCAAACCAGCACTGATGGATTTGCTGATTTTTGCTTGAATGGAACAATATTTTAATTTCCTTTAAAAAAACCAAACCAAAACAAAAAACCAAACCAAAACCGACACACCAAAACCCCAAAATATAGCATAAAAACCAAACCCAATTTGAGGCTCTTGGTCAAGGTGTTTCTATGGTAACCAATATAATTTCATTTTAGTGATGGATTACAGAGGAGAACTCCAGGGAGGTTGGAGATGATGGAATTTATCTGACAGAGCAGCTCCTCTGGGAGGGGTGCACCCAGGGCTGGGGTGGGGCTGGGCAGCACCTGAGCCCTCTCCATCCCACCCAAATGTTTTTGGATTTTCCTTACTCAGGGGTCGTGGCTCAACCCCTGGAGAAGAGGCTCATGCTCTGGGTTTGGCTGCCCCTGCAGGGAGGGAGCAAAGAAATAGCCCAAAGGGTTGTGAGGTGGGAAAAAGCAGTCTCTGCTCCCACTCTGCTTTCTGATGGTTTGGTGCTCAGGCTTCCTGGGGTTTAAGGTAATTTTTCCCTACACACAGAGGTGGAAGTGGTCAAATTGTAGATACAGAACTTTTTTTTCTTTTCTTTTTTTCTTCCTACTTCTAGTTTTGACCAGGGGTAGGAACCTTGATATATTTATTTTTCTGCTCTGTCAACTCTTGTTTTCACTTGGAACAGGGGTTCAGGGAGCTCTGGCAGGCCAGTGTTGCCCTGCCTGGGAGCAGGATTTGCCCCTGCAGTGAGTGTGAGCTTTGGGTTCAGAAATTAGCTATTTCTTCTGCAGGTGCAAAACGCAGGTACAGAGGCAGCAGGCAGAAGAAAGGCAATTTTTTTTTTTTAATTTTTTTTTTTTTGAGGGGATCAATATTCCATGGTAGGGAGGAATATCTATTCCCAGCTATAGGTTTATAAACAACATTTCATTATGCCTATTATCATAACAGCCCTTTTTATCTCCTCTGTCAATATTTGGCTCTATCAGGCAATGTCTTCTTAAAGTAAAAAATCCATCATGGTGGCAAAAGGGACAAATACATTAACAACCCACCTGCTCATTTATATTTGAAGCTTGAGGCCCACACGTGTTTTATAGTGTTCCTGTCTAAATCCAGGAGGTTTTGTGTTAATTGTGGTTTAGTAAGGCTGCATGCTGGGGCTGCTGCAGCACTCTTAGACCCCTCCTGCTCAGACCAACCCAGCCCCATCCTGATGTGACCCCACTTCATTTGGTGACATCCTGAGGAAAACCTGGTGTTCCTGGGGGGAGGAGGCCTGGCTGCTCATCTGGAGCTGGGAAGAGCCTGAGTGGTGGTTCAGGTCCAGGTCACTTCTGTGCTAATTCAGTTTGAGTACCAAGGACAAAGCAGGGATTACTTTTCATTCCAGGCTGGCACTGTGTGCACCCAGGCTGCTTCATCTTAGAAAGGTTAACACCTCAGCAGGGTTAATTGCTGTTCTTCCTCTAAATTCCAGTGTAATTTCTGATTTCTTATTCTGTTGTTTATCTTTCAGCTAAGTAGAGTTTAAATAAAATAAATATTTATGCCGGGGAAGCGCTATGGTGAAAATATTTAAGGAAAGGTAAGCAAACAAAGCATAATAGCATAAATATTTTAGCAAAGCAAAGCAAACAAACCCAGGGACCTACAGAGCCTTGAAGGTGTGAGGAGGAAAGCATCAGAGCAGAAAGCAGCTCAGCATCTGCTCACCAAGGGGTGCTGCTGGGTGCTCAGCTTGTTCCTTCAGGCATTGGGGTTCTTCGTCCTCTGGCACCTGGCTCTGGGTTTTCCTCCTTCAGGTGCACAGAGTGGGTGCTCAGACTCCTGCTTTTCCCCAGGGAGTCTGAGAGGTTCATCCATCTTGCCAAGTTCTCCCAAAATTCCTAGGATCAATCCGCTTGGGTGAGTTGGTGCAGAAGTGTTTGCTCTGCCTGCTTCTCCTGGGCACCCCGAGGAGCACCCAGCTCTGTGACAGCACCCTGGGAAAGCTCCTCTGGGTCTGTGGGGCACTCAGAGTGGCACAGAGAGGGCTGGAACGCTGGCAGAGGGAGTGAACAATTGTGTATGAGTTTCTCAGTGTGCTGGGATCCACGGGTAGTGCTGGGCAGAGTTCTGGGTGGGTCACACAGAGGCTGAAGGATGGGGCTGCAGGGAAGGGAAGGGGGGAGGCTGCAAATGAGACCCTGCTGGGGTCTCCTGGGGGAAAAAAAAGAGTATTCTGATACCTATTGGAAATGAAAAGGTGTCTAGTACTGTAGCAAGGCACCAAAGTAAGGTGGTATATCCAAGTTTTGGCCACTTCCAAGTTTTTCCTTTGCTGCTGTTTCCCACCAGAAAGTCCCAAGGGATGAAGCTGCAGGTCCCAAGGGATGAAGCTGAAGGTCCTTTGTGCCTCCCTGGGTTCTCCCTGCACTGCTGAGGATGGTGACAGCCTCGATGGGTGCTGCTGAGCTGCTGAGGACACCCCAGATGTGCCCAGGGATCCCCTGCCCAGGGGCAATCCCCAGGCACCCACCCTGCTGTAGCCAGGAAAGACAGAGGTTTGTAAAAGAGGAAAGGGAAACTGAATGGAGGAAAACAACATTTAATATGATAAGAATAGGTCTCGGTGAGTCTCAGAGTCTTCTCTTTTTCATGTTTGTACCTGGTTCCAGGTTTGCTGTGTAAATAATGGCTGGTGCACGGCTGAGGGTAATTCTGGCCACTCATCCCTGTGCTGCTGGGAGTCAAAAAGAGAGCATGGAAACACCATCCAGGAGACATGAAGGGGCCAGAAATACATCCCTCTGCCTTCACAGTGCTCTGCTGCCTGGCTGCCAGAGCCCAATCATCTCTACCAATTCGCTAACTCTTTTCTAGGCTCTGGGAGAGGCACTTGCAGAACCATTTATCTGCTCCAAAGCCCCATGTGAAAGAGCAGACACAGGATTACACCAACTGGAAAGCCAGAGCAAGCCTCTCTTATCGTGTGATTTAATATAGCAGGAGGCAGTCATTTTTATAAGTTAAAAAGCAATAGATTGAGATACATTCATCACAGATTAACTGAATTTCTTCCTGGAAGGGGCACATTGAAATGTATGTGATGTTCATTGTTGTGGGAAATGCTGTTTAAAACTTTTAACAACAAGATAAAAGCTTGTGACTGGGAGACAGAACTGCTGTCATTGCTGGATTTAATAAAGCTTTGGCTGGGACAATAAGCCTGTGATAAAACCAGACAAAGCCTGCTGCTTGGAAGTTATTTTGGCAGGTGGGAAGGGAAGATGTTCTGCCACAGGATTCAGGCCATGCAGCTCACTTGGGGACACTCAAACCTGTCTGGGACCCACGGGGAGGAGGCAGAGGCATTGCCTGGCCCCAGGGATAGCCAAGGGAACAGCTGGGGCTGTGCTCTAGAACTTATCAGATGATGTGATTTAAAGGTGAAAGTAGTGTATGTTTTGGAATCTGAACATTTAAATAGAGCATTTCATGAGTAGGTGAAATTCTTTCAGTTCCATCCAAATCTCCACTTTGTCCTGATATTATTGGATATAAAGAATGAAGAGTTAAGAGCTGCTCTTAAACTGAGCTGATGAAACAGGAACATTTCAGCTTTGCCTTCAGTCCCAGGGCAGCTCTGAGCTGGCCCTGTGCAAGAGGGAGCTCGGTTTCTGGAAGGCAACCTTGCTATTTGTCCCAGATCCACCAGAAATTAATTAGGCAGGGCTTAAAAGAGGAAACTGCAGTTGTCAGAAGAGGAAAACTATGGATATATATTTTGTATATATATATATATAAATAATGTATTTATATATTTATGTTTATATCTGTATGTTAATACTCAGTAAACTCAGGGAAGATAAAATAGCTCTGTGGCTTTGGGATTCTGGAAACCAGTTTTCTCTGGGTACTGCTGCCTAACGAGGAGTTTGGAAGCTTTTCCTGCTCTCAAGATATCTCCAGAGCAGCATCTCCTGACCTCACCCACCTTTCCCATGGTGATCAATACTTCACAGGTCAGCTGATAAGATTTTATTTGACTTCCTATAGTCAGACAGGATGTAGAGATTTCCTCCTTCCAATAGTTAGGGATTAGGGAAGAAAACCAGGGTTTGGCAGAGCAGAGGGACCCACATGAGCTGTAAGGAGCCACTGAGGGACAGCCCCAGACAGTGTCCAGGCAGCAGGTGCCAAGGGGACTAAAAATGCTGAAAACTTTTCTCTAGGTGTGGGCTGGAAGTGAGACCTGGGACCTGCTGGAGTCCGTGGGACAGAGTAGGTGACACTTGATGATGGATGGAGTCAGAAGATGAGGTTAACTAAAGATTTTCATAGCAGCTAATGGGTTCAGGAAAATAGCTGAAGCTCCTCAAATACATTTTGCACAGCCCATTAGCCTGCCACAAAAACCCATTTGCTGCTGACTTGCACCAACAGTCCACGTGTTAGACACATTGTGTGAGTACTAGGAGATGAATCACATATAAAATTAATTTCACTGCTGAAGAAGAACCTGAGACAAAAGTCACATTTTGATGAGTGATTTGAGTAAGTTATTTCTTTTTCATTTTTTTTTTTAATATTTGCAAACTGAAGACAACAGGCAAATATCTTTTCCACTGTAAATAAAAGAAGCCTACCTCTTCAGTAAAAGCAGCTTGGCAAGATGAGGAGTTCTAGCTGACTGGAAAGAGATTAGACAAGACATCAACAGTGTGCTATTTTGGTGGAGTTTTTTGTTTTGCAAGCAAGTGTTAGGGTGGCAAGTTCCTGCTACAGCTCAGCCAGGGAAGATTATTCCATTTGCCTTCTGTGCTTCCCACTCCTCTATTTTATTCTATTAATAGGAATTAACAGGTAAGCTTCCTTGAGATCCTCCCATTTTAAAATTCAATAAACAGAATAGAAGTTAATACTTCTATTAAAGGACTTGAGTCAGTTATCAGTGAGCAAAGGGAGTGTTTATGCTTTTCCATATGTTCCAGCAGTGTCTAATCCATCCTTCACTAAGCACTACCCACTCCTACCTCAAAGGGTTCATTTTTTCCTCTTTCACTAACGTTTTCAGCTGCTTAAGTCAATGAATAGAAAAAAAATTTAAAAGAAGCTGTGGTCTAAAAACCTCAGGTTTTAACCTTTAATTTATTGTTGATTAACTGGGGAAGAATATAATGAATGAGAGGTTTCCATTCAATGAGTAGTTCCTGGTTCTGGTCTTGAGCCTCACACATCTGAGTCTTAAGCAAACACAGGCACAATCTCACTGTTTCACTAGCATGGAACCAGACAACCACAGCCTGTTTTCCCCCTGCCTTGTCCCCTAAGGAATACTTTTACCAACTTAGGAGGACAGCAGCAGCAGCAGGAAAGATGAAAGAAAGGCAAAGTCTGTGCTTACAGAACTGGTACATCCTTGCCAGCAGGGACTGGACTGGGCACTCTGCAGCTGGAACTGGCAACACCTGCCAAAAAAAAAAAACAAAAACCAAACCTACCCCAAAAAAAAAAGATGACAAATAAAAGCTGTCAGGAGTGTGACATCAGTGCAGGCTGTGGTGCAGGGGGAAGGTCTGGGCTGAGAGCAGGGGTTTTCTCAGCCAGATGTTGCAGCCTTTCCCAGGTCACATCTTCCAGCCATGCCATGAAGGATCCCGTGGATGCCAGAGCAATCCTCACACTGCAGCTGCTCCTGCCATGGATTGGCCACAACACTCCATTCCCAGCAGGAATGGGGAGGGAAAGCTGATACTGGTCCCTCCAGGTCTATTTCCTATACAGGGATCTATGTTTGGGTTTGTACATTACATGCATCCAAGTGTACTATAGGCATCCAAAAAAAAAAAAAAAAAATAGTGGAGGCACCACCAGCCTCCATATGGCCCCATCACCCTTCTCACTTCATTGCCTCAGTAAATATTGAATTAAGCTGCTGTGATTGGCAAGCTTGCAAAAAACCAGGGGATTGAAGTTGGCAGCTCCAGATGTGGGAGGTGTAAGTTCAAATCTGTTTCCTCCCAGGTGTGGGCAGTGGGTGAATAATGAATAGAAACAACACCCCAAGGCACAGCCCAAACCTTACAGGAGCTTCTGTAACACCCTGCATGCAGCCACCCTCAACAGATTCAAAATTTGCCTTTTTTTCTTTTTTCTTTTTTTCTTGTTTTTTGTCATTCTGTGCAAGTGCAGGGATGCTGGGGGTGGCAGTGTAACTCTGCCTCCATGGGAGTCACAGGCAAAGCTTCCACCCAGCTGGATGGCAGCAGCATCTCCCCCTCTGGCTTTTATTAATTGGTTATAAATAATATTAATTATGCCTGTAGTACCAAAAGCAATTATCAAAATATTTTGCTAAACATCTCATAAAAAAAGACTGTTTACCAAAAAAACCCTCAACTGCATCAAAGGTTTTACAAAAAGCTCTCAGAAATTAATAAATATGTTTGATTAGCACTGTCAGGGATGCACAGATTCTGTATATGGAAGCATTATAGTGCATTTAATTATATATAAAGGCAATTAATGTCACAAATAAAGACTAAGCTCCGACTCAGCCTAAATAATTGTCATTATCTATCACATGGCATGCCCAGAAAGCTTGACTCTGCAATGATATTTATGAACAATAAACTTGGCATTAACATACCAAAACAATTTGGGTATAATTCAGGCTAAATAATAAATGGCAACAAAAAAAAATCATTCCTATTTTTCCTGATTTTTTTTTCTCCCAGTGTAATCACAGTCACTTCTCACAGTGTGTTCATCGTGATGAGAAGTGAAAAAAATATTCTCATGAGCATGTGCTATAGATCCCAGAGCAGAGACTGAGGGTGGGCCTTGAGCTGCTCTGTCCCCTCCCCATGCCACAGCAGCACCTGGGGGGCATTTGGAGGGGTTCCTGTCACCTGGGGGCTTTTTTCTTCTTTTTTTTTTTTCTTTAAATGTGCTGTGTGGTAGCATGGTGTAACTGGAATTAAAAAATAAAATAAAATAAAAAGATAAACAGTCTACAATGCAACACCTTCACCTTGTATTTATATTATTAAATAGCAAAATGAAACCATACTTATTTTACAAGCATGACTGTGTATTGATTATAAATTCTGTTTAGCTATCTGTGGGTAACACGAAGTAGTTCTCTACCTCTGGCAGTACCCACCTCTTCAGGGAGAGCAAGAACAGGCTCTGTCCCTCTTTCAACAACAGCAAAAAAAAAACCAAAATAAGGTATTTGAGCAAGACAGTGTTTGCTAGTAGTGTATGTATTCAGCACAATGCTGGCTCTGTTCTCTTTGGGGTAGCACAGAGGAAAAGGATAACATTGCAGAGCCTCTGCCTTCAGTACATGTTGGGCTGATAATTCATTTCTCAGTAACAAAACCTTTCCTTGGTTGGAATTTCATCTTTTGGCTGCTGCAATTCATTATTATATCTCTGAATATTAAAACAGCCCCAGGAAGGCCTTGCAAACATCTCTCCAGCCCCAGGCTTGCACACAGAAAGTCAATCAAGGTCTGACCTGGAGTCTTCATCACTATGCACTGTGGCCCATGGTGCAGCTGTCAGATTTTCTTTTGATGCTGATTAACTTCATCAGTATAATTGATCAAGTTGTCTAGAGAAAATGGGAGGCTAAATACTTTCCAAAGCACTCCTCACATTACACCCAAGCTGCTGTTGGAATGCCAAAGGCAGCCTGCAGGTGCTGTGCTGCAATCTCAATGAGGTTCCTCTCACCTCTTGCTGAAAGTTCTCTTTTTTTTCCCCATTGCTCACTCATCAGTTGCCTGGCTGATTGATGAGTTGCTCGTTTAATTGCATTTAATTGCTGCTGCACCTAATATCCTTCAAAGTCATCAAGAAGACTTGACTCAGGTGGAGAAAGCTTTGGAGACCATCAAAACCAGGCAGGAGAGGAGGGCTTGATCAGCCTGCCTGTAACCAGGCTTTTGGGTAGTTACAGAGCCCAGGGTTTAAAAAGACCCTTTTTTGTTTTTTCCTTTTGCAATTTAGCTGCCAACTCCCCAAAACCTTTTCCAGACCTGCTCTGTGTGCACAGAGCCTGAAGTGCCTCTGCCTCAGGTTTGTGGATGCCCACCTCTGATAACATCATGAAATAAACTTTAGGCACAAGGGGGGGAGGGGGAGGGAACAACTGAAAAAATATATTTATTGGAGTAAATAAAAAAAAGTTAACCAAAATCCTTTATTGATACATTCTTGGATAATATCACAGGATTGAGAGAATGGAGAGGAAGGGAGGAGGTTGCGGCAAGGATTGGTTTCACTAAATTGGCACATAAGCAGCAAGATTAACGAAATTACTTGTTACAAACAGTAGAAAACATACATGCTTTTTAAAGTCCTTATCACACTGGTCAATCATGGTGGGGCATCAACAAAGAAAAAAAAAAAACAACCTCAAGACATGTAAAAGCCATATTCTTTCCTCCAAATATCATAAGAATTATTGAAATTATTGCAAAATAGTCATATACCTTAAATAAAATAACAAAATTGAACACAAATACAAATATCAAACATAAATTATTAACATGTACCATAAAATACATTACTGGCATGCATTCCAAATATCAAGACCTGTACTAAAACTCAGCAAAAAAATCCTTTCTGCTTCCTTTGCAGCCCGTCAGAGTCGTGAAGGGGGGAACTAACCTAGCCAGCACAGTTTTTGGTCTTTAAAATCTTTTTTTGTTTGTTTGTGTTGTGAAAAAAAATAACATATATGGATTGCAGTGATACAATAGTAATCATACAAGTCACGTACATAGGTCTTTTAAATCCTTAGATGTTTTTCTTTGTGTTTGTTTTTTTTCCTTTTAAAATGTGCTAAGTCTGAGAGAACAGGGTCTCGATGTGCATCCAAAAAACAAACAGTGAACTCAAACCAACATGGATGGCCATATGAAAAAAAACCAAAACTAAAAAAAACCCAAACCAAAACCAAAAACAACCCTCACAAACTGTACAGAAAGTTCAAAAAACTCGCAGTCTGGAAGTACATAGAAAGACAGAATTAGCCCCTTCAAAGTCCTGGCGGCCGATCCTCCCGCCCGCAGCCAGGGCTGGGCAGGGCAGCTCCTGCCACCCCAGCACCTCCAAGGCCACGCTGGTCCAAGGCCAGCAAGTCCAAGGCCAGGAGGTCCAAGGCCAGGAGGTCCAAGGCCTCGCCGGGCAGGTGTGAAGCTGGGAGAGATGAAGGGAACCCCGGGGAGCAGCCGCCGGGCTCCTCTCCTGCTCCTTCCCGCAGCGTGGCCGTGTCCTGACCTCCCCACGGGAGGATGGAAACCCTCACCCGTCCTCCTCCCCTAGATCACCAGGTTGTTATAACTGACGTATTTCTTTTTTGCAGCAGGGCCTGCAAGAAAAAGGGAGCAGGGTCAGAAATCCCAGGAGGCAGCTGCTGGGGGTGCTGGCAGGGATGTGCCAGGGGTTCCCACATCCCCCCGGCACCTTCCCTCAGCTCAGCCCCAGCTCCTGCTCTTGCTACAGACAAAATGACTCTGACTGACCCTGGCCTCACTGCTGAGCCACTGGAACTACATCCCATTAAGATTCCTTTTTTTTTAAAAAAAAAAAAAAAAAATCTGTAACGTTATCTCCAACTTCTTCAATCTCCTGGGCTAAAGTTGTGGGTTTTTTGTTTTTTTTTTTGTCATGATTCTTATTCAAGTTTTATGATTTCTGAGAATTTTAGGGACTTTGAGCAACCTGCTTTAGTGGGAAGTGTCCTTGCCCATGCAGGAGGGCTGGATCTAGATGATCTTTAAGGCCCCTTCCCACCCAAACCACCCCATGATTCTATGATCATTTTTCATTGTGGAGATCAAGGTGCCAGCTTTCCTAATTCTGATCTTCAAATTAAATCCGTTTGAAAGGACAAATAAATTAAACCAGTCAGTAATGACTTTGTGAGTGATGCTACACTCCTCTGTCAATAAAAATTGAAAATATTTGCAGCTGAATACAAAGCAAAAGATTCTGCAGTACTTTGGCAACCCTGACAGATTAGGGACATATCAACTGATAACGTGTTCTCCACTGGGCATGTTAACGAAGACATCACTATTTATATGCAAATTCCATAACTAGGATGTAACTACTTGGTCTGGGCTTATGAGATTTTATATTGAACTGTGTTCCCATGAATACAGAAAAGGCCTTTCCCCCCTTTTTTCACTTAAAGGAAAAAAAAAAAAGAAAAAAAAAAAAAAAAAAAAAAAAAAAAAGTGAAGTACATATGTTCTTGCAGTAAAGCTTAATATCCAGTGTTCTGAGTTATCACAAGATCAGTTTATGCTAATGGGTATTCTCAAAAGGTTAAAATTACCAAACAAAGCTGTTATCCCTAACTATTCTTATTCAGCATTTATGGACTTTTTCTTGAGTAACTTGAACTCAGCAAAATACATCGACCTGAATCATAATCAACCATGCACAGAGAAACCATGCACATCAGCAGCTAGAAACAAAGCTGAGCCTCATTGTGTCCCCCAGTAAGATACACATCTGGGAGACGAGGGAGAGAAAGGGATAAGGCTGATTTTCTGGGACTGCTGAAAATCCTCTGCTCTCAGAGATCTGCCAGCCCTGAGCATCCCCTGCCTTGGGCACCCAGCACCCCTTCCTCTGCTCTCCACTCTTCAGGGTGCATTTTCCCCTGAGGTGTCCCACGGCCAGAAAGCAGTACTTTCAGAGACCACCGGTCATTCTTCAGAAATATTCCCTTAAATAAGGACAGGCTCTCCACCAACAATTCTGAATATTTGGAAATTTAATGCACGAATGTAAACATTTCTCATGGTGTTCCCTGTCTTTTTTACTGACAAAGAAACAATTTGACTCTGAGGTCTTCTCAAGACTGTAATTTAAGGACCTCCTGGGTAACTCCAGCACTTTGCAGTATTATTCTGAGACCCTGTTTCAGCTGTTTCACCATGCTCCATACCAGGGGCAGAGCTGTCTGCTCAGCCACACACTGATCCTACAAAATGCCGATCATCTGCAGTCCCCATTAACTTCCCTCGGACACAGAGGTGTTCAACACATGGCAGGATAAAACTCATTACCCTTCAAGGCTGGACTGCAAATATCCAGTGAACTGTGGTATGCTATTAAACGCTGAAGAGAGGTAAAAGGCAGCTGGAAAGAAAATTACCATCAGGAAAGAGGTTGCAAAGTAATTACATGTATTATTTTGTGATATACTTCAGCGTTGTCCATTACATGCTCCAATTTCAAATAGCAGCAGAGCTCCTGTGCCAGAGGAGAAGCTGATAATCTCCAGTGCTGGTTCACTTCATGTCAACCCCCCCTGTGTTACAGGGGTTTCTCTCCAGCTTTCCCAGAAAACCTGGTCTTGTTGCTTGGTGAGTTTTCTCACAATTTCAACCACAGTAGCTCATTTCTCATTTTCAGCATGACAATGACAATGACAATGACCCACCAGTGCCAAATGAATTCAGCCAAAAAATGCTGTTGACAGTGTGTACTCCTGTAGCCTCCCTGAGGAAAGATGGGCTGAGCCTGGGACAGCGGAGTTATCTTGGGCAGAGCTCTGCTTCACAAGAATAGTGTCATTGACAAAAGCATCATCCATAATTTAGATAAAATGATCAATAGAAGCCTGATGGTTACTTCAGGAAAGACAATCTTCCCTGGCTGCAAAGGCTGTTAGGCTGGAGCAGATCATGTCTCTTGTGCTGTGGCTGGTGGAATCCACAGCTCTGCTCCTGCCCTAATTCCAGCAACCTGGAGCTCCGAGCTCCAGCCTTGGTCTGGAAACTTCAGGAGAGAGCCAGGCATCCTCCAGAATGAGTCCCTGCTGAGGCTCAGCTCATTAGCAATTAGCAACAGGTATGGATTGGATTTTCCACAAAGAAATTAATTTACATGAAAATGGGGAATGCTAATGAAACATCAGCATTACCAGAATTTACTCTGCTTTAGTCCAGGATACATGAGCACTCCTTGCTCTTTGAATGGAAAACAGATCCAGATCTCAAACTCTGGTGCTGCTCCTGCTAATGGATGATGGCTTTCCAACAGAGAAAACAGATTGTCCTTTTGGAAATAACATCTAGATGTTAATTAATCTCCCGATGCCCACCTCAGCTGGCCCCTGAAGGAGAGGCAGCAGCTGTCCAGGCAGGCTCTGCAGCTCTGTCCCTCTGGCCTGGGCTCAGGGCAATGGGGCAGGCAAAGCCCTGGGGGGCTCAGCACTGCCACAGCACCCTGCAGAATGGAAACACCCTGCACTGGGACTGCCTGAAGAGTGGAAAACAAATGTGCTCTGAAAGCACTGGCACTGTGGGACTTGTTTGAAAAAAAAAAAAAAAAAAAGGGCCTTTTCTACTTAAAAGGAGGCTATGTACCTCTGTTAGTGACACCAGCCTTTTCCTGCTAATTAGTGGAGCATAGCAACAAGAAATTACTATGAAAATACCTGAAGCATACAATTCTGTACATCCAGACAGGACTGGAAGCAACCCCCAGGCTCCAGGGCAGCAAGAGGGAAGATACCCCAGGCGCTCACCAAGCAGAGCTGGACACAGGATTCTCCTGCTCCCATGACAGTTCTGCCCTGACTTGGAAACTGAAACTGTTGTGTCCACCTGATGATGGGACCCAACCTGGGCTGTCACACTTCAAAAGGGCTTTGGCAGGGCTTTTCCCCACTCTCCATGAGCAGGTCCCACCGATCCTCCTGTCTTGTCCCCATCCAGTTCAGGATGCCAGCACACAGCCCAGCAGGGGGGATGTGCTACACTCATGTAAAGTTACAGGGAGGAAGGCAACCTGGATATCCGCAGGTGGAAAATAAGCAACATTTATTAAATTATTTTAACTAACCCCCTTTCCTTTTCAGCTGTTATCAGCCCTGCCCAACAGGCAGTGGGAGGCAGTGACAGTGACAGCCCAGCCCTGCCCTCTGCCAGCACTCAGTAACAGGGTTTGAAATAACTGCACCTCTGTGCCAACAACATATTAAAAACAAATACACTGAAGCAAAAATCCTCTTCGGATATATGTTTCATCACTTGACTGGTTTCCATTATCTCGAGCACAAGCCACATAGAAGCTCCCACAGCATCCCAAATCAAGGCAGATCTGTCAATACTTGCTCAGAGTCAGATTTAATCACTTTCACTTCAATTTCATGCACGTTTGTAACCTCTTCCATGCTTAAAGAGAAAAGATTTACAGTGCAAAAAAAGAATTTTATTACAGCCTGCAGGCATCTCAAGCTATCAAATGTATGAAACATGATCTTTGTGCTTCCAGCACTGAGCAAGAACTGACATCCTGATGGCTACGAGTCTGGAACTTCTGCTCTGACTTCCTTTGCAGTCACCATAGCAGATGATGCTTCCATCCTCTTGCTCATTTTCTTAATTCTTGTTTAGGATCCTATAGCATTCATGCCAGGCAAAGTGGAGGCTGATGACTAAAACCTGCTTTTAGTCCATCTAAAAGGGAAATGGTTGCACATGGCTCCTCTGCTCCATGCCCAAAAGACAGAGCTAGCCACACGCTCTGCTGCCTTTAAATTGGAGAATATATGTAAGAGATGAAAGCAGCAGTCCTAAGTGATTCTACCTGCTTGCCCAAAACCCAACAAGTGGATTGAAGCTTGGAGAAAATAATAGAATTTTAAATTCAATATCTAAATGTAAATAGATTGGTATATCACATTTTCACGTCTCTCCTGTTGTGCTCCCTACTGTAGTACATTTGCAACTTAGCTAGTAGATAAATGCCTACAGTTGTATGAAGAATATTTCATTTTCTTGCATGTGCTGGGAGGGTTTGTCTCTGAGCTGCAGCCTGAACTGCCTGACTTTTATGCAGAGCCTCATGTTTTAATAATAGAATATGAATATATTACATTACAAATATAACATTAGTAAGGAGTGTGTTCCTCTCTAATCGCTTCCCAGCCCTCTCTTCTCCTAAATCAGCAGCCTCAGCTGCCACATGTCCTTGTCACTCTGGGTAAAGCAGCCCCAGTTAGCACTGGGATGCCTGGGGACAGCTGTGGGGTTCCCCTCACCCCAGGGGTTTCTGACAGATGACAACGACAAGAGGGAAGGAGGGAAGGAGAGGCTGCTGAAGAGACTGGGGCTGTTTCCTGGTCACTAATTTATCTGCTATGTTGGTGGCCTGATGGCAGCCCAGTGACAGGTCCAGCAGGGAGAGGTGATAAATGCTCTAGGAAGGATTTTTTTCTCTTAATGTACTTTTGGCAAAAAGGAGTCAACAGGGATAC
Organism: Phaethornis superciliosus; assembly: GCA_023637945.1. Taxonomy (NCBI): domain Eukaryota; kingdom Metazoa; phylum Chordata; class Aves; order Apodiformes; family Trochilidae; genus Phaethornis; species Phaethornis superciliosus. The sequence continues at coordinate 834,472 of JAJQWJ010000013.1, forward strand.
AAAAATGGGTGTTATTTAACCTCCAAGATGAACAATACTGCACTGAAGCACTGTCTGAGGAATGAACAACCCAGCTACACTTCTCTGACCATCCCTACATCCCCTCTGCTGGGCATGGTGCTTTGGATTCCCCACATGGGATAACAGGTTGGTTGTCCTTAGCTGGAGAGCCTGGTGGAGAGGGAGCAAGAAGAGCACATTATGCAGAATAGCAGAATGGGAGGCAAGGGCTGCATACAAGGGGTAAACAGCCTGCAGAAATGGATAGAAAAACAACTATGTTACAGAACTGTTCAGATTTATACAATCATCACTCCAACTCTGTTAGTCCTGTGACACATGGTGCATTATGTCATGTATAACTAATCTGCTGCTGGTAATCTCCATGAAATGCTAGAAAATCAAAACCAGAATGAAAGTGGGTGGTGTCAGTTATATTTTAAGTTTGCCTTTTCCTTATATATTTTTTTTCCTGTATGCTTCAAATCCCTTAATAAGATTTCATCCCTCTGCTTTGGTCTTGTAAATAACTTTTCTGTCTGATTTTTGTCCAGTGTTGAGAGTGATGTCAGCACTGAAACCTGACAGGTAGAAGGGCAATAGTTCACATGGCCAGACAGCCACTGGATCATAGCAGGGATGCTCCCCGGGGAGGGGGTGGGCATCCAGGAGGAGCTCAAAACACCTGGAAACCCCCCTCTGTCAGAACCTCTTTGTGTGAGACACAGATGTTTATCTTAATTTTAAAAAAAATAATTTTTGATGCACTTTTTTTTGTGGGAGCAGGGATGTAACCAATAGGAAGAATAATAAAAGTAGTTCTTGGGTCAGATAATGGCACAATGACAGAAATCAGTACAAGTCAAAGGAGAGACAGCAGGACATGCTTCTAAGATTGTTAGGGTTGGAGCACGAGCAGTAGGGGTTTGCTTTGTCATCCTGCAAATGCATGAGAGTGATCCCAGTCTGCTGCTGCTCCCAGTCTGGATAGGGATGAAGCAGCTCCAAGCCCAGACAAAGCAGGGAAAGCCATTGTATCAGACAGGTGCTTGCACTGCAGTACAAAGCTAGAAAATTCCAGCTTCATCTGGAGTCAACCAAGACCTATTCATACCAGGGAAGGCTTTCCCACAGTGAATCCCAGAGAGGATGGGAAGCTGCACCACACCACAAAATCATGTAAAGTTTGGTCTGCAAAATCAGCATGCAGCATTGCACATGGCACTTCCCTCTTAGAAAATGAAAACCGAATTGCTTATTTGAAAGTTAGGCACATTTTCATGCACTAGATAAACAATGAACTCCTTTGAAGAATATTCTGAAGATTTGTATCTATCTTTATTCTTACAAGCTTTAAAAATAGGCCACAAATGGGACTCATGATCCATGTTCCCCCTTGGCAGTGGCAAGATATGACATTCATCATTTTTGAATATTTACCAAAGGAGGTGATAGTGCCCTGTAAACATACAAAAAGCATGTCATTTCTTCCTCTGCCTCTGAACTGCTTCTGCTGATAACTCTGTCAGAACCCAGAAACCCCTTTTGTTATGCTGGGAAGAGGATCTAAGCTACCTGGGGTGACAGACACTGCCTTACGCCTCCCCAGGACTGGGCTAAAAGATAACTTTTTATCAGCCACACCTCTGACTCCTCTGCAAGGTATTACTAAGGAAGATGCCTTCAGAGACAGATTTGAGAGGTTCTTGTCAATATTAATTTTCCCATCTGAACCAGGAAAAAAAATATGACTTTGAGTCAAAGAACAGAACCAGATGCTTGCTGGTTAGGGCCTGAAAAACCCTCACATTTTTGCACAAAAGATAGCCAGAAGATTGAGATTTCAAGTCAGGTAATAAGATTGCAAGAGCAAAAGATTAGTTTTACCCTCCTAAATAAAAGCTATAATCAGCCAAGTGTATTGTACTGCTGAAGAGCATCGATCTTGAGCACGTTTGGCTGTATCTTTCTCCTATTTCCTACTTGTCTGCTTTGCAGATAAAAACTTCTGGGTCAGGAGAAAGTCTGAAAGTATCTGGACACTAGGATCAAAGAGAAAACTGCAGGAAGTCTTATCAGCATTTCCAGCAAATGTGAGATTGCTGAGAGGCTTAAAGAGCTGGCAGGAGAAGCTGCCACGGAGCTGCTGGGGGGTGTGCAATGAGGGGTGGGATCCAGCAGGAACAGAGATCCCTGGGGATGGGCTCAGGGATTCAGCAGGAACAGAAATCCCTGGGGATGGGCTCAGGAATCCAGCAGGAACAGAAATCCCTGGGGATGGGCTCAGGAATCCAGCAGGAACAGAGATCCCTGGGGATGGGCTCAGGGATCCATCAGGAACAGAGATCCCTGGGGATGGGCTCAGGGGATCCAGCAGGAACAGAAATCCCTGCCCCAAATGAGAGGTAGGAGAGCCAGGTCCCAGGAGTTGCTGCATGAACCTTCCCATCACCGGAACTCATGGTGCTCCGAGCAGGACCATGCTAGGGAAGTGCACGGGGGTCTTCAGGAAAGTGTTTCCCAATCTTAACGGGATCATGGCAGGGAAGAAACAAACCCAACTGGTATAACTCCTTAATTGGAGCCAAGAGTACAGAAAACATACTAATTTAAACTACATTTTAAATGCTTTGGTTTGAATGCTGTGGAGTGGAAAGATAACAAATAGTAGCAAATTATTTTCCCCTGCTTAAAACAAAGCAATTAATAGTACTTTGGTTATCTCACCTGGAAAGCCAGGCTCTGTTGAGAGCTGTTAAAGCCAAGTGTAAAAACAGTTTGCATGAAACATAATTAAAATTATGACCTGAATGATCATCTAAAACATCCCAAACGAATCCTGAAGTCAGAGCTAGAAGAAAATTACTCCTCTCTACTTCTTGACTTTGTTTTATTCTTCCCCCTCCCCAGCTACTGATGATGAATACTCAGTCCCCTTTCCCCATCCCTTCAGCCCTCCTTGTCCTACCAATGCCCCAACACTTTTCCAGGCAGATCCTTGGACTTGACCCAAGCAGACAGAGAGGTAAATACAAGGATATAAAGTGATCATGCAAGGAATCATTTTCTTATGTACACCTACATTCAATAAATACAGCTCTGCATGTCTAGCTAGTTTATCCATTCAGAGAGCAAAGAACTGAAAATGTTTTTCCAATTAAGCATTGTACTTAATCAAAAAGGAAACTAAAATTCTGTGCAGCTGCCAAACAACATGAACATGGGATGGAACAACACATTTGTTTCCTCTTTTTTTCCCCAGTTAATTCATTTATGGGTTTCATACTGAGTTAGAGTACAAAGGTATTTTCTGTTTACCCATCTAATGAATTACAACCGATTCTACTATTTACTCTCATTATTTCCAGTTTTTTTCCTACAAACCAGCACCTTCCCCTCAGCCAGCCTCTGAGGGCAGTGCCTGGGGCTCCTGCAGTGCCAGACCCAAACCTTGCTGGGCCCTGGGCTCAAACCCATCACCCATTCCCACTGCAAACTAAGGCACCCACAGAGTCAGAACCAGCTTCATTCTCCTCACAATTTGGAAACAGACACTATTTTCCAACAGAAAAACCAAACCCCAGGTGACGACAGGAGAGAAACTTTTGCAGAATGTGGATGCTGTCCAAGTCCCTAACCTGGGAAGCAGGTGACAGGAGAGGAACAGCAGCTCACCAAGGGACTGCTGATCCAGAGCCACCCCTGGGTGTGAGTGAATGGATACCCCCAGTACAACCTCCCCGTGCTACAGAAACACCTGAGTTTAATTTCAATAACAACCAGTGGAGAGATGCAAGTAACAAACAACAGAAAAATCAAGAATGTTCATGCAGAGCAAAGAGGCTAAATTCACTGGAAAAAAGTTATTCATCTTATATAATTCTGCAATACAGTGTCTAACAGAATTACTCTCTGAGCTGCATGGTTAAACAGTACAATTTTGCTGCAATCAACATTTTTTTTTTTTTTTTTTTTTTTTTCAGAAAGTCTTGATTTCAAATAACCTGGAAATGTTAAACAGATGATACTAATAAGAGTGCAGATTTAACATAAGGCTCCTTATTCCACAGTCACGATAAGCATCATGACAAGTGGTGTAACTATGGCAACTCTTCTTTTCTTCCTTTTTCCTCTGAAGAGCCAGGGCAGACATCTCACCAGAGGCAGTGCCAGGCTCCTCTCCCAGGTAAGACTCAGTGCTCTGACTTACAGAGGAGAAACCAAGCCAAACATCAGCCCCCCAGGCCTGGAACACCTTTCTTTCCTATTATGTATGCCTCTTCTGTTTCATGGGCATTTACCTGTAGTTAGCCATGTATTTTTGTTGCACCAAGGTTAGAAAAGAAAAACATGCCTTTGTTCCTTGCTGCCAGACAGAGCCCAAACCCAACAATCTCACCCCAAATTCAAAGCTCCTCTTTTCATAACAGAAGGATGCTCTCCTCTTTACTGTACCACCAAACCTCACTCAAACACGCATGGGTGTTTTCATGAAGCCAATAAAGAGAAAAGAAACCCTGGGATGTTTTCCAGAGATGCTGGGGCTCATTTGCAGTAAGAAAAAAACACTGTAAGAAAGGCTAATTTCATATGTGTGGTTTGGTTTTTTTTTCCTGCTGCTTATTGTCCTAAAAAAAAAAAAAAAAAAAAAAAAAAAGCAAACAGACCCAGGCCCCTGCTGCACAAACATCCTCTCTGTTTGCTGTCTGTGTCACCAGAAACCACCATCCATCTCGTTTCAGGGTATTATTTCCTGTGGTGACCAAACACCTTGAGGCCTGGGTCAGAGCCCCAGAGATGGGGACAGGCAGGGACACCTGGACATCCCCAGTGCAAGCCCAGGGGTACAGGGGCTGGGACCCAGGGGCAGAGGGGGGGCCAGATGTGGTTTGGGGACAAACATCATTCATCTCTAAGCTGCTGGCTGGAGCACACCTCAGGGTGCCACCCAGGGGCTTTTCTGCTCTTTGCTATCCCATCTCTGGGCAGATTTCCTCATGCTTATTTCCAGGCACCCTGAGAACTTCATTCACTTGTAATTGTACTTATTTTCAGTTTTCCTGGCAATTTTTTTCTCTCTCTCATTACTTTGATTAGCTTTTTGAACTCACTTACTGGATTTTCAATGGCTTTTTGAACAAACATTCTTTCCACTAACCCAGTGCCCCCAACTCTGCCTGCTGGTGGAAATGCTTTGTACCCCCTGGCCTAGGAGCTCTGCCTCTGCAAACAGCACTGACCTCAGAAAAATACAGGAAAGGGGAAAGGGAGGGGGAAAGGGAAAAGGAAGAAGAAAAGGAGAGGGAAAGGGAAGGGGAAGAAGAGAAAGGGAAAGGGGAAAAAACCAAAAAAGGAAGAAAAGAAAGAAAAAAGAAAAAAAAAAAGAAATTTGTTGAAGCCAAAGGGATCTCTGGTTCCCCCTTGGAGCTGCTGTTGGGGACAATTTGCTGACTGAACTGCAATGCCACATGTGTTCAATCCTGTCCCCCTGCTATACCTGGGGGGAAAAAAAGCTGAAGTCACTCATTCAATATAGGTTTTGCTCCTAACCTGATCTTCTATACAGATTTACACATTTCATCCCAGACATAAGCTGCTCACTTCCAAACCAGATGTTAGATGTCCTTAAAATAATTCTGTTGGCTGTCCTTTGGTCCCTGCAGCATCTGACAGCTGCTGTGATGCTGATGCACAGGACCCACAGCAGAGCTGCCTCACCCATCTGCTGACTCAGAATTCTTATTTTTTAATTCTTTTATTTTTAATGAAAAACCATACCTTGCTTTGATGAACAGGAAAATGTGCTGTGTACCTGCAGGCCTGTGTTCCTGGCTGCTGCTGGGCAGGGCTGAGCAGGACCATGTCTGTAAGCACAGAAATCCCACAGCAGGGAACAGCCACCAGGCATCACATGGAAGCACAACACTTCACAGCCCACCAGAAACATTTTCTTTCTCAGAATCTTGCATCTCCAGCACACACTGAAGGCCTTTCCCTTCTGCCCTGCCTGCACACCAAGCCCCGGGGTGGAACTGCAGAGCCAGGTGGGGAGCACTTGGGGCTCACACCATGGGCACTGCCATGGGATGGATCTGCAGCCCTGCCTGGTGATACCTGCTGCTTTAACTGTTAGCAATGATAGTTTAACAAATTCAATTAGCTGCTTGTAAGAACCACGGGCAAACTGAAATGGCTGCAAAATGATTTCCTAGCAGTCAAAAGCCACCAAATTCAAACCAGATCAAGAAAATTTGTAAAGACCCTAAACTGCAAAGCCTCAAATTCAGCTTCTGTGCCACCTCAGGGGCCAAAACCCAGTGCAAAGTTTAGCAAACACCTCCCTCAGGCTTTGACTCCGAGGCTGTTGGTTGTTCTCTCCCCAGATCCCTTTCCCAGCTGCTTCCTATCCAGCTCCCCAGACTTCCATCCTCTGTGGCCAGACAACAGAGAGTGTCTGAGGCTGGGAAACTTCCTTGGGCAATTCCTGGTGGCTCAGAGTCAGGTTTGGCACCCGAGGCTGGGCTCCTGGGGATGTTGTTATTGCAATCCCAGGAGCAATGGAGATGGGAAGAGCCCCCATCCTGAAAGGCACCAAACACAAGTGCAAAGCAGAACCCTGACTGCAGACACTGCAATGCCCAAGCCTGGGGCAGTTCCAGAGACTTCAGGAAAACTCAGCTGAGAACATGAAGTCTGATTTCATCACCTACAGCTCTTCATCTGAGCCATTTCATTAGCACAGGGGAGGAGCTGAGTGCCTGAGAGCAGCCTGGAGTCAGTCCTGTAAGGTGACATTTGTCCTGCTGGGGACAGAGGGGAGCATTATCAATATATGGAAGAGAAGAGAGCCAAAAGCCTTTGTCTTTTCCCTGCTATTACAATTTATGAATTTGACAAATTCTCCCTGAGAGGATGTAAGGACTGATAAATTAGTCAGAGGGAGAACTCAGCACTACTAAGATTTTATTAGACAAAAAAAGCAAGCTAAGGACTGCTCCGTGAAGTATAACAGGATCTGCAAAATCGACAGCTCACTCTTCTTCCAAATTTCTTAGCAAAAAAAGCTGACATAAAAAGTCAAAAAGAAACAATGGAACAAATGAGGAATACTGAGAGGCTAATTAATACTCCTTTGTGTCCCCAAGACATGTATCTAACTTCCTAGCTTTTAATATCCAAAGCACTTGAAGGCATGAATAAGGTGTTTTATCCATCATTGTTCAAACATCAAACCATAAGGTGATAATTTAAATGCATAATGAATTTCAGTTTTTAAAACAGCCTGACACTTCCCCCCAGATTTACAAGTCTTGTCTCATGTAAGTCATGAGAGGTGTGAGGCAGCCTGCAAAGTAATTAATAAGGGAGCACTCAGTTAGCTGGGTGTATTAAAGTGCATTATCAAATCTAGCTGGTTTGAGATGTAAAAAGAAAGTATCTGGTGCCCAAACATTCTAAAAGGAGTCTCTGGCAGGAACAAGCTAAATCTGCAGCCTGCCCAGGCTCTCATGGCATCTACTGCCTTGTGCTGGCAAACTTACAGAGATCTGCCAGTGAAATTTCCTGGCCAAATAATAATTTTTTTAAAAAATTATAATCTCATAAGTAGCTGGAGTCCAGCTATGCATAAGAAAGTCAAAGGATGAAGACTTGGCATCTCCTGACCCTACCTTTAGGTCTCATTCAACAGGCTTATTTCTGGAAGGTCTGAAATGAAGCATTTAAACAGCACATACTGCTCTCAGCCATATAAAGTGCTGCCATGGCTTAAAAACTATACATTTATTGTGAGGGACACCCTTCACAGCTGGAAATGTCATGAAATGTCTAACTTTGCCTTGCCCAGGAGAATAATTGCAACCCCCCATCATAAGATGGCTTTAGGAGAGGTTGATTTTTGGCAGTAGTTTGGCTGCTGGGCAACAGGAGATACAGAACCTGCAGGAAAATATTGAATTGGATGGGTCGAGACCTTGAGAAACTGGTAGGGATTAAAATGCAAAGTAAATATGCAAATGTGAATGAGAGGGTGAGAGAGACCAAATTTTAACTGAAAAAATTGTTAAAAAGGGAAGTGGACTTGTCCAGGAGGGGCAGGGGTCACCCCAGCACCACTCATCCCATTGTCAGACAAATAAAGTGTCAACAAAATAATTTACAACTGTACCAAAATGCACATGTACAAAATCATGTACAACTGTACAGAAAATATGCATTAGGGGCTAAGCTGGGGGGTGGCACAGGCATGTTTGGATGTATCTCTGTGCAGTGCTCAAAATGAGCCTATCCTGGTCAGAAGAAATTTATGATAAGTGTTTAGTTTTTCAGTAAGCCAGAATAAAAATAGATTCAGTGAAGACCCGTCAAGGTCTTTTGCTTATTAATTTTGTCTTCAAATTCTCATTTTTTGTCAGTCTTCACTGAAAAGAAAATCCTTCCAGTGAGGTTAAGCACAGAGCACTTTCTCAGGATGAAACTGGCCAGATGGATGCTCCAATCCAGAGAATAATTATTCTATAGCATGTTCAGTAAGGACTGCTGAGCTACAGAACATCACACAATTGGGCCTCAAAGCCTTCAAAGAGTTGCCCAGTCCCCAGGGAAGCTGCTGCTGGAGAATGTAGGTGACCCCAAGAATGTCCCTGCGGCTGTGAGCAGGAGGAGGACAGGCATGGAAAACCCTGGCACTAGAGTAACTTGGACTATTTACCTCTCCCAGCATAAACCCAAGATCAGTTTGAAACCACATGATGATTCCCAGCCCAGCAGCTTCATCAGGGCATCATCTCAGGAACTGCCTATCTAGTCTAGGAGAGGTATGACCAGGACAATGACTCCACACGGACCTCCCCAACCACCTCAGGGCTTTGCAGTCACCACAGAAACCCCTCTGCATGCAGATCAAGCTAAAAATTATTCGTGAAACACCTTTTGGAAGCAGCACCCAGTGTCCAGCCCTGGCAGAGGGTCCCTAGCTCTGCTGGCAGCTGCCCTGCCCCCAGTCCCTGGCACTGCTGGGGTGCCAGCCCTGTCCTTGCACAGTGAGCAGCATCTCCAGATTAATGGGGTCAGTCCTGGAGATGTCCCCAGTGCCCAAAGCAGGGCACAGGAGCAGCTCGGGGTGAATTTAAGAGGAGTGTGAAGCTGAAGGGTCTGGCAGGTGCAGTTCAGGGCAGAGTTCTGCTGAGCAGGACACTGCTGCTCCTCCTGCCCTGAACCCCTGGCAGCCCAGCACTGCTGCCCAGAGCAGAGGTGGAAAGGTGCTCCAGAGCTGAGGTCAGGCCCTCAGCTAACAGCAACTGATGTTTCTTCTCCAAAGTGATGGGACCACTGGGCTTTACACGTGCTCAGCCTCTGGCCCGGCTCCAGCTGAAGTTCAGCAGAAAGGACAGAGAGATGAGAGGAGGATGCTGATGAGTTGTAGTGCTTCACCACCATCCTTGCTAAAACAGCTCTGACCATCTCACTGCAAACAGCAACAGAACCAGCAGTGCCCAGCAATGATGATGCCCCATAATATGATACAAAAATAATAATAATGATGATGATGATGATGATCTCCCCAGCATCACCCCTGGGAGGCAGCAGAAGGTGCTGCAGCATGGGACCCCCAGCCAGCCTTGCCCTGGGAGGCTCCCAAAGCCCAGGGGGGGGATCCAGGTTTGTCAGGTACCACAACCACTTCTGTCACAGCACTGCCTTTTCCTCCTCAACTTTAAGCATATGGCTTGGTGAGGGATCAGGAGAAAAACACTACAGATGTTTCTGCAGTGCCAGCTGGGACACAGCAGCTCTGCAGCAGCAGTTGGTGTTTCTTTCCCTTGTCTGAGTGAGGGACAATTTCATTCCCTGACCCAGATACCATGTAGAGTTTTTCCAGCCTTGTGTTTCCATCAGTCTCAACAGCAAAGCAGTCCTGTTTGTCACCCACAGGAAAGCAGTGGAGAGCATTATAAATGCACCTCTCTGTGCACCACAGAGAGCCAAGCAAGGGCTCAAGCACCACGTTGATACCCACACACCAGTGTGTTACCAGCAAAACCAGTGTCAGTTTACAGCCTCGTTGATGTTTTCTTGAGATCCTTGCTTTGCTTTCAGTTCAGCAGGTTGCTTCTTGCTGTGTTTTGCTTTTTACTCCTAGAAGAACAAATCAGAGCACAGCAACCAGAGGTACAGCACCAGTCCAGCTGGAGCAGGCAGAGCAGGGAAGCAGCCCCTGGTACAGAGAGCCCTGCCTGGCCAGCACCAGCACCAGCACCAGCACCAGCCCAAGCCCAGACCTGCAGCATTTTCCATAGCTTGGCATGGCCCAGGGTCTAATGTCTGCCTAAAGAATCTGAATGGCCAATTGTCTTGTACACGACTTGGCTGACAAAACTTTTTATGTGTCTTTGCAGATGGAAATCTCTACATTTTACAGTACTGTTGTGTGGGAAAAAAAATTTAGAAATCTGAATTCCAAATTCTGTAAATTTTTAACCTTTGTAAAATTTTATTTAAGAAAAATTGATATCCCCAGAGATGTAGCATTTCCTTTGTCTCCCTCCTGTTCTTCTCCTCTCCTCTCTTTAGCAATTACATCCTCACATAGCTGCCCTTTACTCTTTCACACTGGATTTGCAATAACACTTCCAGTGGCCTCTTTTCTCCCCCTCCTCCCTTCCATTTCCCTCCCTGCCACCCACCACTGCCCTTCCTGACTCTAGCCCTGGGTCAGGCAGAGCATCCTGATGATTCTACAGAGCTCCACACCTTGAAGGAGGCTTTCTGTGTAAGTTAGGGTAATGGCCATGATTCAAGTACAATAAAAAGCAATTTGAGCACTTCACAAGAACTCGAGTTGAATTGAACCTGGAGCGGTGGCAATTTACACCACCCAAAGAGATTTTTTTTTTTTTTTTTTCTTATGACTCAAAGACTCAATTCAAGCAACATTTGCTACCTTTGCTGATACAAGTTCTCCCCTATTAGGGCTCAGCTGAGCATTCTGGGGGCTGAATACAGCAATTTCTTCCAGCACCCTCTGCCCAGTGCTGCAGCAACCTGGGGCAAAGAGTGGGCAAAGCCACCCGAGCCCACACACAGAACTGCAGAGAGGAGAAATAGTTCCCAGAGGCTGTTAGTCATTTGTCCCCAATATCACCTGCTCTCCCGTTCCTCTCATTTCACTAGAAAAGCAATAATTCTGGGCTGATGAAGTCACAAATACCAAACCAGCTCACAAGAGGACACACAGGCAGTCACAACACGTAGAAGAAGCCAGCCCTCAAAAATTGTTCACTCGAGATTGGCCAGGAGAGGTCACTGGGATCACCCATTCTCAAAAGCAATATTTTGCATACTTTTTTTTTAATTTGAGCCATTATAATTTTAGAGTAAAGGAGATTGCTCATGTTAGCTCACATTATTTTTATGCTGCCAGGCAATGCTGATGGTGAAGCTGCTAGAAATGACTCAGAAAACAGTTTGTTAGTGGTTAGATGTGATTGCCATAATTAACTTCTGATAATTTGTTTGTTTCTTTTTAACATTGTTACCAAATATCTTCATCTTCAAAGGCTTTATTGGGACCCACCTCCACTGGTGGGAAGCAGAAGACCAGCAGTCCCTGGTTTCCCTGGGGCACAGCACAGGGATTTAAATCTCCCAAGTCTTGGGTCTGCCCTTGTCAGAACAAACCCCTCAGAGCTTTGGGTAATGGATACGTGAACAATTTTTAAGTCAGATACTTGTTTTCACACAGCTGCACTAATGCACATTCCTCATGTATTTATGTATATCAAAATGACCATAATAATAATAATAATAATTTAAAAATGAAGTAGTAAGAAGCTGGATTTTTCCTTACCTTTTTGGAAGGTAAAGCAGGCAAAAGCTATACAGTAGGTGGAAGAGTGTACCAAGTAACAGATTTTTGAACACTCTTTCTTACTGGTGGTATGCAGTCTACAGGAAAAGTAAATACATTGGTATGTAGAATACGTCTGCTCACAATAATCTCTTCAAATTCTGCCCTGTCAGGGAGGCCATGACATTAATCCAAGTGAAGAGCTCAGCTCAGAGCTGCAAGAGTGGAAAGCTGAGAGACGCCAATAGACAAAATTAACTCTGGCTCAGAAATAAATGGAGCAGTTCACAGAAGTTCAGGTACCTCTGAGCATGGGGGCAGCTGCTCAGCAAAGAGCAGGTCTCATCGATTAATTTTTTTCCCCTCTCCCCTGCACAAAGCCTGAAACATTTTGGTTTCAGGCTCCCCAGCCCTTCCTCACCCAGGCGGTCACTCTCAGCCCTCTCCACATCATTAACAACCACTTAATTAGCTTTTCTTTCCCTCGGGAAGATGGGATGGGGATTGTTAAGGATGAAGAGGAGTGCAGACACAAACACAGCAGGGCAGGGGCCGCACATCTGTTGCAGATGCTGTGTGCCACATGCACTGTCCCCAGCTCCCAGGGCATGGCACAAGCCAGGCTGGACACAGGCTGCACCCAGGGCAGCTCTGCCTGGGAATGGGAACATGCAGAGGGGGCTGCTCTGGCTGGGGACAAGGGCCAAGCCACTGCACTTCACTACTGCCACCTCAGCTCTGCTGCAGGCTAAAGAAAAAGCCTCCAGTACATCTGCACCGAGCCCTCCGGGCACCCACTAAGTTAAAAGTCCACAAAACCTGCTGAAAACCAGACAGAAAATGTGAAGTTTTGAGGCTTCAGAGCTTCCTGGCTGGTTCCTCGTGACACCTTTCTCCTTTGGTGCTTCAGGGCAGCTCTGCTTCTGTCTGAGGGCTGCTGCAAGGGGAAAGCACACCAGCAAACACCCTCCTCCCAGACAGGTCTGCTGGACCAGCATGCCAGAACAACCTCCTGGGGACCACACAGCCCAGAGCCTGGGTTCCCTCTGCCCCCATTTGGTAAAGCCATGAATGGAACCAAGCTGCCATGGAGAATGAGTAACTACAAGGAAATTTTGCTATCAGGTAAGTACGGGTAGGGGGTTCGAGTGTTTTTCCTATAGCCTGACCTGATGAGGAGCATCTTCTCAGTGCCACCTTCATGAGAGCAGAAGGAACTTGTTACATGGATGGAAGCTGCTGTGCACCAAGTTCTGCTCACCCGAATCTGCCACAAACATGTATCAGCAGGAAAAAGCTGTTGGATGAGGCAAAGCATGCACATGCCAGATGGTAAACTACAGTGATTAAGGGAGTTTTCCTAAGTGACACAGTTATAGGTTGGAAGGCTTGGCCTTCATACATCCCACTCAGCATGGAAGCCCTCCCAGGGCAGGAAAGGCAAGCTCAACCTGTGAAATTTTTCTTCCCATATATTCTAAATAAACAGCTACAACACAGCAAGTCCCTGCTGCTCCTGATGGGTGGGGTAGGAGGTCACTGCAGGAAGTGATTTTCCTCCCACATTAAGCCAGTTTCTTTTTTCATACTGGCACTAAACCCCCAGCTCCTAAGCCCAGCCCTCCTGAGGGCTCTGAACATTTTTTCCAGGCTCAGATTCCTGCAGATCACCCCAGAGCTGTGTCAGCATTTCCACAGGATGCTCAGCACTGCAGCTGGGGACCCCCTGCCCTTAGGAAGCCTCTCAGGTAATTTTTAGGCCTTCCAGCTTCCCGTGCAGGTCTTCAGTTCATTAGGTATTCCTTTAATATTTACTATATATCAGGTTTTATCCAGGCTATTTTTCTGTAAAACCAGCCCCACTCTGCTTTTGGTTTTGACTCTGGCATGTAAGTAGAACAGGGTGTAAGTTTGGGCTTAGTCCTCAAACTCCCCAATGTCTGGAGGTACATGAATCCCATGATGGTGGCTCATTAATGCCATTAATTAACCCAATACTGGGGTTATTAATTTCTTAGGAATATCAAATATTGGGGTATTTCCAACAGGAATGGCAACTCCAGCCCCCAGTAACTGAGCAAGCCATGAACAGCAGCATCACCAGGAGAAACAACAGAAAATCAGGCTGGAAAACCAACTGTATTTTTGCACTTAGGTGAAAAGCCTTGGTAGCTACTCCAGGTCTGAGTCTCATCTTGCTTTGCAGGGTGCTGATGAGTCTCAGATTCACCCTTTAATCCCCCTCGGTGAATTTACTTTCAGGTTAACTCACTTGCAGTGAGGCTGAGAGGAGCCTGGCACAGAAGTAAAAACCAGGACTTCCCATCTCTTAGCTCCTTAAGTAAATTGTCATGGAAACATCAAAATCTTATTTATTTATTCTTTTTTTGAGATCATGTTTCAAAATATCATTGAAAATGAGAGCTTTGCTTTGATGACACTGCTTTTTTTTTTTTGAGCTCATTACTACTACTACTAATTTTGAATGTTTCTACCTAGAAGTGGAATTGCAAACATTTTTTTAAAACAAAATATTTGATTTTTTTTTTAAAAAAGGAGACTCAGTTCAGGTATTCAATGCATTACTTGCATAGACACATGCATGCTGAATGCTGCTTGGTGAGGGGGTTGATGTACAACCTGTTCAGCACTACAGAGGGGGCAGTACCAGTAACTGCAGTAGTAGCTTACATGGGGACTAAATGTACCCAAAGTCTTTAAGTACAGCAGTAGTTTTATTTCCTTTGGTTTTCTAATATTTTTTTCTTAACACACATATCTAGGGAATAAAATAGTAGTAGGTGCAGCTGATAATATGAACAGATGGTACTGTATATAAAAATAATGAAAAGACTTAAAAGTAAATTTATTTTCCAAATCATAAAAAATTTAAAAGCCCAGTACTTGGAGAAAGTCATATAAATTAATAGTATTGCAAATTTCCTGACTGCCTGGGTAGAAGACACAAATTTATATGCTTCAGAATCCTACACGTGAGAAAATGAGTTGCCAGAAAGCAGAATCCCTTCACACACTCCAGGCTCCAAGCTGTGAGGGTTTTGCTCCCTGTGGACTTCCCCCAGCTTTAAATCAGCATTAACAAAGCCAGGCTGCAGGCTGGCTGCTTAAGGCAGAGACTGGGAGATAAAACATATCCCAGTATTTAGTCCTGGATGAGAAGAACCATTGTATCTTACCAGGAAGATGGTGGATTAAGTAAGCAACTTTTTTTTTTTTTTTTTTTTTTAAATAAGCATCTTTCCTTCCCAGGGAAAAACCTGACTTCTCCTTGGAGGGGGGGATATTCTCATAAGGCTGCAAACAGCAATCAGGTTGGGATCAGGAGGGGAACCCAGACCAGGAGCCCCCCCAAGCTGCAGTTCCCCCGGGCTCTCCCCAGGGAACATTACAGCAGCAGGACTTGGATGGGGCTTTTTCTTGCTGCTCAAGTCTTTGGGTGGAAATTTTTTAGATTTTTGATTTCTGTGGAAGAGAAATGAATTCCAAGCAGTTTGACCAGTGGCTCAACAACACTCACCTGCCTTTGCCCTGCTCCTTCTAAATCCCCTTCCCTCCTCCTCCTCCTCCCTCCCTCCATCCTCAGGAGCCCTGCCTGGATGGCAGCTCTCCCTCCTGCTGGGGAATGCCCCAAAGCTGAGGAATGACCCCAAACCTGGGGAATGCCCCAAACCAAGACACTTCCAGGGCTCTGCTCAGGAGGGCTGGAGGAGGCACGATGTGGTTCTGAGTTCATGAAAAGCATTTCTTTGTTCCCACACCTCAGAACTGTGGTTCAGGCAGTCCAATTTGCAAAGAGAGGTTTGGGTTTTTTTCCCAGGTAGAATATGTTTTATACACCTGTGTGAGAGGACACCAGGGAGAAACACTGAAGGGGTGTGTGGAGGCAGAAGTGCTGTGTCAATAATTTCCTGGCTGCTTCTGCTTGGTGGGACAGCAGCAGAGCTGCTGCTTGTAGGCAGCTACTCAGCTGGCAGAGGAGGAGTGAGTGGCAGGGATTTCAGCAGCAAAGGGATGAACTGATGACGGGCAGGGAGAGGGCTTTTCTCCACATTCAGATCTGTTTTTCATAAAAACTGCAGACATGCCTAAACCTTTCCGATACGCTACGAGGTTGTGCAGCTGCCTCCTTCCTCAGCTCCTTCCAGATTCAAATGCAAATCACATCAGATGGCCCCAGAATGTAAATTTGTGCTACAGTGTGCCATGCTATGCACATTAAGGAGACTGGAAGCATCTTCTCCATCTCTTTTCCTTTTAAATCAGTGGCAAGATTTGCATTCGCTTTTCTAGGACCGTAGAAGTCCTTAAATGGGGAATCTTCAAAGCTGCTGAGATTTTTGTAAAGAGATTTTGAAAGCAGCAGAATGAGAACTCGGGTTAAGGGAGATGTCAGTGGTACTCGTGCCTCCTCCATCCATCCTGGAGACTGCACCTGGCAGGCTGGGGAGCGGGGGCTGCCACGGGCTGCAGGCTCTGGTGATGCTGGGGGTCCCTCACCTGGAGGGGAAGGAGGAGGAGGCCCTGACAGCTACCCAGTGCTTCCTGAGGAGCTGCTGCCGACTGCCCCAGCTCAAAAAGAAAGCAGGGAAGAGAGAATTTCACACGGCGGACGGGAGGCACCCGAAATCTTTAACAGAGGAAAGCAAAGATCCCCGGAGCTCAGCCAGGGCAGGGCAGGTGAGCAGTACTTACTGTTTGGGTCCACGTTCTCACAGAGCTCTGTCTTGGCCTCCCCGTTGGGTCTGTCACTGGGCTTGTGGGAGAGGCGGGAGGACATGGTCGCCGCCGTCACCACCGCCTTGAAGCTGCGCTTCCGCTTCTGGACGTTGAGCTCGGGGTGGAAGATGATGATGTACACCTTCGGCATGTACAGCATCCCCAGGGCCACCGAAGCACTTAAGTTCATGGATATTGTAAGTGTGGTGGTTTGTATGTAGAGCTAGGAGACACAACACACAGAGGCTGTTACAGATCAGAGGAGGGGAAGGGGATGGAGTGTTCCCCAGAGCCCGGGGAGCAGCCTGGCACCAGCTGGCAGGGACAGCCCTGGGACTGACACCTCTGTGCTGCAAACCAGCCCCAGCTCCAGCACATAGCAGTCACCTGAGCCAGCAGCACCCAGCACCCAGCACCCGGGGAGGCTCCGTGCAGGGGACTTTCAGTGTCCTTAGCAACACGACTGCTGCTGAGTGCTTCTGGTACAGCTTGAGGAGTGAAGATCAGGTTGGGATTGAGTTAGTGCTGGTGTAATTTACACATGGGTCTGCTGTCAGTTCTAGGAGAGGAACTGTAATAATACAGGTTAGTTAAAAGACTTCCTTTTTTTTTTTTTTTTTTTTAAATTTGAGGAAGGTGGGATTTTTTATTGTTTTACTATATTTCTCTACAATTCATTTAAATAACTTCACAAAGAGTACACAATGATTTCTGTGATTGTGAAGTCCAGCAATGCTTATTAGAAAAAAATTGTCTATCTGCAAGGCAGGACCAGGTACTGCCAGGAGATGAGTATTCAGAGAAACCACATGGATCCAAAAATGGACACTGCTAATATAGAGGGGCAGAAAAGCCTTGGTCTTTTTTTTTTTTTAATTACCTTTTCTGAGGGCAGAATTGATAGATTAACTAGAAAAATTCTTGCAGCTTCGGAGGACTGGGCAGGGCTAAAAGGCAGAGAGCTGGCACAGTCCAGGTGTGAGGGAGCTGGAGAGGCAGCAAGGTCCCTACAGAGCCTCTTCAAAAATTAAATACACAGGAAATCCATGCAGATGGGAAAAACATTACACACTGAGGATGCTTTCATCAGAACACTATTTCCTCTTCTCCTCCTATTCAGTGCTAATCTGCTTGAATTTCTGATGGAAAAGCTCCATGAATAAATATAATGGCAAAGTGAAATGCTGACTCTGTCCAGGTATTTCCAAATTCCCACATTTAGAAAAACACCAACATCTCTAGACCTGCAGGTTGCATCTACACAAGGGCTGTTATTCTTGTGACTAAGACCACCACTGGAAGCAATCAAATGCCCTACAGAAAACATCAAAACCTGAGCTGTGCCTGGACCTACACACACAGGCGCAGAGAAGCAGAAACTGAAGTGTCCTCTCTGCTTCTCTTTGCTCATCATCAGGAGGCAACGGCACTGATGGGGTCAGAAATGTTGCCAGTATCAGACCACTGGAACAGAACCCATCTGGTGAAAAGCTGCACCACAGGAGGCTGGGAGGGAGCCTGGGGTATCCCCTTGTCTAAAGCCCTGCCCAAGGAGCAGCTGTGCTCCCCAGAACCATGTCCTAAAGCCACCCTCTGAGGAGCTGTCACAGCTCCCAGCCCACCTCTTGCAGAGCTTTCAGGTCCTCTCCTGGTGGCCCAGAGAGCAGCTGGCCACCACACCAGCTGTCACCTTATTTTCTGTATCTGCACAGTCATTGTCTTTTGGAGAACTTTCACAGAACCCCATGATGCTCTAGGGCTTTAGCAGAGAATGGGGCAACTTCTCCCAACTTTAGCCATGGGGAGGACCTCAGGTCCTGCTGGGACACTGCTCCCCACCCAGCTCCTCTGAAGTCCTCCTTGACGGAGGATTATTTCTGCATTTATCCTTTGGCAGGGCTGTGAAGCCCAATGTTTGGGGTTTTTGCAGTCAGGTGGTGAGGCTGCCTGCAGAGTTACTGCCTGGGTGCTCACCTCACACCTTCCAGCTGGATATGGCTACACTATGGATTTATACTCTGTGTTTCTAGGCAGGTGAGCACCATGTCCTATTAGCTTACAGGAACCTTCCAAAGAGGAGAGAGCTGGCAGAGCATTTGCTCCCTTGGAGCTGATCCTCCTTCCAGCTGCGGCTCAGCTGGGGTCTAGTGCATTGCACTGACAGAAATATCACAGATTTAAATATTAAATAAATAAATCTGATAGCTGGAAGTGAAATACATAAAATACAACACTTAAGGGGTGAAGGATGAACAGGAAGGTCCCTTCCTTATCTTCAAACTGTTTGCAACTTACTCCCAGCTGTCACCCTTGCTTACTCAGGTCATTATTATTTCTGTGTCAGTACAAGCTCCTGGGGTTGCTCTGGGAGCTGCAGGTGCCAGCTCCTCTAAAGGCCTGGCAGATGCTCTGCTAATACCTGGGAAGAAACCTGGCTGAAGTGTGTCTGCAGTCCTCCTGCTACGTCTGCAACAGACACTTCTCCATCACCTGCCTGTACCAAGAATTACCTCTGCTTCTCGATACGAGATGTGTAACCAGACCTGACAGGCACTGAATGTCTGCTGAGCAGTATTACAGTGCAGTCCTACACTGCTACAAGGTTTGGGAAGATCTATGTCAGTGAGGAGCTGTCACAGACACAGGAGATGGATTGGTCCTTCGGAGCAGTGTTTTGCTCAGCAGTTATCTCAAACGACTTGAGCTCACAGGAAATCTGTTGGAATGGCCATATGGTGATAAATGCACGGTAATGTTTTGCAACTAACTCTTGATTCACTTTCTTAGGGACCATAAAAACCTTTCTACAGTGATTCACTTTCCTAGAGGCTATAAAAAACCTTTATACAGAAAGCAGGAATCTGGAGCACAGGGCAGAAAATAAAATTTAAAAAAAAAAAGGGAAAGAAGCCCCAATGACCCAGCACTGCCAGCATTACACACATAATGAGTTGCCCGTGTTCCACAGACAGAAATAAAATGTTTATGTTTCATTACAGATTTTCTCCACCCAAATCCCACTTCTCCCAAGGCATGGAAAACAACAGCTCCCCACAGGAATTTTAATGATCTTGCCAGTTAAGAAAAATAACTTCTATCCCCACACTCATAATGTCATAGACACGCTATGTGTGACAGCAACAACAAAACTGCAAAAAAACCCCAAACTCATGAAAAACAGCAGGAAAGATGCATTTTGAGTAAGGGCTACTTTGAAAAGCACTACAGAGCTTCAAGTGGGTGCTCAGGAGCAATATTTGTTACCTCCACGTGGCCTTCCCTGCAGTTTGGAAGAGCTGAAGGGTTGGGTGTGGAATCCCCAGAGCTGTTCAGAGAGATGAGCAGTGATGGTTGCACAACCAGGAGCAGGAGGGGATCCTGCCTCTCAGCTCCTCTGGCACAGGACACCCAGCACCAGGAGCAGGTAAATCTGGGCATGAATTTTTGGCTCCTCCTGCTCCCAAAGGGTTGGGGGTTAAGCAGGTCCTCAGGGGCTCCTGCAGCATTCCCCCCCCCTGCCCTGCCCTGCCCTGCAAACTCTGATGGGAGATAAAAGGGAGAAGAGAGTTTTGCAGTAGCAGGCAAGATGAGGGACAGACAGTGCTTCTCATGACAAATGGAGCTTTCTGAAGATGAGGAAAACTAATAGATATGCTTATTATGCAGAGCCTTAGTTTTATGTATTTTATCTCTGCTTTGTGGTTTTACCAGTCAAACATAAAAATGCAGTTTGCACGGAACTATTCCATTTCTTATTTCACTTCTTCTGATAAACTCTCTGAAAGCATTTTAGATGAATGCAAATGGGTGACTTACAATACAAAGGATAAGATTTAACTGGCAGTGGGAGGCTAATAATTCATGTGTGCCTTTTACAGCTGGCTGGTGAAACCTGGTGGTTTCCAAACCTGAAATCAAACTGAAGAAATTAAGATGCAGAATTAGTGAGGGATGCTTGAACTTGACACGAATGAGAACTGGGGCTGAGTTAAGCAGTGCTGGGGAGAATCAAAGCTCTAAAAACAAAGCATGCCCAGTCCCCTGGAGGGTTTGCAGCCCCCTTTGCTATGATATAAGGACAAAGTCATTCAGGAGGGTCAGCCTGCATCACACCTCTCTCTTTCTCTCTCTCAAGCAGACTCAGATTTTTGATAAATTTTTAACTTAATGTTAAACTTAACACACTGCCATTACAAATGCACCAGACTTTGAAGGAGCCCACTGGAGGAAACTCAACCCTCAGGATATTATTCACATGCAAAGGCACCTAGATTTTTATCATTTATTTTACATAAAGGATTTTCCATTTGAATTTTAGATTTCTATGTTTTCCAGATTCTTGCTTTATTCATGCAAATGATGAAAATTACCTTCCAGACCTCGAGAGAAAATTAGACTGGTCTTGAATACAGACACCTGATAACCAGCTACTTTGAAAGAACCAATTATACCAAAGGTGGTTTTGCAGGAGGGAGGATTGCTCTCCAAAGTGAAGCACTGCAGGATCAGGGCTCAGGGGCTTCTCTAACCCAGTGGATAGATTTCCAGCTGCTGGGCCATAATAACTGAACTTAGAGCTGCAGAGCTTAGAAAAGTCTCTTCAGGAGTCAGAAATACTTTTTGTAGGCTAATGCTTTGCATTCAGTCTAATCAGGAGCAACTGCCCCTTTTATCTCATCCAGCTTTCTAATTATGCAGCGAATTGTGTGATTTTGTAATATGGAAATAAAGTGGTAACTTAAGATATTTTGGGGCTTGTGTTATCACAACCAATTTGTCTCATTTTTAGATGAAAATTAATACAAATGTTCTTACATATGAAGTAGACAGTTTATAAATCTCCCAGAAGACTTTTCCAGGTCACATGAAGATTTCATCTCACTCTCTGCATTATGTTGTGCAAATATAAGAACGAGAAACATTTTTTTAATAAAAATTAAAATTAGCTCCCAGTGCAATATATATTTGCAAAAATACAAAAACTAAAAAGACTGGGAAGCCAACGTGTTCTCAGGCATTTTAGTGTCTAATGCCCTTACCCACCAAACTTAACACACCATTTTAAAGGCAAAGAAAAAAGAAAAAGAAAATACCTGTTTTCCAGTGAACCCTGTGTTTCTTGTACTTCACTTCCAGCAGGCTTTGCCCCTGTCCTCCTGCCTCCAACAAAAGTGCTGCCACCTCCTCCTTTTGGGTAGCACCATACCCTCTCAGCTGGAAAAAACCCCACAGCCCATTTCCTCAGCTTGATTTAGGGAAGTTTTGGGCAATGGCAACTTTATCCAGACAGCCATATCTTTCCACAAGGATTGTGCAGCTTCTGTTGATTGGGAGATATAAAGCATGGAGCAGTCCTGTCAGCTCTCCTTACTGCCCCCCCTCTTCCCATGCCCCACAGGGGGTTCCCAGCAGCTCCACTCCTGCAGGTGACACCCCCCCCAGCACCTGAGCACAGGAGCTGATGATTCCCTGGGCTCTTTTCTCCTTGCTTTTCACCCTGTGCATTCCATCACTCCAGGCACAGCTCCTGCTCTCTGCCTGAGCCTCTCCCAGGGCTTTTGCCCATTTGTGCAGCTGTACTGCTGGGGGTGTATGTCCCACAGAATGTAGAAGACAACCTAGTGAGCATCAGCAGTGCTCCAGGAACACAGCTCAGCAGCAGCAGGAGGCAGGCAGTGGGATGGAAATGGGGCTGCTCACCATGTCT
Organism: Phaethornis superciliosus; assembly: GCA_023637945.1. Lineage (NCBI taxonomy): Eukaryota > Metazoa > Chordata > Aves > Apodiformes > Trochilidae > Phaethornis > Phaethornis superciliosus. The sequence goes on from JAJQWJ010000013.1 coordinate 856,764, forward strand.
TACAAATGACAAGGGATGCTACCCAAGGGATGCCTGATAAACAAATCACAGCAGTGATGCTGATTGCAGTTATTACTGTACAAAATAGCAGGGCACACCACTAGCCTTTGTGAAATGTCTGTGGGAATGTCACAGAATCAGTCATACCGTTTAATTGGAAATTCTGTACTTGGTAATTACAGGAAAGGTGACACTGAAGGAAGTGATGGAATTTTGGTTTCAGAAAAGCTCCCTGTGCTACTGGGTGGTCAGGGACACCTCCCCCAGCCCAGGGTGCTCCAAGCTCCATCCAGCCTGGTCTGGAATTCTGCCAGGGATGGGGCAGCCACAGCTCCTCTGGGCAACCTGAGCAACCAGGGGCTCAGCACCCTCACACCAAGGAATCTCCTCCTAATGTCTCATCTCGGTCTCTCCTCTTGCAGCTGGAAACCCTTCTCCCCTCCCCTATCACTCCAGCCCCAAATCCCTCCCCAGCTTTCCTGGAGCCTCTTCAGGGACTGGAAGATGCTCTAAGGTCTCCCCAGAGCCTTCTCATTCAGGACTCACTCCAAGAGTTCTGTCTCCTTCTTATTTTGAGGTTTCCAGAACTTATTTTCCCCTACATTTGTTCTACAGCTGGACAAGGAACTTTGTGAGCCTGCGAGGAGTCAGCTGATGGGCTGGTTGCAGCAGACCTGATGCTGGATGGCTTTCATCAGTGAAAATAGTTGGTCTATTAAGTCAGTGTCCTTTGGAAACTCTCACAGCATTACAGCTGGGAGATGAGAAAAACCTGCAGGATAACTTTGTGGGTACATTGCAGTGTAATGGAAAACCAAAAACAGTTCCAGAGGAACAGCAAGGACCCACAGAGCAACATCACAGCTCCCTCTGAGATCTGAAAGCAAAGAAGATTAAAGTTTGGAAAACATCTCCCAGATGGTTTTCCTTTTACACCAGTAATAACTCTGACATCTCACTCCTTCAAGAGGTCCCCAGCTCCCTGCTGCTCCCCACTGAGCACCACCTGAGACCCAGCAAGAGGAGCAGAGCTGAGGATGCTCTGCAGTGACAGGGGGGACAGGCACCCCCACCACTGGCCCAGGATAACAGCAGCAAGAAAGGGGAGAACTTGGGAAGCCCAGGAGCAAGCCTTCCCACACAGGTAGGGAGAAACATTTTGCCTTGACTTTGATATTTTTGGCAGGGCAGTTTAAGCCAACTCATTCTTCCAGGAGCTTCATATGCCTTTGAAGGCTTTTTCTTTGCTTTGCTAACAATCAAATGGCTCTAGCTCACAGGCTGCCCTCTGCTTCTGTCCTTACTAACCAGAAATTCAGAGTTCCAAATAAACTGCAGAATTAATAACTAACAGATCATCACAAAACCATTGTGTGCCTGGGTGAGCTTCCTTCATGCACTTAACTGGAGACAATTATTACTCCCACTAAGAGAGCAAGGGGAGAGCTGAGGAGAGATTTGGATGTGAAGACTCACCAGCACTGAAGCAGAAAAGAAAACCTCATTAATCTCTTGAGGAAATTAGCCAAGCCTTGCATGTTAGAGACACAGCAACATCCACTCATCAGCTGAGGTTTCCACAGTTTCATCTCCAAAGGTGAGGAGAGGTGGTCCAGCAGCTGGCTGGGATGTGAGTGTGCACAGCTTCCAGCCTCAGGAACCCTTTCCACCTCTGGCAAAATGTGCTGCACCTCCATTAACCCTGACCATGCAACACAACCTGCTTCACTGGCATGGGCTGTGATGTGCTCCAGCTTCAAAAAGCACCTGCAGGGAGGCAAAAATCTTCCCACTCTGCCTGGAGAGCCCTCGGAAAAGATCCCAGTGGAGCAGGACCCCCGAAACATCAGGCTCTGCAGAGCACCTGGCTGCAGCAGCTCACACGAGGACTTCAGGGGAGCTTTCCTGAAGCATCTGCATGACCAGAGTGCTCCTGACAGCCCCTGCCTGAACTCAGAGCTTGTACCAACCAACTCACACTGCCTCAAATAGAAGCACCTAAAAGACCAATTTGCTGAGGGCAAAACCCAAGTCAGATCAATGAGCTGGATACTCCTGGGGATGGACTCCATAGGGTGCACATCAGCTTCCTATGAACAGCATTTCTAAAGAGGAGTGTAAACCCCTCATGGGTTAATTGTCCTTAAACCCCTCAGAACTTAATTATTGGTGAGCCCCTGGCCCAGGTTGCCCCCAGAAGCTGTGGCTGCCCCATCCCTGGCAGTGGTGAAGGTTGGATGGGGCTTGGAGCCCCCTGGGCTGGTGGGAGGTGCCCATGGCAGGAGTTGGAATTGGATGAACATTAAGGTCCCTTCCAATCCAAACCAGTCTGGGATTCCATGAAAACACTGCTCGCTCCTGATGGCAGGGTAGAAGATGACAGACACCCATGTGCAGGGATCATGCTGAGAGCCCCATGGTGCTTACAGACACCAGCAGGATGGAGGCTGCTGCCATGGACAGGACAGCATCACATCCCAGAGTTCTCCTACAACCAACTACACTCCAGTGTGCTTCCAGCAGCAGGAAGCTCTGCACACCAAAGGGAAAATTTGGGTCATATTCTGACAGATTACCACCTGCTGAGGCCAAAGGCAGAGGCAGACAGTGCAGCAGTGAGCAGGTCTGAAAGGACTCACTTCAGTTCCCTCTTCTATAAACCTCCTCCTCCTCATCTCACACTGCCAAAGCCAACTTAGATTTCCATGTCCTAAGAACACCCCACACATCCAGTTTTCCAGCTTGCCTTTCACAGGCAAGTGTGCAGAGTGAAGATGAAGTAATTGCGTGTATTTTAAATGTATTTTAGCTATTTTGAGCTAAATATTTTATACAGTTTGTTCCCTTATAATAGGAGCTTCCTTATGGATGAAATTCTCATGCATCAAAAAATAAATGTTTATGGATTGTATACATACCTTGCACGATAATTCAAAATACCAAAAATGAAAGCACTTGCTCTGAGAGCTATGATGCAGAAGGAGGAGGAATCTTGTCCCTCCAGCCTGTAAGAGAAACTCTAGCAGCTTATCTTGAAGGAAATTAAATTATTCAGATAATTGGACAGAGCAGAGATGGAAAAGCATGTTGCTGCTTTCAAAGGCCACCAAATGGCTGCAAGGGAAGCGGAAGCAGTATCAAAGACAACCCCACAAGTCCAGGGGTTTATTCAGACTCTATCTGGCAGAGATTCCACATCTGCTGGGAAAAAAAGAGCCCAGAGCCAGTGCAGATGCCCCTGAGCTCCTCAGGACCCTGGGGAGCTGCTGAACCAAGGAAAGAGCTGCGATGGCCCTGGCTGAAGTCAGCAGAAGATGGAAGTTGTTTCAGATTGGAGACTCCCTGGAACTGACTCCATGAGGATTTCTGGATCTTCTTGTCTCTTTGATGTAGAAATTAATCTCAAATGGATGTGCCAGCAAAACAACCTTGCCAGGACAGAACACTTGACCCACCTGACCCAGAGGAGGGTCCTGAAACCCAGCAAACCATTTCCCTGGGGTCAGTAGAGGTGCTAAGGGATTTCAGTCACAGCTGAGCTGGGCTGTATTTCAAGCAGACAGAAGTGAACAGCTGGAGAAATCCCATTATTAATCCTCAGAACTGTCTAATATCTCTTTACTTGACACTCACATTTGTTATAATAACTATAAAATAAGCTACACATCACTAAAAGAGACAAACACAAAGTGTAACAGAAGCAATGTACATCTCCCTAACTTCTATTATTAAAATAATGGCTTTTCCCTCTCATACTGGTTAAGCACTTAGCTTTCCTGAGCTAGAAATAATGCTTCATCTGTCATTTTTTGCCAAAGATTACATCATTGGAGAGAGCCTTCATTTCATTCTTCTCCTTCACTGCTGCACTGCTAAATTGACTGACATACAATCTTGGCATTTTAGGGTATTCAGTGCCAGACTTCAGCTGCTGTTATAAATCATATTTCTCCACACTTATTGCATTTTATTCATTTTATACATGACCAGAGATTAGAGTTCAAATGGAATAGATTTTGCTACCCTTCTTATATTCCAAACATCACTAGTCTAGAACTCTTTAATTTTACTCACTTCAACTACTGAATAATTCAATGTAAAGAAAGAGAAAAAAACCCAAAACACCCCAGCAAAAAACCAACCAAAAACCAACGCTGCATTGCTCAGTTTTTTGATTTTTTTTTTTTTTTTTTTTTTTTTTTTTTTTTTTTTTTTAAATATACTTGTTTCTGAGCAAAGCCAAGTGAGGACACTCTGGTTGCTGCAGCTTTGTCCCTGCACACCCCCAGAGCCCTGGGCACTGCTGCAGCATTTCCTGCACTGGCACTGGGAGGGCTGCCCATGCTCTGCCTCTTCTCACACAATACAATTACCACACCTGCAATTACCCAAATCACTTCTGCCCTCAGCTTTCTCCTGGCAGTGCTTATAAAGCACTTGGCTGTGCAGAGATGGCCACTGGCAGCTGCCCAGGAGTTATCTTGAGCACTAAATATTGATTGTAAGAGCAGAGCCTCACCACACCTACAATTTCTCCTCCCCATACAGTTGCTGAATGAAGATGAGGCAAAGCTACCTCGCTAATTTTTATAAATTATTGAGGTGTTCTAGAATAGAAAATTAACTCAGGTCAAACTATTCCCAGACAATTCCTTTTTTTACATTAAATGGAGGACTTAGCAAGAGTGAACAGCTAGGGAAAGGTATTGATTATAAAAAGAAAAATGGACTGCAAGATAATGTGTGTATAAGTAAAAATACAGATGGGCAAGTAGATAAGGAACTAAAAATATTATGGCTCTCATAAGTAGTCATGCATAATAAAAGAGTTTTAAAGCATTTTCACTCAGAGGAGCCCCCTGGCTTTCTAGAATTTTACTTTTCAGTCATTCAGGATGTAAGCTGCTAATTGATAGCTGAAGAAAATGAAAAAGAGGTGTTCTTTAAAAAAAAAAACAAAAAACGCAACACTTCAGATGCTTAATCTTATGCTAATAGCATGTTAAGGCAAACCTCTCTGATCACCAGCCTAAGAAATGAAATGTTCTTAGGTCTTAGACCAAAAGAGGAGCTGGGATTTATTACTGGTGACAGAACAAGCTTATCTGTCTTGCCACACTAGAGCAAAAAATCCAAAATTTGGAGAAAATTAAGAGAAAGCATCCCCACATGGCCAGGGTAGAGACTCTCCTGTGCTGCCAAGTGAGGATCTACACAGGAGCTCCACCACTTACAGATGGAGAGAAAACCTCCTGAGCCAGCTGTGCCACAGCTGGATGCTGCCTGCCCCCCAGGCCTCCAGGGCTTTGGACAACAGAGACCCAGGAAACTTTCTGCCAGCACCCACTGTGCACTCCCTCCCCTTCTCTCCCCCAGACCAGACCACACCAGACCCACCACTTACAGCACCAGAAAAGCAAGTGCTGGTCCCATGGTTTGGGGCACAGAGTTTAACCCCCCCGCTCCCCACAGCCCCTCTGCCTCCCAGGGCACTGCCCCAGGGATTTGGGAAGGTCAGAGCCCTCCAGAGGGCTGGAAAACTCCAGGGACACCACAGTGTGCACCTTCCCCCCCACCTCAGGACTTGGGATGGAGCAGAGCTGCCAAGGTCAACATCTTCCCAGCCCCTGGCAGTGCCTTAGTGGGGGATGCACACCAGAAGGATCACTCCTTCCTTCTGCATCCCTTCCATGGAGCCTTTGGGAATCTTTGGGAGATCGAGGTGTGGAGCACCTCCAAATGTGCAGAATAATGCTCTGAGGCAGAGCAGGATGGAAATCCAGAGAGCAGGAGTTTCTGGCACCCCTCTAGTTCACAGGTTGGCTCCTCAGGTGTTTCTATCTGTGTGGGCAAATGGCTAACAGGGGAGGAAAGCTGCAGGTAGGCTCCTCTGCCAAGCTGCAGGTCAGAGCTGAGGACAGGCTTGACAAGCAAGAGCATCTCCTGTATCTGCTGGAGGTTGTCATGGCAATGAAACAGCTGATGGGAGCTGCTGCTTCGTCTTGACAGGGCTGGAAAACACTGCCAAAATTATTCATAGCCTGGAAATAAGAGAGGCACACATGCCCTAATGGTTTTCTCCCCACTAGATGCTGCTAACCATTTTGGGGTTTGCAATTTGCTTTGGCTTTGCTGCACAGTAAATCACTCAGCCTTACATTATGATGGCAAGCAGCCCTTCCATTTAATGTATGCAGGGCTTGGAAAATTAAATTTATAATCCAAAATGGATTATAAGTATTTTTACAGCTTTATAAGCACACATAGTAGCCAGTAAGCAAATACTGAAAGAAGAATTTTAAAAAATGAAGCCCCAAACCACCCTTGGGAGAGGTGGTGCTCTGCTGGCCCTGCAGGACAGCTCTCCAGGAGAGGAGCAGGAGCAGGCAGAGCCCAAGCTTTGCCTGAGCTCTCAACTCAGTTCTAACAAGGAAAAAAAAAAGGCGGCATAGCAGCCCATGCTGTGCTCCTAATGAAAAGCAGGGCTCCACACAGAAGATTCACTTTACAGACAAAACTTTTTTTTTTTTTTTCCCCTTGTCCTTTCACCTTCAGTTTGGTCTCCCCTCAGCCATACGAATGTTTTATTTATAGCCAGTCACTTTCACCCAGTTGGAAGGCCTTCTCAGAAATAAAATTGCTCTTTTTCTGAGACAGTCCAGTTAATAGATTCCCTTCACACCCACTCTCTCCAGCAACTGAACCTCCTTCCTCTGCCAACAGACCAGGCTTACAAAAAAACCCTCCCCAAATCCTCCTCCCTTCACACAAAAGCCCTCCGAGAAGGGCCAGGCTTCTCTGCAGCTGGATGGAATCTCCTCAGGAATTCCAGAACTCTGGATGGACACATTGGTGATGCTCTCTCCAACCCACATAAGCTTGGACTGCCCCCCTCCCATGGCTCCTGGGTGCTGATTGCCCTTGCACCACCAAGCCTGGCAGCATCTTCTGGGGAACTGACTCAGGTTGCACTGAGCCCTGAGCAGCCTCACCTGGCTGAGCCAACACTTGCACAGGGGTTGTTGAAGCAGACAAAAGTTCCTCTAAATTGCAAGGACCAGCGTGCAAAACCTCAGACCAGTCCCAGGAAACCCCCCAAAGAGCTGAAGGATGCCCCCAGCCCTACCCCTCCTGCTGACCACCCCCCCTCCTCTCCTGCACACTTTCCCTGCTCCTCACCCCTCAAAAGTCAGTGGGAATCTTTCAGTGTCAGTGAAGTTCAACCCAAGCCTAGACAGAGAATATATTCCATATATTTGCATAAAACCAAGACCTAATTCTGCTTGGAGATCTTCAGGGGAATTTGAAGTGCAAGCTGGTGTCAGGGGAGGAGAGGGGAAGGAAAAGGCTAATCCTACCCATATTACTTTTCTTCAAAAGCCTTTAGAGTAGAACACTAGCAATGAATATATATATATACTCATAAAAAAAGCCTACTTTTCACTGACTTTTAAAATTATAATGTAATTATTATTTAAAATAGAGCTTTTGCTACTTAGGGACAAGCTCATCCTTGCTGGAAGTGTCCTTGCTGTTTCACACCCCCACTGGAGTGCTGCAGAGGGGCTGTGACTCTGCACTTGGAATGTGTTTGGGGATCTAATGGTTGCCTTCAAGTCCAAAGATCAGGCTGTGATTCAAGCCAACCACTGATGTCACTGGGCTCTGATTTAGTTATTAGCATGAAAATTATTTTACCATCCAATGTGTAAAAGCAGCCAGGGTGTTCTAGAGTGGCTGGATTCATTCAAGGATGAGCCAAACCCTTCATTCCTGACCAGCCATCAGCAGGGATTTATGCCCTGCCAAAACAAAGATAGATAATTCCTTCCATTAAAAAAGTTGAAGCTTTTCCTTTCCTGTTGGCTCCATCACTAACCCTGTGAAGCCTGACTTCTCAAAAGCAGAACAGAGGGAGCACTCAGAGTTTAGAGGTGTGCACTAGAAGGTGTTAATTTTCTCTATTATTCCTTCAGTGCTGCCCATTTAATTAACCAGGTGACTTGAGTCTTCCAATTCTTGTTGTTACTGATGTAGCACAATTAGAACAAACTGTTGCCATGGCAACTCTCAACCCATCATAATTCATAAACCAGAGTGAGCTGCGTGGTTGCCACCATCCCTGGGCTGCTGTGGCACGCAGATGGGCATCAACTGGTATGGCTAAACTGGGAATGGGCAGTCCTGGGGTACAAGGTGGTTTGGGTGCTCAGTTAAATGAGATTTAATTACAAGAAGTCTGTCATTCTAAGAGCTGCCAAATTCTAGTTGTTCCACCATCCCCACCCTGCCAGGAGGTACCCGTGTGGGTCAGTGCCCACCCAGAGCACGAGGAAGGAGTTTTCCTCTCTTAATTATCAAACATCTCTCTCCTTTTAATGCAAGAATAAACCAAACCTCTGTCCCAATGCAATGGCAACTTACAGCAACATCCAACCCATTCTCCAGCAGACACCGTGTTCTGCCTCTCAGCTTCTCCCTTCCAGCTCTGAGTTCCCTTAGGAATTACCTCCCCCATGTCCTAGGTCGGTGATAACAAACTGCTGTGAATTATTTACAGCTCCTTAGCAGCAGCAGTGAGGTGCTTCTGCAACCTGGAATATCACAGGATAAGAAAAACCTGAGCTCTAAGCCACACCAGTTCACATGTTTAACAAACCAGTAACACAGCAAAGGTTAATGGCCCACAGACCCTGTTCTGGGTCTATACTTTAATTCATACATTTTTGACAGGATAAAAAAACCCCACAACAGACAGGGTTTCTTGCTGTCTTTATAGCTGCACAGCATTCCTGCTTTTATACTTAACTGAGATTTATCTACTGTCTTTCATCCCTTATTATATTCCAAGAAATGAATGCAGAGTAGCTGGTAGTTCCCTTAGCTCTGCATCAGGAAGCTTGTCAGTACAAGGCTGAATTTTTCTGAAAAAAACCCCTACACCTGTCAGCAAACACAAGCCATAGGAGGGGAGAAAAATCACCCAAAGGAGGAATCTTTCTGTGTGTATGATTGCAATCAAATCAAGCCCAGGGAAGTTTGCTGCAAGGGGGGGTTCCTGGCACACTGCCCCCCCAGCCCAGAGCAGGAGCATCCCCAGGGTGGGCAGAGCTGGGGCACAACCACAACTTCTGTTCATTTTTTCCTTTCGTTTTTCCCCAAAGATGTTTTTTCTCAGCTGGGCTGAAGGTGGTGCTGGCCCTGGTGCTCTGCAGGCACTGGCAGCCACAGAGTGCTGGGGAGGGGGGGTACCTGCCCCTGCTTCCTTATCTGCAGCCATTAGCAGATTTCATCTTCCAGTCAATAAAATATGTTAAAACTCCATTGATTTTGAAGTTCTGGAGAATCAAACCACTTGATCTTTCTGCTTAAGCTTCCCTGGTCTTCCAATTAAGGAACCAGAATAAATCTTAGCTACTGCCTAATACCAGTTCTCACAAAGCTTGCTCTCCAGCTGTAATCATCTTCTAAGCACCTTGGCTAAACTAATTGATTTCCATCCCCTTCTGCTAGGATCACAACACAATCCAGTGCTAAGCTTTTAAATGCCTTTTAGTCTTCAGCATTCTGGTGAATTATTGTTGCTAGTTAACTTTGCTAGCAGGGTCTCTTCCACTACTAAAAAGAGCTACCTTGTCTTCAAATTACATTTAATTATCTCCATTAAACATTACAGGTGGCTCTGATGTAGAAAATGTAAATCATGGGGAACAAGAGGAAGATGAGAGAGTATTGTTCAGAGCATCTTTTGTCCTCCCACTCCCTCTGCCTTCTGTTAAACAAATCTCTCTCCCCCAGCCCTGAGTCCAATGAAGATCTTGTGAACCTGAGATACTCAATTTACAGCACATCCATAATTTTTCAATTGTGATGAGCACAACATGAACACCACTCAGGTGGTGAGGCTGTATGTGTGGGGCACGGGCAGGGTTAACCCTTGGCTTTCCCTGCTCTGGGAGAGGCTGAAGGGATGCAGAGAACGGACAACTCAAGAACAACCACCAGATCCACCTCCTTCCCTACTCTGGCTTTTGTCACCATGAACACTTCAGCCATTTAAAGGCCAAGTGCCTTGCAAGGCAGGTTGAACAATCTCTTGAACAAACTCCTGGCACCATCTCCTGCAAAGCACTAAACCTGAGAAACCCTTCTGTAAGGTGAGACAAGCCAAGGGCCCCCCCATCAGCACAGACCCAGGGAAATCTGTGCAGAGAAGGAGCCAGACTCCTGAAGCAGAGGCTTTGGTACCCCAGAGCTGCTGGGGACACTGCCACTGCTGTCCCTGCTGTCCCTGCTGCCACCAGAGGACAGAGACTGCAGGGTCCTTTCCCAGCACCCCAGGGAGCACCAGACCCACCCTGGGCTGTGCCCTGAGTTGGTTTTGATGAATACAAACAGGGATTTTTACCAATGCAGAGGTATAAACACACCTGAAATCACTTTTGATGGGGGACACTCGGGACACAACATTTTTGCTTCAGTCCACCAGAATTCATTATTGTTCCTTTTCAACCGTCTGCTAAGCTTATGCCTCAAAGACAAAATACAAGGTAATTTCTTTGACTGAGTATGATGGTTTCTGCTTTTATTATTATTATACGCCTGCTTTAACCATTTAAAACAACAAATAAATCCTTCAGGTCAATATTGTCGTGTTCATCCCTTACATCCAGTGAAACCTCTTTTTGCTTTGCATTAAATTGGCCTTGCTGCAAACCCAGCTATATTTAGCTCCCTGATATGCACAGAGGACCTGACATTTTTGCATTAGAAGATCTTACTTGGAGCAAACTGCAACCATCTCCATGATCAAGGGAGCTTTTGCTGTGTGATGGGGCAGATTTCCTTATCAGTCCCTGAAGCTGTGGATTTTTTTTTCAGTCATTTTGGCCTTGCTCTCTCAGACAGAACATCAGCTGTACTGGAGGTGGTACCCAGCCCCAAGCTCCCCTGGGTGCAGCAGTGGCCATTACTTGGGTGGCTCCTGCTGGGTTTGTTTTCTGCTCCCATTTTGTTTCTGTTTATTCTAAAATGAACAGAAGAAAAACCTCACTCTGAATGTGTGACTCAAGGAGGGGCAGTGAAGGATGCTCCTTCCCCTGGGACTGACAAGAATGCTTGATTTCGTGCACTTGCCTGGGCTGCTTGCATAAACCATTTGCAGGCAATGACAAAAGTGCTTAAGGATCCATTCTTTCTGCTGAAATGGTTTGATCAAATGAAACCCTGACAAGGGACAAGTTCAGCAAGAAAATTGAGAAACATCTGCATAACTTACATTGTATTGAATAAGCCCTTCATAGTTCTTTTTTTGTTCCTGGATGAGCTTAGAATCAGCAGCCATTATTTCTTACTCAAAATAACATTATTATGTTTCTACAATACCCGTGGGGTTCTGAAACTGGTGGTGATCTGCTCTCACAAAACACTGCTTCAGTTCTTAGTATTTGTCTGACAATGTTAGCCATGATCTACAGGATTTTTCTGAAAAGATGATTAATTCTCATTCAAACAAGGAGGCATTAATGGGAACTGAGGCTTTCTGCAGCAAACACCAAACTGCATCACCCAGAGCACAGACCCAGCAGAGCCCAGCATCCTCTGCCCACTTCTTGTGGGACAACCTGAGAGAGTTCAGCATGGGAAATGACCTTTCAACACAGCCCCAGATCATCCCACCTGAATCTCTTAAGCAGGACTCAAAAACACAGTCTAGATGAGAACCAGGGCTGCAGGGGAAAAAAAACAACAAACAAAACCCAACAAAAAAGCAAACAACCTCTGGGAAACCACATCATCTTTGTAATGCACTTATCTCAAGCCTCACATCCACAGGAAATTCAGAACAGCCATTAAAATAGATTATCACAAATTGAAAATATCTGCAAAGACATTCAAATAAACTTGCCCTCCCCTGTTTTGAGCAAATGAGATAATTTTATGATTACTTCCTTGGCAACTAACTTTGAAGAGCTATTTTGTGATGCTGCAGTTACCCCTTAGCCAGACACGGAGCTGCCTTGAGGTTCCCCTGACTATTTGCACGACTCAGGAGCACTATTCCTCAAAGAGGGTTTTGCAAGACTGAGTTTTTGTTGTTGTCAGCAGTGAAATCCAGCAAGAATCCCCCCCCTGCCCATCCCTACCACCCAACAGCAGTTGCGCGGTGGATCCAACAGCTCTGCTGGAGAAATTTTGCTGTCAGCTGGAGGGAGTTTGACATTGCAGTGATACTGAAACACAAACAAAGAGGAAGTTTCAGCAACAAAGTAATTACTCCTCTGGACCAAACCAACCACAATTATTTCCTGGAGACGTGTTGTCAGTTCCTGCTGCAGATAGAAACCTCCAGGGACCTATCCAGAGATTGCTTTTCATATGGAAAACTCTCCTGGCAGTTCTACATTTTCTAAAAAAAAAAAACAACAACAAACCATAAGGAACCCAAGAAGAACATGTCAACACCATGCATTAAACACCCACATGGTTCTCCCTTTAAAAATGACATCTCCTTTTAGCCAGAGAAAGTTAAGTACAGGCAGGGAATCACAGGGAGTCCCACCCTGTGAAGCAGCTGGGTGCTGGTGGGTGCTGCTGGGTGCTGGTGGGTGCTGGTGGGTGCTGCTGGGTGCTGCTGGGTGCTGCTGGGTGCTGCTGGGTGCTGCAGGCCAGGGGCAGCTGCACAAAGCTGGGCAGAGGTCTGTGTCCCAGCAGGGTCCCCAGCTTTGGTCTGATGGAGCTGCAGAGGCAGGGCCCAGAGCAGGGACACAGAGCTGCTGGCTCTGCCCTTGCCTGGCCAGGTATCCCCCTCTGTATCACACCCTCCTCTCAGGGTCCCGTTTATTTCCCATCTTCTGGACCAGCTTATTTCTCTCTCTCCCTCACACGGAAGGGAAGGGGGAAGGCTGGGACTGTCACAGCAAAGAGATCCCTGACTTTCCACATCAGACATCAAAGCAGAATCCTCCCAGGCTTCAAAGAGTCCCCGGAGACTGCAGGACCACCGCAGGGCTGCTGAAACCAAGAGCTGGCTGTGAGGAGGCAGCCACATCTCATTTAATGCAGCATTATCACTCCATTATGAAGATACCTGCTCCAATAATTGAAAATTTCACAAAGTGAATTGGCTGTTAATTATCTTTTAGCTCTCACCCAGACGTTCCTGGAAGGCTGTGGATGTAGGAGCACAGAGGATGACTGCACCTTCCCTGCCTGTCATCCCTGCCTTGGGAACCTGCATCCTCCTCCTCCTCAGGTAATTATCTGGAACAGGACTGTGGCCCCGGGCTCTGCCTGCAATTAGGTTTCACTACAGAAATATTAACATGAAAGGAGCATTACAATGCAGCAAAATGTGATAAACCAGATCAATGCTAGATCTACCTTACGCTCTGTTGTCTCGAGAATCATAATCACCATTAATTTACGGTCTTCTGAGGAGTATCTAATTACTCTAATCACCTCTTCTTTCACCCAGAGCATGAGCTCTTTCCTGCTACCTAGCTCTCAATACCTGCCTTGGCAACTGAGAGAACACAGACTGCAGTTTTTGGGGTCCTGCAGCCTTTCACTGTCAGGGCTGGATGGAGAAGGTGCTGAGAGCTCTGCCAGCCAGAACATCCCTCTGCCAGGAGAGTCCTGACCTGGCAATACAGGGCAACAGCGTGGGATGCAGTTATCCCCAACATTTCTTTATTTTTCCAGTCATTCACAGAATCACAGAATCAGCCAGGTTGGAAAGAACCTCTGAGATTCAAGATGCCTCTTTGAAGAGCACAGGGGTCAGCTCCCACACTGGGCCCAAGTCCTGGGGATTATTTTCTGCCCAGTTTGGATTGCCAAATCTTCCCCACCCCGTGCTGCTCCTATCATTGTGGTTAATGCAGTCCTGAGGCCACTCTGAACATCCCAGTGATGAGCACATCCTGAGAACATCTATAGGACAACACACACCTGCCCACCTTCAGCTTTATTTCTGGGTGCTGCTAAAATTGCTGCATGCCAGCTGACACAATGCTGCTAACTTGCAGTTTTTAAATCCATCTGTAAAATCCCTTATTACTGTTATTATTGCATTCATTTCAGAAACACTGCAGGCTTTGCCTGGCTGAGTGTTATACAAATTAGTGGTGGATAAAAATCCTGAATTGTTATATAGTTCTAGAAAGAAGTGAAAATTAAAGCTTTAAAAACACATTTAAATGTACAGAGATATTTTCCCACCACTCATTGTTTTCTACCCAGGGTAGAAATGCAATTACAAGAAATTTCATGGCAACACTTATTAATGTGCCATTTTAGTCTCACTTCAGAGAGCAGCAAAACTTCAGGAAACATTTAATGCTCTACAAAAGTGATTTTAAGTGCTTTTGAAAAACCAAGGGTCAAGCCTGGTCTATAGAAGTGCAGCTCCAGCCCTGCAAATGGGATGGCATGTGGATGTGCCAGAGCCAGGGCACATTTTTTTTTTCCTTTTTTTTTTTTTTTTTTTTTTTTTTGGGGGGGGGGGGGGTTGGCTTTTGCAAAGCCCTCAGCTTGGGGGGTCCCATGTGGGGTCCCAGGATCACAGTGTGGCAGCAGCTCTGAGTGCCCAGCTGCTAGGAGCATCCCTTTCCTCTGGGGAGACACCAGGAATGCAGAGGGTCGTGTAATAAATCTTACAGAGAACTTTACCCAGAAATCCTATGCTTAAAGTTTTTGATTGCTTCCACAGCAATTAACTTTGACACTCTATAGACACTTAGTGTCATTCACTGTTGGGCTTTTTTTTAATGTACTTTTGCAGGGGTGCTCGTATGTAACCTGATAAAAATACAGGCAAAATTTTTTTGCAATAAAGGTCATCAACTAAAAAAAACCACTGATTATTTAATTTCTAGATTTCAAAGAACATTTAATTTTCTCTCAATTAAAACGGAGACCTCCCTGTCAATAATGCCAGTACTCCACACAAGTGGACCTTATAGAGTACTCTTTTATTGCCAGATCTCCAGACCATTATTTTCCAGGTCATTATTCTTCACGGTTTTCTCAGGGATACAGTCTTGAGGCTGGATAGAATTCAGAACCTCAAGATCTGACCATGCAGCTCTGTAGGGTAATGAAACCACAGGCAAACAGAAAGCCTAGCAATGAGAGAAATTAATGTTTGTGGTTAATGAACTTAGGCAGGTACCAGAACGCTGCTTTAAATGAAAGCTACAAATCATGTATGAGCCCCAGATTCTGGTGGATTCAAAGTCACATTCCCCGTGAGCCTCAAAGCCCAATTTTCTCCATCATCCCACAGTGTAAAACTCCAACAAATGTCACATTAAAATCCTCATAACTCCCAAATCCACATATGCAGAGTTGCTATAGCAACTGTCATCTTGAGCCTTCCCAGGGGAGAAAATAAATGTGTGTCCTACCTGGTTAATCTGTATTTGTGTTACAGAGAATTGAAGGGTAACTTAGTTTCTCCAAAAAATAGAACGTACACTGAAGTGGTATGCTGTTAATGTGACATTATTTAATCTGAATAAGAATCCACCTTGAGTGCTCCTTCAAATTATAGTATTTTGTAACATGCAACACAATAAGTAAAAGTGTTGCTGCCAAATGTATCTGGCTTGCCCTGCTTATTGGTCTGAATAAAATGGGCATAAAAAAAAATAGAGAAGCAGGAAGGAAGGGGGAGGAGCAGCTGGGATTAAGGACTTCAGTGTTCATAGTGGTTGAATTACAGTTAAACAGACCTTTCAGCCAAAGGTTTGTGTGTTCTGGATGCAGAAATAAACTGATGGAAAATGATGGCCACGTGGTCAACTCTTCCCTGCGTCTGTTCAGTCCAGGATGGATAAAGCTCCCAAGCAGGAGGACCACAGTAGCTGAGGAGCCATCATCACCCACTATGAGCCATTATTAAAACTTCCTTAATTGGGAAAAAAGTCCTGAAAATACTTAAAAAAATTAAAAATCCTATTTGGAGAATATATTCAGGAGTGTGTTGGCAGTTATTACCAGCTTGTAGACATATCCAGAAATGTAGTTTTTTTAATCTTAGCAATTACTAAATAAAAGTAATCACAGCTACAGGGCAATAGCATCTCTGTGAAACATAAAAATATAATGATGACATATCTCTCTGTATTAGCTCAATGACATAATTTGAGAAAATAAGATCTTAGGGGAATATGCAACACACACAACTACATCTGCACATGGTTGAAGAGCACAGATCAGGACTTCAAACCCACAGACACCATCATTTCTTTTAAACTACCTGTTTCAGTGCTGGCAAGCTTCCCAATTGCATTCCTCCCTCAAGTTCTGAAGAGCCTGCTGGCAGAGCCATCCATCTGCAGAGGATGCCTCCTCGGGAGGGATGCTGCCAGCCCCAGCCCCTGCCCCAGACAGGAAAAGCAGAGGCAAGTTGGGGGCAAGAAAAAGTCCCCCAGTCCCCCAGACCTGTCTGCTGCATGAAGCAGACTGATGTTCAGGTTTGCCTTTAAAGGGACCTAATTTTTCAGTGTTACATTCAGGAGATTTCATTTAAGCAACACTGTGCATATATATATATATATATGGCAATTTTACATATATATACATATATATGGTAATTTTAAATATCTATAGGAGAAGAAAATAGTTTGTGATCTCATAGACCTTCACAATCAGAGCTGAGCATTGTTAGCAGACAGAGAGAGCACAGTGGCAAGATAAAAACCCACCCTAAGCAAGGCTTTTCAACCCAGCCCCCAGGCAGCTCCCCTGCCCTCATGACACCCACAGCACACTCAGCCCCAACACTTCTGTCTCCCACTGCATCCTTTCAGTGTCATTAGAAAGAAAAGCAAAACAAAGAAACACAGACAAACAACAAAACCCCCACAAAACAAAAAGAAAACAACAAAACCAAGAAACCACAAAAGAACCCAAACCCCAAACCAAACAGAAACAAAACTGAGATTATTTCCAAGAAAACTGCTCCAAATTTGGGATGTGCTGTTTAGCACAGAACCTCCTCAGATCCTCTTGCAAACAAGGAGAAGAGGACCCCTGGGAAAAGTCTGCTGCCCTCACCCCTTGCCAGGACAGACAGACAGACAGACAGACAGACAGACAGAGCTGCTGCTGCTTGGAGGGGAGTTTCTGTCCTTGGGGCTGCCTTGCAGGGTGCTGGGGGTGTACATTCACCCCCCTGTCTCTGAAGTCTTTTAATAGTCACTTGATCATAAACACAAACACATTATGTGACAAAGGTAAAAAAAAAAAGGTAAGAAATGCTGAAAAGAATAATTTTTCCCTTACAATAAGTTGACTTTTATATCCAGACAAAGCAAATCAGTATTTCAAGAACTCTGTGTATCACACTGATTTAACTACAAGATGCTTTTCCCCCTTTGCTTTGCTTTTCCCATGAAACCATTGCCTCCAGAAAGCTGCTACAGTGCAAGTTTTAAACGTATTTACTTTACCAAAGAGATTAACAAGAGAAAAAGCAAACTATCTCTGCCATCTATACAGTGCTGTTCCTGGGAGGTGTTGGAGGGTGAGGAGCAGGGCATAAATCCTCATCCAAGGGGTATCTGCCCCCAGACCACTGCCCCCCCTCATCTCTGGAAATGAGTTAAAATCAGAAAGATTTTGTGCAGACAGAGGGAAGGATCAATCTGAGCAAAGAGGTGGCACCATTCCGGCCCCAGGACTGTGCCCTGCACCTCAAAGATTCCACCAGCATTAGAGAATATATACTAATGGTTACAGGATGACAGATGAAAACCCACCCTGCAGGACAGCCCCCTTTTTAGATAGCAAAGAAACCAAGTGCAAGCTGTCCAAAAGTCAGGAATCTGCTTTTTCCATGTGCACCCCCCCCCCCCATACAGGTAATGTCTCCTCTGGCCCTGCACATCTCACTTCCCTCAAACCACACCAGGCTGCTGCAAGTCCTCCTGCTGCCATTATTTGCCCTTTATGAATTACTTGCAGCATACCTCTGGTTCTTTTTTGCTGTTGTGGTTATTTTCCCCACTGAACGAGGTGTGTATTTTCAATATGCTCTCTACCAAACAACATTCTGCTTGTATTTATCGATAAAACAAAATAAATCCATACAATGAAAACCACAATGTTATATACAACACCATTTCTCAGTTTAAAAGATGGTATTGCGTGATCTTTCAGCAGGTGCAATTTCCATTTCAGCAAAGACTTGTGTGGCTGAGCTGCAGCACAATCTTTTCCAGGGAAAATACGTGACAGCAAATCACTACCCAGCACAAAAAATACAGCCCCTGCATCCCCCCCCTCCCAGAAAGGGAAGCAGAAAAGAAATCAAAGCAACTGCAGCTTGTTCTCTGGGCAGAGCAGAGGGGAAAAACCTGGGGACATCACCCGTGGGGACCACACCTGGGTGCTGCCCACCCATTGCACAGGGATGGCTACACTGGGCAGCCTTCTGTACCTTCTGGTGTGCTCTGTGTGAGACCCAGTTAATCATCAGCTCTTGCACTGTCCTACTCGAATTTGTACAAGAATCTCAGGCTTCCAGAGAAGGGCAGGGTAATTCAGCTCTGTGGCTGCACGCACACCAACAGCTTCTGCTGCTAAATTGTTCCCAGCGCTGGCAGCCGCCTTTGAAATTCTTTGCCTCTCTCTATCATCTATTAAATCTTTGCAGACAACATTTTAAAGCACTTTGTCTGGGTCACCCTGAAGCATCCCCAGGCAGGGAGCACAAAGCTGCCCACAGCTACAAACAGGCACAGCTCCCTCCAGAGCCTCTGATGCTGCTCCTTGTCTCTCCCTTGACAGGGAGAGCAGAGGTGTTTGAAGCATTTGGAAGGCTTGGCAGCCCTCCTTTCCAGTTGACATTCGTTCCCTCGAGGGATGCAAAGGCTGCCTGTGAAGCCCATTGCAGAGGGGAGATGACAAACCACAACCCCTGCCTTCCCCCCCGGCCACCTCCTCCTCCAGCAGAAAGCTGAGCCCAAAACAACTGCAGCTCCTGGGTCACAAAGACCAAAGCTCTGCTGCAGACACCTTCCTATGGAAGAGTGTGAGACCTTCCTCTGGAAGAGACTTGCAGGCAAAGCAGGGCTCAGCACCACTCAAACCGACTCCAACAACCCCCAAGTTGAAGAGCTCTGGGAACCCCATCCCTAGCACAGCAGAGGATGTTTTGGCTGCCAGATGAAATTTGCTCACCCTCTTAAAAGCTGCAGTCATTTTATCCACAGCAGTGAGCCTGCCCCCATCTTATGTGGAAGAACAAACTGCAATGAAGAGCCAGGGGACTGAAGAGCAGGAAGCAGGGCAGGGTCTTTCGGGCACAGGGCAATTTGGGTTGAGCTGAGGGGGGCTGCAATGCTCAGTCCCTCATGGGCTGGCTGAGCCCTGCATGTGGTCAGACAGATTTTTCCCCTCTTGAACACTGAATGACTGTGGACCTGCCCTTTTAAAGAGCTAAAGCGCAAATCTTGCCCATAGACCTTCCAACAATGTTTTGGAAAATGAGTTCCCTTCTCCCCTAGCTGTTTATTGCTCCCTTTCTCCACGGCCACCACCCTCACCAACAATACCAGGGGAAGCAGGGAGTGACTTTCTTCTGACTTGGTGTGAGCCCAAAGAGCAGCTGCTGATGCCTGCACCCCCAGACCATCCCAGCCTCAGCCACAGCACCGGATTGGGGTCCCAGCAGATCTGATTTGATGTACATACACAGAGCTCTTGAAACCTAATTTCTCTTGGCAGCAAAGCCCAAAGCTGACCAAGCTTTGTATCTCTTCCCAGGCAGAGCTGCTCTGGCTCTCCCTGGGTCCCCATCTCCTACAGCCATGAGCAGGGTGGGAGGATGTGGGCTGGAGCCCAGGACAGAGACCCCGCAGACTCCTCTGCAGTGCTGGATGCCTCTCACAGCCATCAGGAGTCTTTTAATTGAGTCTGACAGCACTTCACAGTCATTTCTTTTTGTCTCAGTATGACTAAGAGATGAGATCCTGACGTTCCAGTGTTGCTTCTGAAGTCATGGCAGTGCAAAGTTTGGGACTGGCTTTTGGTGCCTGAACTCCAGGTGTTTCACTGGACCTCACTTACAAAGAAGAGGAACCTGGCTTTCACCCCAGGAGATTGCCATCCCCTTGCCATGAGCCAGGGGGTAAACCTGTCTGGGTTAGTTTAGAAATAATCCATGCAGAATGCAGGGACAGCCAAGGCTCAGCAGCTGGAGCTCAGGACAGACTATTTACTCTGTGGTATAAATGTGCCCCAAGGCTGTGATATGAGAAGCACAGCACCCGGAACAAACATTGCCCTGGGTGCCAAGCTCCAGGAGCACACCAGACTACCTGACTACTTTTTCACTATTTTCTTGCTTACACTTTGTATTCAAAATGATTTAGTTAAGAAATGCCTCTTTCTGGACAATAGGACAGCTATTTCCCACTTGTCCTACTGAAAAGACACAACTGAAATGGCTGCAACAATAAAACTAACGGCTTATATGATTGCTATTGATCACTTGCCAGTTTATCAAATGAATAGCCCATCAGGTACAGGGGGAAGGAGAATGAGCTGTACACTGCACAGGGCTCAGCAAGGGGCTGACTGGAGAGCTTGCTTTAAAACCTGTGTAAAGCTGAAGATCAGAAGGTAATTCCTGGCTGCAACAAATCCTCATGCATCAGACGCACACTTGTTTTTTTTCACCTACCTTTTCAGCTGACTGGGCAGTGCCAAAAAATATTGGAATGAAGGCAAGCCATACTATACAGGTAGTGTACATAGTGAATCCAATGGGTTTGGCTTCATTAAAATTCTCCGGGACCCCCCGAGTCTTGATGGCATACACAGTACAAGTAACCATTAGAAGAATGCTATAACCCAAGGAACAAATGATTTGTAGATCCGTAATGTCACATTTGAGAACTCCTCTGGCTTGGTCGGGGTTCATAGTTTTCTGCTCATCATAATCTATGATGATGTTGGGTGGGTCAACCGCAAACCAAATAAAGACCCCCAGGAGCTGGACAGATATCAAGCTGGAGGTGATGGCCAGCTGCGAGGTGGGGCTGATCAGCCTGGGAGCCGTCACTGACTTTTTGCCCTGCTCGAAGATGCGGTAGATGCGGTTGGTTTTGGTGAGGAGGGCCGCGTAGCTGATGCACATCCCCAGGCCCAGGAAGATCCTCCGGAAGGAGCAGACGGTGACGTCCGGCTTGGCGATCATCAGGAAGGTGATGATGTAGCAGAGGAAGATCCCTGTCAGCAGGACGTAGCTGAGCTCCCTCCCGGAGGCCCGGACGATGGGAGTGTCGTTGTACCTGATGAAGGTCGCCATGACGAAAATGGTGGCGATGATTCCCAGCATGGCCAAGAAGACGGGGATGACGGCCCAGGGAGAGTGCCACTCCAGCTTGATGATGGGGATGGAGCGGCAGCCGGTGCGGTTCTCGTTGGGCCGCTGGTTGTAGGAGCAGAGCAGACAGGTCACCTCGTCGGCCTGGTACTGGTACCCGTCACAGAGCTCGCAGTGCCAGCAGCAGGGCATCCCCTTCACCATCTTCTTCCTCTCCCCGGGCTTGCAGGGCAGGCTGCAGACCGAGGACGGGACCTCACGCACCCCTCTGCCCCACTGCATGTCATCGATCTACAAGAGATGTGGAACAGGGAGGGGGGGTTAAGGAGGGGCTGCTGGCAGCGAGCAGGGGGGGAATAGGGTGAGGAGGACCACGGAGGGACCTACAACAGAGGATAAAAGCAAAGGGATCAACTTTATCCGTGGCAGACTCCTGGGAAAGCAGCAGGAGCCACACAGGCTGGAGTCTTCACCTGGCACTGCAGGACTGCATTTCCCACCTTCAGTTTCCATTTGGATCAGCAGTTACTCCGGTGGAAGGACAGACACCATCAGATAAGGCAGCGTTGTGCAAACCTCTGCCTTGGTCCATGCAGATGAGGCTGGAGGGAAGGCAGCAGTCACAGCCACAAACCTGCTTTCCATGCATCCAGAGCTTGGGGCTCCTTACCCAGATCAGGACAAGAGCTCTCCCTTCTTGGAGCTACCACTGACCAGCTTAATACCTTAAATGAGGTGGAAATGTGTCTCACACGGGGTATGGGATCAGTGAGAGGGTGGTGAGAGCTGCTACAGGAGGCATGTAAGAAGTATGAAAGACAAAGAAAATAGTCATAAATGAAAAATGCAGTAATTAGATAATATTTCATTTCAAAGCCACACTCCACTTTCGAAATGCCATACGTGCTTCTGGGAATGCAAATTAGAAATAATGATATTAAGCAAATGGAAAGTCTCACTTGCTTTGCAGCCCTCAGAAACCTGAGCTCCACAGCCTGGGCACAAAGGCTCCCAAGCACCACAGGAAATTAGACTCACAAGTCATTTCAAAATATTCCAGAGTAACACCACTAACTGTTTTCTAGGAACAAGGGGGGCTTAGCACTGGAGCCCCCCCTGGAACGAGCCAGGCTGCAACCTCCCATTCCCAGTGACAATTCATTGCACCAGGTGCCAGCTCAGCTGCCTGGAATTTCAGGGGCTCCAACAGCTGCTCTCTGTGTGTGGCTTTTCCAAATCTAAAACCTGATCCCCCGGGGCAGATGTGAATAAGTGGTACTAAAAACAAAATTTCATCTGTTTGGTTTTTTAGGTTCCTGAAATGCTTACAAGCTCCACTCTTTTCCCTACAAGTGAAAAATTCTAAAGTGAGTTTTGTGACTCAGCTGCCTTGGTTATTAATGTATATAGAAGACTGGGGTTTGCAAGTCTCAAATTGAAGGATTAAGTCTCACTTTCCTAATTTAATTCAAAATAGATCCTGTATCATCTTCATTCCACATATTCGAAAAAAACTCCTGAAGTCACACACTGCTCAAATACTGCTACCAAGAGTCTCTGCTGTGAACATTACAAAAATAATCCCTCAATAACAGATGTTCTAGAGGTCTGCCACTGCTTGAGGAACTTCATTAACCTTTAATATTCACAACTTAGTCTGGAAAAAATAAAAAAATATCCATAAACTCTTCCTCCCGAGCAGGCTGAGCTGAAGGATTGCAGCTTACAGCAGCTGAAGGAATGCTGATGGTGCAGGAGAACACAAAGCCTGGCAGCTTGGTTTTACTGGAAGCTCTGAGCAGGAGCCAGCAGAGCCATTTCTCTGCCCAGCTCTGGCATCCCCGAGCAGGCTGCAGGGACAGGACAAAAGATGTGAGCAGGAGAGAACCAAAGGGATGGTGAGGAAAGAGACCCAGGGCCAAGATTCCTGACCCAGCAAGCAGGTGAGAAAAGTTTCATGACAATTCCTTAAAGAACCAACGGAGCCAACACCTCACAACTTCTTTTCCTGTTCTTCATCCCTGATCTGTATCTTGCCCTTTCCAAAAGCAGAGAGGGTGAGCACAACAGACCTGTGCAGCTGGGAGGGGGACACAGGGCTCCAGGCTGGAGACTCCTAAAGACAGCAGTCACTCGAGGGTGTTCTTCCAGCCTGCAGGGCTATGAAATGAGAAAGGCATCCCCCCTGCCTGCAGCTGGGCCATCTCATGAGGAAAGGATTCTCACCAATTTCCTGCATGCTAATAGCTCACAGCACCAGGGAACGTGGCAGTGGCTCCCCACACCCCCCATACTTATAAAAGGATGAATTTCCATATTCTCAAATATATTCCACAGCGTTGGTGGGCAGCTGGGACAGCCTAAAGGGACTTTATTCTGTGCAGATGCTGTGTGTGAAGAGATAAATAGAAGATCAGGCAAAATTATGGAAAGTCCTTTTCCTGCTCTCCCGGGCCAACACCAGGAGGAGGCTGTCCCACTGGCCTCAGAGATTTGCAGTGTTTTGCTGCTTCTGGCAAGAAAATTAAGGATGAAAACCACCAGTAAGATAAACCACCTGGCACCAGAGCCTGGCACTGAGAGAGGAGAATCTGAGACAAGCCAGAAACACTTTCCCCACTCTGAACAGAATATTTTTGAAACAGTTTTTGTCTTTGAAATTAATTGTTGTGTATCTCCTTTCAGAAATGCAAACAAAAGCAATAAAAGGTTCATCTGTGCATTTGGCTGCTTTAGCATATAACAATTGTGCCTGATGAATGTTTTTTTTCTGACCCTCTTTTCCTCTCCCTTCTTCTTCCAGTGTTTGCTGGAGCTTCCTTGAAATATGTTAGCTTTGGAAATCCTGCATCTAAAAGAGACCTCTGTTGTGGCAAGCAATTGTTGTATTCAGCCATTTCTTGCATTGGCTTAAATCTAAACCTGCTTACATTCAATGACTTTTTCCTGACAAATCTGGGGAGGATGAAGACTCTAGACTGCACCAGGTGCTGTAGACGCAGGTCTCATGGCTTGAGAAATCACATCTCCAGCCCTCATAACTAACATGATCACTGGCACATCTTCCAGTGTATAATGTGCAGATTGAGGCTCCTATAGCTCATCTATTGATAGCTTGATCTGATAAATGGGAAAAAACCCCCACAGCTGGTTCATGGTAGGACATTCAAATGAAGTGTTGAAGAAGAACCTTAAAGCTGGCTCCATGGGACTTGGGCCAGGAAAGCCCCTGTGTGACACTGGGACTCTGGTTTGTCCCACCAGCACAGTACAGAGGGGAAAAAACAAAACAACCAAAACCCCAAAACTAAACCACCAAAAATGGCAAAAAAAAAAAAAAAAAAACAAAAAACCAAAACAAAAATCTAAAATAGGTCCTTCCCCACCAGCCCAGGGCAGTGCAGTTCTGTCCTGGTTAGAGGGGAACTCTTAATGCTCCAAGCTCACCCAGCTCCTCTGTATCATTCACTTCACAGAAGCCTCCAGCCTGAGGGATGAGCTCCATTTCCAATACAAATTCTCATTATCTTTGCTACAGAACAAACATTAACAAGAAATGCTTAGCCTGTCTCATAAGGCCCAACATAATTGTTCATTTTAATGATTAAAGTAACTCAATATATGTGTATAATTTAAGCAGTGCCGCTTTTTTCTCCCTACCACAAACATTTCTGTAATAAACTATTTGTTCTGAACTAAATTGTTTCATGCAATGCTTGATTAAAATAAAAATCAGTACAAAAATAATTACATTAATGATAATTAACCTACTTGGGAGAAAAATAGCCACACTCCCTGATATGACTTTCATAACAACTGTGCCATTAATTTCATGGACACATTAGAAAACAATTGTGGAGGATTGTGCCACCTTTACAGATTGCTTTTAGACTCCAGCTACTAAGTCAGCAGTTCAAACAGTTTTTGTATATTAAACTTTACAGAGAGCAACATTTGCATGACTTAGCTCTTAGGGCTTAGCTATTAATGTCTTGTAATTAGTTTCTAAATCCAAGGCTTTAACATGGTAATGGTTTTAAGCTAAGAATATGTCAATAACACACAGTCAACAGAGCCTTCTGCAAAATATCAACTGAAATCCCTGCAAAAGATAACAGCAAGGATGTTCCAAACCTCCAGAGCAGGCTGGGATGGTGCTGCTGGGACCTACCCAGGGCTTGCCCCTTGCACTGGGGCCCAGGGCAGCATCAGACAGAGGCAAAGAAATCCCCATGGTTTTCTGGTGATGCCCAAATCACAGCCCCCTCAGCTGTGCACACTCCCTGCATTGCCAGGGCAGAGGAAAAAAAAAAAAGAAACAAACCCACCCAAACCCGACAACCCAGCAATTAACCAAGCCTCTCTCCAAAGAGAAGGATGGGTTTTGCAGAGCACCAGCTCCAGTCACCCAGCCCAGCCCTCTGCAGGACCCACCTCAGGGCTCACCCGTTTAACCTGGGCACCCTCAGCACCAGTTTGAGCCCAGTTCCAGCCCAGCACCCTGAAAGGAGGTAGGGCCTGAGCTTGGCACTCAGCTGTACATGACCTGGCAGGGGGGAGCATCCCCCTGGCCCTGGTCCTTGCTGCCTAAAGGACACTTGGTATTTGGGGACAAGTATCAAAATCTGCATAGCATCTGCATCACAGTTTATTTAACACATTTGTTAAATTTGTTTAGCGCTAATCATGATTTAAACTTCAGTTAAACCCATCACTTTCACTCTTACCTTGTAACTCCTTCTTGGTGATCTTGTAAGAAGCAGTTCTTAACCTAAATATAAACCTCATTTATTTTTCTCTTTCTTTCCCTGATCTTACTTTTTTCTTTCATTCATTATTTGTCACTATTTACCAGTCTTACCTGCTGTAAGGGCACCAGAAGCAAGTTGCACTGAGCACTTGTAATAATATCTTTAATGAGGTCCAAAGGCTATTTGCTCTTCATTAAAGTAAGGACATTTTTAGCACAACTCTGATAGAGAGAAAAATGCTTAATTTACAATTTTTACAAAAAGGCTTGTTATTGTACATTTCTGTTGACACACAATAAAATATAAAATTAATCATTTTAATGCTTTTACATTTGGCTGCAGCTTTGTGTTGTCTTCTCACTAATGGGAGGGGATGGACCATGCATCTTCAGTATTCACCCTGCATCCCCTACATTTGTTTTTCAGCTAAAAAATAAATGTGCATTTATGATGCACAAATCTTACCTATTTAAGTTGATAGGCTGATAGGATAGGATAGGCAAATCTATCTTCTGAAAGTAGAGGTGCTTTAAGACAATTTTTCATCCTTAAGTAAGTGGCTTTGGATGAGAGTGGCTGTAACCAGCCCCAAGGCAGGGCTGAGTACCAAGGCAGAGGGGGCTGATGCTGCCACCCCTTGAGCCATGCCCAGCCCTTCCTTCCCAGCACATCTCAGTGTCAAGTTGGTCAAAAGAGAGCCCAGGTTCACAGCTGTCCTCCAGATTTCATAGAACGGGCTGACCTCGTTGTGCCCTTAGTATTATAGAGGCAGAAAATCCCATCTCCCACCTGGGGAGCATCACTGCTATTTGTACATGCTGGGGTGAATTTCAGAATATTCATCTGGAAACTAATCAAGACAGCCTTTCTCTCCCACTGTTCATCCTGCTGCAGGCATTTCCCCCCCCCCCCCCCCCCCCAACCAACAACAAATATATTTAGGGTAAAGTTTGGTCTCCAAGAGCTTTCCTCCAATTCCTGCTAGCAACCTGTGTAGCTTAAATCATCTGATTTTTTGGCTTTTTTTTTTTTGCAGGCATCTGTTGTTGCTGGGGGGGGGGTATGTTCATGGGGATGTATGTAACACAGCCCAGTGAATGGTCTGAAGCCCTTGCCAGGGGCTGGATGTGTTTAGCAGCCAGAGCAGGAGCTGGATGTCTCTGCCACTTGGCAGCACTCAGCCAAGGTGTCCCTGGCAGGACATCAGCCACAACTTCAGCCCCAGCAGCCATCCATTCCTCCCACTGCTCAGCACCTCTTGCCAACTCCTGTTGTTTTTCTTTTTGTATATAAGGAGATAAAATTCTGCTTAATTACAGGAGCAATTTACAGCTTGTCTGGCTACTAACTGGGAGGATGAAAGCAGAGCTATGGAACCAGCAGCCTGGACACCCCTCTCAAGCATTTAATGCTTTTTGGCACAGAATCTTTGATTCGTTTGGGTTGGAAAAGATCTTAAGATCATCAAGTCCAACTTCCTAATGCAGCACTGCCAAGTCCACCACTAAGCCTTGTCCTTTAGCATCCTGATCCCCAGTGAGACAGCTGCTGATGAAGCCTGGAACCTCTGATGAAGGAGAAGATGCTCCTGCAGAGCACCAGCAGGTCACCATGCCAGAATGACCATGGGCTCTGATGGCAACAGCCTTCATATGCCCTGCCACACAAGACAAAAAGGGAGAAGATAAAAGATTTCATCTCCAAGTGAAGTGTCCCACTTACATTCTTATGGAAGAAAAACTGTTCAATATTAACTATTCTGGTGGAAAGAACCTTAACAAAGTACCCTTCAGTCAATCAAAGGCATTTTAGATCCTTACTTTCTTCTCCTTTTAGCTTGTCTGGATATGTTTGCATTTATCTTATTTCAAATATATCCATGTTGCAAATAGAATTTAAATAAGAAACTGAAATGTACTTGCTCAGTGCCTGACCTCCAGCACTGAGAGTGAAGGGGTTCATTGGGCAGACTGGTCAGAAGCCCTCAATCCAAAGCACCTAAACACAGCTCAGCGTTAGGGCAAAGCAGTTGATCATGTGTGTATGCAAAAAACCAAACCAAAGCAAAGCAAAAACCCAAACAAAACAATAATTCAAGGATTTTTTTCTAATTCATTCATAATGATCAGTAACTTTAAGTCCTAAATAAGAAGACTGAATGACAATGCCACATCTGAGAGCAAATACAGGAGTTCTGCTTTTCTCCTGAAACCTCCTTTTCTGAGTTATTTCTCATGGTATAGCCATGAGCTGGCCTTACCAAAGTTCTGAGAAAACTATTATCCCTCTATGCTGATTTATCTCTGCTTATGAGCTAATAATATTTTTTTTTTCTTTTTTTCTTTTTTTCCCCCAGTTATTTATGATTGTGCAATATGAATCCATCTGCCAAATCTGATTTATGGCTTTCAAAATGGAAAGGGTAATAACTAGAGATGTACCAAATGGCATGTGTGTAATTTGGATAGCATTTATCTTGAAGTGCCTGCCAACTCAAAATGCTTTAGTTTATTTATCCTACTAATTCCCAAGCTGACTCAAAGACCAGTATTTGCTAGTCAAATTATTTGGTCCTGGTTTTCCCTTTTTAAAAAATCAGCATCAATGGCACAGTAATTTTCTCATCATGTCTGGTGTGCATGGCACCATGACACACAGGCTGGGAAGCAAGATGAAAGAAATATGGAATTCTGAGTGCAACTCAGCTCCTGACTCATTTAGGCCCCAGTTGGATTGCTGCAACATTATTAATACTGTTAAATTTTATCTTGCTCAAGGTAAACTCAGTCAATTGGTCCCTAAAAGAACTACAGATGGCTGCAGAGAGTTTGGGTTGGCTGATGTGGCTGAAATTATTCTGCATGTGGGACCACTCTCCCATCAGCATCACAGCCATGTCACACGTAAACCTGGGGAGAGGAGGAGGGAAGGGATGTGAGGGGAGGGGGAGGCACAGAATTTCCTCTAAAATTTTGCAAAAAAAAGAAAAAAAAAATCAAGAGCGTTGGGTTTGCTTTGGATTTTTGCTGTTGTTTCAAATTAACCCTGCAAAACTAAGGAATTTTGTGCCTCATTTTTGCATACTAAAGCAACACCACAACCCTTTGCCTTCCTTGCCCTACAGCTGTCTCTTCCCATTGCTTTGGAAAGTAAAAGAACTGGAACTAGCCACCTATTCCTTCAAGTGCCCCAGATATTTAACTGCAAGACATGGTCCCAGCTTCCTCTCCAGAATGCAGGGAAAACAAGTTAACACCTTCAGGAACATCCTGGACAGCATCCTGGATCCATCATCCTGAATGATCTGAAACCTCGTGTGATGGGACTCAAGCCTGTGGCACCTTTTCCAGTCACTCACCTTTTCCAGTTGTGTTTTTGAAAGGAAAAGTTGTTTTCCAGCTCTGTGTTTGCAGAGAGGTCTCAGTCTGCAGCACCCTTGTCCACCCCTCTGAGGGACGAGCACTGGCAGAAAGGAATAAAATGTCTGATTGGAGTCACTCAGATGCCTGGGTGCCACTTTTGTGGTCAGATACATCTCCTCCATGGCTCTGAGCAGTGCAGTGAGCAGGGAAGTAAGGTTGTTTCATGGGAATAACTTAAAACAGTATTTTCATATAAAACGTACATTTCCAGATTAGTGGAAGAACATAAAAAAATGGCACAAAACCCAAGCACAAAACAAATAAAGGCTGTCCTCAAGTTTAAAGCTCAGGCTAAAGACACTTTGCAGCTGCTTATTTGGGGCCATTATTGCCTATCATGTGAATGATTAGCTGGAGACACATTAAGACACACATTGTATACCCAATATTACAGTCTGCCCACAAACCACATCAATTTTCAATGGAAATCAGTACTCAGGGACATTAAAAAAATTATTATTTTTGACCCACTCAATGCCTGTACTCTGTCAGGAACCTTTATGCTTTGCTAAAATTGGTGGTAACTTGAAAGAGCCCTCATGTGGTACTGATGTGTGCAGAGCTTTTAGAATGTCCTTCGTGGGATTTCTTTCTTCCCTCTAAAGCAAACACAAGCAATATTATGCAGTCATCATAATTTCTATTCTGCTGTCCTTGGTATTTGCATCTGTATGGTAGCAAAATTTCATTTTACAAAACCCAGCTGGATTATGTTTTGGACCTACAGAAATAACTTCAAGCCAACAGTTCCCATATCTGGTAATACAATACCTTGAAGATTTTTACATGCAAATTCAGTAAAGAAAAATGGAGACAAACGAGCAAAGCTATGACTTGTTAATTGCCACAGGAGAGCTGGGGGGACTGGAGGGTGCCAGCCCACATCTGCTGAGCTAAAATCCAAGGCAGGAAAAGCCCAGGGAATGCTCTCCCTGCTCTGGCTGCTGGGCTTGGCACAGCCTCTGCCTCCATTCTCCCTGTGAGGACAGCTCAGCAGACACCACACCAAGCAGTTCATTCATTCTCTCTGCATAGGCAGAACAATAACACTTTGTGAAAAAACAATACTAAATAATTGTAATGTTTTCTCTACGTGGCTCTCCAAACACAACAAAAAGCGTCTGCCACCGAAAAGCATCTGTTTCCAGGTGTTAAACAAAATAACATTACACCCTAAATAACACACAAACTAACATTTTTACTATTGCCAAAAGAAACCAAACCTTTTAACAAACCATAAAATAGCCCAGCAAAGTATTTGTTCTGGAATATATTAACTGAAAAAATATATTAGACTTGTAAAAGTGGATTTAAAGCAGTGATGTGTGGGAGCAAAAACACCACCTAGTTTGAAAACACAGTGATTTGGGTTTGACCATCTATTACTTGTGGCACTCACTTGGAGAGCTTAAGCCTCCCTGCCTACAGGCTCCTGGGTTTGTAAAAGAAGAGGAGGGGAAGCAAATTCTGAAGTCGCCAAGTCCCCTGCTATGTAATTTGTCTCCATTTTAGCTCTTGTGAGCTCCTTACCCTCCTGGTTTTTCTGCTTTTGAAGCCATGTATAACTCATCTCAGACGGTCTCTCAGTTTCTCTTAGCATTTATATCCTTACAAACATTCTACCCTGTGACATTCTCAGAATTCCAGGAAAACTATCCCAGTGCTCAGTTTCCCAAAGCTGATACAGTTAATTCCCTTTGCTTTGCCATACACCTCACAGCCTCAGCCAAAGGGGTCAGCAAGAGGGAGGAAATGACACTTCATGTCTTAATTCCAACTGGGAATGAGTTTTCAGAGTGAGGTGCAAGATTTAACTGTGCTTTCCTATTTTTATGTAGCAGAAATCTATGTGGAAAAAATCCCAGCTCACGGAACACCCTTCCTTTTCTGAAGATGAAACCCCACCCCACCAGTCTGCATGATTTCCAAGGATGGCAAGTAGCAGCCAGGACAGGGGAGCACAGGTCTGTGCCTCTCCTCTTGCTGGGCTGTGTTCTCATCCTGCAGATGGTGGGGGCTGCTCACGCAGGCACTGTCGTGCTGCACCCAAGATTTTCTGGTTGCACTTGGCAGGAGGTGCTGAGTGCTTGGCAGGCACACAGACACCTCTGCAGTGCCCTGCAGCACGAGCAGGGGCTTCTGTAAAGAAACCCCAGGAACAGAGAGGGTTACCTGCACCCACTGATGATGTGCAATATGCTGCTGAGCTCTCTGATGTGCTACAGGAGAAGCAGCACAGAATTCACACAATTCACATCCTCATCACCCTCTACTTTGAGGCTGTGCCCTTCTCTGATTAAAGGACTATGTACAGCAGCTGATCCTAAACCTCAGGTGTGAAAATGCACCTGGGTCACCAGACACCACAGCAGGTTTGTTCCAGGGTCAGCCTGTGAGCAGGAACCCCGTGCCTGCTGCCCCCAGCCTGGCACACACCTGGAGACCCCCAGGAGGATGCAGAGTTAGCAGCTGGTCAGTCAGGAGGTCACTGGTTTGAAAAGTTCCCTGCCAGTTGGCTGGAAATTAGTTCTGTAAGTGTAATTAAAGGTGTTTGGGCTGGTCATGGCTGACACGAGCAATGAAAGGTTCCAGAGCACCATAAACAACAGCCACTGCTGTGCTGCACAGGTTGGCCACTGGCCATGGTAACTCACTAGCCACAAGAGGCTGAGCAACACTGATTTAATTACCCACCTCTACAAGGCTGAAGAAGCAACACAGAACTTTGTAAGGTAATGGTTTGGGGAAGAAGAACACATGTCCAAAGAGGGCCTTGAGGGGATGAGGGAAGGCACCACGCTTGGCCATGGCTCCAGGCAGGAGCAGAGCTGGCAGCAGCTGCAGATCACCAGCAGCACCACGGGCTGAGCATCATTTCATGGGGAAGAACCAGCCCAGATTGAGTTACCTTCTGAAAATGTCAATGAGGCCACGGTGGCTAAAATGATTTATATTTTTTTCCAGCTCTTAGGAACCCAGTGACTTCTGGATGCAAGGTAGAGCGGTGTGCTGTGATGGAAGGCTAATTAAATCTGAGGGTTCAGCCAATTTCATTAAAAACATAAAACGTGGTAATGGTCAACAAGGGGCTGCACCAGCTGGAAGCTCAAAGTTCTGCACTGACGTGTGAAAAGAAAACACGCTCATCTTGCTTAATACTTAAAATCTTGATTTTAAATAACACCTCATTTGGTGACTTTGTTGAACGAGGCTGCCTGACCCTGAATAATGCATCCCTCCTCCCAGCCCAGCACTTGCAGGATTCCAGGCTCCAGGTTGTAATAGAGATGTTTTATCTTTGTACCAGTCTCTCATTACAGCCTGCAACAGGAATAGGAGATGACACTACAAGGGCCAATTTATGTGACAATAACAGAAATGAGAAAGGAAATTGATGCCAATTTTTATCTATCTTGACACAATCTTTGAACCGTGGTTTTGAGCTTACTCAGAGGCTGCAAACCAGCAGAAACCTTAAGGATTATATATTGCAGAGGTCTGTGCCTGTGTATACATCCATCCATCCAGCCAGCCATATATACTCAGATAAAGGCAAATAAACACTTACATTTTTAGATATATTTTTGCAAATAAGGGTTTTGTGATTATAGCTTAGGTGCATGTAGGAGCTAGAACTGATAATGCTATCAATAATTCTGCTTTCAGTTACATGCAGCTTCACTAAGGGGTGCAATTGTTTAAGCTGAAATTTTCTAGGTTGGGAAATGTGAAATTTCTATGATTAAATTTCAGATAAAATACTTCCAAATATGAGGTCAAATTCAATATTTTAAAAGTGTCTAAAAATCCCCCTGGGTAACCTATGGTCACTGTGGTGAAATTCTCTCATTCCTGTGTCCTTCTGCTCTCCTCCACCAGACACCAGGAAAATCCCAGGCTTCAAATAAACAGAAATTTGCACATGCTCCAGGAAGATTTACCTTTTGCTACAAAATATTCTGCAAAAAAATCCACCAGCTCTGAGCATGCTCCACTCACTAAGACAAAAAACCAAATCAAAGTGCAATAACAAAACCAAAAGATTACGATCAGATATAAATTTGAACATCTTTCAGAAAAACAGTCTTTTGGCAGAATATTCCTGAGCATCAAACTTTGCTGAACAGCTGAATTGCCATTCTGATTATTCTACCAAAGAAGTCAGGTGCATACAGGTCTTTTGCCAGAAGGTTACACATTTAACTACTTTTTTCATCAGCTTACAATTTATAACATTTATTTCTGAATTCCCAAACAGAGATGTTTATGGCATGTAGACAGGCTAGCCTGAGCCTCAACAGGTTCTCTAGGTCTCGAAATGTACAAGATCTGCAGAAATTGCACAGCCAGTTACAAAGGTGTCGACTATATAAAAAAAAAAAAAAAAAAGAATTGCAGCATGGTAGCTGCATCGTTTCTTGCTTTGAATCCCTCCCTGCTCCCAGGCTCCCCCTCCACCCATCCCCACTCCTGCTTCACCCCCAGACCAGAGCCTCAGGACTCTTACACTCTAAACAATTTTTTCCCCCCACCCCCATTTTTCATGCTCTTCTAAAATATTGGCCCCAGCCTATGGTGAAGAAAACAACTCAATAGAGGTATTTCCCCAGGGGGAGGCAGTTATTAATAAGTACACAGCCACTTCCTTTACACCCTGTAACACGGCTGAGGATTTATAAGGGGAGTTGGATCTATGCAACTTGTGTGTTTATGGAGCTGTATTGATAATTATCAATACTATTAATCTTCTAAGCACTTGTTTAGAAAGATTGCAGCGATACATCGCTTATTGCTGGAGGAAATGAATAAAAGCCTAAGGAATTGCTCAGCAGCCAGCCTGCTGGCTCGGGTGCCGAGGACTTGGTGTGACCAGCAGTCATGTTTCAAGCTGTAAACTGCTTCATGACACTGAACAATTTACAATTAAAGGGCACGTCTATAAAACAATACAGATTTCTTTGTTTATCTCTGCACACCATACATTAGGGCATCTTTAATACATCTTTGTCTCTGCTTGCAAAAAAATAAATTGGAGAAATATTTTAATTTTGTCTGGAGCTTGCAGTTAACCCTGTCTGATGCTCTGCAAGGCAAACATGTTTCAATTAAGAATAATTTGAAATCTCCAGGGTGCAATAATGAACAGGACACCGTGTTTTCCATCACTGCTCTTTATCAGTCAAGGATTTGCCTTCTTCAGCTATCTCAAAACTGTGCTGCAGTGTCTGATCAGCAGCTCAGTGGCACCTTTATGAGCCATAACACCGAGCTGGAAGAGTGCACTTGACAAGCTGGAGATGCCAATGCAATTAAAACAACATGACACACCCTGTGTGGACACTAATAGGCTAGAAGTACAGCATTAATTAGGCAATCAAACAGGAAAAAAAACCATTAGCTTGCTCTAGGAAGATATCCCTCTCTAATGGCAAATAAAAAGGTCTCCTGTAAACATTTCATTACTCACCAAGATGTGAAGCAGGGCATCACGTCCAGCACCACACTGCAAGTACCAGAGGAATGGTACCTGATGGACACCACATCTCAGCTGGGTGCTCCACCACAACACCTCCCCCACGAAGAGCTTCCTTCTTGGTGTTCAGTCAAGACCTCCAGTCCATCACACAGACCCTCAACATCCCAAGAGCTCCTGTGTTGCCAGAGGACACAAAGCAGGCAGTGTCTGGACAGGTCTCTCCAGCCTGACCTTAGCTCAGCTCAGTGGTGCTGACACATCCAAGCCAGGACCAAGCCACTCAAGCTGAAAACCTTAAATGAACTCAGCCTTTTAACAAGCCCTGAAAGCTTGCCAGTATGAACCAGGAAGATAAAAATGAAAGAAAAGGCCAGAACTCTGGCTTTTTGGTCAAGTGCACTTCAGCAATAGAAGAGCTTGAACGGGTGCAGCTACCCATAGAGCTACTACAGGTGCAGTCCATCCCCAGTACCAGCCTGCTCACTGGGCAGCACCTTTGCATAAAGCACATTTTAAACAAAACCCACCAGACTAGTTTTACTTTATTTTCACTCTGCATAACTGTTGCAAAGTTCTACATTTTGTCGAAGAAAACTGGAAGGAAGGGGAGCACCTTCACACCCTCTCAACCCAGACTCCTGGCTGCACCAGCTCCCTTCCTAAGAGTTTTTGACCTTCCTGGCCAATTTGAAGCCCATTTGCTACAAGCAGAGATTTCTGAATGCTATGTCTGTAGGACTTCTACAGCTCAGTGGTTAGAGGAAAGATCCACCAACACTGAGCATTTCTCTCACCCTTCTGCTGCAGGCAGCCAGCTAATAAGTTGACGTGTGTGTCATAAGGGCAGGCATGGTGCACAGCAAGTGACACAGGGGTGTGGGAAGGAGTCCTGGCACCACAGGGAAATTCTGGAGACTGCTATGGGAAGGAGGCACTGGGAGCAGAATGGAGGATGCTGCTGTGATAGGCTATGCAGGAGATAAATCCCTGGGAAAATAAGATTCAACAAGTTCACAGGGACTGTTCTCTTTATCGTTGGGTCTCTGCAGTTCAGGGATGCTTGCAGAGGTTTGGATGTGAAAACAATAAACCTGGGCCCTGCCGAGTTAACGCTGTACCAAGCAAGGGAAGCAATATCACCAAATTTCCCACAGGAGCCTCCTGTTCCTCTTGGAGTGATCCATTTCTTTCTCCTTCAGGCACATCAGCTCCTCCAGGAGAGATGTGTTTCTGGTTTTCTCAGGCACTTTGAAGGCCTGGAGGTTGGATTCACAGAAGGCAGGCAGGCAGCAGAGCTGGGCAGCCTGGTCCTTACAGAGCCTCCCAGTGCTGTAGAGTGACAGAGAGAGGCACAGGGCTGGCACAGACACTTCTTGTTACTGAGCTGTGGCACACACAGTGTGAAACACAGCTTAAAGTGGAAGATAAGGCATGACAGGAGAACCTGTGTCTCCTGGCTTCACACACAGTCCTCCTCACCCTTCCTACTGCCTGAGCAGCACAAGCATCAGCAATCTAGTTATTGCTAAAGTATATTAAAAATAAAATAATTTAAAAAAAAAAAAAAGTTACCCATTTGCAAAGCAAAACAAGCCCAAACCAGCTGGTCCATCCCACAGCTCCTTTTTCCCATGGCAGATTTCCTCCTTTTCCCCACTTTTTGCTTTTGAAACACAACCTTACAGGTAACCACAGCCACAGGTGTTCTCACAGCCAGAGCACTGCCTGGGGATACATGAGTGTGCCCTCAGCACTGGGGCAGTAAAACCCCATCCTGGCTGCAGATACTGGTGTTCCCATGGTCAGTAGTTTTATTGCCTGACTGGTTGAGCTGCATCTTTGCTGCTCAGCAGGCTGGGGGTACTGGGGTTTCAGTGGGGATGCAGCTGGCTATGCTTCCAAGCCTAAAATTTCCCCCTGCAGGAAGGTGTGAACTGTAAATGCTGTGTATTATATCTGCATGAAGAGGGCCAGGAAGGGCTGACAGAGCTTGACATGATCTTCATAAAAGAGAGAGAGGGGGGACCTGTCTGGGGAGCAGAGTGAGCACCTTCTAATCACAACTTCACTGCTGGGAGAGCAAAGCTCCGTAACAGTTTTTTATGGAATGCTGTCCAAGCCATTTAAAATCAGACATCTGTTCATTTTATCCTTGTGCAGATAGCTGTGAAATACAGCCAAAATTGTTACTAAATCATGCACCAGGCAGAGCTGTGCTAGGCTGCCTGACACCAAGCAAGGAAAAGAAAAGGCAGTGATTACCTTGTCCTTATGGAAAAACACCATCCTGTCCCAGGTCTGCTGCAGGGAAGAGCTATCAAATATTTCCTGGGTTATCAACCCAACTCTGACCTGGGCCACAGAAATGTAAATCCAGGCTGCGTCAACCAAGCTCCAAGGAGATGCTTCCCACTCCAAGGAGCTGCAGAGGTGGCCCCTGCACAGCCAGGAGCAGGCTCAGCCCTTCCCAGCACTGCTGCCAGGCACCGAGAGGCCAAGGGGATGCAGGGATGGGGAGAAGCAATCAGGATGGAGAGAAAGAAACAGTCCGAGACATTTGGTTAATGTGCAAACTCAGGATGACACAAAGAAAGCAGGTACAGCATGTTTTAAGGCTTGCAAATCTGTTGGTAAGGATCTCTCTGGTCTATTGTCATATTCACAGAAAGAAAAAAAACCATCTGGCACAGCTCTGGGGGTTGGCCAGCCCCCTGCTTCTGCCAAGTAGTGTGCCTGAGGAGGTACCTGCACCATGGGACATCAGACTGACCAGGAGCTGCTTGTAGAGGAACCAAATGGCCACATGATCCTGCTCCTTCTTTGAATGAGGACAAT
Source organism: Phaethornis superciliosus (assembly GCA_023637945.1). NCBI lineage: Eukaryota > Metazoa > Chordata > Aves > Apodiformes > Trochilidae > Phaethornis > Phaethornis superciliosus. The sequence continues at coordinate 894,588 of JAJQWJ010000013.1, forward strand.
GAGAAAGCAGAAAATCTTTACTCACCTGTGGTGGTCTTTGGCACTTATTTACCTCTGAGCCATGGGCTGTCCTTACCATTAGGGGCTGCATAACAGGGCAGGGCAGGGAACTCAGACACACGGAACTAAAGCAGACTGCCCAAGATGACAAGGCTCTTGAGAAGCAATCATCACTTCAGCATTTTCTGAATTAAAATTAACATTCTCACCAAGCACCCTTTTGCTTCCTCTCTTGGGTTGGTATTAAAGAAACAAGAACTGGGAAAATATACAATGAAGTATTGTGTATTTCTTGTAAATATTGTAATTTCAGTATTGAATATTGTACATATTGTTCTCCCCACAACATGTACTGAGGAGAGATTGTAGGCTTTGGTAGTTTTTTCCTGGGATATATTTCTTAGTAGCTATTACTTTGGCTTATGTTAGGGACAATCCTTGACTTCTCTAAACTTCACAATTTTCTTTATTTCTGTAAGAAAATACAAACAGGGACTGTCATAGCAATGCTAATCCTCTGCGAGAAACTACAACCCACAGGTGACTAGAAGGGGAGTCACAGAGAGAACCTCAATTCCTGGTGTAGCCCTGTAGAAGTGAGGATACAAGGCTGAAGAAAGTCTGCTTTTTATGGAAACATTTAACACATCAATAGGAATACAAATCAAGCTCCATTAATTTAGTTTTAAATTTTAATGATTCAGGATGTGCAGTTTATAGAAAGAAGGATTTACTTAATAATTTATTTTTTTTTTTTTCCTAAAAAGAACTACAAATTGGAAGTTAATATAGCTGTCCTAAAATAGAAGATCAAAATCTGAAAAATGTCTTGGTGCTTTAATAACCACCTGGAAGTCACTTGCCATGAGGGTGAACTGGCACCATTTTCCCATGAATCTGAGGCTCAAGCAACTTTCCCCAAGTCAAGCAGGAAGCCTGGACCCAGCTCTCCAGAGCCCCCCCAGGCCATCCTCATAGGGATGTAGCTGACACAAGAGTCTCCAGCTTTCTCAGCCACCAGTGGTGGGTTTTTCATCTGAAGAACATCAGAGCTTTGATCACCTGCTTTTGGTGCTTAGTTTTTCTTTAGGCATCCTTGCAAGAGGGCCATCTCATTCCTGTGGATATCTTTACTCTGTGCTTAAACACAACACTGGGAAAGTGAGTCACTCAACAGACATTCAGCTTCAGCTTTCCTGAAACTAGAAAAACTGAAGAGTATGACTAAAAAAACTGAAAAGCATCTGCAAATGAAAGTCCATTGGTTTCACACTACAACACATTACTGCTTCAGTTTCCAAGTTGGTAACTAGGGACTTCAGACACACAAAAGTAATAAAATTTGCATGATCACCTAATGTCTCCATTAGTCTGAGGAGCTTTGGGACTCAGGGAACAGAGAAAAGGTTGTAGGACAGGATAAGAGAAAACAACATGCAGAAAAAACCCCAAACAAGCCCAGTCACTAGGGAGCTGCCAAGCAACGGTAAAGATCCCTTTTAGTGTCTGCAGGATGAGGGAGGCATTTAGTGAGTGGGGCTGACAAAAAGGTGGCAGGAAGGGTAAAAGAGACTCACGTTGAGCTGGAGGTCATCTGTCCACTGCCCAATGAGGCGGTACCCCGGGGTGCTGGTATTGGTGCTGTGGTACTGGAAGATGTCGTAGCGCCCAGGGGCATCCCCGTTCTTGTTGAACATCACTGGGGTGCCAGCACTGCCTGGGGGAAGGAAACAAGACCAAATCCAACCAAGGTCAAATCTTGACAGTATCTATTTTATTTAGTCACAGTGAAGAGCTTCCAGGTCACCTCTCACCCCAGGCAGCCAACCCAGCTCCTCCAGGACACCAGCCCTCTGCCAGAGGTTCACTAACACTCCCCAGACCTCCTGACTAAACACAAAACTAAACAAAACTCCATCAGCCTTCCTTCAATCCAGCTTTGCACAAAGCAAGAAGTATCAGAAGACTTTTCCTCCTGCCTTCCAGCCTTCCTCCCACCTCTCTTTCCTCAGGGAGCTCTTCACTGAAAATCCCTCCTGTGAATGGAGCCTCTAAATGATTTTTTTTTCCCCCAGAAAATGTTCCATCTGCTTCTGAGAGATACTGCTGTCAGAAATCAGCCCAGGTCTAGTGAATCTTGAGTAGCAACCAGAAATAGCTTCCTCCTCCACAGTATGTTCTTGCTGCCATAAATCAACATGCATTTGGGATGGAAAAGAACAGATGAAGCTATAGGGACACTGTGCCTTGGGTAGCCCCTGATTTAGGCTCTGTCACCCTGACACAGGCTGAAAAGCATCTCAGTCAGGAAGAGCTGATGGTCAGGATCCTGAATTCACTTCATGTGCCATTTACTAAGGTGACTAACACAGGTAAGGGAGAGGAGGGTGAGTAGCAAGGCAAGGATACCCCTCCACCCTTCCTGGATGCCTCCTGCCATCCAGCAGCCCAGCGATGGGATGGAACATTCTTCATCCTCAGGGGAGCTCTCATCAGAACATCTGAATTTTAATTACCAGGGCGTCAGACATGAGCCCTTTCTGAGATGAGAATTCAAAGCGCTGTTGCATTTCCTCAGATCTCTGGGTGAAAATTTCAAGGGTGACATTCATTTCGAGACATATTAAAATAGGTTTCAGTAGGGTAGAGTAATGTTGTGTCAAGATTGAAGATTATGACAGTACTCCAGCAGATCTATATTCAAAGCTTCCTCCTCCCGCGTAACTTTTTTCCCTAAAGCAATGAAAAATCTCTCCAGTTGTAGCACTGAACTTTAAGATTATGATTTTCTTCATGATTCCCATTCTTCATTGAATTCCAGTGAGTGAAAAAAGACTTGAAGGAGTGAATTAGCATAGTTTCCATTCTAGCCTGGTAAATTGTTTCCTGTCTCTCCTACAATCCTCTGAGATCAGATACAGATTCAGTTCAAAGGCTGGCACAGAAAATCTTCCCCAGAATCTCCCCTTCCTGGGTCCTTATGAGCACAAGGCAGATATTTAATTGTCATTACAGATTAACACAGCCAGAATACATTCACAGTGAAAACACTTAAAGTGAATAAGAAGGAATGGCTGTAATTCCCAGGCTCCTTTGGCAAGCCAGCACAAATGGTAAATGGGATTTAGCTAATCATGACTCTAAAAGGCTGCATGTTATTAGTTAAGCTTGGTTTTGTCAGAGATGACAAAAAGAAAAAAAAAAAAAGTACAAATTTAAAGGTCAGGAGCTCAAGTGAGGTTCCCAAAATGCACCAGGGATGTTGTGGATTCCCCACACCCTGAAAAAGCCCTGGCCTGGGCATGCAGAGCTGGTCCCTAATGTGAGAACATCTCAGGAACCGTCCCTCCAAAATGGGCCATTTCTGTGGTTTGCAGGAGCAAGAGGAGTTTGGGTTGGTTACTGCTGTGCCTGGCTGCATACAGACAGCTTTTAAACACTGACATTTCAAAGAATCCTTAGGATCAGTGGCTGCCTGGGGATGCTAGAGGGCTGCAGACCCCACAGCAACTGGGACCATGCAGCACTCTCTGAGGTCACCTCCTGAGACCCCTAAAGACACAGTCCCCTGGGACACCCACCTCACACAGGGATCTGAAAGGGATTTCCCAACCACAACAATTCTGTGATTCTATGGGATGGATACCTGACAGGCAGCAGGAAACATCTGTTGCTGTCTTCAGGTACTTTACAGGAATAAAAAAAATGCTGTGAAAAGTCTGGGGTCTGTAGGGAAAACAAATATCTATGAGAACACAAAGAAGTGATAATCTCCAGACATAAGTCAAGATGAGGCTCTGGTTTCCTGACTTTGAAGCTGGAGCAATTGGACTCCTGGCCAAGGATCTGCTTAGGAAGTGCAGACCTCCTTTAACCCCTCGTGGGCTCTGCTGAAGCTCTGTGTGCACCATTGCTCTGAAGGGACCTCTTGGTCCTGTTTACATCACTACAGCAGCTCAGCCTCCACTGAGTTCAGTTCCTTTGTGCCCTGGTGAAAATAATAAAAAGCAATGAGTGAAAAGACCATTAGAGAGACAACACAGTATTTTAAAAAATTATCCTATTTGTTATTTGGCTGCTTGATCTTCTGATTATGAGAACATCTGGTAGGCTTGTTGTTTTGGTTTGGATAATTCAGGATTTGTTTTACTTCTACTTAGGTTTGCAAGAGCTTTGCTCAGCCCCAGAGAGCACTTCAGAAGGCAAGAAGCAGCCTGTGGACTGCAGCCCTCTGCTCTCTGGGGCTATGGCAGTGGAATTCAGCTCCCAAACCATCAGCTGCCTCTGCATCTCCCAGCCAGGGACCTGACACCCCCATGCCTCCAGCATACAAGCGAAAAATTACACCATCTGACTGAATTTGGAGGATTTGGAGCTCTTAATCAGGACAAGATGAGAAATGCCTTAAGAGGCAGAGGTGCCAGAGAGGGTCAGGCAGCTCAGGTTTGTTCTTCCCTTGGTGGTTCCTGCAGTTTGAGGAGCTGAAGGGCTTGTAGGAACAGAATCTGCAGCTTTTCCACTGGCAAAAATACAACCCCTTGGCATTTGGAGGTTTTTAGAATCTCACTGCATGAGCACTTGTGTTTTTAAGTTTTCCACATTTTGGGCCTTTTTGTTCTCCAGGGAGTGTGACAATATCAAAATTCATCCCGAGCTCCATGTACAAATCCAGTCTCTCTTCATTAAAGTGCTGCTTGAGCTCTTTCTGCATGAATGTCATTACTTCTGCAAGGAAGGAAAGGCTCCAAAAGCAGGTACAGGCATGGTGACAAGGACATCTATTACATGCAAAGAGGAGCCCGAGCACATGGGCTCAGGATGCTTGCAGATGGGCTATGGTTTTCTCTCTGGCAGTTTGGACAAAGCATTCCCACTGCCCTGCTTCCTGGTTTTGCTACAAATTTTGGTAAAGACCAGGAGGATGGGATTTTAAGCACAGACTAACTATTGCTTTCCATGTCCTAACCTTGATGAGAGAGAGCTGCACCAGTGGCTCAAGGATGGACAAGTTAAGAGCAAGGCTAAAGCCAAGGCAGCTACACAAGCCCAGCAGCACACTCCCAGACATCACCTGATGGCCAAGGATATTGTAGACACCAGCACCCACAGCCCAGGAGCTCCCAGGCTTTTAATGCCTCCACCCTGGTAGCCAAGAGAAATTAAAAAGGTTTAAAGCTGTCTTTTTTTTGCCACCATTCTAAAAAGTGCTAAAAAGCCAAGCAGTGCTTCAGTCCCTGTGCTGGACACGAGGTCCCTGCATGTGTGGAAAGAAGAGCACCATGTGGCCATGTCACAAATGTAGGTGTCTTTAAAGCCTAACCAAGGAAACATCAAGAAGGAAACTGAAGTTGGTGCAAAGCAACTCTTGAAACTGGACAGGAGGTAGTTTCTCCTTGACACCCAGTTTCTCATAAATTATTTCCCAGTCCTATTACAATGATTAGAGGACCATTCACCCTCTTTCTATGCAAGAACTCTCAGGAGATGACCATGTATGAGCTGCTTTCAGTACTAAAATGGCCCAAGTGCAGTACTGTACATGAACTCTGTACTATTTCTATAGAAGCTTTATCCTTTATAGTTAACCTTCCAAAATGAGGGAAGTGGAACCCTCCAGACCTCAGATCATTCACCTAAAATTTGCTCCTGGCTGTAGTTAACAGCACTTACTTCAAGAGAAGAAATTTAAATCTCCTCATATTCACCTTGCTATTTTTAAGCTAATTTGTACAGGGAGGAAAAATACTCTTGGCAGAAAGGACCAAGCTTGACCATGAAATATCATCTGTGTTCCTACCTTTAAACTTCTCAGGTCCTATTGTCTATGCTAAGTTTTGTTAAGTTTATTAATAAACTTATTTATCAGGAACACCTCCCCAGGCTCTCCAGCTGGAGCATGGAGCTTCCCCAAGCCCTCTGCCCAGGCACCCTCTGCCTGTCTCTCAGATTTCTAATACAGATTATTTTCCCAGTACTTCCCTAAACCTGTTTTAACATGGATTTGGAGTTCTGTTTCCTCCTGGTCAAATCTCAGCTCCCTCTCTGACACAGAGCTAGGGCAGGGGTGGTGAGAGCTGATAAGCACACCAGGGGGGTCTAAAGGGGAAATCACCCTAGGTTGGTGTAAACCATCTGCTTGGCTGCTGGTGTTTGTTAATGAACTAATAACATTAGAGTAACACACAGAGAGGCAAGGAAATGTTCCTGATATCCATCCCCTGCAACAAAGAGAAAATCAGGTGCAAGCCTGTTGTACTGAGGCTGGTACTCCAACCCTCCCTGCCACGCTTGGGCAGCAGCAGGGGATAAATGATGAGTAGAAAAAGAGACTAAATTCTCCCATCCACATTCTCAGGATGTTCTGTCTCCTTTGGAGCATCACTGGGGGTTGGAGTGCCTGCTCTTCCTGCACCCCCTTTAGCTCTGGCTCTGCAAGCAGACCTGGCCCTTTGGCTGTCCCTGCCTTCTCCTGAGCAAGGAGCTGGGCTGGCTACCAGAACCTCATCCACTTTGGTTTTGCCAAGTACAGGAAACAATCTAAATAAAGAGGAACGGTGCTGTGTTATGCTAACAACCTCCTGGGGTTTCAGCTGGCATATTGACTCTGTGACAAGCTCAGGCTTTTGCCCAGCTATCCCTCCCCTAGGAAATCAGTCTTCCAGAAGGCATCCTGAAAGAGCAGCAGTGCTTTCTGCCTTTGGACAAGAGTAGCCCTATTTGTCATGGCTCAGCCAGGATGTTTTCAAAGAGATACTAAACAAACACAGCCCTCTGCCACAAACTCAAGCGAAACAATAAAAAAAAAAAAAAAGCCTTGACACGCATTGAATGAAAAAGAAAAAGAAGCCAAAACCAAAAACCAGAAACGAAACCAAAACCAGACCCAATGGAATGAAGCAGAAGGAAGGCCCAGAGGCAGAGGTGTCCCTGCAGCAGCACTCATTCCCAGCTCACCGTTGAAGCTGACGCTGCGGATGTACTTGAGCAGCTTCTTGCCCCCCGCATGCTCCATCTCGGGGCAGACCCCGGGGTAGTCAGCACAGAGATCTTTGTTCATCTGGTGGAGGGCATGGGCCATGGCATACACGGCGTCGATCACAAACTGCACCTTCCCCTCCTGCTCGTAGTGGGAGTCTTTGCCAATCCTCTCCTGCCCTGCATGCCGGAAACAAACACGGGGACAGTAAGGAACGGGGTTTTCCTGACATCAAGTACAAATCAATCCTCTGGGAGCACGTTCAGGCACTGCCATAAAACATTCTGAGTCCTGGTTTTACTGCTGAAACCAAACCCAAACCTTTTTTCCTAACGGTATGATCACCAACATCTCTCCTTCCAAGTGATTCTGCCATAGTCCAGAGAAACAAACCCCACCATAATCGCAGCCTGAAAACTCTGACCCACAAGGACCATCTTATAGAGAGAAAACACCACCTCCGTTTGCCCCCAAGTAGGGCTCTGGAAGAAGAGAGCATTTAAAACAAAGGTCAGCTGGTATTTTACGGGCTGGTGCAAACCCCAGCCTCTAATTGGAAGGCAGAGCCAGCAAAGGAAGAAAGGCTCAAGCCAGACACAAGCAGAGGGGTGCTCCTGGGTTTTAAAGGTGTTGCTTTGGTGTTGTTTTTTTTTTTTTATCTTGGTCATCTCCAGGAGCCAGGCAATAACATTATTTTTATCAGCAATGAAGTAGCTGACACTCAAGACACACGGACACAAAGTGATTGCAAGAGAAGGCATTCTTGTACCATGGATTTCAAATGGAGTACCTTGGGATGGCAGGAGAAAGATAGAACACAAAAGCGATTTGTTGACATGAGCATTTTTTGCTTCCAAAAGATCTATTTGAAGGTGATGACAAATAATTTAACCTCACTTCCTACTAGAATCTCAAGTGCTCATCATCATGATTCCTAAGAGACTGAGCAGCTTGGTCTCTTGCTTCAGGCAAATCTTCACAAGAGAAAAATACTGCAACAAAAAGAGGGAAAAGAAAAAAGCCCCAAACTCAGAGAGAGAGAATACAGAGAGAAAGAAGCCCTCTTGTACAAGGCCCTTTCAGATGACATAGAAATGCAATGCAAGTTTAAGAACTCCTGGTCACACTTTCTGCATCTCCACGAAGGCAACGCTTAGCACCTCCTGGGATGGGAAAGGAGCTGACAGCATCAGTTTTCACATTCCATTTTCTCAACATCTCTCCTTCAGCTGATTTTTCTGGACTCACCATTGATCATCACATAATGCGGGGAGTTTGTTATAATGTATAAGTAGTGTTGCAAGCACAACTTTTACAGCATGTAATTCAGAGAGACAGAAAGCAAAACCCCACTGGATTGGTGCTTATCTTATATGAATTCAGACATGGGCTCAGTTTCTGAGGGGTTAAAGATGTTTTCAGAGGAATGTACGTAACAGAGCAGCTGAGAACCTGGTGATAGTCATCCTTAGCAAGAGATTTAATTTAAAGACTGCAGAATGCTCATGGTACCAAATGAGCAGCTATTACTTGTACCAGTTAGAATTCAGCAGCTGGTTAAGTGCTGATAGAAAAATCTGTGCTCTTCACCCAAATCCAGCATGTTCAGCATCATTAGAGACCTGCTGCCTGGGAGCAGCCAGCCAGCCCTGCTGCTGTAGCTACAGCCACCAGTCCCTAACCACCACCACCAGTCCCTAACCACCACCACCAGTCCCTAACCATCACCACCTGTCCCTAACCACCACCACCAGTCCCTAACCACCACCACCAGTCCCTAACCATCACCACCTGTCCCTAACCACCACCACCAGTCCCTAACCAACACCACCAGTCCCTAACCATCCAAGGACCCAGCCTGTGCAGCTGCAAGGGCTGCATCCAGGCACTCCAGACTCGTGCAGAACAAAGGGATCTGTCTTTGCTAGACAAATGCATGCATCCAGGGCTCTCCAAAACAAGATCAGAGCTGTTGCTTTTCAGATATTCACCCTTGGTACAGACACTGCTGTACACAGGAGGGGAAAAGTCTCCCTTTGGCTTCTCCAAATCAGCTTTTTATTTGGAAGTAGCTGAAGGAAACTAACAATGGTCTGGAGTAAATATTGTCATTTAAACAAGCAGAGTATGACAATCAGTCCTCTTTACAATATAATCCATGTATTGTCATTTTACAAAGAAACACAAGATTCAATAAGAGAGCTCTGAAGTTACAGTCATCTCTCCAGCCCATCTTCACTCAGAAGATCTCATTACAGACAAAAGCCTTTATCTCAAGAGCATCAACCCAGTCCCCCTGGATTTTCACTGGGAAAGTAGATGAACTTTCAAGTTTCTACTGCTAATCACACAAGAGCATCTTCTGTGTTAGGATAAAATTCCATCTCCTTCATCACCTGCAGAGAGCAGCTGCAGCCAGCTGGGCTATGCCAACCACCTAACGCTCCCTAATCAGGTGCTGGGAACCAGGCTCTCCCAGTGCCTTCCAGTGTGCTCCTCAGCTGGGAGAGCAAAACCAAATCTGTACTGTAACTGCTCTGCACTCTTCAGTATTAAAGTAAAAGCCCAAAGCAGCACAGCAGAGCAGAAGGTCCTACTGAAAGTTTGTTACTACAATACCAGAATCATCAATATTACATAGTACAGGCCATTATAATAAATAAATGAATCATCAGCAGGTTACAGAGTTTTGATGCAATGAGTTTGGTGAAGCTCCATCCACTCCCAACTGTCAGACAATGATTTTTTCCTCCATTTCCCTGATTCAGCCCCCAGGAACAGCATCCACTTTCAGGTATGTTTGTGTATCTAAGGGAATAGATTTTAAATTAGAAAACCAACCTAATTTTCTTATCTGAGATTCTTTTCTATGCATTCAACCTTCCTATTAAGACATCTGTAACAGGTCTCATTTATATTTATATTAGACTACAGTCCTAAGAAAACCCAGCACGGGACTTGCCAACCCAGGTGTAACCCACAGACACTTTGCAGCAAGGGAAGGAAGCTTCCTCTAGCAAGAATTGCCAGTGAAACCAGTGATCAAGCAGAAGTACAGAAGCAGCACTTTTTAAAGACCAGAAGGCCTAAACTGGAGCTATCTTTCTATTTCAGCACTTGGGTAAAAGTGCAGTTTGCAAATAGAGGAGTATGTATGTAAATAGCAAGGAGACAGTTACTGAATCACAGAGCTTTGCTGGCAAATCACCCTGGCAATCTAGAAATAGAAATGATTCTAAGAAATGTATCTCTGAAACATAACAGAGCTTAGAAATCCATAAAACTGGTTTACTTAAAGAATAATTTTTTAGGGTTGGTTTAATGGCGGTTAAACCAACCATTGCAGGGCTCTTTTAGGAATCTCAGGTAGATACATTTTGAAGTAGTACCAAGCTAAATGAGATGAAAGCATAGAGGTCATTAAGCTACAAAGCACACTTGGACAATATGATATTATATGGAAAACATTTGGTATAGAAAGGGTTGCAGGTAGCCAGTCAATTTGCAAGCTGGTACATAACGTGGCACATTTGCTCAAGAACTTGTGCACATCACATTTTTCAGGAAAAAAAATAAAAAATCAGCTTTTGTTTCTCCCGAGTATTAGCCCTGCTATGTTTAGGCAGTCTGAAGATCTCTGAAGTGCCACCTCACCTGGAGTGGGCTGGACTTGGTAAATAGCAGCTCACTGGAGAGCACAGTTTCATTCATAAAGTGTGCCTGGGATTTTTTTTTCCCCCCTTGAGCACCGCAGTTTGAGAGAGAGCCAATAACCCAGCTCCTCACCCCAGACAGAGCAGAAAAAGCAGAAGCTGTCAATGGAATCATTCCATACCAATGGAGTGTAGTTTGCTGCTCCTGCCTGTGTCATCAGTCACACCACAAAGTCCCAGGCGAAAATCCCCCCCGAGGCACAGGCAGGAGGGACCCATCCTGCTGGGTCCAGCAGCAGCTGAGGAAAGGGGTGCAAGCTGAGTATTTGATCTGAATTATTCTGCAATTTGTGCACAGGATTCCTGACAGCCTTACATTAAGGGTTGGGGTATGTCAGCACCTTGACTAACCACTGCTTGGGACCAGGCTCCAGCTCAGGGCTCCTGCCTAGCAGGACGTGTGACAGATGCCAACAGCAGTCACTGACCAAAGGACTTGGTCAGCTAGGAAGATCTAATATTGTTGCCCAAAACTTGGGGAAGAAAAAATAAATTACTGCTGATATTTTTTAAAATTTGTCCTGAAAAATAAAAAATAGCAAGAGGGACAGCAACAGAGCCTGGACCTCCCCAGTCTCAGCTGCTCAGCCAGGGAGCTTACAAGGCATTCTGCTTGTCTTTGTGTCAGGCAGAGATGATAATCAGGTTCTGCTGCTGGGGCTTGGGTTCCATCCTCCCATCATCTGTGAAACCTGCCAGCCCCAGCCCTGAGCAGCAGTGAGGATGCAGCCCCCAGCCCTTTGCTGGGGATCAGGGGCAGCCCCAATTCCTGACCTCATTTTTCTGGCACTGGGAAGCAGTAGGGTCTTCTGCCACCCCCAGGTCCAGCAGGTATTCATCCCAACGAATGCCATAAAGCTGCTCTCATGAAAAGTGAATCAGGAATACCAAGGCTCCTGGTGTTTGTTTAAAAAACCTCTTCAGCTGTTGGCCATCTGCCACTGAGCTGTTCCAAACAGCTCAGACCATTTTTTTTTCCTTTCCTGAGATGTGGAATTTTGATAGCATTTTGAAAACTATTTTTCTGTCTATAGAAAATTGCACTTTGCTATTCTATTAATACACCAGAGCACTTTTGTAGTCAAATTATGAATAATATTCTGATATTCTGATATCCCCAGGCTCTGCTGTTCAATACGTCTTTTGTTTCTCATTATTTTTCTTTCCCTAGCATATGGCTCCGTAGCACAAGCCATCTTGACTGCTGGTGGAAAAAAAAGACAGAGCATTGCTATTAGCTTCCTTACCCTCTAAATAAATCCCTAGCTCCTGGTGTTATTTCAAACCAAAGCACAGATAATTAAGTGGTTTGCAAAAATGCTCCAGGCTGCCTTGCTCCTTCCTTTCCCATGGCCATGAACCACAGTCCAGGGCCACATTTGACGAATTCTGGGGATTCCAACTTGGGCTTCCAGCACTGTGGATTCATGAGCTGTTCCTTAGGAGCACCCAGACTCAGCACCCTGTGTGCATCTTTCCTGGTGGCTCCCACAGTGTGCCACATGCTGCTCAGGTTTATTACCCTATATTTTATAACTATTCTTTTGGGTACTTTCTCCTTCACTGAACAGAAATCTGACCTCTTCTCCTCTTCCTGAATAGCAGCTGCACCCAAAGCACCCTGGGGTGCAAGGAGGGACAAGCTGGGGTCCAGTCTCTGATGCACACCAGGGCAGGAGGTGTCTCCTCCCAGCTTTGGAAACCTGCACATCTACACACTCCATTTACTGACTTCTTTTTTTAAACTATTATTTTTATCCACAACACCTCTGCCCTTCACTGAATTTTAACCCCACCTTAGCACATATTCAGGGGAGACAACCTCAGTCCTTCAGACAGCCTTTCCTGATCGGTGCTCCTGGCATTATCCTAAAGATCTTCTAGTGAGTTTTGGTCAAATTCCAGCCTTTGGGGGTGGTTCCAAATGCCACACTGAACAGCAGGGTGTTCCCAGCAGTAACTGTGCTCTTCCTATGCACAACACTCCCACTCCCTTCCACGGAATGAAACCAAAAGCAGGGAAGCTGAACTATGGGAAGTTTCCATCAATTTTCCAAGTAAAACATACCCTCCTGTGAACTAATTCCCACTGACCAACATTCAAGGCAACTATCCAGCATCACACACTTCAACTGCTTCTGTGGAAAGTTCACAGGGCAGGGGAGGGTGAGGAGGTGAGGGCTGGGTGGGTGTTATCAGCCAAGCTATGCAGTCACAGAATCATTCAGGTTGGAAAAGACCCCTGAGACCATCAGGTCCCAACCATCCCTCACAGCAGCACGGGGAGGGGGAGGTGTTTGGACTTACCTGTGCACTTACGGTCCTTGTCCTCCTTCTTTGAGCCACTGATGGTCAACTTGCAGTTGAAGTTCTCCTCCCAGTACTCTGCAAACCACACGTTCCTTCTGTTGTTCTCCAGGGTGCGGGAGGTAAAATAGGCATCAAAGCCTGGGGAGGGAGACAGGCAGAAAGCTGAAGTCTAGCTCGTAGTGAAATGGGAGTTTCCAGCCTGAAAAGCTAATATTCTGCTACTATCTTCTCCACTGTCCAGTTCATGGCTCTCCCCACGTCAGATGCCTGTGGGGAGGAGGGGGGAACACTGCCCACTGCACCCTGCAAGTCAGTCAGTGACACTGCCACTAACTGCAGAACTCCAGGGAAGGTCGGGCTGAAACTGAGATTTACATTAAGAAGTTCTAAGCAAAAATCAAGGATTAGATATAAACTCATCGGGAGATAAATGATATTCCTTCTTATTTTCGTTCACTAAGGTACAGATAAACTCAGAGATCAAAATCTCTGCCAGGCAGCACGAGCAGGTCTGCTTATAGAGACAGCAGAATTCAGCATTCCTCATGTAACCCTCCAGAACTGCAATCCCAGTCCCAGTGCAGCTACAAAGGAGTTTCTCCTTTAACTGAGAAGGCTGTTGAGGTATTCAAACTATGCAACTCTTTAACTTGGGTAAAGCAGATGAAATTATGTAAGGGGGCTTGGAAATGCTGGTTGCATACTGGGAAGCTCAGAGGCAAATATCTGCCATCCCCAAAGTGCAAACCCATTGAGGATGCAGAGCTCAGAATGTCTGCTTTGCCCCTCTGCTTGGCTTTGCAGAAGAGGGTGGCAATACAAAGCAGCAAACTCCTGCAGGCTCTAAACCTCCAGCACATGGCCCCTTTGGATCCTGTGGTTAGAAATGACAGTAAATACATATTCCACTGAAAGAGAGAAAAAGTTCCTTGCACCACAGCCAATAATTTCTCTCACTGCAATAGGAGGGTGAATTGGCTCAATCTGGCACTTCTCACAATGAAATTGAGTCAGAGGAAAAACATATGGCCTTGTTAAATTAGCATAGCAATCCATCCACCCTGGGATATAAATAGGCAGCATGTAAACAGATGTTTTCAAATAAGAAAGAAGATCAGGAGTGGGGTCAATCTGTCTCCTTGGATTAGCTTTGTGTTCTACTGACCCCTAATTCTGAGCTCCTGTTCCTGACTCGCATATAAAGCCCACTGCTCATAACACACCTCCTGTAAACCTGTGTGTATGAGCTTTGCTCATAATTAAAAGAACATTTCAGCCATTCAGCAATGCATCCAGGGCTCAGAAACAGTACATGCCAACATGCCAAACTGACTGACCTCTATAACTTAATAAGATAATATCAATACATGTTGATAAAACTGTAACAGAATTCCATAAGAATTACTCTAAACCTTTACAGACTTAATAACAAATAATAACATTCTCATTGATTTTTTAAATGATCCCTCTGCATGCTCAAGAAGGAACAGAAATCCCTATCAAACAGTGTTCATTTTTTATCATTATTTTCTATTGATCATGACAAGAGGTAAGTGACTGACAGAGGGATGAAGTAGCCAGCCCAATGTCAAATTATTCCTCACTGGGTGGAAGCACTGTGCCACTTGTCCTCCTTCCAAACAGGCTTGGGACCAAGCAAGTCCCCCAGAGCCAGGACCAAGGGGAAGGAGTCCTGCACCACCTCACAGCAGCAAGGGCACAGGCATCATTTTTTACTAGATAAACCCTTACAAGTTTTACCCAAAGCACTGTCACTCCTTCACATCTGGGCTGTAGTGCACCACAGAATAAAACCTCCAATGTTTCACAGCATCTGAGCTTGTCACCCAATGTATAGGTCAGCAAAGTGGGGGGGGAGCATCCTAGGAGCTCCATCATCATTGCATCCTGCTGGAGTCAAGCAGGCAGGGGTTCTTCCAGAGGGGCTGCTGCCACTTCTGCTGTCCCAAATCACTGACACATGCTGTGAAGCATCTATTTCGTGTGACAGGAGTGACTTCAAGGGCTCTGAGGTTCTTTAATTAGGAAAATAATTAAGCCTAATTAAACCACCAAGTTGATGTGCTGCATTTTCTCTTCTGTGCCTGAAGTGCTCTCACTCTCAGCCCATGTGGCTTGTGAGCAAATACAACATACTGACCCAATTTCATACAAGTAGGGATTTTATCTGTTTATGATGTTTTTATTCTTCTCTAATTTGGACAAAGTATGCCCACACTTAGAACTGAGTTATACATATTTTATTTACCCAGCTAGTCAGTCATCAGCATGATTACTGATGCCAGGGGAGTTGAAAACAGCTACTCAAATAATTCTCTGATTTTCTTATCCTTCAATCGAAAATAGTTAAATTAACTGATATTAAATCTGGGGTAAAAGCATTAAATGTGGAATAGTAAAATAAATTTTAAGGCAACCAGTCTTTTTTTCCAATTTTATGATGTTGCTCAAGCCACTCACTACATCACATTACAGGGCTGTTAAGAGAGCCTACAGATATTTTTTGACCTTCTCACTCAATAAAATGGTCATAATACTAAGTGGGTTTCTTACCTGCCTTCATACTATAGGAAGGCAGCTGATGTTGGTGTTAATGGTTGCAGATAAGAGTAGTGAAAAGGGATATTTTAGTTGATGTCACATCAGATTTTTTATATACATGACAAAGCAGGTACCAAGGAAATTCAGCCTGCCATGCTTTGGGCAAATCTATAAAGCTCCTGCTATGGAAATAGAGATATATTGACAAACTATTATGGTTACCAGCTCTATAAAATGATGCAGCTGCCAGGGCAGCAGGCTCATGACCTAGGTGGTGTTTTGCCAGTGCTGTAACAGGAAGGTTAATACACAAGTGCAGTATTTATTCATTGTTCTTCAGTTTGTTGCCCTGGGGCATCTCTTACTTCCACAGAGCTCCCGTTTCTACCAACTCACACCCCAGAACACATTTTCCCTGTCTGTATTTTATTGCCACACCAGCAGAGGCCTCTGCCAAGGGCAAGATTTCCCCTTGCAGAAGGGGCAGGACCCACCAGGAGCCCCCCAGGGGCTTGGGCAGGCTCACCCAACCACCCCAGAGGGACCCCTCATTTTCTTTATGAACATCAGGGAGATGCAATCCCTGGTGCAGAGCACCCAGAGGGATGCTGCAGGGCAGAGCTGCAGGATGCTGCAGCCCTTTCTCCCCCAAACAACTGCACTGCTCCTAATCCAGAGGCTTTCTGCATTCCCAGCCTCAGAGGGACTTTCAAGCTGACACCAGCATAAGTCACTCAGGTTGTTAATGCACACAGGGCTCTCCTTTCAGCTGAATACTCCACTTCTTATTCAAATGGCTCCTGCTGCTGGAATGAATAATTTTTTATGAACTGCAACATGCCGAGTCCCAGGCAAGGGTGGAAGGCTGTTCACAAGCCCATTCCTGCCAGTTAGAAACTGTGGCTGCTCCAAGGATTAGCACCAGAACCATGCCAAATGGAACAGAGTTAAAAATACATCCAGAAGCAGGATGTCTCTCCCAGAAATTCCTCCTTGCCGGCTACTCAGTGGAAATGGGCTGTTTGTCTTCCCAGGACCTTACCCCAGAAGTACTTGAATTTCCCTTTCCTTTTCCCTTTCTTTTCTCTTTGTTTTTCTTCTTTTCCCCCAAAGCCTTTTTCTTTGATTCCCCCAGTCTTTTTAACACTTCTTAGAAGGTGACTCAGTTACCAGCTTCCCACCTTGCTTTCCCTGTCACTTCTGTTCCCCTTCCTCTTGAAATCACCCCTTGCTCTCAGGTTCCTGCCAGGCAGCTCAGGCTCTGCCTCCCTCCCAGCTGGCAGCAGGGATCTCAGCAGTGTCACCCAGGGGTGACAGGGCAGGAACCCAGCTCTGGCTGCACATCTCTCTTTCCCCATTAACACCACTTCCCCCTCGGTTCTCAGCCCTTACTTCAGTTTTTCGTTGGCAAGTGCCTATTTCACTGAATCCCTCTCTGTGCACCGATGTCTCCTTCCCAGCAGGTTCCCGAGTTCTTCCCTCACACACTTTTTGACTAAATGGAGAAGCTGCTCCACAGATGGAGCATTTTAATAATGCAGAGCAGTAAAATCAGAGAGATGCAGAAGGCCTAAACTCAAAACACGAGAATGGTTTTCTTCCCTTTGGATGAAGCAGCAGCAGACAAAATGCACATTGTGTATCCTTAAAAGCATTTAAACTCAAGTCATCTGCTTGCATAATTTAAACTGAGGATAAAAACACAGAAATCCCTCAAGACTGTAATGCAGCAACTGCAGGAACCCCGGAGGCTGCTCAACAGGTGAAAATTAGTAATAACAAAGACTAACCAGTGCACATAACCAGCATGCCAAAATAACCAGAAGGGGAGGGGGGAGCTGCAGACTGGGGAGAGGTCAGGGGGTCCCTGCCATGGGACAGCTGAGGGCAGGCCCCCCCCCACCCCTGGCAACATCACACCCAACCCCCAGACACCCAGCCAAGAAGAGGACCATCAGCCATGCTGTGCACAAGGCAGTTTTCCATCCTCCTGTGCTCCCTGACCTAAGTTCTGAGCCCTAAAGCCACAAAGAGCCCCAGGGCTGGGGTGCTGGCATCCCCCAGCTGTGCTGCCCTGGCACACATCCTTCACATCAACTTGCAAAAGATAAAAAACCAAACCAAACCACCCAAATCGATGCTTAGTCACGTCACTACACCTTCCCAGCAAACAAAACCTGAAAGGAAATCCAAGCTGCTTGGGATGGGAGGGGGAGAAGGGGGTGAGACACATCCTGAGGGGCTGAGGTGTACCTGGCTCTGCTCCTGCCTCCCCTCACAGGATAGCCCCAGGCTGCAGAATTCACTGGGTTTCCAGGATTATCCCCTTATCCTCACATTCAATCCCTCCACTACACCGAGTTAGTTTTCCTTATTGCTCTCTCTGTGCTTGCCTGTGCCTGGATGGAGTGTTACCATGCCAACAGGAATGAGCCCAGCACGGGTGACACCTTTGGGTACCCGCACAGGGTGCCCACAGCTCCTGCTGACAGGGTGACAGGGTGACAGTGGCTGGATGACAGCCCCAGGGTGCTGAAGGGGATGCCCTCCCCAGCACCCAAGTGGCAGAGCACAGCCCAGATGTGCCCAAAGCTGGGACAGAAGTGCCCGTGCACGGGCAAGTCCTGCCTCAGGTTTTTCAAATCCCCTTTGAGGTAACAGCCTGAAAGAAAATACCACCTGAAAACCCCACTGCAGTCTTCCCTGTCCTGATGGTTTTTAGTCTTTAAAAAAATAAAAAAATAAACAAACACAATAATAATAAATATATATATATATTAAAATTACTTCCTTAAATTTTAACAGTGGACATCATGATCCTGCAGCAGCTTTCCCAACACAAGCTGGGAGGTCAGACAGGGATTTGGCTCTCTACACCCATCTCAGCTGCTAACACCAGGTCTGAGCTTCCCCCCTGCAAAGCACAGGGCAGTGCTGAGCATCCCCACACCTCAGCAAAGGGGAAGGCAAGGGGGTGGCTTCAGAGCATGGAGTCCCACACAGGAGCACCCAGGCACTTCTCACTGAAACAATCTGTGGCTTTTAGGGAAAGCTAAAAGCTTTCCAGTTTGATTTAAATATTTCAGGAGCAGAACGTCCCCTAGAGACCCATCCCTCATCACCTGGTTTGGTTTGGTTTGGGTTTTTTCCTCTCCACCCCCCGTTCAGCATCCCCTTTGGGATCCTGTCCATCCCGAAGGATCACCGGGAAAGTTTCTTGGGTCAGGATCCTCTCCTCATTTTTCTGTTCCCCAAGAAGCCAGGAGGCTGCAATCACAGCTCTCTCTCAGAGAAACCCAAGCCTTGCCCCCAAGGAGCAGCACAGGGATCTTCTGAGAGATAAATACCCAAGAGCATCCCTCCCAGTGAGAGCCCAAATCCTGCTGCCTCCCTGCCCCAACCCCAGGCACCAGCTGGCAGCTCCAGGGGACCTCTTCTCAGAGATGCCTCACAACAGACAAATAAGGCAGCCTAACACCAGAAAACTTTTAAATGGCTCTCGAGTTGCAAGATAATTTGTATTCCCCTCTCTTCATACCAACACATTAACCAAATACATTATTTCCATAATGAGGAGATGAACATCTGTGTGGCTTCCCAAAATTTCAAGTGGCAATACTCAAGACAAGTATTCTCTCTTTGGGGATTGATACATCAGCATTTTAAATAATTGCCAAGGCTAAAATGTAATTTAAATTCTAAGGAGACATTAAAGAGTTCAGGTGTGATTTCGGTAGTTATTTTTTTAAATAAAGCACACCAATTTAATTCCACAAATTAAAGCTGCTGCAGTACTGTAATAAACTTTGTATTGGCCCCATGTAAGTGCAGTGCTTAATGAGAATTTAACAGAGTATGAGAAGCAGAAATATCAGAAGTAGATGCTGTTACCTGCAACAACACGAGCAGAGCTGAACAAGCAGCTCTTGGGTTTCTGGGTTTTTTTCCTGCATTTTTGTATCTTGGGTTAGTAGAAACCCTTAGTTTCCCTCTCTCTTCCTTATTAAATAGCTTGCACAATTAATGACATTATTAGCTGTGTCCTAACTCCGTTAGGAGGGAGGAAAGGTGCAAAAAGTTTTGTTTGGCTGCAGCTTGATGCCAGGCACCTCACCCACATCTCAGACTCTCAGCCTGGGTCTCCTCTTGCTGCATCTTTTTCTACCCAGCTGCACTCTGCTGTGTAGCTGGAACACAGACTGCACATCACAGGGATATCTTGACTCGCAGACACACAGTTCACCGGCCTACAATTATAGTTTAATGGTGAGACAAAAGGTTTGTGTTTCTCTGCCCTTACCAGGAGATGAGGATCATTGATCTATTGACTCCTGCTTCGCTGCAGTGCAGAGCCAGCATCTGTGATTGCACGGAGGATTTTTTTTTTTCTAACCTATTTTCCATTTCCTTTGGTCATTACAGTGTTGTCACACAGTCAGTCAGCAAAATGAAAACACCTCCCCAAAGCTGATGTGCACACCCAAAGGGCACTTGAGCATTCATTGTATCACCTCTGAGGAAATTATGTGTGTTATTTCCTAAACTGTTACTTTCAAAAGCCTGTAATCATTCAAGCATTAACAACACAGACCAAAAGGAGAACGAACAAACAAACAAAGAACCCCTTTCTAATCTCAGTTAACTTCTTAAATTTAGCAGATTTATTTTTGTGCCTGAACCTGTCTCCTGGTGGAGCTGAGCCTGGCTGAGGAGCACACAGAGCCTGAGGAGATCTTTCCCAGGATGCTCCAGATCCCCCCGGTGAGAACTGGGACAGTAATCCCAGCTACTCAGGCATGAAAACACTGACACTAATACACACATAATACTTGGGCTGAATACATTTTTAATCTCTAATGTAGGGCATATTAATTTGCCACTTGCAAACAGGGATGCCATGCTTGCATTTTACTCCAATAAAAGCCTCATATTTGGGACCTTTCATGGCTATTTTTTGCCTAAAACAGGAGCAGATTATTTCAGGAAGCTCCCACGATTTTGATAATTTTTTTTTTTTTTTTTTTTTTTAATATGAAAAACAAGTGAAATATGATTAGCAAAACAAATACTCTGCCAGTACACTTCCTGTGAGTAAGACAAACACCTTAAGAACTTCAATAACAGTGCAAGAACTCCCAGGAGAGGTGCCACCCTTGCTGAGAGGGGGAAAGGGAGCTCTTCCCTCTCCCTCCCCACAGAAGCAGCCCCAGATCCACTTGCAGGTGTCTAGCACAGCACACACCAAGCTAGAAAAACAGGCTTCCTAAAAATAGAATTCTTCCTTTCAGGATGGAAATGCTCTGCCCAAATGTGCCCAACAGACAGCTCAGTGTTAGATCATTGAGAGAAAAACTGTTCTTCAGGAGAAGCATTTCAGGGTGTTTCAAAACAAAGCCTCCTGATGAGGTAGCTGAGCAGTGATCCATAGCTGAATATTATCCTGTGAATTACCTCTTCTTCCAGCAACCACTGCTCCAGTTGGTGTCTGCGTGTGGGTACACATCTCTCTCTCTCTCAAAACATCCACCCACACAATCTCCAGTGTCCTGAAATCTCAGTTAAATACGAACATCAAAGAAAAAATGCCAACATAAGCCCTGGGAGCAACACACAAAATCCAGGGACATGCACCTGGATCCCCAGGCTGAGGAAGATCTGGTTCTGATCCCAGCAGCACCTTGGTTCAGGAGAGCCAGGTCTGCCCTGGGTTCTTGTATCTCAAAGGGTCAAGGAGAAAGCTCCCTCAATCTTTATTTCCCAATAGTTCTTTTTTGGGCCAATTCTCCCTCAGTTCTTCCCTGTGAAGCTGCAGCTCCATTTGAGAAGGTGCTAGTTGAAACCCCACCTCAAATCAGATTTCTGGCCAGTGCTGTGGTGGTTATGAGCAGTGCCTTGCACCAAGGAGGGGTAAGAGCACACCAGCCAGCTGCCTGAGAAACCCCAACAGAACTCCACCAGCTGAACACCAGGGCACAGCCAGAGGTGTAGCTTGAGCAGAACACCAGCCTGGAGTGATGCACGGGTTTGCTTTTGGAGATGCAAAAGTGTAAGGGTTTTCTGACTCCTCTGCTGCAGGGGAACTGAGGTCTGGAGAGCTGGGGGGCAGCCCCAGCCAGACCCAGCAGCACAGAGGTCACAGGTGAGGCTGGGCAGCTCAGGGAATAACATGTACAGGGAATCTTAAACAAAAAAGGGGAAAAAAAGCCCCAAAGCCTCAATGCCTTCATTTAAAAGAAAACTGCAATAATAACTTTCATGTGAAGGTTCATAAAAAATCATGTTTCTTAACTCCTTTATACCTGCATATTAAGAAAATAATGCTGCCCTTAAGCTACTGCCCTTTTGAGCTTCCCTAACACCTCCCCAAAGCCTCCACATCCCCCCTGGGAGCTGAGCCCTGCATTGCTGCTGCAGCCCCCAGGGAACAGGCACAGCCCCTCCAGCATCACCCTCCCCACCACCCCAGAGACCTCCCAGCAGGCAGAGATAAGGCAGGAGCTGATTCCATCACCCACCTCACCCCACCAGCCAGAGGGGTGATGCTCACTGAGCACCCCAGCCTGAGCACAGCCCCTTCCCCTCCTCTCTGTCCTTCCTCTCTGTCCCTCCTCACCTCGCAGGGCCCAGAGGTGCAGAGGCAAGGAGCACCAGCACTAACCCAGGAGGCATCCAAGCTACTCCCAGCCCCCAGAGGGGCTTTTCAGCAGGAGGCAATCGACTGGCAAGAAACTTTCCACAGCTGCAAACTCCTGGTGGGTTCCCAGGTATGCATCGTATTCCTTTAAATTCAATTAACAGCTCCATCAGCATTGGGAAAGATCCATTCCCAAGAGGCTTGGGGGTAGAATGACTTTAAATGCTGCCTGATGGATACAGAACAAGAAGGTTAACTTCAGGCTCACCTGTGCAGGTGAATGAGTTGAGAGCCACTAAATACTGACATTTAATTTCGTTCTACTTTTTTTGTCTTCAATCACTTACTCTTCCAGTGCTTTTTTCTGGGTTTAATACTGCTCAAACAAACAAACAAAAAGAAGTCAGCTCTTGTTGGAAATAAAAACAAAGCATTAAAAACATGATTCATCACCTTGTTAGGAAGACAAACTGTAAAAAAATTCAAGGACAGCTATGTTGGTTTGCATCACTTGCAAAGTTGTTTTGTGGTTTTTTTTTTTCCAATAGCTATGACCACATACAAGTATAAAAGATAAGGACAACTATTGTAAAAGAAAAAATGTCACCACTGAGGATGGTAACAATATGACCCAGAGTGTAACAACCCAATTCCAAATTTTTTTGCTCAGAAGAGGCATGGGAACGACAGAAAGCAAGAAGTTAGTGGATACTTGTTCACCTGTCCAGCTGAAGTTAAGAGGAAAACAATTCCTAAGATACCCCTGAAGAGGGAGACATTTTTAATTTGTGGAAATTATATATATTTGTTTTTAAATTTTATAAGAGCTACCAGAGGCTTTTGGACTCCTTAAAAAATCTGGCTATATATTTTAACTTCTCTCTGTCCTAATCTTACCTAATTTAAATTATTCCTATTTCCTAAAAAGTTGTTCAATATTTTCTACAGGTCCTGCAAACCAAAGCGTATCTGAGCAGGCAGGTTACAAAACAGCATCCCAAATTGCTCCTGTCTGATAAAAATACCAGTTTTCAATCTCTTGTATGTGGGACCTGCAGTTCTGCAGCCTGACATCCTGAGCCCGTTCCTCCTGTGGGCAGGGGATTCACCCTCACACCCCTGGGCTGGAAGAGTTCAAAGCAACAAGGAGCAGAAGCCACTGTTCTGCTGCTCTCTCTTCTGGAAATCAGCTCACTCTCCTCTTTGCCCCTGGAACCCCCCGAGGCCTCTGGGGGTACCTGAGGAAGTTGGCCAGAGGGTTGGTTCCAAACACAAGTTTCCATCAGGGATTCCTATTTCTGTGTGCACCTCCTCTGGCTCCCTGTCTACTGCAATTATGCAAATAAAATGCAACTTTATCCTTTCAGCATAATTACATTAAACACAATCGGGCTGTATTAAGACTGACTTCAGACGAATGAATTCAGTTCATGTAATGATTTCCTAAATCACCCCACGGGACTATGGCAAGGCAAATTTTGTCCCAGGAGTGGTATCAAATATCAAGACAAATAACTGCCTGCCTGTCTGGGGCTGGATTCTGCAGGAAACCCAGCACTTCAGACTCTGTGGAGTCAGAGCCTGCTGGGATATTCCCACTGTTCCCAAAATTAGGACCTTCACTTGGTGTCTCCATAGAGAGATGCAAACACCCCATCCTACCTCTGCTTCTGCATTCTGAGCTGAGGAGCCTGGCAGGGGCAGAGGTGTCACCTCAGAGCTGCCTCCTGCTCCCCAGCAGCTGCTGTACTGCAGGCTGTGCTTGGCCAGCGACTTCAGAGATGCCCAAAACTTTGGAAATCCCAAGATGTGCCACGGGGACCTGAGCATGCAGGCACACCCCTTGTCAGTGCAATGGGGCCAGCAGCACCCCAGCTGAAGGCACAGGAGCTGCAGTGCCCTCCACCTCCAGGGGATTTTGTTGGGAATCTGTCTCTAGCACATTGCAAATGCTATTTAGCACAGTGATATAAAGGAGAAAAAAATATATATATGCTCTTAAGAAGCAAAAATTATTAGTCCTCCCTACTAAAGGAGTTCTTACCAAAGCCAGTGGGAATTAAACTGGTGCTTAACTACTGCCTGGCCCTGGAGCCCCTCATCTGCAGGGACACTGCTGCACATCCTCCTGGGGAAGGAGACAGTGGGGCTGGGAGGCAGCCCAAGACACTGTCCTTCAGGGGAAATTGAGTTCCAGTCTGCTAATTTCATTTGTTTCCATCAATTTATAGGGGAAATCAAGGCTTCTTATTTCATTTGTTTTAGGTATTCATCAAAAGAAATACATTACTAGAATCTAGGAAGATGTTCATTGACGGATGAGAGAAGAATAACATTAAAGGATCTCTTTGCCCTTCCCTTGGATTCATGGCCAAATGAAATTACTTCAACAAAGAAAGAAAAACAAAAAAGAACACAGAGCAGGCCAGATGCATGGCAGAGAATCCATAAGGGAAACAGCCTCATGGTGCAAAGGGATGTCAAGAGCTAAGGATCCCTTATTTCTGTGGGGAACACATTTCACTGATTTCACAGGGAATCAGTCTGAAAGGATATGCTGGAAAACTGCTTCAGGAAAATGGAAATTTGTTCTCTTAACCATCCCTTTCCTCTTCCTCCTAAGAGGATGAAGCAGATGGCAGATACAGAGGCACTGAGGGGTGGATGAAGGGGAGAAAAAGGTGAGACCCAGCCTGACCCTCAGTGAGGGGTCCCAGAGCAGAGGAAACCTTTGCTAAGGGCAGGGCCAGGGGTGCCCTGGGATGCTGTGCTCTGCCTCCCCTCACAGCCAGTCCCAAACCTACCTTGGCCTGAGGGGTTTTCCCCTCCAGAAAGTAACATCCAACCCACAGAACCTCAGAATATCTATCTGCTTCATGGCACCCTCTCCTCTAGAATTAAAACACTTTTGTGGAATGGCAAAACCTAATTTAAGCATCACAAACATCATTCAGACTAGGTGACAAACTGCCATCAGCCAACTTTTAGGCAATAGTCTAAAATAGTGACTGAGTAAGAAAATATTGAGGGCTCCATCAACAATTTTTTTTGCAGACACACTAAACAGGCTGGTATTTGTAGCTGTTGCTTTCTACACCTGAACCTTTCCACTCTTCTTGCCACTTATAAAACCTCATTCCCATTCTGTCAAAAGTATTTAATGGGCAACACACAAGGAAAATATTTTAAAGCAAATGAACTTGGAAAGTTTTTATTTCTGCATACTGTTGGCAGACTTTTTGTTTCTGTGTCAGAAACCCTCAGGGTTGAATACAGACAGCATGAGAAAATTATTAAAATATCCTGGTTTTTAGAAACAAACCATTTCATTGTCTATCAACTTCATATATTTATGGTGAAATAACATGCAAAAATGCCTCTGGGGTGCAAAAACATAAAGCCATAAAGCATATTATATACCTGAGAAGAATAACTAATGGGGTAGCAGTGCAGACACAGTAAAACTGAATGCAAATATTTGGTTTTCCAATGAGTGAAGATACCAAAACCTGTTTTAATGTGGGCAATGTGTCCAAGAACTCTTTGGAGGCTCTGCCTGACACAAAGCCATGTACCAGCCAAAGAGTTTGTTCTCTCTACTCAGAGTCTCCCTGCTAAAGAACATTTCTTTTCATATTATAGAGAGCACAGACTTGAACTGGTGGGTTCAGTTTGCCCAGAGGAAGCCACCTGGGTAGTTAAGCATTGCAGACAAAAGGGACAGCAAAGGGAGGAAAGATCAGCCAACAAACACTTCAGAACACAAAGAAATGTTGAGAAACAAAGGGATTATGTAAAAAAAAAAAAACTTCCCATCATTTTAATGTGCACATGTATATGTACAAGTAAATATATTTGAGAAGCACAGAAGGAACAGGTATAAATAAATATAGTCCGTGGTCTGAATGAAAGAGAAATTAAGCTAAATCCAAATGGAAGCTGCTGATTTAAACATGAATTCTTACTTCTCCGGTAGAAATCTTACCCATGGCTAATACATACATTACAGATTTTCTCTCCCTATGTATATACATGATGTGTTAAGATCCTTTGGGTTTATTCCCTTTGGAGTGCTAAAGGCCCCGTCACACCACCACAGCTTGTTATAACCTCTGAAATAATCCCTGGCATAACCAGCTCCTGGCAGGGGAAATCACCTCTGGTTTTCAGGTGAGGAACACAGACATTTAGGAAAAGTACAGGAGATGAAGACTTCCTCAAATTACCCCCTACTCTTTGTGTCACACTGTGCCTGGACACATCGATAAAAGACACACAAGAAAAAGTTTTGGGCGTTCACTTCAGTGCCACCAAAGGAGGAGGGAGAGAGGGGGCAGGAGCAGCTCTTACCCTCGATGGTTGCCCTCTTGGGCAGGATGGTGATGGCCCCTTCTGCCACATCCTCCTGCTGGAGCAGGGGGCTCACCTTGGAGCCCCAGGTGTCTGAGCCCACCCAGAGGAAGTGCCCCACCTGATCCGCTCTCTTTGCCGCCGCGAGGATCTGCCTGTGGGAGAGAACATTTTGTTCACAAACTGATGGCATGGAGGTGTATAAATGAGTGGGGGGAAAGGAGGGTTGCAACTGCAGAGTGAACAGAAAATCACAGACTCACAGAATCATTTGGGTTGGACAGGACCTCTGAGATCATCAACTCCAACCCTTGATCCACTCCCCCCGTGGGTCCCAGCCCATGGCACTCAGTGCCACATTCAGGCTCTTCTTAAAACCCCCCAGGGATGGAGAATCCCCCCCCTCCCTGGGCAGCCCATTCCAATGTCTGATCATCCTCTCTGGAAAGAATTTCTTCCCAATATCCAACCTAACCCTCCCCTGACAGAGCTTAAGCCCATGCCCTCTGTTGGATGTCTGACTGAGAGAAGAGCCTGACCCCCCCCTGGCTCCAGCCTCCTTTCAGGGAGTTGTAGAGAGTGATGAGGTCTCCCCTGAGCCTCCTCTTCTCCAGGCTGAACACCCCCAGCTCCCTCAGCATGTGCCTGCCACGTCCCCATCCCTGCAGCAGACTGAACCTTACTTTTCACTCCCCTTCTGCCCTAAGACTAATATCCCCCCTCCCCTAACACTTTATTTTGCCACTGACTTCATTAAGACTTCATCCTCATTTTGTTTTGTGCCTCATTTCGTGGAACTGAGCCCCTCAGCCATCAGAAATGAGTGTCACATTTCTAAAATAACCTTTATCTTATTTTATGAGCAAGATGTAAATGGTTAAACCCTGTGCCCCCACACAATATTATCTTTTGTAACCACCACGTGCCGGAAAACAGGTTCTGAAGTAAGGAACAGTGTGGTCACATGAGCACGGACAGCACAAATTAATTAATTACTTACTTTATGTCCTCATCATTGGCAAAGATGACGATGGCTCTGGCATTAGGAGTTTCCAGGAGCTGCTTGATAATTTTATCAAAGTCAATGGTCTTGTCCTTACGATCCTGGGGGATTTTCAGGGACTGAGCAATACAGAGCCCACCTGGTGGAGACAGAAGAAAAGGCCACTGTCACTGGAGAGCAGAGGAAAGGCACTGAGGAAATACAGGTGGCTGGAAGGTAAACTCCCCAGCTGGATGGCTGTCCCCAGGGAGCATCTTCTGAGGGGTTCCTCCAGCTCTGCACTCCCTGGGACACCACAGTCTGCACTCTGGGAGGGGCAAAGATCAAAGAGACGGGCAGAAGCAGTATCACAGAGAAGCAAAATAAACAAATAAACCAGTTAGCAAAGGGACTAAAAAAAAACAAACAACAAAAACGACAAACAAATAACCTGAACAGCTTAACCCATTTAAGAAAGAAAACAACAAACAAGAGCTGAGGCAAGTGATGCTGACAAGGTGTTAGACAAACTTCATCTCCCTGCAGAGCTGAGGTTCTTTGTAATTCTGCCAGTTGAAGGGTATAGAAAAGTGCTTCATCTGAAATGTATCTGGAATAGGGGCAGCAGAGGAGCTGAAATATTGGCAGAGAAAAGATGGTTCAGGAAATACTCATCACCAAATGGGATGAAACTGCACAAACAAATGAGGCTTCAAGATAAAGCATATGTCTGGGAACTGGACTTCTCCTAACTACACAGGTAACACTGAAAAAAATTGTATCAACACAGTAATAGGGTTAATACACCCATACCATAAATATACTCAGTTTTAGCACAGTTAAAAAATCACATCTCCAGTGCCATTCTGCTTGTGATTGCTGGCAGATGAAAACACCCTTCTGCCTTCATTACTTTGTTTCTCAGTGATAAAGACTTTCATCTTTTATGGCATCTTAGCTACTAACTTTCTCAGCACACTGCACAGTGTGTTAATTAATAAAGTATCAGAGATGCATAATAAGAAACAGCAGTGGGGATGAGTTAATTAAAAGCCAGCAGGACAAAGGAGAGATTCACAGATCTGAGCTCCAATACTGGTTTAAAGGCACAACTGAAGGGAAGAGGAGGAGGAGGAGGGAAGGTGTTCCCCAGGGAGGAGCACACTTTACAGAGTAAGTTGGGATCATTTTCCCTTATTTTAAAGGCAGAGAAGCTGAGACTCAGAGGTGGCCCCAAGCCAGACCAGGCAGGTTGGCATCAGCTGATCCAAAAACTCTGGGGAAAGAAAGGTTGGCTTTGGTGGGAAGAAATAATTTGGAGAAAATGAAAGAATAAACCAGAATTATAACCCCCAAGTTCTTCTCTGACTCACACAGAATGTGTCCTTTTGTTTTACAATTATTACAGCCTGAAATTATGGCAGCCTGAGATTTTTTCCTTTAAAAGAAAACAACTCAGACTTTTAAACATAGACTTCACTTTTAAATGAAGAAAGTTCAAAAAGTTTAAGAATTTCTTAAATGCTCTTTCTTTTTATTTTCCCCAGTCAAATCTAGAAGGAACCCACTCAAATCCCTGAGGAGAGTTTTCCAGCTCCCAGGGATGTCATGTTGGGGGACTGGTGCCTCCCAGGCACAGGCAGCCAAGGGGAAGCCACCCCTGTGTCCCTGCTGAGGACAAATCTCTCCTTGTTGCCATCATGCCTAAGGAGAATTTCAAGTTATGAGCCCCTCCTGGAAAAGTCCTCATGCCCTCTCTCCCCAGCACTCCATCCTGCCATGCTGAGCTCCTGCAGGTCTCCCACGGGAGGCTCCAATTTCTCGTGTTAAACATGGATGTGGCAACTTGAGAGAACTGACACTGAAAGAAGAAGGAGGAAAAAAAACCCCACAGAACAAACGCCCCCTCCCCCCCAGAAAAGCCCAAACCAACCTACAGACTGCTACGAAGGGCTGTCACTTGAAAATGTGTGCATTGCCTCAAGAGGCTCCACTCCAACACAGCAGAAGAGGAGAGGAGATCTTTCACAGCATCCAGACCCTAGGGCTGGTGTACTCTGGATGGAGCCATTACTCAGGCTCCTCTGGAGCTGCTGCAAAGACCTTTTGCAATCCCTCACAGCTTGCCATTGCTTTTGTCCAGAAAAAGTGGGCTTTGCCATGAGAGGATGGGCAACACAGCCCCAGAGAGCAGCCCCTGGCACACAAGAACACAGAGCAAGAGACCCCACTGCCTTCTGCTCCTCAAGTACTGCTCCAGGGAGTGACTTGAAGAGCCTTTTAAATCAGGACAGAAGCACACATTCAGGTACATTCACATTCTGTACTTCAGGCTCTATATCTACATTAAATAATCCCTGTATCCGGGGGAAAAAAAGAAAAAAAAAACCCACCTTTTACAACTACTGTTGTAAAACTATTATTAAAAAAAATAAATCAGTACCAAATATTAAATAATTTCAACCAGCATGATTTAAGTGCTTGGAAAAAAGGCTGAAGTGGTGGGGAAGGCTGCTGGCTCAGCAACCCCCCAGCAATAAGGCCCCAAGCTACTGCCTGGGTGGAGAAGCCAAAAACCTTATTATAGTGGGTGGTGATTAGAGCTGAACTGAGCATCATTGGACAGCTGTGGCCAGGCTCTCAATAGTGAGGAAAAAATCCTCTAATGCCATGGACAGCTTCAAAGTATGTAATTTCCATGTTTTTTGGTTTTTATTATTATTTTTTTTTTAAACTGATCCCCCAGGAGCCTCCCAACAACATCAATAAGATCACATCCAGGCTGGGAACACCAGGAAGAGAGCTGGTCAGGTCAGCCTTTCCAGATGTGCCTTTGTCCAGCTGTGCAAATGCACAATAATCTATGAAAAGGCAACAAGGCAAATCATGTCCTCAAACCCTAACTTGAAAATTATCTGGTTTTACAGCTCCTAGTTTTCCCAGGGGTTGGTGTCACTTTGGCACACTGAGCTGGTGGTTTGGGACTGCTGCCAGCCTTGCAATTCCCCACACTGCAGCCACTGGCACCACGCTGAGAAAACACAGAAATGTCAGCATTCCAACCAAAATGCCAGATTCATTTTTTGGCAAATGAATAAAATGCAAAGTGAAGCTGGGTCCTTTTGCCCTGGTTGGTGAGAAACAATTTTTCTCTTAAACTTTATTTCCAGTAGGAGATCCTTCTGAACCGTGTCTGCTCACTGACGAGAGTCACCAGAGCAGTTCCTGTCTCTAGAAAGAAATATTTCTAGTTAATCTTCACACAAAGAGAACCTTCTGCAGTTTCACCTTGATCCTTATCAAGGCCTCTTTTCCCACGTGCTTCTGGAGAAGTTTTCATTAAATGATGGTGGAGACAGAGGAAATTGATCTTAAGATATTGCTCAGGATGATGTCAATTAGGGCTGTACAAATACCTGATTTCTTTGGTTAGCTGCCAGACTTGAGGTTGGGGTTTTTTTGCTAGATCTTCAGTTTCACTCATTAAAACAAAAAAGCCACACAATCAATTTCACTTAAAGCAGAAATCTGCATTTCATCTGCTCTGTACACATCCCTGCCTACACAGGATGCCACCTTCCTGCTTTTTGCCCCTCCCCACAGAATACATGTCAGAGTCTGACCCACAGGTATCCTAAAAGAAAGGAGTTGCTATGAGAACTTGAGACATTTAAAGGAGTTGGCATTGAACTCTGATGATGCAACAGACATTCTGTGAGTACAAAAAAAGCAGAAAAAAGAAGATAATAAAACCATCGGTCTTTGCTAAAGATGAATGAATGAGAAGTTCCTGCTCACACGTCTCTTATCTTTGACCTAGGATCTTGGGAGAACACAGAGCCTTCAAAATATCATAGCTGGCTTCCTCCCACCTGCTGACAGAGTCTGTGCCATGCTGGGGAAGGCAGGAGCCCAGGGGATTTGTGCCAGTTCAGGCTGCCATGCAGGGAATTGTTGGGGGCATTAAACCCCCAGCTCTGGTATTTCAGGGTAATGGATGCATGGAGTAATCAAAGTGTTGCTTCAGTATCCATGGCTACCCATGATTATGTGATACCTGATTCTGATACAACACTAAGTACATTATTCTGCTTCCCTGAAAGTCTCCAAGAGCTATTTTTCTTGTCACCCTTTAATTGGCTTATCAGGTAGCAGGAGACATGCAGCAACACTTCTTCAGATGATTTATCTCCAGAGATTCTTTTTTTGGGGAATCACTTTGAGCAATACTGGAAAACAGTGCTTCAGAAAGTTATGTTTGCCATTGCTGATTGTTAAAAGGACCTCTCAATTAATTTGACTAATACCTTGCTTTAAAACTGGCTGAAAGCTGCCTCCTGGATGTTTGTCACCATAATGAGAACAGCACACAAAGCACTGGGCTTGCACAGCATCCCCTGGAAGCAAGCAGCTGATGACTGTTACAGGAGAAAGGCATTTTAAGCACAATTCTATCTAAATAGACAGATTTATTTTTTTTTTCCATTATCTAAACAACAAAAATATTCACATCTCCAGTGTGGAGGAGTCCTGATGCCCCCTGAGAGCAACCCATTTGGAGGGGAAGAAACAAAATAAACATCAAAGACATATTGTTGGGATTTTTTTGTTGTTGTAAGTATTATTACATACGTGAATGCTGGGGTCTGGCATATACTTACATACCCTGCATACACAATTTATTAGCTGTAATGAATTTTACTTTTAAACCTCATATATTCTGTAGAAGAAAACAAAACCAGTGGCAGTAACAGTGAAGACTGAGCTTAAAAAGATCATTATTGTCCCCGTGTGAAAACTTTTGATACCACAATTGAGGATATTTCCCTGACAAAGCAGAATTATGTCCTAAAGGAGTAGGAATGATAAAGATTATTTAATATTCTTGAAATACAGCTGGGCCTGCCAGCTTGCTTGCTGTCAAAGACCTCACCACTTAAAGAGTTATTCAAACAACTGACACAAAAGCCACAAAACCTTCACAGAACAATCACTGGAAAGTCAATACATGACTCAGATGTTTGCTTTAAAGAGTGAACGTATTCCAGCAGCAGCCTGGGTGCCAGGTGGGGTTTTCCGGAGATTTCTTAATACATATGGGAATTCTTTTTTACTGTTTTAAAAAAAAGAAACAGAATAAACACCCCCACTGTCCACTTCATGGGACTTCTCCTCAGCCTCATGCAAGAAACAATCAGATTTTCAGTGAAGTCAATCTAGTATAGGAAAATTTCCATCCCCATTCCCAGATCTGTAAATTCAAAGTAAACCAAGCTGGCAGAATAGAACCCAGCCCCATTGCTGGACCTCTGCTATTCCCCTGTCCCATCAGGGTGAGAAATTTTGCCAAGACTTGATCTGAGACCATCAGCATATTCCTTATAAAAGCTCTTAAGCACTCACCCAGCAGGAAGGGCTGGACTGGAGCACTGCTCCATCCCTTTGTAGCAGAGAGGCACAATCCATCCCACTGCCAACTCTGGCAGATGTGGGACAAAGAATCTGTAATCTACCAAAATTAGCTCGCTGTTAAAAAAGTTATTCCCAGCCAGAAATGGAAATAAATTCATCTCTCCTGACCCCTAGAATTAAAACAGACCCAAGGATATTCAGAGAGAACTGCTGAGACTTTATTCCAGTGGCATTTGCTGGGCTAATGTAGCTACAGCTCCACCCAGAACACACACAGATCTACAGAATGGAAAATTCAGGACGAGTAAGTTATACATTTCAAGAGAAAAAAATATAGTGAAGAGGCTAAATCATCAGAGAATGTAGATTCCTTGAGAAAAAAATAACTAAAAGTAAAAAACCCACAGATTTAGAGAGATCCAGAAATGACAGCTGGGTTCCTATGTCTAAAATCAAAGTTCTAATGAGGCTCTGGCTCAGGTTTTAGTTCCTTTACTAGAGGTCATTAATACCCTACTTACCAAGAGTTATGAAGTTCTTGGGTATGCCAGTAAAAGAAGTTTACAACTGCACTGGTGTGCAGATAGGACAGAATGTAAATTACATCTCCACGGTATCATAATTCAGTTATAAAAATAGGATGTGCACCAATAATAAAATTTCATTAGAATATGAAACTACAACAATTTATCCAAGGAAAAGCATCTCTCTGGGTATGCAACAGCAAAAGCTTAGAAACTTTCTACCTACTAAGATGCCACAGAATAAAGAACAGAACACCTAAACAGCTACAGAAGGCTGATATTTCTGGTACCTGATCACTAATGCTAAATTCTATTGTGTCATAGCTTTGCTGCAGAGTTAATGACATTCCTGCTGCATTTTATCACCTCAGAAATTGTCCTTTATTATGGCAGTTAAACTCCAGCAATATACAAAAAATTAAGACTCTCCCTGGGACACCAAACTAAATGAGAAGAATGGTGGAAGATCATTATTTAGGAAAGATGCAGAAAAGCACTGCTTGCTTTCCAGAGTACAGAAAATAAAGCAAATGAGGATAAGTTGTTAGATCAGTGGCCACCCATGCCCAGGAACTCCCATTTGCTCCCACAGCAATGCTCCAGAGGCTTGGGGAACACACTCAGGCTGGGTATTGGCAGTTAAAGGGACCTGAGATTTATTGGCTTCCTAAAACCTGAGCTGCAAAAAGTACATTTGAGCCATACAGTGTAACCATGCAGAAAAAAAGCGATATAAAATAAAAGTTCCACTTCTGCTTCCAACATTTAAACCACTTTTGTTGCTGGCAGCAGTGCTGAAAGGACCCATCCAGCTCAGGGCTGCCCTGTAAAACCTCTGCAGAGCACTGACTGTTCTGGCAGTGAGATGGAGACCCAGGGCAGGGCTCTGAACGAGCAGATTCCTGGCTCAAGGATGTTATTTGTGTTTAATTTTTTTTGCCATATCCCCATTTCTAACAAGAATGAAGCTCCATAGTGAAAGGTCTGTAAGGCAACCCAAAGGAGAGCTCTGCTCAGCACCAAGCACCAGCTCAGTGTCTCAGCCTTGCAGCTGGGGCATAAATCCTCCAGGCTGACAAATTCAAAGCCCTGAATCAAACTTTGGAGTGGGAGCCAAGGCAGGGTGAGGGATGGGAGCCCTCCCACAGCTGCAGACAATCCTCTCTACCCCACGGTGGTACAACTTGAAGACGATGCCAGAAGTATGGAGAGGGAGTACCCCAGCAAGGCTACCTCCTGAAAATCGACTTGAAAGGAGGCTGGACCCCAGGGAACCAAGTAAGAAATAAAGAGACTGTCAGAAGATCCCTCGTTTTCCTGTAAATAAGCTCCCTGGTGAAGATCCCTGTTATCAGCCCCAGGGCTCTCCAGCTGAGGAGCCAGGAGGGCGACTGAAACCCCAACCCTCCCAGCTCCAGCTCCTTCTTGGCTTCCCCAGGGGCCTGGATGCCAGGCTGCTCCCCAGCAATACCTGCCTGGGCTGCTTTGGCTCCCTTGCAGGAAGCAATTTCCTTCCCACTTTCACACCCGGGGCAGAACCCAGCGCTCGATGCCAGGGTTTGATTTGTCTGAACTGCCTCTTGGAGCTCCACACTGTAATTTAGGAGACTGCTTGGGGCTGTGCTGTTCTTGCAGGGATATTTCCCCCCTAGTAATAATGATGCCACCTCTGGATAGTGAATCATTATAAACTGCAAGCACAAAATGATCTCTAATGATGAAGCTTTTCTAACTACAATTTAGAGTGTTCCCTTGTTCCTAATTCATTTTTTTCTTGGAGAAGTAGCACAGCGTTTTAGCCTTCTCTCAGTTAATGGCATTTTCTTGGTTGTTATACATTTGTTAGGGCAAGTAAAGACTTGTCAGTTCTTCAAAGAATGAGAAATCCAGAGAAAAGCAATGACAAATCTCGGTGGGAAGGGAGGGAGGATTAGAAATCTTTTAAGTGTACTTTTGGATGGAAACTTGTTTTCTATTTTTTCCACCCAAGAAGAGACCAGCATTTACAACATGAAAAAATTCTCTCATGAACCCAGCCTGGGGTTTGCAAAGGCTCCACAACAGATAAAGGACATGAAAGGAGCCTGAGGGGAACTCATGGGCTTTGAGCTGGCAAGGACAAAAAGGGAGGCACGGGGCTGGAGCACAGGATTACTCAGGTGTGCACCCAAAAGCCAACAGAACTCCACATTCACTTGGCTAGAAAGAATTTTGGGTAGGGAAAGAAAATCAAACAGGACCTCAGGACATCAGGCTTGGGCCACAGAAGCTCTCAGGGATGCTGCCTATCCAGCCCTAACCCTCAGCTCTGCAGAATCACAGCTCCCCATCCTAGGGAGAGCATAAGAGAAGCCAACCACATGAGGTCTGATCTGACTGAGAGAAAAATTCATTAAGCATCATTGGCAAATTGGCATTATATTATGTACATTCATATTTCATCCCACTTTGTGGAAAGCTGAATAAAGCTCTGATGCACACAGACATTTGTTAAAAGCAGAAGCGAAGTCTGGAAAGAAAATCATCCCTGGAGATGGCAGATGAAAGTTGGGAAGCCTGAGATGCCAAAAGACATTTTTTCTGCTAGGTCCTACCTGGTTTTCTCTTTAGTCCTCAGTCCTGCTGCAGCATATTTTTCCTCAGAACATTCCTACACAAGCTCATTGCTGCCTGCTTGTGTGCTGACCACTGCCTTCTGGGACACAAAACGTGTCAATTCAGCAAAGTTAAGAGTTATTTAAAGAGAATATATTTCCAGCCCTTGAATGGGAGAAATAATAATCATAAAAAAAATAGAAACAAAACTCTTTAAATTCCTTGGTCTTTTCTTGTCTTTCTCATAACCTCGTCTCCTTCACATTGGAGTAATGTTCTTAGCATACAAGACTGTGCTTTAATAACCCTCTCTCAAATGAGTACTAAAAATGCAATATAGTTCAATAAAATCCCTACTGCAGCATTGCAAAAGCCACCCCCTACACACTGCCTGTGGGGAATCAGCTCCATTTCATGGAGTTCTGCAACAGAACAGCACAAAGGTGCAGAAGTTAGGAGCAAGCAGTTCAGATTTCACCCTCATGGTACCTGAAACTCCTATGGAACAAGCCCTGGTGTATCAGAGTGATGGCCCAGACCTCAGGCTCAGGGGGCTCTGGAACAGGGTACATGGGAGCTGAAAGTCAGTGGGATGGCCAGGAACTCCTCTGCAAGGAGGTGACTGCTCCTTGGGTGGATTGCATCTGGTGATACCTGAGTTATTCCAGCACAGAGCTCTTCACTGACTGTTTTCTAAAGAGGCTTTCCAATGAACAGCCCATTAAAGACTATGGGGTTCTCTTAATTTGATGCTGAATTCAAGAGGTGTATAAAATATTTGTCGATACTTGGACTACCTAATGTGTTAAACTGAAAGAAAAGCAATTGCTGCAGAAATCAATCCTCCAGTAGAGCCCAAACTGCCCTACAAAGCATCCAAACCATTATGAGTCTTTATAGTCTTTATTTTCCTTTCAATAAATGGAGTTATGGCACTAGGATGCTTGCATCTTTGGCAAGCCAGCTTTGAACTGGCATCATTTCCTTCACAGAAGAAAGAACAAAGGAAAAATGGACTTTTGTTTTCCCTCTTGCTGCATACAAATAAAAGCCCAAACCCAAAGTTTAGGACTCAATGGAAACAAACACCTGTCCATCCACCCCCATCACTTTGTCACCATTCACTCCTCATCCTGCACACTCTGAAGACCCCACAAAGCTCACACTCATGTGGTGAATATCCCACAGGAGGGGGGGAGGACTGCAAGTGGCACCTCTGAGCATCAGCAGCTCCTATGCTCTTACAGAGATGGTTTTTCCACTGATGCAGACTCATGGATTCCAACAGGTACTTTTTCACTGTGTGAGCAGAAGGACTGAGTGTCAGGGTGGTCTGAGATCTGTTTCCTGCAGTCCTGATTCAGTGAACTGTGCACCAGGATTCAGAAGACCAAAGAGAGACACATATAAAAAAAAGAAAAAAACAAGAAAAAAAATGAATATGCTGAAGTTGCCCCTTTCCCTCATTGCTGGGGCACTGGTGGTATTAGTCTAAATTTAATTAATTTTTTTCCCTATTATTTGCAGAACAAATTTCTCACTCTTCCACCTACACCCTGTGCCAGGCACCCACATTACACCGCTGAGCAGCCCCTCATTCCTGTTGGCATTTATTATCTCTCGTGGGAATTCCAGGGATTTAAAAGCTCAACTTGATAGCTGAAAACATACATCTGTAACTAATCTGTGTGAAGAGGACTTTTTGCTTTAATTACAAACCCCTGTGCTTCAGGATGTGACCACACCACTGAGCTCTCCTGTGCAAAACCAGCCCTGCCACCCAGCTCTGGCTCATCCATGCCCAGGGACAGCTTCCAGCATCTTCAGTCTGGGATGGCCAGTAAGGAGAGATATATTTTCTCCTGAAATTGTTAGGCCTACTACTTGTATGAAGGGATTGAAATGATGTTCTGAGTGCTACATACATCAAAAATCATTAAGTCAATGCAATTCCTAAGAAAAGAAATGTCAACTTTGACTTCACATCAAACACCCACTTGCTGCATTTTTAATTCAGTTTGTGACCAGAAAGATGACCAAAGTTATCTGCATTTGGCATAAACTAGTGCCACACATGCAGGAGAAATTAACACTGAAAATTAATTTCAAATATTCCTCTCCGTTTGGAAAGTTTAAATTAATCACTAGTCCCAATATTTTGGCATACTGGAAGAACTCAATTAGACTGATTCCAAAACAATGACTGAAGATTCAGCACACCAATTTTATTAAGTTTCTCTCTGGTATTCCATGCCTACCTACTCACTCACAGCTTGCAGGAACACCACAAAAAGCTGCTTTACTATCAAATCTATCTGAATAGAGCACACCCAGCTCTCTATTTAAAATTCTATATCCGAAAGCTGACACAGACATCAGTTCATTTCATGGCTCATGCCTCTGTGTTATAACATTTACAGACCTTTCACAAAACTTTCTACATCAAAATCACGGTAAGCCATGACAGCCATCTGCAAACCCCACCAAAAACCCCATCACTCACCCCCAGCCCCATGTCAGGAGCTGCCCTGCTGGGATGCCAGAGGCCACTGCTGGCCCCGTGTCCCCCCTGCAGAGCCCTGCTTGCCATCAGACCTGGCACAGGGGCTGCAGGGCAAGCTGGGGGGGCTACTGATAGGGATAGAGTCTCAGATTGCTTTGGGTTGGAAGGTTCAAACCTCATCCAGTGGCACCTCTCTGCCATGGCCAACACCTCCCACCAGCCCAGGCTGCTCCAAGCCCCATCCAACCTTCACCACTGCCAGGGATGGGGCAGCCACAGCTTCTGGGGGCAACCTGGGCCAGGGGCTCAGCACCCTCACCCCAAAGAATTTCTTCCTAAGTTCTCCTCTCTTCCAGTCTGAAGCCATCCCCCCTCATCCTCTCCCTGGAGCAGGAAGATGAGATGCCATGGCCTCAGCACCTCAGGTCTGGGCTGGGCTTGCCCACTCAGCCACTGAGTTGAAAGTAGGCAAAAGAGTCAGTCAACCAGTAAGCCAAAAGTAGGCAAAACCTCTGGAGTATTTTGTACCAGGTCTGATCCTGACCTGCCTCAACCCATTTCTAAAGCACTTCATGATGTCTTCAAGGCCATGTTGAATTCTTGAATTATCCTCAGCCCTTCAGCAGTACTACTCCTCTGTCTCTCATTCCCATTTATTTTCTTTTCCTTTAAAAATTTCCAGGAAAAAAAAAAAAAAAAGGATATAGCTGGACCCTGGCACCCACCACATGCCAGGGCTGGGAGGCTGTGAACAAGGCAGCACCAACCCAGCAGGTTCTGGTGCACACAGGGCAGCAGGCAGTGGGGACACTGTCCTTGGAGCAACTTTTCCACATGCCTGTGGCCAACAAAAAAGAATGGGAAGAGTCTGAGGTTGCATTTTGCTTGGGGCCAGAACACATTCTGAGTCTGCTGGGTGTGTGTGGGGGTGTTCCTAAAAATGGAACAACTTTTAAAAGTCAATACTCTTCCTTCTGTACACCCTCCTCAGAACATGGCAATGCTCTCTGCATAAAAAGAGGATAAAAGAAGAACATATGCATAATTTCAGTGAGCCTTGTTTAATCTGCTTAGTTTCATTTGTTGTACAGACCTCTTATTCTGGGGAAATAAATGTTTTTAATTAAGCTGACTTCATAGTTGCTTAGGTAATATCTGGCTGTCGAGTGCCTTAACAGTTCTGCTCTACCCAAGCTGCACATCCCCACCAATAGCTGGAGTCTGTTGTGATAAAGCAATTTGTTGAGTCATGCTCTTTTTCCCTCTACATCCAATCTTGATTCCCCAGACAGTGTCAGTTCTCCATTTGTTAATCCATATTTAATTTTTAAATCACAAAACACCATGGTTTTAAAGATAAGCTTTTAAAATGCCCTCCTACACAGTCTTTTCTTGCTGTCTCCTGGGAGATTGCTGATAACAAGCAAAAAAATCACGTGCTTCAAATATTAATGAAGAAGCTGCTGCTGCAAATCAGGAACTCAGAGGCCAGGTGATTATGGGGTGGAGATGTGATGTGCAATGAAATCTGGGGAGAAAAGGCTAAAGAGAGTTTAAAAAAAGAGTCCTAAAGGCAAGGGAGCAGCTTGCCAGGGATCTACCTGAGGACCACATCTCTCCAGCCCCTGGGAAGGGGGAAGGGGCTCTGTCTCCTGTTGGGGATGGGGTCCCTGGGGCAGGGAGGATGAAAGATCCCCAAATTCCTTCTCCTTGGGAACACAGGAAAGGCAAGAATGGGCACCAAGGCATTGAATTCCCTTGCTTGGAGAGTCCTTGGGACACACAAGCAATTTGCAACACCAGATAAAACCTTTCCTCTGCCAACTGCCTCACCCAGACTCCAGGCACTTCTGAAAAATTCTCATTCCAGGACTTTCCAATGAGGCTGGAGGTGAGGTGGGCACAGCATCCCACTGCAGGGTAGGAAGGGGTGGGCTCCTGGGCTGTGCAGAGGGGAGCACTGCTCCCACCCACTGCCTCACTGAAGCTTTGAGATGCAAACTTGATTGCTCTTACACCAGAAAAAGATTTCTGTTAAAGCTAAAATTACTTTGATGATAAATTTTAATTAGCAGTACTATTCACAAAACACTAAAATAAGCTGATGGATAAGGAGAATTCCAGCTGGAACAGCAGCACATGTAAATCCTGTGCCTGATTTACAGATCTTGGAAGCAAATCTGGAGGAGTTCCTTTAGCCTTTCATTCTAGATTTTTAATTTTGCTTAAAAAAAGCTACGCTGCCTAGGAGTCCTTTTCCTTTGGTAGCTCCTTTTTAATTACCAGTGGTGGCTGATTTGCATATGCCTTTTGTTAGAGTTAAGGTCACTGTCACTAGACACCTTTTGTCTTTCAAATATCAGACAGTAATATCCAATTCTGAGCTCCTTTATGAAAAATTCCCTATCAATTTTCTACAAGAATAAAAAAAAAGAATCCCAGCTTTTCATGGGGTTATTTATATGCTGCCAGCATGCCTGTATTTGTCTATGTCATGAACCCACCTCTGAGCCACCCCTGCAGAACTGGGATGCATTTATACCCCTCTCACACCCTGCAGAGCTCTGGGGCTAAATTGAGACCTTGAGTCTAAGGTGATTCATTAATTACTTAATGAATTAAGTACATTCTGCCCACGTTAAGTCTACATTAAGTACACACTGCCCACACTAACTGCTGCATCTCCTGGCCACACAAGTCCCAAGGCCACAGGTGGGCAGGTAACCCTCTCCTCTGCCTGCCACCCTTCCTCTGTGTCCAGTAAAAACTTCTCTATGAGGATGGTCAGACAGCAGGAAAACAGCCAAGTAGGAGGTGGCTCATCCCACCCCAGCCCTATGCAGAACATGGTGGCTCTGGCAGGTGGCCACCAGCATCCCCTTGACAAAGGCAAGGAAATAATTCCCAAGCACACACACAGTTTTTTCAAAACATCTTCTGATCTCTCCAGCTCCTTGACATTGTAGCCTCTGCCTGCCCACAGACTCTCAGAAAAGAGGGCTGCTTCCTCCTATTATCATTATTTCTACTTTATTCAGTAGTTTAGAAATACAATGCACTGTTTGCTTTATTCAGCAAATGCAGAGTTCTAAGATTTTCATGTCCTCTGACCGGATTTAGAGAATACTAATGCAATCTCTGTTTTAAGGCACTGACTTTGTGTAACAAAGGATGGTGTGGAAAAAGCAAGTGATTTTTTTCTTTGCCACATTTAAACTATATAATGAATGCTCCCACTGGTTTTTAAATAAACATAAGGGCTTTTTTTTTAAAGACATCTCTTGTGAGCTGGGAGCACAGCATGAACTATTTTCAAAATAAGCTTTCTTTCCTAAAAAAACTTAGGGATGCTGCTGAAAGCAGGAGAAGAAAAACTAACATTCAGGATCCCACTTCTGACTCCACACACCATTATTTCCCCCTGTTCCACTGGAAAGTATAAGATACTCTCCTGAATTTGATGTAGTGATGTATCAGGACAAGGAGAGGACACAAGAGGTTTAAACAAGAGGTTTAATTCTCTGTGCTGCTTTGTCACCAGAGAGATAACTTCTACTCAACTATCTCTTCCCATCCACCCTGCAGTAGGAATGTGCTTCAAATGTTTATTGAAAGAAATAATAATAAATAGAATTCTTAACATGATGGTACAAATTACTGCCTCTAAGTCAGCAAAATGGAGCATCATAAAAAGGACATCGAGTTGCAACACTCAGCCTCATATTTCTTAACATCCCCTGATACAATTATGTTCTAAGCTTCATCAAATCTCACTTATCAGATGTCCTCAATAATTCCATTCAAGTTCATTAAAAAAATATTGCAGTTCACAACAGTATTTGGATTCAAAACACAAGCTACTTAAACCCTCTTACATCTCCACTGGCAGAACTGGAAATGCACTTGGAGCAGATAAACAAGTGTGTATTCATACACTATTTATAACACTCTCACTAGTGGCAGCATTTAAACCATAAAAACCTTTGAATCTCAGCTACTAATATTCTGCTTCAAATAAAACGTTTCAGATGGCAGGAGGCTTCTTGTTCTTTCTGAGAACTGAAGGACAAAACTGCAGAGTAGTGAGAGGGATCTCTGGTTTTCCCACTGCTCAGTGTGGGAACACACACCTCCCACAGGCAGCCTGGGTGGAAGGGCTTCAGAGCAAATCATTTGTACCTGCACACCTTTTGCACCCAGAAATAAACTCATTTTGCACAAAAGCCATGAGCACGTGTAAACAGCAAAGCATCAGGGGAGCATATGGAATTTAGGGGGGTGGTATTTAGTAAGCCTTTTAAGAATATTCAGATGCAAATAAAAGCTGGGCTCCCTGTGCTGTTAACAGCTTCACAAAATTGCCAATAAACTCCTGTGAGAAGGATGGGAGAGCCAGACAAACCCAGCATGGTGCAGAGATCTGACACTGTGACCAGAGAGAGCTCCAGGAGTGGTGTGAGGCTCAGAGAGAAGACATTGCCATGGCCCTCTCCTTCTGCCCAAACCCAAGAAGAACCCAACTGGGCAGAGCAGGGATGCTCAGGTAGCTGGGATGAGGAGACATCTCACAGCACAACCTCCTGGCTTTCAGGTGGGCTCTGCCTCCTGCTGCTATCTGCTCCACCACAGATGCTGGAGAGCAGCAGATCAGGAAGATCTCCAAGGATCTGCAAGGATCTCCATCTGATCTCACCACCACAGCTCCAAGCCAAGCCAAGCCCTGCTTTGCACACAGCTTCATCAGATGAATTTTGGAGATTGTTTTTAAAAATTAATTCTCCTAAGAAACTTTTTTCAAGTGTAAGCCATTTAGAGGGATCTCTTTGCCTTTGTCCTCCAGGAATATTATTTACTGGCATTAGGTTTATCAGAAAAATTAGCAGCAGCAGCTGAACACTTATCAGGGAGCTGCTCCCCTCAATTCTCTCTCCATTGTCTCCCTGATATTCACTTGGCATCTCCAACCTGCTGCCCTCAAATCTGCTTTCCCTTTAAAAATATCTACTTGAATAAAACATCAGGATAATATGAGGCTAAAGCCCCTAGGCAATGCTTTTGTCTAGAGGAGATGCTAAAAGGCCAATAAGAAAGTGAGGGAGGGATGAGTTAAAGGAGGAGTTGCAGGAAAATATTTTCAATTATGGAGCAAAATTATTTGAGCACATTTCTCCTTCTTTCCATACCTGCTTCCTTTCTGCATTTTTTTCCCTCCTCTGCTTGTTGACTAGAAAGGGAGCTGAAATGGATTGAAAAGGGCTAAATTAAAAAAGCATAATTGGAAACTGCAAGGGAGGGTGAGATGGGAAGGGGAATGTAGCCATGAAAGACAGAAGAAATAAAACACACACCCACC
Source organism: Phaethornis superciliosus (assembly GCA_023637945.1). Taxonomy (NCBI): domain Eukaryota; kingdom Metazoa; phylum Chordata; class Aves; order Apodiformes; family Trochilidae; genus Phaethornis; species Phaethornis superciliosus. The sequence goes on from JAJQWJ010000013.1 coordinate 938,502, forward strand.
CTGGCAAGGTGCAGCCTCCCAGAGCTCTGGGGGGACACAGGGGCCATGCAGAGACCCTTTGGGGATTCAACTTTCTCTGGCAACAGGGTCTGTCCCCTGAGCATGGCTTCAGGTCAGCAGAAAGGCTGCTTTGTTGTTGGGCTGGGTTTGTGGTTTTCTTCTGAAGGAGATGTAATGCCTTCTGAACGCTCTTTAAAAAATAATGATTTTAAAATATGCAGTAATAACTTCCTGGTAATAGAGCTGCTCTCTGAACAAAGCCAGCCAGGAAACCTGCAGAGAAAACAGAACAGGGCAGCCAACAAAACCCCTTCCTCGGGACCTCTGGGAGATCACTCCAAGACAGCTTTGGGAGTTAGGCTGTGTTTTCCTCTTTTGTTACTTCATTTCTAGCCCCCCTCACCTCTGACCTGTGACTCCCCCAGCCTTTGGGCATGGGCCATCATTTTGCTTCATCAGTTCTACCTTCTGAGGGGTTTGCTACTTGCTAATACAATCAGATTTCAAAAGCAGATGATACAATATCTGCTGTAAAACACCAGATTGCCTGATACGTTTTTTTTTTTTTCCAACCAGACACTCAGAATAGTTTGAAATCTCCCTCAGAAGCACATAGAAAACCAAATGAAGAGAGATACCGATGTTCAGGTGAAAAAAAAGCACACACAAGACATGTTTTAGGCCATAACTTTGCCTTAGAGCTGTCCAGGCAAAACCATGTACTAATCAATACTTCAAGACTCATCGGTATCTCCTGGTTCATTTGCTGCCTTTTGCATCTTCCCTCTCAGCAGCTCTTAATCCTTTGCAAATGGATCCTTTGGTAAGAAAAGAGGCAGAGAGTTCTCCCAGCCCTGGGGCAGATGGAGGGAAGCCCTGCTGCAGAAAGCTCTTCCCCCATCACCTCCCTGGTGTAAGGAGCCCCAAGGTTCCCCCCTGGATCCCTGCCTGCTGCCCCTGGCATTGCTCTGCTGCTGCCACGGCGGGGCTGGAAAGAGAGCCCATTGCTAAAGAAATTGGGAAGTGAAAATAACCTCAGCCATCCCCCTCCCTGGCTGATTTTCCTTTAGCTGTACCTCCACATGAGAGCCATCAGAGAAAGCTATCTGTTACGTGCCGGTTCAGAACGACTTCAGAAAGCAGTCCCCAAGCTGCCAGTGATAGATGTCCAACCAAACAACCTCCTAATCTCTGCAAATTGTTGGGAAAAGCAACATTAAACCAGCCTGCCATCAATCTCTGTTCTCTTTGCTGTGACACAACTGGATGTGCTACCTGCAAGTACTGAGAAGACAGGACTGCAGCAAGCTGAGCTGGTGGAAGGGAAGCCAGCAACACAAATGAGAATTTTGCTTTCAGAAACCCAGCACCTGCCTTCTGCTGCTACTACACCAATGGGAAAGGAAAAGAAGGACAGACAGTTAATAGAGACAGTGGTTTCTTCTTGTCACCATTACAAAGTCCACTGTCACACAATGTTATTCCCATTCTTACACCCAGAAGACAGACAAATAGCAAGGAGTTTCTACCATTTCTTTTCCATTAAGACTCAAGTTCATTCCACATACTCCTGGTATCTGCACCTGAAATCCACTTCTTGAAAGATGTTATTCCTGTCTCTAAATCCACATCAGCTGAGCACCTCCCCAGGTGCCCAAATCCCAAATGGGACAGGATGAGACAGAGCACTTCTCCTGTCCCAGCACCAGACAGTGCAGGCAGCACAGTGACAAAGCAATCCCTGGATTCAAAACACAACATGCTGAAAGATCTAAGAAGTTTTGACAATGCCCTTAGCATTTCAATCACTTTAGGTGTTTTTTTCTTCAAATAACTCATTTTATCAGATGCCAGGTTATCTTCTAGGGCAAACTAGCAGCTCCATCTTTTCCAGGGGAAACCCTACAGCCCCTCCTATTGTCCTCCCAGCAGCTCCTGAGTTTGCCTGCCACCTGCTCTGCCCCTCTCTGGGCTTCAAAGGGGAGCAGGTATCAAGCCCTTTCAGAGCTCAATCCCACCTTCAGTTTCTCCAGGGCTTTCAGAAAAAGCAGATTGCTTTCCAAAGGAGTCAAAGGACTCCCAAGCCCAACTACTCAGGCAAAATGAGAGGCAATCTAAAAAAATAGAAATCGCACTGAATTTCCTGTAAATTATCACCATTATAACAGTTATCTATTTTTATACTGCTTTAACACGTCTATTTTTTTTTTTCGGATGAATGACAATTGGTATTTTTACCACCATTATTTGGTAGAGAGTCTGGAGGCGAGGAAAATACAGTTCTGAACAGCACCCGAAGGATTGCTGCTGGATTAAACATGGGATCAGGACTTACGATATTCCTATTCAAAGCTCCTTTTATTTTCTGTTGATTTTTCTTTGGCAACATCACTTGTGAAAGCTGATCCAGAGTCTAATCAACCTACATAATAACACCTCTAGCACAGCAAGAACACCCTGCCTGTCACTGCTTCTGTAGAGCATAAACATAAATGTACACAGCTGGCTTATGCTGCAACTTGAGCTGTAAAAATTAAATTTGAACAAATCTGAACCTGGTTCTAAGCAAAATTCATAGATCTACTCTTTTTCAACATAGGGACACAATAATGAAAAAAAAAAAAGTCTCATTGTTTCATATTGGGGCATAAGTCTTACTGCTTTAACACTCATGGTGCTGAAGAGCAGTGGGTGCTGCCCTGTGGGGAGGAAGGGACAGAACTTCTGTCAGGGTTCAGCAGTTCAGCACAAGCAAACATGGTCAGATGGGAAGGGACACACATCAAAGACATTTAAACCCTATTTCCATTTATTCTGTCACTGTCTAGTTGTCATAAACTAATCCTCCAAAACAGCCGACCTGTTTCTGGCTGTCTTACTGCCTCTTTCCAGAATATTTGATACCAGTCTCACCTGCCTGCTACTGCTCAGACAGCCCAGAGCTTTTGGGTCTGTGTTTTAAATCAGCCTCATCTGTAGAATAACTTCAGTTATTTGGTTGAATCACACAGGGTTTTTTTAAAAGAAACAAAAGCTGCACGTGTCACTGTGCTGTCACCCCCCCAGCAAGCCAGTTGCAAAGGACTCCTTCCCACAGCTTTGTTGTCCCCCCCTTTCCATAGGGACACAATGGGGAGAAGGAGAGGTGAGGGGCAGCCTTCCCTTTGGCAGGCAGAGCTGAGGAGCCAGAGCAGATCCCTGCAGGGCTGGAGGCACTGGGCAGAGCTGGGCACAAATGGGATTCTGCAGCCCTGGCAGGAGAGCAATGTTCTGCCCAGAAATGATTCCAGATTGCAGGTGTAGGACTAGTGAGAGGCTGGCAATGAGCCTGCCCACCCACCCACCTTACTCCTGCCCATTTCCAGCCTCCCAGCTCTGTTACCTCTCTAGCAGAGCTCAGCACCCCCTGCCCCAGCTCGGAGCTGCTTTGCCTGGGGTGCCCTGGAGAGCTGCAGCAGGGCCAGGCAGTTTGGGGTGACACCACTCTGCTGATCACACCCCATAAAGAAGGTCATCTCCCCAGGGATGAGCCACGGGGGTGACCCCAGAGCCTCCTCCAGTTCTCTGCATCCCTTTCACTGTCCACACTCCAGAGGCAGAAATTAAAATGTCACAGGAGGCAAAGCTACAAAGAGACAGGCACGAGATGCAAAGGATGAGCCTGCAGCTCATTCCTGGCTCCCAGCACTCAGCCTGTTTCCAAGTTATTGATGTTCAGATCACGATTCAGTGGACACAAATTCAGAAGTTTCTGTGTTTCGAGACATTAAAGAAAAGGCTTTTTCTCGAATGAACCAAGAAGTAGAAACTGTCCATGCAGCTGACTGCCCATGGGGTAAGGCACCACCACAACACCTTGCGAAATAAATCCCTGCAGAGCTCCAAAACTGGCACTGTGCACACATCGTGAGCTGCAACCAACCTGGAGGCTGGAGCCAATAAATCCATCTCAGGGATGGCACCAAACTGCAGCTCAGCAGTCAGAGAATTCACTGACACCCACCCTCACCCAGCTGCTCTGCTCTTTGGGGGCAGAGAAGCCACAGGGGATAAAACAATTTAGAAACAAACATCACAAAAGGATACGTTTGCCAAAATAACATGGAAACCCTTTCCAATGCAGAGGTTTTAATCCATCTCTCTTCATTTCCATTTCCTTACCTTGGCATTTCCCAACCTCCCTTTTAAGACATACAGAGAAAACAATTCTCCCAGACAGTAATCTTGTTTGTTTTAATAAAGAAGTCACTTACTAAAACAAAATCCTGTGAATTGACGGTTGATTCAAAACTGAAGATAAATTCCCATGGGCAAGTCTTTTTAGTATTCTGTAAGCATAACTAATTCAATTAACACCAGCCAGAAAAAGATTATGTAAAACTACAACATTATACATACATATAGATGTAGACAATAAATTTTAAAAAGCTATGTTGAGGAAAACTCTTTGTTCCAGGTAGGAGTTGCATGTTTTGCATTTTGTTTACAAAGTTTAAGGTGCACATGAAAACAATTTTTTAGGATCGTGTTGTTTTAATTACACTTTCTTGATTTAAAACATTTTTAGAAGTTGTTACGGCAGAGTTATGTTTTTTAATTAGTAACAGTTTAAATGCAACCTCTAGTGTGAAATGAAAATAAAATTCAGGTCTAGCTGTAGTAAAATAACATAGTAACTCCCTTTACCCTTCTTTTTTCCTCTGTACTAATCCAAACTCTTCATAAAGCACATGAAAAGAAAAAGACTTAGAAATCAAGGAAGGGGAAAGGAGGTTGTCTTGTGGCAAGGAAGTGAATGTGAATTCTTGTGTTAGCCAGTCCAGCAATCCGTCTGCTTTTGGATCAGAACCCAAAGATACCATGGCAACCATGGTACCAGAGCAGAGCTGACTTTACCTACCTAGATAGGTCTGAGAATATGGAAAGCATTCAGAATAAATCTCACTTTTTCTTTCCTCTAAAAAGCATAAAAATTTTCTGCCTTGAGTTCTCCTTCAGGCTAATTTAAAATTCCAGATCAGCCAAAGCAAAGCTGAAGTTTTTTTCACCATAAATCGAGATAAGATGAAGTTCCACATTCACAGCATTTTTGACTGAAAAATAAACTTACAGGAAAAATTATATACTTTTTATAAAATGTGCAAATCAGGGCTAACTAAAACTTAAAACTCAAAACTCAAAATAAAATGCCAGTTCAAAAGACATATGGACAGATGCTGAAGTGCAAGGCAAGGTGGGGATGATGAGCACATCTCACAGTGCCATGATTTTGCACAGTCCAGCAACATTTAACCCCATCTTGTGTCTAAAAGTCCCATCCAACATCACTTCTGCTTCACTGCAGCCTCTTCCAAGGTGATCTCAAAGCCATTAATGGAACACTTAGAAACCCTAAGCCTGAAGTTCAATGATATCACTCTGATGTTGCCCTCAGGGAAGCAGAATCAGAGGGGTAAAAAATTTCATTGACTTCTTCTGACCTCAACCAACCTCAGAATGTTTCACAAAACACTTGGCCAAAGCCCTGGATCTGCCCAGGACACGTCTGGAGCCTCCACCTCTCCCTAGTGCTGGATGTTTTCCTGGACACAGGATGGTATTCCGAACAACACCCAGCACATTGCTTCCAAAACAAGGAAGTAGAGCCACAACCTGAGCTCCGCCAAAGCCACCACTTCTGCTTCACCCATTTTTCATGGAGAAAAACACCAGGCTGGGGAGTCTGCACGTGTGACCACTGCTCCTTCCACCAGGGAAACACAACCAGGGTTGGAGAGCAGCTGGGTTCACAGTGAGCTGCAACTACCTGGGCCTCCCTGGCTCTGCCTGGCCACCCCTCCCAGCCAGCATCCCTGCCAGCATCCCCGCCAGCATCCCAGGGAGCATCCCAGGGAGCATCCCCGCCAGCATCCCCAGGAGCATCCCCTGGGGCAGCAGCATAGCCTTCCTCTCCTCACACTCCTTGCTGGGCAGGCAGGGGCTGGTGCAGATCCCAGCAGGGCAGGAAGACTGGATTAATCTGGAGAGGGAAGCAGTGACCCCCCCAGCCCCAGAGCAGTGTCAGGGAGCCTAAGGCAGGTGAGGAACCACAGGGTTCACAGAAACAGCCCTTTCAGTTCCTTAGACAGACACTGTGCACACCCGTGCAGGTGACCACACAACATTGGCTGCAAATTCCCTGCAAAGCCACAGCTGCTGGAGAGAAACTGGAGCCCTTCCAGCAGGGCTGGGCTTTTTCTGGCTCCTTTTCGATCGCTGCTTCCTTCCACTGAGATGCAGTCTCTGCTGCCACTCTGCCTTTTGCCTTTCCAATGCCTCCTTCATCTGTTTTAGAGTAAATCATTTATGGTAGATTTAATTTCTTGGAACTGATCATGAGTGTAGCTAGATATGGATCCTTCCATTTAAAACTCTCCCTTGGAATTTAATCAGCTTTCTCAGCCTCACCACTAGCTTGGAAAGTAATGTGGCATGGTTGTCACAGCAAATAAAGAATTAAAAAAAATTAGGCAAAAAAGGAGATTGATGATTTTATCAGCAATACCGAGCTGCTCTCTACAACCATGTTTAAATGTGAAGTGCTCTCCCAACACACCTGCACTTCCCTGGGGAGGGTTACATCTCTGTAAGAAGCCTGGGGCTTTGTCTGGTGCTGAATAATCACATCCCTTCCCTCCCCAAGCAGGCTTGATCCCATCCTGCAGCACAAGGGCTCCTATCCATAGGAGGGAAGTCAGGAGAGAAACACCACTGTTTGCATGGATGTTCCCATCCCTGACTTTCTTAAGTAACATTTTTGTGGATGATATGACATGACATTCACAGATACTCTTTACAACAAACAGAAGAGTTATGACCTATGGGAGCTTTGGAAAAACACCAAAAGGGACACAAAACCCCCAAATGTCAGATTTTAATCTGGTCCTGCTAATTTATCTCCACATTTGATCAGGTTCCACTTTGCTGCCACTGTATTCCCTTGTTTTAGCTTCACAGAAGACCTGAGAGTCTTGAATGCTTACATAAAAATTATTGAAAGAATGCATCAATGCCAAGGAGAACAGCATAATAACAGCTCAGTTAACAGAAATGACTAATGTATAGTATCTGCAATGACAACCAAACAGCTCCCCTTTAAATGCATTTGATTTGGGGTTGGAAGCTCAGAAAACCAGCTCACAGAATCAAATGGCTTATCTCTCTGAAAGTCTGTCATTTATATACATGAGTTAATTTTTCAAGAAAAACATCAGCTGCCAAAGCAATGAGACACTTACATTTGATCAGTATGTTTCAAGGCTCTCAGAGAAAGCTTTCACCATTCCACTATAATAGGATTAGAAATCCCTCACACTGCTCCAAGAGATGGAATTTGGCCCTGAACAAAAAAACCCAGACCAAACCAAAACAAAAAAAAACAACCCTGGAGCAAGCAGAAGGGAAACTGGGTTGGGTTTTTTGCAGCTCATGCTACAGCAGCTCAGGAAAAAAATAAAAAATTGGGGATCGCTCTATTGGAATTCTTTGCCAGCCAAATGCCCTGGGTGACATCGTGAGGCAAACACCCAGCTCCTCTGTGGCTGATTTCTCTCTCCATCTCTACTCCTGGTCTGGCAGTACCTGTCCATCACTGCCCAGGGGAGGGGATGCAGTCAGTCAGGAGGGAGGTGCAGACACAGCCACCAGAGAGCCAGCTGGGTGATGCTGCAGCTGAGAAGCAAGACAAGAAACCCCAAGTCTGACATTGGAAACTGAAAAACATTGCAAATGATGCCCTGGTGATTTGAACAGTGGGGAAGAAGAGTCATGGTGGCTTAAATGGTATTAAATATTTCCTCCTTACACTTGAAAGGATTAAAAAACCACATGTGTGACTGAAGGGAAGAATCTGCTCTCTCTTTCACGTGGGTAAGCTTAGATCAGAAACAGTGGGAGCTTTCTAACATAGAGATCTGAGCCTGGGTGTTGGGGTTTTGTCTGCCATAATTCCTCACAACTGTGCAAATAAAATTACTATTCCTGAATGTCACTAACAAGGCCTTGAAAATTGTTATCCATAATCTCAGAAGTCTTATTTATTCTAATCTGTCCTGAGAAGCATTTGGTCTTCCTTAAGGGTAGTCAGCATCTGAGTTTAAGCAATATATGTTTCTATTGACTGAAGAAGAGCCAACACCACCATGGAATGAACTGTGCTCACTGCAAACAGCCCAAATTCAGATGAGGATGATGAGATGAGTGACTGTGCTGCAGGATGCAGTTCAAGCAGGAAGAAGAAGACAGAGAAAAGCACAGAGCAGCAAATACCAGTTTGTGATGCTCTGGCACTGCTGCAGAAGAAATACCCTTAATCCCACCAAACAGGGTAACAAAATACTTGAATTTTCCTTCCCTTTAATGGCATGCACAAAGCCAGGGTCTGCAGCAGCTCAGGGAGTTCTGGTGCCCCTGATTCCTGCTGCAGGGATGGTTTGTACCACACAAGGCACAACAGGAACATCCCTGCAGGCAGCAGAACCCCACAGGGGCTGCTCTCCCTTCTCTATTTTGTACCCTTCTGCTGGGGCTGGGGCTGCAGGTGTAGCTGGGCAGCACCACACCCCTCCTCCTCCTTCCACAGAAGTTGTTAAATGACACAATCCAATTAATTTGCCTCTCAGAGGAACAGACAGATTAAAAACTTACACATTTTCAAGAGACGTGCGAGCTACTTTTCTGTTTCCAGTTAATCCTAGGGACAGCAGAACAGATTACCTTTATTGACTTGGTGTCAGCTGCTGCAATTTGCAAATAGAAATATATTCTTTTAAAGACCCACAGTATCCTTTACTCATAAAGCTCTCTTTCGTAAAGTTCAAAGGTTGTTCACAGAGCCAAAAGATGTTTCTCTCAAGTATGATATACACTTTGTCAACTGCAGACCTCCTTACGTGCTAGCATGCCAGTGACCACATCTAGGAGCACTTACTGCCAATTATTCTTCATGCTTTTCCTCTAATTAATTTAGCCTGGCAACATTTCTGTCTCCAGCCACAGTGTCCAACACTTTGCAGTAAGTCATATTGATGTAATGACAGTGCTGGTCCTTGCTCTAAAACCATTTCCCCAGGTCCATCCTCTGCCCCATGAAAAGCAGAATCTGGGAGGGGAATTAATTTATCTCCCTTAGGCATACTCAGCTACCCAAAAAATGTTCTCCCAGGCTGTTCCCAGTATGGCTCTTAGCTACACTGATGCAAATCTTTTCCTGATCATGTCATTGGCATATACTTTGCCTTGGAATATTTAAGAATTTGCACTTTTCTGATCCTGTCTCCAAATCTTTGGTTTCCTTTACATGATTTCATTTGCATCTTTGGAGCTGTCAACCAGACCCTTGCTAGATTAATTCTCTGATGCTTTTGCCTTGAACTCCCCACACAATGAAATTCTGTACCCCAGCAAACAAACCCAGGACACAGTGTACTTTTTAACCTTGAAAAAGAAATCAGTAACCACGTGTGTCAGTAACAAACACAGCTAGGGCAAAAGTGGGATTTTTTTTTTTTCCTTTTTCCAGCTATTTCACCCCACTTGCTTTACAGACAAGTTAATGCATCACTGGTGAATCACAGCTGTCCTCTCAGTCCCACCCTACAAGCACCTTTAGGGGTCTCCTGCAGGGACCCCAAGCCATATCTAACACAGATCGCCTGGAAGAGATGCTCTTGAAGCAGGGGAGAATGTAATTAATTCCAGAAGACGTCTTTACTTCTGTAGCAGAGAGGAAGGGAAGCTTTAAATCTACATAATTGCATTCCTTCTACTTAAAACTGAAAGCTAAATGGGAGAAAAATCCCTTAAAGAGACTCTGAAGGCCATGGCCAAGATCTCCCTGACCATTGGAGCAGCAGAACTGAGAGCAGTGATTTACACCCAGGGGTGCCTGAGTCCTGTGCCCCTTGGCTGGTTTGGTGACCACCGTGCAGGTGACAGCCCAGGACACAACCCTCCAGCTGCAGGATCAAAACCTCAGCCATGGAAAGATTTTCTTATACAGATTTGCCATCACACGCAACATTATTTATAGAGATTGGCTGGTTAAAAAACCAGAGAGGAAGAGGTGGAGATCCTCCTCTTGGGTGGAGATCAATTCACGGCACAACTGCTTAGATGAGCAAAGGACATAACCAAGAAAAACTTTCAATACCACACATTTCCAACCATTTCTGTTATAAGATGTGGCAGGAAAAATCCTATATTCAAACACAGCTGCCAATACACCTGTGTACATTCATGCACTAAAGAGAAAAGCAGCTTAAGTACTAATGACATCCAAATTACATCTTTCCTGATCTTTCCTATCTTTAATGTTTATGATTCTTGGCTCTTCTTTAAGAAAAAGATGTCATTAGAGCTCAATCAATAGCATTCTGCTTTGTGAAAGGCTTTCTGAAGCTGACAGAACTGCACAGGTTTTGCTTTGAAACTTGCTTGAATTTGAAAAAAAAAACCAACCAAACACGAAAACAAACAGAAAAACGATAACAAGAACACATTTCATTTTTCATGGTAGGGAGTTCATTGAACTTTCTCAGGAAAATCAGCCAGCAAGTGCAGGAGCTGCTGGTGCTGTGCTGCACAGAGGGGCTGAGCACAGTCCCGCTCTCTCCCACTGCAAGCCACTGGCTTTTTCCTCGCTTGTTTGGTTTTTGAAACCTAGAACACCAATGATTTTCTTTCCATTTCCCAGTGCCATCTGAGAAAAGGGCTAAGGTGGTCTCGAAGATGTATTTGTTCAAGTCAGATGTATAAGTCAAAGGAATTTTTTTCCTGGACACAGAAGTTCCAGGGGAAGAGAGAAGCAGAGAAAGGAGACGGTGAGGCTTGAAAAGGAGGTGGTGCTTTTAGTGGGTTCTCAAGAGCTCCAGAAGTAGCACTGTAACTTGCTGGGCTGACTGCCCTGTAATTCCATCTCTGGTGTTTGTTCTTGGAAAAAACTGAGGGAAAAAAAAGCATCAGAGAAACCTTCAGTGAAACATCCCCATTCGCCACCTCCAGAGCGAGAACACTAATCAAATTTTGCAAAGCACTCGAAAGTGCTAATTGCTTTTTTAGTGCATCTTACAGAGCAGTGGCATTACAGGGCATCTGAGTGTGAAGAACCTGGAGAGGCGTGATACTGTCTGGGAGCTGCAGAGCTTTTTCAAAAGATGTTTATTTCAAGGAACAGCTTGGGTATGATAGACTTTGGCTGCAGTGGTGTGATGCTGCTGCTCTGCCTTCCCTCCTGATGTTAATAAATAAAAGTTATTTGATTACAGCAATTGGATTCCTGGCTGTAGAGAATATCCTGTGCTTTCCTAAGAAGGAAGAACACAAAAAATGAGCTAGCCTAGGGAGCTGCCAAGAGGGAAAAACTAGAACCTGGGAATATCCAAGCTCAGATTTATCCTGACTAGGGGTTAACAGGAGACTGTCTTCTTCCCTCCATTTGAGCTGGTAAACAAGGAACAGCTTCGATACTCAAATGTCCAAAGAAAACTTGCCTCATCCCAACCTCCAAATCACTGCTGCTCCTTGCTGGAGTCAGACCAGAGATGAGTTTGTACCAAAGCAAACAGCATGACTCTGGGGATTTGGCCCCTGCTAAGCCAGGCCAGCAGGTTGGTGTCTGATGGCACCAGGGCTGGATCCTCAGGGCTCTCACTCTCCCAGCTCCCAGACACCCCGAGGCCAGAACGTGGAATGTTTCAGGATGGATTGATTTCTGTGTGCACTGAGCAACTGCCCTGCCAAGCACTCTGCAGGGAAACCACAAACTCTCGGTACCTTGGGGAAAAAAAAAACCCCAAGACACTCGGGTTCCTTTTTATCAATTCCCATGTCTGAGTGCAAACCTCCAAGTGGCATCTTTTGACCAGCTATGAAACAAGCCCTCCCAAGGAATAACAAAAGAAGGCTTGGCAAAAGGCACACTCTGCAAAGATGAAGGCCCTTTCCTAACCAGAGTCCACATTACCCAGCAGTGATATACCAGCACTATAACCTTAATTAGCCAATAAAAGTTTTTAGACAATCTGTCTAGACTTTCTTTTGCAGGAATATAAAATTGGCTTTAAAAGACATATATAAAGAGCAATGAAAAATCAATGAGAAGCTGTCAAAGAAAAGCTTCCTGCTGCTTCACATCTGCACCCTGCACTCTTCTCATAACATGATCATTGAAGTAAAATCCCTCATTTTATAAGTAGAAAAGCTGCTATATTTGGGTTTACTGAATCGCAAGCTCACGGTCAGCTTACCCACTTGATGGTGTCAAACTTAACCTGAGAACACAGCTCCTAGAAATCTCTGATCAGCCCAGCCCAATGTGGAATGTTCCCCCCCCAGTGCTGGGGAGGCCAGGTCATGAGAAATGATCCTAAGCTGCCAGTCCTGTCTTGGGGACCAAAGGACAGCACAGGGGATAGATGCAAAGGAAAAGTACAAAGCAATTTAAGGAAATAAAATATCAGGCTGGAAAAGAAATAAAATATAGAATCAAGATAAACCAAGGCTTAGTTAAAGATCAGACACAAGGATTAGTGAAATTAAGGGGAGAAACAAAATGTAGTCAAGGAATTAAAGTCAAAGCATCAAAGACAACCTGGGGCTAACCTTCAGCAGAACATCTGATTTTACAAAGAGCTCTGGGCAGTGGCTGCCTGCTCTCTGCCACACTCGGGTCCCCCAGACCCCAATAAAGTGTTGCCATTCATCCTGAGCAGACAGAACCACTGCAGCATCCAGTGCCAGCACAAAACCCAATTCAAGTTTCAAGTGAGCACAGAATAGCAGAACAGGTTAGGATGGAAAAGAACTTTAGGATCATCAGCTCCAACCATTCTATATGTTTGAGTTGCATTTCTGTTACCCAAAGTTTAAATCTGTTCCGTCTCTATGTTTGCACAATGAAATGCACATTAAGTCTTTTCTTGATTATGGAATAATTGACTAGTTTGCTTTTTTTACCATCTTTTTCTTATCAACAGGCCACACATGATGTGAATGGAGAACAGTGCAATCACTCTGCTTTGCACAGGGTGATTTGGTAAATAAATAATGCAATGTCCCTTGAAAGAGCAAGAATGATGGTCTCCTGCTTCCTTATAGATTTAAAACATACCAATGTTGAAACACCAAAGGGAAGGGAACCTGAGCAGCCTGTGCTATAAACTCTGTATATTTATCTCCCCCACTTCCTGGCTGTATGTGCACACCACTTAGGATGCCATATTGCAGTTCATATTTTCAGCTCACATATCTTGTTGGATACACCAGCGTGGATGGGCTGAGTATTTCCAACACAGCCTTGATAAATAACTTTCCTGAGAATGTGTAAGAAAAGAGGATAAACACCATTGATCATCATTTCCTACCTGCTGGGATGTTGCAAAACGGGTACACGTATCTGGTTAGAGTGACTTTCTCCTCTCATTGATCTTTTTTTCTCCACTAGGAAGCTGGGCTGAGGAAGGCTTAGGAAGGATGGGAGACAGACCAGGGAATGTTTTTGGCATTCCCTGAAGACTGCTAGCAGGGCATGAAAGGCATCTTCCAGGAGTGTGAAGGGTTGGGGACGTTTGTCATCCTCTGCTGTCTGAGGCAGGATAAGGAATGAAGAAGGCAAGGAAGGGTAAGAGGCATCTTAGAATTATTTATGTGCTGCTACTCCCCCATGGCTCTGAAAGCTGTTCCTTGCATTAGCACCAAGTGAAAAGGGACTGTGAAGTACGGGAGGTACAAGACAAGGCAATATTTTGTATTTCCTCCTGGGATGCAAGATTTCAGTGCCAGAAACTGGAATAACTTGCTGCATTTGATTATATATTACCCTTCAGATGCAGGGATGCTTTTAGAGTTGGTCCCAAGCGAGGTTCCAACAGATTCATCCAACTTTGCAGAAGAGACACTTCCCATGGGAAAAATCCCAGTGTAATCACAATATTTCTGTTTTCCATGGGGAAAAGCAAAATTACATCAGGGGCTTCCTCTGCAGAAGGTTTGTATGAAATTCCTTCAGGAAAACCGACAAGAGGCTTCACAGCACACACCGGAATAGGCACCGTGGGCGCAGGCAGAACCGGAGCCAGGATGCTCAGCCCCCACTGCTCCTCCGCCTGGGCTGGAGGCAGGAAAAAAGCACCGGGAGGAGCACAGGAGAGCAGATGGAATCGTCTGGGAAGTCAGGTTCCACAATACCCACCCACCCCATCATTGCCAGAAATAAAAATAATAATAATAAAAAAAAAAACACCAGAAAAAACACCACAGTGGAAAGAATTTCCTTCTTCTCTTCCCAAAACTGGAAGTTTCCACAATCAAAGTCAATTCCGTTTCTGAACTCATGAATTTTATTTTTGGAGATGTGAGATTCTAGCCCCCTTTCTATGGCAAGCCTGCCTTCCCCCTCTTCCCCTCCACATCATCAGCTTCTGCATTTCACCAGGACCTTTCCTCAAGTTTTTAATGCGCACTAACAGACTTTTTTTTCCTTCCACCACAATTTTTTAGCAAATTCTAACTCTCCCCATCAGAAAATGGATGCAGAACACATAAGAATGCTCTTGCTTCTCCAGCTCTGCTCTGCTATCTTTACCCTGAGGAATGGATCATGCTTCAGATGCAGAAAACCTTCCAAAGAACAAATGGAAAAAGCCCATATTGGAATGAATAACTTACTGAATCTGCATCAAACCAGCTTCTGCACCATGGGGCTTGCACACCGCAAAAGGACAGTGTCCCCAGGGCTGTCCAGCCTCCCTTGTCAAAACAGAGGTTCAGCCACACATTTCTCTGCTCTGAATGAACAAGGACACTTCCCCAGTCACTTGTGTCCAGCTGCCCCCCCCGATGCATTCCCCATGCCCACCAGAGCCATGGTTTGTGAAATTGGGGTAACACTTTTAAAGGATGCTGGCAGGTATTTGTTTAGGTACCAGAACTGTCCTCTGCAATTTTATTCTCTCCTTGAAATACAACCTCAAAACATTCAATCAATGCCACAAGAAGGCAGACAGGTATATGCCCAGACACCAGCTATGTGAGATCTCTCAAGAGGATGGAGTGCAAGTCCCTGCACACACCAGACTGCACCTGGCCTCAGATTTCACATGAGCAGACACAAGGGTAATGATACAGTCGTATCTTTACCTCCTTCCTTCTCTCCCCAATCTCTATTTTATTGATTTTTTGTGAGTCTGCTCGAGAAGGAGGAATTCTCAGCCCCTTGCTAGCTTCATCCCAGCATGACAAGGCTCTGGGGCAGAGGGGCTGGGGATGCTGCAGCCCCCTGTGTCTGGCATCCATCAGCCTCACCACTGGCCTCAATAAGAGCCCTGCCAACCCACACAGGTATGTATCTTCACATGATGACAAAAATATGAAAATACATCTAGCACATACACGTCAAGGACTGGGTTTGTTATTTTTTGTTAATTCAGATTCTTTAATGAGAGGTTTATACTTGGTACCTGCACTCCCTGTGCAGCCAACAAGGAGAGCTGGTCAAAAGGGCAGCTCTGGAACCATCACTCTTAGTTGGCAGAGCCAACAAATCTGGGACATCTCTTCTGTCCCAGGCAGGGAAAAGCCCTACTAAGGAGATGGAGACTGTACTCACAGTGTTCTGATAACCTCCAAGTCCAGAGCAATGCTCAGCACCTAAGCCAGGCACCTAATGAGTTTTACCTGAGATCCCAGGAAAGCCAGAGGGCCAGTCAGCACCTCCAGGGCATCACCCCTTCAATTCCTCTAAATGCCATCACTTCTCAACCTTTACTCAAAACAGCCACAGCAGCCCCGACCATGCCCAGTGAGAGTCTGAGTCTGCAGAGACTTTGCTTTTGCTTTTCCCCCATCAGCAGTGTACTATCCAACACCCAATGCCACCCAAACCACCCTGAGGTGCATCACCTGTGCATCACCTACCAGAGCAGTTACAGTTAACAGAAAATCCTATTAAACCTGGCAGACTGCAGCACATAACTTGGTACGACTTCAGAAAGTCGTTTTTCTTTACTTTTTTCCTGAAATAACACAGTATTTGTTATTTG
The DNA here is from genome assembly GCA_023637945.1 of Phaethornis superciliosus. Lineage (NCBI taxonomy): Eukaryota > Metazoa > Chordata > Aves > Apodiformes > Trochilidae > Phaethornis > Phaethornis superciliosus. Next base: position 954,578 of record JAJQWJ010000013.1, read on the forward strand.
CCAACACATAGGAAGGAAAATAATCAGTTTGGTAACATAGTTATTGAACACAACATCACTGTGCACCAAAAGGGACAGATGCATGATTATTGGAGAAAAATGCAATGGAAAAGAGAAACCACTTGAAGTCCTCAGGTACAAATGACATGATTTCATTCGTGGTTTATACATTCAGTTTTGTTACATTTGATCCAGCAAACATGCTTGCCAGTAAATGAATAAAGGCCATTCCCATCAGAAAGTATCATCATTTAACAGCAGCAAAGGCAAGGGAGCAGCCCTGTGCTGCTGCCTCTCCATCCCCCCAGACCTCCAGCCCTCCCTGCTGTCCCCTAACCCCCAGAAACCCCCAGGGAAGGGGCTGCAGGACCAGTACTGCACTGGGAAAGCTCCACAAGCCTCCAGCCATGCTCTGCACCCCAAAACTCCACAGAGGCACTGGGGGCTTTGTCCCTCCCCAGCACTTCTGGTCCTCAGGACAAGTGCTCCAGGCACACTGGTTCACTTAGGAATCTGAGGAATCAGAGGGCATAAATTCTGAGCATCACTGGACGATGGGTGACCTCACCCCTTGCCAGGATGTTGTGCAAAGCCTCCCTAATTAATGGCAAGCATTTGGTATTTATTAACTCAGCTAGTGCAACCCTTGCCCAGCACAGTGCATCATGCTGACTGCTTTAACCTTCCCTTTTCATTCTGGGCTTCTTTTAACCTTGGACCACGTTGTAAAGCCACTGCTCCTTGTAATGAGTATTTTAAACCCATTCGGTTGGGCTTTAATGGATGAAGGAAAATGAAAAAAAGAGAGATGTTTCATTAACTTCTGGCTGTAAGACAAAAGAAAATCAGGATTTTCTACTCAGCAATAGGAGTCAGTACTCTGCCTGAGCTATAGAGACAGAACAGTCTCCCTTCTTAAAGCCAGACAGTTGTACAACTCCCTGGTAGCAATGACTGAACTCCCTCATCTTATTCTGCACTAATTTGTGCTAATGGAATTCCCAACAGACAGCATAAAAATCAAGTTCTATTACAAAAATGCAGATTCAGGCTCAGAGCAGGCACTGAGCAGACCTCCAGGAGCCTCCAGAAGTGCTGTGTGAATCACTGGGGGATGAGACAGCAGCTCCTGGCTTTTAACACTGTCAGCTTCCACAGCAGACAAGTACTGAATCAGAGCAGCAAATTATCATACACCACGTCAAGGATTTCACAGAAAGTATCAGGAGATGATTCAGATCACCAAAAAAACCCCATCAGAAAATCTAGATCTTATTAGGACCACAAGTCAGGGTAGAAAACAAACAACATGGAAAAGCTGTCACATTTTGGTGGGTACAGAGGTTACAAACAGCCTTTGCTACCAATCACAAGCCACAGAAGGTATTTTCTGTAGGAAGGGTCTAATTGTATGTAGCCAATCTGTAAAGGAAGCAATGCAACAGGATATTATAGTGGTTAATGCAGAGGTTATCCAGCATGCCAAAGAAGGGACTCATCTCATTTGGGTGCAGTTGGCACCTGTCAGAGGGAAGGGGGATGTGTCCCATATCATCATGTACCTCCGTGGGACACACCATTTGTAGTAGCAAATGGAGAGCTGAGAAAAACAAGATTAAAAGGAAATGCAGGTTTAAACGGGAGGATAGAAAAGCAGCACTGTTCAGTACCACTGTTGGGAAAACAATCTGCTGGTAAGGGTAAAGAAGGGTTTGTAGTTTCAGGGGTCCCCTGGCTGCCCTGCCAAGGCCTGGTTTGGGCTCCTGGCTGGCCCAACAGATGTTCTCAGCATCACGTAGCAGATGGCTGCACAGCACCCCAGGAGCACTGAGGCAGAAGACTTACACAAATTAATATTTCAGAAAAAGTCTTCAGCAAAAGAAAGGAGAAAAGAAGATAAAGAGGCTGTCACAAGCGTTGTGATGCCTGTGCTGAAGTGGATTAAAGTTTATTTGGCTTTTTTGTTCTGTCAAGGTGTTGATAGCCTCTTAACAAATATGCCACCACAACTGGAAGACTACAGAAGAAACTTCCGTGTACAGAATCATACCAGCACACTGGCACAAGAGATTGAAGCCTTTTTTATTCCTCCTCTCCCCTTCCCATCTTTAGTGCAGAGAAAGACAACGTGCATTTCCAGAGTTTTTCTTCTCCGGTCCTTCCAAAAGGCTGAGAACATCAGCACCTAAACTAATTCTGCAGATTAAGATCCTCTGACATGCTGCTCTGCACCATCCAACAGGTCTAGTTTGTGCAAACAAGCTGTTTGTGCTCAAAATCAGCCTCCTGAGCTGGAACACTTATTTGTGAGGGGGACCTGGAGCAGGGAGCTATGGAAAGGCAGAGGGAAGAGGGGGGCAGCTGATGTTGGGGTCTGCAGAGCTGAGTCTCCCCTTCCCTCCACTGCCCATGGAGAACAGCAAAGGCCCCACCAGCAAAGCAGCCAGAGCACTCCTCTGGGAAAATGGGCCCTTTGTGGAGAGATGATGATGAATAAATGCATACCAGATCTTTCATTTATCTGTTAGGAGGCACTCAAGTGGTCTTTTGCTAACAACTTCGATACATGTATTTCTTACAGATAGCAATTAACCTTCTGGTACAGATTAATCTTTAAAAAAAAATCAAAGATGAATTAATCTTTGAAATTCAAGTATTCGGTAGTTTCATTAATAATCTGAAATTGTCCCTTAGATTTTCCATAATTAGGCCATTCCCCTAATTTATTAATCCCACAGACTGCAGAGCATGTTTCAAATCTTCATCTCCTGCCACAATGACATATTCAAACTCACTTGAAGTGCTCACAATAAAAGTCACTTTGTGAAGAATTATTAACTCAAAGGATCAAGCAAAGTCTTTATATACTAAAGCATATTTGAAAACTAAGCAAGCATAGCACTTTCTACTCATCCTCACAATTCGTAATATCTTGGCTGCATCAGAAACAAGTTTGGATTAAACATGGAATTTAGGATAATTAGCTGCTACAGATTCAAGGCCAAAGATAATAAACAGGCTGGTACCTACAGACTAAATCTTCTTTTCTGCCAAAATAACCTGCTTATGAGAGACAAGGCAATGACCTGAGAGCTAATAATGACTGTTTATTGCCCAGGTGTCTCAAACTTGGACCAATTCCCTCTGCTCCAGGGCTGGTCCTGGTCCTAGAGGCCATGGGGGAGAATCCTCCCAGCTCCCTTCTCTGCCACCTCTCCCAGTGCTGCTGCTCTTCTGCTGGCTGGGGAGGTCCTGGGGGACAGAGGTGACACCAGCCCTGAGATCCCAGCAGCAGCAAAGCTCTCCAACTGGAAACTGCAGCCACAGCATGGCACAGGACTGGGAGAGACAGGGGATGGATGGGATGGGATGGGATGGGATGGGATGGGATGGGATGGGATGAGCTCCAGGGACTCGATAAAACCCCTTTCCTGCCAAAACTGGCTGCCTGTTGGAAAGAAAGTTTATGCACCACCCCTAGTAGTGTCTTCACCTTGGGACCTCTATCTCCCTGAAGCGTATTCTTCTGGTCTTATGGGTTTGTGTTTTGTTTTGTATTTTATGAAGAACATTGAATTATGTGTTGACTACATGAACATCTCCCCTCATTAATTTGGTTCTACAGAAGGCCTAATAAAACAATACAGTATTATCCAGCTAGAGTTTTCCCTTGGCAGAGAGAAGATATTTCTGGTCTGATTTTGCAACCGTGGGTATTTTGCAAATAAAGTCAATTTTAAATTATAATGAACACTGGCATTTGTCACTTCCTGCAGTATTAAATCCTGAGCCATTTTCTTTAATACCACATAAATATGCATTTGAATGAACAGCCAAATTCATGCAAGGTTCCTCCTGTGATACCACCCCAGTGAAACCATTCCAGACTCCCCTCTCTCAAGCCCTTTTCTTTGAGCTCCTCTCCCTCCATCCTCCCATCAGCTCCATCCCCAGGGTGGTGGCTCCTGGGGACCCAGCCCACCTCCACCTGGCCAAACCAGCACGGGTGGAATCTGTTCTCTGACAACAGAAGAGATGGAAACCTTTGGAGGTTGCTCAGGAGGAAGGAGGGACCCATCCCCTGCAGGTCAGCCTGGGAGCTGGGCATTGCCTTGGGCTTCAGCTCTGCTCCTTCAGCTGCCACCCAAAGCCCTCCTATGTCCTGGCATCTTTGGGGGACTTCAGAACTGGTTGCCCTGGAGCATAAGGCAGCAGGAGAAGGGGCTGAGCATGCTGCCAGGGCAGCCACACCTTCAAGCCAGGTCTGCTCTGTGCTTTGTACCAGAACAGGAAAACAAACTGTGAAATGAGAGATTTCTGTCAACAACGTTCTCACAGTTCAACTTGACACCACAAGCCTGACCCATCCCGAGACACAGCCTCTCCCTGTCCTCTGGGAGCATCTTGCACTGACAGGGACAGCACCCAGCACAGGTTGGCCTTCTTGGGACACCACTAAATGAAACCAGTAACGAGAACAAGGTGATGGGTGACCCCAGATCTGACGTGCCTCGCATCCCATCGCTGAGTTTGCTGCCCCCAGCTCCCAAGACAGTAATTTCTGAGCCTTTGAGGGAAAGATTATGAATTTTCTCATGGGAATCGGTCAAAAGGAATGCTAAAGAAAAGCAATACAAGTCAGACAGCAATCTGAAAGGTGAACAGCAACAGCGTGACACAAGTCAATGTCCAGCAAGGAGCAGTTTTCACAGAATATCTAGCTGTGGAGAGATAAAAGCTCAGCAGTTCAAAATCTGTCTTCTGCCCATGTCAACATAATACAGTGCTGTCCAGTGAAGCAGCAGCAAGATTGATAAGACTCAGGGTTTTCTATTTTTTACAGAAATTACTGAAAACCACTCAGGTTTCAAACTCCCTGAAACTCCATAAGCAACCGAGGAAAGAGTATCTAGGAGTCATCACCACAGAGGCACTGCACAGAACTGGAGCATCTTTAGAATCAAATATATATTCTAGAAAAAGAATATAACATTTGGTACAAAATAACATTCATTACTGCTATAGCGTTTGCTGAGGGAGGACGGGTGTTGCCTACCTGCCTCTCTGGAAATTTGCATGAAGGACTCGACTCCTTTTTCTCCATAATTCCCTTCAGATGCCAAAGTGGACACATAATTCCATCCCAAAGCTTTCACAATGTCCACCATTGCTTGTGCTTGGAAGGAATCTGGAGGAACCACCCGTGAGAAGAAATCATAGCGCCTGTCATCACTCAACTCTGGTGCAGTTGAGGCATAACTGATTTGTGGGATCTGTAGAAAAAAATAATTTCTGATAAATATACATATTCATACACTCATTGCACTTCTTGCAGCAGTGAGCTAAAGCAGTCAGCTTCAGCTGAGCCTCAGCTTATCTTCAGTGCATCCATCTCTAGTTCTGCACCACATTCCTTTACCACATACAAGTCAAAGAAACAAGCTGCTCATTGACTTACACCCCCCCCAAAAAAAAACATTAATCAACTGGAAGCAATTGTACACCTGCACATTCATAATTTCTTCCTTTCAGGAAGCCTTAACCAAGTACAGCACACAAACCATTTCTCTCACTATGCCCCTTTTAATGGTGATGTGGTTTTCCTAGTACCTGGTTATTTGGCAGCCAAGTTTAACTCTATACCTGGCACTGCTGGCAGGGCCCTCCATCAGTTTCTGGAGGATGAAGAAGCTCTTAAAAATTAAACTGGTAGTCCAGGTTTTTTTGTTTTGTTTTTGTTTTTTGGTTTTTTGTTTGTTGTTTTTTTAAAAAAAAAAAAAAAAGAACTTTATTTTTGGTTCTGTCTGATGAAGAGCAGTTGTGAAGGCTGCTGAGCAAGGACATCTCTGTCCCACAAAGACAGCCTGCTCATGATTCAGCTCTGTCCTAAACCTCTGCCTGCCCATGACAAACCAGCTCTGGCTTTTCCCTCTCACAGCAGTGTGAAGGAGACTGACCAAGACTTCTTACATCAGAGAGACCAAAATACTGTTCAGGGCTCTTTACTCCTTGATCACAAAGGTCCCTAAGCACTTCTCAAGCTGACAGTACGTTAATCCCCAAACACATTATGCAATTGTTTGAGTAGCAGTCTGGGACTGCTCCTTAAATTAAGGAACCTGCCATAATTCTCACTTGAGATGCCAAGGAAGGAAAAAGACGATTTGCAATATACACAAACATGATCATATATAATGATTTGAGACTTGCAGCCTGCAGAAAGGTCAGTATTTCACGCCTCAGTACAAGCAGCTTTTGCATTCTCATATTCTGTCTGGGTGCAGTGTTCCTACAAGTATTTATTAGCTCTCTTGCCTTCTCAGAAGAGCAAACACTGTATTTCCCTGGGCTCAGTACTGCCGAGGGCTGGGTGCCTTCAGTTCCCCCAGAGGTCAGGAGCAGCATTTCCCCAGGACACACACCCTGCCTGCACATCACTACATGCATTAGCAGCTGCTACACCTGAGGGAAAGGAGATCAGCAAAGCAAAATTGCTGCTGAAGACTCAGCAGAGAAGTGAATTTATCCAAACCATCCATTATGATTAAATACCCAACATTTGCTGAGGCTCATTGCTGTCAAGGTACAATCTATCAATTTACAATCAGCCATAACCAACAGGTCCCTTGCACGGGGAGCTTGAGTCTGGGCCCCAGCACAGCACTGCTCTGACTTGCTGTGAATTATTAAACCTGAATAAACACTTCAGCCTTCAGTGGGTGCTCGGGCTGTCACTGTGGATGCTGGAGAACTGAATGCCCCATCACTTGGCATGGTCTTTCCTTGGCATGAATCGTGTCAGTCCTTTGCACGTCTGCTGGCTTGGCAAGCAGGGAGGTGGCTAATCAGGCTGAAAGCTGGGATGCTTTAGGTTCTTAATGCAAGACAGCAGTCATCTACAGAGCCTTGCCAGGTTTATTTTAGATCTGTGGGCTGTGGACAAGACCTTCCAGTGTTCCAGTCACAGAAAATTAAAACAGTTAAAATTGAGACTGGTGGGGAGGACACAGCATGGTGCGGAGCACCAGTACATGATTTACTGGCTCAGTACTTTGTCTGGGGGCCAGCAAAGCTCAGGGACCACTCTCAAAGACAAATGGATCGATTATGCCAACTTATCAGCATTCCTTATTTTTAATCTACCTTAGGGATGGCTTCCCCCTAACACCAAGGACTGCGGTTGCACAGAAAATGCCAGGCACCCTGGCCAACAAAAATAATTGAAATTCTTCATTTGTCTGTGCCTGCAATTGCTGTTGTAATAAAGGAGGGGTGATGGTTTAGGAGTGCTCTCTAATCATTTGTGCAAAGCTGTTAACAGAGCTTGCTCAGCTGCTTATCAGCTCCTCTCATCTCTTCCTAGGGTGGTATTCTATTCAGTGGAACAGTTCACCAGGCTGACTTTATGAGTGCTGTTTACCTGTTAGTAACCAGCCAAGCACCAGGGACACAACCTGCAGTCCCCCACACATATACTGTATCTATATACAGGGGTGTATGTATATATATATGAGGTGAGTGCAGAGCAGTGCTGGGGCAGCAGCCTGTCCTGAAGTCCTCTGTGTGCTTACAGGACTGGGGCAAACATCCCACCTGGGGGTTCAACCTGTCACTGATCTCTGATTGCAGTATGAGTGAGTGATTAATGCTGGAAGCGTTGCATTAGTCAGTGATTAATTAATGTTAATTTATTCTTAAGATTGGACATTATTCTTCATTTGTTTCATTTTCTTCTGCTAATGAAAAGCTCCCTCTGGAGCACCCTTGGTTGGCTTGCTGGAGGAGCTGCACCAAAAGCCACAGCAGAAAAGACAGCCAGGACTGACACCTCTCCCTGATGGGCTCCTAAGCCACTCTTTACAACACCAAACATCTTCCAACATCTGTTTAAAAACCAGCTGAAACCCAAACTTGCTCCAGTTCTTCATTTCAGACTTATTTGGAAGCCTTGCCCACCCCTGCCCCTGCTCCTGAGCCTTCCCTCCCAGCCAGACGACAGACAGCAGCCAGCTCCTTGCCAACAGCCACATCTCTCCACTGGAAACACCCAGGAGACCCAGGAGACAAACCTGCTCTCTCTGAAGCTGAGATAACTGCCAGGAGCTCCAGGCTGGCTGCTCACCCCCATCACCCCTGCCTGGCTCTGCCTGCACACTCACTGCACTGCCAAGCACCTCGTAAATCAGGAGAACCATAAAAATAATTATTGCTACTATGCTACTTCATATGTCATTGAATGGGGCTACAGCTCCTCAGTAACTTATTAAAAGATTAATAAAATGGTGCCCCTGAACCCAAGTTGCCAAGTGACAGTAGTCAGAAAGCCTCAGAAAAGGCAATTTCCCAAAGGTCCACGTGCAATTAAGATAATGGATGAACATACCTGTTGAGATATTAATGAGCTCCCACCAGGGTAATATTAAGTTCACAGTTTGCTGCATTTTTACTTTCAAATTCCTATTAAGTTTTATTGATACGATTTCCTTAAAAAAAAAAAAAAAAAAAAAAAATGCCCTATTTTGATAAAGCCTCTTGAACTCCTGGTGTCTGGCAGAGCAGCATCAGTCGACACAAATTTCAGAACCCTGCCAGTAACTTAACTTCACAAAAAATAAGGTGCCTGAAGACTTTTCACTTGGCTGCAAAACTCTTTGGTTTGAACTGATAGATAACTAACAACCTCGACTCTGTTTAGGTCTTGAATTTTATTCATGTAGAAATTTATCATGTCAGGATTTAATCATCAGCTGGTACAACTGCTCTTTGTTCACCATTTACATCTCAAATTGTGAAACAAACAGCTTCAGCATCCTGTGAACTGCATTTAATTGTTTTCGTTGCCTGGAATTAAAATGATTTGAAGTTTCTAACTAGCTGTTTTCTCTGGGCAGAACTCCTCTACACTCTCTTCATTTTCAACACTTTGTTCTGAGCAAGAAGAAAATGTTACCTAATACACAAAACGTGATCAGATTATGACTCAAAGCTTGCAAAGATAAAAATAATAGATCTTCCTGCTGATTTCCACTTGGCTGGAGGGGGAATTTGAGTTCCCTCCAGTTCTCAGGAGCTGGCAGCTCTGGGCTGGTGCAATGGGCTCAGGTCCCTGCCCTGCACCCAGACAGCTCCAGGGGTAACATCCCTGCCTGGTCTGCTCCTCCTCCCCAGCCCTGATGAAAATAAAACACTGTTAAACCCCTAGCTTTGGGGAGATTTTCTGGAGGTGTCAATCTAGCAGCATGTGCCCTATTTCTGTCCTGAAAGGTGCATTCAAAAACAAATATTACAGCAATTCTTGCTCAACGGCTCTTAAGAGACTGGGGAATAATATTCCCAACAGTGGGTAATGATGAGAGCAAATCCTTCTAAAGTGCTTTGATAATCCCTCCTTATTATGTTTTATGATGAAATTTCAGAAGTAGAGCATTTAAAGTTCATTTGGTTTGGGTTTTATATATATATATATATATATATATATATTCAAGAACCAAACGCTGACAATGAAAAAATGAAGCAACAAAATTAAGAAAAAAACGTTCAAACGTAAATCAATTTTAAGAGCAAGAAACAGTATTTCTGTACACCTCTGCTGTGGTCTGTAAGGTGTTTCCATACAGCAGACCTGTTGCTAATTCAGCAGAGCTGTGAGCAGCAGCAGCACAGCCCCAGAGGGGCATTTCTTTATCAAACATTTCAAACCCATTCATCTGTTTGCAGTTCCCCTCCATCTCTCTCTCTCTGCTCACCAATTGCTAAAGCTACCAGTGTTCAGTCCAGGTCTTGTTTGCTCACATCACCCCCTCTCTGATGTTAGCACAGAGTGAATTCCTAATGATGTATTAGAGAGGAACACAATCACCTCCAAGGGAATTAGATAGATATTTCATAAGGTACAGAGATACAAATAGAAACAACATCAAATACAAATGAGTGGCTGAGCCTGGAGGAGAAGTGCATTTAATAAAACAGAAATATTTTCAAGAGCAACAAATGAAACACTAAGAAATGAACCCAATATATGACTCATGTACAGGACTTTTGCCTGTGTCCACACTGGCCCTCCCCACCAAAGTTCCCAGTGCTGTGTGAGTTCCACCTGACACTACTCATCCAGGACTATGATTCCACCTCATAGTGAAAGGCTTTTCTCTGAATTTGACCCTGGAGACCACAAGGACCACTAACATGACAATCGAGTAAATCCCACTTTCCAAGGAATTTTAACAGAGACATTTTCAAAGTGCTCCCCATCTGCAGCTGAACCCCTGTGTCAGAGCTCCCATGTAAATCCCACAATGATTCCATACTGATGGAGAGCTACAGGAGTTCTTGGCAAATCATCAGTGAAAAACTGGATGAGGTTGGTGCTGTGCAGACCCCTCAGCAGCAAATAATTCCAGAGTGACAGGAGAATGCAGTACTGTGAGGAAGGGTCATGGCCAAAGAAAACAGGGGGAACTACAGGGAGAAGTTCTCTGTAATTTCATTTCACTGAACTGTCTTGCTGAGCAGCACAGGCTGCAGCTTCAAGAGATAATGAATAAACATTAGAAGCTCCATGCAGATTGCTGGGTGGAATTAAGAGGTAAGGGCAGTCCTATTAAAAGACTGACTGTAATTGAAGGGTGCAGTAATAGGCCTTATCAGAGCTGCTAGAGGGGGCTGCACTGCTGTCCCAGCAACACAGAGCAAGGGACTCTTGGACACCAGGCAATGGTTCTGCTTAACAAGACCCTTTAAAATTCACAACTCCTTGATTACCAGGATTAGAATGGATGCAATCCATTACTGAAACAAACACTTCCACTGCTGCTTTGGTTCTTCCAAATAGCTGGCCTTCTAATTCAGTGTTCTGGGGGGGTTAAAATTTTTTCAAACCTGGAGAGAGCCCCTCTCCAGACACATAAAACAACTTTCTTCCCTACCATAACTGTCATAGCACTCAAGTGGAAAGACATCCTGCATAATGCTGGCAAGCTGGAAGTGTTTTCCATATTTACAAGGTCTCTCCTGCTTCCTTTACCAGAATAAGAAAGTATTTGTGTGAATTAGAGAAGAAAAAATAATTGTAGCAATTAAGGGGACAATAATTACAGCAATTAGTACTGTCCACATAGCTCATGGGAGCAATTTATCAACTCACACAGAAAGCAGGAAGAAAACATATTATAAAGACACAGTGAAATGAGGTGTCCATAAATATGAGATATCCCTATAGTTCATCTTGGTGACCCATGCCTCGCACTGGGTCTACTTGTGACAACACTGAGCTCATGGCACAGCTTGGGCTTTTATAGCTGCAAAACAGGAGTGGTCTCTTAGCTTTTAAAGGATAAAAGAACCATGGGTCGATGACCATTGTCCATTTGTACTTCCATTTGTCTAACCTGGGCACTGGGATGCTCGGGCACAGAAGGCAGACACCTGGGTCTCTCTGGTCCATGGGGCTAAGAGCTACAAATTCCTGCACTGAGTCAATTTATAATGAAGCTACAGCCTCACTGCTCCTCCTACACGGGCACAAATGAAGTTTTAAAAGACTCTCTTCCATGACACTGCCTTTGTTTCCAAGCAACAATCCCCCATTCCCTGTGTCTTCAGGATGTAACCTGCTCCCATCTGGCCAGCAAGAGAGTCCCAGCCCCTCTGCTGTGCCACAGAAGAACTCAAACCAAGGAACTAGAGAAGGGAAAAGTCATATCTGTGATGCTTATCTGTTCCCCAGCAGGAGGAGGAACAAGAGTGGTGAGCAGCATGAAGCATGGCTTGCAATTCCAGCTTTTAGTCCCCATGGCAAGGCCAGCTCTGTTACCTTTATGTGACACATGGAGCCACCAAAGTGCTGCTCAGAGACCAGCTGTGGATGGAGAAGCAAACAGAGGCAAGAAGCAGCAAGTTAGAGCTAACCTACTTAGCTGAATGTTTAGAGACTCAGAGCTCCAGTAAGTGCCTTTTTTTGCAGAACAGTATAATAACCTTTGCCATGGGCAAAGAGCATTCTTTGTAATCAAGCTCCTTTGAGCAGGGTTTATGAACCAATTCAAAACATTTCTGGTACTTAAAAATAATTCATTCAAACTTCTGGACCAAGCTGTGCCAGAAAGCACAGTTCCCACTGTACTGCCACTACAAAAATAGAAGCCCTTTGAGGAAAGCAGCCCAGGATTCCAGCACCTCTGTCAGTATTGCACATTGTTCCAGAAACAGGGGAGGCCCAAGTGGAATTCAACTGTTCTTTCACTCCGTGTCCTTCAGAGAATTACCTAAATAAAAATCTCAGTCTGTGCTGTGGCCTGCACACAAAAGCTTCATACATATCAAAGACTACTCCTTTAACAGGCAGAAATATATTCCTCTGTGTCTCAAAAGCCATCATGTTCTTAGCTCTTGTGTTACAGCCCACCTGCAACCACATAAAATTAGGTTCTTTCTGTTTGCAGGTATGACTTGCGTTTGCCAGACCAACCGTGATCATTTGAATTGTTATTTTTTTCCAGTAACTTGGCATTACCTGGGACTCTTTGTTTCAAAATATTCCTTGAGAAAAAAAAGTTAAATTGAAAAAATTGACCAGAAATCACTTGTTTGAATTTACACTGAAATGAAAAAAGATTTTTAGATACACACTAGCCTGATTTGTGTGTGCAAATTACTCTTTGGCCATAAAATTGTATTTCTGTGATCATGGAGATCAACTTTTAAGTGATCACCTCTCAGGAATGAGTTTTTTATTTGTATTACTTATATTTTCACTTCCCTTGTTTTATCTATATCTTGAGACAATAATATTAAAGTAAAAATTCTGTTTCCCTGGCTGACACAGCACACATCCAGGTACAGGGAACCTTTTCCAGCTCCCATCTGCAAACAGCAATATTTATCTACTGCACCAGAGGGGTTATCGATAATAAAGACAAAGCAACACGTGCTGTTGTGAAACCTCAGCACTTTATATTTAAAAGTGAAACATTTAACTTGTAAAGAATTTTAGCTGGCTTGCTCATAACCCAGCAAGGCAAGGAAGTTCTCCTGGTTTGCAGATCTTGGGGATGAGATATGACCTGCACAGCACATTTATATATCCTAGTGCATATTCATTGATTTTACAACATTAACTAGAATATTCCTCCTAGGATACATCAGTTAAAGTACCAGTGATGACTGCCCATCCATGGCAAAGCAAGAATGCCCAGCTCTTCATATTTAACTCCAGCCCTGATAGAATGAAAGCTTGAGAGCAGCATTAAAATAATAGATGGCACTCTGCTCCAGGTAATTTGAAATCTTAACAAAGCATCAAAGGATCTTGTCTGTTACGAGCTAATACTTCAAGCCCATTTTTAGCTGAACTCACAGAAGGTGATGGGAGCACAGGGACCCCATAACCTTTCTAATGGCCCCGTTTTGTAATCATATGGTACAACAAAACTGCTTATGCAGCAATAGTCCTTCCAGCCTCTCACTGTCATTTAAACACCACCTACAACTAACATCCATGGACAGCCTGCCACACTTCCCTCCCGTGACACCCCACTGCCTCTAAAACATAACTACAAAGATAAGGTATGAAAGAGAAAGAAGAGACAAGTTTAAAAGAGGCTGCAGGCTCTGGGTCTGTGCTGAGGCTCAATCTGCTTTTGGAGGTGCTGACACCAGCCCCAGGCAGCAGAAGCCAGAGGTCTGGAGGTGAGACAGCCCATGGTACCTCCAAGGGAGGAGAGGTAATGCTACAGATAACAAGATCCCAGAAATGCAACCCAGTCTGTACAACACTGTACACCAAGTCTGGATCCAAGTACCAATCCACTTGCAGTGCTGGGAGCTCGCACACCCAAAGAGAGGCTCATGAATTCTAATTATTTTGAAAATAAATCAGAACCAGAAGATAAACACAGCGAAGCAGCTTTTATGTTTTATTTATGTGTACACATTGCTCAATTCATCGCAAACATATAATTGAACCTTATATTGTCTATGCATATTTTAAAAGCTTTTTAATCTGCAAGTATAAATCTCATTGATTTTTAAAGTAGCCCAATGGAGACAACAACAGTAAAGACTTATTCAGCAGAGAGGCTGAAACAGAGAAAAACTCAACAGCAGAACAGTCTTTTCTGAAAGTAATACCCAAACGCAGACACACAAACCCACTATCCTGGAAACAAACTGAGGTACAAGGTGAAAGAACCACCCTTCAGAGCTTGGATACTGGGCTGAGCTAGAGCTGCCAGGTTACTGTGTGAACATGTCTCATCCCTCCATTTCCTGAGGAGCATCCCTCTTTATGTTGTGGAAAAGGAGGCCGTGATTTGAATGTTTATTCCTAAATTTTCAGCATGGCAAATTGTCTTGCAGAGCAGGGCAATAACTCCTGTGGCTTTCCTGTCTTCCCAGAAAAGCAGATCTAAACCCTGCCAGTACTGATTTGTCTACATTAAGTGCTTCTCTTTACAATTTCATTTTGAAGTTAAACTTTCACCAAGCAGCCGAGTAACACGGTGAGTAAAAGTGAATTTCTGGGAATAACATTCACTGGCCAGATAGGGCAAAATCAAAAATCTAAACTCATAAAAATGTCTTCAAGTGGTCTGAATTTTAGGAGTCTGTCAGGGTGAGCCTTTCCTGCCCTAGGCATTCCAAAGGAACAGGTACTGATCCTTGGGGAAGTGTCTGAGGCCCATCTGAGCTGAGCTGGAGCATGGGGATGGGGCTCACCAGGGAGGCTGCAGGATTATATTCAGACTGGCCTCCATTTCTTGTTTTCTTTCATCTAAAATAAGCATTATTGTGAGCAAAAAGCCTGTTGTGTCCTCTGAGCAGAAGAAAGTGAACAAGGTCCTTCAGGACACAGACTCCAGGCAGAGAGGAGAGGGAAGAAATGCAGCAAGAAGAGATGTGAGGGAGAATGGATTATAATTATGGAAGAAATCTGCATTTGACATTTCTTCGACTATATATACAAGAATTATAGGGCAGAGTGAGGTTTCCATGAATATCTGTACCTTTTATTTCCTTATATTTCATCTCTGGCCTTTTACAAAGTGCATCATCACCATGTAATTCTACATGTATATAAATATTTATGTATTATTACAGGAAAAACACCAGGCAATCACACTTTTACCTTCATTGGTTTTCTTCACCTCAACATTAAGCTTTCCAGCTAAATAATTACATTTCTTCTTATCTAACTTGTGGGAAAACAAATTTAATAAGAGAAATACAGCTAGAAAGACAAATACTTAGGGGAGAATAATTTTCAGACTTAAACTTCACAAGCTCAATAGATTATTCTGGACACTGGATAATTACTCAGCATGTCTTTATCACAAAAGTGCCCGGACACTCTAATTAATCCAAATTGCTTTCTAAGGGCCATGTTATTAGACACATGCAGAAGCAACCAGATATGGAAGAAAAAAAAATTTCTTTTTTAAGAGGTCTGTCTACATCTGCTCTGTCTTTCAGCACCCTGATGAAAACCACCCCACAGGGGCCACCAGCTCCTTCCCTTGCTTTGCAGCTCTCCCAGAGCTGAGGAGAGGAGCCTGCAGTGAATCTGTGCTACAAGAAACCTCCCAAGAAGCTGCACAGCTTGCATTGTGGAGCCTTTTCTTAAATATATAAAAAATATTGCCAAAACAGAGAAGGGGGAGGATCGGTATTATGCCACTCCCTGAACCTGGTGGCGGAGCCTTGGCATAAGGGGCTGAGGATTCCAACCCACAGAGACATCAAAATGTCCCCCAGGTCACCAGGACCAGCCAGGCTCTGGGAAAAGCCTCTGGAATTCAGGGCAGCTCCATGCAGCAGCACAGCCCAACAGAATTCTCTTCTTCTGTGACCTCTTCTTTATTTCTATTTCTATCCATTCATCCATCCACCCAACCTTCTCATGGAAAATGATAGATTTGTAGCTCTTTTCACCTCCAAGCAAAAATAGTTGTGAAATATTCCCATACACCGTGCAACCCCACAGCCAGGGCTCCTCTGGGAACTTGAGCCCCATCCTGCATCTCAGCAGGGTGTCCCAGGAGAACCCTGGGTGATGGAGCAGGCACCAGGGTTTGTATTCTGCCCTCACAGAGTCACCCACAGGAGCTAATCCCAGGAGGCAGGGGAGTGCTGGCAAAGTGAGATGCTTCAAGGATTAGGGAAAACTGCTGGGATCTCCTCTGTTCTTCATGAGATTAATTTTATCATCCTTTGTCCTCTTTAATTCCCCTTGACAAGGATGATTTTCCTCAAACCAAATACCAGCTTTCAGTTACTTGAGGTCTGTGTTCAGAAGCAGCCTGGACCCACAACGGGGGGCAGCAGTTGGCCACAACAGAAACAGTTCTGCCTCCAGCAATGTTGGTCATTCCTACAAAATCACACAGATGGCAAACATCCATAGGTGCAAAAACAACAGAACAGCACAGAAAATTCCTCACTTTTCACAAAAACGCTCAGCCCATGTCTATGATGAAATTAATCCTAATTCAATTGTACCAAGAGCCATTTTCAGTGAAGAAACCAATCTTTCCCAACCCTCATCTGCCTTTCTCTTTCCTCGGCTGAACTGGCCAGTATTAATCCATCATTAACATAATTTTCAGCCATTAAGAAAGAATTGCAGTTCTCCACCGAGTGTCCTTCTGGAGTTTCCTGTGTGGGAACCTGCTGTACCTGGCTGTCAGTGCTCAAGGCAGGGGACACCTCATGCCACTGTTTGGCAAAGGAAATGTCAATGCCAAGCTCAGCCTGGAGGAAATCAGGTCTAGTTTGTTTTCTCTCCTGGTGGCAGAATTGTTACAACAGACTGGTTACACGCTGTCACTGTTGCAGGTACCTGGGATTGTTTAGACTTTGAAATGAAAGAAGAAAAAACAAATGCAAACAAAGCCACTTCTAGCCAATACCTGAACACTCTCAAGCCAAACCTGATAGTTTTCTCCTTGCAATTCCTTTATCAGGACCTAAGACATAGGTACTTTGGAAATTGGATGCACTTGGAACACCCACGTCAAAATCTGGAGCATTTTTTTTTTGCAGTGAACTGACAGCCCGGGGTCTTTCTGGCCCTGGATGGGCTCCTTGGCTCAGTGCACTGCCTACAAGGAGGCTTTAAGCTCTCGGAGATCAAACTAATGGGCTCCCTGGGCAGTCTTGTATTTTTGTAACCTTTCTTTCCCTTACAGTTGTGAGGATTTTGCTGGCAGTTACATTTTGAAGTTTTGCATAAGATTTTTTAGCTGATCCATGCACAGGGCAAGCGAGCTTCGTCAAGATGAAAGAGATCGCTCTGACCCTGGAAACCTCTGAAGATAAAAGGTACAGAGAACCCATTTCTGGAAAGCACTAAATATTTCAAGATCCCTGATCTATGGAACAGGCTGCTGATGTTGGAAGTCCTTGTGCTCATCATTATTTAGGGTCTGATCCTGCAAGGTGCTCATGTACCAAAAGCAGAGAAACCTGTTTATTTGCAGGAATAATGAGAAGTGAGCTATAGAGGCAGAGGAAAAGCTGCAGGCAAAAAGGAATAATCCAACACCATAAATTTTCCCCTTTTGTGACATTAAAACTGTACGTAAAGGCTCACATCCTCAGCTAAGGAAAATTGCCATTGGATTTAAAGGAGCTCTACCACGTCACACAGTGTGAAGATCTGATGCACAGAGGCATCACCACAACAAATGGCACACAGAAAAACCATCAGGCATCTGCATTTATCACATTAAAATAATCATTGCAACTTTGGAGATCACCTCATGTTTATGCATGAGCAGCTTATACCCTAAATCACTGTATTTTTTGTTTTCCTTTCTCATTGACTAGATGCAAAATGTAGGGTGACAGATGATTCTGAACAACTGAATACAAACAGGTCTGCATCAGCTGTCACCAGAACACACCAAGCAGTGCCTGGAGGTCCGGAGGAAGAAGGACTCATTGGGATGGGGGTGATGGGATGTGATTTTCCCCCTTATTCCCTGAGCAGGCTCAGCACATCACCCTTGCTGGCAGGAATGAGGCAAGCTCCATGTTCACAGCAGCCTGAAGGCATCGCAGTGCTTGAGGTCCCTGCAAGGGCAGAGTGGTCCTTCCAGCCCCAGATCCAGGGGAGAGGAGGAAGAGTGGAAGAGGAGAGGATGGGGAGGGGGAACGGGAAGGGCTCTCCACTCTCCACTTGAAAAATTTTGAGAATTTTGAATGGAAAAGGTACCTACATGAGTGCTAAACGTCAGTGTTCACAACAAGAGCTTTCCCAGACAAGAAGCTCACTGGGACTGTCTTACTGCTGGCTGAGCAGCTGTAACAGAACACGAGTGACAAATAGAACTCCAGGTAATTTTTTCAAACACTCATCATAGGACTCCTGTTCCTTTGTTGCACCTCCTGCTCTGACTCTGTGGCACGACAGCGTTTCTATCAGGATGCTGGTAGCTTTTTAAATGCCACCTCTCTGCACTTAGATCTTGCAAGTGTCTCTCAGATTCCTTGGTGTCAGCTTTTGAAGTGAGGTTTTATTTCCTTCTCCTTCATGACTTTATTTTCTATTCCCTTCCCTCCAGTTATTTATTCCTCCGGAGGGTCGGAGAACAGCGCAAAGGAACAAGTCCCTCGTGCATACTTCATCAAGATCTGTAGACTTGCTACTAATTACTGCAGTCACAGTTATCAACCTTACAAGCAGCTCCAAAGGCTGGAGCCAGCGCTCCGGCGCCGATGCTCAGCAGCTTCTGCTCACCCTGCACTTGGCTCAGTCGCTGCAGAACGCCACAGTTTGGTTTGCATTTTTTTTTTTTTTTTCTTTTTTTTTTGAGCCGAGAAGCACGGGGAATTTTGGAAATACTGCGTTCTGGTATCACAAGCAACCAACAGGAAAATTAGCATTGTAAAATGGCAACCTCATTTAGATAAGCACTATGTGAATCCATCTAATTTGTATACAGAGCCATTATATGGTCACAACTGAGTGACTCAAGCCACTTGCTTTTCTTCTATTATTTCCCCCCCACCCCCCCCCCCTCCTAAATAACAGTGCTCTGGGAATAGCCGTAGTGAGTTCTGCACTGCCAGCTCGGTGCCAGGCATTAATGGCAGAGGCAAAACTATTCCTGCCATGGGGAATGGCAGCTGGCAGGAGGGGAGGGGGCAGCATGTGCCCTGCATCCCACCCCCACTGCCCACCTCCCCTTCCCTCATCCCTCTCCCTGCCTCACCAACACACTCTCCAGGTTTTTCTGGGATTTTTTTTTTTTTCTGGCGCTGTCGAGGAGCTCAAAATGGTTGGCAGCCCCTCTCTCCCAGTAACATACTGGGATGCTGGAGGGATTGGAGGGATCAGGAGGGTCCCTCCCAGATGATGGGCTCCCTCCACCCTTACCCTTTGTCCCCCTCCCCCCCGTCACTGGGGAAGCTGCTTTATTTGCAGGCTTTGTTTTCCTGCAGACTTCTTCCTAGCCAGAAATGCCAGGAGATTTTAACATCCATGCTGACAGCTTGGAAATCACCCTGTTTAATAACAGAAAGCTGAAGGGAAACTAGATAAAACAGAAATACGTTCCACTCACACGCTGTCCTGGTCCATTTACATTATTCCAGACATGCAGGAGATTTTTATCTATCTAGGTGCTGACACTGATTCCATCACCATGGTATCCAAGCAGCTCACAGGTCTTTAAAAATAGAACTAATATCATTTTCTCTTTATTTCTTCCTTTCAGGCCTTCAGGAGAAATGCTTGAATCCTTTATGGCTTTATTTTATTTATTCATTTGTTTGTGAGGGAAGTTGAGTGAAGCACATAGCTTCCCTCTCATGTCAAAAAAAAACAAAACACCCAAACCAAACAAACCAACACCAATATTTTCTATGCATGTGTACAAGTCCCAGAACATGTGGGTGCTTGTACATCCCTGGGGTCTCTGCCTGGCCTGACCCTGGCTCCAGTGGGAGCCCTGGTGGCTGCTCCTAACCCTGGGTGGGATGGGAAAGCAGGGAGAGAGAGAAAGGGCACCGCATAATTAAGAACAATCCTACCCAGAGCTTAAATTTGTAAGGGCAGAGACCCTGGCTGAAGGGAACAGCCCCTGCCACCATGGTCCTGTGGAGCTGTGAACCCCCGAGAGGTGCCAGGGGCTCCTGAGGAGGGGGCACCAGCTGAACCTCCCTTAGAGGTCCTGCCACAACACACCACGCATCCTCAGCAATGTGTCCCCTGCTCCTCAGCTCCTCAGCTCCATCACAAAACACCCAAACCAAGTGCATGCAGCAAGGGAGGACTCTGTCCCCTTTCTGCTGTGCCTGGTGGAGGGCAGCAACCCCGATGTGTTCATTTTACCACTCTCAGAGAGGAGAGGGAAAAAAAATAATAATACATGACAGTAAAACTCATTAAAGCAGGCAGGAAAATGTCAGTCCGTTCATTGGTGTCTTCCAGGACTGTGGGAATGAGAGATGGAAGGCAGTCTCTTTCAGAGCACCTCTCCCATATCTAGGCCAATGCAGAGGAGTATTCCCCGCAGACCCCCACCCGCTCTCTCCCACTCACTGCAGAATAATTACAGCCAGCAACACAACTCCAGTGCTTCCCAGGAGCAATCTGCCCCAGCCTCCTCACAGCCCCACCGGGCACGGCCCTGCTCCTGCCCAGGGATGTTGCACATCCTGCAGCCACATCCAGCACAGAAGTTAACCTCTGAGATTTATTCTGTCTCGTTTTGCCACCATAATAGAGAAGGAAGAGATACTAATTAGCTCAGTGCTGTTGCAGGAGTGCATGAATATTAATGCAACCATCCAAACTAATTTCACTAATTACTACTGTTACAGCAGCTCTATTACAATTCACAAGCTGAGGATTGATACGGAGATCATTCCTATTAAGAGAGCAAGAACAAGTATTAGCAGAGTTCTATCATGCCTCCCATGACACTAGCAAGGTTTGAAACAATTTTTTCCAATATAAAATAATAAAAATCTGTAAATATTTGAAGAAGAAAAAAAAAGACTTCATTCACTAGGAAAAACATACCCATATAGCAGCATGATAGGATCTATAACCTGATCTATGAGCCCCACAGACTGAGCAGGGATGTTTGTCATCTCCTGTTCCTAAATTCTGAAGAAGGGAGCATTTAATACTGAGAGAGACAGAAAGATCCATTAAACCAATGAATCTGACTCCAGATTTGGGATCTTTATTCTCTTTCTAGGTACCCCATTGATATTCCTCTTTGAAGTGTTTGATCTCACGGAGAGCCAGCAGTATTTGCAATGGCTGATTGATTACATGACATGTTAAAGCTTAAACACACTTTTATTATGCTTACAGCATGACATTTTATTTATTTCCTTTCGGAATGTTGGGTTCCCGCCCCCTTTCTGTGAACACTGTCAACACTTGGATATAGCAAAGCTAAAATCTACTGAAATTACAAAAGAATTAAACTGTTCACGGGGAAAAGAATCACAATATGTAGCGAGGTCACATTATCAGGCTATGCTGGTCCTGCAGAATGGTGAATTATCCCTCCTATTTCTGGAGACAGCCACTGCTTTACAGCTGTCCATCAGGGAGAGGTGCAGGACTGTCTATTTACTAAAAAAACAGCATTAAGAGAGATGTCACAGGGCCCTAAACAACTACAGCTGGTCTCGATACTGCCAACTTCTGTCTCACAGTAGACTTGACTCAATATTGAACCTATGTATTTAACATCATGCCAGCTGCTGAACAAAGACCTTTATTATTTCAGGGAAATTGCAACTTGATTTAATAAATAGCAATGCAAACACAGGCTCTAAGCACAGATTTCCTTTCCTGCTGCTTGCGATGCATGGAAGTAGGGGGGGGAAATGGAACAAAGAGAAAACCCCCCTGGTAATGATCAATGGCAGGGGAAGATGTGTCAAAAATCACCACAGCTCAGGCTGTTATGGACCAGATGCAAGGCTCATTGAAATTATACAGTACTTTATATCCCCTAATGGTGTGCAATTTGACAAGAATACAGCTTCTCTGTGAACAGCATGGAAACATGCAAGAGCCTTTGAGAGGTTTTTTTTCTCTGCTTCCACCTGCTGGTCAGACCGGCATAATTTTCTCTCAAGAAGAGCACTGCAGATGGAATTCAAACCACTCCTGAAGTGCTCAGGGAGGGGTGCCCAAAGGCCAGGCACTGCATCGGGCTTTGCTGCCATCCCCCCAGCCCAGGAGGAGGAACCAGGGAGCTCTGGAGCTCTTCTCCCTCTGCAGCACCAGAGCAGGTTCTGCACCTCTTGCCTGCTCACAGTGCATTTGTTCCCTTGGGGGGACTGACAAATTTGTCTGCAAATACTGGACACAGCATTACATACCACAGCAAAAGAAACTAAAAATGAAAATGCAGTCTCTACGGCAGCACCATGATTCCTATGGGAATAACCAACAGAGAGGAATTTAGCAAAAAAAAAAAAAAAACAGGCTCAATAGATTTCGGGAAGAGTTTTGTTGTTTGTTTTTGTTTGGGTTTTTTTTTTTCCAGAACGTGAGCCTCAATGAAAATTGGAATAGCCCAAACTGTTCTTAGAGATAATTACTATTAATGACTTTCATCCAGGAAGAATATCAAATTAGCACCAAATTCTGTTGTGATGTGCACTCCAGTACAGAATTCATTATTTTAATGCAAATCTGCTTCTCTTGCTAAAAACCAGATTTGTCTGTTAGAGTAACCATCATCTTGAACATTTCTATGAAGTATTCTTCTGCTCTTGGATAACAGCCCCTGCGGATGTTGCCCAGAATGTACGTATGGAAGCAATGATGATGAGATGAAACCATCTTGTTCATTTCAAATGAATGCAAAACTCATTTTCAGAGTACACAGTCCTGTTCCAAAAGCCATTTGCTCTATCACATTGAACTTTGAGAAACATAGTGTATATCCTCAAATACAGCTGAAGTTTGGTATTCAAAAAGGATGAAGAAACCTCTAACATCAGGAACCCAACAAGGACCCAAGGCACACCTCAGCTCTCTGCTGGGGGATTGGCTTGGTGGCCACACAGTCACTTTTTGAAAAGTGCTGAAAATTGGAACCTCCTTTCACTTGCTGAAATACATGCTGTAGGTGGTCACCAACCCACGTTAAGCTCCACGACAAGATTGAAAATCCAATGTTTCCATGGAGACCTCAACCTCTCCTGCACCAGGGGTTGCTCAGAGGGCAGATCCTTCCTCAAGCTCTTGTCCCCAGCCAAGGACTCCAACTCAATGAGGTTCAGGACCATCACCTGGACACCACAAGAATGTGGCTGGTGATATCCAGGTCAGAAGCCACTCTTCTGCACAAGGAGGAAGGAGACCTGTCCCAAAAGGACTTGAGTGATGCTGGGGTTCAGCTCTGCCTCAAGACAGACAGAGGAGAAAAACTCTGACAGTGCCTTGACACCATCTGACTGACTTCACAGAGAGTTATGAGCTGTTCACACGGGTTCTTTGCCAAATGTGTTTCTGCACAAGATTGGAAAGCATCAAAACCAAGTAAGTGATGCACTTCAGCTATTCATGCTGGCCTGGGTCATCCTCTGCATTAATAATTTAATGAAATTGTGGCACACGCCACTAGCAAATAGAGTCAAGGAGGCAGAAAGAACGCTGCAAAGGGTTATTTCAAAACAAAATAAATGTGGCAATATGAAAAAGGCACTTCAGAATGAGCCTTGTCTTACCCTTCAAGCAGAAGCTTTTGCTTCCTTCCTGCTTTTTATTTTTCTTTTGTAAAATGAAGTGCCTCTCATAAGTATTGTCAGTGCCACCCCAAATACAAAGGCCCCTGGTCCCAGCAGCAGTGGCACCACACAGAAGCATCATAGGAGCCAGGGTCAGTGGTAGCCAAGAATAGGGATGAGATGGAGCTGGAGTTTCTCTCTTTTTGGTGATTCTGACCAAGATCCCCAAGAAGCTGCTGTTTATAAACACACTACCATCACCTGTGCTCACCCTGGGAATGCCCATACCCTGCTCCAACCACATCCACAGGGGCTGTTCCCAAAAGCTAAAACAGAACAAAGGTGGTCTTTCATTTAAAAAATTGCAATTGTCTTATCATCCAACAACATAAAATCATTTGCAGCTTCTCACAAGGAATCAGATCCAGACAGAAGTTTTCAAGCAGAACAGGAGGTGAAATACTGGGGGGCTGCTCCAGCCCCTGGGCCATCTGCTGGGGGGAAGCAAGGAGGAGCAGCTCCCTGGAGAGGATGGTGAGGACCAGAGCTTCCCAGGCCAGGGCCAGGGCTGAGGCAGGGAAATGAAGTTGTTTCTCACTGTTTTCAGTCATCAAAGCTGCAGCAGTACTAATAGGATAAAACAGAACAAAACTGTTCAACGACAGCAAACCAGACACATTGAGACCAAAAACCAATGCTGGAAATGTTCTGACCTGCTTTGTAGCTGACTGTATCCTTTTGTCATGGCTCCTTTATGTCCCTCCTTCCCCACCAAGGACCATGTCGTTGGTTTCTTCCCCTCAAGGCCTGTTAGGCTTTTCTTTTTGTGGGTTTATCTTTAAAGATCTTGCCTATTTTCCCAAGCCTTTCATATTGCTCTGTTACATAGCCCTGCTCCATCTGCCACTCGCAACACCTTCCCACTTAGATTCATCTGGAATGAATCCAGCAACAGCTTCAGAAATACTCAAACAGATGCTTTAAACAATCTCTCTCCCACCTTTTGCATGGATGGAGAAGGGAGCTGTCAGACCTCTCTGTCCAGCAATGGTTTCAGGCTCCTGGGTCTGCAGCCTTCATCTCTGGAGGAAGCAGCACCTGACTTCCAGGCTGCTGTGGCTGTTGGGGTTGTTCTGGACACTGGCTCCAAGAGAGCCCCAAGATGCTGACCGGGTCTTGGTCTCCTCCACACATTCAGGAGTCCTTGCTTCAAATCCAGGCCACGTGGAAACAAAAATCTCAGCATCACTGAGCGGTTTGGGTTGGAAGGAACCTTAAAGTTCACCTAGTTCCATCTCTTCCCTGGCTCCTGCTCCTGCCAGACCCCAGCCCTGCCCCTGATCCCATGCCAGCACGGTTGGCGTGCAGGCCAGGAGCTGGGCAGACTCAAACCCCCTCTCCGAGAAGACTTGGGAAATTTATTCCATCTCTCACACAGTCTTACCAGCACCATCAGTTTGCCACCTCTGGTAGTCACTGCTGCTGGGTTGCTCAGCAAACAAAGTAAAATATGGGCTGTAACACCCCCCTGGCCTTGCAGAGTGTCAGGAGGGAGGAGCAGGGCTCATCTCTCACATTGGGAATGGAAACCCTCATCCCAGCATCATGCCCCAGGCACTCAGATGCCCATCTGATAAAGTCAGAGGTTGTGTGCAAGCAGCTAATTGTGCAAGATGTGTGAGCGAGGCAATGTGCATTTTAATGCTGAATTAAGCTTTGAGGAGAGAAAAATCTTATTTCATTTGGGGGAGGAGACAAAGCTGCTGTAAAAAACCCTCCTCACACAGTTCCACCGGAAAATGCCTCACGCGTAATTAAGTGATACAGTTAATAAAAGCCAAGTATCAAAGGGAAAGGAAAATAAAGGTTTGAAGGCGAGGAAAAAGATGTTTTCAGATCTGATTTCAAAATGATGTTGCATAAATGAGGGAGCACATTTAACAATATTATTGTACTCTATCATTAGGCGATAATGAGAGCAATCTACTTATCACTAAACTGCGTTTTTTAAACAAAACAACAAAAAAAAGCAGCACTTAAACCTAAATACATGGTTGCTATAAAGACCATAAAAGCTGGGTTATTCACAACAAACCAGATTGAAAGAAGGTTTTAGCCTGGTTTTCCTGGTGTGTTTAAAGCTGCAGTGTGCCCAGGGAGAGAAGGTCTGGGCTGGCGTGGGCAGCTCGGGGCATTCCCACTGCTGCAAGGGGACAGCAGCATCTGTCCTTCTGCTCCCAGCACAGGGGCACCCACAGGGGCTGCTTCAGGCAGAACTTTATTCACAGTGAATCTCCAGAGGTTTAAGGTCCCAGCATCCTTGTGGCATTGCTGTGGGGCTGCTGGAGCCATGAGCTGAACCCAGCCCCAGGTTCTGGGACATCCCAGAGCAGGCTCAGATCTCTCCTGGTGTCTCACGTGCTGCAGGAGATGGCAATGGAAGTGAGCTGAGGCTCATCATTAAATTTTATGGCTTCAATATAAAGAATGTGCAAGTCAGCCCTTGCTGTCTGCAAACCTGCATCGTGACTGGGCTCCATACCATGTTCCTCCTTAATATACTGTACTGCCTTGTGGGAAATAAACAAATTGCATAAATTACACACCTTTTGCTCCTCAGGATCTAAATGCATGGCTCCCTAATCAGCTCTGTGGATCAAGGACAGTCTGTCCCTAAATTCTCCTTGCAGGGTAAGAAATCCGATGCGCTTGCAAACATTTAATTTGCTTTTGTACAAACAAAGGAATAAAAAAAATATTAGTGAGTTGCCAAACACTTCCATCTGATACCAAATCTCTCTGCTCAAAGAAGTTAATACTCCAGCAAACCTCTTCTATAATGATCTCAGCCTCCAATCTCCCTTTAAAACTCCTTGAAGTGCGAGGTGCCCTTGCCCCCAGAAGTCCCACGAGATGCCAGCTTCAGATTCAGATGAAGTAGAAATTTTAAAATGATGCCATTATAAAGTATTAAAATTATTCTGTGCACACGGTGGCCGAGTTATGCTGTCAAAAATCACCTCTGAAGTACCAGAGACACAGCTAACACCCAAAGCAGTCAGAAACACTTGAAGCACCTTGCAACACACCAGAATCACACAGAGTCCACTGCAACGACTCACACAAAACTGAACACGTGCTCAGATACTTGTCAGAACCAAACCCACAGCTAGGACCACATCAAGAATTTTCTTCCCCTCCCCTGTGTGCTGATTTAAACCCCAGCAGCAGCTGTCCCTGGCTGAGGTTCTGCTGCAGAGGAAAAGCAAAGAGAAAACCAAAATGCAGTTTGAAAATCAACAGCACGCACAGCCCAGGACACTACTACCCAGTTACTGAGGGGAGCTGGGAGATATTCCTGAGGGAAACGTGAGACTAAGGAGCATCAGTTATTCTGGGAAGAGATCCAGAGCTCCCTGGGCTGGCAGGGCTCTGCTCCGTCCAGCCACCAGCTGCTTTCCCCTGCTTTATTCCAGGCTCAGGGACAAATCCCCCAGGAGCAGGGCTGTGGCTCTGCTGTTTGAGTCCCACTCCTCTCTCCTCCTGCCCCAGCTGGTGTGCAGAGCTGGTCCCTCCCTGCCACGGAGCATCCCTAAGGCAGAGCAGGCAAAGCCAAGCCCGGGGTCTGCTGGCCAAGGCAGGGCCTCAGCACAGGAGCTTGGAGACACAGCAGAATAAGAAGAGGCTTTTGATATATATTTAATTGCAAAACTCAAAGAAAATCCAAAAGCAACCTGAGGTGAATAACCGAGATGAGAGATTCAGCTAGGAGAGCTCAGAGAAATGGGAAGAGTTGCACGTTTCCCCGCAGCCGAATCCTTTAGACAAGACTTCAAACAAGGAACAGAAATCCAGACATGGAAGGGGCTGCTCAGCACTCTGACAGCCCAGGCAAGGTGTGCAGCCTGAAAAAATTCAATGCCTTAACTGCCGAGAGATAATATTATGTATTATCATAGATTGTTTCAAAGCAGACCAAGAATAAAAAAAAAAAAAAAAAAAAAAAAAAAAAAAAAAAAAAAAAAGTGAGAAGTGCAGGGAAGCCTCAAGAAGGTAATGATTTTACCAGATCTAACTGAAAGAAGACTGAAAATGGATACTACCTCACTCTGAGCATCCAACAGACAGGTAGTCTCTAGTAGCTATAGCCAGAAGTAGATTAAGCAGTAAAACTGCTAAAAAAAGAGTACATGCTACAGATTTCTGGCACTGGCAAATGGACTGAGTGGATTCACAGATCTGGGAGGCCTTTCTTATTGACTTTTCCCTGAAATTTGAGTCAATGTTATTTTTTTCTCCTTCTGAGCATTATCTTTAAAAAAAAAAAAAAAATAATCCATAACTCATGAAAGGAAGAGTAATTTTTTTTCTTCCAACAAGGTAATTATGGTGCCACCCAGCTGGTTGGAAAACCTCAACAAATGCACAATGAGCTACTTGCCAGGAGAACCAGGCCTGGCTGAAGGTTTCTCTGAACTGATCCAAGTGTTTTCCAAAGCAAAGCAAGGCAGAGGGCCACCTCCTGCCAAGGGGCTGCACCCAGTGACAAATGCCCAGGGGAGCAGTTCCACAGCAAAGGGGGAAGCAGCATGCACCAAAGAACAAGGAACCCTCTAGAAAGGGGCTCCCACCCCGTGTGTTCAAGCTGTGCAATGCAATTCCATTTGCAGAGGCAGGAAGCAGAGGGCTGCAGCTGGTGCCAGGAGAACATCCCGAGGAGCTGAGCTGGGCACTGGGGAGAGGAGCTGCCACGCCAGGTCCTGGGGGGCTCCCAGGGCTAAAACATTCAAAATACCTTTGCACAGAGTGTGGGACTGAGATCCTGGCTCTCTGCTCACTGACTCGGAACAAACCCACCCAAATCTCCATCCAAGGATAAATTGTGTCACAGTTGAGAACAGATGCTTGACTGTACACTGACAAAAACTCTAAATACCCCATGGCCATGCAGCAGTGAGCACTGCAAGACACAGCTCAGAGAAAATAAGGGGCTGATGACTCCAAGGGCTTTGAAGAAGTGCCCAGCTGAGGAAGCCCACATCATTTCATGTAGCTTTTTCTTTTTTTTCTTTTTTCTTGGCTAAAGAAATTTTCCTCTGAAACTCAGATAATAAAAGAAGGGGGTTGTTGAGCAATGTTTCTGATCTACAGCTCTCGAAGCACTGAAGGAATTCATTAGACTATTTTCCAACAACAAAGAAGTGGTTTTGAATAAACTTCCACCAACCCCAAACCAGCAGGATAAAACAAGAACAGGAATTCATGCATTAGAGCAAGCAGCAAAGGGGGAAAAATTAGTAGACTGGAGGGGATCATCATCCCCTTCTACTCTTGGTCCTTGTGGCCTTTTGGTGCTTCTGCTCCTGCCTGTGAAACCAGGCAAAGCAAAGCCCTGACCTGTGCTGGTCACTGATGGAACAAGGAGGAGCTGCCCTGATAGCACTGAGATGGGCAGCACTGGGAGGAAGAGGCTGCAGAAGATGTACACATGTAAATACCTTCTCCTGAAAAGTCTGGATCTCTAATTCAGAAAAGAAACAGCAGAAACTGCCCTCCTGAGAACTGCTAGGGTGGAGAGGAATGCAGGGACCTGAGCAAAGTCCTAACAGGAGCTGCCTCTGCCCTGACCCTCCTTCCCCCCTAAAAATTGTTTTTGAGCAGTGGGCAATCGTAGGAGATGTGATCTTTGTTTAAGAGGGAAGCAACTTAACCTTGCCTTCAGGGAATACATATGAAAATTTAATTCTCATCAATATCTTTTACAACTTACAGAGTTAATTAGATTGAACTCATTTAGTTTTCAAACCATTAAATAAAGTTTTGCATTGATTTACAGATTATAGGTTGATGTATCACAGCAAAGCTCCTTCCTCTTTTATTAGGCCCTTGAATCTTTTTTAAAATATTATTCAGTTTCAAATCAATAGGTACTCTTGCAAAGAAAAAAAAGAAAATATATGAAAAGGGTCCCAAATGCAAGCTCTAAACCTGTAGATTAACCTCACCTAAAGCACTAAGAAAACATTTTGGTTTTTGCTCAGCAAGCACAAGGAAGGGATGTGCTGCCTTCCCCAACCCCCTGTGGAAAATCGATGATAAACACAAACCCTTTTATTTACAAACCAGAACACACCCACGACTTTTGGTCACTAGTTTTTCTATCCATTTCAATGATATCTCCACGTGGTTTTCAAATAAGAGTGGATTAGTTTACAAAGGCGTGACATTTTTCCAGAGAAAGTGAAAAACGTCTCAAACATAATTCTGTTCCAGGGAATGCATTTTCAAAAGCCTTCCTCAACAAGTGGGTTTTTTCCCCAAAAGCTGTGATGTGTTCAACAGCTGATGCATCATCACTACTCGAAGATGCTCCAGAATGACTAATTTCCATTTTTAAAATAAACCCCACTCTGTGATGCAGGCCACATTCACCTCGAGCGAGATCTCCTAGCTGGGAGTGAAACAGGAGAAGAGCTGGTGCTGGCCATCAGGGAGCAGGGATTTTTCCTGGCTGCAGAGAAGGTCCCTGGGCTGTACAGCACCCACGTGCTCCTTAATCCTGCTGCAGCAATCCATCAGCAGGCTGCTGAGAAAATCATAGCATGGGAGCATTCCTGGGTTAACCCCTGGAGGTGCAGAGCAGGGATCAGCCCTTGGCAACAAGCCCATCCCACATCCCATCCCATTCCCTGGGACACTCTGGGAAGCTGGGGGCACAGGGAGGAGGTGAAGGTGTGACCATGGGGTGAGCACA
This sequence comes from Phaethornis superciliosus, assembly GCA_023637945.1. Taxonomy (NCBI): domain Eukaryota; kingdom Metazoa; phylum Chordata; class Aves; order Apodiformes; family Trochilidae; genus Phaethornis; species Phaethornis superciliosus. Next base: position 985,038 of record JAJQWJ010000013.1, read on the forward strand.
TAAAGCTCTGGCAGATGAGAATCTCACTTTTCATCACCCAGGAAGAAGTCAGTTAATAAAATCAGCTCATCCCCGATTAGATTCAGCTCCCATGCCTGGGTTCAGGCAGAGATGCTCCTGCTGGGAATGTGCAGGGTGGAGGGAATAAGCAAAGAGCTAATTCTGTAGCCACTGAGCTGCCATAGCTGGCAATGGCTGCCAAGAGAGTCAGAGGAGATGGAAATATATGAACCTGTGGCAGAGCTTTTTTAATACTGCCAGAGCTGAGCTCAGGAGATCTGCTCCTCCTGGGGTGGCAGATCCATCATGGACACCAAATGCCATTTAAATACTTGGATAACAGAAAAGTTACAGAGGATGAAATTTCAGCGGTTCTTAATCACACTTCTTACAGCTGGGAGCAAAAAAACCTTTGTCTGGTTATTTCAGACCTGAAAGACTGAGCCAAGGCATTGGCATAACTGAAGGTGCACATTAGAGGAGAAGATCTGGAGTCTCCTGAGCTCCTTCTGCCCTCCAGCAGAGTCCTGTGTCCTAGGGAACCGGTTGCCAACAGCAAGTTTTATGCTGGTTTGGATACCAACTTTCTCCAGCCTGTGCTGAGATAACATCAGGCTGGCTGGAACTGCCCGACACTGTTGGAAGACATCAGCAGCAAGAGAAGTGATTCAGGAAAAAAGATTCAATTGAAAAAATCTCTCCCCAGTGAGCCAGCTGTACACTGCCTGTCACCAGAAGTATTTATTTCTTGTTCCTTGTGACTTGCAGCAGCAAGGCAGTTCATCCCCTCCTGCAATAGGACCTGCTGTCCTGGCACCATCTTGCAGTTAAACATCTTTATTGCTTTTTCTATATTCTACATGAATTTTTGCAGGTTTTACATACAGCTTTCATGTGCCTGCTTTTCTTTAAACAAGTCTCAAATTGTCTGCCCTGCTTCTCCCCCAGCTGTGCAGGGGTGAGCCCTTTCCTCCCCCCTGGCAGCTGCCTCTTTCAGCTTCTCATTTACCTTGGTGCCTCTGCTTTGCTGCTCTCAGCCAACTTCAGAGCCCTTCCCTGCTCCTTTTCACACAATACCTGATACATTTAATCTCCCATTTCACTCTCATTGTCTACACAAACACTTTGATCAGAAATTTCTTCTGGCTGATTCTGTTTTGGCAAATGGATGCACTTCAGAGAAAGCGTCTCCAAAAGACCTTTTTTCTCCTACATTTATCTTCCAGGCTTTGCCTCATCAGTGTCAGCCTTTAAAACACTGCCTCCTGAGCAGCCACTGCTGCCTCCAGTAAATAAGTATCTTGTGCACCACAGATGGATTTCTGAGAGAGTGTACAAGCCCTGTCATTGCTATTGAAGGGACAGAAAATTCTTGAGCACGAAAAAATTCAATTTTTGCAGCTGGGGGAGAAAAGGTACACCATGGGCTGGAGGGCGAGCTGGGGTTGCTACCTCCCCAGCAGCTCTAATAGCAACAGCAACAATAATAATAATTATTATTATTCCTATTCACCTCAGAACTTTGCTGCATGCAGCAGCCAGGGATAAATCCAAGACTTGAATTCTTCCCTTCCAGCTGCCCATGACCTCCAGGGTAGCACTGGGGGGGCTGTGGCCCTGATCCAGTGGGGTTCATTATCCATTTCCAGCTTAAAGCAGCCCAGTGACAGCCAGGGAGGTTCTGACCTTTCTTCCTCACTCCTTGCACCAGCACATAAACCAAGTCAGGGTATTCTCAAGAAACAAGCTCTTTTGGAATTACTGACTCCTTATTGCACTCTGCAGCTTGCATGTAACAGAACTATATAAACAGGAAAATATTTTATTTTCCCTGCCTAGGGAAAATCATTCCCATGCAGCATATAATACTTTACTATATGCTTCAGCTCAGCCCAACTTGAGAAGTCATTACTAACTCACACCATGGTGAAAGTTTGCCTTTACCTGAATCCACTTCAGAAAGAACAGAATCAGAAATGGCACTTTTCATCTAAACAGTGTTTTGCCAGAAAACGTATGCCCAATCTCCCTACGAGCAACAGGTCACTTAAAATTAAATCAATCTGCTTTCCACTGGACTCCTTGCCCAGGGGACTGATTTGTTTAAAAGCTGCCAGAGCCCAGGCTCCCCTTGCCCTGGGTACCCCAACCCCAGTTCCCATGGGCTCTGCTCTCACGAGACTCCCCCTTGGGGGCTTTGACAGTTCCTATTGCAGGGTCCTATCATCCCCCTACTTACCCTCCACAGCTTTCAGATATGCAGTGCATCTAAATATCAGAATATTTATCAATATCAGAAATGTTCTCAAGCCCCTGGAAACAAGGCTGGAGCTATAAACGCTGCTCCAAGGTCTCCCTGAGTGCAGACAAAGCACTGACAGTTCCTCCACTCCAGTCTGGGGGAGGGGGGTGCAGCTGAAACACCTTCAGTGTTTGTAAGTCTGCAATATGGGTATGTAAAGATGAGGAGATCCACCCAGGAGATGCTGTGCTGCCCAGACTTGCTGGAGAAGGAACAGGAGTGGGAGCCATTTGGAATGGGAGGAAGGTGTGTGTGAAATCCTGTCTGGGGATCCAAAAGACACATTTACCACAGAATTCATAACTAAATCCCTGATACCAGTAAGCTCAATAGCGCTGACTTGTTAAATTTCAGGCTCAGACCTTTAAAAAAAAACAAAACAAAACAAAAAAACAACAAAACTTCAATCATTTTCAGGTACAGACATCTAAGACTACATGGCTGGAAATCCAGTTTCAGCTGCCACCAGATCCTGGAGACACACTTGTGGGATTCCATTGGGAAGTTCCTGTAGCTGTTTGGGGCAGGGAGGATCACAGTCACAGAATCGTTTTGGTTGGAAAAGACCTTTGAGAGCATCCAGTCCAACCATTCCCCAGCACTGCCAGGGCCACCACTAAACCACGTCCCTCAGACCACAGCTTCACAGCTTCGAAAGCCTTCCAGGGAGGAGACTCAAAAGCAAGAGCCAGAGCTCTCATAAATGATAGAACCCAACAAACCCTCCAGGAGAATGAAGAGTTATCTACTCTTGGCTGCTAGAGTAGACCTACACACAATATGTACATCTTCCTCTCAAGCTCAAGAGTAAAAACAAAAAAAAATTTCCTCTTGAGCCATTCTGAAGTTGAGAACTACAAGAGAAGCCACTCAGTGTGTCAGTTCAATGGAGGAAACATGGTGAAAAGAAGGAAAAACAATGACTGCTAGCCATAAAATTCTGTGGATCAAATGTCAAGGAGTAATTAAAAAGGAGGATTTCTGTGGACCCGAATGTATGATTAGGAAGGGAGCTACTGTAGAAGTGAGACTGCTTAATTAGCTCATTGTGAAAACTGAGAAAAGTTGCGTGCAAGGGAATTATTTTTGAATTATTTAGAACTGGTAGTTTGAAAATGAAACGGGAAATGGGTGCTTGTGCTATTAAAGGCTGCTAATGTACAACTCTCCCGGATAAAAAAGCTTCTCAATTAAAACACTTGCAATGTAGTGCCATTACTTATCAGCTGAAACGTGTCCTGTGCTGCCATTCTCCTGGGGAACACATCTGTTCACTGGAATGAGAAACCAACAGCCCAGTCCCAGGCACTGCTGGGCTCTCCCCTCCCACAAAGCCACACTCCAGCAGTGGGTAATGCTCCAAACAGAGCTGCTTTTAATCCAGACCATGATCCATGGCCTCTGTCCCACCCATATTGTCTGGGAAGAATAAATAGCTGGTGGGAAGCTGAAGGATTTTGGACTTTTTAGAAGTGCAGGCACCTGTGGGTGAGCAAGGTGCCCTCAACAGGCAATGAAAAAACCAAGGGGGGGGGTCGGGGCCAGGTCTCCTTGGGGGTGAAACACCTGGACCCTACAAGGGCCTGGAGAAACCTGCCTTCCCCAGATGCTGAACATCTTCCTTTTAAACTCAGCTCAGTGAAGCAAGAGGCAGAATAAGCCCTTGTTCCTTCCTGATCCTCAGTGCTAGAGCATTGGGAAGGTGATGGACCAGGACTGGCTCAGCCCAGCACCCTCAGCAGGAGCTCAGGTCCTCAATCCACCCAAGGACTGAATGGAGAAGGACAGAGCTGGACATTAGATGTAGTAACAGCCTGCCCGATGGCAATGCTGGGATTTTTGCAGAGTAAGGGTGGGGGAAGAGGCACCTTAACCTTCATACTTCGTTTTAAATGGTTTCAGAGTATCTTTAACTCAGCTCACACACCCTGCACTTGAATTCTGCTGGCGTGAAGCACCGAGGTGGAGCAGCTCTGAATGGATTGTTCCTGCTCTGGCACCTGACTGCACGTTGCCTGCAAACACACACCCTGATTTACTGACCACTGAAGGGCAAAAGATCAGCTGAGTAACCAGGAAAAGCTCTCCAAGAGCTGGTGACTGCACCCAGAGCCCAGTCCCTGCAGCACCCAGCAGGCTACACACCTGGGATCCAGCCTCACCTCCCTGCCAGATGTGCTGCTTCCCTTCCACTAAATTATAGATGTTAGACAATTCCGAGATAGGAGTGTTAATTATTAATAGGAATTATCTGAATTGATTTCCAATTACAGAATATTATTTTCTATTATGTTGCAATAAGACTGCAGGAATTCCATTAAAGTTAAGATGAGGATCATCAATTTCCATCAAGACACACGTAAACTAAATACATTATATCTCTGTTGAAGCCAGTGATTTCCATTATCCCTTTCCATTAATTTCCACTCATTTGAAGTGACTCCATTTGAAATGGGCTCTAACTTGATGCTTTATCAGTATTCTGGGCTCTCCAGCCCAACAGGGCCATAACCTGGCTGCTGTCACCTGGCCCTGCACACCCAGCTCCTCCAGACACTCAACCAGACACCTGCCACCTCTGCCCCTGCAGCAAATCCATCTCCTGAAACCTGAGACATTAAAATTGACAAATGGGGTTTCTTTCTCCTGATTAGAAAGGGGAAAGTGAAAAAACCACCCTTTTATTTCCAAAGCTGATTTGTCTTTAGCCATTTCCAGGGTTTAGGGTTTACTGGCTCTATCCCACAGCTGGGAGAGAATTTTCCCTGAAATTTCCATAACAGTTTATGTTTAGAATACTGCTGGAAGGAGGTGCACCAGGAAGCAGTTGCTGATCAAATGCCAGCTTGGATTCTTTACTCTCTAGATAGAATGATGTGGAAACTTAAAAACAAAGCTTGCTTTAAAGGAAGAAGAGAAAGCTTCTGTGCATAATGCTTTGTAAATCATGTTGTTTCTCTCCAACTTCCCCTATCTGTCCCCTTAGAGGAGTGTGGGTACAAGCACATAGCATGAGCATCGTTTTCATTTCCAAGCATTTCTCATAAGAACGCAGCAATAAGCACAGAAGCCATCTCCCATCTCCCCTGGGAAGGATTCTGGCCATGCCAAGGTTTCTGGTAAGTCTTAATCCTGCTTCACTGCTATAAAATCACAGGCTGGGCTCCTCTGTGGTGCCAAGTCCCACCACGGTTCAGCTCCATTCTTGCCAGCTTAGATGGAAATACTTTCAGAAGAGGGCAGATAAGGAACACGAGAACATGAAAATATGGAGTTTGTCTTTCTTTTTAACTTAATTTCAATTCTCTGCTTTTAAATGTTGTGTCCACAGCCTGGCTCCTGGCCCAACCCCATTACAGTGCAAACACTGAAACTGAACACAGGATGCTGTAGATCTCAGGTCCCCCCTCTTTTCCTAGCTCCTGAAGAAAAAACATCATTTCAGACTTGGAATATCTTACTTTTATTCTATACCTTGATCACCCCCAAGCTGCAAGTGCCAGGACAAGGCACACCAGAGATCTGCTGAGCTCCAGCTGCCACTGCAGCAACCCCGAGGCCACGTCCCAGCACAGGAGACTTTCTGCTGCCCCAGCATTCCCCCTTTTGTCACCTTCCCAGCCTTTCTCCCATCTTACTTTCACCATGAAATCACAGAGAGAACAAAAAAATGCATTGAAAGTTGTTATTTTTACTTTTTTTTTAATGGAAAGCATGACCTATGGGAGCATTTCCATATGCCTTTCCCACCCAAGACACTCTGACAGATGCTCAGTACAACTCAGACATTGCCCTACATGGAGATTTCCTTCTTGGAGATTAGAAGATATAGAGCCTGTTACGCACAAACACTAAAATAGTAATTTATTTCTAAGCTTTGTGCAGTAAAACAAGCATTGCATTTGAACAGTTTTTCACCATCCTCACAACGTGGGGAAAGACAGAAGCAGGGTCTGTCTCTAATGAATAGTTCTTATAAAAACTGTACACAGGTGGCAGAGCAGAAACAGCCAGATGGCTGTTGGGTTTTGGTAACAATCATTCTTTTTCTCTACTGTTTCTGATCCTCATGTTTTAAATGCTATTTTAATTTTTAAAGGGCTCTTTCAACATATAATGAGTAGAAAATACAGGCCAGTATTCTAAAGACAAAGTCAACAGATTAAAGCCCTAATAAAGTGAAAACTCTGCCCCCACAAACGCAGTGTAAGTAATCTCCAATTTGGGTACAGAAGGCAGCTTTTCAATAAACAAGCAACATTATCATTGCTGATAAAAATACGATGCTATCTACAGCCCACTATATTAGATACTCTGAAAGCATCAATAAATGTCACGACTCATACATCAGGGAATTTACTAGCTAAAAAAAAAAGATATTCCCAAGCCAACAAAGTAGAAAGATCACTAATATTAATTATGTTTACATCAGGAAAAAAAGGTAAAAATCCCACAAAACTAGGAGCCATTTGTCTCCATGTCATGCTAGGGGCAGAGCTGGGAAGCCAGCACCTTGGCCACCTTTGGCCACTGCTACATTACTGCTTGTGCAGAGCCCCCATGCTCAGGGGCTTTAGGGCTTCTTGAGTCCCTTATAATTTTTCTTTTCATCTCCCTGTGTAGGAGGAAGATTTTTATAACGCCTTGCAGCAGATGGATGGGATCTGCGTGTCCTATTCCAAGCTCCACTCCCTGGGATTTGTCTGTGCAGACGGGTAGGAAACAGGCAGATATTATAAGAAACACAAAGCTTCATGCTGACCTGAATGCTATTCCCATGCTCCCATTGCTGCCTCTTTTTCTCTGCTCATCACCCCATCACCTCCTCGGGCAGAGCTGTTCCCAGGAAACACACACAGGTCTGTCCTTTGGATACTTTGTGTGACTTTTAATATTCACTAAGGATTTTGGGTTGTGCTTTGACGAACATAAAATCCTTGACTTGTGTATCCTTTAACATTACTGGGCATGACTGTAAGAAGGGGGGGAGGATGAGGAGGGGACAGACACTGCAATGGGGCAGTGGAGGGAAAGGGGGGAAAGTGAGATGAGCCAAGCACAGCCCAGTTAGGTTGAGAAGCACCTTGAAGGCAAAACCCATTGTAAAGACAATACAGGACTAAGGAAAGGTCACTGAATGGCTTTGAGCAGGGCACAGGGGGTTGGATTTGTTGGAGCAGCTGGTTTGGGATGTTTAGTCCTTGTTGTGTTGGAGCTGGCAGGGCAGAGTTAGATAAAAGGCTGAATATGCAGAGAGAGGTCAAGGTTGGACATGCAGAGTCAAGACTCTTCCCCCAGGAGAAGTTACTAACACTAAGCCATAATTATATTGCCCAATGATATCAGGAACTATTAAACCAGAAGTGGCCAAAGCTGTAGTAACAGCCACAGGGACTGGAAGAGGAGGAGGAAGAAGTGGGGAGAGCTGGTCCCAGGAGGAGGATTGCCAGTTTTAAGTGCAAAACCTGAAAATTTACAGAGATGTGGTTGCTAAGAAAACCTTTTATTCCATGTACTATTCTAAAACATTATTCCAAAGCCCTGCAGATTTAGAATTCTTTAGAGAGAGTGGGGACTGCACACAAGGGAGAAGATCCACTTACAGATATAAGCTCTCTATTCAATTGTACAGAAATTCATCACATTTCCCTATAATGCATTAAATGCAGTAAGTTTTAGAATCCCTTCGAAAAAGATCATTTTCTGCTACAAAAAAGTTTAAGTCAAGTCAGGTCTTAATGATTGCCTAACCTTGAGAAATTGCATCTTTTTTTTTGGTTGGACTGTAATAACTTCTGAATGACATATCTGATCCACTCAGAAACGTCTGGGAATTAAGCAGGCATCAGGAGGCAGAGTCCAATTGATTTTGGAGAAAGCCAGGAAAGGAGAAGAGTAAATGAGCCACATATTACTCCTTTTATCTGGTTAGCAGAATAATTCCCTCCAGCATCTATATAATCACTTATAAATAGTTGATGGCAGCTTTAAAAAAAAAAAAAAAATCAGTTCCAATTGACATCCTGAATGCCTTACTTCCCATGTGGAATAAAATATAATGGGATGAGAAGAAGGGCTAAGAGGGTGAGGGGAGGCAGGCAGGAGGTGCAGGGCTGGGGGGACATGATGGTGGCACACAGGCAATTTGGGGGGAAATGAGATCCCAGGGAAACCCCTGAGCTATTGCCCCAGTGTTCCACACAGAGACCTCAAGCCAACTATATTATTTTTAAATTGCTCTTTGGAAGAACTGCAAGTGCAAGTTTAAAGAACTATCTAGTTCCCACTGTCTCTAATTTACTCATAAAATCAGCAGTGCCCAATGTGTGTTCTACAGTTTGCCTTTCTTTGTTTTGGCATAACTGCTTTTTGAGCAGTTTTATTCCTTGCTTGAAGGAAACAACTATGAAATCCTCTTCTTTGGGTGGGTGATGGGAATTAACCCTTGAGATAAGGCAGCTGTTTATGTAAAGTTAAAGTTATGTGGAACACAAAGATGCTTCTTTCCTTCTTTTGAGTGTGTAAGTATAAGGAGCTTTCACTCCACACTGTTGGAAACCATTAGGTATGCAGCACTTGTATCTGTAAGGCTGACTCAGAGATGTTCCTCTGCTGAATGACTGTTATTCTCACAGGGCACTAACTCGCAAGAAATACTAAATTCCAGCAATATCATTAATGGATACCATGGAACCATGCTGTATTGCACTTCTGGAGACTTCAGGCCACAGCTGCCTATATCCAGAGCATCTTCCCTACCTACTGCTGATCAGTTACTTGCTTACTTATTATTTGCCATTTTTAAGCAACCTGGAATTAATCTTGCTGGCTTCCACGGGGAAAAATATCACCCCCAGGACCCAGATGTCTCTTAAATACTAGAATGATCTACTAATGGTTTTATGGAGTTAATTAACTGTTTCTTTTTAGAAATAATAGAATTTGCAATGAGGAACATTGGCATTATCTTTAGTGCTACCTCTGGAAATGGAGAACACGGGATGGTTGGGACTGCCATGGGTTGTCCATTACACACAAAATTAAGGCAGGGAATTTACACAGTGATTACCATTGGTATTTTATTACCTTCAGTTCTTAGAATAGATTGGAACTCACACAACAGATGGGCAAAACCCCCATTTCTGTCTTTCACTAAAAATCTATCTAGTCTGCTAGAACGACCCCATCCTTAGTCACCTGGGCTGTAAAGAACCCACATCTCTCCCAAACCTGGAGAAAGCATTACCTGCATCACATCCTCAGTACTAAAGGAATACTCATTAGGGCACAAAGCAGTGCTCTGTCACTGCAGCAGATTCAAAAGGTTAAAAAATGTCTTACACTTACGATCAAACCCTTGCAAGAAACTCTAATGCTCTTGTCCCAAGATGTTGCACTACAACACAGAAAACTGAGGGGAAAGTGATGGAAAGGAAAGGAATGAAGCTGTTTCCTTGACAAGGGCAGGTGCCTGAGCACCAGTATGGTACTGGTGGGAACCTGGCCCTGGGAGGGCAGTTTCTGGCACCCCCTGAAGTCCTGTGCCCTCACAGTCCTCTCCTTCTGAACACATCCCAGCTTCCTTCCAAAAGCATAAGCTCTGGTTTTGCTCAGCAAATCCTGCAAATCCAAACCATCACTCAAATTAAAATAAAAATAAAAATCATGGCACTAGTCTATAATGAAAGACAATCTCCAGTTTTCCAACAGGCAGAGCAGGCTTATGAAACAATGAGTCACAGAGGCAGAAACTCCAGGGCTTTCCAGGAAAGAAACCTCTGGGACATGCACACTCTGCTGTCTCTGTGCAAGAATCTCCTTGACTGCTCACTTTTCTTTGGAGTAAATCCTGTTCATAATTGCAGCATTCTGGAAAAATATACAAACCATTTCTAACCAAACTGAGTCAGATATGTGTGCTTTGTTGCACTCCTCCCTTCATTCACAGCTGTATATATTCTTCCTATCCTATATATCCTTCCTATCCTATTCTTCCTATCCTTCTCCCCTGATGACAAACATGGCCATGAAGTTAAAAAATAATGCTGAGTGCCTTGTAACTAAAACTAAAGGGTCCAAAATGAAATATCAGTGGTGTACAATTTAATCGGTGTTATGCTTTTTTTTCCCCCTACAATTCATAAAATCTCTTGATTTTGCTTCTGCAGCTCAGGACATCAGCAAATTCTCTAACTGCTTTACAGCACCATTGTTATTTTATGAAGATACTCTCCCCATCCCACATGTCCTGCAGCTGGTGAACTAAATTACTCCTTTATCCAAGCAAGGAACACAGATTCAGGCTCCAGGCTGAGTCTGTGCCAAGGGGAAGCAAACACTGCCAGGGGCAGGTGTGAGGCTCCCAGTCCTTGGGACTTACCCTTGGGCCTCACACCATCCCCAAACTCCAAGCAGAGACCTCGAGAAGGAAGCAGAAACCTCAGTTCTGACTCTGGAGGAGGAAGCAGGAGAAGCTGACTGTGTTTTGGGTAAGTTTAAGCTTCTAGGAAACTACTTCATAGGCTTGTCAAACTATACACTTCATGCATATGTCTAGAGAGTAGCAAGTGTCCCTGGATGCTGTCACTGGTCCAGCTCTGGCAGCAGATCAGCTGATGGGGAGAATCCATTTCAAACCCTTTGAAAGGTTTCAGATCATCCATTTCATGCCTTGCTCCAGACAAATCACATTTACCAGACTGCTGGGAAACCACTGGGACTAGTGGATGTATTTCCTCCCTGGCAAACACAGCTCACTTCCCCAGAGAGAAATTTAGTTACTTTTTGCTTTTTCGAAGAAATAATTTATCACCACTTTCCCTGCTCTCTCCCTACAAGTTGTTGATTTTTATAGGACAGTCCCATGCTTTTTCTGCTCTGCCCCTCTCGTTTGCCCTGGGGATGCTGAGACTACATCCAGGCTGTGGACTGAACGGATGACTCCAGCCAGCCATCACTTCTCTCAAGACTTTTTTCTTTTTAATTGTTTTTTTTTCCCATTCTGGGGACAGGCATTCCAACAAGTGGATGGACTTTCCTAGAGCTCTCTGCTTTCTGATCCTTGTTTAGTTCCCTGCTTAGGCATTTGTTAATTTTCTCAAACTCTTTTATGTTTTTAATCATATATCAAAGTCTCCCTTGATGATCTCTCATTCTTGAAAGATGCACTGCCTGTGCCATCATGCATAATTAACTGCCTGGTGCCAAATGCCTATTGGACACATTTCTGTCTCCTCCTTAGCAGACAGCTACAGTAACAGTTGGCTTTAATTAATAGAGTTGACATCATTAACTTCCCCAAAAGTGCTGTGCCATTCTTAAATTTGAATTCCATAATATTAGTGTCACTACATCCTTCACATGACCATGAAGCAATAACTGCCAATTAATTTGTATGATCTGTATTTTTAAAGAGAAGCTTAGGGAAATATGCACAAACTCAAGTGTGTCACTACAAAGCACTCCAGAAAATTCCCTGATCAGATCCTTATAAAACTTCATCGATGCTGCCACTCGCAGTTGATTCACTTGGGGTTCTTGCTAATTCACTGGAGAGTCCTGTAATCCCTTCTCATAAACATGAAGAATTTCACCCAGACTATTAAACAAGTATAACTATAGATTGTCAGGGAGTAAATCATCCTCCCTCTTCCAGTCAGATCAGAATGGATTGAGAAAAATTACTCATTCATTTTTATAATCCTTTAATTCTTGCAGATGCTTCTTTGAAAATTGATTTGAATTGATGAATCATAGGGCAAGATTGGTGTAAATTTTTCAAGCTGAGACAGAAGAATGGCAGCACAGAGCTCTCTGCCCATCCTCACTCTCATAACACATGTGGAGTGCTGAAGTCGGGTCCTGAGGCTGGAAGTGCAAGAGGGGTTTCATCAGAACGAAGCCTGCCACAGCAGACACTGCCACAACCACCTGAAAGCACTGGCCAGAGAAGAAAAGCATTTTCCAACTCTTTCACATTGCCTAGTCTGTAAAAATCCTCACAAGAAAGTTCAGCCTACCTTGGGCTGTTGCTGATCAGGAGGGATAGTGGCCTGATAGAACTTGCACAAGGATAAAGCAAAATAATCCCCTGGCTTGGTTATAATTATTCTTTTCCTTGTTTTATGTCAACAGTGGATCTGAATTTCAGAAAAGAGTGTGCAAATCTACCAGCTAAGCCTAGAAGAATTTTTATCCCAACTGGAGGACTGTTAAAAATAATGTCACTGTCTCTGCTACATGAACTTACACCCTCTGCTGATGGGGACAGACTCAGTCCATAGGTTAGTAAAAGACAACGGGGGGGGGGGGGGGGGGGGGGGGGGGAATTACATTTTTCTATAGAAATGTCTAAAAAGTGCTTCAAATCTTATTTGGCCAAGCTGTAAAACTTCAGCTTGGCAAGAGAGATGCAGCAGTTTGAGAGCTCAGACTTTGCATGCAGTGAGAAGGATGCCCTCAGCATCCCTGAGGAGAGGGTGGCAGAGGGTGGTGACTGCAGCTCCCTGCACACCCAGAGCCAAACACAGCCTGGTACTGCTCGGGTACTGCTGGATGAAGGACTTTTACCTCCTGCAAGTTCTATTCTTACTCTTGACCCCTGCACATGGGGGCCTGGGAGTGAACCCTGCCCCTCCAAGGAAACCTGATGTGGAAACCCAGCAGGGTCCAGGTGTCCAGCCAGCCCTGGACCTGCACCCCAGGGAATTCAGGAAAACCAGCACAAACTCTGCTCCCTTCCCAGCTCCTCCTGGTGTGCCTGGCACCTGCCAGGTACCACCTCATTATTTTCCAATGCAATTTCAACAGAGAAAATAGGAGCTTGTCACTGTCACTGGGTAAGCAGCAGCCGCTGGTTGTAAACAATTATTTAGAAATGCAATTTGAGGATCCTTTCAGAGTAACAATTGAAACAATGCAGGAGAGATTGTGTTGCTCTGCTGGAAACATTGTGGTCACATTCAGCAAACTTTTCTTGCATAATCCCTTAAGTGCATTAGCTTTCCATTGCAGTGCTACAGCTGAGGAAGGAGATCAGGAGGAAGCAATTGGTCCTTTGCCTGCATGATATCATTGCCACTGAATGATAGTCCAAAAGAAGGCAGCTTTCATACGTTTAATTTAATTTAATTCAATTCAGGTCTGGAAATCATTCCTGTTATCTTATCAAATATATGTTCACTTTGCCTTTAGTAATAATATACAGAAAATGTATTTGGGAGGGAGCAGGGAGAGAGGCTTTAAAATTAATTATAGAAGAGCATGTGTTACCATCTCCACCTTCTTGCATCCTTTGGTCTTCTTCAGGTCCTGGGACCTTGACCAAAAACTCTTTCCAATATGAGAAGGAAAAACCCCTTGACCTTGTCAGGATCCTGACCTTGTCAGAAACCTTGTCAAGGTTTCTGATTTATAATCAAAATAATAATCTGAGAATAATCAGATTCTTCTGGAATCTTCTGAATGATCAGAAGCCATAATCTGTGTTTGAACACAAACCAGTGCAAAATCCCAAGGCCACAGCTCGGGGCCAAAGTGTCCAAAGTGTTTTCGCTTCTGTGATGCAAGAGCAGAATTGTCACTGCCCACCCAGGAACAACCCGTGGTGGATCCCTCAAACCCTGAGACACTTCTGCCCGTGGATCAGAGCCTCAGCAGAGCCTCCCAGCCCCTGTCAGGAGGGTTCCAGGACCAGCCCTGTGCCCATCCCCCCCAGCACAAGCCCCAGGTCCCAGCCCAGCCTGTGCCAGGGGAAGGTGGGCACCTTCCTGCTGCAGAAACAGCATCACTGCTCCATTCCAGCTGGGCTTGTTCTGCTGAACACTGCCTCATCACACCTACTCTGCAGTAATTGTTTCTCTTCTGGGGTTAGAAAAACTACATTATTCTGGCTAATGGCAGTGCCTTTGGTGTAAGGATGTACTGCAGCTCCCAAGCACAGGCAGCTCTGTCAAAGCAATGAGTGATTACTCTTTCCAGTGGTTCTCTTTCCCTGCAATTGTTTTGTTGTTTTGTTTTGTTTTGTTTTAATAGGTAAAAAGTTCCTAGGGGACTATTTTTTTCTTCTCCCTGCAGAGTGCAGTCTGTTGTGCTGGAGTGTTAGTAACAGGAAAGCTTCTCATCCATCTGAGGAGGACAATGTGACAGGAAGGGCTCATTCGGCAACAAGGTTTTAACAAAACAGATACAAGGAGACTGGATTTGGACCAACACCAAACTCAGTCACTGAGGAGGGTCACTGCTGAGGGAGAAGGGAGAGCAGGGATCTGAACCAAGAGAAGCAGCACCAGAAGCCAGTTGCTTTCCTCAGGCTTCCCACTTCTCCCTTCCCCATTTTTGCAGGGCAATAACAGGCTGCACCTCCTTTTTCTCAAAGAACAGAAGAATGGCCTCCTTCAGTAGATCCCAGGCAGGTTATCCCTCTCAGCAGACCTGTTGCTCTGGCTCCTCAGCAGAGCTGGTTAACATGCCAGCTCCTCCATCACCCCCCCAGGGGCTTCAGAGAGCCAGGTCTGCTCCTGAAACCACCTGCAGCAGCCTCAGCACACAGCAAGCTCTTTGGTGGGAGAGCTGGAAAGCTATGGGAAGAAGAGAGCCTGGCTGGGCACCTGCAAGGCTCCATCCCATTCTATCCCATCCCATCCCCAGCAGCTGTGCCACCTTCCAAGGTGCTGACATGGGTAAAGGCAGCTGAGGACGGGTCCATTTGTCAGTAAATCCTCTCCAGAACACACCTCCTGAGCCAGACTCTGCCTTCTAACACCATGCAAGGTGCACTCTGATATTTTGCAGGCAGCAGAGAGATTTCCCAAGCAGAGCAGGGCCCTGACTTAGCCAGAGCATTACAGAGCTGGGAAGGAGTGGGGAGAAATTTTTCCTAAAGCACTCTGCACACTAATTCACAGTGGAAACAGCAAGCACTGGAAATAAATGGAAGTGACACAGGGACCTGCGAGAGGCAGGAGATGAGAAGCCCTTACCCAAGAGCTGCTGTCACAGCCTTCCTGCAGGATCCATGCTCCTGTCCTGCAATCCTCATTCTCCCCACAACCTCTGACACAGAGCTTCCTGGCAGCAAGGGGAGGAATCACCCCATCCATTAGGGCCTTGCTGATACTTGGGAGATCAGCCAGCCCTCCTCAATTTTCTAATAACTGACAAAAATTCAGTAATGTGCCCTAATATTTTAATAGCTCGCAGCAAACTTCTAGGGGAAAAAGCCAGCCAGCATCCTCCCCTGCTCTTTGTTTTCTAGTCTTTGATTTCCTGTAGAAATAAGAGATATCCCAGAGTAGACACTGCTGGAGTCAATTAGAGTACAGTGTAAATAAGTCATCCTGCAAAGAGAGGAGTCACTTTTTTTTGGCAACGTTACCCTAAATCAATAAAGCCTTTGCAATAATTATCTTCTAAAAGAAGATGGTCTAAGTTACATCTAATCTGAAATCCCATGAACACAATGCAGGAGGAGTATTTGGTGGGTTTGGTCCCATGACTCAGATGTCAGCCCAGCACACTGTGGAACTAATTATCAAGCTCCTGCCTAAAATTAAAACTGTTAGCCTCAAATCCTTCTCAGAAAGCCCACCTGACAGTGTTACAGCTGAAAGATGATTCTGAAATGACTCCACATGGTGAACACAGTGCCAGGATCTGAAACCAGCTGGTAAGACCCAGTGGTTGCTCACCATGAGCAGACACACTAATTCTCTTTTTGGAGAATCAGATCATTTAATGAGGCTGATTTGAGGCAGGGCAAGAAGGCAAAAAAGACAGAAAAAGGAGGAGGAAGAAAAGCAGAGACTCCAGTGCAGACTGGAGCACTGCTCCTCCAGGTCACCTCTGCCACCTGCAGCATTTCCACTCACACCTCTGCACAGTGAGCAGACCTACCCCTGCCCAGGGCCCAGCTTTCAGCACATCCCATTCTTATCTTCAGCAAAACAAAGCTTTTCCTAAAGCTGGGAGGGCTCTTCCCAGCAGAGGAGCTGTAGGTAACCTGCTGAGCACTCAGCCTGCAGTAAGGATGATGCAGACAGGGACTTCATGGCTAGCAATGGCTTACTAGCAGGACACACAATAATTTTCAATGAATCTAATATTTCAAAACCTTCTTTCTGCCAAAGCAGCACTTAATACTTCTGTCAGTTACAGAAGTGAGCAATAATGAGCTTTAGATCTAATAGTCTCTTCAGCAGTGATCTCAGAGTGCTTTGCCAACACCAAAGAACTGCCATGCAAGACGTAAGGAAATTCACATGTAAAGATCACTTCCTCCCAAACTAAAAATAAAAAATGTAGCTACTTCTATATTCAAGTCCACAAGAGAACAATTCACAACACCCACCTTACACAAGGCACACAGAAAAACAGATGATTCAGAGGGAAAGTTCTGCAGAAGATAACTTCAACTCCTTGGAGCTGTGATTTAGCAGGAGACACTGCAGTAAATACATCTGCTCTTCAGAGAGCAGCCAGGGAGCCTTGGAAAACTACTGTGAGCACAGGAAAGACAGCAGCAAGAGACTTGCAGTCTGAAATACTTTCCTGCTATATTGGTTTGCTACTGATGGAGATGTGAAGCCACTAAAACTACAACTGCTAGCATTTAAACACTCCATCCAAAGCTGGAGCAGCTTGGTTTAGCAAAGATGACAAAAATAACAAAAGCTACATCATTTCAGAGCCATCCTCCTCTTCTGGAGAGCATGGAAATATTACTGGGTTTGAACTAAAACATGATTCCTTGGCTGTTACCAGAGGCAGGCATAGCCTCTAGCGTACTAAAATCTGTCATTATTTTGTCTGTGGTTGGTTAATTTCAAGCAGACAGAAATACTTCTCTTAAATCAAGGGGTTTTAGAGCGAGGAGCAATGGAGCTTTCCCATATTGCCTCCAGCAATGGGGTTAGAGACTCAGGGATATATCAGGAGTGTTTGCAGAGGCTGCAGGTGAGATGCATATTTGGGGCATTCACCCCATTCCTTGTTAACCAGGCAGCTGGGGAAACCATATCAAAAGCCAGGAAAAAAACCTCTCCTGCTTGGACCATTCACTCTCTGGGACAAGAAAAAACCCTTTACAAAATTTCAGTTCACTTGATGGGTTTGGAGACATCCAGCAAAACCTCACACTGAAAATGTGGATGCCACTGCTGGTAATTCTGGAAAAAAAAAAAAAAAAAAAAAAAAAAAAAAAAAAAAAAAAACAAACTTTGTCTGTGCCTGGTGGGAGGGGAGATGGGTAAACAGAGCCCTGAGAGGCCAGGAGCATTTTTGATCACTGCTTGCTGTTATCTTGCTGTCTTGTATTAAAGGCTAAGCTCCTTATGGGGAGATTTTCCACTGCCCTGCATTCTGGAGGAGCTGCCTCAGGTCTTAAAGAAAGGTTTAATCTCTCAACCCAGGAGAAAGTCAGTGCCACTTTCCCTCTTCCTGGCTTCAGAAGGTGGAATCCTGGGGAACAAAATGCCTTCACTCTTCTGAGCAGCTCAGGCATTATCCAGGGCTCCCGGTGAAAGGCATTCTGCTTTGGAGGCAGTACAAGTCATTTCTTGCCACTGCTACTGTCCTGGTGGCAGATCCTCCTGTTATTAATTTAAACCAACTAGAGTAATTAGTTGCCGGAATCTGCAAAATCTTTCCCCTCAAAAACCAAATACTGGCATACAAGCATTTTCTGGGCTCCCAGTCAGAGCTCAGGGAGCAGAGGCAGAGGTGAGGATGCAGGGATTTGTGCTCAGGATCCCAAGGAGGTGGAAGGGTGAGTCACACAGACTGCAAGAGTGTCCCTGATATATTTATATTAAATAAGTTTACTGCTGAGATAAGCACCAATCTGGGGCTCATTTGAGAGCAGAACATTTGAGACAGTTAAAGTTTGCAGCAAGTGAGGCTAATTAGACCATCCATTACAGCAGGGTTAGTATTTCACTCCTGACACTTTATTTTCAGCTAACAGCAGCCCCGTTTCCCTCCCTGCCTGATATCACTCACTGTTTCCAAGGGCAATTCGACTCCAAGAAGTCAGCAAGGTGAGAGATGCAGGCAGAGCACAGAGAGGGGCACCAGGACTCTTGTGATGGCTCCAGCAATGTGCACCAAGCACCAAGCTCTTTGAAGTCCCAGCTCAGCTGCCTCAGGAGACATGGAATTAAGGTGTCTGCTCCCTTTTCCCAAGCACCCAAAATTCACCAGTTAATTCAAATTCCCACAGTCAATGCAAATGGCGTTGGATACACCTTAATGTCCCACCCATATAGGTCCCACAACCTTTTTGGAGAAATTCTGATGACTACATTGGAAGCTGAACAGTGATTTCCATTATTTAATTTTTTATTTATTTTTTTTTTTAAACTGGAGTCTTCAGGGTCCATGTATTCAGGGCTTGTTAGGCTGAACAATTATATAATGAAAATAAAGCCAGCCATGAGCTGCCCACATCTGGCAAAGAAAATCTTGAAAGTGCACAGGAAGAACCTCAGCTCCATTAGTACAAGAAAACTACTCTTAAAGACAGTTCCTATAAAACCACGGTATTTTTCTGCACTACCGAGGTCCCACTCTGAAGTTTCTCAACAAGCAAGAAGGACACACAACCAGGGATGAACACCAGGGTGAGGATTAGCTGAGCAGCCCCGAGGATCCTGAGCACAGCCTCAGCCCCTGGAGACCAGCACCACCTCCTCCTCAACTGGGAACCATGCACAGCCCTCCCATGGCACAGCCAGGTGACAAAGCAGCAAGCTTCTGAAGAAGGAGGCTGGCAAAAACTTGAAGAAAAGGCAGAACAGCTGCACCTTGGCCATTTGATTCCACTGCAAGAGAATTCAGCATCTCCAGAAGGCAGAGCAGTAGCTGGGGGCTTCAGGATGCTGCTGTGCTGTGGAGAGGTGCTGAGCAGCAGCTCAGACTTTTCTCATTTTCTTCATGGGGATAGCACTCCCCCAGAGCTGTGATGCCTCTCACCCTGCCTCTAAAAACTGCTGCTGGAAACAAAGAGCTGAGGGGGTGGAGATAAGGACTCAGGGCTGCTGAAGCTGGCAGTTGTTATAAGGATGATAGGAAACTAATGTCCCAGCAAAGCAAGACTTGATAGCCATGCAGCAGTGAAGGTGCCATCAGACCTGCCTTTGCCCCCTGGCAACCTGCTGGGAGCCTTGGCCCTTCATCCACCCCCAAGCAACCAGCTCCAGACAGGAGCTGCTGGCTTTATCCTAAGCCAGCTGAGCTCAGTGGGACTTTCTGCAGGGTATCTGAATGACTAAGTACACAAAAGCAGCTGAAATCAAATTATTATCCACTTGGATCCCTTCCAGCCTCCTGATCAAGTTGCCAAATTACTTCCCATTAACTTTTATTTTTCCCACAGCCATTCAGATTTCCCCTACACTTTAGCCCTTTGCCAGTAAGTATTTTAATGGCCAACTCTTGTTCTTCCAGCTATCTTGGGGTGCTCTACTGGCCCCACAACCCTGTTTGTCCTCTGCACGTTGGCACCCAGCCATGCATGGTAAAGAATCTGCCTGGTGCCTATAGGCTGGATGCAAAATCCACCCAACTCCAAAAATAACTCTTCCATCAGCTCTCACAGTCTTGAAGAGGAAATCTATATATCAGCCCGTGCCACAGAAACGCTGTGTGTATTATACACGTGGATGAAGTTAGAGAGAGAGTCTATATGTGGCCATTAAGGAAACTCTTTTCTCCAGGAGGACAGCCAAGCTCTGGAGCAAGCTGCTCAGCTTCTGTGCAGGCTCCATCCTCTCAGCTTTTCAGGACCAGGCTGGAAAAATCCCTGAGGAGGCTGTCCTGGCCCAGAGCCCTGCTGGGGGCAGAAACCTCAGACCTTCCCACCCCAGTTACTCAGGGATTAAAGCTACTCCACTCACTTTTCTTGCTTCCCCCCCCCACACACACACCACGTTTACCAAGCACCAGTACTTATTCTGCCCCATGTGATGCCCAGGTTGCTTTATTTTTATACACTACAGTGGGATGCAGTATCAGCCTAATTGAGAAAAAGAGGGAGGAAGGTGAAGGGGGAGTGATAAAAAGCACCAGAGTTTTCCATCCCAGCCACTAAGGAAGTTGAAGTGGTCTGATGTCAAGTCATCACCATTTCCATAAACCTGAAACTGTCAGCTGGTGGATGAGGAGGTACCAGCATCTCTATTTTCAGGCAGAAGCAGGACTAAGGGTAGAAATATTCCAGTGTTTGGTGTGGCATTCTGACGGAAAGCCACCAGGGTCTTAAATATTTTACTATAGGAGGCTCATCCTTCTGAAACCATTTCAGTTACTCAGCCTGGAGTACTGCTTTCCCTCCTCCTGCTGGCACTGACTAATTACACTGCTTCTGTTGAAAGCATCTCAGAAACAAAGATCTAACATCTGATTTACTCACTCTGGGTAGAGCAGCCTACCCCCTTGTTGGCACTCGTGCTTCAGGTAAGAGAGTGCAAGCAAGGATGAAATAAGTGCAACCCAGCTGGCTGGAAACCTCTGGCATGTGGCAAGAAAAGGTTTCACTGTGTAATTTGGGTCCTTTGAAAGTCAGTTTTGTTGTTGGTTTTTGGTTTTTTTCTTTCTTTTTTTTTCTGAAGCATATTTGAATCACTGCATTAGTAGCACATTTCCAACATACAAAAAGGTCGATTGGAAAAAAAAATAAAAACAAGAAAACCACACTTCTATTAATGAATGTTGATTTCCCTGCAAGTTTTCTGCTCAGTACTTGGCCTGCCTGGTGGTGGCAGAGGCTTGTAGTGCCAGTGGGATGCAGACCCACATGTTCCTTCAGATAATACTCATGAATCTATAAATATGACTTCGAAATATCCCTTTTGATAACATCAGGCCAGATTTCATAACTTATTTACCCTGAACAGCAGCTAACTCAGAAATAATCCTGCTGACTGCGGAAGGATTACTTCCACAACAAACCTAGGGAAGTGACAGGGACCAGAGTCAGGTCTGGGAGATGCTCAAGGTTTGGTACCGAGGTACCATTTATCAGTGAGCTTTAAACAGAAGAGAGGGATTTATAGTGTGTGCTGAGACACATTCATGGGCACAGGAGAGGGCTGCAAATCTGCTTCAAGCCAAGGCCTGCACCAACTGCTCTTCAGGACACAGAAAAACCTGGATCTAGGTTCAGCCCCCCTGTCAGTCACCACTACCTCCTGGTGGGAAGCAGAAAGCTGCTGGCAGGCTTGGGTGGCTGATTCACATGTAGGTTTAACAGCTCTTTTTATCTTTTGCTCCCTTCTGGTGTTATTTCAATGTTGATTTGCATAGTCAATATGAAACTCTTTACATATAAACTGCCTGCAAGGATGACACCATCAATCCTCAGCTCTATTCACAGAATTTATTATTTGTTTCAATTTAAGGGAGATCATTGCCGGATTACACAGTTGCTGATGTGGATTTATATTTGCATTTACAGCAAGCAAAATACATGTCCTCTTTTTTTTTTTTTTTTTTTTTTTAAATCATCTACACAAATGTGAAAGAGTGAACAAATTTAAATCAGTGGGTATACACTCCTGAATGCTTCCAGCTCTCTTCTGCAACTTGTCTTTCCTGCAGACAATATTACAAATCAGCCAGCATCTGTACAACATCAGGAATGTGAGCTTGATCATAGGAATTAAAAGATATTATTGACACACTTCTTAATCATAGGTGGCTGTGGCACCAAGCACTCAGATGTGTTAGTTTAAATGAACTGCAAAAGGCACTGAGGTGTATTTATATGACAGCATATCAGACATCAGAAATCCTCCCTCCTATGTATTAAACAAGCCTATTAACTTCCAGAAATGGATTCACCCATATAGAAATGTCAGGCTTCATGAAAAACAGGGCTGTAAAGATTAAGGGTAGAAGAAACAGAGTTTCAGGAGATATTACACTTATCTACTCTGACCTATTGAGCAGCATAAAGCTTGTAATGAAGCAGATTTCACCAAATAAATCTTTTGACATAAATCTCAGAGGATGTGGAAAGAGAAAAACATGGATGCATCACAAAAGCAGCTGAACCCTGGCTTCCCATATAACTTGGGACGGAAGACAGCTTAGCTGTGATACTCTGCATCACCCACAGAAAAAGTTCATAGCAGTTACAGCTTCTCTGGACAGAAGGGATGGCTGAGAGCAGAACCATCCCAACAGATGCTGAGTGCTAAGCCCTGCCTTGGAAAAACTGAAGCAGAATTGTTTTCCAGGACAAGAGCAGGAGAAGTGCTGCATCTCTATTGTCCCCTGGTAGCAGATGGATGTTCCTTGGAAATTGGTACGATGGCATCAGGAATCTCCTGCCTGTTGGGACCTGCCAAGAGAGGCAACTTCCACCCACCCCCAAAAGCCCCAGGGTGAGAGCTGATCAGGTTACTGCTCTCCAGGTACAAAGCAGGAAAAGTGCTAACACAGGGCAGAGATTATCAGAGCAGTTTTCTGTTCACAGACCTCCAGGCCCTAGCTTGGATCTACTGGAGCCTGAAACAGTGCTATCAAGGATTCATTTTCTTTTCCTGAATTACCACCTCCAGAAGGTAACAGACACCAGAATGAATGATCAGTCACTTGAAGGATCACTACAGGATTGGCAGAGATGAAAGAAACTTTCTCACTTCAAACTTCCTCAAACCAATATGAACATCAGCCTCTCATTAAAGGTCTTAAATGAGAGAAGCACATGCAAATGTGTCCTCCTTTCCTTCAGCAGGTTTGCCTGTAAGATTTTCCACTGTCTTTTATTTCCCAGTTACCTGCAGTCATTAAAAGGGTGCTATAATTTGTGCACAAACCACAGCAGCCAGCTGAAAGCTCACCCAGGAGAACGGGTGTTTATCACAAAAAGCTCAACTCTGCTTTTCAAGCAGTATCAGCTCCTGCTGTCCTGATTTTTGAAGTCTGATAGACAGAGCACGAATCAAAGCCCAGTGGAAGAGTCCGACATTTATGGCTTTCAGCAGCATCTGCATCAGACCCTTCAGCCCCAGACAAGCTCCCTGACTCCAGCCAAACACAGCCCCAGACTTAACACAGCAACCATTTACCCCCTTCCTGCCTATTTTAAAGGCTGCTTGAACCAGAGGCAGCGATACAGATCCAAACCGAGGAGCATTCGACCTCTCTCTTATTCTGCAAGACAGATTTGCCCCAGGCACCTTTGGTGCAGAATAACAGCAAGTTACTAATGCAAAATAAAGACCATAATACTCAGTCAGGTGGAGTAAGTCAAGGAGATCCAATCCTCCTCTTTTCATAGCTGGGTTTGAAATCTGAACCTGCACCCCACTCAGTGTCAAACGGTGCTGCCACTTCCCACTGATCCCTGCTGGACTTTACAGCCACATTCTCCCAGTAACATGCAGCACTGTATTAATGCATTAATAACAAAGAATAGGAGAGTTTCTTTATACGTGTCCCATCCCTGGCAGTGTCACAGGCCAGCTTGGATGGGACCCTGAGCAAGCTGGGCTGGTGGGAGGTGTCCCTGCCCATGCAGAGGGTTGGAACGGGGTGAACTTTAAGGTGCCTTCCAACCCAAACCATTCTATGGTTCTATAATACATATATATATAGCTGTTACTTTTGCATCACTGTGTAAAGTTGGTCTTAGAAATCCCTCACAAGTGGGTGCACAGCTGCCACCCAGGGGCTGCAGAAGGGTCTCTCAGGTCAATGCCCTGTTTTGCTACAAGCACAGGTTTGTTTATCCAGATTGCACGAGGGTTTGCAGGCAATTCAGACTGGCACAAAGTTATTCAATGAGTCAGAAAGAAAAATAATGCCCCATACATTAAACCAGCCCTTGTGAAGCCCGAGCTGCTCAGAAGCCACTGACACCACTGGCTAAGGAGGCTGCCAAAGTGGCAGATGTTGCTGAAGCTTCCACCACAGAACATCTGGGTCTGGCACGGGTTGTTTAAACACAAAGGGAAGGGAAAGCTTGGGGTGAGCAGGGCAGCCCCTGCTCCCTCAGGCTCTCACCTCCTGACCCAGGGTGTGCCAGCACTGTCACTGGGTACCTGAGCTGAACTTGCTCTACAGCTGTCACCTCCCTCACTACAGCTGTCTGCAGCATTCAGCAACACAACACAACAGTCTCCCTGCTCCAAAGCACATCTTTTCATCACCAGATTGCCAGGCACCTGTGATGGGGAAGCCAGTCACCGTTTTTCCCATTCCAGAGCAAAAGAAGCTAAAAACCAACAGACTGGCATAGCCCACTCCCCCTTCCCTAATGACAGCATTTGCTGGGAGGAAAACAGCCCATGCAATTGGTTTTGCCAGGATTAGGACCCAGACCTGTGCTAGCAGATCACAATCCTGCAGAGATGTGTCCCTAGGGTGCAGCCCAGAGCTCCAGCAAGGGAACCCTTCCCAGGCTGTGAGCCCAGCATCCCACCCTGCCTCATTGCTCTGCATGGGGGAGTCCAGCAACCAGGGATCCCTGCCCAGCTCTGCTTGGGGGAAAGCATCTCTTCTCATTTATCTATCTGTAAAACCATATTAAATACTGCTCAGTCATTTTCAAAAGCAACTGGAGAGATGACCCAGAAATTAGCTGGAAAACTGCATGTATTCATCAACATTGCATGTATTCATCACTGCATGGGGGAAAACAGTCAACAGGGAAGGGGGAAAAAAAAAAAAAGTCCCCCTGTTTTGCTTCTTGGTGTGAATTTATTTCTTTCATGTTTTGTAAAGCCTAAAGATGCACACACACCTATCTGTTATGCTGCTGCTCTGATCTGGAAGTCAGGAGGTAGGAGTGGCCCACATGGCAATGATCCCAATACCAACTCACAGAATCCCAGAATCATTTGGGTTGGACAGGACCTCTGAGACCATCAACTCCAACCCTTGATCCACTCCCCCCGTGGTTCCCAGCCCATGGCACTCAGTGCCACATCCAGGCTCTGCTTAAAACCCTCCAGGGATGGAGAATCCCCCCCCTCCCTGGGCAGCCCATTCCAACTCTGTCAGCTCAGAAATCAGATCACCTCAAGGCAGCCTCTCCTCCAAGCCCTTACACACAGAATAAGGTTTAATCCATGCCTAGTGTGAGTTAAACTAAACCAAAGTGTAGGCAGAACAGAACACCCTGGGAATGGGCAACAGGGTGAGTGCAGATAAGAACATCTCATCCAATGAAGTTTTCTATTTCTTTTTAATGTAAACAGTCCCCAGAAAAACTCAGCCAAAACACCAAGTTAATGCAAAAAAGAAAAAGGGGAAAGAAAAAAAAAAATAATAAAAAAAAATCAATCTCATTTCATTTTAGCATTTCTTCACTTGGTTATATTTCCAGTCAGAAAGACCCGGCAGGGGCACATTTAATCTGAGCAGCATCTTGCCATGATTTATGATAATTGATATTTAATGGCATAATTTTAGACTGGTGCAGCTAGCTTTGACACCCAAGAGATTTGAAAAATTTTGCAGTGGAGGTTCTCTGTACACAGAGAAAACTGCCTTCTTGTGAGGCCAGAAATGCCTCAGCTCTCTAGAAAACATTTTTTAGCCCCTTGTCTTCAAAGTGGATAAACAGATGTACTTAAGAGACAGAATTTTAATAATCTGCTCCTAATTGCAATGGACTGATGGGGAGACAGGGGTTGGAGGGGGAGGGAACACAAGGTGGCAGAAGGCTGTGGGATGCAAATGTGGTCACTGGGGCTGGAGGGGAAACTCAGGGAAAGGAGAGAGCACACCTGAGCACAGGAACAGAGAGAGGAGGGGAAATCCAGGTTGTGTAAGGGGGTGAGGAGCTCACACACAGATCCCAGCATGGGAGCCACGAGTTTTCAGACCCATTTCTTTTAGTTGATGCATCCCTTGCATTAAACCCCTTTATTCTTGTATCCAGCTGCTTGGTTCTCAGCCCCCAGCATCCAAGGCAGATAACAACATCCAAAGAGCATCATTAACCCCTCCTCCCTTTGGTTCTCCAAAATTCAGTTACACAACCAGCTCCCCAGACACTCTGTGCCTCTGCCTTCCTAGCAATCCCTGCCTTGCTCTTGCCAAGACAAGATTTTAACTGCACACAAAAAAACCCAACCCAAGCCAGCCCACAGCTGCCTCCTCACAGGTTTCATTGTTCCAGTGGGGACAGCTGAATCTGGGGTTTTTTGGCTCATTCTTCTTCTCTTTATTCCCATCTAGAAAAGGAAGGCCAAGCACTGCTCCTCCCTCACATATCAGCAGGCAGCAGAGCCTGGTACCCAGCCTGGCACAGGGCTGGGGACATCCCCCATGGCCACACAGCTGCCTCTGCTCCCAAATCCTTTCCTTCTTTCCCCCTGATGGGAGCTCATTCCTCCCCGAGCACTCCTGCTTGCAGGCAGAGGGCATGCAAGATACCACACAGCTACTTGTTTGCCTCCCTTTCCATGGAGTTTTCCAAATTCCTCTCAAAATCCAGGGCAGCCACGTCTGGCATCAGTCAGCACCCATCTCCAGCCTCAGCATCCCCCCAGGAGCCCCCTGCCCAGGGACCATCCCAATGGGGCAGCCTGCCAGCCCCTTCCCCTTGAGGAGCAGCAGTAATGAACACCATGGTTACAGACACATCCTCG
The DNA here is from genome assembly GCA_023637945.1 of Phaethornis superciliosus. Lineage (NCBI taxonomy): Eukaryota > Metazoa > Chordata > Aves > Apodiformes > Trochilidae > Phaethornis > Phaethornis superciliosus. The sequence continues at coordinate 1,011,939 of JAJQWJ010000013.1, forward strand.
GGTGCACTTCCAATTATCCTGGGGGTTTAAGGATCTCCTTCTACCTTGATGATTTTTTTTCTCTTTCAAAGTTTTAAAATGTATCTTAGAGTTTGGTGTCCACATCCTCTGGTACCAGTTTGAGGTGTATTATTCTGCTGTGAAGATCTGGAACAGCCACCTGAAGGGTTTGCTCCTTCCTTTGGGAAAGAGAAGTTTGCTGTAGTCTTTTCTCCTCATTTTTCAGTGCTGCATAGATAGATCACCTCAGTCCTTTGTATTGCATAATGACAAGCCTTTCCCTTCTCACCAGCCTCTAACAAGGATGCTTATTTAAAGCACTTTTAAGTACATCCCTTTGATTTGTATATTAGTATTCACTAGGCAGAAAAAAAAAAAAAAATAGGACAAAAATAGGATTTGCTTTAATGCGGTCTCATCTTCTTGTTTATTTCTTATTATTTCCACCCTTTGTAACTATGTAGGTCAAACAGACCAAATTAATTTCAGTGCATCTGTCCTAACACCAGTAACACAAAGGGTGCTCTGAATGGGAACACGGGTGCAGTAGCTCCCTGAACTGGAGTAAGTTTGACCCATTTAGCAAACTTCAGTTTTACAGTCAACCCATTTCATAATCTGCTTATAACTGCACACCTCCTCTTGTCAGAATTCCCTGGGTGCTCCTAATTCCAGCCCCCTCAGACAATGGAGAAGACAGGCTACAGCAGCCAGTTGGCACAGACATGGAGGTGATGGCATCACTGCAGCTGCTACAGCTCAGTCCCCAAACCTGCCCTTTCCATGGGAAACGGATGGACAATGATACTTAGCTAGTTCATTGCTAAAGGCAAGGTATCTGGAAGTGCTTTCTTAAGGCAGCCTAGCCAAAAATTGGGCTGGCAAAAATGCACAGAAGCCAGGGCAACCCATGGTCACCTGCTTGCCCAGCCAACACCAACCCAACACCAGCTGGCTGGCACAGCCAACCCCAAGACAATGCTCTACACAGCTTGCTTAAAAAAAAATAATAAATTAATAAATTAACCCAATACCATTTCTTAAGCAAACATAAGCAGTTTTCAACAAAACTGAAACAATGCTCACTTTGAAGATAGAAATTCCCCAACCCTGTATGGATGCAAGTCCCTTCCTTCCTCTGCTACTGCCTGGCTGTGCTGGAGCTAGAAACTGTTCATCTCCTTTCCTCCCCATCCAAGTAGCCCCAGCAGGACAGCCAGCACTCCTGTCCTCTCCAGCATCACCTCTATTTATTTCTAAAGCACTTGGAAGGGTTTCTCTCTGCTCAGCACCCCCTGGACAGACCCTTAGCCACCAGGGAGAAGCCAGGAGCCAGCTGCCAGACCTGTTTACCTCTTCCCTCCAAGCAGGCTGGGAATTCATTATGTGTCACACACAATTCATTTCTATTTTTCCTCTATGAGCACAGATTTATCCGAATTATTGCATCATTTGCAGAAAACAAAGATATTATTATGGAATGCAGCTTTGAAGGAGAAAGGCTTTCTGTCGATGAGTGAGAAATTCACGACCTGACAGAACTCTGAATTCAATGGCCTCCTTGTAGGGAAAAACTCAATGCATCACTTTTGATCAATTGTACTTTCAAGTCATTTCCTTATTTACGGGTGACTGGGAAGACACTTGAGCTGGCAAAATAATTCATGTTTGTTTGCACAGACAAACACAAATTTAATAATGCAGCTTTTTAAAAAAATAAATACAGTCATGCATTACAGAAAGCTCCTTTAAAATCATTCTTTGTAGAAAATTCACAGCGTGAACTCCAAAGTGCTTCTTTTCTTCCTCTTAAGTGAAAACCTTCTCTAAGGTACATGTGCTACACTTCATAAGCCACTGAAAAAAAAGAACCAGTCCCTGAATTTCTATTGCAAGCCAGGAGATTTCTCCTACTCAGATGCATGAATGCCAAAAATGCCAAAACTTCCATTCGGTTCCTGGGGCCTTCCAGAGAACATCTCTGAGTACATTAAATCCCAGCTTCTGCTCACTCACCTGATCAGCCTCTGCTCTTTCCTCCTTGCTGCTCTTCTTGTCCTTTCTGCTGCTCTCCTCCAACCTCTCCCTTCCTGACCAGCTCCTCATTTATCATCTTATTCATCCACCTCCTGACTGAGCTCAGCTGTGTCCCCACCTCCTGAACTCATCTCCAGGTCCCACCTGCTCCTTGGACACACTGCATTGCTACTCTTACTTTTCCCCTTCCCATTGTCCCTTTCCACACAGAGGAGGACTTCCTTCTACCTTGACATTTTGATCCCTCTATTTTTCTCCCCAGTTTGATCCGTAAACAGCAACAGGTGCCCCAGAACCCTCCTTCTCACCCCCTGTGACTGTTCCCTGGCTGCCAAGGAGAAATCCCAGCTGGAAAACAAACCAGAGCTGTCACAACCCAAGGGGAAGACGTTTGCCTTCCAGCAGCTGGGAGCAGAGCAGAGAATGCCAGGGAAAACTGAGCATGAATATCCAGCCTAGAAGCAAGGAAGAAGGAAAAGAAATGGCATTCCATGGGAGGAGGAGGAGGAGGAAGAGGAGGAGGAGGAGGAGGAGGAGGAGGAGGAAGAGGAGGATGATTTTGTGGCCATGGCTCCCCCAGGGACTTGCACCATGGAAGTGCAGTGCATGTGCTCACAGATCCCAGTGATCAGAGGGATTCGTGTGATCTGGTCTGCCTCACAGTTCCTCATCTGCAAGAGGGAGATAATACATCTCCCATCCCTTCTTGGGTTTGGTTAGGTTTGGTTTGGTTTGGTTTTTTTCAGCTCAGATGGTAAATTCCTTAGAGCAGGGACTGTCTCATTGTGGCTTTAAACAAAGCCTTGGAGATTGGTTTTGCTGAGGGTCTTTGTGCAGCCAGCCCTCCAGAGCAACCCCCTGCCAGCCAACCAACCAGCCTGGCATCCCCCCAGGATGCTGCCTGCTCTTCCCCAGAGCAAACAGCATTCAGATGCTTTTGTTTGTCTTCCTCATGGTCTTAGAAATTGCCTCAGTAATTATTTTTGTGCATTCTTATGACTTTAAATAAAACCAAATTACAACAGTGTTGAAAGCATAAAGGTACATATTGAATTTTTTATATTTTATGTATGTCCTGAATTTAATTTTGCCCCAAAATGCTCTTAAAGGATTTGTTTACTTATTTTAATAGTCCTAATTTTAAATCCATTTAAATGTATTTATGGATCTTTAGACCAAACTCAGTAGCATTTATACCACAATAATGAATTGTATGACAGCCATGTACACAGAGAAAGTAACCTCTCCCTTTTTCTAGAGCTCATATTAGCACCACTTTATAAATTCAATAGTTCATTGGCATGCACAGTCGAGGGACCTTTGCTAAACTAGGACATTTGGTGATAACTGTTTGAGAAGATGCACATTGAGAAAATCATCCTTATTTTAATGTCAGGAAATTAGAAATATTATAATGAATTCCAATTTTTCACATCTATCATCAAAGCCTTTGAAAAAAGGTCAGTATCTAAACTTGTTATTTTAAAATGCCTGCTGCAATTTGCCTTACTGTGGTAATTACAAGGAAAGTCCCCACAGCCTAACACCACAACAGCCCTGGGGGACCCTTCTTATTCCTGATTGTCAAGAAATTTCAGCATCTGAAGGGAAAAAACCCGATGCATTTCACAGCCATAATGAGTATGATGGTCACAGGAAGCATTATATAAAGTATTTACATTTCATGCTTTCTCTGAACTGGGAGCTCCCTAAAGTCTAGGATAGCCTGAATATAATAAATGATTTTTTTTAATTTTTTTTTTTTATTTTTTACATTGTCAAACTATTCCTCTACTTGAAGACAAATCTATTCCAAAACTATTTGTTGTATTTGACCCACATTTCCCTCGGGCTGCACTCGGGTCCTGGGCTTGCCTTGCTGCAGTGCCTCCCAGCTGCAGGAGCTCCCTCAGCTCTGAGCTTTTCATCTCTTCATTGCTCATGGCCATTCCACCCCAGCCCCAAGGAGCAGGGAGCTGTTGCCTTCCCGGGGATGGATAATCCCACATCCCTGCAGAATTGTAATTAGCATCCCATCTCCTGGAGAGTGATTTTTCCAGCAGGAGGGGGCTGGCCAGGGGCAGGTGGTGCTCCAGAGGTGATGCTCCAGCACCAGGGGCTGAGGAACTGGGCAGGACTCCTCCACTTGAGGAGAGCTCAGAGCATCCAGCTGCTGCAGCTGAGGAGAACCAGCAGTGCCAGGAACATCTGCTCAGCCCCTCCTGGTTAAGGACCATGGAGAGGCTGGTGGGTCCAACCTGCTCTGCCTGGGCAGCATCTCGCTCCCCATCCTAAATGAAAGGTTTGGGACCCAAGGCACAGCCAGCCCATGCCCAGCTCTTTTGGAAGCAGCTCTTTGCATGCTACCACCAAAGGATTTCATCCCTGCTAGGGGCCTCAGAGCCCTGAGAGGCTAAGGGAAGGCTTCTTCTGCTTACCAAGAAATAGCAGCCCCTGAAAGATAACTACCAGATATACAATCTACATTTAAAAGTAGTATTCAATCTTCCCTTATTACAGTTGCAACCCCCTTAGCTATCTAGCTCAGATAAAGTAACAAAGCTGCACTGCCAGTGATTGTAACTGAATGCAGTTAACCTTAAAAAGACACTTCTACAAACAAAGCAGTTTCAGATGGATTTAAATTTTAGTTCTTGTACAAAGACTTAAGAACAGGTTCCTCCCCATTATTCAATTTAACAATAATAATAAAAACCTCCATGACAACTATAACAAAAAGACTTCGATAAAGCCTGAAACCTTTTTGATAATGAAACATACAATTTCCCTGTTTGAAGCATAATTCCCCAGAGAACATTTTTAAAAAGATATAGAAGAACTGTCGTTTGGAAATTGTTAATGTAAAGACCTGGGTACAAGAACAGCCCATGTAAAAAATAGACTTGGAGAAAAGCTAAAGAATAGTGGGTAGGAGAGCCTAGACAGCTTAAATGAAGTGTCTCATTAGGACAATTTCAGGAGTCAATAAAAACTGCCAAAGTTGAAAAAGATTCACGAGGCTGCTGGGTTCAATTTTCAGTTAATTCAGATATGGAGAGGTCACCCACAGCCAGTAGTCATCTGGTGTGGTTCCTGCAGTGCAGATGACTTAACTGTGCTGGTAATCACCTTTGTTCTCTTGCCATCTCAGCATACCCTTTGTTGGATCATGACAGCTGCTCCCATTCCTTTTTTTAAAAATAAGTCTATAGCCACACATCTATACTGTGCTTTGAACATTAATTAAGAGCAGATCAAGTGTCATATAAGAGCCAGCAACACGCATTAATTAAGGTTAGTCCTGCTCTTACTCAATTCAAGTCTTGATCTTTCTAGTTTTCTCATCAATACCTTATCACCATAAAGCCAGAGAGGAATTAATGCACTGAGAGGATGTCAACTGTTTGAAGAGGATCAAGCACTTGGGTTGCTAAAACAACCAGCAGAAGCACTGGATCAGTGAACTAAATACTAGAGAGTCAAAAAGTGCAAAACCATCAAGGCAATAGGTCCACGTGGCTCCACAGCTGAGGTCACTGAGGGGAATCCAGCGTGGGAATTAGCTTGACATGCTCTATTTCATACACCACAATTTTTACCAAGTAAAATTTTAATCGAGTTTCAACAGCTTTTTTTTGTACTAGTGAGCATTTTTAATTGGAGAGCATCTAAGAGATTTAAGTGTGATCACATCTTAAATAAAGAGTATGAGCACATTTCTCTTTTTACCTAGATGTTCTATCTGTTGTTTTTTCCAGTGCAGTACTCCTGTCTCACCAGGACCTCATTGGTTAGACACATTACCAGCAAAGCTGTCAGCACTGCTCCCTAGAATAATGTTCTTGTCAACAAGGTGTGAATTTACAAACTCATTTGGAGAGACATAATGATAAAGTGCAAAGTGGGTGGAGGGGGAGAAATCAACTAATGAACCTGAGAAGTTAATTTTAACACAAGGAAGAAAAAAAATATGCTGGAATAAATTTGCCTCCTCTTAGGATCCATCCCAGCAATGCCCAAGATCTCAGTGGGCTGGATTTTCAGTGCTTTAGTGCTCAGCAGTTGATCCTGAGATCAGTGAACTGGTCCTACCAGAGCTCCAGCAACACTCCCCGCATTTCAGAAGCTGCAAAAGCAAGGTTTTACTTCTGACACTTCAGGGATAAGGTTTCTTACACAGAAGTTAAAGAGATCATTGATTCCCTTTGTACTGCCAAGAAAAAAGCACTAATCCTCCTGCGGGCTGAGGTTAAGGCTCTCTCAGCTCTCTTCATCCCCAGCGCCTGAAGCTGCTTGGGCTGCAAGCTCCAGCCAAGGCACAAACCAGATTCCACCACAACTCTTCCATCTGCCACTCTCTCAAAGCTGTTGATGATACCATCTGATAACCATAGCCAATAATGGCAATAATACTTCCTTGCCAAGGTGCATGTGAGCACTTCCAGCGTTCTGGAATCTACTGGGAGTCTCAAGCCAACAAAGGTCACATTGGAAAGGCAGCGACCCTGGCAGAAAGGGATTAATCCCTCTTGAAAGTGGACAGGCTTTTCTTTTGCAGAAGACACCTCACTTTATTAGTCTGTTACACTAGTGGCAGGGTTTATTTCTCTTCAAAGCTGTGGAAGAAAAAGGTGAGTTGATTATTTATGGGTAGATTTAGTGTCCATGTCTGAAAGACAAGGAGGAAAATCTTAAAGGGAGGGCAATCTGTAATTCTGCTGACTAGTTCACTCCAGCCCATAAACTAGGGGTTTATGCACTGTAATTACAACCACTTTGAATGTTATACTGGCAATTAGAAGCCCCAGATGAGGTCAAAGCCTTGCTGGACAGCCAGGTACTTAGGTACTTAGGATGTCCTCATGGTGAAGGATTTATACACCACAAATAAATTCTCTTGAGCTACACCCTGATTTCTGAGACAGAGAATATTCTATCAGTCAAAAATAAACAACATCTTCCAAATATTTTTCATGTGTCAGTGATGCCTGAAATTAGGAAGAGCCTTTAAAAAGAAAAAAAGGGGTGAAATGCTTCATGGATTTTGCATCTGCCAGTGCATTCAGGTTTAATAGTTCATGCCACACATTGCCAACTCTTAAGGAAAATTGACTCCATCCCACCCAGCCCAGCTGTCAGCAGCCAAGCTAGGAAAAGTTCAGGTGTGAGGGAGTTCTTTGGCCAAATTAGAAATCAAAATAAATTTGATAAGGGGAGACATCTAAGAGCAGTAACACTGCTCCCACCTGCAGCTGGCTGCCCTCAGCCCTCCAGCCCAGCACGGCTCGAGGCCCATTAGGACCAATTCCCTCTGTCTGAGTGCTCTGTACCTTCAAGGTCCATTTTCTCCCTAGTTTCTATTTTTAAAACTGCTGTAGCTTATAAGAGTACTTTTCTCTGTGCAGTGACAGGCTGTCACTCAGCCTGAACATGCCCCTCGCCTGCCAGAAGTGTCCCAGGGAAGTCACCAAGCTCACAGAGACTTTCTTCCAGGCTGGCTGTGACACATTCTGCAGGGGTGTCCCTGGCTCCTGCATCATCTGCTGTCCCAGTGCCACCAGGGGAACACCACAGACCAGGAGAAAACACTCCCAGTGCAAGAGTGCCAGAGCATCCCTAGGCTGCCCAGTGCTCAACTGGGGAGAGCATGGATGTCATGGAGTCAGCAAGGACAATGCAAAAGGACAAAACTGAGAGGTCAAGAGCACAGTTATTAAAACAGTGCCATTTTCTTTCATTAGACAACTGGCATTTTTCATTTGTCTTCATGAAGTACATTAAAAAAGTAAAAATCTCAGTCAACAAATATGACAAAAAGACTCATGAACAGCACCTTCAGAGTTCAATTGAGAAAGATTGTGTTCTCTCCTACCTCTGTGTTTAAACCATACTGCATTATTTTTGTTGTTTTTAATGTGTGCCATATTTATTATAATTTATGTGGTAAGACTTCACATGCTTTACAAAAACAGTAGAAAATACAAAGAGAAGTTTGCTAGTTCACTTGCTATCTCAGTGGTACTTTTATTGTGGCACAAGGAAAAAAAAAACAGCAAACTTCATTTCATGAGCCCAATAGCATCTTATCTAAAATTCACCCTGGAGATTAGGATCAACTGTCAGACCAATTTTCCAGGCTGCTTAGGAGCTGAGTGAGGAACAGCACAGAGAGGGATGAGGGAGAAGCACATACACAATTGCTAAAAAATTCAATTTTAAAAAGTTGCAAAAGGGACAAAGAAATCCATATGTATAAATAAACATTGCATTAAAATGCATTAACTAATCAGGTAGTTTGCCCCATGGACCAGTTCATATTTTTGCTAAACCATTGTAATTTGTTTCATCATTCAGCACCATAGAAACACAGACTGGTTTGAGCTGCAAGGGACCTTTGAGTTGCAAAGTTCATACAGTTGATGCAAGGGCAGGGACACCTCCCCCAGCCCAGGGTGCTCCAAGCCCCATCCAACCTTCACCACTGCCAGGGATGGGGCAGCCACAGCTTCTTCTGGGGCTCAGCACCCTTATAGGGAATTTCTCAATGTCTCATCTCAATCTCCCCTCTTGCAGCTTGTAAGTGTTCCTCCTTATCCACTCCATCCCCTTCCAAAGGTCCCTCTCCAGCTTTTTTGCAGATGCCTTTGAGGTCCTGGAACGTGCTTTAAGGTCTCCCAAAATAAGTTAAAAATCTTAATTGTGGCACTTCACATGAACTCTAGATTTCATGAAGGTCCTAGAAGGCAACACAGAAAGACCTCACAGTGATGTGTTCACTTCCCAGGATTCCTCACCACATCAGAATGATGAGAAGAGCAGGGTTACAGCACAGCTCAGCTCAGCAGCAAACCTGGGCTCCAGCTCAGGTACCTTCAGCACAAAGGTAGCTGGACAATGCACATGTGGATACCCTATGATTATTTCACTAAGAGATGGATTTCTTGCAAGAGCTGCAGGAGCTTTGCTTGTCTCAAGCAGGAGATGCTACAGAAGAGTTCTCAGCCTCATTCCTCATTGATTTCTGCTTGGAGGTATTTATTTACTTCTGCAATGTAAGAAGTTTCTTCCTGAGAAAACAAGCAGAGGGGCTGGGGGATTTTTTTAATAGCAATTTGATTCTCTAGCAGAATAGATTTCTGATAGGTGGGGAAAGATTTCTTTCATTTCTTCATGGACTTAATGCCTTCCACAGCTTATCACAAATGACAACAATAGTTCTAAAGATGAGGAGCTGCCTTCAGCCCCCCTGCTCCAGAGCTGGGTGATGGATCTCAGCATGTTACAGACCCAGCCCTGCAGCAGTCCTGGGTGGGAATCCTCCACAGGGCCTGAAGAAGGACTTGATCTTTTCCAACCTTTAAGATTCTTAGTCAAGTCATTCCCCCATTTCCACATCTCTGGTTCAGCTGACAAAGTGAGCACCAGCTATAACTCCCCAAGGGCTCGTGCCATCACTGTTGCTGCAGGCAGATGGAAAATTAATTTTTTGGTGTCACCTTCCAGAATCCTGTGCAGGACATGAGTCACTTTCCCTAGGACACTGACACTCCAGTATGGGAAATGTTCTTAAGCCTTGCACAGCCATGGAGCTTGCAGTTCCCACAGACTTGCTGGGGAATCAAGATACCAAACAGCCTTGCCTAATTTTGAAAATCCATCCTTGTAGTAACGGCATAAGCACCTTAAAAAGATAATTGCCTACATTGGTAGGGCCCTGAGATTTTTCTATTCTGCTGTCAGATGGAAAAACTAAAACCCACAGAAAGTCACCTAATTAACTTTTATTGTCAATATCATCTCTGTGCATTCAAGGACTACCACAAAATCATCTGCTTTAAAAATCTCTGGAACACCTCTGTTAGTGCTGGATTTTCTTTCTATAAGGAAGAACAACTTCCAGACAAAATTGAGCTGACAGTTTCCCTTTAACTTTTGATTTATTCCTGACAGGTTTTTATTAAATAGGATTTGGCCTTGATCCTACCTATCTGGACTCCACCTTGATGGGATCAGCATGGGGAACCCCCTTGGGCCGTGTCTCGGCAGCAGCACAATTCCAGGGCACCAGCACAATTCCAGCTGCTGGGGATGCTGTTCCAGCTCTTAAGAACTCCCATTACATTGAAGATAGCACAGAGAATTTATGAGCTTGGAGCCACCTATTAGGGTAACCCACATCTTTGTTGTGCAATGCCCATACACAGAGGGCACCTTAGAACATCCGATGGCCCAAAGAGCAGAGAAGTGGGGAACTCACCCGTTTCCCCAGGGAATAAATAAATAGAAAAGAAAGCCCCAGCCTCAGCTGGTGCAAGCTGCTGAGCTCCACTTACATCCAACTTAACCCTAACCATTTACATTTACTTTTTAAAATCAAATAAACTCAGCTATGCCCTTGGCCCTCACCAAGCAGGAAAAGGGAGTTGGTCCCCGGGGAATCCCTGGTCCCAATGTATCCTCACCTGAGGGCAGGCAGGGATAGAAAATGCAAGAGAAACAGCATGTGGGAAAGACACAATAAGGAAGGTAACCTTAATAATTCTCCACAGGCCCTTATCAGCCCCATCTCATATGCAATAGGAAGGCTGGGAAGGTGAGGAGGTTCTGGCTGTAACAGCAAGGTCTGCACTTCAAAGTGAGCTGCAGCAAACAGACACAGCCAGAATACATCTTGCAGCACAAGAGGTGGTGATGGACCTGAGTGTCAAAGAAAATTCAAATGCTGAAGGCTGGGGATGAGGAGATCAATGGAGAATGTCACACAGTGAATACTAAACTCCGTGTTGTCCTTGAGATGTACAAGATACAGGCTGATATGTGGGATTCCATCAAGTTGCCTTTGATTTTTTTTATTTTTTTTTTTCACCTGGAAATGAAATACTGAGGTACACTGGATACACTGTCAAAACTCCAGATGAGCATTAGAGATCTAGGAAACATCTACAGACAGTTCAGCTCACCTGGGGGAAAAAAGATTATTTTATTCCACTTCCAAATTAGAGAGTATGTGCTTACACCTACTCTCAGTGCTCCAGGGAAGCATGCTACATGGAGTACTGGGCTACTGGGATTACAAATCAGTGGTCTCTGATGTCATGATTGAAAGCAAAAGCATTACACCTAAGCTTTTCAACCTGTGTTTATCAAGCAGAGGTATTTAGGAAGCAGCAGACATGTGGATCTCCCAGGATAAATGGCCAAATTCATGGTGGAAAGGGAAGCTGCCATCAAAGCTCTTGTTGGTCTAGTCAGATTTCCTTTGGCAACAATAGAAATTTTATTAACCTGTGCTTTAATTTCAAGATTCCTAAAAATAAATATGGGTGTTTGGGGTATTTTGTTTTAAAGTAAAGATTTGCCACAGAAATAATGTTTCTGTCAAAAAGGGAATTTGTGTCAGTCTCAGCAGTGTGGTGAGAGCCCAGCAAGCAGTAGTGGCTCTCACCATGAGCTCACCGTGGGCTCCCAGAGCATCTCCCTGGTGCCAGGGTGGTGTCAGCACAATTCCATCAGCAGTGGCACAACTGGCATCTCTGCATCTCACAGTTTGCATTTTATCTGTGGTCTTCTATTAAGGATCTTGTTTGTCATTGCTGCTGGAAGCAGAACTGCTGCAGTTCTTAAGGTTCAAACCCTCCCTCTTCTCATAGAAGAAAATTTCCTGCTGGCCTTGTGCTTTTTGGTATATTGAACACACCAATAGCTGGAGAAAACCATCCTGCAAAGAGGAGAATTCCTTCCAGTGCTGCAACACGTTTGCAAAGCAACTGCACTCAGTTTGTACTGTGTGCAAAAATGCCATGCATATAATTATGAGGCTGAATTTAATGACATTGAAACAAGTCTCCATTCTGATAAATGCATAATTACTGCTATTACAATATTTATGAAATAATAAATTTATTATAGAATCTTCCATGTATGAGCTTGCAGAAGGTTACTCCATGCAAATCATAAAATAACAGCAAAGAAAAACTTGCAAGGTACCAAGTCTGAGCATCTCCATCTGAGAGAACACAGGTACAAAGTTGTCCTGAGGTCCTGAATCCTCTATCCCCTCCATCAAAGATACTGAAGAGAGATAATTGAGATTTTCATTTCCTTAAGGGGCTATTGTGGAAGCAAACTTCACATGGGGTTATTGATTATCTGGGTTTTGACACAGATGCCTGGAAATGCACCACTGGGATGAGACAGAATTGAAAATAACCACTAGTAGCCATCCAGACCACTGTAAATGGAGGTTAACATCTTGAGCCTGAATCAGACCGAGGTGGAGTTTCACAGGTCCCAGCTGAGTACACACTAACCTTGCAGATAAATCTCTCCCCCTGAAGCCTTCAAACACTCTAATTTTTGTATCTAACTTCCAGCATCAAAGGAGAACAAAAGGAAGCTATGGAATGCACCCTGTGCTGCACTTAAGTGGCATAGCCTGCTGTGAAAGTACAGTCAAAACAAAGCCAGGAAAATTTCCAGTTAAGAGGATAAAACCTGACTATTAAGAGAAAAAAAAAAATATTCTTTCGTGGAGGTTGTAGAATATTCTTCAGAAAAGCTTATAAAATAACTTGGGCAAGGATCTGCTGGGCCCAGGCTGGTGAGGTGGGTCCCATCTCAGCTGAGAGACCCCAGTGAGGATGGAGAGGATGGAGAGGCACCCCTGAAGGAGCTGGTGGCACAGCCCAGAAACCTCTGCCCCCTGAAAAAAGGAGGGGATCACCCAGGGGGGCTGGAGGGGCAGATGGAGGTGATGGCACCAGGACACAGGAATGCCCAAATCTGTCCAAGGAAACAGGTGGATCCCCCCCAGCTTGCAGCTTCCCCAAGGCAGGAGCATCCAAAGAAGACGCTGGAAAATTGTGCTAATTGTGTGTTTCCATCTTCTGCAACCTTTGGGCTTATAGCACTGTTTATGTACAGGCACTTGGATAAGGAAAGCTGGGATTAGGGACTTTGTATGGGACAGAAACAAATGGCTGCTAGGAAGCTCCCGTGCCGGGCTCTATAGAAAGGGGAAATCTCCACCAAAGGGGATTCTGAGGAGACCTGAGTTTGTACCAGCCCACCTGAGAACCTGGATCAGAGTAATTTTTCAGGACAGCTCTGGCTTCAGGTTTTGACTTTGTCAGCAGCTGTTCTGCCCGCAAGTGAAAAGCCAAAAGCAGTTGTAAATCTGTAAGAGCAAGACCTGAGGGTGTAGCTACAGCAAGCAGGGAGCACAGGGACCTCACCAAAGCCAGGTCCAGATTTTCTGCCTTTTGAATTGGAAGCAGTGAAGCAGCTCCAGCAAGGCATTGCCCTTGGGCTACAGGAGCAGCCCCCAGCCTGGTACCTGCTGTCTGACACCCTGACCTGGCTCTGTCCTCCCAGGGACTCCTCTGCCACCACCCTGGGCTGTGGACTCGACCTCAGCTGCTTCAAATGACAGAAAGGGTCAAACCACTGGATCTAAATAGCAGCTTACATGAAATTTGAATACACATCAGTACTTTGGGACTTGTGTCAGCTGCTTTTTCTTTGCTGCTAAAATTTGAACCTTGCCCGTCCCAACGCACCTGCTTCAAACAGGGATCTTCAAGATAAAACACTTTCTAGCTGCTTATAGTTAGGCTTCTCCTTAACTGCAATCTTTAAAGTTGCAAGGACTTTTCAAAACTCATACGCCAGGCAAAGTCCAGGCAAAATGCTGGATGGTGGAGCAGGTTTTGGTTGTGCATAAGATCACCTGCAACTGGGAGATAACTGTATTTTAACACAGGAAACAAGACAAAAAAGCACACTCTGGAATTACACGGCAGCAAAGAACATGTTTCCAGAGCAAATGTGGCCTTAGTTAACAGAAAAGCCCTTTTCTGATTAAGTAATACTCTGGTAAACTATGAAGTATGGTTTCCCTTACCTCATTTCCCACCACAGTGTCCTTAACTCACTTTCCAGGTAGGAACAGCCAAGCCCAAACTCAACCTGTTGACTGTGTTGGCTCAATGCCTTTGCAGTAGCCCTGTCCAACTAAAACACATCTTTTCCCTATTAATCACACACCATTGATTCTTCTGAGCCCTGACATCATAATAATGTGAGACAGACAAAATCAAAAAGCCAAGCAAGGAGGTGGCACACAGCACAGTGACAGCCACAGAATCCAGAAGAGGTGTGCTCTGTGCCCTCCTCACCCACCATGGCCAGCCTCTGGTGGCTGCCCTCCTCTTCCTCCCACCCTTACTTCTCAGCAAGACATTAAAAGACAGGTCACTGATGTTTATAGATAAATAACTAAAAAAACCAATATTTATATATAGCAAGTATATGTATTTATATATATAAACCACCTACCTACATAAACACATCATAGGCATTAAGCAGAACCATCATCAGAATGAAACCTTGCAACCCTAGACTGCTCCTAACTGTCCCACACCAGTCTAGGCAATTCCTTTAACAAAACCAGAGCTAAATGAAGTGCTCCACATGTCAAAATGCTTTATCTGGGCCAGGCCAGGTGTGTGGCACTCGGAAGGGAACATCTCCCAAGCCTGCCTTTTCTCTCCGTGGCAGTCAGAAGCCAGGGAATGGGAACACTCTGCACCATCTCAACACAGGGAGAAAAGCCACCTCTGATCAGGGGCACTTCAAAACCCCAAAATGTGCCATGTCAGCCTCCACTGGGCCCTCTGTGCAGGGGCAGCACTGTGGCTTTTAGAGCATTCCCTACATGTTAACTGCTGCCACTACAAGTCTCTCTTCCTGCCGTGGCACAGAGTGACTGTGCACAAGTGACCAGTGGCCTGGGGAAGGGCTACCATGTTTTAGTGATCTGTAACAGGACCATGCTTTCATCTCAGATCAGTGATTATTCAGAATACCTCCACTGCCTTCAGCAGAAGGGCTTTAGAGGACTTTGTGAATCATTGGTAATGAGGAAGGCTTTTAGAAATAGTTGTTTTTCTTCAGATTTCTCTCTGCTTGGATACCCACTCCACCACACTAATGACCTGACTATATTGGATTCCATGCTCTCCAAACAACCTTAATTACATGCTTCATATCTTCCGATATGATGATAAAATTCATCCTAGTCCTGTGCCTGGGACAGTCAGCGTTGTCACTCATCAAGATTAATTTGAATATGACTATAAACAGAAATAACAACATCTGATATTATGGCACAGAGTATTGTGTTGGGTGCTTTTAATGCCTCCAAGCAAAATTCATTTAGGAGAATAAAATACAGACAATAATACTCACAGTTTTACAGTATTACCGTTGTAAGATTCAAAACCAGATCAATGTTTCTTTCATAAAAATTAATGCCTTGAAATGATCCCTCCATTTGTCATTCCAAAGAGGTCACCTTATCTCAAAGAGTACCCTGGGAACCACACAAATGTACGTGCTGCACCTGAGCTTTCAGCAGACAAACTGATGTGTTGCTGCACCTCCCTGTGTGCCCTCCAAGCCAGCCCCAAGCATCTGCTAATCCTCTGCTCCCAGAAGCACCAGCATCCCTCTTCCACTCTTTGCAGCCCCTTCTACCCAGTGTCTACAGGGAGAGGCTGGAACATAGATTGAGAGGAGAGATTGTTGCTAATATTGAATTTTGCCTTGTTGAGAAAATAATTTTTACCTCCTAACCCCCACGGTCCAGAAAGACATATTCATAGCTCTGCCAACCCCCCATTAGTAACTCTGCATAGAAACACGGGAATTCTGGAAGCCAGGATTTTTCTTCCCTTTTGATTCACAGAGAAGAAATCGAGATTGCACATCTGTTAACTGCAGCCCAACACTGCAACACCAGGAGGGGCACAGCACGGCGTGGCTCAGCTTGGTGACATGTGGTAGGTGCATCAGTAGCAACAAGGACAAATATTTAGAGGCTGATGAAAATGAAAGCTTGCTGAGAAACACAAAAGCCATTTTTTAAAAGAGGCCAAGAATCATAGTTTACTGTTTCTTATTTTTAGCTTTTTGATAAATTCTCTATGTGAGTTTAACTGAAAAATGTATAGTTTCCTTGGAGTAGCTTTCAGAAAATGAATCATCACTCTACTTGATAAAACCAGGATTGTCTTATTAAAAGTTTGAAGAGGAAAATGCAATAAACTGATAATGAGTTCAAAATATATTAGCATCTAGAGAAAAATAGTGCTAAAGTATGTTAGTTTCCTTCCCAAACACCAGCAATCACCCCCCAGCAGGTACATTGCAGTCAATTAAATTGGCCATTTACCACCAGCTCATTAAGTCAAGTTCAGCAGGAGGGGGCTCAGCAGGAGTCTGGCTTTGCACCCAGAACCTACACAAATGGAAACCTTTGGGCCTATATCCCATATGCCTGTGGGAAACTAATGAGAGAAAGAGAGGAACAATCAGTCTGCAAATGCTTCTGCTGCAGAGTGAAGGAGCTTATAGGAACGGATCAGATGAGCAGCACAAAGTAATTAAAAACCCAAACACTTAAAAGAAACATCTCTTGAAATCACGATGTCACACATTTATCCTGTTTCCCCATGCTGCCAATAATCCAGGTGGAACAGACAGTGCTGGCTGGCCAGAGCCAGTGATTCCCTCCAGGCAGAACCCTCATCTCCAGCCACAGCACCTCCAGCCTGGTGCTGTGCAGAGGAGATCCTGGGAAATCCACACCCATTGCTAAGGAAAAAGCTGCACTTTTAAGCTGCATTCTTTTCCATTTCTACTGCTTCCTCTGTGCCCAGTGTGGAAGGCAGGACTGCACCTTTCATCTGCCTCATGCAGCACAAAGGTGCCTGCAGAAGGAAGTCCAACCAAAAACCCCAAGGGCCATGCAGATCCACACTCAATCCACTCAATCCCAGCCTCATTGTATTCCTCTATCCCGGGCTGGTTTCTAAGTTCCCTGAAGGGGTTTGGTAGTGCACCCTGTGGGCCACCAGAACCATCCCTGATAAAAGCAAAAAGGTATTGAGATAAGAAAGGAGGATTGTTGACTGTGTAAAATCACATTCATTGGGGATAGAAACCTGAAGCAGTAATTAGTTCATTATTAAAGCTTGTAATGAGAAATCTGCAGTTCTAAGGGAGTATAAAAATTAGTTTTCCATCATACAGAAAAGAAAATAATGTGCTATTTTCCCATACTGCATGGTTCTACTCACAGAAAATATGAAACAGATGAAACATTTGGCAATTTTTTTTTTTCAGCAGAGTTATTGAATTTCACGGGGTTAAATTTGTAAGGGAAGTTATGAAACTGTGAAGTAACAGTATTTTTTTTACAATGCAAAACTAGCAACCTAGAAACATTTTGCTTTGAGCTCCCTGATGCCTTACGAAACGGCTTACCAAATTGTTTTTGTTTTATTTTTAGAACGGGTATTTAATTTACAATCAGCATATTATTTATTGCCTGCCCCTAATAGAAGGCTGCTTTGAAGAAGTCACTGTATTTGACGTACTTGAATATTTATGCAGCTCTATCTCCACGGTCCAGCACACAGGAGATTCTCCCGTCTGCTGCCTTCCCCTGCAGCACAGCCCCTCACCCCCTGCTCCCCAAGCCTGTCCTGCCAGCAGGGATGGCCTCACACCCTGGAGGAGAAGAGGTCACAGCCACAGAGGGATGGAGCCAGCAAGGGCTTTCTCACAGCACTCCCAGCCCTGCTCTGGAAGAGGATGGAGTTAAATAATCCAGAGGCAAAGCAGAGCCTCCAGCCGGGAGCATCCCTGGCTCCAGCCCCACCAAGGCACCACCACCAACTGGAGACAGCTCGTCTGCCCTCTCTTCAGAAGGCAATCAAACATTCATACACACGGGGTGTAAATTCCTGCTGGAAACGGGACCACGGTGGGCAGCGGGGATGCTCCTGCACCGAAGAATTCACGGAAGATCCCACAAAAAAGTCCCCAGCAGTGAGAGATGCTGCAGGCAGGTGTGAAGCTGCAGGCACCTGCATCTTTCATGAGAGGTTGCATCTTCCCCACTCACCACAAGTACGTGTCCTCAGGCCACAGACTGCCCCCACTGCCTTCTCCCACGCAGCCACACATCCCGGGTGACTCAGGGAGCAGTGACCCCCCCTGACTACACCTCAGCCTCCACAGCCCCGGAGGGAGCCCAGGGCAGGCAGAGCCGGGGTGACAGCTCCAGGGGAAACCCTCCCACCCCGACTTGTCCCATCGCCACCTTTTGTCACCGGGGCAAGGCAGGGAGAGGTGGGACTGGGAGCCACGCAGAGGCGGGAGGGACTTTTCACACAAGAAAAAGCCCGAGTCTCATGTAGGTCCTTGCAGCATTCTGTACCCAAGGAAAGCTTCTACAAAGCTTCAAGCAGCAATGCCACGGGGGGATTCCAGCCAGAGGAGCCCAGCTTGCCCCTGCTGATCCACCTGTGGCATCACCTGGAGGTGTTCCCTCGGCTCTGGGCTGGACTGGGAACAAGCAGATGATCTGCATGGAGAAATGCCATAAGTCAGCATGCAGATAAGAAGATGAAGAGCTCAGATCTTACCCCTCCTGCAGAGAAAGCCCCTTCAGCACCAGCAGCTGGCTGAGGAAACCCCACAGAGCTCTATATAGCTTATACATATATATATATATATATATATATTCTCCCTACATTGGAGTACCAATGCTTCTCTTCCAAGATACTGTCAGGAACGTAAACACCACTTAGATTTCTTTGCAGAAGCCTCTACAGATGGAAAGAATTCTAATCTACAAAATGTTAGGGGAAAAAACACTTTGAGCACAAAAATAGGTGCTGAAAAGCCATTCACTCACCCTCACCACTTGCTACAGCTGGTGAAGCCTCCAGTGCCCCATGAGAAGCAAGCTGGCTGCAGCAGCTAATGCATTTGACAAAGTATTTAGGCTAATAAAGGATTTTTTTGTTAATTGGTGTTTTTCTTTCCAAGTACCTATCAATTCTCACCCACCCCAACAACCCATTGGTTGCTTAATAGATCCGGATCTCTCCCAAAATAGTTCTCACTCTTTTCTCTCTGCCTGGGACATGTTCTGAACTACGTTTTGAAGGAGGAGAGGACAGTAAGGAACAGTTTTATTGCGTGAAAATCTGCTTAAAGGAGGCAGAACTGAGCTGTAGGATACATATTCAGGAAAAATCTCTCAGTCTGTGCCAGCTACTGCTTTCTGACTGGTTTGGTTAAAAAGCGGTTTGGAACAGCTGCTTAGTCACAATGCATTAAAATGTTTTGGGCTTACACAAAATATCTCTACATGCAGAAACTGCTCAGATGTCTTAATGAACTCTGCATTATGCAACAGATCCCCAGAGATTTTGCAGGTGTTGAGCCATTATCCAAACGGTGCCCGAGATTTCCTTCTGAGCCAGATCTCAGACCAGAGTGCCCAGGATTTGCTCTGGCCTGAGCTCCAGCACAAACCAGGGGGTGAATTCCTCCCGCCGGCTGGGGCAAGCCTGCAGCACCTAAACCTCTGCTGAGCCAGGACTTGGGCAGAACTTCAGCACTGCTCTCAGCCCTCCAACCTTCGCATCCCTCCCAGCTCCAGCAGAACATGAGCTCCTCTGTTTTGCAGCCCGGGAAGGGGCTGTTTGTAACGCCAAGAAGTCTGAAACTGAGAGCAGTGCAGTGCACTGAGGATGCCAGGCTTGCTGGCACCCCCCCCCTCCCCGGGCTGCTCTCTCCCTGGGCCGCATTTCAACCCGAAGCCCCGCGTGTTAAAGCCACACAGAACCGCTCAGAGGAAGGCACGCCGAGGGACCCAGAAACAGTACAAGTCGCATTTGAATTTACCAAAAGGGGGGGAGACCAGCAAGGAGAAAAAAAGACAAAAACAACAAACCAAACAAAAAAAACCCCAAAAACCCCAAACCAAATTCAACAGATCCTTAATGTTCTCTTTCAGGAAAATGGATCGGACCGGTCCCGGCTGGGCAGTGCCAAGGGCAGCGATGGGAGGAGGTGCAGCACATCGCTCCCTGGCACTGAGAGCCAGATGGGAATAAGGAGCAAGGATGGCTGCTGGCAGCAAAGGAGGTTTGCCGTGGTAAACCTCACAAGTTTCCAGCTGGGCAAAGCGGGGGTTCTCTCCACCCGCTGCACAAAAATAAAAATAAACCCCATCACCATCACCACCTTCCTCCTGCCAAGGCGGAGGAGAAGGAAGCGAGAAACTCCTCTGCTCACGATGCATCTGGTGGCGGCTCTGTCACTGTCACTGTCACCGCACCAGCATTACTGCCGGGCCCCGGGTTCACCCCAGGGGATCCCCTCACCCCCGGGGACATCCCCGCCACCCCCCCCAGCCGCCTGGGCACCAAACCCCTGCTCAACCTGGACACCTGACCCGGACTCGGGGGGCCGGAGAAGGGCAGGAGGATGGAGCCGGGAAGGGGGGGATACAGATCCCCTGCCCCTCAGCACCGACACCAAGGGGGGCATGATCGCGGGGAGCCCCGGGGAAGCGGGGAAGAACGGCCCAGAAGGGGCAGGGGCAGGGGCTGCAGCGCATCTCTCCGCACACACACACACACACACAGACACACAGACACACACAGACACACACACACACACAGACACACACACACACACACACACACACACAGACACAGACACACACACAGACACACACACACACAGACACACACACACAGAGACACACACACACACACAGAGACACACACACACACACAGAGACACACACAGACACAGACACACACAGACACAGACACACACACAGACACAGACACACACACAGACACAGACACACACACAGACACACACACAGACACACACACAGACACACACACACACACACACACACACAGACACAGACACACACACACACACAGACACACACACAGACACACACACAGACACACACACAGACACACACACAGACACAGACACACACACAGACACACACACACACACAGACACACACACACACACAGACACACACACACACACACACACAGACACACACACAGACACAGACACACACACAGACACACACACACACACAGACACACACACACACACAGACACACACACACACACACACACAGACACACGGTTCTTTAATCCTCCTGCTCTGCTCATCCCTCGGCGCACAGGACCCGCAGCCTGTGCATTGCTGCTGCCAGCAGCCCCCAGGGGCACCGCGCTCCCCTTCCCCCCCCCCCGCCTCCTCCATCCCCCGGTTCATGGGCTGGCTCCAGACCCTCGGAAGAGCAGAGGAAGCCCAAGCTCTCGGGTGCTTGGAGATGCCCAGCGCAGCCCGGTCTCTCCCAAGCGCCGCCGGGGAACCCCCCCGACCCCCGGGCTGGGGGAGGCTGCGGGGCTGCCCCCTCCCATCTCCTGCGGGCAGCCTGTCCCGGCCGTGCCCCGCAGCTCTGCCGAGCTATCTTTAAAGCAAATCCATCTCGACCATCGCTCTTTCTCTCTATATACATGTAAATATCTTTTTTTTCTCCTTTCCCTGCACGGCTTGCTTCTGGCTAACGGGGCGATAAATCCAGGAAGTGCCCCGCACTGTGGAGAAGGGAGACGGGGATGGATGCTGAACCGGAGAGGGTGGCTGGGAGGGAAACGAGATGCTCCGAAGGGGAGGCAAAAGAAGCACCTGAAGGGGCAGGAAGGGAGTTTATCGATAGAGGCTGGCAGCCGCGGGCTCCTCCAGCTCCAGGTCCCCCCCGGCAGGCAGATTCCCCGGCTGGGAGACCCGCCCGGCCCGGCCCCGCACAGCCCCTACCTGGAAGAGCCGGAGGATGTTGGCCACCATGATGGACACCGAACTTCCCGAAGCTCCGATCACTCCAACTACTTTTTCCGGCTTGACGAAGACGGGCGGCTCCCCGTTGGTGCACCTGACGTCGGAGGTGTCCTTCTGGATGAGAGCCTGCACGAAGGTGAGGGACTGCTCCAGCGCGTAGGTGTCCCGGGAGCAGGTGTCCAGGATGCGAGCGCCCAGCGTGACATTGGGCAGCAGCTCCGGGTCGCTGTTGATCTGGTCCAGAGCGTAGAGCATCGCCTCCAGCCTGTGGATGCCGTTCTCCTTTTTGATGTCCCCGCAGGGCACTCCCTGGGCTCCTTTGGAGTGGACGGGGAAGAGTCCCCCCAGAGTGATGTCCCCTTCCAGGCGGATGGAGTGGGGGGCGTACATCTCCTGGCCCTGAGCCGCTTCCCAAAGCAGGAACTCCAGCAGGCAGCAGGGCAACTTCAGCAGAGTCAGGAGCCGCAGCAGCCTGCCCGCCGGGACCATCCTGCCCCCGGTGCTGCCGGTACCGCCGGTGCTGCCCGTGCTGCCCGGGCGATGCCCCGCGCTCCCGCCCGCCTTCATCCAGCCGGGATGGGCCGGGCTGGTCCGGGATGGGCGGGAGGGGGGGGTGGGGGGGTGGGGATCCGCGGCTCCCACCCGCCCTGCCCGCGGCTGCCTCCGCCGCGCTCCGCGGCAGCCCGGCACTGGGGAGCGGGGCCGCGCCGCTACCGCTTTAAATGGTGGCCGGGCCTCTCCGCCCCCCGCACCGCCCCGCACCGCCCCGCCCGCCGCCGCTGCGCAGGATGCGGCCGCGCCGCCCGAGAGCGGGAGGGAGATGGAGCCGAGGGGGCGGCGGAGCCTTCACCGAGCCGGCCCTGGGGGTCTTGGGGGGGGATGCAGGTGGTGCGGGGTCCGGCCGGATCCCCGTGGCGCTGGAGGGAGAGGGGAGCAGGGGCAGCCCCGCCCCCCGGGGGCCCGATCCGGTGCGGGGGTGTGCGGCTGCGGGAGCCTCCGTGGGGGGACGCTCAGCCCCACTGGAGCATCATCATCTTCGTCTTCCCCTCCTCCTCATCCCCACCTCCTCCACATCCTCCCTCTCCTCATCATCCTCCCCCCCCCTCATCATCCTCCCTCTCCTCCTCCGGGCAGCACCGCGGGATCCCCGTCCCCCTCCCTGTCCCCCCGCCCCAAGCCTGCCCAGTGCAGAAGCAGTCTCTCGAGCCTATTGCATCCAAACCCCAGTAATTCAGATTTTTGACACAGAAAAGAGATCCACCGCCCCGCTAAGGTGGATGCCAATGGAGCCGGTGAGGAGGAGGAGGAGTTTGGATGTAACCAGATACTCCCAAAACTGAAGTAACGCGGCTGATGTTCTATTTTAAGATCTCCAGACCCATTTTTGTTCAGGACACCCAGATTCTCGAGGGAACATCCTGGTTTTGTTCCTTTCATCCCCAAACTATACCATCCAAGGAGACACCACCTGTTGCCACTCCCTGCCCCGCTCCATTCCCAATGGAAGAGCAATACAAACCCCATCTCATTCCCACCACCACACCAAGCATGGGTTCTGAAGGCAGCCTTGAATTCCTCCTCTGTAAATAGCAGGGCAGCTACAGCTGGTGCTCCCCATTTGGCCCAGCAGCACTCAGTGTGGGGATGGGATGGGAGCCCCAGCTCTGCAGTGGCACTCATTAAGAGACAGCTATAATGACTGCTTCATTTCCAACGCATTATATTTCACTGAAGTCAGAGTAGCACAATTGTTACTGTCCTAATGGTATAAAATGTCAGAAAAACTGACGGCTTTTATCTGTTTCAGCCTGGCCAAACCCTCACCCCACTGAAATGTTGCAGCGTGTCTGGCAGACACAAATGAGTGGCTTCACTCCTCAGGTCTTGACTGAGATGGAGTTGGCTGGAGGTTAGTGAAATATCTTCCAACAATTATCAAGGCGTTTGACCACCTTAAAAGCTCTGTGTTTTTTACATTTTGTCCTTGTCATATTTTTTTTTTCCCCTGTGCATTGGCTCTCTGTGTCCGCTTGTATTTGGCAGCAGTTGTTTCCAAACTGGTGCTATTCAAATACCACCACCAGGGAAGTCCTATGCATGTTCCTGGTGACAGGGGACATTTGCAGCGTGGCAGCAGGACCGGGCAGGCATGGCAAGTCAAAGATTTTGCAGTAGGGCCAGGGTATAACAAGCATAAACAACAATAAAAGCAGCTGGAATTCTCTACTAGAAATTATAATTTTTGGGCTCAGGACCAAAATTTTGTTTTTTCATGGACTGAAACCATCATAAGAGATTATTTCATTGTGATGTGGGTATTCTGCAATCATGGTTTGTGCCATCGCCCAGGCCTTGTTGTAAATCACTTTTGCTCCTCAGTAGGTGCAAGCACAGCCATCCTTCCCTGACACACCTGCACTTTTCCCTAGCACCAACCTGGGAAGGGAATTTCATGTGTAGGACTGGGCACACCCATGAAGGGTTGGGAATATCACAGATGCTGGTGGCTTGGCTGCTGCCTCCCCCAGCCCCAGGGTCAGACACCAGCTCCTATTCCAGTCTTTGCCAGTCGAGCTGCTCCCCAGCCTGTACCCATTCACCCCCCCCCACTGTCACATAGATCTCAACTCTTTACACCCCTCTCTGTAAAGAGTAAACTCTGTGCAGTGTGATTTCCTCCCCAGCTGCTCCTTGGTACCATCAGCTCCATCCCTCTTCTACACCTGAACTGTGCAGTCACAACATGAGCTCTTCAGCATTTATTTACCTCTTGCCCACTTAAAGCTTCTCCTGGAGAACCTTTGATGTATTTATTAATATTAAAAGGTCTGACTCTAGTGGCTGTAGAGAGGAGTTTGCAAGCATGACTCAAGTTTGCCTTAAGTGCTCAAGATTCAGAAAGGATGTAAATAGAAATAATGTTTTCTAAAAAACCTCACTGTTTTGCAGGAAGCTACCTCATGGATTTGAAAGCTTCCTGGTTCAGGGTTTGGCTTGGGGTTTGTTTTTTTTTTTTCCTTTTGGCATATCTGTAGTGACAGTCAACATGTTTATCTTCTCAAAATTACAGCAAACCCATCTGCTGCCTGCTTCATCCTCTTTTTCCACACACCTTGGATTACCTAAAAAATTAGTCTGCATATTCAGCACCAGACTCCCTAAGGGGATGTGGAAAATGGCACAGCTGATCAAGGCAGGGCCTGGGT
Source organism: Phaethornis superciliosus (assembly GCA_023637945.1). Classification (NCBI taxonomy): domain Eukaryota; kingdom Metazoa; phylum Chordata; class Aves; order Apodiformes; family Trochilidae; genus Phaethornis; species Phaethornis superciliosus. Next base: position 1,036,926 of record JAJQWJ010000013.1, read on the forward strand.
CCATCCTAGCCCAGTACCTTGTCTGGGAATGGCAGCAGATGTGTCAGAGGAAAAGGCAGGAGCTCTGCAGTGTGCAGATGCCTTTCATCTTTTCCTACCATAAGTCTCATCCTAGTCTCTCATATATAGAAATTGGTTTAAGCCCTGAAGCATGAAAAATTATTCTAATTACATTACAAATATTGATACAGTTAATCATTATTCTGGATATCCTTGTTATCCATAAAAGTGGCCAGTCCCTCTTCCACTTTTGCTAAGTACTTGGCTCCAGTGGCCTCTCATGGCAAAGAGTGACACTGTTTAATTGGACATCACCTGAAAGAAAAAAAATCTGTTTATCAGTTTTCAGTTTCCTGCTCTTTAACTCTTAAAATAGCCAGTAATCTCCCTTTCATCATACCTGATCCATCCACTATGTGCAGTCAGCTACCTACATGCAATCTGGCCCTCTCAGACAAGAAACTAAATATAATAGAGCCTGTGCATCTGTCACTGCCATGCTTTACTCTGAAGAAGGCATTTTCATTTTGGGTTTGATTCCTGACTCCCTGGAGGTGAGACAACACTGCCTGAACCCCACCATGAGCAGGTCCCACCTGTACTGCCTGACAGCCTGAAAAAGTCCTCTCCTCCCTTACAGCCCACCAGAACAGCTACACTGAGAGGATTCAACAAGCATCTCCTCAGGGAAAATGAGATTGTGGCCACTCAAACCAGAACTCACCCACTCCTGAAGCCACCTAAAGTGAGAGCCCCCAGTTACAACTGCATGCTTCCCATGCTCTCTCTTCCCCCTAGAAGGCCCTACAAAATTAAACTTCACCAAAACAAAACAAACAAAAAGACAAAAAAAACAACCAAACAACCAAACAAAAAAAAACCCCCCCCCAAAAAAAAAATGGAAAAGACAAATCAAACCCACCCTACCAGGCTGATCTTCTCAGCATGAGGATTTGTTTAGAAGTAAACAGTGGTTTAATACATCCAAAACCATTCCTTAACCTCTCTGTCAAATAAGGTGGTGGATTCAGCCAAACTGCTACTGGATGAGCCAAGGCTGTGCCATCAAGGATTCAGCTTGGTGGCTGGCATCTGCCAGGGGAGGGACATGATCTCCAGCAGCACAGGAGCATCCCACCCCAGCTACTTCCAAACCTGCTGTACAATTAAATGTTGCTTTTATGTGGGCAACTGGCAGGGCCAACACAGCACCGAGGCACAGCAGAGCAGTGGCAGCAAAACAAGGAGCAGGGGATGAGCAGAAAGGTGAAATGAAACAGTATTTGTCATTTGGTACCTTGGCACGCTGCTGCTGCACACAGTTGGAGGTCATTTCCAACCCCTGTCGTGGACATGGTACAAGAAATTAATTTGTTGGGTGAGGTCAGTGTTGGGAGAGCAGCCAGAGCTGCTGCTTCGCTGGCATTCAGAAAATAATGAATTTTTGGAGCAGAGTCCAGTGAAAAACTCTGATCCTTAACTCGGTGCTTTGCTGTTGCTGTTTACAAAGAGAAGGTGTCAGTGTGGCTCTGGTTTCCAGGGAGGACAGGGGACAGCAAATTCTCTTCAAGGATACAGTAGTCTGGTAATCTTGCTAGATCTTATTTAATATTAGATAAAAAATATATGTTGTGTTTATATTTTATTGTAAATTATTAAACAACACCCTATTAAAATATATTTTAAATGCTAAATAAATTACAATTTATAGTATATTGGACTTGATGATCTCGAGGTCCTTTCCAACCCCTAACATTCTGTGATTCCATGATATTGGAAGTTAATAAATACAAAACAGGCACTATGATTGCTCCCAAGTCTACGGAAAAAAAAATTAAATTATCCTCTATGCTAGGAACATGAAATATCTATGCCTCACTCTTAGTTCCAACACACTGGTGTGACCACATGCACAGGCAAAGCAGTGCAGCTCTGGAGGGAAACAGTTCCCTTTTCCTGACGCTCGTTAAGATCCACAAATCCCACGTGGAGATATTTTCCATTTTCAGCCAGCTCCTGGGACCTGCCAGCCTGCACAGGCTGTGACTGCTGAAAAAAAAAAGGCAAAGGCTCCTGCAAGCCATGAGGTGAAGGCGATCTGCTCCACGCTGTGCCTGCCCCAAGCCTTGGCAGAGCAGTTTCCCTGCCCACGCCGTGCTGGCAGATGCCACGAGCAGGAGGGACCCCGGGGATGACGTGGCTCAAGGGTCCCCATGGTGCAGCCTCCTGGGGACACCTCCCTGGCACCCCAGCTGCTCCCTGTCCCACCAGCACAGGGCTGGAGCCCTCACCTGCTCTTCTGATGGTGGTGTCACGTCCCTGGGGTGACGGTGTCACATCCCTGGGGTGATGGTGTCACATCCCTGGGGTGACGGTGTCACATCCCTGTAGTGACAGTGTCACATCCCTGGGGTGATGGTGTCACATCCCTGGGGTGACAGTGTCACATCCCTGGCTCCTTTCCCAGCCACTCCTCTCTCCCGTGGGGAGGGCTGTGCCTTGGCATGGGGACAGGGCAGTGCTCACCAAGTGCTGAGCACCAAGGGATGAACCTTTCCCAAGTTGCCCGTGCTGGGGAAGCAGGCTCAGCACTAAAGGAGCAGCTATGACAGAAGGTGCCAGCGTGCAGTAACAGCCACAATGCTTATTTTTAATCATTGCTTACACTGGGATAGTTCATATCCCGCAGATTAGGAGCTCAGTGTACTCAGAAAGATCATTTTGATAATATCTGAGAAAATGTAAAAAAAAAAAATCCCACTGTAGGTTTTTACAACTGCAGAGATGATGAATTTTGTAATGTTCATCAGTCCAGGTTATTTCTGTCAAAACCCAGCAGACTAATATGCAGAACCTGCAGGATAACCAGGGGAAAACACTGTCAACAAGTCTTGGGCTCTTTATTTGAATTTGTTTAGTTTTTCAAGCCACAATTGTTTTCACTAGGAAGACACTTTCTGAAACAACCAAACCCAAAATATTTGGTATTTTATGAACACCAGCACAGCTGCAATCTTAAAGCCAAACTTCCTATACTTTGAAAAATAAAAACTATTATGCCACAGTTCCACCCATGTAGCAGATGTGTAGAAAGGAGTTCCAGTGCAGGGGTTGGGTACCACCCATCCCACTGCCAGGGAAGGCAAAGGCAGCAGGGGAGCAAAGCCCTTGAGATGGAGTTTTGAGTCAGTTCTGAGCAGCTCCCACTTTCTGCAGGAACTGCCAGTAATTTACTCACCTCTGCCTTCCCTACAAGAGGGAAACGTGAGGCATTTTTCCCACCAGGTCATGGAAAACACACCTCCCCCTGGAAGCCCCATCAGTCCCTGTCCCCACCTTTGAAAGCCATCCAAACATTTGAGAGGGACAGAACAAGCAATACCTGGGACACACTGAAACTGCTCCTTTGAGATCACAAATATCTCAGAGGCAGCTCTATCAGATGGGCACTCCAGCCAAAGCACCAGAATCACTGCAAGCCACAGAGAACAAGAACTTTTTTTCTTTTCAAACCCTTATTATTCTCTTGGTCTCTGGATTACTAGGAATATTTTGATTCTCTTAATACTTGGAACATCTCCTCCACTGCCAAATTTAAAAATGAAGAAATTGCCCATTCAGGATAATTAATTAAGTTGGCTTTCCCACAATAATAGGAGCTATGTGCTGGCAGACAATGAACCAACCCAGTCAGCATGGGCAGGTTCCCTCCTCCTGGCTCTCTGGAGTTTCTCTATTGCAAGAACCCTCCTTCTTCCAGCCTTCTGTTGGAGAGTTTAAAAAAAAAAATTCATGACACCTACTTCAAAAGCAACATTAACAGAAGTAGAATCCAGCCCTGAAAATTCCAGAACCACCATCCCTTCCTCAGCCCCTTCCACACATCAGGACAGAGCCTTTAATGAAAAGCTCAAACCCCACTTGGTTTGCTGCTGAGCCCCCCAGCCAGCTACCATTTTATTTGGTAGTGAGATGTGCAGAACTGCAGGGGTTACCTGATGGGTGACTTGGGCCATGTAAAACACAGGTCAGAAAAATGTTGTGAAGAACTTCCAGAGGTTTCTGAGCCCACCAAATGGTTCACATCAGAATTAAGATCTCAGGCACAAAGTCAGACCCACCATGTACCACTCACACTCATACCTTCCTTCATTGGAGACTTTTCTCTGAAATCAATTACTTGTATTCAAATGAAGAGAGGGGGCTTCCCACAGAAAAGAAAATCAAGCATTCCATTTGCTAAACATTGTTGTTCTTTTTAAACAGAAAATTCGATTTCTTGAAAAGAAGCAACACCCCCCCCAGGGGCTGCTGAATCCCAATGTCCTTTGGAAGGGCTCACCCCAGAGTTAGCAGCCAGCCTTAGCTGATCCTACACCACCACCTCCCAGGGAGTCCCCACTGAGCAAGGTGCAATGATATCCAAGGCTCCCTCAGCTGGCACTCTGCCTAATTAGTCCTGACAAATCTTAATGAATCACTGAGAAGAGGAGCTAAGCACACAGCAAAGCAAACAGCAAGAACCTTGTGCAATTCTCCCCACATCAGGGGCTGCAGAAATTGAGTCATGAGATTATTTTGGAAAATCTTTATGACAGAAATCAGGAGTGCTCTTTGTAAACTGAGTCTGAAATTTTGTTGAAGGTCTCTTCGTGGCAGTGCACTTGTTATAAGAGTGCAGAGCTTTTCCCCATCAATTTCACTGATTTATTATTTATCATCTCTCCCCACTCCTTTTGTAGCAAGTCTGGTCTATGTAAGGTTCTACCCCTGTGCACAACAAAAACAAACAGGCAAAACTCATTGACAGTCTGGTCTCCCCAGCTCTCCACCAGCTTCTTTTCTGCCTCTGTGGGCTTACACTATAGATTTTTACTTTTCTTCATTTGCTTTGGTAGGCTGAGTATTAGACAGTCAGGACTTTCCCATCTTATTGTTACTTAATCATGACTTTATTGAAATGCCCAATTAAACTCCCTTTTAAACTGAATCTTTTCCTCAGCTTCACCTCTCTCAATATTCACCCTGTCTTTTCTCTATCTTTCTCTCCTGTGTCCTGAATACACTTTTAATCAAGATGTACTCCAAGTTGTGCTCATAACAGAGCCTCAGCAACTGAGATTTCCACACCCAGGCTGGCAGCCTCACAGCCTCAGAGTGCTCTGTCATCAAGAGTCACTGCTTTTTCCATGGAAAAAAGCATTTTTTAAAATTGACTGGAAATGTCTCTCTCATCCATGAGCTACTCTGACAATAGATTGTTGTTTAGTGTGCTTTGTTATTGTAATTGCTTAGATAGGATTTTTTTTTTTTTTTTTTCAAATCTCATTTAGGGATTTGGAAAATGCAGGTGCTAAGTTTTCTCTCTCAGGAAATCCTGGGTTAATAAGATTGGTTACTTGAGCTAAATGAGTATGGAAAGGAACCCAAAATAACTTGGAGTCACTGCAGAACAAAACCCAAAATGCCTGTCAAAAAAAACCCCTCCTTGTCCAGAGCAGCAGGACACGTGGCTGCTTAATGAGGTCCTGGGGCCAGGGCTGCCAGCAGCACATCAGAGAGGGCAGGATCCTGGCTGGAAGTAGGTGAACTACTTAGAGCTGAGGAGGACAGCCAGGTGGGCTGATCCACTTCCACTGAGGTCAATGAAAACTCATTAATTTAAAAGATTGGACCGTTAATTTGAGAGCTATTGACAGAGCAGTGGGAGCAGGGCTGCAGAATTAATGCAGGGACAGAGGACATCCTTGCAGGCTCATCATGTGAATCCCATTGCTGGGTACAAGTAGAACCAGGTTAAACCCCTTAAACAGGAGATTAACTGGGCCAACAAGTGATATGAGAAGGCTCTGTGTGCGTATCAATATTTTTACTCCTATGAGAAAATTAATTTTATCCTCAATTAGCTCAAATTGATAAGTTTGTTGTCATTGGTGCAGTGCAAAAGGATTAAATAGGGGCCCAGGCTCAGTACCTTTGCAGAATTCCCAACCCACCTGTGGGCATTCTGGGGATTCAGTTGAAGCAGCAGCTATTGCTAACCAGAAGCTGAGTGGAAGAGGTACAAACAGTTGGGAAAAGGCTTTTAGTTAAAAATGGACCGTGAATTGTCTCTTCATGTACCTACCACCTCCCCACTTGCTGGTAATACAGATTTTTTTGATGATTTAAGTGAACCCAAACCTTTTGTCTGACCTGATCCAAACATTTTGGATAAAAATTCTCATTGCTTTTACTATTTTTTTTTTTATAATGAAATTGAAACAAATACTGTTATTTCTTAGAATTATTAGGGCATTCTGTCAAAAAAAAAAAAAAAAAATGATGCTAGGGATGCTGCTGAGCCCATCTCCCAACTCATTTAGCCAAAGTGAATCCATTTTCCTCACTTCAAAACTGCACCCTGGTAAGAAGCAGAACACGGCAAATTATAAAATCATTTTTGTTGGAAAAGAGCTTTGAGATGATCAAGTCCTACTGTTCCCCAGCACTGCCCCATGTCCCTCAGCACCACATCTACACAGCTTTGAAACCCCTCCAGGGCTGGGGACTCCACCCTTGCCCTGGGCAGCCTGGGCCATGCTCTGACACCCTTCTGAGGAACGGGGACAGGAGGGATGGGGAGGTTTGTGCCTAAACCCAAGCTCCAGGAGGCTGATTTCTGCTGCACCTCTCCCTGGCAGCTCCATCACTCTCCTCCAACACACACCATCTCCCTCTGAGGCACAGAAGCACAGCAGAAGTGTCAACCCTTCTATAAGTTCTTCTTTATGATGGTGATTAAATACTGAGGTAGTAGGGTAAAACACCAAATTTCATACCCTCCTTTTTCCCAGCGTGGACACAGATGAACAGCACTGCTCACTTTTGGAATGACTTTGTGCCGAGTGGCTCCAGCAAGGATTATTTTATTGTGATGTGCATAGCTGAAAACCAAATCTGATACAGATACTGGATCAAACCTCATTCTCTGTGGCAATCTAATTTTATCCTGACATGTTGATTGCCTGCTCTTCATCTGCAGTTGCTGTCCCAACGGGTGCTAAGTGAGAGAAGCTGTATTACTATTATTTTTTTTCATAAGAAATGACATGAAATGCATTCAGAAGAACACACAAGAACAATGTGGGGTTTGTTATTCACAAGACAGCTTCGAGAAGGGAGAAACTGGGAGCTGAGATTTTTGAGGGCTTCCACATAAACGTGGATGGTAGAAAATAGGATGGGATTTCTGAGGTGTATGGAGCCACCCCAAGAGCAGGGAACTGGGGCACCTGAGGCCTTTTGAAAATCCCTCTGCTGTGCCCTCCCTGCTTTTGCCATCAGGTGGGAAACACTGACTCTCTGGACAGGCTGGGCCTCTGACACATGCCATCTATGGACAAATGACATTTATTAGGAACCCACAGCTCACAGACCAACCAAATTCAAACCTGAAATTAAGGCACAGATTTTACTCAGGGATTTTGGATTCTCATTCTCAAGCAATTATCAGCTGCACAAGCAACATGTTTAGGAAGGGATGCTGAGCTCTGCTGCAATGTGTAACTAATTACCTGCTCCTTAAATAAGGACCTGCAAAAATTAAGAGATTTTTCACAAACTTCCACGGATATAACATTAGAGATTAAAGCAGCAAGGGACACAGCATCAGACCTGGCTGGCAGAAACACCAAGATCCCTTGCTAAGAGGTTATCCCTGACTGGTGACAGATGCAAGGAGAAACAAGACCCACACCCCCCCAAAAAGCACCATCAGGAGATACTGTGGGACTTTCCAAAGACCATCTCTCACTCAGACAGATGATGTGTTGCAGAGACTCTTTTTCCCCACCTGGTTCTGTTCCAAACACACAGCCCCGAGCTGCTGCTGCTCCCACCAGATCTCCCCAGGGTCCAACCTGGGGGGCATGGACTCAAGCCAGTAAATGTTTATGCACATCAATTCTGTAATGAAAGGTGAGAAACTAATGGGGATGTCTACAGGGTCAAAATGCAGTGGTTAATTTTCTTGCAAATATTTAAGAAAACAACAAAAAAATCAAACTCCCCATCCCCTTAAGAAAATATCATTTCCACCCTGTGACAATTCAGAATTTCTTACTGAACCTCCTCAGTCACATGTGACAAATGCAAACTTTGATGTGTCGCTTAATTTCAGCAATTTTTTTTTTTTTTTCCTCTTGACCCAGATATAAACAAGCTTTTACTACTGGGAAATGAAATGTTCCTGCAGCAGTCCTTGTTTCCCCGTCATTTATTTTTGAGCTAATGGGAGAGTTTTTCTTCTTTCTCATTAATTCCCTACCTCAATAGTGCTCTGCATTATCTGTAAGTTCAGAAGTTTTCTCCATTAGCGGGGTGTAACTGGCTAAATCAAAGTGAAAATTTTAAAACATATAAACGGTGGCTCAGGTCTGGCATTAGTAGCCAAGAACAAATCCTTTTTTTTAGTAAGGTTCTTAATAAAGGCAATTTAGTTTGAAGAAACAGCAAATGAAATTAAAAGGACGCTGCTGGAGCATATGCTAATTTCAGATGGTTCATTTAATTGGAGGGAGAGCTGATGAGCAGAGAGCAGCACTGGCTGGACACTCCCAGCATGGGCTCCCTTTCTAGCTCTGCCACCAACACGAAGAAAAAACAATGTCTTGATTAAAAAAAAAAAATAAAAAACCACAAATATTAACTTGCTTAGTTGTTTAATTCATTAGCAACTTTCCTATTTATGTTCTTTGAGGAAAAAAGAAAGGAAAAAATGGGATTTTTGAGAAGTAAAAAACAGGGAAAACCACTAAAGCACTGAAGGAAAAAAAAAAACCAAACTCATGTGTTTCTTGCATTTTCTTTTTAACTTGTACAGCCACTCAGGTATTTCAGGAGTAAGAGTATCACACCAGGCAGCCCCAGCTACCTGCAAATCCAAAGCCACCCAGGGCTGTGCCAGGGTAGCCAAGGCTCCTGGCTGCCTTTGGCTGGCAGGAAACCAGGGGAATTTACACGAGGTTTTTTTTCCCTTTTTACCAAGACATTAATTCCAAACATGAATTCTGATTCAAACCCATAGATCATCAACTTACCATCAAAGGAATGTTTTATAGTTGGCGAGATTAAGATGTGCTGAGCAGTAAAGCTACATGGCTGGAAATTGCAGTAACTACTAACAATCTTTTTGAAATAGAGCAAATTACCTTTCCTTTTTATCGCCAGAAAAAGGAGAATGTCCATTTCCAAAATATGAATTTTTACTATCTCTTTATATCGCATTCTGTTTTTATGAGGCAAAAGTGATAAAGGCATTTCAAACATAAATTACCTGAAACTTCTCCTGCTTAATTCCCACTGGAACTCAGCTCAAATTCTCTAGATCAAAGGATTCTGGAGTTCCTCTTCCATTTCTCTACCAACACGATTATGACATTTTCCACATCTAAGGAACACAGCCTAAAAAAACAAAAAAAAAAAAAAAAAAAAAAATCAAGAGAGGAAAAAATGGCAATTGGTGCAGTCCCTGTGGGAAACAGAGCTGTTGCACCCTTTGCCTTTGGTGTCCAAGTCCTCCACGTTGGGTTTCTCAGCAGGATCTCCAGCCTGCAGTCAATGCCTTCACTTGGCTGTCAGGTTGTGTGCAGCCAGCCCTGGGGTGGGCTGGGAATGCTCCAGCCCTTGGGAGGTGAGGGGATGGAGTGCAGAGAACATTAAATTCCTCCATGGGCTGGATTCTGTGTAGTGACAGAGGAAAGAACTGAAAGAACTGCACTGTCTGTGTGGTGGTGAAACAGGACTGTGAAGTGAAAGGCCAAGGGCTGGAAAGCCAGTAGCCAAACCTGGCAAGTTTAGCAGCTGCATTATTTAAAATTATTTCATTGCCAATGAGTGGTTGTGTAATTTAAGCCTTCCGTCTAGGCAAAGAAACATTGGAATCAAAATGCTATGCCAAAATCAGCTGACAATCCCCAAAGTATATTTTTGATGGCATACATAAAGACTTGAGAACAGCAGTCCTGTTTTTTTACTGTGCCCCATCATATATTCCATTATACAAGTGCAGTTGTCACTCAAGAGCCAACATTTCCTATTTGGTTCCCCCAGTGAGAAGTCTTTGCCTTCTCCTGAATCACAGCCTTAGGAAAGCACTGACAGAAAGGTAACAACCAGTGAGAACCAGCTCTCCCAAACCCCCGTGGGTCCTGGGCATTCCCATCAATCCAGCTCCTGCCAATGCTCCCGCTGCAGCTCGGGCTCTTCAATCATTTCTCACTTTCAGTTCCCCCATCTGGACCAACACAAAATCCTCCCATTTCAGCACTGCTGGGAGCACTGGGGAGTGAGCTGCAAAGCTCCTGGGTCCCCACAAGAGGCAGGGAGCACTTGGCTCCTCGCAGACCTATTTCCCTCAGCATACTTCATGCTAATTGAGTTTTAAAACTCCAGTCGAGCTTCCTGCTGGCGGTTCCTGGCCCATAACACAATCCGTTTCGGGGCCATTCTCTGTCTCTGGAGCCCTGGGTTCAGTTCCAGGTTTTCCACAGCTTTCCTGTGTAGGACTCCGGGGAATGATCTCATTTCATTCTAAGGCAGTTCCTCTTCTGCTCAGTAATAACACATCCACTAATTCACATAGCTCCAAGACACTTAGAACTACAGCAATAAAGCTTGCAAACGGATGAGGAATAGGAACGGGTGTAAATATGACTCAAACCCAGTTTGGAGTTAACTAAAATCCAATTGAATTCAAATTTCTCTTCTTTTACTTCCCCTAGCTGATGGTTCCCCAAAGCTACTCTCTGGAATTACATGTGCACAGTCACCCTTCATCCAGGCTGCTTGCATTGACATGGCATAAAAGAAACCAATCCCCAAACCCAAACCAACACACAAACCATCTTGTATTGCTTATGGAGAAAACAGACTAAATTATGAAAACACAGTCCATAGGTGTTACATATTCATGAAATGGCTGAAGAAACAGGAACACCTCTCTGATACTGCAAAAGGGCTGCAGGGACAAAATGTTTTACCCCTCCTTTCCAAGGGTAGGAGAGAATTAGAAAAGCATACCAAAGGGTTTGAGCCTGGCAGAAGTGAGAACTGTAACCACTGAGTGTCAGTGGGCTTTGAAGGAGCTTGGGGAAGAGCATGGGAAGTTTCTGACCATCAGAATCCCAAACCTTCCAGCTGGAGCAGCTGGTCACAGGGATGGAGTCAGGGGAACTGCCATGGGACAGGACTGGGTGAAAAACTGGTCATTTCCAGCTCCTCAGCCCCAGGGAATAACCAGGTTGTTCATTAGCCTTGGTTGGCATCACCATGGTCTGCTTTCTTAATCATAGGGCAATGTGGATATATGGAAAGCAGAGCTTCTCAAATTAATGAGTTTCTTTCCATGAGAATAGAAAATGGTCTGGGAAAGGTGGTGGTGCTGAGCACAGACCTTCCAGAAACACAGAGCAAAACTAAGAAACTGTTCCGGTACATGCAAACACCTTCTACACAAGAAAAGTCTGATTTTTTTTTTTTAAACCAGTGACATCTTCCAGGTGCCACATAGAGGATGCCCTGGGCAGCAGGGGGGCTTGGGGTGGCAGTGGCTCTGTGGCAGGACTGTCACCATGCAGAGCCTGTGCTGGTGCCTGGCAGTGGCAGCACCAGAGCTGGGATGCAGCTGGGATGCACCATGGCCCCAGCACCTCAGACTCTGTGGGGGCCCCTTGCCAAAACAGCCCTAATACTCAAAATTTAGAAACACCATCTGTTAGAGACTTTATTCTATAGAAATACCTCATTACCGAGCAGAGATCTTGGGGAGGGATGGTTTTCTTTCCTATACATCTGATTTTCTTCAGCTGGACAGTGGCAAAGAGTTGCTGCCCAGTGTTTCTGAACCATTTCCAGAGGTTTCTGGCAGGAGGCACATTCCTAACTTGTAACAAAAGAAATAACTGTTAATCTGTAATGGGTAATAACTCATGACATTTGAATTATGCTGCTGAAAGGTGTCTTTTTACCAGCCTTATATCTGCTGGTAAATAACAATTCCCCTAATTACAGATATAAATCTGTTGAGGCATGAATGCAGAGCTGAAAGTGATGAAAATGTTCAATATTGTCTGTCCTGGGAACAGAGAATGTGATGAGATTCCACATGGTGACCACGGGTTCTGGATGTGCTGGTAGACCCCCAGCCCCTGGGATGGTGACACAATCCTTGTTTGAGTGACAAAGGCCAAGGGGGGGAACCACAGCCTGGTGATTATAATTGTTCCAAAAGATCTGGGCAGGCAATGAGGCATAAAAACCTTTTTAGCTGTACGAGTTCTTGTGGCTTCTTACAGCAGGGAAGGACATATATATCATGTGCTCTGCTCATAAACAGCAGGCTTTTAATTATCTTCTTTCTCAGGTGAAGCTTTATGAAGATGTGGCAATCTTTTGTGGCCTGAGTTTGTCACCCCTGTGACTCACACACCTCTGAAAAACAGAAATTGGAAACAGCTCAAAACTGCACTTCATTTGTTTAAAATATGAAGTCACGAATCCCACCATTTTAAAAAATCCCTCCTAAGTCAACCTGGCTACAAAATCTATGGCATCTTCATCTGACCTTTGCCTGGGTGCTTTCTTTTCAGTCTTTTATAGGATTATATATATTACCAATTTTTTTTTGTTGTTATTTTTTGGCAGCAGATAAAGAAAAAGTCTGTTCATTAAGACTGATTATTCTAATTGTAGCCTCATCAAAGATCACCAGCACAACTCCTCAAGTGTCCCTGACCTCCAGAACTCAGCTGCACCAATATAAAGGCTGAGGCAGTCTTTGTAATACAAATAAGTAGAGCAAAAATACCTGGACTGCAGAAGTCTCTGAGCCTGGCCCTCGTGAATATCAGTTGGGGAATGGATAATGCCCTTTCTGACCTGTTAGATAAAATACATGATAGTTCAATATAGGCTGGGGTTCAGAACTCACAAATCATAATTATTAGACAAAACTGCAATTTCATCCCAGAATTTCTATCCCACTTGTGGCTGTCTCTTTTCAGCTGGGTCTGGGAGGGAACCTGCCCAGCTCAACCTCTCTGACCTTCTTCAGAGAACAAGCAGAAAAGTTCATTATCAAGCTGCCAGTCTGGTTCTCCTCATCAGTTCTACATTCATTTAACAGAGCATAATATCAAAGTTACTCCTTTTTAGTAGCTGCAAAGATTCCACGTCACGCCAGGGGTGGTTACGTCTCATTACTGCTGCTGTTTTAGTTTCATCTTATTGATGCACATGCACTTTCCATAAAAGTTTTAATTAATAAACTGCATTCTTAATCCAGATGTTCTCTTGAAAGGAAGGAATCTTTGACATTATATCTGCCTATTTGTGTTCAAATTACAAAAAATGATACTCTGGTTCTGATACCAAGCTTTCTGTTACTGAAAGGATTTTCCATATTTTATAATTCCAGACTATGCATACATGCAAAACTCTGTATTTCCTAAGTTTTTTTCTGCAAGAGGCTAGAGACAAATTGTAATCAGTGGCCAGAGTGAGTACTTCAGGCTGCAAGATCAGAAGAGGAGCAGCTGTGCCCCACATCCCTCACCCTGCATCCCACATCGCTGGTCTACGTGTGAGATTGCTAAACCAAATTTTGGGAGGGTTGCACCCATCTGAGGAAGGATGGGCACACTTCTCCTTTAGACAGAAAGAGGTGCTAGAAGTTAAATTTTCTTGATAAGCAGTCTTCCAATTTTCACCCCATGAGGAAATCAATACCAAGGGTCATGTTAATTCAGCTCCTAATAGGAGCCAATATCCATTCCACAGTGCTGAAGAAGACACTGACAGACAGCAGTATGTATTTATGGTGCCTAACACAAACTCTTCCTTCATTACACACAAAAAATAAACCCTGGCAGCAAGCATTATTACACAAACAAGGACCAAAAATCCCATACTGGCACCATCATTTTACAGTCAATTCTCTGGGCTGGGTATCAGCGAAGATTAAACCAATAAAAGGGTTTTTATGAGGGAACCTGGATGTGAGAGGGGGAAATCAGCTGCAGAACCCAGAGCTGGCGTGCAGTCCCGAATTAATAGCTTAATGTAATTCAGTTCTTACTGGTTGCCTGGAAACTAACTTAGAAAAAAAAGTAAAAGCACAAACCATAATGGGTGTAGAGGGCTTAATAGGGAATTATTGATGCCACCAGACTGTTAGACAGTCTGATATATTTCTAACAAAATCATTCAAAATGTTCCTTTGTTATTTTATGTTATTCTGAATAACAAGGCCCAAGGCCAAAGAAGATAAAATATAAACTAAAGCAGTGGCTAATGCTGACACAAGAGCCTGGCACCCCCTGGCACACCATGTTTGCCATCACACCAGTGGCAGAGCCTCTGCTCTCCTCACTGCTCTTGCTTTTCTCTATTTTTATTTATTTATTTAGCATAACTGATGTTCTTGAGCAGTAAAAGCAAGGGAGCTCCTGTGTATTCCCCCAGATCCAGCTGCCTGGAACCACCCCCTAGACCTGCTCCCCACATCAGTCTAAACCAAAGCTGTTTTCCCAAGCAAAGCCACAGCTGCTGGCCAGGCACTGTTAGTGGAAAGTTTTAGTGAATGTTCATAGTTCTGTTGGGTGGGAAAAAAAAAACAGGCCACCACCTGATCATCTCACCATCATCCCAAAGGCTGTCAAGTCCCACCAGAGGTTACAGGAGGGGACAGGGGGACAGGCACCAGTGGTGGCTTCAGCAGGGCCTCAAGGCTTGTGGCTCTGGGAAGGTTCCTGTTAAGGCCAGTAAAGACTTGGTTAATTTGAGGATGCATGAAGTTAACTAAAAAAGCATCTTTCCATTGCCAAAGACAGCAGCTTAATGACTGGCATCACAGGCACTGGATTGGGTTGCAGCTCACCTGAGCATCTCCAGCAGCCCACCAGTTTTCCATCTTGAAAGAATTACTTAAGGAGCACAATTTTTATCCTAATTATTTTTGACAGGAATTAGGTCAGTTCAATTAGTTTAAAATTCAGCTGAACAGCCACCTCTCTCCTAATTCCTTTTGGATATATAAATAATTAATTTACAACACCAAAAGAGACAAACGCCATTAGAAACCATCATCTCCAGCCACAGAAATAAATCAAGTTTGTAATTCAAAGACAAATCCTGGCAGGTTTTCAGGGGGTAAGGATGATCAGATGTTAGAAACAGCTTTGAGAACAGACTCTGTCTCTTCCTCCATATCAAACGTGCAAGTGTACAAGGGATGTATATAGCAGGCACCATACTACAGAACATATTGTCATCTCTAACAGTGCAGGACTAATTTGGGATCAGCTGCTGGGCTATCTGCTATGTCGAGATATTCAGTAGGTACCTTGAGAGCATTTGGAATTGTCTCTAAATAAAGCAAGGCATTTTTCGTACTAAAAATGGAGCTTTTACTTGATACAGTCACTGGAAGAACAACAAACCGCATTTTGTTTTCAAATTTCACAGTTCCCTTTCCTATTTCGAAGTGATCTACAACAACAAAGTATCAACACAGAGATCAGAAGTCATCCCAGTGACGCTGAACCACTTAGAGATGCTACATTTAATCCCTACAACCTAAGAAAAACAATCACAAACCCTTTTCACTGCCAGTACTTAGAAAATGTCTTATAAATAGAATTTAGCACACCACTTCATTCATTTTTCTCTACTATCTCATTATCCAAAATTTCTGTTTTCCATGTCTCTCTATTTATGGGTCCTTGAACAAGCAAAACCAAAAGGTGAAGCCACTTCAGGCTCTTGTTTGGGTGTTTATGTATTAGCCAGAAAAATGGAAGTGAGGATTTAGGTTTCAGCCTATGAAAAGGAAAAATATTTTCAGAACAGACTTTAAACTTCCCTAGATGTCTGGTCATGTACATATGAGCCTTACTTGAAGTGGGTTTCACTAATAAAAGCAAGGATAGAGAACCCTGATATAAACCATAACCATTTGAAACATGTTCACATATTATCCCACTGCCAAGCTGGGCTTCTTGTGGTCTGCAGGGTGAAATCAGACAGCTTGGGACTGTCAGGGGGTTTATTCTGCTTTGTAGCATTTTTGAGATTGGGAGGAGGTGGGGTGAGAAGCAGAAATAATTTGACTTGACATCATTATCTGCAGCCCAGTTAAAAAGCCCAGACTCTGATGTGACCTCTATGCTGCCCAAAATGGACTGGGGGCTCCTTGAGATGGGGCTCTGGAGAGCAGCCATGGAGGCTGAAATGCTATTTTTGCACATTCATTTCCCTGCCTGTAACCACAATATAGCTCCTGGCAGTATACACGACCAGCCTGAAGCTATTATGCCAGCAATCTACAGCTCAAGACAACTCTCATCAGAACCTTTTAATGGAGATTGCTGTCTCTTTGCCATCTGTGGAATTAAAGTGATTTATTTTAGTTCAGGAGCTGTCTCTTAGTTTGTAAACTTTTTATGGTGGACATAATTAGAAGTATTCATAAGCCTTTTCTTCTGGAAAGAAGATGATGTCCTCCTGAAGTACAACAAAACATCAGTCGTTTTTTTAATATAGATTCTGGAATAAGTCATTCATAGATTGCTACTCTGCATAATAAGTCACAAATTACAAATACTGGTATTTATAGCCAAAGCAGAAACTCCTAAAATTTCACAGTTTTAATGAGAATGTTGGCAGGCCCTTTATTATGTCAAAGCAAGCAGTGACGTTAAAAATTCAGGTATCAAACTATTGATGTGTGATAAATGGATAGGGAACTGCTTATGTCATGCCACTTATTAAGTTGGTACCATAAATTATTTCTCTGTAAAGATCAATGTTTACTTCAGTCTTTCTCTCCACATGTTATTATTACGGCTATTTTCCAGAATTCGTTTTAAAACTACAGGAAGAAACAAAAAAGCAAAACCATGTGAAGCAGGAAAATTAATATTCTTCACGCTGAATGGCCTCTGCTATTGCCTAAACAAAACAACACCTGAAAGTGTTGCAATTAATAAAACCCCCTGGACAAGAGGGTATGAATTTGAGATGGGTCGGCCCGTGGAGTTTTGATATTAAATGAAAACTCAAAAAGTTGAATTAATAAAAATTTAGAAAGGGCATATGAACTTCTTTGGAGAATGAATCACTATCTATCATCCAATTTATACTTTCCCTTACCAAATGAGAATTCAAGGAATACAGTTAGTGCAGACTAAGAAACCCTCAAATGTTAGGTATAGAGCTCCAAAGCTATTTTCCAATTTGTTTTAATTTTGCCCAAGAAGAGAATACCGCATGTTTTAAATCCACCAAGTCAGACAGCCCTCTTGTTAGCCATGCTACAACCTATTACAGGGTCCTGAAGGTCAAATACCTCTGTGCTTTTTATTGCATGAACATTCTAACAGTTTTCCCAGGTGAAAGCCAGATGATGATTTTGCAGAAGATGCACGAACAGACTCATTAGTCTCACAGGTCCAAGGTGCTAAACAGCATCGAGTACAAAATATAATCTTTCATTCCACATTCTACCCTATTACCTCCAATTTGTATCAGCTTCCTTGCTTTACACAGCAGCAGCCTGCAGTGCAAATCAGATCCATCACAGCCACTTGCTATGGAGACTTACACTTTGCTGGGTTTGTGACATGAAAAATTATTTTTGCATTAAAATCAAAAGAACAATCTTGGAGGAGAGACTCCTCAGCACTCTGTAACAACATGGCACGGTGGGAAATGAAAAAACATGCAATTGCCTTCTCTATGCAGCTAGAAAGGTTTAACTAATTAAACCAATTATGTTTCTATAATAATATGAAATTAAGTTTTCTTTGCTGAGGAAAAAAAGAAAAAGGAGAAGGAAACTGCAATCTACTCTTGTGTTTAAATCTGTGTGAAGGACATGCAGCAATGCTGCTCCAGGGCAGATATTTAATGAATTACCAAATAAAACACCACGTGCATGGGCTGCTCCTCTGTTGCATGTTCTCTGCCTTCTTTACACATTTTGCTGTGTATTGCCCATCCCTTGATGTTCCTGCCTCTGACAGTCAAATCCTTCCCCTTCAGGAGCACATTTCCTAAAGCCCGAGGAGCAGGGCAGGGACATGGGGGAAGATTTGCACCTCCGAAGCCTTTTCCAGAAACCTGGAGCACATTTTTATGTACTCCAAATATAACTTTCTTATAAAATATACATACTTCTTTTTATGCACCTGTAAAAATGTATATAAGTCTCAGAATTACTAATTTATTTCTTGCTGATAACACAGTACATTTCAAAACTATTGTTTATATTTATATTATTTTAAGTTAGGAGCAAAATATTTGATCTTGTTGTTGTGACCTTTACAGAACAGTAAACCTGGCTTGCAAAACCAGTAATTTGGCCATACTGCACAATGGCAAGTCTGACTACAAAATAGTATTTATGACATCTATTTGTAGCAGCTGTAGAATCCCCACAGGAGGCTGGTAAATCCCCTGCTTTCTGTGCAAACATTTGGGGCCACAAGATCCCTTCTGCAGGAACAGGGTTTCATTTTCTTATACTGGTGATTGATGCTGTTCCCAAGTAATCTTGCAGACAAATGATCCCTCCCCATCTCATTTACATAACTATTTTATCACAGTGTGAATTAGTTCTTCACACTTCTGCATAGCTACATCTCAAACACAAGATTTTTTTTTACTGAGTAATAGAAACATCTATCAAACAAACAAAAAAAAAAGGCCTCTCAACTTTGTAAGAGACAACAAGTGCTAAGTCTCTCCTAATAAGCCTCATGTTTCTTCTCTTCAGTTTTTTCCATCAGTTCCTTCACAATGTGGATATAGCCAGGAAAACCCATGCCATGGAACCATCTTCTCCAGGACACCCCAGGAAAAGCAGTGAGTGGTTACCCCAGGGAAAACCCATCCAAGAGTGAGGTCTGAACATACACAAAGCTTCCTTCTCCAGTGCCTGCAACAGATTCCCAAACCCATCTCTTCTTCCTAGCAAACACCTTTGAACTACATTTAAAAATCCTTTAAAAATAGATGTGGGGAATTTGGAGGCAAGGAAAGGTGTTGCTCTCAAGGCAAGCTGGTTATGCTTAGATTGGTTCCTCCAGCTCTCAGCTGAAGATGTGAAAAGAGGATAAATCAAGGCCAGGATAGCCCTGGTCCTGACAGGGTACCTGAGCCTAGGATTAAATCCCTGGAAGATCAGTTCCAGGTGCCTTTCTCTAGGTGCTAGGATTCACTACAAAACTATTTTTTCCCAGGGTCTAACATAAAATATAAGCATTCTCTCACACAGAATGAACCTCATAACTAAATTTAAGGTTTGGTTTTTGTTGATGTAACTGGTTAAGTTTAGCCAGCAAGGCCTCACAGCTCACCTGTGGGATGTATTTAACACTCTTTCTTCAGTAAAATGCTTACATTTCTTAAAAACAAACAAACAAACAAACAACCCCCAAACAAACACACACACACACACAAAACCAAACAAAAAAGCCAAACAACCAAAAACACAAATAGAAAAAAACCCCCAAAAGTAAAAAGAATATACTTCAGAGCTTTTCTGGAAAAGGACAGAATATGAAATCAGAGGAAAAACAAAGCTTACAAAATAATGACAATTACTCAAATATTCATGTATTTTAATTAAAAATAAAATTGCAAGCTATTGCTGCTAAAGAAGTTTTCATGTCCCCAAACTGTCCAAACGCATGCCACAGCTGAAGAATTTTAATTCAGAAATATTTCAATCACAAGAAATGTTCACAAATCAGGTTTTCAATGTCACCCAGCTGGCAGATGTAAGCAACAAAGTGTACTTGGGAGAAAAGGTACCAGGTACCAAATCCAAATCCTTCAGTTCCCCCTTTCCACGGGGATGTGCCCTGGACACAGCTGCAGAGGGACCCAGGGAGGACCCTGGGCAGGAATCCTGTGCAATGTCATTACCCACTGTTAACAATATCTGATTTAAGGTGTTTTAAAATATTTGATGGTGGCCATGAAAGGCCAGGTGAGGCCACCACCAAAGAGAAGATGATGGCTAGTCCTAAATAAGAGGCAATCCCTGACAAAAATTTTTTCCCTTTCCACTTTAATGAACAAAGCACTCCCATTAACTCTCTACAAACGGGAGCTGCCAGAGGAATGTCCCTTTTGAGATGGGAGCCTCTGCATTCAGCCTTACTTCTGCCCCAGGTCACAGCAAAGTTGTTGCATTTCCCCCAGCAGACAGGGAGGGCTGAGATGCTCAGCTCTTCACCCCTGCCTCCTGTGTTACCATGGCACCCGGGACTGCCTCCTCTTGGATCCCGGCAAGCTGGGATTTCATCTGCTCTGCACCAGCACACACACACAGCTCCCCCATCACCCTCTGGAGAACATCAGCAGGGAAATCAGCAGCTCTGCACACCCCCCTGCACACCCCCCAGCCAAGTGCTCTGCTCCTCAGGCTGCTTTGCACACTTTGGGTTTCCCTTCCCCCTTACCTGCAGCCCTCCACCAGGGCATGGCATGGCAGAAACAGCACACAGAGCCACAGAATCCTTTGCTCCCCAGCGAGGTGACATTATTCCTTGCACTGGCACAAAAGGACCAAAGTTTGTGTGGCTGCTCCAGGAGTTCAGTGGGAAACACTGCTCCTCTGGATTGGCTCTGCTGGCCCCAGCCTCTGCACCATGGACACCTTCATTTACATTCCCTTCCAGATGATGCCAGAGTGTCCTTTTTGGAATTTTTTTTTTTTTTTTTTTTGTAACTTTGTGATATTTGCATAAACCATATTAAACAGCCAACCTCTTGCAAAACAACATTTCTGTTGCTATCAAACACATCTCCCTCCATATGCTGGAGCTTTGCTCCTCTTGTCCTGTACTTGTTCCTCCCCCTTGGGACAAGGAGTCAGAGTTGAGTTTCTACTGAGTCTTCAGACCAGTCTTCTACTGGTCTTTCAAACCTCAGTGCACCCACATAGTTTTTGCTTTCTCTTTAAATACAGAAAATACTAATATTTAAAGAAAAGAGTGGCAGTTACCTGTAGTGTAGGTGGAGCTCTGCCTTTCTGACTCTTCTAGGGGTTTGTCCCTGAGCTGGGACATCACTCTCTGTGCCCTGTAGGAAGAACAATAAATGCTTAGACAGAATTTTAAGCCAACCCTTCCTCTTAAAGCCACCACCAAAACCAGGGACCAAATGAGGCAGCACTGCCAGGGGCCAGATGCTTCCCTCAGCCTTTACACCCCACCAACAACCCCACAGGAATGTTTTTAAGACTCTAAGCTACTTGAGACTAAATACCTAAGTACTGCACTTTCCCTGCCAAATGTCACTTCTTTGTGGAGTCTCTCAGCTGAGTGAAGAGCTTCCCAGCCTCCCTGAGGACCCAGCACCCTTCAGACCAGGGTTTGGCCTCTCCCTTGGAGACACAATTTGCCATGGCATCCATCTCCAGGACCTGCTGGGTGTTCCCATTCTTCTCCTGGCAGAGCCATCCAATAGCTGCAGCAGGGGAGTGGAGGGGGAGATGTCCATGGGGAGGCTGGGACACGGAGAGGTCACTGCTGGTGATGCCAAGAATGGGGAGCAGCAGAAAAACCTCAGCTAGGGGGGTTTGTAAACGTGATGGTGAGAGGGGAGTCCATATGTCTGTATATATCTCCTGTTTGTCGTGATGAAATGCTCAAAAAAACAGAGAGCGAGAGAGAAACAGATATTGCAGTACCCAGAGTAAATGGAAGAAGCAAAATTAGAAGCAATCTGTGCTTCAAAAAGTGTGGTCAACAGAATGCATCACCATGACAATTCTTGCTAGAAGCAACAAGGGTTGCTGCATCCTTCAGTGGTGGGGAACATCAACATGCACTTTTTGCAGCACCAAAAAAAGCAAGTATCTGTAGTGGCATTTTGTTGACTTTTATTCTTAAAATGTGAGAACCAGACTGGAGAAGTATTACCTCACCCTGAATTTGATTAAAATCCTGATCACAGTTTTAATGACAGAAAAATCAGAGGCATCTCTAGTATTTCCCTTAGTGGTTACATTACAGACAGAACTAAAATAAAGATCAAAGATTTCTATCACAGATATAAAATGAAACCTAATGAGAGCCTCGTATTGAGGCACACAGAGGTGGGCTTTAAATAATAAAACTAGTTCTAACAGGAAATGCAAAGAAAAGATTAAAATGCCTGAGAACTGAAAAAAAAAGAATATTAATTCCTTTTAAAGGTCATCATCTAGTGTAAAATATATGGAATACATAGCAACAAGTTACAGCATAATAATGGGGATAAATCTGTGGGTTTTTCTCACCACACACAGAAAATCCATCTCCTTCTGGTGGTTCTCATGGCAGTAACTGTACAGATCTCTGGTCACTGTCTCCAGATACCATTGCTAATAGAGCTGATTATTATCTCCAGGATACAGGTGATACACTGAGGGCAGGTTCTGCTCTCCTGGCAGTGACAACCCTGTCCAGCCCCTCTGCTCTTTGGGGAGTAACCTAAAGTAAGGGTTATAAACCTGTATTTTAGGGAGGTCAGGCGCCAAGGAGAAATTTCTTCTCTTAAAAACATAAATTTGTACAAGTCTGACTGGATGTAAAACATGGTATATGCCTGTGGCAGAGGCTGACCTTGAGCTGAAGAAAAGTTTGTTAACAAAGTTTTCCCTGTGAACAAAACCCACAAATTCAGGCTGAGCTAAATGCTTCACAGTTAGCCAGAAAGATCATCAAGCTGCCTTAATTTTTTAGAATTGCTTAAGTAATATTTGTTTTTCATCAAAACACATTGCATCAAATATTACATGTGGAATGTTGTTTTCTGTTAAAAACCAGTAAATTACTTAGCAACTAGAATGAAATATCTAATGTGAGGTCAAACTGAATGTTGACTCTGGAATGAAATAAAAAATTTTAATTTTTGTTGTAAACAGAGTTGTTTGTTTGTTTGTTTCTTTCCCCCCAGGCAATTCAGAATTGCCAGAGGATAAAGGAAATACATTACCTCCATCTAGGTGCCATACAGGTAATATATAATAGAAAACACTGAAAAACTCCATTACATTCCCATTCCTTTGTCAGAGGCAGAACTACCTGGCTTGAGCAGTGCTTGTATATCTAAGTAATAGCTAATTCTCAGAAAAAACTTACCAGCAGTGAAATCAAAGCCAGTCATGTATTGCACAAAATAATCAAATCCTGTCACAAAACACTCTTCCAGTACTGGGGGGTGGGGGGAAGAAAAATGGGAGAAGAGACAATTCACATAATATTCCTAATTCATAACAAAATTATTTTTACTTTGCTGAGAGTAGCCCTCCTGGCACAGTCAGAAGCAGGGCATGAAGCTGGGGTCTGCGGGATGCTTTCAGCAGGACAAAGCAACCTCACCCTCCTTTGGGATTTCAGTGCCACCCCAGGGCATCATCCTGGTCAGGATCCAGCTCCCTGAGCTCTGCCCTGCACAGAGGTTTGATTTTGCACCTCTTAATTGACTGGCAAACTCTTCTCTTGTAATTGGAAAACCACAGGGCCCATGCTGTGCGAGAGCAAGGCCACCTGAGCTAACACTGTATCCTTTGGAAAGTGATTTTCCTGTAGCATTGCCTTCTAAAATCATAAAACCTTTAAGCAGACCAACAGCACCTACATCTGCATAGTTAAAAGAACCCATCTTGGTCAGATAGGGATTATCTGATGCACACTCGTTGTCTTTGTCACCCCCAGTTGTTATTAAAAATGTTACTAAAAGAAAATCAAATTAAGGCTGAAAAATAATTGCAGAATATTTCAAATCATGAAACAGATGTTAAGTGCATGGAATAAATACTGTGGGGAGAATCTTTAAAATACTGTCAGAGCTTCACAGAATAGCTTGTATTTCAAACATATTTTTATCTCTTACTCTTCTCCCACACTTCTTTTTTCTTTTTTTTTTTTTTTGTTGGTGTGGAAACAGTTTTAAAACTCAAAGATAAAGAACAAATAGTGGTTGCCTTTAATTTCCAGACATGAGACCTAAGTCTCTTTCAGTTGTAAATACTGTACCTGCTTCCTTCAGAGTTCACCTTACCAGCAGTCTGGTTTAGAGATAAAAAATAAGGGAATAGTATCAATGCCCACACAGCTGAGCACTGCCTTTTATTTCCCCTGGGAACATTTTGCATGGTTTGCTCCTTTTTTTTCCATAAGTGCCCATTAGATAGGGCCTGCCAGGCAGCATGGCTGGATCCAGGTCCAGGAGCCCTGCTCAGGCATTGGTACAGCCCCATCTGCCTGCACAGCACCTGGGGATTAAACCTTCCTCATCCCCCAGCTGATGAGCCTTCCTGGACAGCCCACAGCATCTTCCCTGTCCCACCAGCCAGAACTGCTCTGGGCATTTGATCTCCAGTTCACCAGGGGGGAGGAAAGTGAAGTTTGCAGAGCCACGAGGTGCAGATGTGATGTTCCCCTCATCACAGAACACTCCTCTGGAACTCGAGTTGCTCCCACGAGGACCACAAGGACCAGAAGAGTGTGAGGCTCTGCCAGGAAGGGAAAACAAGAGAAGGTTGTGCAGCCAGCCCCAGGGCCAAGCTCCTCTGCACCACCCAAGGCTGGTGGCCCACGTGGACTTGGGCTGAGCCTGGGCTGATCTCTGCAGAGCTTTAATGGCAATGTGTGGCTTGGGTGAGCATCCAGACCCCCAGCTTTATTCCTGCTGTCCAGGAATATCCCAGGCAGCCACCTGGTACAGACCCCTGCAGAGCTGAGGATGGGGTTTCCTGGGGCACAGCATCCTGCTCAGCCATGCCACGCTTCCCACACCCACCCAGGATTCCTGGTTGGCACCGTGGGTTGGGCTGCCTGGAGAACCCCCCCATGTCTGCAGAGAGGAGCCTGGAGCTGGGGGACATCAACACGAGCAGTTGGGGACTCTGCCTGGTGACTCAATACGTTGTCAGCTGCTGAAGTGACAAAGTGCTGAATTTCCTCCACACCCTGTGTCACGGAGCATCAGTCAGCGAGGGGGCACAGCTCTCCTCTGAGCATCCCTTCCCTGCTATATGTGTTGGTGAAAAGACAGAAAAACATGCTCCTGTCACATTTAAAAATAAAACATATACATATATATGTGAATTTTATGAAGAGTGCCAGATGATCTCACGCAAGGATGAGGAGATATTAATGCAGACAGTGACACCTCCAGTTTCTTGCTGCTGCCTGGCAGCCTTGCCTTGGGTCCCCAGTCCCCTTCTTGCTCAGACCAGGCTGCTTTAAGCAAAGGGAGGTGACACAGAGGAAACATGATGAGGACCAAAAAACAAATCACTAGCAGGCCAAAATCTAGTGTAACTTTTAAGACAAGCTGGCAAAGGGTACAGCAGGCACACCAGGACATTTTGAAATATTTTCATGCTACAGAAATTTAAACACTGTGAAAGCCACATTGATACATTTTCAACCATTTTTTACTTTCTAGTATTTAGTTTAAAAAGCCATTCTTCAAAGTATTTCACAAGGCTGCACAGTCTTTCAACTGGAACCATACACCAGCAATTATAAAATGCAAAGGGATACACTACTCAAATAAACGAGACCTTAGACCCAGGAAGGTTTTAGCTTCTCTAAACCTCATTTGTAAGCAGAGGTAAAATGGAAGAGTAAATGGAAGAATTTGATAGCTTTGTGTCAGAAAAGACATGAACCGTGACACAGCAATGTCAGCAAGACTAAAATGAGCTGTTAAAGTACCTGGAGGGAAACAACATGCTGTTTCTAAAGTGGCAGATTGAAAAAAAAAAAAACCAAAAACATGATAACGGGTCAAGACTGATGAAATTTATGCCTTGTTTCTGCCATGCTCTGGGACTCTCACTTTAAAATTTTCAGTCAGAACATATTAAATTACCTCCAAATTAAAGTGTCAAGGTAAAACTCATCAAGTGTGGTTCAACAGCTCAGTAAAAAACACTGTCAGGGAGGGAAACCAGCAAACAAACCTCAGCCTGGTTTTACTTGGAGCACCTGAACCTGAAGAACAACCCTTCAAAGAGAGGCACTCCAACAGCATCCATAGGATAAAAAAATAGGTCCTGTGTATATACAGAAGCTTCAAGTGCCTGTCAAAAGATTTAAGTAAGATTTTTAGAGCTAAAACATGATTTCGTTTTACCAGCATCACATAAAACTAAATATACAAAAAAGGCGAGGTTTTTTTATTGACCTTCAGGAGAAAAATATTCTTGACAGCTGTTGGCCATTGAGGGTGGCAGAGAACAAGCCATTCCAGCCTGCCAGGATGGTGAGTAAGCTACTTTTTAAACCATTTTTTCCTCTACTTCCTGTACATGGCTCAGCACAGTGTAACAAGTTTCCAACTCAGTAACTAAAAAAGTTCCAGGGTTTTTATTTTTCTAGGGTGAGAAGAGCAACTGACAAAATGAAAGCATCCCTGCTGTCAGGGGACCATAACATTTGTCTGGCACAAAACATATCTCATCACTGAGTATGGGACTGGGTGCCCACACCAGCATTTCCCAGGGCTCTGGGGCTGCAGACAGAAAGCTCTGAGTTGCCTTGAAATATTTCCAGTAGAAAACTACAGGGAGGAGGAAAGGTAATTTCATCCTGAGGCCAAAAAATACACTTACGGATTCATTATTGCTTGGGAGATTCAAGAAAGGGGTGAATTGATCAGACCAGAAATACCCTCTGGATTGGCTTCCTCTTCTCTAACAGTTCAGTGCACCTTTGTGGACATCTTACCCATGTAGTAAATGTATCAAATTAAGTCATAGGTTAAGAGTTCTGCATGACCAACCAGCCCCAATGGCCAGTTCTAAGTCAGATTCAGTGTCGAGTTGCTTGAAAACAGAAAAGAAGGTGAGGATGCCCCATCAGCTGCCCCTGCACTTTTGTTTTATTTAGCTCTGCAACTCAGAGTTCTCTTTGTCTCAAGTCTCTACCATGAGAGTAAAAACTGAAGTTACAGCACTGAAACGTTACATTATTGTCTACATTGCTATACTGAGTGACTTCAGCCCAGAAGTCCCTATTAAGCTACATCTCTGTGACTAGAACTATTCGTTTGGTTTTGGTTTTTTTCCAAAAAAACCCCTAGTGTGTTTACGTATGGCTGGACCAACCTGGCAATCTGTTTACAAACTTCCTGATGTAGTGGAGAAGGATTTTTCTTGTGCATCTGAGGTCACATACTTAGAAAGGTGAAACTTGCTGCAGTAGCTGTTTTAGAAGGATTGAGAACAGAGAAACAATTACATGTGGGCTGGGGACCAGTAAAGGGAAATCCACAGAGAACTCCAAAGACCTAAGACATAATCTCAGGGATGCACTGAGAACAGACAGAGTCAGGAGAGGAGAACATTGGGGAAAAAGTCAATGCAACCTGAACTAATTGTATATTATTAGATTGAAAATTCATAATACAAAAAAATTCATTTATGGGTTGTTTTTTTTTTCTCCTATCTATTGATTCAGATGGGCCACAGGCTCAGGCTGGGGTTAGCTGAGGGGCTGCCACTGCCTTGCCTTTCATACAAGGGGCTCAATTCACAAGGAAAGGGAAAACTGATTACATATTCTCCCAGGATTTAGTGTGTAGGAATTTCACTGCTTAGCCTGAACTTTAGCATTTTAAAAGAATACAGCAATCGTTTCATCAGGCAGTGACAAAGTTGGAGAGGTCAGGGTACAAAGTATGGGGCAATTAACAAGATATCATTCTGTAAGTACATTAGTAATAAAGGAAGACCAAAAAAGGAGTGGGAAAGCCATTAACCAAGTAATCTGAGTGTTTAATGAGCTTTCTTTTCTTCAGTCTTCATGGAAAAGGCCAACTGAGAGCAGATGGTCGGCACAATAATACTGTAACAAAGAGGGAAGATCATAATCTCACAAAAAGAGAATGGTGAGAATGCCTAGCTAATTTAGATGTTTTCTATTTGGTTATGCTGATGAGCTTTACCTTTGCATATTTAAGAACTGTCTGAAGCAATAGCAGAATCTGAACCATTATTGTGGAAGACTGAAGAGGGAAAGAGGGAGAAAAAGAGGCCACGTCTTTAAGAAGATCCTGCTTTAGGTACCAGCTCACCAAGCCTCCACTCACAGAACAACACTCAGCCTTTCTACAAGAACAACCAGATACCAAAGGCATGAGCAGCAGCAAACAGCTCCATGCCAACTGGGTGCCCTCGATGGGACATCAGAGAGGCACAGCCTGACTTCCCCCTTAGCTGTTCTCAGGGCATTTTCAGGCTACAAAACTGGCTAGAAGACTCCTCATTTCCAGAAAACTCTTCAGAATGAAAGGATGACTCAAGCACAGTTTCAGGGAGCCCCACCTTGAAGTCAGAGTTATTCAGTTTTCCAGTAATGCCCAGGATGATGGCAGCAGGACTCTGCTTGTTACATTTCTTGATAGCACTGTGCAGGGAAGGACTGCAAGCACAAGAGAGGACAGGATTAAAATTCAAAAAGGTCTTGACAAATTGCAGAAATAACCTTTGGAGAAAGTGTGT
Source organism: Phaethornis superciliosus (assembly GCA_023637945.1). NCBI lineage: Eukaryota > Metazoa > Chordata > Aves > Apodiformes > Trochilidae > Phaethornis > Phaethornis superciliosus. Next base: position 1,065,475 of record JAJQWJ010000013.1, read on the forward strand.
TATTCAGGAGAGACAATAGAAGACACTCTACTTGGGTAGCAATAATCAATTGTGTAACTAGAGGCAGGGGAGCAACGGGCAGAGGGAGGTGGGGTTGGGTGCTCTGGAAAAGGCAATCATCTGGATTGGGAAATGGCAATCATTTGGGCTGGGAAAAGGCAATCATCTGGGCTGGGAAATGGCAATCATTTGGGCTGGGAAAAGGCAATCATCTGGGCTGGGAAATGGCAATCATTTGGGCTGGGAAATGGCAATCATCTGGGCTGGGAAATGGCAACACAGCTATGGAGATATTGGCAACTCTCCTGTCACTAGGTTCAGACATCCTAAGGCCATATTGGAGAATTGCATTCTGCTGCCTATACACTGTATGTTAATAAAGCTGTGGACTACATGGAGGGAATGGAAAAAGCACAAGGAAGGATATCAGAGATCTGGAAAAACAAAGCTGGGGAACTGGGCCTTAAACCAAAAGAGATTCAGGAGAGAACTCAGAAACTTCAAATATATTCACAAAGACGAAGGAATCACCTGTTCTTAGGGATTTGTCCTAACTGCACTAGCTGGGCATGGAAGATAAAGGGAAAAGCCCAAGGAAGCCCAACCAAGGAATGGGCAGAGCTCTGCTCCTGACCAGCACAATGGCCCTGGAATCCATTTACCATCTTTGAACGTGAAATGAAAAATTCAGGAAGGTCAATTAAACTGTTCATGGATATTTCATAATAAGGCAGATGAGAAAAATAATCAAATAAATTACTTGTTCCAAATTATCACTCGATCCTACCTGCAGTTCATTACTGACTCAGATTAATGAATGCAGAGAAGATATTAGTCTCATATGAATATTCAGACTTCGCTACCTGATTGCAGTTTTTCAAATGAAAGACGCAGTGTATCAGCTCCCGATGAATTTTTAAAGAGAGTCAAATGCCCTCAGCAGTAGACCTATTATTTAAAGAGATCACCTTGATAGACCTGGCTATAGGAATGTTCCCTGCTGAGAATGCAGGGCACCAAACAATAGTGAACATGGGAAATGAGCTCAGGAGCTGAGCTCAGCCTGCCGCGGGAAGTGCCCGCGTTTCTCCATCGAGCTCACCACACTTCAGCTGCTTTGGGTTATAAATAGTGAGAACTGTGAAAAGACCCAGCCATCCCCTCAGTGTTTTGTGGGCTTATTTTATTCATTTTCACCTTCAGCAAAGGAGCATTTGCCAGGGAAAAATGTTTCTGTACTTAGCAGAAAATAAAACCTGTGAATCACCAGGGAAGCTGAGTGGGAAAGGTCACCACCTGGCTTCTCTCTAGCAGCAGACACTTATTTTATCATTGTAGGACCTGAACTCATTCATGTGATCATCCAACTTCAGATTTTAATAGAGGGGATTTGGTGAAGGCGAGAAGCTTGTGTTTCTTCAGGGAGGAGCAGAAAGGAGGTGGCAGATAGCATGCTGCTCCTTTCCCCAGCTATTGCTAAATGAATTTATTCCATTTGCTTAGCTCGGGAATCAGACCAAAGCAGGAACCCTGGCATCAGCAACTGTGGAATAGCATGCCTCAGGGAAACTCCTCATTGGTCCTGAAGATGTTTGTTTAGGACTGTTATCAGCTGAGTCTGACCCTCTCCAGGTGGGATGAGCTCCCTACCTGCTGCAGAGCCACTTCTGTACTGACAAGAAGATGCCCCTTCCTGACCAAGCACCTCAAGCAGAGCATGAAGAGCCCTCAGAAGGCCCTGGGAGATTTACAGCTCAAAGCAGAGGGAAAGGATGACACACAGCTCTTCCAGAGCAGCAGTGTCTGAAAGGTTCTGCAGAACTTCCACTCTTCCACGCGGGGTCCTGGCCCGTGCTGCTGAAACCTTCCCCCACCCGAGATCTATTGAGCTATGGGAAAATTACCTTTGCAAGACAGACTTTTTGCTTATGTCTGGAGAGGTGGGTAACTCATTTCCCCATTCTCTTTGGAAACCTTGCTCTGCTCAGCACGGACACCCGGCACCTTCATGGCTCTGCCACAGCTGGAAGCCACCTCCTGCACCGCACTTGCAGGCTGGGCTGGGGGAAGCAACAGCTCTCCAGAGCTACAGAGCAAGCAAAATTTCCTCTTTCGAAGCATTATAAAGCAAGAGAAAATGACTTACTTAAAGCCAACTTTGTCTTGAGGATGATTTAAACTAAATCACCTCCAGCTGGAATAGTCTGTGCATACAGGACAGCCACATACTGCAGTGGGGGGGATGCAAACACTTCCACAGAGCCTCACCAACTTCATGGCCTTGGGACACACGGCCACAGCTTTCTCTGATGGACCAGCCTTAGTAAGAAAAAGATTTAAAGCGGAAAAAACCCAAAAACATTTCCCAGTCCTGTTTTCCCCTCCAGCACCTGAGCTGTCTTCAGATTCTGCAAAGCTGAATTGGTTTGCCCCCTAAGGTTTTTAATAACTTCCATTTGTTAGTGAAATGTTGAGTTAAATGGCAAAGATACTTATGCTCAGAGGCATTTTAAACTCCTGATAGTCAGCTCAGACCTTTATCAGCCATTTTAGTGATATACAGCATATTCATAGATAATTACACACACAAACATACATAACTTGCATGCACGTATATACATATACACATTATCTACTGAGCAATTAAGTAACTAAATATCTGCAATAAATATGTTGTGAATGTCTTACCTATTTACTCTGCCACATAAGTCATTTGTTCACACAGGGCTTTTCCTTACTTTCCTGCCTTTTATATTAATCCTTCCCCTAATGAAGAGCAACTCCCTAGAGTTCATCTTGTGCAAGCTTGGCATCAGGACCAAATCCACAAAAACATCTTCATTTGCTGCTTTATATTCTCCAACGTGTAAATTCACAACAAGGAGCCAGGCTCCTTTCCCTCACAATTCTTTGTCCTTATTTTATTCTTCTACATTCTTATTTTACTCTTTACCTACTAATATTTCTACCATGTGAAGTCCTCCCTTTTCTCATACCGTTCCAGATGTTGAGAAGATCCTCTCAGGTACTTCAAGGCATCCAAATTTTCTCATTTTCTGCACAGAAGGGCTGTGGACAAATCAGGCCAAGGCAGTGAGGCAGAGAAGGGGGAACTGGCCCTGCTGCATGCAGCTTGCAAGGGGTACAGATAAAAGGAGTGGAATGGGATTTGGTGATGCATGTGTTCACATGCTGGACATCATTGTGCCTACACCCCCCCTCCTGCAGCTTTGGCCAATATCTCATTGTTTTTTTCCCCACAGAAACCAGTATAACCTTCTGGAATTTAGCTCTTAGTCCCCCCCCCCCTTTTTTTTTTTTTTTGACAGAGTTCACTAAGTTCACCTATTTTGGACAAAATTACCTCTTTTAGAACAAAATGAACCTCTAACACCCAGAAATCAGGCAGCACCTCTCACTCACTTTTTTTTTCATGTGCTGGGGTATTTCTACCCAACTTTTTCGTCTGTTCCTCTTCCCCCATCATTTGCTCTTTCAATAGAATTGAGTCAATAACAAGTTTCTCAGGAAATATTTCATCAAACCCCATGATTAACAAAACCCCACTGCCCACATGATGCTGCCTGATGTCCACATTCCTCTATCTGCTGGCTCCCCAGCCAAATGCTGCTGGCAGTATTTGATGTCCAAGTTCTGCCTGCTTTGCTATAGAACAGCCCTTTCCTTTAACCAGCTTCCTTTTAGCAAGTGTTTTAGTATTTAGTTATCTCTGAGAGTTCTCTCCCACTGTACAACCTACTTGATTTTGTAAAATGCAGTTGACTTTACAGCAACTAAAATAGACACGAGGGGCTCAGCACATCCGTGGGTAACACATGAACATCACTTTCTTAAAAAAAAAAATCCTAGGTCGAAATGAGAGGGTGATTTGTGGTTGCAGAGGGACTTCAGGAACACTGGGGGTGATGGGATGAGATCCCTCATGAGGAAGTGTAGGTGGGTGCAGCAGAGGTGGCACCTCACACCGCCTCAAAAAGGAAACAGGGACATCCAGCCAAGTCACATTAGTCCACGTCCAGATTTGGCTTAAACAGCCACAAACAGCCAAAATGGGAAAATCAGATACTTCTTCCTTAATGGCTGGGGTCAGGTAGAGACCTGTCTGCCCCACTCTGCTCCATGCACCCAGTGATTCCAAGAAATTATACTTGATAAATGACTTGTTTTCCTCACGCTGGCATGCAGGTGTCACTGACGTAGGAGAGCTAGGAATTACAGCCTGCTCTGCTGCTGTTATTATTATTATTTGGCAGTAATTCCTCTAAATTTCTTCCCTGGAGGAAGACGTGACTAGCTGGTCTCCTGCTCCCAAGGTCATCCCACCAGCAAATGTTAGCTATTTGCTTCTGTTAGTTTCAATTATCGAGGTACAGAAAACCAAATAACAGTCAATTTATAGTGTTTCATGGCTTACCTTAAGGATGGGAACACTCACCCTAAATCACAAATAACAACACGGCAAAGTTTCCATGAAACCACCCAGCACAGGAGGAGGGGGAGATCCCCTGGAGCCCCCTCCCCAGGCAGGCTTAGGAAAGGCTCCAGCCTCTCTCCTTTTTTGTAAAAAAGGACAACTCAGTATACTTAGGGACCGAGTGGATTAATTCCTAATACAATTACTCCTCTATAGGCCTCCTTTTTTAGTCCCCAGAAGGTGTGAAATAGGTAATTTTCCAGTTTTCTGGTTACAGTCCCCACACTCTGAGTAGCTGCTGCTGAGTTCCCACGCTGCTGCTCCCCTCTCAGCTGCATTATTTCAATCCTTTCTGACTCACATTGTAATACAACATCTGTCCCCTCTGCCTCACTGGCAGTGGGTGGTGTGCTGTTGCTTTAAACAGTGAGGGATATTTCATTTCAAAGGGCAAGCAGTGATGATGGGATGTGCTCAGACAAATTACCCCACCATTTCCTTCATTTCTCAGCCCAAACAGCCAGCTCTGTCACAGCCTCATAAAAAGCTGGGGCAGAGCAAAGGATCTGGTCTGTGGAGAGCAGATGTGTTTTCCAGCTTGGAAATCCTCCATGGGAACACAAAGGTGAGCATTACCAACAGGCAAGCAGTGGAAGGTGGAGAGGGTATCAAGGAGGGACATGGATTCCATGCCAAAAAAAAAACCAACCAAAAAAACCTAATAAAAAATGCAAGCAAAAACAATCAAACAAACAACAACACGATAGCAACAACAACAACAAAAACCACAAAAAAACCCCAACCAACCAAAAAAATCATACAACACACAATCCCAGAAAAATCCTAGTCATAGTACCTCATCTTCAACAAGTTATCCATGTGAAAGATGGGTGAGTGAGCACACCAAGAGGGACACTGCAAAAGTCAGGCCTTGTTCTGTTTTGATGTTTTGTTTTTTTTTTTAATGGGTTCATTAAAGGTGCAGATTCCATGGAAAATGACAAGATAGTACAGGTAGAAGGGAGGTGATGGTGAAGCCATCATTTCACATTTAAAATCTGACTCCTGAGAAACCAACTAGCATGGTGATAGTCACCAGAGAGCTTTGCTTCTGTGAGGCAAAGAGGAGCAGGGAAAGTCTCACAGATACTCCTGAGGAGTTCAGACCTTAAAAATTTTGGCAATTATTTCTTTCAGACTTCATCTGCAGCTTTCTGCCAAAACAGCTTTGTAACCAAGATTTATTTCTATTAAAATAACAGAGACAAATAACCATTAATAAAAATAGGTTTGTGCATGTGCATAGAGGACAGCTGATGTGAGGAAAAGGAAATTATCCTCAGCTTGCCTGGTTGAGTTTAAATGTTGGGCTGGGGTCTCAAAGGTACTCAAGATGGGGCAGCTGATAAACAGTTGACCATGCAATGGGATTTTCCATCTTGACACTGCAGGTATTTTAACCAAAGAAACAATACAAACAGGCTTTTAACCTCATTAATCTTCTCTGTGTTTAGGTATTTTCAGTTTCTAACTTCTCTCTCTCTTTTTTTTATTTCGTTGTTGCTTGATTTTCTTTTACACAAAACCCTTAGAGATCCCTGCAGCCCTCAAAATAATTCACAAATAGCTTTACAAGTCTCCTGTCCTGCCACACCATTCCCACACTGCTCCTCCCACCAGTCCCACTGCCAGCATTTCCCAGCTTGCAAGACCAAAACTGAATTTTGACTGCTCACACATCATGCAGGGTATTAGAATAGGTAAAACTTCATAATACAGCATGAATACCAGTGGGAATCTGAGGTAAATTTAAGAAAGGAAATATTTGGATTATACTTCCAGGCAAAAAAAGAAGGTGAGAATAGCAAGATTGATCTGTCTGCCCAAGAATATGCTGCAGAAAATGGAGAAGAGCCCAAACACTCAGCAAACTGAAAACGTGCTGTGCAAAGAGAAAGGAATCATCAGTGGGAGCAAGACAGAGCTAAAGCTGAGGAGCTTCAATCCATTTTATTTTTTTATTATTATTATTTCTAGACTTGCTAATTCTTGCTTTCTTTGTGCAAAGGAGAAGGGCAATACTGGAGGTATTCCTAAAGTGATTTTTCTTTAAATGATATTCAAATTATCTGTAGTCTAGCAAACATAATAGATCTGAATTATAGCTCCTAGTATTAAAACACCAAAACAAATTATTAGCATACCAAATTGATATGATTGTTCAGACACCTTACTTTGAAATATGGTACATAGCACAGTGCACCCATCTTGTATCATAAAACTTGTCGAAGGTACCAAAAGTTTATTGCCTTGGAAGATTCATGCAGCAACACTGGAACACTTGATTTAGGTCTGAACAGCCTTTTATAATTCTTGCAGGCATGCAAGCATTTCAGAAGATTTATTTAAATACAGAAAGAATAATTTCAGGAGACAAAGCAGTCTTTCCTCCTAATCAGACAAGATAGAAACTTTTTCAAACCTGTCAAAGGGACAAATTTTTCATTTTTCTTCCTATAATTGTATACTTCAATAAGTCTTTCCATGTGAATTAATTTCTTAAGCATTACAGTTATTTATGAGCCCAACAAAGCATCTTTTCAGGATGGCAACCTACAGGCAACAAGTGCATTAGACCTGAACTCTGGGGTGGCACAGATTTGTCCAGCTCTCCCCAAGGTATAAAAGCTCCTGAGAGGCACAATGCCTCCTGCCCCCTACGCTTTGCCTCACCAGAGCTTCTCACTGACAGAACTGGCATTGTTTTCCCCTAAACCACTACCACCCCCTCCTACAGCAGTGACTACCTGGAAAAAAACCCAAAACCAAACCAATTTCCTTCAGTGATGTAGCCCTGATTGAGTTTTTGTTGCATGAAGGAGGAAAAAAAAATTACAATAGGAAAAATTCTTAGCACAACACAAATGTGAAAGAGCCAGAAACAGAATGGGGTTTAATAACAAAGTCTCTGGCAAGACAATTTTTATGCAGCCTGCAACATTAATCACTGCTCATCCCACTGCAGCTCCAGCCTGGCCATTACCTGCTGCTTCCACAACTTCCAGTCAAACACAGGCACACCAAAACTCAAACTGCTACTCCCAAAATATATATTCTGCAGTGCACTATTCCAGCTTTTCCAAGATGCAGATGAGCTTCCAGATGCAGAGAGCCGGTGCCTTTTGAGTGGGATCTGTTCTGCAGTTCCTGCCTTTTCCTGCAATGATTAAAAAGATTAACTCCAGTCATCAGTAACTGCAGTGAAAAGAACTGAAGGCTCCACTCTTAATTGCCAAGCAAAACACAAAAATGTGGCAATTAACCTTTATTCATGCTAGCAGCAAAAAGGCATGGCTGGAGGCTCCTGTATTTATTACTGAGAAAGAAAATCTTTGGTATCTGCAGTGAACTTGTCCCTTGATGCTGACTCTGCCTAAGAAGGGGATTGCTATGCAGCTGATTTTTCTGCCAGATCAAATGCCATTCACAAAACCAGCCAGTCAGAGGATATGGAGAAATTCCAATTTTTACCACCTAGGTAATTCTATAATTTTTATTAAGGCATATTATAGCTTCTCTAATAATATTTAATACCTGTTGGCAGGCACAGACCACAGAGGAGCCTGAGCTCCAGCCCAGCACCTGGCTGCAGGATTCTGACTCTGCCTGTGAGTGGTGGGATGCAAGGGACACACCTGGAAGCCAGGAACCAGACAGACTCCAAGGTTGTCCTGGTTTGGGCCAGGATAAGTGTGATTTTTCTGGTTTGTCCTTTTGCTTTCAGCTAAGTCTCTTGTAAGTAGCTGCACCGTGACAAAGGTTCCCAGCAAGAGAGTCTGATGGGAAACAATCTGGCATGCAGAGATTTATCTAGGTGCCCCCTAGAGGAAACCATCTCTTCCCCATTTTGGTGGAGGCAGAATCCAGCCAGGATGGCTTTAAATGACCATCTGGAGCTCCAGTGGGAGGTTCTGGATTTGTGGGACTCCTGGTTTTCCAGTGGGATCAGGTATGCAGGACTGTGTCTCTAGCACAGCCCCTGGAGCTCCAGCCGCAGACATCCCTCACAGCTGGTAATGCCAGCAAACAGAAATTATTACATTTCTAGGATCTGAACTGTAAATAAAAACATAAGGGACCTCCAACATATCCAGGCATTATCTGTGAGACTGTTACAAGGAAGCTAGCTTCCAGGAAGAAATTAAACTGTCAATATTTATTGCAAATCATTGAAGAGGACTGGCTGAAGGAAGGCTCACAGGGGACAGTAGCCCTGGGCATCCAGCTGTCAAAAGTCACTAAATCCACTCTGTGGAGAAGCACTAGACAATGATCTGAAGCCAGTTCAAAGGCTTTCACATACACAAAGTGTATCAAGTAGCAAAAATTTCTTTTTTTTCTAGAGAACACATAGCTGCAAAGGTCTTTAATATTAGCAGAACTCCTTCTCACAGTGCAAATGGTGTTGCTGGCTTCATGTGAGACCTGTAAAAGGGGGTATGCCAGCACAAAAGATACCCAGTTCAATAGTAGATGAACTAAAAAGCACCTCTCAGCAGTTACAACATGCCTCCACCAGAAGTTACTCACCAGCAACACCTCCGAGGGATCCCAGTTTTTTTCAGATAGCCCTAAGGAGTTACAACTGGACCCAAAGCCCCAGGGACTCCAGGAGATGACAGCAGCTGATGCCCAGGCTCAAGCCCAACAGGGGCTGCTACAGGAAGCCCAGAATTTCCTCCAAGATCAAGGCAAGTTTAACCACAACACCTTGGTCTGAGGCCAGTTCTTGTTCTTTCAGGCAAAAAAAAAACTTTAGCACCAAGCATATGGCAAATGCTGTCTCCCTCTGGATCAATATGTTATTTTTTCATTTATGGGAGTGAAATGTGTCCAACTGGTCTTCTCAGCTGGTCACAGGACTTCTCTCAGTGGCAGCACATCTCACATCCACATCTCCCTGCTAAAACAAACTGTGCAGCAGAGGTGCAGAAGCACAGCTCCTGCCAGATTGCAAAGGCTCCCGTGAATTCATGGGTACATGAATATTTCAAAAGCCACTAGAAAACAGCTTAATATTTGACTGCAGCATGCTTACCCTTGGTCAGTCTACTCTTCTGAAAAATCCAGTTTAGAAACATCTTGATGGCAATTGATGTTTCTGGGAATGGCACAGCAAGGCAAGAGAGCACCATGTCTCAGGAGGATGGGAAGGTACCACAGCTGATCCATCCACCAAGGCTTGTGCAAGACAGGAAAACCTTTCTGAATGAGGCAGCAAATCTTGAACCTGGAGAGAAACAGCCTCTGTCAGCCCAGACGAACTTCCCAAGGTCTTCTGGGAATTCCCATAGAGCTCAACTTTAAAAAAAGGGAAAAACGGAGACTTTTCTAAAAGAGTTTCTTTCAATTACACCATTATGCAGCAGGGACACAAGTGTTTATCACAAAGACATAACTCATTCCTGCACTGGAGCTTTAAGTTCTTTGAGGTCATGGTGTGGGCTACCAACAGCACTGCAGTAATTAATAAGTAGGTTTGGCATAATTTTGTCCACCCTTCCCCCCGTTTCTATTAATCTTTGTGGCAATTCCTTAAGAAAACATCAGTGTTCCTTTCTTTCTTTGCAGCTTAGGCTCCATATGTTTATCAGCTGTCATTCCAGCTTGGTCACAGTAATTAAAATACACGACACCTACTTGCTAATGTAGGCAAGAAAAGTCATTTTCTCTGTCATAATTTCAAAACATTTGTTCAAATTGTAGCCACACAGAATACACACATGTTAATGTATTAGGTGCCAAAACCCCCTCCCTGTGACTCAGGAGGAGCAAGCACCAGCTTCATCCAGAGATGAATTGGGTGGATAAACCAAAAATCCATCACAGTAAAAGGCAACATTTGTTCTTTCCTAATGTATAATAAATTGTAGTATGATAAACATTTCATTTTCCTTGATATCAAGAGATGATCTGGTCTGCCCTTCAGGGACATGAAGGGCAGGGTCAGAGTCAAAATCTGTTTAAAAAAACAGGGCCACGAAAGACAACCAACAGCCTCCCCCCAAAACCAAACATTTTACTTACCCTTACAACAACCACAAATTTACCCAGTCAACTGGTATTTCATGGAACACTGGTCAAAATGCAGACAATAGAAGATCTAGGCTAAAATAATGAACCAATTAATAGAAACCCTTGCCTGGAGGAGGAAATAAGACCTAAATAAATCATAGCTCATACACACTCCCACGTTTTGATCATGTATTGCCAGACCATCCTCATCACTGGGAATAAGGTCAGCTTTAAACCAAATACTCCAGAAATGCAAAATAAAAATATCTTCCTCATTTGGCTGCACTCAGGGGGCTTTGCCTGGTGACAAAAATGGGAGCCCAGTTGTTATGCCTCACATGAAGCTCATTACTCATCTCCCGGGCCACTTCACATTTTCCAGCCTTTTAGACAGAGCCTTGGGATTATTGATCCCTGGATCAAAGCTCCTGGACATCCCTGCTGCCTCCCAGCCACTTCCAAGCAGCAGGCAGGAGGAGGTGAGCCCATCTCTTCTCAGCCTGCTGCCAAGGGACAGGGGGCACCAGGGAAATTGGTGAGGGTTAAGTGTTCTCCTAAGTGGCTGTCAAGTGTCTTCCAGAGTGCAAGTAATGAATTTTTTTTTTTTTTTTTTTTTTTTTTTTTTTTTTTTGCATTCAACCTCAATAGTGGTGAACCGGAGCCTGAAAATATGTCAAATCACAGAAAGCTGTGTGCATGGGTTGAGTCATTGTTTAAAATCCCATCAGAATAGAACAAAAGCTTAACAATTATCCTATGGGGCATCTTGTCCTCTGTTAGCCTTTGAGCTCAAACTGGCCTTATATCAAACAAACAAAAGAAGCCAAAATATTGGCTCCAAATTTAGACTTATTTGAAAGAATGTATTTTATGTCAGGCATTAATTTGTCTTTTACAAATCTGAAGTATTTAATTTTATGTAAAAGCCAAATTATTTTTCAAACACACAAGGAAATTTAAGGAGTGGGAACATTAAAGAAATCCCAAACCAAAGCCCTCTTGGGCTGGGAACAGGATATACAGAGGAAGATGAACATGCCCTACAAACTAATGATACATGAGCCTTGCAGCATCATAGGTTGATGTTCCAGGGCTAATTAGAGAGTTTTACCCAGCAGTTCCAGACTGCTAGCAGTGCTATACACCCCGGGAAGGCCCAGCACACCCCAACGAGAGGAGCTGCCAAAATCCCAGGGGTGCTTGAGCCTCCCCATCCCACAGCACAGGAACCAGCCCCCTCTCTCTCTGCTTATAACAGGAATGCCATGATGAAATGTTCATAGGGAAGGGGTGAAAGACCAACAATTTACCGAGGAAAGCAGAGGTTATCAGGGGCCACTTCACCAACAAAAAAAAAAGGACTAATCCCTAACAAGAGAGAGGAGCTGCCTTTTGCAGCAGCTTTGATCCACCAGGAGCCATGCATAATTGAACAGTGCTGTGGCTAACAGCAACAAGAAATAAATGACTGCTCTCTGAATGGGGACACACTCCTCTCCCTGCTCTCTGCACATCAGAAGAGCTCCCAGCCATTGATGTCCCCTGCAGGGAGCACACCTCACCCACAGCCCTGAGCCAGGCAGGATGCTCCCGTGGGAATAACACCTGGTGCCTGTGGGAATACCCAGAGATGCTGGTGAACACCCCAGGGGCTCTGGAACCATCACACCTCTCCCTAAAACAGTAACACACCACCCTGACCTCCTAATCCTTCCCCCCCCAGCACAGCGAGAGGAGCAGTGTGACTCCTGGGGAGATTTTTGTGTTATTTTTGCCGGGATGTGTGGGTACCTATCCTACCCCGCTGGAATCCCCCGGGAGGCAGGGTCCCCCCTGGCTGTATCTCCTGGCAGGAATGCCGGCTGGCACCCCATGGCTTCTCACAGCTCTCACCCCCCGGTACTGCTGAGGAAAAGGCTTTTTGCTTTGGAGCACACAGCGTGGTACCTGGGGAGAGAGATTCCGGTAGGCAATGAGATGTGCTTTAAAAAAGAGGAAGAAAAAACGAAACAAAACACTAAAACCAAACCAAGCAAACAAAAAAAAAAAAAAAAAAAAAAAAAAAAAAAAAAGGATTTTCAGCTTTCCTTTTTGGTATTTGTGGTATTTTTCTTGTTTGTTTTGTTTTGTTTGTTTTTTGCTTTTTGTTGGTTGGTTGGTTTTGGGGTTTGGGGGCGTTTTTTGTTTTGTTTTTTTGCGTTGGGTTTTTTTTTCTGTTTTTTTGTTTGTTTGTTTAATTTTTTCTTCTTCCTGGCATCTCTTTTCGATACTGAAGTGCCCTCACTTCTCTCTGAACACTCCCAAGGAGGAACCACCCCCACCCTGCAGCTCCCCATGGCAATGAAGCGAGGCGTAGGGGGGGGGGATGGTGCAGCACAGGAGAAGCCTCAATCTCAGAGACCCCTCCTGCCGCCCGGGGCGGAAGTTGAGCTCGGGGCTGCAGAATCCAACCCCCAATTAATGCCGCCCCCAATTAATGCCGCCCCCAATTAATTAACGGCAGCACCGCAGCGCTGCCGCCCTGCGCCGCCAGGTGGCGCTGTTGGGCGGAGCACGTGGGAGGCGGGAAGGAGCGGGAAGGGGGAGAGAGCCCCGGGAGTTACCTCAGGTGGGGAGAGCGCCGGGGGAGGAGGGGTCGGCAGCCGGGCAGGGGTTCCCTGAGCCCACCCCACCGGCGGGGGGTATGGAGGGGGCTTCCTTCAAGGTTCTTCCCCCTCAGCCTGGCCCCCGGCAGCGTTTTCTGGGTGTTTGGAGGGCACTGGTTCTGCTGGTCGGCTGTGGATCGCCTGGCCTGGTGACTGAGGGGGCTGTGCGGGGCTGACTGAACACTCGCTGCTTCCTGGCTCCTCTCTGAAAAAGGGTCTCCTCTTTACTGAAACACTCCTCTCCTCCTTTCTGAAACACTCCTCCTCTCTGAAACACTCCTCTCCTCCTTTCTGAAACACTCCTCCTCTCTGAAACACTCCTCTCCTCCTTTCTGAAACACTCCTTTCTGAAACACTCCTCTCCTCCTTTCTGAAACGCTCCTTTCCAAAACACTCCTCTCCTCCTTTCCGAAATGCTCCGCTCCTTTCCAAAAAGCTTGTGGAAACAAAATTCCCCACCTGAAGAGGTGGATTCCCTCTCACTGGTGCTGCTCCCCTCCTAGCCCGGCGTTCAGGGGTACCAATGGTCTCTTGGTCCAAGTACAGAAACATTGGTCCAAGTAAAGGAGCAGTAACAACTGAAATTCACCTAGAGACGTTGCTGGGTGACTTTTCCTTAACTATTAGTTTAAAAGGAAAAGTACCCGCGGTGAATGTGCAGAAGCATCAGTGCTTTTCCTCAGACATGAGGTGTTTTTATCTGTCAGCCACTGGAAGAAAAGCGATGGCCTTGAGGTCTGTGCCAACTGGGACCAGTGGGATTTCTGGCCGACGCTGTGAGGTCACTGCCTTTCTTCCCTTGGGTACAGGCAGGAGGCAGCACATGGCAAGATAACCAGCAGTATCATTATGCCATGCTATGGTGGGTATTTCCACTGAGGATATAAGGAGTTTTGCTTTCAGTTCCATGTGTAACGAGATAGAGTTGAGACTGCTACCAAGTACAGAATCTATCTAAAGCATATTCTAAGGCTTATCAATGAGGTTACATTATCTGAAGTTAACATCCCATTAAAAGCACATAATTCACCCTTAACCCTACAATCTTAAATACATGGGAAAGCCACAGTGTACTTCTTGCTATCTGAGAATAAATTCAAGCCCTAGAACTCACTCTGCAACCTATTTTTCAATAAATAGGATTTTCATGCTACACTAACACACAGCAGGGTCAGAAAAAAAATAACCCTCATTTATTTTACCAGGGGGAAAAAACCACAGACTGAAACTCACCCGAGCTCTATCATCATCATATGCATTTTAGGAAATGTATTTGAAATGCTGTGCAAGTTCTTTACTCAGGGAGCAGCATGACAGTCTTACTGATGGCTCTGCAGCATCTCACCACAGGCACCATGCTCCAAATATGAGTTCTCTGACTCCATGACTCTGTTTCCTTAATTACTTCACAAATCTCTCAATTTAAACTGAAACTCCTGTGCAACATTTATTAACTCTCTCTCTAAAAAAAAAACAAACCCAAAAAACTGAAACCAAACCCACTGCTGTTCATATCTTAGTCATAAAATACAGGTGGCCACCATGTTTGGGAGGACAGCAGTTGGTGCCCCAGTAGGATTATTCTGGGTAAGATCACCAGGAGAGACCCTGGCCAGGCCCTGGCAGGATAACCAACAACTTCAGACATTGCCTGACTGGAGAAACAGAAACAATTGCTTTTTTTTTTTTCAAGAAAATGAACAAAACCTCTCTCTCCGTATCCCATTATATATATATATTTATATATATACACACACATCCACCAACCAAACAGCTCTCTGTAGTTTTGTGGGAGCTCTTCCTTCACTTCTTCCTCTCATGACCAGAATAACAAAAAATTATTGACGCAAAATGTGAAAGTAATGTCAGAATGACTGGCAAAGTATTTACTATTAATCAGAAAAAATGCACGCAGTTGGAGCTGTTACACGGGTCCCACAGTTATTTGCCTCACCCACTGCCTGATCATATGGACAAGGAAGAACATCATTTTCTTCTAATCTGATCCTCAAACTTAGTCATTTTCTATTTTATGACATGTTATGAAGAGGAAGGAGTATTATGAGTAGGGGAATGAAAAATAGGTAACAGAGAACATAATAGCAGAAAGTCATAAAGAGGTGATACGTAATTTACTACAAACAGCAGCACAAGGACTTCAGGTATTACATAGACAAAACAGGAACAAAATCTACATTCTCAATATGGGCATTTTCTGGCAGTTTGTATCCTTTCTTTTCACTTATTTCAGGATATATTTTTCAAGAATCCATTTCAGTAAAATACCTACCTTTATGTAAGTACAGCATGTTCCTCTGGGTAAAGTGATACTGTCTGGCTGCTTGGTGCAACAATTCAACAGTTGCTGGCAATGCAGAAAGGCATAAGATGACAGAGAAATGAGGCAGAAAGAAGAACCAAAACTTAGCTTGTCTTAATTAAAAGTTCTATACGGTGTGCTGTACTTTAACATGCATATAAAATCATAGCAGCAAAAGGCTATTTTTGGTTCCTCTAGCATCACCTATAAGGTCTGACATATAATTATGTGAATTTACTTGAAATTGAGACAGCACTGTTTCAGAGCTATGGTGTGCCAGGGACAGGGCTGCTGGTTGAGCAGCAATCTTGGAGGAATTGGAATTCCTCCTCCTTGGAGGAATTGGAATTTTCAACAGTCTCAGCCAGGTCTGACCCTTCACATGTGCTGAGATGAGCCACAGCCTCACCCAGAAACTCTTCACCTGCAAGTTACTCACAGCCATGTGGGGATGTGGGAGAGTTTGTATCTTGGTTTTGGTAAAATAAAACAATAATAATAGTAATTTTTAAAAATACATCCTTCTGTCAGGAAATTGAATGCAGTGAAAGATATTTCATATTTCTAAACATGATGTGGAACCTAAATACAGATAATGAAACAAATTTTGTCTGATTCCCTATACCCTCTTTTGTTATGAGCACAAGGGTGAAACTAACTTCTCTTACCTAATGCAGCTCTGCTTACTGCTGGTGCTTTACAGCTGAAACTGCTCAAAGCTGAAGATCTTGGGTAACCACATCCACTTCTCATCTTCCTTCTGGTGGTTACTGCAAATGAGAGGCAAGGTTATTTCACACTGAGAAGGATACACTTTTAGGAATAACTGTTTCATGTATTTCTCCTGTGAATCTCCCCCCCTGAAGAGGCTGTGTGTCACCAGCAAGCTGTAAGCAGCAGGTGCCCTGCCCCTGGTGCTCAGGTGGGGTTGCTCAGCAGCAGACACATCTCCCCTGTTCCCCTGTCCCTCTGCCTGCTGCAGTGCCCCTTGTAAAATGATTTTATGTGAAATGAGGAGTGACAGCACCTGACGGGATGTTGGCAAGATCTTATTACCTGTGAGACCTGAGACAAGTCTCCTTCAACCTGTCAAGCTCTAAAGAAAAATGTTTATATTGTCAACAGTCTTTCTGCTGTCACTCCCCCTGCACCAAGAGGTTTGCCATCTGATCACAATATTCACAGCCTGAATGAAGAGGACTTCCCATCAATGTCACTGTTCCTAAAGGAATTTTCATCCTTGTTGGTGTCTGCCCTGACAGGGCACTGGTGGGGCTGTGCAGTTAGGGATCTTACCAAAACACATCCTCCACAATCTAAAAGCTGTAAGAGCTAGATGCCCACCTGAAAACCCTTTCTTTAACCACATAAACCAGAAGCTGACACTACCAGAAAGTTTCAGAAGAGCAGAACAGGGTGCTGCATCAGTTTATTTGAATCACCCCAGCAGATCTTTCCACTGGGAACTCCACAGAGAACTTAAGGAGTGGGGCCTCCTGGTTTTGATCCGTGACAGTGTAACCAGACCTTGAAATTGCCCAAGGTGCAGGGCATGAAACCTGAAGCTAAACAACACTATGCAGACAACAGCTCGCTAAGTGTAAATAAATATGAATATTGTGATTACAGTTGCTACACTCCTTTCCAGCCTCCAAAGACACTTCACACAGCCACCCCTTTCTCTCTGAATACCTGAGGGGCAGATGAAAACTCTTTCATCAGACTCTTTTTGTTTGAACAAGAACAATTGCTGCAGCCTCCCAAGGACAGGTTTTTTCAGCGCACTCGGCTGGCAAATGCTGAGCTGTTTCTGTGTTCCCATGGAAAAAGTAGGATCTTCCACATGCCTACAAGTTGGGGTTGTTAAAAAAAAAAAAAAAAAAAAGAAATAATCCCAACAAAACATAAACTCGAACATCTCCCAGAGAAAGCCAGCATCCTCTTTTTCTAACACATGAAAAATTATCACAATCAAATTCTGTTGTAAAACTCACTTCAGGATTTGTTTCAGCAGCTTCACTACCTAGAAAACTGGGATATTTTTATTTTCCCCCAAGTAGAAGCAAGTATCTGAATGAGAAGACAATTGATATACATCCAGCAAGTGGTTATGAAAAATAAGGGGGCAAAATTTATCTCTGTTGTTACCATAAAATGACACTCCCATACTCTGAAGAGATACCATAACGGGATGAATCAGAATGGCACCGCTGATCATAATCCTTATTCTTTATGGCACAGCCCAGAAATCAGGACTCAGGATCCCATTTTTCTTGGCCTTGTAAGAAACAGAGCAGAGGAGACAGCTGGAGAGCTAATAACCTGCACGATGGGATGGACGGGATGCGAGGGGAGGGAAAACCAGAGCCTGGCTGAGGTTTGGAGTCTGGGACAGCCAAATAGCAGGGAGCAGAAGTTCCAGCTTCTCACTGACCTGAGCAGTGCCAGGGGGCAGAGCTGCAGCCAGCAGAGCACAGCAAGATTTCAAAAGGGATTTAAAAATTAATGGAGCAGCTTACAAAAATGATTGGGATTTTTTTTCCCTACTCACCAGTGTGGTGTAACACATCCAGGGAGTCGAGGGAGGCGGGTGTGGAGGTGTGGGTGTGGGGAAGCTCTGGCAGGACAAGTGGTGGTGGTGGGGAGAAAGGGGCAGGAGGAGATCCAGAGGGAGACCCACTTCCAACAACACATTGACTGTGCTAGAAAGGGAGGGAAATACATACGGTCTGGATGAGGATCAAAATATCCTGGAAAAATTCCTCTTGGGTGGAGCTCAGGGACAGCTAATCCAGACAGAGGAGGTGAAGGGCAAGGTGAAATGCCAGGACAGACATCTGGTGTGTAGCTGGAGGGAGTTTCCAGGGCAGTACAACCGGATGAGAGTCATGGAGCAGCTCAGAGCTCCTAAGGAACCAGCAGGCTGGAGCGAGGCCGGCCCTGGCCTGACATGCCAAGGAGCAAGATTTAGAGTGGCATTACTAGGAGGAGAAAGGCTATGGTACAAATCCAGACCTCATGATGTGCTAGAGATTCCACGCCGGAAAAAATGCTTCTTGTTGCTGCTCTGTTCATAGAGATACTTTAATCAACTATTTTTTTAAAGCTGAGGAACCCATTCTTTCAGATGTTATCCATATGTCACTGCTTACTCATATACTCAAACTGAGGTAAAAAATGAGAAATTTCAGGATAAGTAGTCCCATTGAAACACAATAGACAGTAATTCTTAGGTCTTCTAGGTTTAGGACAGGCCATCCTTTAAATGAATTACAAGTCTTTTTTTTTTTTTTAACATGGACATACCTGTTGGAAGGGATGTGGCTGTTGGTGGTGTGAAGTAGCACAGTCTGTGTTACCTGGGGCCAACCCTCACCTCTCCCAGCCAGCAGCACCCAGCAGCACCCAGCAGCACCCAGCAGCACCCAGCAGCACCCAGCAGCTCCCTGCCTTCCTCCAGCCCTTGGTGGTCCTCACCCCTTCTGCCTGGGGCAGATGTTGGCTCCATGGACAGCTTCTGACCAGAGGAGGCAGGGATGTGGTGCTGACCCAGGTGCCCGTCCTTACGGTACATCTGACCTCAGGGAACAAATTGCTATGAAAAATATGCCTACTGAGGGAGAGCATTGCTGTACTTGAATTAAAAAAAAAATAATAATAACACCACCACAGCAGTTGCTTCACTCCAGCCCTGGTTAGAATTTAGCCCAGCTAAAGATTTAATTTTTTAAAAAAATTTAAATAAAGAACTATTACACATTGTGTTTTATATATTTAAATTCATGGAAATGTTTACTTATATACTTATATTTCATGGACTATAGAACAGTAATAACAAACTCCAAATTAGTCATTTCCTTTCAGATAATAAGGTCACAATGAGGAAAATTTGTAGTTTCCAATTGTTCCAGCCAGTGTTTGAAACAACATGAAAATCTTTTCAGCAGTCATTACTACCTAATTGTTTTGGAAAGCTGCAAGAGAATTACCACAGCTTTTTGTTGTTTTTGTTGTTTGCTCTGCTGAAGAAAATTTAATTTTATTCAAAATTATTAACTATTTCAATCCCTTTATTCTTAAAAACAACAGATAAGTGTATTGGGAAAATTCTCTTGAATAGTCCATTAAAATGTTTTTCTACAAACTCGACCATACAGCTCATTTCTCTTGAACTTACAGAGGGCAACTCAGATCTACAAAATATGTTGGTTTAACTCATTGCCAGGGTATATTTTGCAGTAAAGTGGATATCCAGGTGCAGTTCTGTAATCCCAGTCTGGTGCTGGGAGTTGTTAAGGTTGTGAATGATGCGTTTCAGTCTCTAAATGAAGAAGACAAAAGTTCTCACAGTATAGTTAGCTCATTTGGTGTATTTAAAGATCATTATAATTTATCTAATAATCAGAGAGACTGCCTCTCATTTATATTCTTTACAAGATACTCTTGTATTCCTCTCTAGAGCCAGTGCCTTGTAGCATTGGAGGAAGGCTCAGGATTTCTCTGGCAGCTTTAAGAAGCTCGAGCACACCAGAAAACCAAATGTGAAATAGTTGAGAGAGAAGACAAAGAAAAGCTGATGTTCAACTACTGCTCCAAGACTCAGAACATCTTGTTCCTAACTCCATCACAAATTCCCTGTAGCAACCTGAGATATGAGCAAGGCAGAGAGCATCTGTGCTTCCCCTGCCTTCCCTCTGTCACAGGCTCTTCCAAACAGGACCTGGTTGCTCCTGTGCTGCTGCAGGCACTGAAACAATGAAAAAAAGAATCCCAACTCATACTTTGCTCTACAGATATGACTCTTCAGCTCTTCTCTTTATACCCTGCCTACAGTCTATTTGCAGGCTTACTCCTGGATAAATTGCTGCTTTTTTTTTTTTTCCTGAAGACATCTGGATCCAATCTGAGATACGTGCACCAGCACTGAGTTTTTCAGGATTAAATTATTTGTTCTTATGTTTTATCTCAGTCTTGTCAGATGCTTGGGAATCTTTAATATCTCAGCTGTAATCGGTTTATTGTTATTGTCCTATCCTCTCTTACCACAACTGATCAAGGTTTATTAACAACTCTAGGTAGGGCACAGATATTTGGCAGAGGACAACTTTTCATGCCTCCAACTACCATTGGTTTCATCAGTGATTTCACTGCCTCTCCTCCCAAAGACCTGATATTTCATTTTTTTTAATGGCCAATAACCATTGAGAGAGTCTGAGACAGTACCACACCTGGGTGCATCCTTGTTCTAGACTTCAACTTTTACTGATTATTTGTGTGGTGGATAAACTCCAGGCCCATTCTTTAAGAGCCCTCATCCTGATTACAAGACAAAACCCCCACAGCTCCTAAAGCAGTGCCCACATGTGCCCCCTGGCACCTGAGACCCAGCCTAACCCCACTGCTCACACAAAGAGCTTCCTAAGTCTTTTGGCATTCCCAAAACATAAGAAGAAAGTGGATGACCAGTGCCTGTCTCTGTCACATGTGGGAGCACTGGAAATACTACAGACATCTGAGCAACAGTGCTGCAGATTCTTACAGAGTCTCTTTTGCTGGAGGTTACAATGCCAAGAGAACGGTCAAACCTCCTCATGCTCCTCCTCTTGCATGCCAAATAAACCCAGTTAGCAAGCAAAATGGCAAAATAGTATCACTAACCTCAGGTACTGAGGGGTGAATGCCTGTTTTGGGCACAGATCTCATGTGGGAAAAGGGAAAAGAAAGAAAAAAGTGCAATATTTAGCCAACATCCTGGTTTCTGCAGAAGTGTTTCAGCAGCAGCCAGCACCTAAGTCAGTATGATTCATTGGATCAATAATTCTAAGGTCTGTACCTAAAAGGCTGAAAAATGTGATATAACCTGGCAGAAGAGTAATGGTTGTAATGTTCAACAAAATGGTTAATGAGGCTTGGAAAAAACAGACTTTGGGTGGAGAGAAATATGTACAAGTTTAACCTTGCACACTAGCTTCAGAGAACATTCTGTCTTTTAGGTTAACTCTAAAGTCCCCATACTTTAAAACACATCTTTATTTTCTTGCTCTTTTCACTCTTTTACTAGTTGGCTTTTTCCTTTCTTCATTTTCACCACTAACCCACAACTTAGCCTCATGTGTGCTCTGGAAACTGCCTGTCCTATACCTGGGCTGTGGATCAGATACCCATCATCAGACCAACAGCATCAGGAGATCAACCTGAAGAAGGAAATATCAGATAAATGATTTAAAACTGTTTATCCAGATAGTCAAACCCCCCACCTTCCTCCTCAGCAAAGCACCCACCCTTCCATTTTCACCCATACATTTTTTCCTTGAAAAATACAATTTACCATTAATTTATTCATTTTCCAGAAGGTGAATAAGGGTGACAGCAGTGAAATATTCTACATTTGCCCCATATTTTTCAGCCTGCATTAACGAGATCTATTAGCAATCTTAGTGCCACCACTGATGCTGCCTGCTCTCTCCATCTGGAAAGACTCATGTCCATGGTAAAGACAATTAGATGTTTCTGATTGCTTTTCTATCATTCACTTCCCTATCTAATCAACAATTATCCATAATGAACTTTCCATCACTAGTTTGAACTCAGCAGTTTCTCTTGCCTAGTGCAGGACATAAAGGCAAAACTGGTGGCAAATGGCATATAATGTTTTATGAAGTGATTTCTGAATAATTACACTTTAAAATTAAAGCTGTTTAACAGCCAGAGCAAATGCCAGACAAAAGGACTGAAATCAGCAGTATGACCTAGGAAACTGGTACAAATCCAGTTGGAAAAAAAAAAAAAACTTTTATTAGAGAAGGGTCTCCTTGTTGCAGGCCCACAAATCAATGAAGGAAAAAAGCATCTCAGTTATAGGGACAATTGGTTTATAACTCTGTCTTTGGAGTCATCCAGGTGGTAGTAAAATTGTGTAAGTAAAAAAGAAACTTTTGTCCTGGCTGAAGCTGCATGGAAAATTGAAAGAGGTTAGGAGTTGACCCTGTTATTCCTAATCTCTCAAACAGAGAAATATCTCGGATCAGTTGGCATGGACACCTAAATTAGTCAATAGTCCAAACTTTAAGGTCAAGCTGACCCACCCGCTCCCTCTTACCTGAAACCCACAGCTTTCTGATGCTTCAGAGAGCTTTGGAGGAGCTCCTGGTGCAGTCTCTGCTACTTGGCCAGCAAACACTTCCAAGCTTTGTTGAGTTTTCATGCAAATACAGCCAGTCTCACCTCTGGAACTTCATGGACTTGAGTTGAAGTACAGCCTGGGGCAGGGCAGTGCTGGCCTTTTCCTCTGGCCCCACCAGACCAGCACCCCAACACCCAGACCTCATCAGACAACCAGCATCCAACCCCTCGTGAAACACTGGGAGCTGTAGATGGTTTCTAAAGGCTTTGCTGTTGCACTTCAAGGATAGGACATTTTTGTCTTAAAGGCAAAAAAGAAGAGCAGCACAAAAAAAAAAAAAATACATATATATATAATAAAAATCACAGCCCCTGTTATTTAAATTCTCTTTACAAGCTCCAGGCCATGAGCATCCCTCCTGTGCTGCATCCCACTGCTGGGTTCTGGGGCTGAACAGCAGCAGGAGGCTTCTGTGCACTTCAAAAGTGCAACTCCACCTTTCCACTCCAACCCCATCTTCAAAAGCATTTAATGCCCTCAGTCTTTTCTTGAAGGTAGGGCTGAAGGTAACTCCTCTTGCCAGCTCTAATGGCCAAACTCTGCGTGGCTTGCAGAATATTTACACTCACTTCACTCAGGTCTTATCCTATTGAAGATATTCTGATGTGCCCTTCTCATGAAATTTGAATCCTACAGGAATAACTGTGTTCAAAGGCCCACACACCAATTGTTACCCATCATTTCTCTGCTGTGGACTGATACTTTCATGTTGTTTTCCTCCAGAATATCCAGATAGAAAAGAGAAGGCAGTGCAGTGCCTTGCACAGGGCTGCAGTTACCTGGTTTTGTAAATTCCTGAAGTTTTTGACTCAGTAATATCCAAAAGGGCTCCTTGAGCCACAACATTCCTTCACCTACCACTCTCCAAAATTTCTGGACCAAGATTTTAGGTCAGAGCTAAAGGAAACCCTTCATAGAATCCATTTATCCTCACCGTGCCTGAAAAATTATTGGATAAAAATCTAAATAGTGACATTGCTTTAAATTTGTTGAGTGTCTTCAGGCACTAGTTGCAAGCCAATTATTTTATCTACAACACATGATTATTTTCGAGGGGAATAGAGCAAAAGTAGTTGCAAAAGAATTACTCGTTGGTTTGCTGTCTCAGATGCCCCTCTTGGATCCACACATGAAACGCATTGTAATGTGATGTCTGTCAACTGCAAGGTATCAAAATTGTATTGCAAATATTAAAACATTGTGTAAATTCAGGGAAAAAAAGCATAACCTACTCCTTATGTGTATTTTCTTTCCAATACATTGCCCTGCAGTAGATCTGACCAGCTCAGACCTATGGCTTACCTGATCAAACGAGGATGAAAGTACTTTCAGTTCACTGGTGAAAAGTCCAGGAACAGACAGAACAAGGGAAGTAGTGATTCTACCAGAGAGAGCTGTAATAGGTGGTACAAGAACATAGGACAAATGTCAAGCACACAAATAAATAGCACTGCTGAAGGGACAAAACCTGAGTGTCTTTTAGGAGGGCTCCGTGGGTCAGCCTCCTCCTCCAGAAGTGGTGGACTCAGTGGAAGGAAAAGATTATTCATGGGAGTAAAATCATGTGAGGTGGCAGCATTTGTCAAACTCACAGCCCCAGTTTTTAAGCCACGGTTATGTTGACCTTCCTGTCATCTGGGGGCTTGAAATAAGAGAGAGGAAAAATGACAGGGCTTTGGAGCACGCCAGAAAAACTGCTCTCTAAATCCTGCTCTTTGCAAATCCCTCTTTGCTTGGCAAAAAAATTTTTCTTCTTCCTGTAAGTTAAAAACTAATGAAAAGACAAAACTATTCTACCTGGCAGGAGTGGGCTGACCATCTTTTAGGACTCAGCTCAGGTTTAGTGAGAGGGAAAAGCCCAGCTCAGCCCAACCCAGACCTGGGCAGCTCAGCACGTTCCCCATGTCCAGTGGAGTGAGGAGATGGAGGTGGAAGAGAAAAATGCCATTTGGCTGCAGGAGTCATGAAAAATATATTGTGGAGAAATGCCTGGAGGGGTGAGGGATGGTAATAAAGTACAGTAACAAAGAAAAGTGCTAAAGCCAGGAGCAGAAAGCAGCAGAATTAATCAGGCAACGGGAGCTTCACAGACCTACACACAGACAGCACTGACTTAGGTGGGGACACGTGGCACTGACTGATGTGGGGACACAGTCCCAGCCATGCCACAACTGTCAGAGATTGCCAGGGCTTGTTCCAAAAAACCCCAAACATCTGTCTCAGCCAGCAGCATCAGCTTTGCAAACACAGATGTTTCTGTCTCCAGCTTTCCTGGCAGCTGGCAGGTTATCAAAGCCTCAGGAATTAATCAACCTGTGACTTACCTTCCCAAAACTTCCCTCCAGCTCTTCATCACCAGTGCTAGCAGCTTGCAGAAGCAGTCACAGCCAGATCCATTCCACCCACTCTGCTGAATTTTAAAGGTGCTGTGGTAGATAACAATGGGGACGAGTTCCAGGAGCTCTCCTAGGACCTTGTTCAACACAATTGCTCAGAGCAGCAGGGTAGGAACAGAGATCAAACTCCTTGCCACCTCTGATGCCCATGTCAGGGTGAGCACCTAGCACAGGCAATAGAATTAAAAAAAAAATTAAAAAACAACTCTGAATCCAGTCTTGGGAAGTGCTCCCAGGGAAGGCAGTGGGGCTTTGCTCGAGTGAAGATTGCAGAGTTGAGCTAATTGTTAGTAATTGTCTTCTTTCTTGCACAGCATGATGAAAATGCTGTGGAAGAGCAATCAGACTGCTGGGAAATCACACGCTGAAAAGAAAACAGAAGATTTCACAGTGGGCATGTGCCACTTGCAGGGGTAGCTCTAGTCTTGCACAGATATCAAAAGGGAACTTCTGAAAACTGCTGGCTCACCAAGCTATTGCCAGGCAGCACCTTCCTGATTGCCTCCCAGAACACGATGGCTCTCACCACAGCCTCAAAACATGCTCAGAACACACCTGAAGTTCTCCTGGGGGACTCAGCCACAGCACTCGTGTAAATGCATCACACACACCTGAAAAGTTATCCATGTTTTGCCCTCCCCCTCCAGTGCTGCAGTCCCTGAAGGCACTTCTGGAGGTAGAAGTGCTGGAGGTGCCAGTGGGTGACACTCACTGCTCCATCACTGCATAGTTTCACCATGAGGGGTACCTTGGTTGATCCATTTCTCAAACCAGGATGCACAGACAGCTTCACTAACATGACTGCAAAGCCCTCCCTCATAAACAAGCAGATGCAGGATTAATTTAGGTACCTTGTTATGTAGAAATACTCATAACCCCACTGGGGGTGAGCCAGAGCGTGAGTGGCATTCTCAAACACCAGTTAAAAAGTAATCCAGAGAGGATGAGGGAAAGATCTGGATGAGCCTTTAGTGGCAGAAGGTGCAGTGACTTCAATTAACTCATCCTCCTGGGAAGCACGAGCCTGAATCCATCCCTAATTACCTGGGTGGAGGGTTGGTCAGGACTTTGTGTCCACTGAAACCTGCCACCAAGGAGAGCATCCTTCCAGCTCTGCATCCTAGCACCAGGGGAATGGGCTGCAGGCACCAGTACCAAATCCATTTAACCTAAATAGAGATTTCAGGGTGCTTTCCCTGTGACCTGTGGGTGTTCCTTCCTGTGGATGACCACACCATCCAGTATTTCATAATTACTGAGTTGCAGAGCTCTGGGACACAATGTGGGTAGCATTTGCCTTGGAGCAAAGTCCTGTAGAGCTATCTGCACCCTCCCTACATCCTGAGAGCAAAAGAGAAGGAACATCTTTGCAGAGCAATTTGGGAAACGCAATTTAAAGAGCATATATATAGATATATATACACACACACACATAAAATATAAAAGCAGAACTTAATATTGCATCCTTCCCACACCAGGGAGGCTCTCAAAATGCTCCCCATGGAATGCTCTATTTGATCTACCCCAAACACAGAGTCAGCAAAACCTAAAAACTCATCCAAAACCTTCTCCATGCAGGGAGAACCCTAACCCTGGTCTGCTGCTCAGTGCCCCCAGGGCCACCCATCTCCAGAGGCACCCAGTCATCTTCAGGCAGCCTTCACAATACAAGAAGACACACCAAACACACACCCACCCCTATATGTGTGAGGTTGCAGCCTGGGTCTACATTCACAGTATTTAAAAAACAAAACAAAAAACAAACAACAACAAAAAAAAAAAAAATGCCAGAAAACCATGACTGCCAGCGCTGATGCATTACATTTTCCTGCAGTGGCCTTCAGCAGTTTCTGAGCTTAGTATTAAGTCACCTGTTAGTTATAATTCAATATATAGTACTTTGGATTTCACTGGCTAAATTTCATTTTTTTTTTTAAATTTCAGAATTAAAAAAAAACCAAACTACACTGCAATCCCCCCTTTCCCCCCACACCAGGAATGCAGTTACCCAAAATCTAATGCATTTCTTTCCACACTCTGAAATGGTTTGGGTAGCACACAATTTGTCTTTTTGAAGGATTTCCTCTCTTACGACAAGTAAATAAATGTCCAACTTTCTGCTTCTGATAGTGCCAGAAAGAAAAAGAAGAAAGAGAAAGAAGGGGGGAAAGAATCTGCAGCAGGTTTGCTGAAGATTAGTTATTCATTTTATGAAACACAACAAGGATACTTTATAAAGTAATCCAGCTTTACAGCGACTGCAATGTTGCCTTCAGTTTTGTGTTATTGGATAATTTGTCAGTTCTGGCACTTTGGCAAGTAATAAAGTAAGGAACAACCACTAGAAGCATAAGAAAATTATTTAATCTGGTTCTTCTTCCTCCCTATTGTATTCTAAACATAAACTAATTTTAAACAAAATAGTGTTGGCAGAAACAAAATAACTTTCAGTATTTATGAAAGACACAGCACTAAAATAAGATGTTTTTGTTTAAGAGGGTTTTTTGCTTTTTTTCCCCCTCACTCCCCAAACAGATCACTTTCCATTAAACACTTTGAGAGGAACATGAAAAATCCTATTGCCTGCTCAGGTAAAGCTTCAGTTTGCATAGCTGGGAGCTCTGAGAAAAAGAACATTACAGTGACTTCAGATGTGGACTGCTAAGCACAGCCAGGCAGACAGAGCTGCATCTTTTGAAAATGAATTTTCTAGAACCTAAAATTAAAACCATACTCAGACTCCCATGTACTGCCTTGTCTCCCTCCATTGCAATCTGGTTTTGGCAAGCAAGCAGACACTGCCAGCACAGAGGGTACAGACAAAACCTGATGGTATTGCTGGCTCTCTGCTCCAGAGAGCCCAGACCTCTATAAAGCTGGAGCTTGGGACATTTCCAGAGCATCCTCTGAGACACCCCTGAGAGCTAAAGGGATTCACAAACAAATCAGTATATTCCACCAACGATTTTTGTACAAGGCACCAGAGAGAAAAAAGAAACAACTTGTATCAGGAGTGTCCTGATTAGATACAAAATCATTGCCAAATCACATCACCAAAATTTAGTGGTTTAAGCCAGAGTTTATTTTCTCTTACAGATTATCCTAGAAATGGAGCAGGCACTCAGGAGGTTTTAACTTCTGAAATGATTGTGACAGGTTAGGAACTATTTCCACAAGAAAGCCATCACCCAATTCAAAGTGCCACATTGGGTGCCAGTTGCAGTCCTCAGGGTCAGGGTCTGCATCTCCCTGTGCTGCTACTGAGCAGAAGAGAAAATGCAACAATCTAGAGCACAGGTTTAGAATGTGTGACTGCAGGTCCTTGATGAAGGAAGCAAATTAAAGTCACTGACCGTGCAAAACGTGCAGAGTTCACAGAGAAACAGATGTCCCAGTGCTCTAGGTGTAACTGCCTGCTGAGTTACTCCATAGATGCACTACTCCTCAGCAGCATTGCCTCCTCTGAGGCTCTCAGCAGGGGCAGGGAGAAGCAGATAGGAATATTTTTCAGCAATGTATTTGAAATTATAACTCTTTCAAAGAAAAAAACCAAAACAAGACAAACAAACAAAAAAACCCAACCATATCTGTTACTCAGATCAAGCAGCTCACATTTGGGGCAAGAACATGAGAAACTGGCTGCCAAAGCAAGAGAGGAGAGGCTCCAGCTCTGCTCCCTGACCTGCCTGCCTTTGTTTCAGTCGGGTGTTTTACCTTTTCTAATGACAATCACACCCTGCATTTGCTCTCAGAGCCCCCCAGCAGCAGGTGCCAAGATCCCTTTGATGTAAAGAAGATATTTCAGGGTGTGGAGCCTCTCTAATTACCTGGAGCCCTAATCCACCAGCACCCCTTGGCTGACGTGAGGGAGATGAACCATCAGCACTGGGAAATAAAACCTTCTGAAGGGGGG
The DNA here is from genome assembly GCA_023637945.1 of Phaethornis superciliosus. Classification (NCBI taxonomy): domain Eukaryota; kingdom Metazoa; phylum Chordata; class Aves; order Apodiformes; family Trochilidae; genus Phaethornis; species Phaethornis superciliosus. The sequence goes on from JAJQWJ010000013.1 coordinate 1,094,442, forward strand.
AAAAGAGCAGTTCTGGGACATTTATTATCATCTTACTGACTATCTCTGTGAAGAGACACTATCAGTGGATCGTTATCTTTTCTCAACGTGTCTCAAATGCAGATGACAGAAATTTAAGACGAAACCTCGTGTAGTAAATAAGACGTTAAGAAGAGGTGTTTATGCTTTGAGAGAGAGATTTCACTTAGCATCGAGGTCTAGGCATTTCTCTAGCTTGTGCATTTCTGGTCTTGTGAAGCTGGAAGAGTGAAAAATGAACACACCTCACACAACTCCCAGATTTCCCTCGTGCCAGCTGTGCCAGGGATGTGGGGGAAACAAGGTAAGGAGTGGAACAGACAAAACCAACTCCAAAAGCCTGACTTCACGGGCTGAGTTGCCCTAAACATTCCCTAGTTGTTCTGTTTTGTTATCTGCAGATATATCCTGACCTATCCTCTAGCCATGAGGCTTTTTTCCCCTCTGGAGAGCAGGGCTGCCCCAGGACAGGCTGAGCTCTCAGTAGGAACAGGCTTTAGGGACACAGCTCCTGGTTCCAGCAGCCTGGCAGACAGTGCCTGCAGCCCTGGGGGTTGGGGTGAGAATGTTTCTCATCCCACGGGCTGTGGGGACCCCCCAGGGGGGGTTTCAGGTGCTTGGAGCTATGCTGCCCTCCTAGCACCCATGGAACAGGCACTGGGCAGCTGCTCAGGCACTGATGGACAAAGCTGCAAGTGCAAAGCAGAGAGGAGGAAAGCTCTGAAGTCCATTACTGCACTGCAACTCCTCCTCCCCAGGGACACCCTTTACCTTAAAACATGTGTTCTGGCTGGGGACTTCACTTTCAGGCTCTGCTTTTACAATTTTGCCTTTCAGTGTTCTCTTGCATGTTAACAATTCCACCTTTGCCAGGAATTAAACAAGCCTGCACTTTGCCTGCTGCTCCATTTTAAAACCAAGATAATGGATCTCACTTAGAGGAGTTTGGAGAGAAAGGTACAAAATGCATAAAACCAACAACAGTGGTGTGGTTCCTCAGTTCTGGACGGCTGGTTTCCTGGCCATGAAAAACTACCAGCTCCCCCTGCAGCTGCAGGGACAGCCCAGACACCAATTACACACCCAGATCCCAAATGCTGTCAGGAAATTATATTCCTCAGCTTGGCACCTGAGCCTGCAAAGCCAGCTCTGCATGAGCATTGGCCAAGGGTGTCAAGGTCGCTGCTGATCCACGTGGAGGTGGAAATGGAGTTGAGTCACTGCTGCTAGAAATATGACTGTGTCCTGACAATTTAGTAATAGAATTGTGTGGAGATGATGACACTGTTCCTTGTTTTCAGTTCCAACCCAGAGGTGGAAGGAAAGTGCAGCCTGGGAAGTGTAGCTAATGCAGCAAGGCATCAATTACCAGTTTTCTATACTTTGTTAAAGCTTCAGAAGATCCCTTATAATAATCCTCAATTTCATCATTTCTATTTCGTAATCTTATTTTAGTTTAGTTTGGCAATAGTGGTAAATATCCAAATAATTCTCCAAACTGGACAAGAGAGAAAAAGGAACTTAAATTGAATTTTTCTGAGCAGTCTGAGGGTCCATAATAAACTGCCAACATCCAAACAAGTATTAAGCTTTAACACAGCAAAAATAGTCCCATCCTAGAGCGAGGTATCCCAGTAATTACAGCTCTGATCCAAGCAGCCCAAAGCAGGAGATGTGGCTTACCTGGGTGCAGTTGCTGCCTGGCTCCTGGTTAACACAGCCACCTTCCTCTGAAGCCCTGCACTCAGGGACAGTGCCATGCTCCCTGGGAGACACTGATTTACAAGGAAACAAACATCCTACCCCCAAAGATACAAAAACCACCCTCAAAGCTCCAGAGTAAAAGTTCAGGACGATGAATTAATGCACTCCTTTTATCCCTGCATGTTCTATGGGGTTTACCTTCAATGGAAAACAAAACAAAACAAAAAAAGCAACAAATATATATTTTCTCTGCTTGCAGGACCCCATGTGATTTGAATGTAAATGTTTCAAATGTGAAACAACCAAAACCTTTCCCATGTTTGGTCCCAAACCAGTGAAACATGTAAAAAACTTTAAACCAATAAAGCTATGTCACAGCTTGAGCTCTCTTCTATATCCTGTCCTTAAAAACAAGTTAAAGGAAAAAAAAAAAAAAAAGAAGAAAAAAAAAAAAGCGGGTTTTTTTGTATGACAATTAGCATCAAATTTTTAATAAAAGTAAAAGTAACCTGGGTCTTAAAACTTTAATTCGAGTTGCAGCTTCAGCACAGTAACCATAGAAATAACCTAAATCCCATCCCACTGAAATGCAGTTTGTCCTTGATCATTACTTTTCTTAATTGAACCACGCTGGATCCTTGGAACGAAATTGCTTTGTAGCACAATCCATTGTCTAAAAGTTGCTTCATTTTGTAACCTGCCAGTACACTACGTCCTACATTTTAGCAGTTTTCTGGGAAGCTCCTTAAAGGCATCTTTAATTTTTAATAACTCTCTGGAAATCTGAAACGGAAGGAAAGGTTGGTCATGTTTTTGGGCATCCCAGTTTTGGCAGAGCTCTTTGAGCTATGTAGTTGTGATTGCATAGATATATTCTCTGGGACTTAGATTCTCATCTAATGAAATTTTAAAAGCAGCAAGCCTAATTCCAGGAGGAGTAACTACTCATTTTAACATTTTCTTAACTCTAGTAGCCTCTGACAGCCCTATCTCCCTTTCCCATCAGGATAAGCACAACATACCATGCTCCCAACCCCAGCACCACCCTCCTGTAGCCTGGGATTCGGGTTCACCTCAGCCTGGATGGGTCCTTTTAACCCTTGAACCCACAGGAAACACCTACAAATGGTTTTGCTTGCATCTGGGCTGCAGGAATTCTGCCTGAGGCTGTGGCACCTCCTATGCAAGGCTCCAGCTGCCCGGTTTCTAGCCTGAAGTCTTGCTAGCATAGATCAAACCTTTTCCTGAGATCACCCCCGTCTCCTGAGCCTGAAACCAACCTCCCCCAAGCCAGGCTCTGCATCATCACCAGACACAGAGGAGCTCAGGACCACAGGGCAGGAGATGGGAACCCCCAAGCCCCTCACTGCTCCAGCATTCCTGCAGCACCTCCATCCCACTGCTCCCTCCTGGGACAAATGTGCTCTGGCCCTCTCACCCCCCCTGCATCAGGGGTTTCCTGGAGTCAGCAGGAGCTTCCCCAAGCAGGGGACATCCCCATCCATGACTCAATCTAACTGCTGCCATCCTCGGAGCAGATTTCCAGTCAGATTTTGAGGAGCCCAGTGTGCTGTGGCATCAGCCTTCAAGCAGTGACACGATGCACCAGAGCTTTGACAGCTTCCTAGCTCTTTTATTTGGCATTTGATCACAGGTTTTGAAAAGTCAAAGAAGTCCTCTGAAGCTACTATCCCCAGAGCAGCTCAAAAGGATTCACAGCCTTTAATCCTTGAATGGGCTCTGTGAAAACATCACTCCTTGGAAAATATTCCTCTGTGCCACGTGCTTTGGTGCCACATCCTCCACCCTGCAACTTGACTAAATACTGAGACCTCAGACAATGTCCCCTTTCTCCAGCTCTGCTCTGAATTCCTCCTTGCTGGTACAGCTCCCTGCAACACTCACAGCTCCCCTAATTTTCCCCACTCTTGGTACCATTCCTCCCTGCCATCAGGGAAATACATTCTGGGGTTTGTGCACATCCAGCATGCATCACGAGAGAAATCCAATTTCACACTGAGGCAACATTTCTAAGAAATAAATTTCCTATCAGAAGGGGCTTTTTCATGGGTTGCCATCACACTGAAGAGGAGCACGAGCCTTCTCCCTGAATTTAGAAGATGCTCACTGATGAGGTGGAACAGAGGAGGAGCTTACAGCACAAAGCAAAAGTAAAGAGCTAGCACCCATGGGTGATGGATGCACAGGGTAACCTGGGCTGACACACAGTTGAAAAGTGTTAACTGGTTACCAACATACACACAAACTGAGTGCCTGGTGAGTGATGGGCCTGAGGAAACCTGGGAGCTGGAAGAGGAGAAATGAAACTTGGGGGGGAAAAAAATAATTAAAAAACCCAACAACCCAAAAAACAGAGCTCTTACCTTTTATGTTGCTTTTGACACAAAATGTACTTTCAAACCCTTTGAAAACTGTTCAGCCTCTTTATCTGCCATGGTTTTTGTATCCAAAATGGAGGTAGGTGATTTTATTTTGGTTTTTAACATGTTAGCATTTCACCAGCACAGGGTAGGAGACATCACATCTGGAGGGAGCAGCAGCGAGCTTGGAGTCCTCAGGGGTAGGCAAGGCAGGCTCTGAAATAATGACTGAACTGGCCAAAGGGCTGCAAGAAAAACTGCAAGAAAATCCCAGGTATTAACCCATTCTTGACCAAAATCAGTGGGATCACCTGTTGATTTTGGCAGCAAGCAGCCTGTATTTGCTGGGGAATGGAAGATATTCTCACACAGTTGGCCATAGCCCAGCTGAGACTTTTAGGTGAAATATTTTCCCTAACATGCACCACTAAAGTCATGACTGGGGTTAACACATAGCTACCATTTTTTTATACACACTGGGATCCCAGTGTTTACAATATTTTGAATACAGTTAGGTTAAACCCCAGCATTTTAACACTGCTTTCGTATAGTTAGCAATCAGCAAGGGGAGTTTTATATCAAAGGAGCCATTAGAACAAACTTCAGCCCCTGAGTCAGCACTGGCAAGGCTTGGTTAAATATCTGAAGTGATCTGCAGAAGATCTCAGTATCACTAGAGATGATACATGAATAACAGTGGATAATGTGATGTAATTACAGGGATTATCCCACCCCTGGGACAGAAAGAGAAAAAAAAAAGCACTCTTTAATCTCATGGGGACAGGATGAACTCACTGAGAACCATATTTTGTTCAAAAGAATTACTTATACTAATTAAGAGATGAAGGTGGCAGTTCAGAATCTATTCCTGCCTGTCATTTCAAATGCCACATCAATCTATTCCACTGAGAAAATAACAATCGAAATGCTTTCACAGTCCCAGCAGCCCAATTTGTACTATAAAATCACTTTTGCACAGCTAATTATTGTTTTCATTTAAGCACCCCAGTCAACCCAGATTGCCAACAATAGTGTACGAGGACAAGTGTGTTTATTAGAAAAAGTAAAAATCTAATTTTACACAGGCTGTGTACGTCCATTAAAGTCAGGTCACGTGTTTTTAAATTGCTATGTTCAACAGCTGGATTGTGAAATAGTAGTATCCATGTCCAAATATTTAAAAGGCTCAGCTGGAAATGCAGGGCCTGAGGTTCTTGAGTCCCAAGGCATGTTTGTCTGAGCATTTCAATGTATCCCAGAGACAGTCAAAGGGAGAAACACACACGATTCCATACTGCCTCCACTGACCTTTTCCACAGTGAGAAATCCAGATGTTTGCACCAGCCTGGTACTTCCTGTGGCTCCATCCCCTGCTCCCCAGGCTGGGCCAGCATCCCACACACTCAGGCTGAGCTGGGAGGGATTCACCACTGGCAGCTGCTGTCACCTGAGCCGTGTGGGACCTGTAATGCCAGTGGTCCTGAGCATCCCAGCGCCAGGAGCAAGGGGGGCAGCCAGGCCCTGGAGGAGCTCAGCACTCTGCTGCTGTCTCCTCATAATAATTTGAAAACAAAACAAAACTGAGAAATATTGGTAAATGTTTATCTACGGGTTATCTAGAGTTTAAAAAAAAAAAAAATAGCATAGCAGTACCCAGAGCTTTCTATAAGCTCCCTGCGAGGCAATGGGAGAGCATGGGCAGTGGTGTTCACCTTGCCTCTCCAGTCCCTCTCATCCCTTTCCTTCCATCTCCTCAATTTCTTTTAGTCCAGACTGTAGGAGCATCAGTGGCAGTGTAAGGGAATGTACACGACATTTCTTGGCCTTCTGGCATTTCTGTAGAATAAACAGCCCCAGTTCCAGCAGTGCAGGAGCTGTGGTCTGGATCCCTCCTGCCTCAAGTCCCCTGTGCTTTACCTGGGGCTCAGGTGAGAAAAAATGGAATAAAATCTTACAAGCAGGTGGAGGGTCCTGGAGGACAGCAGTGGTGTTCTGCCTGAGAAATAGATGTCTTCAAGTTCCTGGCAGCTCCTGCAAAGCTGGGCACATAGAGCTGAATGAGTATTTCTGAATTACAGAGTTAATAAATTCATAAACCATGCTCAGCAGACAACAGGAAGGATAAACTACATTAAAGGGACATTCTCCTTCTGTAGAGGTAAAAAAAATGACAAGGGGCACTCTAATAACCAAGAGCTAAGACAAATATTGGATAATCTACACGAAGCTTTTGAATTCCATCCATCCCCAGTGGAGCAGAAGACTGATGCTTTGATTTTTTGCTCAGGGAAAAGCGTCTTCTAAAGTTTTGGGTGCTAATCTCTAGAAAGAATTCATCCACCTTGATAGATGCAAGAGCAGTCCCCAGAGAAGGCTGCAGGACATAAGCAAGTCTGGTGGAACATTGATCCTGACTTTGTCAAAAATCAGACTGACAAAATCCTCAAAGCTTTCAAGAAAAAAATGACAAACAAACCCCAAATCTCTTCCTGTGAGCTAAACTCTGTGGCAGTGGCAGAGAGCCAGGGTGGATGGAGAATGGCATTGGAATTTTTTCTGACCAAGTGCATCCTTTCTATCACCTCTGAAATGTCAAACAACTCAGCTCCCAGAGGTATCTTTTCTGGCAGCTGTTGAAACACAGCAAAACCAAACAAACGAAAAAGAAAAACAAAGAAAAAAAAAATGGAAAAAACAAAGGTGAAAAAAAAACCAAACAAACTAAACCAAATCAACCCCTACAGAAAGCAGAAGCTGCCTCAGTTGTTACCAATGAATTTTCACTCAAATCTAACATTGCCATTTTTCTACCCATCAGCTTTCCTCTCTGCAGCCACCATTGGAGGAACCAAGATTCCTCTTTTTTTTTTTTTTTCCTCATCAAACCTATCACATTTCAACACTTGTTTCTTTCTATAATTTAAAAGAAGCTGCCAAATGAGCAGGAAACCTGTGTGCACTACTTCAAAAGAATTATTTTTATTAGCACAGACAGCAAGGATAAATATGGACACCCATGGAAGCTGTGTGTGAAATAATAAACTGGTTATTATTAGAGTGAAATAGTAACAAATAATGAATTTGATTACCATCAGTAGCAGATGAGCAATCCTCTTCCCTCCTCAAGTTCCCTGGGTCATGTAAAAGTTATTAAATGTAGGATTTACTAGGCAGTATCTGTATCTAATTACTTATACACAGCAAATGGCATCCATGGTTTATGAGCAGTTAAAATGCTAATATTTGCTCTCCCATTTCACAGTGGGGCTCAGTTTTGCTGCACATACAGATGTTTAAGCTGCAGAGCAATGCCCGTGATATCTTTGTTGGCGTAAAACCAAACCAAACCAAAACAACCACACACACACATACAAAAAAACCCAAAACCAACCCACCATAAACTCCACTCAGCTTTCCAGTGTTCATGTTTGAATTTAAAATAGTTGCCTGCTATGGCTACAAATATTCTGCCTGGCAAATTGGTTGCCTTTGAAGAAGGCAAATTCAACAGAAGTGATGAAGCAAATTCTACTTTGTCATTTTCTCCCCACTCAAAATACCCCCCCCGCCCCCTCCATTCCAGGACACTCACCTCTGACACTGCTGTTTTAAAGTTTACAGCCTGCCTAGGGATGTGCCAAGCTCATGATGTGGAAAGGGAAAACATCCTGAGGTGCTGAAGATACAGAATAGGGTAATGAAATGATTTTATGTTCCCACTGTGACCCAATAACCCAATAGTTATCTGGTAACATGATCTTTACAGCTGCTTGATCCTTCAAGCTACTTGTAAAGCTGTTATTGGGTAGAATCAATCACCCCAAATCAAACCACTTTCTCACACAGGCATTGATTAGCAGTATCTCTATATGATTGATTAGGAACAAACAATGGTATTGATAACTGCAAGTAGAATTTCCCAGTTCTTGGAAAAAAATTGAACTTGTGGAAGCAAGTTAAAGCATTTCCTGCAAATGAGTGCAAAGTGCATGGACAAATCCTGGTCAAAGAAAGGATGACAGAGGAGAGCTGCTGGGACTTTGGGATGCATTCACATGGAGTCATCATTTCTGAAAAAGAAAAGAAAATAAACAGCAAACTGTTATTTCTCCATCCTACACCACCTCCAAGCCAGGGGACATCATCCCACTTCCCACCTTGCAGAGGCTGCTCAAGCCCACAGCAGCACCAGACCCTGCTGATGTTATGGCTGAAAATAACTTCAATATCCACTGAAGGGCAATGCTGCCTCTGGGAAAAATCAAGCTTCCAAAGGGGTTGTGGCAGATAAATTCATTTCCAGAATAATTAGTAGTATTCCAACATTTTTAAGTCCTTGGGAGGCTTTCAGAAGAGCATCCCATCGGCTCACACACTTCTACCAAAACCTAAAGCTTCATTTTCTACTTCCTACAATCTCCCAGTAGATATTTCCTATCTGCTGAGCTAGAAATTGGGAGCATTAATTTCTTAGGCTGCTTTCACTGTAAATGTGCTTTAGAAGCAAGTGTTCCAAAGACAGCAGTACTTTTCCGAATTAACTGCCTGGCATTTTTATGCAGAAGTGGGGAGGGAGGAGGGCAGGAAATTCACAGCTCAGAGGGGTGGTTGGTTTGCAAACATGAAAGGGCCCTGCAATCCTATTTCTGCCAGGGTGGGGAGCATGCCAGCTGGCTGGAGCTCTGCCTAGAACAGTTATTTCTTAATAAATTTTTAAGTGAAAGCCCCAAAAGACCCAAAACTCCAGCGGAGGGCAGTGGATGTGGGGCTTTAGCCAGTGCCTATCAAGAGGCAGCAGCAGAGCAGAGCAGACAGCAGCACACTTACTAAATCCCTGCTTATTTTTTTTTTCCTTACATGGAGTATTAGATCACCATACCCTTCAAAAGCGTATTTTCACATATGTTTTTCAAACTTAAATGCTGTTGCTTTGCACCAAACAATTGTTGGTGATAAATTTTGCTCTTCAGTAGACAAGCTTGTATTATTCCCTGCAGAAACAGCTTGAATTTGATGAACAGATGCAACATGGCATGTAAAGCAGTGAGCCATGCAGGCCCAGAACCCAATCACTTTGATCAAAAGGCTGGCTTGAATTCTTAGCTCAACAAAACCACCAGCAAGACTGGGAGGAAAACCCAGCAGAGGTGAAATCTCAGGAAGGATCAGACCCTGGTAAGGGGAGAGCTCAGCTGCAGAGCTGGCTCCATCCGTGTGATCTGCCTCCTCATCCCCTTCTCACACAGACATTTCTCTCCTTTGGCCTGCTCAGTCTTTCCATAAGAATCAAGCAAAATTATAAAAAAAAAAAATTATAAAAAGCAATGGAGCTGAGGAGGCAACTTGCATGGCTGGTTCCTGGTGGGAACTCTGTTGGGCTGAGCAGAGCCTCCTCAGCACCCAGTGCCTGGAATGGTTCCTGTGGAGCAGCTCCAGCAGCAGCAGGAGGTTGCTGGCCCCTGCCACTAAATCTCAATATTAAAAAATCTCCCAAATCACAAATTTTAGTTCTGCTTCGATAGCTCCAAGCCCCTCAGTTCCTTGTCTAATGTCATGGCTGGAATGTATTGCTGAAAAATGCAAACTAATTAATCAACAAGCAGTGGGCCCATATGAAGTATTTAAATGCCAATATATACAGGTGTTTGAAGAATCGACAATGTAAGAGGGGGGAAAAATACACCAGAGATTGCATTTAAATATTTTATAGTACAAATGAAGCACGAAGCAGTTCATATTCCTCAGTGTTTCTAACACTTCATGGTAGTTAAGCTTAACAGTAATGCCAACAGAAAGAAGTCATAGAAAGGGCAGAAAAGAACAATAGTGTGTTTTTTTCCAAGTAGTGTTGTGACAAAGTCAAGGCTCCTGTTCAGTGTCCGTGTTCAAAGCCAGCCCTCTGTCACAGCACTTCCAGGATCAGTCCCTAAGCAGCATTTTCCAGCCTTCTCCTGTGTCAGGAATGCACTGGGTGACAGAGTGAGGAGTATTTGGGCAGGTTAGGATGAGGGCAGCCCATTCCTAAAAGCCATATCCTGTGGTCACTTTGTTGATATTCATGATTAATTGCAGAAACTAACATAAAACAGCTGGAACACACACACAGACCTCCCAAAATAGCTGTGGAAAAGATCAGACAAGTCCTTTCCAGTCAATAACCCTTCCTCACTGGGATCAGAGGGGACAAGACTCAGACTGAACATGGAATTGAGTTATTTAGTTAAACAGCTGCATGTCAGCTTTAATTTACCAAATTAATTATTTCACACCAGCATCCCTTCCCTCCCCCCCCCCCCCTAAAAAATAGACCAATATTTGCATATTAATCCGCCCTGTTTGCAGGCATGGACAGCCCATTGGTCAATAAATCACTTAATGGAACCAAGTGCAATGCCACAGCTTGGCCACTGCTGCCCAGGGCAGGTTCCTGGGAGCTCTGCACCCCTCTGGAGCCTCAGTGCTGAAATATTTAGAGACCTTGCACTGGAAGAGACTTGTGAACAAGCACTAACAAGGATTCGTTTACAACTGGCAATAAATAAGATTTGAAATCTCCCTCCATGACATCCTGCAGCCACTCTGTGCTATTAAAGAGATGCTTCCACCCTTGTTTATCACTTATTTAATGCAGTCAGGTCCTTCATTCCAAGACCTGGGGGCAGCATGCATTTGTTAGGCATTCTGAGAGTAAAGCCTTTGCATTCCTAAGGCAGCCAGAATAATCCATCAAGCATTAGGTATGCCCAAATGGGACTGTTTTGAGCCAGTTTTCCACTGACTAACAGCTTTACTCACCACTTCCTCCTGCCCACTGTCTGACCCACTTGAAGAGCTTTGTGCCAAGAATTTGCAGATAAGTTACTTATGCAGTTCAGTACAATATACCCCTGTTCCAATCATAATTCACATAAATTATTTGTCAGGGTGATTTACAGCTCTGGATTTATATGTATATAATGCAGGTGTAGGGTTAAAATAATGGCAGAGTGAAAAAGAAGTTAGAACCTCTAACCACTGAGGAAGAAATATATTTGCAAAAGGGATTTGCAAATAGACAGTGGAGCAATGAGGCAGGGAGACCAGAGGATACTTCTGTAGGAACAAGAGGCAGGGAATGAGAAGCAGAGGTTGACAAGGCATGGAGCTCCTTTACTGCCACTTGGATGGACAGGAGTCACCTCTGCAGCTCCAAATTACTCACTGGGGGCTCCTCAGTAAAGATTTTAGCACTGGACTTGGTTTCTGGGAGTTTTTTGCTTGTTGGGGTTTTTTTGCAAATTGGTCTCAATAATCCTTCCACAGGAGAAAAAAAAAGGAGAGGAAGAGGAAAGGGAGAGGAAGAAGGAAAAGGAGAGAAAAAAGAGCAAACTGTAGCTTCACATCTTCACAGTCCCTCTGTTTTTTTTTTCAGCCCAGAGGCTGAAAAAAAGCTCTTAGAGAGGCCAAGAAATAAAGTTTATGCAAGAACATTTTCTTTTAGTTCTCATTCCAAATCAGTACAGAAAGGGCTTTTCCCAGTGCAAAGAGTGATGTGACCTCTTGGGAAGGTGTGAGCTGGGAGTGGGTCAGAGACATGGTGCCTGCACTCCAGAAATCACAATTTAATTAATACATATATTACAGCTCTGTGCATTCTGACCTGGGCCCATTCACTCTGGAGTCAATGTTGTGCTTCATCTAAGAGAAATGCAGGGAAGAGAAAGTGTTAAAAAATATTTTTAAAAAGTCATCCCTCTCAGGAGTTTGTAAACCTTCCCCCTATCTGTCAACAACATTGAGCTGTCAGTGGTCTAAAAATAATAAAGACAGGTCTCAGTTTCTGTCATACCAGACTGACACAAAAAAACTTGGCTATCAGTGTAAAAGGAGGGGGAAAAAAATAAAATAATAAAAAAAAAATCAATGTCAATCCATTTTTTCACTCAAAAGCAACAACATAACAAGACAACTGGAGCATTGGCACTGGACATGATTTCTGTGCACTCTTTAGGTGTGTTCTGGAGGAAAGTGAAGTGAAGTGGGATTGCCCCAAACTACCTCTGACTGCCCTGGCTGAAACTTCCCTGAGTCCTCTAGGACATTTCCAAACAACAAGGGATCCTCCAGATAGGACTTTGTTTTTGGTTTTGTTTTGGGTTTTTTTGATAAAAAAAGGAAAGCAATAATCACTTGAAGAAATGCAAATGTACTTTCTCTCAATAATGCCATATCTTGGACTATTACAGTTTCCTTTGGCTGCTGAAAAGGAACTGGTACCCAATAAGATGATGAGTAGCCAAAACAGAAAAGTGATGTTTTTAACTGGATTGTGGAGAAAGCTGCAGAAGTATTATAGAATTATTTTGAAGAACTAAAGCAGTGAATTGCATAACTGAAAAGTTCAGTCCAGCCAGGGCTGTGGGTTTAGTTTTAGCCCTATACAAAAGAGAAATGAATTTATCTCAGGTCCCTCAGAGGGGTCACAGCATTAAGGGATGACACAGAACCTGGGCTGGAGCCTGAACCTTTGCAGTTGGGAACCAAAGCTTCCCTATTGCTTGGGTCACAGCCAATACAGCAGCAGAAAAATTTAAAACCAGAACCATTTACGTGGCTGCACTCCAGTGGAAGGAATGGAAAGCTCATAGGAAGCTCTTCCCAGCCATGTGCAGTTTGTAAATCACTTTGTATTCTGGCACCAGGCAAGAAGTAAAATGAGAGTTACAGCCCTGGTGGTCTCCAGTCGATCAAATAAAGGATCTCTTTAATTGCTTTATTGCTAAAAGCAGAGATGGGTATGGCAGGGCAGAGAGCTTCAGGTTGAAAACCCAGCTCCATTTAAAGGTCATCTCCTCTACACACATCATGTCAGCTCAAATACAGCTCAGGAAAAAAGCAACAAAAAAACCATCCTGTCACTGTCTGCCTCTCTCAGAGATTTTCTTTTGATGAAAGGCAATTTGAATGCTCCACAGATAGATATAAATATCTGCATGGATGGTGAGAAATTTATTCATTTGCTTATTTAATTACTTATTTTGATTATTTAATTTTCCCAGTCTAAATCTTTCATCCTGCAATATTTTGAGAACTGAAACATTTTGCATTTGTCACATTAAACGGAAATATAAACTGAAATAATTTTGATGGTGTATTTTTGACTAAGAGAAACGGATTGCTTTTTCCAGATCCATTATCCAAAACATGAGGGAGGTGAAGCTATGAAGCTGCAACCATGAAATTCAAACTTCATTGAAAAACTGGCCCAAACATTTTTCATCCCAGATAAACACTGTACCACCTAAAAAGGTGCTGTAAACACGTGTGTATAGAGAGACAAATATATACAAAATTTTAAAAAAATAATAATCTTTAATTAGGTTGCTTTAATTTAATATTGATATGAATCAAACTCAAATCAGAAATGCCAGAAAGCTTTTTGCATTCAGACCCAGGCTTGACCAGGTGGATAAGCCCATGCTAAAATACCCATTAAGTCCAGGGGTTATTGAATTTTACCTCTTTAGGTACACTCTCACTCAATGCTTCAGCTAAACATATGGTTAGGAAAGCTTGAACTATAAGTTTGCCTTTAATATGTGTAAACATGATGCTGAACTAAGACCTGCCTTACAGGTGATCAAAATCCTGTGAGGTTTAGATGGAAACATAAGGCAGTATTGAATTGTTATTCCTGAATCAACTCTGTCTCTCTATTTAACCCATCAGAGTCAGCTGCTCAGAGCACTTTTCATGCAGCTTTGTTATGAAACAATACTGGAATCAGGAATAAGGCAAACCTAGGGCACAACAGGGAGCAAACAGCACAGAGAGGCTATTGCAGAAATATCACTCTTGACAGGGCTAAGCAATAGGTGATACAGATAAGTGGGGTTGGAATAAAATATTATTAAACCAGTCTTTTCCATTCCATTTTGATTTAAGAGTACAAAGCACAAACTATTCATCTTCTGTCTCAGGCAGTAAATCAACTGATAAAGAAAAGTGAAAAGTAAGTGGGGTGCTGGGAAAGTCACATCATTACGTGCTGCTAAATTGCTTATGGAAAGGAGGAAAATAGGATTAAATAACAATGCAAAGGCATTGACCCCAGGCATCATCAGAATCTATGCAAGGTACAGGCACAAAAATTAACATCAACAATCCAGCACAAAAGGAGGGAAGAAAAGAGTAAAGGGAAAAAAAATAAACAAACCCTACTTGTTTGGTTCAGTTGCAATCCCAAAACAAAGGCAGAAATAAAACAGCTTCATTTGGGATAGAAAATGTTTTTAAATCCAAAAATTTTTTTTGTGTTGAGTTGCACGTAATTTTGTTTTTATCTGTGGCATGGCAGAAAATTTAACAGCAAAAGTGCCTGGTAACTATGAGTGTTCCCATCCTGATCAGAAGAGGTGGCTGAGGAGTCCTCCAGGAAAAAAATTCACAGCACCTTAGGAACTGTAGAAAGATCAACACCCACCCAACTACTTCGTTACCACTACTAGTGCATCCCAACACCCAAAACTCCCATTGCATTTTCTCTTCCCAAGGTTCCAAGTTAGGGGGTTGTACTTTGAAGCCGGACTGGGTGCCAGTGCCCTGTCCCAAGTCCTAAAATCATCTGCTCCCCTCAGGGTGCACACTGGGGAGCTCAGGAGATGGGTGTCATCATCTGCATCCCCTACAGAAATCTGCCCTGAGGTCAGGGGGTGCCATGGCTTCTGTCACACTCATTATGGGACAATTCCTAATGGCACATACCTGACCTGAGGCTCAAAGCCCCTGGGATCCAGTCAGCACCCCTGCTCAGCACCACTTCCATTGCTGTGCTCACAGCAGCTGCTCTCTTCTTCCTAATTTTTTTTTTTTTTTTAAGAAAAACAACTCAGTTGAAAAGTCCAGGGGCTGCAAGATTTGTAATTCTTATGGTCCCTCCTGAAATTCATGGACATAACACCACTCCAGGGTGCAGATGTGCCTGAGGGGCCTGGACTTGTGTTGGGCTGCTGGGTGAGGACCTCGTGGATTTCAAACTTGTAGGGTGAGCCAGTCTGAGGGTTTGAGATGGATGCACTATGCAGAGGTTAGCACAGAGCTCCTGAGGAACACAGAGCAGAGATCAATGTGTCAGCCAGGCAGGGATGGAGCTGTGAAGCAGTATTTGCATTCTTTGGAGAAACAGCAAAGCAAAATGAGCTAGAAAGAAGCTGACTGGGTGAAATGGAGGGGATAATCCTGCACCTTTCAACAGAAGCCTACAAGGAGATTAGCTGCCAGCACTGGCTCTGCTCCTACAGCATGATGGTTAAAGGGAAGGCTTGGTCAAAAGTTGTTTATTATTTTTCCATCCCCAGCACTGCAAATCAGTAATAATGATAAAACCCTCCGTGCTGCTCCCCTGCTGCTGTGTGCTTAGCAATGCTGTCTGCCCTTAGATTTTAGCCATGCTGCCAAAGAGCTGAGAGGCTGAGGTTGCTGAGGGGGGAGCAGGCAGGCAGCAAAAGCCTGGCCAGAAGAAAAGGTTCATTACTGGCCATTTGTGTAAGCAGCAGGGGAGCAGTGGCCACCAAAGCAGCAGAGGTGAGGCCAGGGCTTCTTCCCCAGCTGTGATGCCAAGGACAAGCAGTGCACTCTGAATAATCCCTCCAAAATGAGATTTTTTGACCTGCCAGGCCACCTTATCACTTGAGATAAATGGGGCATGAAGTGATTCCCAGCCCAGGACCCTTTGCCAAGACAAAGTACAAAAAGAGCCTTAATGGGCTGAATTGGACCAGAAAGAGTAAAGCTGGAGAGCCCTGGCCTTGGGCACTGCTGCTGCCTGACACCAGATCTAATCTGCCCCTACCCCAAGCAGAGGACCCAGGCACCCCAGAGAGCTGTCTGATGGCTTCCCCATCATCCTCTGTGCAGGCTGAAGATAACACCTTGCTCTTACAGCTGCTTTTCGCAGCAGAGCTGAAATTTTTTTTTTTGAGATTGCAAGTCTGGGAAAGCAAGCAAGCTCCCTTCAGGTGTATAAATCCAGTGCCATTTGCACATGAGGGCTGCAAAGGAAGTATTGCTGCTTACAGTTTCAGCTGATGTCAGCACTAGCAGGGGATGGGCAGGGAGAGATGAGGGAAGAAATAGAAAGTATAAGCAAAGCTGAGCATTTCTCATTGTACTTAAATCTCTTCTGCTACTGGAGGAAGCAGTATTAGGGTTGAGAGGAAAGCAGCTGCATTGGGTCACAGTTTGGAATGCTCCTCACAAAGCCAATTACACAAGAAATTAATCAGTTCCCAAGAACCAAGGGGGCTCTGTGGATTGGGGGGTCCTGGTTCACTCTGAAGCATTTACCAGAGCCTGGCCACATGCACAGAGCCAGCCTGGGGATTTAGGAACATTAACAACCAGGACAGCTTTAAAAACCCAACTCAAATCACATGCATTCATACAGCAGAGCTGCTGTGCTTTACTTTGCAGTGGTACTCAGAATGTAATCTGTGTCATTCCCAGAGCCATTATGTCACCATATGGTTTCCTTCCACAAATGGGCCAAGACTGAGCCAGGGAGACAAGCAGAGCAGAGTGCTGGCTCTGTGAAACAGCCACCTTGAAATGAGGGGGTACTAATACACCATTTGGTGTGTTCTTCCAGGTAAACACTCTTCCAGTGTGCAGATCCTCAAAGATTAAAAGTAATGAGAGAGAGAAAACCTTATTCTCATCTGTCTGTGCTTGAGCAGAGCCTCTGCTGATCTCAGGCCATACTCCAGCAGCTGCAGAAAGGTTTTGCTGAATCAAGTCTTAGTAAAAACACAAGTGATTATTTCAACTATTATTGATTTACTGAGCTGGAACTACTTTTCAGCATCATGCATTGCCTAAAGAAAGGCAGATTTACACAAAAGCATATATAAACAGAGCAAAAAATGCTTTAGATTGAAGGTTTGACTAGACTCAGTGACCTAGTTTTCTGAGATCAGTTAGGGACAGAGTAAACACAGAGTATGTGAATTATTTGTTCAAAGAATACTCTTGGCAACTTGGTGAGCTATCAGCTCTGTTAGCTGTGGAAGGAAATACCTGGAGTCACTGGCTTCTGACTTCCAAACCCTTGTATGTAGTGACCCAACAATGTCATTTCAGAGCAAAACTAATAATAAATTATTAGTATAGGGGCACAGAACTGACTATTCACTCTTTATCCATTTTGGCTGTAACACAATCTTTCTCTGGGAGAAAAAGGATGCTATTACCAAAGCACTGAAAATAACTGACTGCAATAATTGTTTCCCATTTCTATACAAGTGTACATGAAGTCCTCTGCAGCTGATGGGTTCTGTGAGCTGCAAACCCCGAGACAGAAACACACACAAAGCTCTGGTTGGGTTGGTTTTGAGTTTTGGTTTTTTTTTCTTCCTTGAAATAGAACAGGGAAAAAGCCCTCTCTGTTCCCTAACACCTCCCGAGCAGATGGCAATGAAGCTAAACACCTCCCACACCCAGCTGGAAGGTACTTTATGGGAAAATTCCTCCCCCATGGGCAGTTTAAACAGAAAGCAGCAGAGTGAAGCAGGGAGGGGGCAAGAGCCCCCCAGGGATGTCCTGGCAGCCCCCCCCCCCCTCCTCACTGCAGCTTCAGCAGCTCTGGACCAAACCTCTTCTTTCTCAGCTCCCGTCTAAACTCCAAGCATCTCTACAATCTGCTCTGTATTCCCCTTCCCTCCTTGTTGCCCCTTTTCCCCTTCCCCACCTTTGTCCTTCATGGAAAGGATTAAAAATTTCTGCAGCTTCCCAGGATCATGAGCTTTTCTATAGCAAGGCAATATTTTTTTTCCACATAGCAGAAAACAGAGGAGAAAAAAAAAAAAAAAACAAAACGAAAAAAAAAAACAAAACACAAAACGAAACAACAAAAAAACAAAACCACCAACCCAAAAGGCTTTAAGATCATTGTTCTGCTCTATAAATTCCCACTGACAATAGAAAACAGAACACCAGACCCATCTCCTGCAGGTTGTTCTGAGGTTGCTGCCCAGAAAGCCAAGGGCACAGCTCAAAATCCTGTACTAAGTGAGCTTTTTAAAAAACATATAAAAATAAACAGTTTGAAATGCCATTAACAGTGATTTAATACAGTGTATCCAGCCCTGAAAATCAATCTGAAAAGCAGCATCAGGTGAGAATTCTGGTTGAACCTCCCCAAAGCAGCAGGAGGCATGGCATGGCATGGCAAGCATTGCAGAGGGTCTGACAGGGCTGGACTCTTGACCTGGAGATGCTGAAGTCCCACCAAAACACAGCTTGTCCTCTGCTGGGAGCTTTCCTGCATCTTCCTGAAATGATGTTATGGCTCTGACCTCCCCGCGAAGAGGAGACCACATCCAAGCATTTTGAGAATATTCTACATTCTGAAAAGCACAAAGGTTTTTAAGGAGATTGTAGCACCTGGTTTGGGTAATAATCATCCATGAATATAAACTATCCCCTAGCAGTTGTTGTGGTGATATAACAGGAGCTCTGCTATGACTGACCAAAAAAGCATTTATTCCTTTATTTAAACTTTAGAGCAGACAAATAAAGGATCATTTTATTGAATTATCCAGGGTAATTTTTAAATATAAGTTGGGGTTTTTTTTTATTCTTTTTCTTACAAAGGATACTGAAAATGAAAACATCTGCCAGGCTGCTTCCCTCTATAAATTACTGTTTGCACCTTCTCAGCCACCTTTGCTTATCTCTATTGTTTCTGAGAACAACCTGCTCGTTTCCTGACACCTGGAACTGAGATAAAGTGTGATTGAAAGCTTGGTACGTCAGATAGAGAGTGGTCATCACAGCTTGATTTGGAGCCTGGAATTATACTCCAGAATATCCTCTCCAAACAACATACCTTCACAATGAATTTATGAATGGCCTTTCCTAGATCAGAGGATAAACTTTGGGTAGAAAAGAGAGTATGAGGTGATGGATGCCTTTATCAGTGATGAGGGTGAGATACATTTGTGCTGCATGGGGAGCTTCATGAATCAGCAAAAGTCCCTTTACACTAATTAAATGTCACAGATAAATGCCTTCAGTTTTTAAACAGTTTATCCTTCTTTGCAGTCATTTTCCAAGCAGGGGAACTGAACTGATCAAGACTAGAAGTATGTTAGTGTTTAGGTTACGATTGCCTGGAGAAGGAGCTGGAAATCCTTCCTGGATCAGCAGAATCCAGCCCACATCTGGATCCTCCTCCCTGCTCCCTGCCACCCCTGTACCAGGATAACAAGTTGGCATTCTGCTGGCTGCAGAGTCACAGGGAATCATTACTGACCTCAAATCATTACTGAAAATAAAAGGAATTTGAAATTTGTTCAGTAAGCTGACCAACCTCAGGGCAGGCTCAAAATCCACGTGGCACTGAAGCCAATCCTCATGCTCTTGCCCAGGGGGTTTTGTTGTTGGGTTTTGTGCCCAACCAATGCACACACCTGAGGCCCTCAGAATTTCCGAGCAGCTTGGCTTGTTTTGTTATTCTTTTGTTTCACTTTCAATCACAGCCAGTTTTGGCTTTCCTTACACACAGGGATTAATTTTTCAATAACTACCCAAGCCAGCAAAGATTTGGGATGTCAGTTCTGGTGGTCTGTTCAATAAATCTGTACCAGCCTTTGTCTGACACCCCATCTTCATCAACTTCTGCACAGTTTTTTCCATTGCATTTCACCAGTTCCAACTTTTACTATAACAATGATTACCTCCAAGTGCTTTTCCAAGTAAATTAAACCATAATCAAATCCAATACTTTTAAATTTCAATATGCAGTCTGCAGCCTGAGCAGGTGCTCAGGAAACCAGCTGGAAAGAGCAGTGATCCTGTGTCTCTCTGCAAAGCAAGGTATATGAGGAGCAGGCAGCAGTGATGGAGCAGCCCCAGCACTGACACTGCTGGAATGGGCTCCTGGCACATCAAATTAAGGTTCTGGAATTGGAACTGGGAACCCAGGTAGGGAAGGAGTTTGAACATCATAACCATCATCATCTAAGAATTCAAGTGGCAGCCTGGTGGCCCACCTTGCCTCAGATGACTCAGGAGAAAGTGACTGTTCAGCCACTAACACTGCTAATTCCAAATGCCAAGTGCAAGAGGAATTGAGCAATTATGCCTGTGTAGCATGAAGGAAAAAACAAACATATTCTATCATCTGCAAGTAATGGAAAACTACAGTTCTTCTCTTTGTGCTCTTTCCACCAGTGACTCAGCCCTCAGATTGCATATGCTGATCCTGTTATTTGATACAAGTACATTTTTTAAAAGGAAAAAAAAAAAAAACTTCATAACAACATTAGTTTCTCTGCAACCTCATTAGTAACTTAACACTGTAGAAGAGCAGAAAAATGTCTGAAGCCTTCACACTTTTGTAGCTGTGACAGCCAGAGACAGAGTGAGGGAGGCAACATGTTTTGTCAGAGCAGTTGCAGGGTAAGGAGTGAAACCTTCCAGTCTTGGGGGTTTTGCTGCTTTGCTCAGGACTCAGCTACTGAGGAACCTGGCATCCAAACCTGTGCAGCTGGATAGCAGAGCTGACAACCTAAAAGTGGTTTGGGTTTTGTTTTGTTTTAATTTTCAGTTTACCTGCCTGCTTCCTGTAATAGTTTAAGTTTGAGAGGTTTCCAAATGCCACGTTCAGCTGCCATATATCCAGACAGTCCCTATACTGCTTTAATCATAAGACCAAAGGTATGCAACAGGAATTGATCCATCTATTTCAAAGGCTTAGACATTACTTTTTTTTTAATTGATAGAGAAACAAAGTTACATTCTGTGAGATCATCCCTCTCTCTTTGGGGCGATTTTACCAGGTTTTCATTCTCTGATTAAAAAAAAAAAATAATAAAAAATTAGAAATTCAGACTTCTCAGCTGCTCCAACAGAGGCAAGATGAAGCCCACCATTTATTCCTTTTCAGGTTCTTTTAAAACTGATTTACAATCACCTACCTTGCAGCTGGCAAAGTTTTACACTTTACAGACAGCTGAAGTTTTACACACCTCACATCCATGCCCACACCACCAGCAGCAGCTGGGACTCCAAGCTTTGCATCCCCTGGTGCCAAAGCCACCACTTCATACCCAGACTGGAAGTTCAGACTTCTAAATTAAAACTCTGCCCTTTGCCAGTGATGTGATCAGCACATGGCTGGGCAGCCCCCAGCAGTTTTTTATCCTCCCTGGTGGGCAGCACGGAAGGAAACCCACATTTCCCACCTTCCCCACCTTCCTCTGGGCCTCCACCCAGGCAGCTCTTTTTCTAGTTAATGGGAGAGGATCACAGATGGTGAGTAGTAATAGGCTGCCAAAAAAAAGACACAAAAAAAACCAACAACAAAAGGAGTAAACAGCTCTCAATGTCCAGGGAGGAAAGTGTATGAAAAACCTCAGCCTCTGCACCCCAAGTACACCCAAGCCCAGGGCTGTAAAGATGCTCAAAAAAAAAACCCCAAACAAACAAAAAGATGGTTCTGTTGTTGTCTGGTTGGAGAAGCAGCCACACAATTATTAGGTGGGAACAATTTTAGTGTAATTAGACCATAAGGGAGAATTAGAATAAGCTTCTAGAGGTGACCAGCCAGCTATTATTTTGAAGAGGAAAAAGAAAATCCCCAGCTGGTAATGTCAGAGTGGCCAGAGTGAAGTACAGCTGGGCAATAAGGTTTTACTGACCTCACTGGGCTCTGCCTGCTACAGCAAAACATCTTAATTAAGTTGCAGAAACCACCACATGCCATCTTCTACCTGCAGCTCTCCCAGAGCTGACTTACAGAAATACCAAACGTGCATGCCAGGCTTTTCCTCTTCTTTCTCATGATTTCAATGTCTGAGAACGACCAGAAGTCCCAAAAATATGAAGTTAAATAAACCAGATAACTTCTAAGGGACCTTGACAACCCTATTTTCCTTGATGCTGTGATTATGAAATCACTTAACAGGTTCCTTGATGTTTTTACTGGTTTTCCACACTGCAATTCTATGCCCTGTGAATGCAGCCTCATTCCTGCCCATGGAATTCCAATTCTTTCTCAAAACAAGGAGGGAAGGAAGAACACCCAGCTGCAAGCAGGGACAACAGCCTTCTTCCATGGGTTTTCTCCTTAGATACCCAAAGACTTGTGTTGGAGAGCAAAACACTCGTGTAAGGAAGAGAAACTCTCGTGTTTCCAAATGGCACTTCACCTGCACCAAGCAGGGGAATATCTCTGCCCCACAGCCCAAATCCCAGAGTCCAGGTCAGACTGACCACTGCCTTCCCAAGAGTATGGAGAAGCAGAGCCTGAGACATACAAGGATCTGAGCAAGAAGCAGCAGGAATACTTCAGGAAGTCAGGGAACAGCAGAGTTGGGGTTTCACACTCACATCTTTGGGCACAGATGCCTGAGTGACACAAAGAATCCCTTCCCCATCTCTCCTTTGCATTCCATCCCTCATCTTCCCCAGCTGCAAAGTGAGTTTAACTTCCCCAGTGCCTCAGAAGGCTATGGTGAGAATAGCTATGACACCACAGATCCACCACTGAATTACTTTCTTAATAAGATGCTCAGATACAGCATTAATGAGATCTGACATCCCATGGAGACAAACAGTGCTGCTCCAGAATGTTAAATAGGAGCCCATGAAGCCTTCAGTAAACTCAAGACTTCTCTGAAAGCTCAACTACCCAGCGCCTTTGGACTCTGTCAGTTGTGATCTCCTGACAAATTTTCATTTTAGGATTATTTGGACAACAGGAGAGCATTTACATTTATACGCAGGCACTTCAACCAGTGGCTAAAGTTACTCAGCAAAAGAGAAGTAAAAAAATTTTCTCAGACCAGATGTGAGACTAAGAAAATATTGCAGGCCATGCCCTAGGAGGAAGGAAAGGATGTGCTGGAGACAAGGGGCAGGGGGGATCCGTGCAGCAGAGGCTCCTGAGGAAGGAGCTGGAAGCCACAGCACAAGGGAAAAGACACAGCATGAGCAGAGGCAGGAGAGCAATGGAGGAAAGGAGATGGATTGCAGTAGGAGAAAAATAGAGCTTCCCTTCTCCTTTGCTCCTACTTAAAATAGCTAAAAAATAGTGTGAAAATGCCTGCTTAAACTTTGCAGTGAAGTGTTTGCTGGGGTTACTACAGCCATTAGGCATTGCCAGGTCAGGCAGGGGAGAGCAAGAGCTGTCAGTTTGCTATTATGCTGTCCAAATTCCAAAAACATTTTATAAAAACTACACTACAGAAAATTTCCAAACACCTTCAAGAGTAACCCCAGTAAACATCACTTTGCTGTCTGACAGCTCCCTGAGAATTTTTGTACAGCAGATCTCAGGTGGACATCAGCAGCCCAGGAGTTTTCTGCCCCTTCCTCCCCCCTGTCCTGAGCTAAGAACCTTTTTCATTAGCTAAATCCCTTCACAAAGATGTTGCACCACCGGGAATTTTCTCAGGAGACTCCCCAGAGCCCTGGCCTGGCCCAGGGGCAGCTGCAGGCAGATGGAGTGGTTCAAGTACCAAGCCCAGATGTGTTTTATGAGTTAATTTGGTGTTATTTAGTGCACCACACAGCAGCAGTAAATCTTTACATCCTTTTTACGGTTTTAAGGAATGCTTTAAGTTCTCGGTAACCACACAAGCTGGTGTTAAACCTTTTGTATTTATTCGTTTAACACCCAGGGGAGCCACAGAAAACATTCTTTGCTGAAGGACGAGCGATCCAATCTAAGTTATGAAGCTTTGTTGGTTCTCTTTTTTTCGAGGCACTTTTCCCAATCAAGGAGAGACAAGGCAACAAGAAATGAGGAATAACAAAAAAAGTTTGACCCACCCCCCAAATCTATTTGGTGTTCTCTGTAGGGATGGCTGTTCTATTTGACACCCAGATGAGTAGCATTTCCACAGAGCATACACCATCCCTGGTCACCCAGCACCAAACCAAACTGGGGGAGAGCTTCCCCTTCCCCTTCCCTTTCACTTCCCTGAAAACACCAAGAGCATTTCCTCCTCGTCTCCTGAAGCATAATCTATACTTCAAGAGGTACATGAATTAGTGTGTGATAATCAGTCAGTCAGGACATAAATCACAGTAGGTGTTCTTCCAGCTTGTCTTATCTGAACACTGAATAGCAAATGGCAGAGCTACATAAGTCAGTCATTAAGATATACTCCTAATAAATGATACATGTCAAGATACCACTTGATGAATCACAGAAAATGTTCTCAAGTGGGAACCAGTAATACCTATAAATACTACAAAACATCTCTGGCATTTAACTATGCTGTTTGAAGTGTTTCCTTAGCCAGGGAACATTGGATAGATTGAGTAACAGATGGATGCAAAAGTCCATCCAGTGCATTATCAGCTGCCATCCTGTGAATGGCAGGCAGCTAATATAGCTCTCAAGGGAGTTTTCCACCCATCTGTTCTTAATAAAATTACAGGATGATGTTCTGAACCAAGACTTTCTACATTTTAGCTCCACTGTTCAACAGTATAACTGAAAAGTTTATCCTGGAAAAACCCACAGTTTCCAGACTGTCAGGAACTCGTGCTGTCACTGTTCCATTAGACATGCTACATGAGAGTCTGATTTTTCCTTCTCTAATTTACTAGCAGGAGTTATTATGCTTGAATAATCTTAATAGAACAATCTCATTGTTCTATTGCTCACAATGAAACTGGGTTGTTGCTGTTCAGTGGCATCGGTTTTATGCTGAGGAAAATGCATGTCAATGAAATTCTGCTTTTATCCAAGAAACCATAGGCTCCTGCATCACAATTGATTGAAAAAAAAAATAAAATCATCCAGCCCCTCAAAATTACGGGTCAGGTGGCAGAACTCTGGCAAAATTCAGTCCTCTTGACCCAAGTGATACATTTGCAGCTTCTGTTTTAAGCTCTTCTATGTTTGGTTTTCTTAACCTTTGGCAATTAAAAAAATAAATAAAAAGAAAAAGGAAAAACATAAAGCAAAAGAATGAGAACAAGAGTTACTAGTGGTGAAATCTACCTTTCATATCAGATATTAATTTTAACAGTTAAAATATGCAAAATCAGAGAGAAAATTGGCAAGCATAAAGAGTGGCTATGTATGTAAAACATTCGGGAAAACTTCTTCCAAGCAGCTTCATTTGCAATCATTAGGCTCCTGCAGATAAAATGTTCCCTAATCAAAGCCAGAAGCAGCAGCACTGGTATATTTTAGGTTTTTCTTCCAGCCCATGACCACAGTGGTGTGCCTGGGGATGCTGGGGACACCTCTCTGCTCAGCCCAGGAGGGGTGTTTATCACTTGCTCTTTGCTTTGAGATGCAAACCCCATCCAGCACAAGTCTGCCTTTTTCACTGAATGAACATTATTTTTGTCAGCATAAAAAAAAAAAAAAAGACCCCACTAATTTACTGGAGCTCACCCCGTGCTACCAAGAAGACTGAGCTCTAAAGACATGAATTAAATGGGTTTAGCAGAGCTTAGCAGAAGTTAAGCAAACTTAAGAATTTAAGCTACTATCAGACTCCTAGAGAGCAGCTAGAAATAAAAGCAGCAACTCCAAAGCAGCTGCTGGCCCAGGGCCATCCCTGCTCCTTGCAGGGGACATCTCCACCCCTGGGGACATCTGGGCACTTTTGTCATTGGATGCCACAGGTCTTGGTCAGGCAGCCACCCTCCTGATGCAGCCTCAAAGCACAGTGCCAGAAAATCTCCCTCATCTCTCCCTGTGTTCTTAAGATTGTTCAGCAGCTCCCAGGTGTTTAAATGCTTATTGAAATCAAGGTCATGCAAACTAGGAAGAGAGATGCATTTACTGAGTGTAATTTAAGGGATGAGGTAGCCACATACCTTCGTTAAAGAAAAAAGCAATTAAAACATCTTAACTGAAAAGCTAATTATTTTTTTCTTCCTTGACAAACTGCACTAGGCTTGGCTTTCCTAATCAAAGTGCTGTACATAGAAAAGGCATTTTTACTCTCTTTTTACAGACTTTTATGATTATTACAGTATAATTAAAGTATGATTATTACAGTATTTTATGATTATTTCTGTCATACTTACAGAAGGCTGGATGGAAGAGCACTATGTTGGTACCAAACTTACAAAAGACATAGAAAATACAAACAATTCAGAAAAAAAACAAACCTCAAAGATCATCATCATACTCCTGAAAGGTTTACAAACCAAATATTTACACATGCCACCTGATGTGGGCTTCCCATGCAGGGGACCCAACCTGCAAGTGCCCATCAGACAACCCTGCCCCTGCCCAGGCTGCTGGGGCATCCTCACCAGCTCCAAGCAGAGCCTCAGCACCAGGGCTCAGGGTGCCACCAGGTGCAGGAAAGAACTTGGTGAGAACTGGAGGCACAGCCAGGAGGCAAACTGGACAAGGAGTTGCAAACAAAGCAGCCTGGAGTGGCTTGGCAAATAAAAATGTACCAAGATGTCTGGCTGAGCAAAGCAGGCTGCTTTGGGAAGGGTATTAGCTCAACCTAGTTTTAATAAACTAATGTCACAAGAGGAACAAAACCAAAAACAGATGCTGCAGAGGTTCCCAGTGACCCATGTGAGAGCAGCTTTTGAGATACCTCTAACCAAGTTGGAGGCTTCTTTTTAAGTCAGAGCCCAAATCATTGTGGAGAAAAGAAGCTACCATTTTTTTTTTCTTTTAAGCATTATCCAGGGGGAATTAAAGTGAACATTTTTAAAAATCTACATTACTTAGAGGTCAAAAACATGCAGATAAAATGTCTTATAAAGAATACAAAACTACTCAGAGGTAAAACACATGCTAAAAGAGTGCTGCTAATTGCTTTTAATTAGAAATCTGCTGTAAATTTCCATGGGTTATTTAAATTTGTATTGAAAGACATTAAGTTACTAGGAAAAAAAAATTTCCTCTGTGCTCATTCTGATCTCTCTTCTCAGCAGCAAAGACATCCAATCAAAGGGCATTTTCCCTAATCTGCCTCTTACACATTTCTGAGGCATTTCTCAGCTGAGAGCATGGAGCAGGCCCAGCAGTGTGCCCACTGCTGAGAGGCAGGAGATGGGATGCTGAATGATTTAATTTTGGAAGCTACATACCCAAAATTCTAGTCCAAAATTAAAAGAGAAACATGAAGTGATGCTGCGTTGGCCAACAGCCCTTCAGCACTATTTAATTCTGGGGATTAGCCAGGCTCAAACCAGTCCTGAGAGTCACAGGGGCTGTTGGTACATCCTGAGATAAAAGGTTTGTGTGCTGCCACCACTGCATGCAGCACCTGGGCAAAAATGCTTCTTGATATCACTATCACTACAGTTCAGTTCCTCTCTTAAGTCTTTTTAATATTGTGAGAAGTCACATCAAAAACTAATGCCTTGATTTCACCATAGAAATCCCAACCTATCCCTCAGAATGTCATATAAGTAACAATATTAGAAGGGTTGGACCAGATGCTCCTTGAGTCCCTTGGTCCCTTCCACCCTGACATTCCATGCTCCCGTTTTACCTGGTCCTTTGGCAGCAGCATCTCCCCATCAGCTGTCTGCACCTGAGTGCTCTGATTAGAGACAGCATGGCTCAGACACAAAGCCTCCCATCAGTCCCAATTAGCAGATATTAATTCAATTTACAAAGCAGTTTTGGGGGACCCCAACTAGACTTCTCTAGGAGGAAATTACACAAAGAGCTCCATTTCAGAAGGGGGATAAAACAGATGAGCTGGGACTGCCCCAAAGCCTGCAGATAAACCCCAAAGCTGTGTGATCCCAACCAGCTCCTGGCCCCAAGGACAGCTCTGAGCCCCCCTGAACCTTGCTCCTGGGGAGAGGCTCTGGGGGTCTGCACACAATCCTGTTCTGCATGCAGGGAAGATGCATACTCCTGAATTTCACCTGTTATTTTCACACCTAATTAAGCCAAAATTAAAGGCTCTTTACCAGCACCCCACACCACCCACCAACAGGGAATGGAACTCCCAGGGCAGAAAGTCATACAGAATGGCCCCAAATCCAAGTGCAGTTTCAGGGAAGGTTTTGGAGCATCCTCAGACTGAAACCTCCAGGTGAGCACTGCTCTGGTGCCAGGAGCACCTTGACTCTCTGCCAGCCCCTTCATCACAAGCACTACCTTCAAATTAGCTCCATCTTACAGCAGGTAATTGAAGATGAAACAAGACCTTCAGTTGAGTTCCTGGGTCTTGTCAAAACACAAATAAAATACATTGTCCAGCTTCCATGAGACTTCCTTTAAAAAAATCAGTTTTTAAGAACTATTTATAGAATTCTAATGGTCAACCACCAGCCAATTATTCTTTATTATAATGGGTTCTGACCTTTCCTGACATTTCACGATTTCTATACTTAAGTAAATCTAAATATTTTCCTAGATACAATTTGCAACAAGAATTTTATGATTAGATGAATAATTGCTTTAAGATATGCAGCTAAATATTCATAATGTATTCAGTACTCTCTTCGTACAGCATTCTTGAAACATAGCAATTTACCAGTGAGAACATATTTCTATATTAATTCCTGTAAGACAGTTTTAACAACTAGATTAATACACTTTCTCCTTACTAGATAAAAATATAATTTTCCATTAAATCTGAATGAGTAATTTGCAATGAATTACTTATTTGATGTGTTTAGGTTTTTTTCTTTGTTTCCCCTCCTTGAAATTCTTCTTACATGGTAGAAATTATCCTTGTTCATCACCTAGGTTAATTCAAATTTCATCTGCAAGTCTTAAAACTAAATTATGAATAGCTTAAAATATTCAAAATGTAATCTAGCTACTTTGTAAAATTATTTCTAATAGCAGAGTAATGGAAAAGCCCCAATCCTGTATTCAAAACAGTTGAGAAATTAAAACTTTGTCAATGAAAGCTGCTGAACAGTTAGCAACTTAGAATTAAACTATTTTGCTGGCCATGTAAAAAAGAGCTCAGGACTTCATGTAACAAAATTGCTTTGAAACTACTTGCCCAATTCCAGGTTTTTTCCAATGTACAAGATATAGCAGAAAAAAAAATGTTAGATTTCAAGTGAAAAATACAACTGCAAGTTGGGGCCCCATATAAGAAGAAATGCCCAGTGTATTCTGGGTTTGGTTTTGTGTCACAGATGGGCAACAAGGAGTGAAATGCAATTATTCTTCAATGTTTTTTTTGTTTCAGTGAGCAACAAAAAACCCACTTGCCTGTGATTCGCAAGCCTGGTGTGTAAAGGATTTCCACTGGGAAGAAAAACTTTATGGAATTAGGACTTTGAGTAGAAAAAAAAGGGGGCATTTTTGTGAGTAGTTATTATTCAAAGAGGGAAGGGCAGTTCTCTTGGCAAGTAACAGCTCTGGTTTGCAGAGCACTGTACTTGGAAATTACAACGTTCTGCAATGCAGAAAATATTTTAAGGAATTTTCGAAATGCACAAGAAATCTGTTTGGATTTTCAGGCTGGTCAGATTTACAGTCTTTTGATGATGCAGTGACTAAAGAAAATCTATACTGCTTTACTCTTTAGCAACCCTCTCCCAGCATCCCTCCTCAGAAGTAGCAGACAGGACACATCAGATCCATGATTTATTAGGGATAAGCAAGCAGAGGACCAAAGCAGTGAGCTGTTGGCTTTTGTGTGCAATTGAAAACACTTTAAGAGAGCTCTGTAATTTAGAAGATTTACTTTGCAGAGTTAGAAAAGTTATTGACAAAACGTTAATAAAGCAGAACTGCAAGATGAATAAATGTAGAAAGTCTCCGAGACCCAAACACTAAGGCTGACTACAGAGATTTGCAAAGTGCTCAGCATCTGCCCACTTCTGCTCCCACTGGAGACAGCAGAGGAATATTCACTGTCTGTAACCCTCAAGTACTTTCTCAAATAGATCTGTATTTGATTTTAAGACTAATACAAATTACATTTGATCCCAAGTGATTTACCACCATCCTTAATAAGGACTTCAGATCATTCTGAACACAAAAGAACATCTTTCTTTGTGGAAGTCTCCTGACTTTTTATACAGCCACATTTTTTCTATAGGCTTAACTCGTTTTTCTTTGTCTCACAAGCAAATAAATGCCTTAGCTGCACTTAACAAAAAGATTTATTTATTTATTTATTTTTTCAGTTGGTACATGTAGCACTCCAACAAGTCCAATCAGGTTATATTAGTGCTCAGACTAGGTAAATCAGCACAGCAATGCTGACTGATGCAACAGGCTGGGATGTGGGTCCATGGGCCAGGCTGGGTGGGATTAACTGGATGAGTGAATGCAGCACCCATTGCAAGGGAGGAAGGGGTGGGTGGAATAGAGGAGGCAATCTAGAACATAAATCATAGGAATGGAAAATGTTCAACCTGCCTTCAGAGGCTGATCTTTACTTTGTTAACCCTTCCTTCCCTCCTTCCCACACCAGTTCAGCCTGAGCAGACATCTCCCTCTATTTCTGCTACAGATCTCAATGATTTCCTTAGCTCACCGAGTCACTGGATCCATGACAAGCAAACACATTAACCCCTGCCTAGGCATGCCAAAATAGAGCCCCTGTGAAGCTTTATACTGGAAAAAAGTGGGTGTCAAAGGAGAGAACGAACTCCCTGACCTTCTTAAATGGGTATTAAACATTAAAGTCTTGAAATGTTCTGCTCCTGCTTGTTTTCAGGGCAGGTGCCTATGTGGAACCTCATCCAGCTAGGCAGGAGCCATGCTGCCCAGGCTCAGGAGGCACTGCACATCCAGTGAGTCAAAGTCCCTTAATGATACAAAGCCAGAAGTCTTAATTTACTCGTTAATGGAGAAATTCTCCAAGGAAGCAATAAAGAAATAGCTACCACTGACAGCAAATTAAATAGGCTGATGCAGACATGAAATCTATGTCTGGTACAGACAAGGAAATTACGTCCAGGAGTAAGATAACTCATTTCTAACCCACTCCTTCATCTGGAAATTACAAACACCTCGCAGTAAGCTGTCAGTGACTGCAAATCTGGAGACTCAGGTCATCACATCACAACAAAGGATATGATTCGGATCGTGTGAATAACACCTTCTGAATAATCATGATAGATTCAGCTTGGTTTTAGAGGATGAAAGCTGGTTAGACTCACACACCCTCACACTGGGTAATTCAGAGTTCCCCACATCATCCACAATGGTTTGAGTCACTCAGAGGGGAAGGGCTGTGGGCTGCCACCCAGCAACACACCCCTACCAACCCCTCCCAAACTCTTCACGTGTCATAAAAATCATATTTAACACAGGCTGAGCTCATAATGACCAAAGCTCCTGAAGACAAATTAACCAAAATGTCAGTGCTCTTGTCAATCTTTATCCCCTCCCCCCTGCAGGGCAATCCCATCTCCAACACAGGAATCAGAGTTACTTTTCTGCACCTCTGCTCATTGAGGCAGGGAACAAAAACCCTTTGCCCAGAGCCCAGCAGGCTAAAGAGCAGAATATTTGGGGGCACAAAGTGGGGCCATGTGGGAACAAG
This sequence comes from Phaethornis superciliosus, assembly GCA_023637945.1. Lineage (NCBI taxonomy): Eukaryota > Metazoa > Chordata > Aves > Apodiformes > Trochilidae > Phaethornis > Phaethornis superciliosus. The sequence continues at coordinate 1,126,003 of JAJQWJ010000013.1, forward strand.
CAAATCCAAAAAAGGAAGAAAAGAGAAAAATAAATTCAGTCACTGGAAAGGAAAGGTTTGAGTTGGCTCTTCTCTGAAGGAGCTGAAATCACCTAATACAAGAAGGAAAAACATAGCTCTTAAAATAAAACCTAACCTGGTTATATTTCTCAAATATGCAGAAGACGGTTGGGATTTTTGCCAGATTATTCAATTTTTGTGCCAGTTTTAGAACTATCTTTAGGATTTTGTTAGTTTTTGGATTGAGCCTAACAAGCCCTGGGTCTCCAAGCATCATGTTCTCCCCCTTCATGGGATTAAATCACCACAGGGGTGAATCTGGGAACCCGCATACAGTTCCTGGAGAGACTTGGGCTGTAGGATAGGAAAACAGCTGCTTTCTGCAGTATTTCTTCCTTGCTTTTACAGATACTGTCCAGAACCATGCCCCTGAGGACACACCAGCCCATGTCCCCCATGCTTAGCTCTGGGCTAAGCTGCTCAGTGAGCACCAGCACACCATGGAGCCTCTGCACAGGTACATTAAGAATATGAAATATTCACCACAGCAAGGCAGAACATGCCACAGAGCCTTGCAACAAGCATAAAGTGCTCCAGGGAAGGGCTTCTACAAGAAAAACTGCATGTAGCCTTAGAGATCCTGCAGTGACTTCAAAATCTGGTGGGACTTCCCCTGGGCCTTCTCAAGACACACAAGCAAGGGGGTTCTTGTCAAAGTCTTGAGACTGATCCCCAAACAAGTTTGTACAAGTAAGAGATGTGCAAATTGTACAAGAGAGATGCCAAGAGCTGAGAGAGCATCCTGCAAGCTGTGCCCACCCCCATCCTTTGCAGCTCTGCCAATAGCACCACAACTATACATGCAAAAAGCATTGCAGAGGACTGAAAAATCAGATGTTAATTCATTATTAAAAATTTCCTTCTAAAATGACACATCAAGGGAAGAGCCTAATATAGTTTTTCCTTGATTACTTGGTTGGTTCCAACATGCAGTTATTTCAGAAGTCAGGGAGGAGCAGAGGGAAGGCAGGTTGTTGTTGGCAGCTATTTATAGACTCCAGGAGGAGAACACAGGGATAATGTGGAATAAAAGCCCATGGCCAGGAGCTGGGAAGGCCTGACCTGAGATCTCTCAGCTGCTAATCTGAAATATCAGTGATAACAATTACAACAGCATCATTTTATGTACTCATTTTTAATCATTCAAAGTAAATTTCACTCATCCTCTCACAAGTCCCATTACTCATTAACTTATCACAGTCTCAAAGAGTTTACTTTTTTTTGTGACTTTTTCATTCTTTTTGTTGTTCTTCCTAAGGCTAAACTGTAAATCTGTGTCAGTTCAGTATTTCCTCTGAACAGAAATGTTTTCTATTTCATAGGAAATATCTGAAGCCTCAAAGCCAGTTCTCCCACCAGCACTTACATGGAAATACAAAGATATTCATGCAGATAACTTTCAAATTCTAAACCCTGTAAGAAACGTGTAGTGGATCAAAACCAATTAGTCTGGAGACCCTTACACAGACCTACATTTAGCAGAAAATTTTGACCCTAATTTGACCAGATTTGTACATATTAACAGAATATGATGATCTGACTAGCTGATTAGCCATGAAATCAAACGTGTTGAGTGTGAAAAGTCTTCAAAGATTAGGTTCCTGCAGGAGGACCAGGGAGATGCCAGGAAACTGTGCTTGAAAAGTTAATTGCTTGGAGGTAACATTCCACCTGTCAAACATTATGCCAGCAACATTACAGGTTTCTAATGGTTTTAATTAAAGGTCTTACATTTAGCCACCTTAGTTTAGACATGAAATTAAAGTTATACTGAATGCCATTCACGGCAATAAAGTGTTTTGCAGGCTTTGACTTCTGTGTTCCCTTTTTGTAACCCAGTATGTTGCCCTCACACGGAGCCACACAGCCCTCAGGAGCCTTTTCCAATAAATCTTCATCATTGAGACAATTTTATTATATTAAACTACATGCACCTTTCAAGGAGAAAAAAAGCCTTATTGTCATCAAAAGAAAGGATGACTGACAGGGCATGATTTGCAGTAATTAGCAAGATTAAGCACCCCAATAAACTGCAATTAGCCAGCAGAATATTAAAGGAGAAAAATTACCATGCAGTGTTTCAGTAAATAAATGCAGGGACCATGTAGCTTCTGGCAGAGACAGCAGAGTTGGTCAGCCTGAGCCACAGGCCAAAACACTTCTTCAGCCCAACAAAATCATGTGTCAGCTGGGAGCATAATTTGAGGAAAATTGTTCTTGAGGTGGATGTGACAGAGCCCCAGCCACACAGCTCTGCAAATGCAAAATCCACAAACTGCCACTCCAATGAGGAGGGAGTTCATAGCATGGAAAACCCATGGAACAACTGGGGAAGCAGGTTTGCAAATAAAGAGAGAAGTGTAAGATGCTTACAAAACCTAAGAGCTTCCCAGCATCCCAAATAACACTGTTCATTAAAGGCATTTTAAACATTTATTCCAAAACTTTTCAAAACAGCCCATAGAAAGCTGGCCAAGTACACAACAAAACTTCTATTTAAATTAAAAAAAAAAACAAAAAACAAACAAACAAAAAAACCCCAAAAACTTCTGGAGCAATCCCCCACCCTGGGCCACAGCAGGCACATCTCCAAGGCAGCTGGTTTGGTTTCCTGGTTTTGTTCCCCCATCCAGCCCCACAGCACCCACCAAGCTCAGCCACAAAAAGGTGAGAAACTTTTTTTGCACAGCTCAGCAGCTTGATTTCACCAAATTTTTCCTGTAACTCTCCATACTCATACCTACTCTCCATCAGCCTCACATGCAAATATTTACCAGACTCTATCCTACAAACAATTGTGCTGTTGCAGATTTCTTTATGACTATTATTAAAGGGGGAGGGAAGGAAAGAAAAAAGACATTGTGAAATGAATTAAAGTCAACTAGAGCATACAACCAGAGCTTGCTACAAAAGCATCAAAGAACTCTCAGTCTCATATTAGGACAGAAAAACAGAACAAAACAACCCTTTAAACATAGAAAATACACCCCTACTGGGGAAAAAGTACTTTCTAGAACATAAAAAATAACCCACCTTTTTTATGATCTTTGTTCCAGTTGCATTTCCAGCCATCTCCTGAGTCTCAGCATCATTCCATGACCTGGAGGTGTTGACCAGAGCCCTTCTCCAAGCTCCATCCCAGCAGCACAGAGCTGCCACCCTCCTCCCAGGTGAGCAGAGTCCCCAGCTCCACCTCCCCCAATTTGCCACCCAAACAGCCCAACAGCTGCAGAACAAAAGGTGTTAAAGCAACAAAACCAGGGAGCAGCATCTCACAGCTCTATGGCCTTACAGAACCAATTCCTGAGGCCAAGTCAAGGGGGCTGCATTACCCCTGGCAGTCAAAAAACAGAAATAAATGTTCAAAAATATACATCTGTACGGAATCATTTCCTGAAGGGAGCCCTGGGGAGGCTTGCAGGCTACAGATATGTAAATATCTTTCCAGGTCTTTCCAGTCCTCAACAGAAGAAGCCAGGGGAGTGTCCCCAAGTGCTGTGACCCTGGGCTCCCAACGCTCAGCACAAGGTACAAGCCAAAAGCCTTTAAATTCTGTAATCCTGTGTGTTGAAAGTCTCTAACCCTGACTTTTTAATATCAGGCAAATGTATTGGCTGGTCTCAAGACTGCCTAGTTTCAGGGCAGGTAAAGTGAAAAGATGCAAAGTAGAAATTTCTGTGGCTCTGAGTTGAATCAGGCTGGGCAAAACCTCAGTGTGTTTTGAGGACACACCACAGAATTCCTGGTTCTCTTTCTGTGCTCCATATGACTTGCTGTCTTTCCCAGCTTCCCCCTCTCCAGTGCCTCAGTGGAAGCTTTCCATACTCCAATGTCAGATTTTTTATTTTTCCTCAACTTGCTTCATCAAAGGCCACCAACCAAATCCCTCTCCTCACACCATCAGAAAATGTCCTGGGTTCACTGGGTTATTTCTGTATTACAGGGCTGGAAATTAACAGCCATTTAGGACATTCCTCCAAATACACTTTACAGCTCTTGAGGATTTAACGTGAAATTCTGGCAGTGTTACTGCCAGGAGCTCTGAAACACTGGGATGGTAAATGTGACTGCATCCCCAGGTGGCCCTGGATAATCTGCATCCCTCCCTGAGATTTGCTCCACTGACACCTTGACAAATGATGATGATCTGCTACAACCTGGCTTAATTAATTGGGCTGTTCATCCCCTCTCCTCCTCCATATTATCACACCTGCTGTGCAGAGTCACCAAGCTGAATAATTGTGGCAGTGGAAGCAGGGACTGAGGGAAAAGAAGGGAGAACAGGTTTTATTAAAAATAAACCAGTCATCCATAGGCAAGAACCCGATGTAAAATTAACATGTAAAACCCATTTTTGCTATTTCTATAAAAAAGGATTTGAATATCAATTGTGTATAGAATAAAGCAGGCATCTCTGGCATCTCTTTGAAGATGTTTCCCCAGCTCCTTGCTCAGGACTCAGACTTGGTTGTTGTGTAAATAGGGACTTTACTGGAACTTGTGTCTTGACTGCAGATTTCTGGCAGGGAGCAGCCTCTGCTCCCCCATGGAAAACAATTTTCTTCGACTGAGAAGAAGGAAATGTTTGCCAAAATCCTTTCTGTAACAAGCAAGTCTAAACATGACTACAGCTTTTCATCTTTTCTTCCTAAACTTGATGAACATAAGGCTTATTTCCAAGGAACCTAGAAGATACTATGTCATTATCCACAGAACTTCTCATAAATTCTCACAGACAAATTCATAGGTAGTTTTATGTTTAAGTAGCAGTATAGTTTAGATATTATGTTCTCCTAGAAAGCTTATTTCCTATAGATAAGGAAATAATAGTAATAAATCTCCTGCAAGCAGTACAGCTCACATTTCTAAATTAATACATCTAATAATATACTTTGTATACATACTTGCAGAATGAAGTAATAAAAAAAAAAAAGTAATTTTATCCCAATAATATGCTTTAGTTTACAGCAGTAAATTCCTCTCCAATGCTGTTGGAGAAAAATAGAGTTTGGACCAGTGGTTTGGGGGTTTTTTTTGTTGGTTTTTTTTTTTTGCAAGGTTAATCTGTGCAAAATTAGATACCTGATTATGGGTTCAGACACATGTTGCCATCATTTTTACCATGAATTCTGAAAAGGCAGTCTAACTCCTTTGCTCCAAGCTGAAACAGCTCCAGGAGAGCAGGGCTGAGGGAGACAGATGGAACTTAGTGGCTCACACCTCTGAAACTCTTCTCTTGGAAAGAGAAAGTGTTTTGTTTTCTTGTGTCTTTGAGACTGAAATTCACCAACTACTACAAAGGCAGAGCAATAGTATTTTGTCTTATTAATCTGAGCTTTCCACAGGCCTGGAATAAATTGTAAGTTTCTTCCAAAGAAATATCCTACATTTTGTGAATTAGAGCCATGTAATGGTCACAATTAGCTTTTTAAATATTCATCTGGAAGTGTGAGAGCTGCTGACTGAAGTCTACAATTTCCTATGGCAAGAAGCAGTTTGATTTCATACAACCCTTTAATGACAATTAATGACAAGCAAAACCAATCCACCCCGTTACCCACGCAGAACCTTCAAAGGAATGGAGGTTTTTAATTTAGCTTTAACTAAAGCAGTGAGGCTGCAAAAGCCTTAATTGGGGATGTTCTGAACAACGAGGTCCTGTTACACCCAGGTACTGAGAATTCTAAAAAAAAAAATTCTAAATTAGGTTAAAAGCTGAAAAAAGCTGCAGTGGCCCAGCAGAGCTGAGGTTCCCAACGTGTGGCTCTTGGGGGGAGCAGGGGCAATGCTGCTTCAAAGAGAGTTTTCCTGGGCCCCTGTGAGCCACTGCATGCTCTGCATCACACCAGGAGGACCAAAGGCTCAAGTCCTTAAAAGCTGCTTGAGTACTAACTTTGAAAATCTGCAATCAATAGGAATCAGAACCCTCTCCAAGGGCTGGGGCCAAGCGACCTGGCCAAGCTGGGTGTGAGCAAGCTGACACCTCCAAACCCAACGCTCCTGAATCCATTGGCCTTTGTTTGCCCCCATCTTCAAACACCAACACTGATTTTTTCACAGGGAGTTTTATGCAAGTGAAAAGCAGCCACAGGACCTCACACACACGTGAATTTATTTTGCATAAGCAAAGTCTGACCTAAATGACACCAAGGCCTGGCTGCAGAGCTCCATCAATATTTTTCTGCAAATCCTTCTCTCCCCAGCCAGACTGAACCTGCCTTTGGCTTGGTGCTCAGAAACGTACCAGGCAGGCAAAGTTCAAGCAGAGATCTCATTAGTGCCTCGGGATCCAGGGCTTTGTGATCCTCACGATGCTTTTCAGTTTCTCAAGTCCAAATTAACATTCCGGTATAGAAAAACTTGAAATTGTAACCTGAAAGAATTTTGAGTCATAGGAAGCAGCCCAGTTTTAATTAACCACCTTTCTCTACAGCCAGGCATGCTGGAGTCACAGTTTAGCTTGTTAATTATGTTGTGCAAGGACCACTACTCCGTGCTCCCTCTGAATGATTTATTAACTCCCGCAGTATAAAATCCTCTCTATAGCACTGGCACACCAAAGACAAAAGAGGTAATTACTGTGCCCACAGCACTTTAACTTCATTTATGCCCCATACACTGTGAGCTCCACCACGCTGCCCTAAATCACTGCAGGGTTATTGAGTCCCCAGCAACCTTTTCACGGGGAGATGTTCAGCATCATCAGCAATTTGGGGGCAAAATCTGAGCTAACAGATGAGTTGCTTGGAGGGGCTCTGCCAGCCCTTAACCAGCTTGCTAGTAGAGAAGAATTCATTGCCATTGCAAGGCTCAAACAGCAGTTCTCATGGCTGGTATCTTTTCCTGTGATGGCAGCACAAGTTACACTAGAAAGCCTGCTTCAGAACTTCCTTCAGTGCTGCATGCAATTAACCTAGCAGTGCTCCTAACACAGCATTTTTTTTTATTTTTTTAAAACTTGATATAATAATATCCTAATAATAATATATAATTGATATAATAGTATCTTATAATAATATCCTAAAGATAACTTGCATGTATATAATTTTTTTCTTGTGCCTCGGTTTCTGAAATGTTTCATTTTACTCTCTGGCCCCTGGCTTAAACAAATAGATAAAACATTAATGTGCTGGGGTATGAAGGAGCCAACAGTAGGATCTGTTTGGAAGAAATTCTGTGGTGTGGGATGACCCAGGAAGGTAACTCCTGTATGTGTACATCATTTGCTTGGAGTCTACAGCTCATCAAAATTGATACAAAAAGACAAAAGTAAAAGACCTAAAAGGAAAAGGAAAGCTGTGATTTTAAGGTGAAGCATAAACACTGTCAAGAGCATTAGAGGCAGTGCAATTTGGCTGCCTCTTTCCTGGGCTGCTTCCATAACAGAGATAAATCAGAGGCAATCACAGCAGGAGAGCTTTGACATAACCAGGGGATCCTTTCCCTGCTTCAGGAGCTTAAAAACTGAGCCTAAAACTCTCCCTTCCATGGGCAGGAGAGGTGGTGCAGCACCGGCTCCCCTGGTTATTTATTATTTACTCTGCCTTGCCCAGGTGAACCCCCTTGTGTTAGACATGTACAAGTACAAACACAGCTCAACAAACCACCCCTGGCTTTGCCAGTCAGTCAGGAAAGGCAAAGGGAAACAGTGATGAGCAGAGCCCCACAACCACCCCCTGCCCAGCTCCCAGCAGCAGGCAGACCTGGCAGACACATTTGCTCAGTGTCTTAAAGATTGATTCAAAAATTAAATGGGTTTCTCAGGGCAGGAGGGAAACCAGGAATACGCATTTTCCTAAAAGTGGCTGGAGTTTGGAGGCAACCCCACTGCTCTGCAGAGAAACCTGTGAGCATCCCCAGGCTGCTGCCCCCTGGCTCCAAGCAGGGCAGGCATTAGGATCCCCCCAGCTGCCCTCTTTGCTTATTCATCACCAGGAATTATTTGGGAGAGTTTCAATCTAGCACAGCTCTGCCCTGGACTCAGCAGGTTCCTTGCCCATGATGTTGAACATGCTGTAGTGAAGTTAATGGGACATAAGTAGTGGATTTTTTTTTGTTGTTGTTAGCCAGAGAGCATAATTTGTTGCTTGGCGAGCTGTGTGCATTGCTCTAGATGGAATAAACAAGCAGAGAGGTGTTGAAACCTGATAGAAGAAAGAAAATACATGTAAAACAGAGGGGAAATGAGAGCAAGGTTCCCGAAACTAAAATTTAGGATCCTTCTGAGAAGGGAGTGCCTTTTTTTTGCCAAGGGGGGATGCATTACCAACTACAGCATGAGAAGACTTTAAGGGCTGTGCTTTATTTACATAAGCCAGAATGAAATGAGTCCTATCTATTAACTTCTAGAAATGCATCAACAGCATTACATTGGCCTCCAGTTTTTTCTTCTCTCCAAAGGATTAACAGAAAGATTTTAATTTTATTTTTGGTACCTTTATATCAGAAATGGAGAAAGCAGATGTAGAAGAGCATGCTGGAGCACACTGAACTTGGGGGGGGGAAAAAAAGCCTGTGACAGCTCTTTAAATATTGTCGAACCATGTCACTTCCTATGAGCTGCTGATCTGGCTCCCAGGCTCCACATGGAGGAGGGACTGGCTGGCTGCACTGCTCAGGAAATCCAGGGCTGCACTTCCCTCCTGCTTTGCTGGCCCTTCATTTCTTTTCCCATGTGAGCCCAGCTACATGAAGCTGTATCTCCATGTTTCTTGGGAGCAGCAAATTGGTTCCACTAATCTAATTTACTGCAACCATTTGGAATTTAGAATGGTAAGAACTGTATTGTATTTGAATGGGTCACCTTGACCTAATCAATACTAATCAGCTACCAGGCTTTGGGAGAAGAGAATGGCTTGCTGCCCTCCTCCTGAATCCCTCTCTTTTCACTTGCATGTGTCTCTGTCCTCTTGTGCTTTTCAATGAAATAAGAATCTGGAAAAAAAAATGCAGGTAGCACATTCCTATATTTTTATGTTAAATTCCAAGGCAACTAGTGCAAAACAAAAGAAAATAATGGGCTACCTTGGCAAAGGCACCTCAATAATTAGTTTGTAGCTAACAGATGATAATAAACATTGTATTAATGAGAAGCAGAACTTCTGCTACCTTGATGTTGCATTTATCAATCAAAGCTGTCCATATAATTACATTTTTCCTCCTCATCAAACTGCAATCTGTTTGTTTCCCCTTTTATTGCTTCTAGTTGGCATTAAATTGGGATTTTGCAAAACCTTGAGGTGATGGGCTGCCAAAATTATTCAGGGGATTCAACAGAAACCAAAGGTACTTACGGAGCACATCCTGTCCTATCAGCCCTAGTAGCCAGAATTTATGGTTCAAGGCCTTTGTCCTTTTATCCACTTAGAAAATAAAATTCTCCAATGCCTTTCCAAAATTTCGCTCAATATCTGTCTTTCATTTAAGCACTTTTAATGGCTGTACCTCTCTGCAGACACTGCCTGCTTCATTATTCTCCATTTCTACTGACATGTCCCTGGCATCCCAACAAAGGGGCATTCATAATGCTCTCCAGGAAAGCTGAACCACTAGAAAATTTTTTTTATAAAAAATATACCTGACAGATTCCCTTCCTCTCATCTCCCCTGCTTTCCAACAAGGAGATTTGTAACCCATTATTTTTGTTATTTTCTTTTTTTTTTTTTTAATTTTTTTTTTTCTAATTTTTTTCGGTTTTGTTTTTTTTTTAAATTTTTTTCCAAAATATGATTCCATAATAATCCATTTGGGGGTAGAGGTTTTTCTGCTCAGCATCTGCATCCTCTGATCTGAGCATCATCTCACAGACCTCCCCAGCACCATCCGTGCTGCCCTGTTTACATTTCCAGTGACTGCAGGCTCTGCAATCCAGGTGGAGATCCCATTTCCAAGGGTCTGCTGGTCAATGGAAGCAGTAATGGGGACCAGAAGGATGACCCTGGAGCCCCTGGGAGTGGGACACCAGCTGGGCTGGGCTGTACCAAGGGTTCTTTGAATGGGGAATCTTATCCAATGCCATGTAAGCATGCAGAGACCAGAATTCCCAGGATAGCTTTTAAGGGCTGAGGATTGCATAGGGTTAGCTAAGGAGGAATTAAGAGAGTTTAGAATAAGGCAGGACTGCAAACTGAGTTCTTTATCTGTAAATATGGAACAAACTACTTCCTTGCTCCTCACGCACTGTAAAACATCCATCAAAGCCCTGACCTCCACTCAGGCAGTGAAGAACCACACAGGTTCCCTGCTGTACCTGAATCTCATCATTTTGCCAGCCCCAGGGGAGGGCAAAGGAGCTCAGGAGGTGGTGCAGGCAGAGCACAGAGGGTTCAGCATCCCCAGCCAGGGGGGTCACTCAGATTACCCTGGGGAGTGCTGTGAGTTCTGCAATTAGCTTCTCACAACAAAACTTCTTTCAAGTCAGTGAGAACGCAGTGCTTGAGTTAACAATGCTAATTTGGGGTTTGGGGGTTGCTGTCTTCCCCCCCACACACACTCCCACTGATGTAAGATCATCATGAAAAGGAGAAACCATCCTTCATTTCAGTTGCTCACTGGCAGACAAGTCTGGAAGTGTTTTACTTGGAAGTACTCAGGGAACATGTTGGAAAACCAGAAAACATAAAGGAAAGTCAGCTCTTGCCAACAGATTTTCCTGTTCCATCCCCCTGGAGGAGGGCAGCTATAAATGGGTGCAGACACTCCCTGCCTTCAGCATCCGTGCTGCAGATGAATGAATGGCCTTCAGGTTTTGTGTAAGATAGAGTACCAAAGTAGCTCTTTACTGTGATACTCATAAAGAAACAAGCTCTCTGCTCTGAATCTTTCACATCCGTGTTAAAAATAAAACACAAATATTCATTTTTTATGGACTTGTTAAAAAAAAAAAAAAAAAAAAAAAAAGAAACACCTCCCGCTGTGTAAAGCTGGAACCAGCTGCAGCTCCAGTTCCCTGGCCCCTTGGACTCCAGTCATTGAAAATAAATATTAAAGAAGAAGAATTGCTATTACCCCTCACTGCTCAGCTTCTGCATGTTTTATTCCAGCTTACACTGTGTGCTGGAAATGTTCTGCCCACATTGGGGCCTCCTGCTCCTTGGAAAAGTGTTTCCTTGGCTGCCTGGAGGGGAGCTGTGTTTTCATGGAGGACTTCTGAGGCAAGAGTTCACTTTTTTCCCCAGCTTCTGCACTGAGGCACCAGGCACACTATTTGCTCAAAGATGAGAATTTGAACTACTCCCCACACCTGTACCTCAGGTCTGTAAGAGATTTTGATGTCAACGCAGAGTATTTTATAGCCAAGTGAAATCCTACCCATCAGAAACAGGCTATGACTGTGGGAAACAAACAAACATACAAATAAAAATCTAATGTAGAAGTCTGTGCCAGGGGGTTCTGGAGGAGCCCGGGTGCAAGGGAAGGGGCACTGGGACCCATCTCCTGCCTTCCCCAGGGACAGCTCTCCCTGGCACCATCCCACAGGAGGAATGCAAAAAGGGCACAACCATGGCAACTGCTCAGAAACCTCAACCAGGGGATGTTTGGTTTACACTGATAAACCTTCAAGGAGTGTGAAAACCCAGAAGAGTACAGCAAACCCACCCCCTCTCTATGGGTATTTTCAATACCATGTTGTATTCAGCAGTTCTTTAAAAACAAACAAACAAACCTCAACCTTCTGTAAACCCTAGGAAGAGAGAATTCCCTTCTGAAACACACAAACCAATAGAACCAGTTAACCTTCTGTCAGACAGACAGGAGCTTTTAGCATTAGACACATTTTTAGCTAAGATGTTGCTCTGCTTTGCCCACCACCCACATCACCTTTTCTCCAAGTGCACTCACCTGCAATGGAAAGAAGAATCCCAGTTAATTATTGTGTTAACAGCTGGAGTTTCACTGTAAGGAACACTGTGGATCAGCCTTTTCAGGTTGTGTTTGCTCTCTGCATTTTCAAGCAAAACCGCAGCTGATGTTTCTGTTGTCACATGGAAAATAGTTTGAACTTTTCTTTTTGCCTTCTTTGAGGAACAATCATCTCCTTCAGACTTGCAAAGGAAAAGGTGTGGTGGGGAGCTGGGAAGGAATGGATGTGGGAGCTGGGGGAGGAGGGGGGCAGCATTAATTACTCAGAGCCTGACAGGTAGAGGAGAAAATTTTACACTTCTCAAAAGGCAAAGAATTACCAGGTGATTGAGAGGAGGGAAAACTGGTAATTTCTTTGGGCTGCTTAAATAGTTTGTCAGCCTCTTAATGGAGCTCCCTGTGTTAGAAAGAAATGAAAAACAATCACAGCAGCAGCCTGCATAGCCAGATTAGCATTTTTCTGAATATTTAAAAAGTTTGGAGTTTGACTCTGAATTCTTGTGTTCAAATCCAATGAACTGAGCAAGTCCCCAGGCAGCTCAGCTGCCCTCCTTTCTTCCCCACCTCCAGGCATCCAGCCCTGTCTTGGCTCTGAGACCATGTCCATGCCAATTCCCAGCTTTAAAACCACTCTGCCTTTAGCAGCCCAGAGTTCTGTGGCTGCAGGTACATAAAATACACCTGAGGATGTGGGGTTCCACCTTCCACAGCAGGAGCTGACACCTCTCAGGACACTTCCCAACCAGAATCAGCAGAACCAGCCCCTGGCTTTCAGTCTGCACCCTTGCTGGAAGAAGAAATGATGCTGATTTCTCAAATTCTGAACTGCCAGAAAAAATGAAGCTGCAAAAATACTCTTCTATTTGAAACAAAAACCAAAAAGGTGAAATTCAAACTTGATACAAATCAAAGTGCTTTGAAATGCCTAGGAAAAGGAATATATTACTTTCCAAAAAAAGCAACAATAAAGAAACAAAGTCACTCACCTCGACTGAGGAAGGGAAAGTTTCTGAAGTATTTTGCAGGACAGGAAAACAATTTAATTTGCAAGTTCCTGGGGGAACCTAGAAGAAAACTGGAGATTCAATTTATGAAAGCAAGACTCATCACACTGTTACCTTCATCTATGAAAGGCAGGAAAACCCAGGAAAATACAGGAAAATCATCTCAGATGCAGAACAGCAGCACTCAAACACACTCCCACCTTTTATGCCCAACATATAAAGTGCTTCACTGAGCTCCCCCTGCCATGGGAAGCCTTGGGGTCAGCAAGAGTTAAATGCCAAGGTACAAAGCTGAAAATCTGGAGTGTGAAATGGGGCAGCAAGTGTCTGAGCAGCCAGGCTGCAGAGCCTTCTGGGTGCTGGGAGAGGGGTGATGGCTGCACCCATGGCTGACAGCCACTGCTCTCCCTAAAAACCCAGTTTAGACTTTTTGTACCAAAAACTGGGAGGGAGAGACAAAGGGTTTTACCTTAGTTATTCTGAGGAATGAAAAGGTATCACAGCAACCATCCCCATAAGAGATTTGTGAGAGTTGTGGCTGGAATTCTGGGCAATGGGGCTGCTATGTGACTGAGAGCAGGTCAAGACTATAAAAAGCAGTAAAGATGATTGAGCAGAAAGCCCAGAACCTTTTTCTGGGATAGTTTAAAACAAATAGGTTAATTCCACTCTATTTTGAAAGCATTTTATAATAATTTGAGGCAGGATATTTTTACAGTTAAAGCAATGTCACATCTTGCTAACCCAATCCATTTGCATGCTAACATCCTTAGAGATAATCCTCTATATTAGAAATTTGGGAAGGTCCTTTTAACACTGTTTTATTTTTATTTTTCTACTCTGGTTTAGTCCCAACCTTATTCAGACCTTTCAGCATTGTATTTCTTCTAGACATCAGTTTGTGAGCCTGTGCAGTATTTGATGTTCTGTGAAGAAGATTCTCCTCTTTGAAGAAATCCCCATATATGAGGAACCACTTTGCAAGTCTCCAAATATTGACCAAATAAAGAGACTTCCTAACTCTGGCCTAATAAGTTTGCTTGGCTTGCTGACTTGTTTTCCTTTGCCTTTGTTTCATGGTATCTATCAAATCAGTATGCAAGGACCATTTTCTCTTGCACTAAAAGATTAGCTGTAAGCAGAGGAGAAACAGAAAAGTTCTCTGCTGCTGTACAGATTTATCACGTACTGCTAGCACATTTGGTATTGCAAAAGAGATCATGCAAACTGTGAAAAATGGTAATGAAATACAGCCTGGATTCTGTAAAGAATCCTTGTTTTACTGGGGTAAAACAGAAGCAAGAGGAAAGAATTTACCTGGATGATCATCAGCCCTTGTGAAAAAGTGCATCAAAGAGCACGGTGTGCTTGGGACAAGGAAGTCACAGCAGAAGGACACAGCAGAATTAAACTGTGTACCTAGGTGTGCAGTTGGACAGCTTTAACATCATACAAGGTAGATGGGGAGGAAAGGCAGAACCTGTGGAAGGTGACCCCCGATGTCTGGAGGGACACGAGGAGTCTGCTCTGGAATGAAGGTCTCCTGGGAGCTGGGTTCTCTGCAGGGACAGCAGCTGAGATGCTCACACAGGACCTGGAGGCAAGAAGGTGCCACCAGTCCCCAGATGAGCTGTGGGCACTGGGGTGCAGGGCAGAGAGCAGGGGATGCTGGTGTTACACACAGTTTTTTGGAGGATTCAGGGAGGAACTGGAGGTGCAGAAAGGCTGTAACTAAGTTGTGTTTATGGTAAGTAGCATCAGGAGTTCTTCAGACAAAAAAAAATCATCCAAATCAGTTCAGAAGGAGGCAAATCCAATCAAGTCAGTTTGATTTTTATGTTTGAATGAAGGTTTGGAGAGACCTGCACTTCATGAACCTAACGAACACAGATTTTATGAGCACAATATATTCAGCACTAGTATTAGAATAATGAATGAAACATACTTAAAATGCAAGAGCTCCACGAAAAACATTTCAGTCTGTGCAGCTCTCAGGTAGCAGCAGAGGTGAATGGCGATGCTATATTTGTCTGTTCCAGTCATAAGCAATGGAAACAGATCGCTATTTAAAAGAAATTTAAGGGAAAATGTCAAATTTACCCACACAAGATTTGAATTTCATGAATGAATATGTCTCTTACAGCATGCACAAAGTGATGAGGCTTACATAAATGCCCTACATCATCCAAGCAGTCACTTTCTGATCTTCAAAATCCAACAGAATTATTTATAGCTTTGTATGAAATATTCATGGAAAAGTGTCCATTGCCTGAAATTTCTGCTAAAAAGTAATTTAACTTGTTTTTTTGCTTTTCTTACTATCATAGTAATTTAGGTCAGGCAAGAGCCAACAATATCATTTGTCTAAAAAACCCTGTGGTGAGTATTGCAAGCTCTGCTTTGCAACTGCTTCTTTCCCAGGCGGGGAAAACTCCGAAGTTAATTGAATGTCATTCAGGCTGGCGAGCTGTCCAGTAAAGAAAGCAGTAAATGGAAACACCCTTAAACATCTGAAAGCTTCCCACAGCTCAGCTGTCCCCAGAAAACCCTGCCCTGACCCAGCTGGGCTGGGGGTGATGTCCCCCCCTGATGTCACTGTGCCCAGCACAGCTCAGAGAGGTTTCTTCCCCTTGACCTCCCCAGGTCAGGACTGTCCCCGTTTGTCTTTAAGGTCCCTTCCAACCCAAACCATTCTATGATTTGATGACTTGGGCAGAAACACTTTATCTGACAGTTCCCAGAGAACAGAAAAAAACCCCAGAGCTGGTTCACGGCTCTGCCCTCCTTGCTTTATGTTTGCCCAGACACACCAGAAGAGGAATAGAGAGCCCCTGGTTATGGATTTCCTTTCCCAGAGATTATCCTGTTGGAAAAGGGATCAGTATTCTCCTCTCAAAAATATTGCTAGGCAGCAACTGCTATTAAAACCTGTAAGTGAGGTTAAAGTGCTTTGCAGAAGATAGCTCTGTATCTAAAGAAGTTGTGGCTCTAATTAGACAGACACAAATGGCAAATACAAACATTACATACTAAGTATTTTGACAGCCCTACAAAAAAAGTACCTTTTAAGAACAGTTCTCGCTAACAATCTGAAGTCCCAAAGATTTCAAGCTCTTTAAAATGCACCCTTGGATATTATCATACTAATTCATTTTCAAAAATTACCACAGCTCTGGAGAGCACAGTGGTTTCTAAATACATATCTCATGTCCCTGCTTTCTCTTTCCTCATGTCAACTTTATCTTTCTGCATGTTTTATATATATTTATAATTAAAAAGCAGCATTTGATACATAGTAAATCCTAAAAGGTTTTACATATCATATATTACACAGCTGTAAGGGATAAAGAATAGGATATATTCACTTCACCTCCGAAAGCCATGTGCATATGACAAAATGGAAATCAGAACAATGTGCCATAACGTCAAGTACTGGAGCAAAAAAAATAAAAAATTCCCTATTTTTTACATCAGATTGTCATTGCCATTTTAAATAATACATCTCCAAAAGAATTCTTGTGGATAATTGGAAGGAAGAAATGTTCTCAGGAAGCAGGTGTTTCTCCATTGCTATCAAATAATTTAGGATGGCACAGACGGTTTTGACAGCACTTGTATGTGTGTGTGCATTTGTCAGGCAGAAACTCTCCTCCCAGACAGAGGCTCTGTGAGAGGTACAATATGGAATGACAGGAAAACTCTGCTCCCTGAGGAGGCTGAGCTGAGACCAAAAATGTGACGCCAAGAATCATATCTGAAACTTCTTACTTATTTAGCAAAATGGGGACAATCATGTCAAATTTCCAATTCTGACTTCTCACCCTCAGTGAAATGAACTCTGTGGAAATACTTGGAGCTGAATTGGGGTTTTGGGACACTGGGACATGGCTTTTGTTTTAGATGGGCCAGAAGTTGTAAGCTCCAGCCTGTTTTGAATAAGTCTGACTGTATAACACCACTGAAACCTTCATCACCTTTCCACACTGATCTGCTCTGAAGCCAGGTATGAACTTTGGATTTCAGATATTGAGTGCAAAATGAGGTAAACTGCACACAGGGAATATTTTTGCAAAGATGGGTCATAAGCTAATGGGAAAACTTCAGAAAATTTGGGCTTACTGGGTGCAGACCTTTATTGTGAAAATATTTACTGGTCTCAGATTAGCCTAAGAGCATCAATGACATTTAGATCAGGGACTCCAGGCCCTGCATTTTGGGTTTCAGCAGCAGGACACAGTTTAACACTGCACACACAGAGCTCACATTTGATCTAACCCCAGCAGGAAATTTTCTTCAAACGCTGTTCCCTCCTGCGAGCAGAATAAACTTTCCCTAACATTAATATTCAGGTAAAGTTAATTCTGTTTGCCCTGTTGATTGCTTGAGTAAAGCAAATGTTTTGCTTTTCTATTCCAGAGGGAAAGGATGGGGCTCAGAGCAAGAGCCAGCCCCAAAGCCACCTCCTGTCCTGGCCAGGGGAAATCAGCCCATGCACTCCTCAGATGAAGGGACCTTCCCCTTCAAGGAGCTGCTGAAGGAAACCCATCCCCATATGAGCTGTACTAATTCCCTCCATCCTGGCAGTAAGTACTGTGACATTGACATTGCTGTGAGGAGAGACAGGGCACAAGGAGGAGAAGGGTTTCTGTGTCTCCCTTCCCTTCAGAAAAACCTGGCTGTAGATTTAAATACATAGTAACTGAAACTGCAATCCCAATATTCTTCTGAATCTCCCATTTCTTTTTTTCCTGTGTCTTTCCATCCCCTTTTATCATCATACGTAAACCCTGAGACCTGAAAGAGCAATCTCCAAATACATGTAGATGTAAACTCCCATTCTTCTGGGTTTTTTAATACCAGTTTGTTCTAATATGATCTGATGCACAACTTCCATAACTCCTTCATGTCATTTCCTCTGCTGGTAGATCATTAAAAGCACAAATCAAAAGTGTGATCTCGTGGGTTATAAAAGGACAAAACTAAAAGGCAGTGTTTCTCTGCTTATCAGAGATGAAAGCTCAGTTTTGACAAAACCTGCTATCAGTTTGCAATTCTACACTAGAAGAAACTGCATTGTAACAAATCAATGTGTTAAAATTCCTTAGATATAAGAAATGCTTCAGGTTGCTGCCTCTCCTTCATTTATCATTTGTTGTATGAGAATCGACTGCCTCTAGTTGCCAATAAGTAAAAAAGCCATTCAGAAATTCAAAAATAATGTTAATAGAAACATTGTGAATGCAAAAAAACTATGCATGCGTTTTAAAGTTATCTGGTTTACTCTCAAAGGACTGCTACATTTACTATGCATCCCCCTTACATTTTGCTGTAAGGAAAATCCAAAATAGTATTTACCTATTTGACAAACCAGTGAAGGAATCACATCTTCCACTAGCTTGAAAGATAAACATGAAGTCAAAGAATTACAGTCTCAAGAGACACAGTTAAAAGAAACAAGAAAACTATTTTGCATAACACAACAGCCTTTCCTTTTCCTTTCAAACTCCCCCTCCACGTGGACACTTGAGTTTGCTGGATTCTTTGCAGTGGGTGGGAAGCAGAATTTGGTAAATTGTCTTGCCAGAACCTAAACTGCAGCACTAAAACATTGTCCCAGTAAGGCAAAGCAGACAAAAGAAACATCTTTGAATTTTTGGGGGGGCTGCTCAAAACAAAATCTAAAAAAATTCTGAAGCAGATGTTGCTGCATAACAACAATGATGCCCAGCTGAGTGCTGCCAGAACAAGCACTGCTTTCCAGAAAAAAAAAAAAAAACAAAACCAAACACCTTACCTGGTCTGAGCATCAATTTAACATAGGAGGCTTGAGTCTTCACAGAAAAATATCACCATGCTCAAAACCTGCTCCAGCCCACCTTGCCAAAGTGCAGTACTGGACACGAAAACTGTAATTTCAGTAGTTTATAAAAAGAGGAAAGTGGAAACAAGCATAAAGGAATATAGGAAAAGGACATAACCTGTGTGTCACAGCACTATAGGCACAATAACTACTGTGAGGAGCTGTAAAGCAAACTGCACAGGAGGTAAAAAGCAAACGACTGACCTGAAGATGGAGTTGTAGTTATTGGGATTTAAACATACAAGTTAGGCTGGGCAGACTGGAATCCAAAAATGTTAAAAAACAATGGCTGCAGAAATTCAACTTTCAACCCCCTGACAATCCCCCCCTGCACTTTGCCACCACTTCTTGCATTCAGCTGGGACATTGGACCCAACCAGTGGCCCTGGCTGTTAAAGCATCACTTCCCACAGGTCAGTGGCACAATTTCATCTCCCCTTCATGCTGCCCTCCTGCAATGGGACAGCCTGAGATGCAGCCTGGAGCTCAACTGCATTACAATGCAAATTATTAAGCCAGTGTTATGAGCCCTATTAATATGCCAGAGCAAATGTGGTACATACAGCAACTCATGTAAAGGGATTTAGCATTACATGGGACAGAAAATTAAACCCAGGCTCCCAGACAGCTCCCTGGAGAGGTGATACCAGCACATCACACCCAGCACCCTCAGGGGAATGCAGGACACTTCATTCCATTCTCCTCCTCATGCTCTTCCTAAAATTTCCCAGAGTCATCAGCTTGGCTTTTTCCCTCACCCTGCATTTACAGAAGATAAAATCGAATAGAATCAGGATCCCAAAAAGCCTGGGCAGAGTGTAGGTGAGAACAATAAACCCTTTGCTCAACAAACCCCCTGCCCTGCAGGCAGCAGTGGTGCTGAGCCCTGCCTGCCAGCCCTGTCCCCCAGACTCAGGAAAGGTGATGAGTCAGTTCCTCTGCCTTGATCAAATTCCTCTGGAACTGCAACAGCAGCAAAAATGCAGTTTTTATGTCCAAGAGGGGGGTAGAAATAGAGGGCACAGGTAAGACACAGAGGACAGAAACAGCACAGTCTAAAACCTGAGATTCTCATTAAACCAGAAGAAACCACTGACAAATGCATTCTGCTGGAGAGTAGATAGTGGGGAAAGGGAAGAAAATGCAGATTATGCACAAGCCATTGCAATGCTTTACACCACAAAGTTTGCACTATTTCAATCAAAACCAAAAAAATAAAGTCCTAACAAGTGCCTGAGCACTGGGGTGTCTGCAAGCCTGCTGCCCAAGGAGCACATGCTGATCAGTCTAAGTATGAAAAACACAATGGGATGGGGAAAAAAAAAAGAAAAAAAGGAAAAGGAAAAAAAAAAAGAAGAAAGAAAAGAAGGAAAAAAAAAGGGGGGGGGGGGGGAGGTTAGAGCATGAAATATAAGTATGGCACTATTTAACTTCATATGAAGAAGTGGAATGACTGGGATGCAATAGTTCCTCCCTTCCTGAGCAGGGAGTGGGGCATTGCCTGGGGGTGGGCAGAGGACAGGCTCGTGCTTCAACAGGTTTTTGGATTTGCTCAGTCCCCCATACAGCCTGGGAAGCTGAAAACCTCAGTGAACAGCACGAACTGGGGAAATACCAAGTGTTAAGGAACAACCCAATCCCCTGGGACATGAGCAGTTCATAAAAAAAATCAATTATTCTATAAACACTTATCAATATAATCTAGTTTAACTTCTGGGGGCATTTCAGTCACTCTAATAACTCAGTCAGCTGTTGAGAAGAAACATCAGAAAATAATTATCTACAAGTATACAGCCAAAACCCATCTAAAGAATTAAAACTGAGAACTCTGGTAAATAAACCGCCTTCTGAACACCTGGAACTTCAATTTTATGGCCTTGATGCAGAGTATGCTGTGAAAATGTATTAATCCTTGCTAGAGTGGAAAATTTTCTCTTTCTTTGGGTGGCAGTTTTTTTGTTACCTTGCACTTCCACCCCTGGTTCCCCCATCTCCCTCCATTCCAAATAATGCAGGAAATTTGCAGTCCTGGAGTGCTAAAACCCATTACCAAATATGCTTCACTAAGCCAAATTCAATGCTCAAAGGTGGAAGGTAAAAAATAAATAGGCAGTCCCCTCTTTGGAGAGAAACTGGTGAGGCATACAATAAATACATAATAAATCCCAAAGCTGTTTGACAAGCTAAGAGAAAGTAAGTTAATGTTGTGTAAAAGGTACACATTTATTCCTGGATTATCATCAGTCTTCTGGATCATGGCACAAAGATTATGGAGAAAAAATAGATGTAATTTGGGCAGGCATTTTGCATTTTGCTGCCATTCTCTGTCTGGTGAGTCCAGAGGCTGTGTGGAACTGATGGAGGTAAAGCAATGTGATTAATGATTGGGGTACATAATGGGGTATTATTACTCCCTTTAAAACACATGGATGTTCTGAGAAATTGGAGGAAATTAAATCTCTTACGTGTCATTTAATTTTTCTATTTGCACATGAAAATACCTCCCGGGAAGGTCCTTCTTAAGAAAAGAAAAATTAAGGCCTTTATTTTGGTTTACATCTATTTCAGTATAGACACAACTGTCAAAAAAAACTTGAGGTAACTGAAAGTATTCTCTAATTTACATGAAGGCAGTGGTGAATTTGCACTGGAGTGCAGAGGTGACAACACAGCTGTAATTCTGGGAGCATTCCCAGGGTACCCGTGTCCTCCAGAGGATTTTAAGGGTTGGACATTTTCTAAAGTAAGTGCCATCACTCTGAAGCTAGTAAAATTCTATTTGTCTCCAAAAAGTACCGGAGAGGCAGATTTCCAACACTACAAACAATATGAATTTCTTTTTTCTCCTCCCACCTCCCCCATGTTTGGTTTCTTTTTTTTCACTTTAGTGCTGCTCTTGTTGCGTATTAAAATTGGAGAAATTTTCAGGCCAGGCTTCCATTAAACTTTAACTGTGTCAGCAACAGCTGTTTGTCACGGAGCTGGAGCTCACCTGGCATAGGAGAATCAGGGTGTTCTACTCAGCAAGAGCATCCCTCCAGTTCACCACAGCTCAGTCCCAGGACATCAGCTTGGTCTGCAGCCCCAGCACCAGGTCAGCAATGAGCAGCTGGACCATGGAAGCCCAGGTGGCAGCTGGGGGACATCAGGCAGGGCTCTGTCACTGAGCAGCTGTCCTGGACAAGGGGACAGTGCCAAGCAGCAGGATTGTTTGGAAGTTTGGAAGCCAGGATAGCAACGGGTGATGCTGAGGTCTCTGCAGTGTGAGTGGGGTTTGTAGAGCAAGGAAAGAGCTTTCCCAGCATGAAGAACCTCAGTCAGTGCAAGCGCTAAATTGCCCTCAATTTGGCCAAATGGGCTTCTGGTAAAAGCCCCAGCCTGGAGCTGGAGGCAGAGTGGTCTGCAGCATCTGTGAGCCAGAAGGGAGGCTGCAGAGCACTGCTCACCTCCCAGCTGCTCTGAAGGATGTTGTCCCCAAGGCAGAGGTTCCTATCCCAGTGACATCTGCAGGGAACAGGCCGAATGGACCCACAGTCAGGTGAAAGATCCCACCTCTCATGCAGTGGATTTCTGAGAAACAGAGGCTCCCAGGGGCTGCAGGACAAGGGCAGCAGCTCAGGGATGAACAAGGGAGGTTCCCAGCTGGATGAGTGAAGCTGTAGGAAGCTAAGAGCATGAACCACTGGATGGGCACTTTTAATCTTCCATTCTGTTTGAAGTAATTACATTCTGACAATATGCAGGGGTATTAACCCAGTTTTTGCAGGAAGCTAGGGAGAAAACACATCCACAAAAGGATTAAAACTTTCCTGAGACTAATTCCTGGTTTTCCCTCCATGTTCAAAAGCCTATTTCTCTCTTATGGAAGGTCTCTGTTCTCAGCTAATCACAGCAATTACATTTTATTCTTTGATTCATTTTTCTGGTTTGATTTTCCAGTGCAAGTCATTATTTTTAACCCATTAATTTCAAAATTCTCAGTTCTGGTTCTTGACTTCAGTCAATAGCAGAAGGTTACCTTTTAATACCATCATTTACCATTCATTCCTGTTGCAATGACATGGCCCCTTTGTTTTTGTTTTGATTTGTTTGTTTTTTTTTGTGGCCACTCTGTGGGAAAAAAGCTGCAATGCCAGCCAGACTGACTTAAGAGAGGGGAAAAAAAAATCTTCTCTTCATTCCTTTCAATTAAGCATCACAAAAATTAGAGGCAGAACTCCAGCTATTGCACCTCATGGGCCGAGCCAGAGAGCTAAATCTTTGCCTTCAATCCCAAAGGTCCAAAGAAATATATAAATTTAAACAAAATCTAACAGTTTCAGCCAACAGGAGTCAGTAGGCTTTAGGGGGGGAAACAAAGGTTTTTATTTCTACTTCCTAGCTTTTGGAGCCAGTATGCCCATAGATTACTCCTCTGGAGAATGACTGAACTGTGAAAATAGTTATTATTTTTTTCCCAGTCTTCTTCTGCCCCGTCTTTTTGAAAATGACCTCTCTTAAAACAAAGCCTTTCAGGAAAAAACCCGAAGGAAGAGACAAGAAGGAGGTGGGTTTTAAACCTTATGTGAAAGACAGAGATTTTGAACTATCCATTTCTGGTATTTTTGTCCTTTTTTCCAGGCTTTTTTGTCACAAACATCAAACAGGATGGTCAGCCCCCTGGAAAGGAAAGCCTACAACTCCCTGCTCCATCCCTCAGCACCTGCAGCACAAGAGGAAAGATAAAACACAGTGGAGATGGTAAAAAACTCAACAACCTGCAACTTTTGACCCAAGGCTTACTTTTCTTTTGGTAAATGGCCAACATTTCCTTTCTTCTCCAGCCATTTACTTTTGCTCTGTTGCTTCCAAGAGCAAATTCAGGTTGGACAAAGCCTCAGCAGAACATCAGTTAGGGAGGACATCACATCCACCTGCCAGCCCCCCAGACACACAAACACCTTGGATCCATCCCCAGTCTGCACAAATGAGGGTAAATTGGTGCAAAACACTGGCTGAACTGGACAAGGCTTCACTCAAGCTTTCAGTCATGATTTCAGCCTGGAAATAGCCTGGAGCAGAGCTGGTGATGCTCTTCAGAGCCCTGGGGGCTGCATCACTCCCCGAGCAAGGCACCAGTTTGGAAGCTCACACAGCCTGAAGAAGAGCAAAGCAATTCTAGAAACTCAGTTTAAACAACCTCAAATCTGTCCCGCATGCAGTGCCAACTTCTACTTTTACATTCCTGTTCTGCACAAAGGAAAATAAGAGCAAAATCTGGCCCCAAAACTGCCAACAGCTCTAGGAATACTAATTGAAGCTTTTAAAATAACCCAGTATATGAAAAAAAAAAAGCACAGTATAAACTTGAAATGTGGTAGAACTGGTGGGGGTGTAGAAATGGCAGAAAGGATGGAGCTGGATGGTCTTTCAGGTCCCTTCCAACCCAAACCATGCTGTGATTCTATGAAAAACAACCCTAATTGGCTCTTTCACTTCTCTCTTTGCTTCTCTTCTCTCTCACTCTCTTTGCTAGAGCCCCCCAGGCAGACCACAGGTCCCTCCATGAGGCAATGGGTCCATCACTGGAGACATAACCCTGCTTTACTGGTGGTGCTGGTAGCTCTCACACTTGGCTGCTCTTGCACTCTATAGCAGGTTTTTGCCAAAAGGATTTCAAGTTCAACCAGAAATATGATGGGAAAGCCTCATTTTTCAGAGAAAAAGTTTGGGTTACAGACTCCTGGATTTTTATTAGATACAGGCATTATCCCCTAGCTCTTTGTATCAGCAGCTATTGTAACTAAGCTTCCCAAAAATTCATTTTAGGATTTTCATTCAATTCAATTCCTTCACTGAAACAGTGCAGGCTCGTGCTTTTAAAAAACCTACGAACACCTCTGTGAGATGTGCACACCAGGGATGAGCTCTGCAGCTGCTTTAGAATTGTTCAGTCTTAACACAAATATTTACAAAAAGTCATTAGCTTATCACAGAAATAAATATTTCCAAGAATTTTTTTACACAGGATAGCAACCTGCATGGCAATTAATTAGCAGTTAATTACTTTTAAAAAAAAGCCATTCATTTGCTCACTTGAGACTGGGATGACTACTTAGTACAAGTTTTAAACTATGCTTTGAAGTTGGGCAAGGCATCTTGAGGAAATCCCCTCAGAGAGCTCCTGTGACACCAGCCCCAGCTCCTCAGCCCTGCTGTCACTGGGCACGGCGCCTTTTCCTGCACTCATGCTAAAAATCAAACTTACCAGTTTTGTTGCAGTGATGGTCAGCACCATCAGGCATGGAGAGCAGTTGTTGTAACCTCTGCATCAGGGAGTCTGCAGACTAAATGACAGGATTTATGTTTGTAGACAGACTTCCATATACAGAATTAACATCCTTTATCTTCTGTAGTGGTGGGTTTGCACATGTTATGGTTGTTTATGAATGAAAAAGCATTGAGTGGGACAGGGGGATAAATCTGAGCAATCCATTGGGAAGCTCCAAGGTGTGTGTGATGCACATCAAGCAAACATGGCCCGGGTCTTACTGGCTCTCCCTGCTTATTTTGCATGTAATTATCATCAGAGAACCAGAGGGGGCCAGAATACTCAATCTCTGAGCATTAGCAAACATCCTTTTTATCAAGTAAATCACCTGCCTTTAGATGAACTTGCTTTCTCTAGAATAGTTCCTCTACAGGCAAATAAAACCCCAGCAAAAGGCATCCTATCCAATCCTTTTTCTGAGTGTGATAGTCTTCCTTCCCTATTTTCTGTGTCTATGCTATCTCAAAGTGTTTCAAAGTGACTTTAGGAATATGCGACAGGTTTTATAAACGAGGAGTTAAGATACTGGTACCTCTTCTTTCGATTTGGACTTTTATATCTATTTTATGAACTCCAAGCATTTAAACTTCCATGCCCTCAGCTTGCACTGCTTTGTTAAATAATGTTTAAAAAAAGGGGGGATTTTCCAAAGGGTTTAAAAGAAGTATTTGAGGGAAGCAGGGAAATGGGAAAGAAGTCTACCATGTGTGCATATTGCTTTTTTTTTACACCAAGTTTTATCTCCATACCTTACTATGATCAACCTACAGTAACCACAGTGGAGTATACCATTTACAAAGAGAACTCATTACTCCAGCATCTTTGCACTATCACTTTATAAAGACTTCTGAAACATCTGCCTTTGTATTGTAAATTAGAAAAATTGCTTTGAAAACTAGGTAGAAAGAAAAAAATGGGATGGATGTAATTTTACCTAGGCAGAATTAAGCTTAAATTATAAACCAGGTACATTTACTCCACTGTTTCTAAATGCAGACATAAGTCTCAGGTTTTTTGTGCATAATAGAAGGCACGCTTAAAACTTGGCCATCAAATTACAGTGTTCTACTGTCTTCCTGCAGGGCATTTTTGGGAATAAAGAGGCACATTTTGTCTTGATATGAGCTGTGAAAGGGCTGGGAAAGGCTATTTGCTGCCTGGTGCCAGCACAGGGGTCAGAGCATCTCTGCTCTCAGAGGTCTAAGTGCATTTTCCTTACAGAATGTTTGTAAAACCCCTCACTCCCTCTTAGCTTCCCCAGTAAAAGCTCTCCATTTCCCTCATTTCTTCAGAATATGTGACCCTATTTTGTTCCTGTTTCCCAGGTGGTCTCCTCCTGATGTGGGAGAGCTGCTCTCTGAAGGAAGGGGAACCTCTGAGGCCAGGCTTATCAAGTTTTATTAACAAAACAAAACTCCTGTGATGATGCCTGCAACTCACCACATTTTCAGGCCTGTGTGAAAGGCAATTTCAATTCTCAAAATCTCTGGGTTGCTTTTTGGTTTTTTTTAAGGCATCCAACTATTGAAGGGCATCACAACAATCAATGGCAGCTCTGTATTTAGAGTAGTTTCAATTAAACTCAGTTTATGACTGATATGACATCTGATGATGTTATTTTCAGCTCTCCATTTTCTCTCCCTTCACATGCCAGCTCTCAGACTTCTGGGATCCCACCTGGAACACTTCTCCAGGGCCTGCACACATTTCCCACCTTTTTTTGGTGCCCACGCACCACTGTACAGCAGTACCACTGCTGTGCTGGCATTCCACATTTTTTAAGGCTATTGTTATGCCTTTGAATTTAGTTATACCACTTGGGCAGCAATAACAACTGCCAGCCTGAGCTAAGGGAAAGCTCTGTGACAGAAAGCAAAAGCACGCTTGTTGCAAACGTAACACGGAGATGGAAAAATAAAACCAAGCAGCTCTCTATCCCTTCCCCCTTCCCCTCTGGGCCAACAGATTTCATTTTGGCTGGCATGTAAAGCCCTGTGGAAGGAGCAGACAGATTTTCACTGACCTCTGGAGCCTTTGCATCCTCCAGCTCTGGCGGGCAGGCGGAGGGGAGCCGTAAATTCTCTCTTCAGGCCACTTGGCAGAACTAATCTCTTTTAATCTACTCTCTTTATGGCATCTCTTTGGTCTGACAAAACTCCAATTTATTGACTGTCAGGCAAGACCACAGAGCCTATATCTTTCTTCAGTAGTTCACTTTCTTCAGCAACATTGAGTGGCAAGGGAGAGAATTGAAAGGAAGCCTTTCACTCTCTGCAGCCTGGCGGAGCTGTGCAGTGCTGCACCAGGAGGCAGCATTAATCCTCAGCACGGAAAAATGTCTGTGGGTGACAAATTAATGAAAAAACTAGGATTGTTTCGTTCCTTTCCTATAAGCAAACATAAGCACAGCATAGAAGACAGAGGGGAAGGTTTCATTTTCCTAGTGAGGTCCTCAGGTACTTGGCCAGCAGCACTGTGAGCCCCCCAGCAGAGCTGAGGACAGCACTGCCCTACAGAATTCATCAGCATTATTCCCATGGGACCTCAGTTTAGCATTCTTCCCTATTTTCAGACAGAAAAAAAAAAAAATTAGACATGACCTCAGGCCTTTGTGGCAGCTTAACATGATCGGTCCCATGGCTCCAACTTCACTGACCCCTGGCATGGTGTCTTGGGAAGAAGTGTGGGCATTTGTGAAGCAGTTGGATTCCAAGATGAAAAAAAAAAGAGGAGAGGGACTTGAAAATTCACAGGATAAAACTAATTACCTTTGATTCCAAGAATCTATTTTTTTTTCACCCAATCTGGCAAGACTACAGGAAATAATTATTTAAGGAAAAGATATTATTTACATAAGATCAGTCCTTAAGTGCCATTAATAAGATATTAGTTGGTATAATATTGTGAAGGGCAATAGTTAAATATTAACTGGTTTGGCACGAACACAGTGCAGCTATCCTGACTTCACAGGTCAAAATTAAGTTGCAATTAGACCAAGTGCTTCACCCAAGGTGGCACAGACCAAACACCAAAATTTTGCCTACTGGTTCAGCGCTTTAACCACCAGCTCCTTATTCTCCTAATTCCCTGAACGTGTTCACAGGGTAGAAGTTGGAATTCAGCTACAGTTACATCCCACGTTTACCACCTCACCCCAAAGCATTTAATGGAATTAACCTGATTAAAGCTGTTCCCGTGACCCGAATGAGAAATATTTGAAAACAACCCCGGCAAGGGGAAAAAGGTCTGGACCACTTTTTTCTGCTATGTCTACGTGTTGCACCCATAAATTGTAAACATGAGGTAAAACTACTGCAAAGCCTCTGTGGAGCCTGGAGTTGAAAATGATCTGTTTTGGTCTGCTGGCTTGAAAATGGTTTTCTTGATGAAACTCATGAGTCTGCTGGAGACTGAGACACAGATGGATGAGCTGAGCATATGATAAACCTGCTGCATGAGTTTGTAGTTAATTGCCCATCATCTTTTTTGTCTCACCATAAAAAATTTCACACCCACCTTGCAGAGGGAAGGTAACCCGAGTGCCATAACCCATTTATCTCCCGCGCTTCCCGCGCTGCTCTCCCCGATCCCTCTTGTTGTGCGAGTGCTGCTGAGACAAATTTGCTGAGCCTCTTCACAGATGAAGCACACAGCATCTTTTATCAAATGATCTCCACTCTCTAATGAGAAGAAACACCTCCCAGAGTCATTTGCATACTGATATCTTTATTCCTAAAACAACGAGCAGGCAGTGACTCGCAGAGCCCATTTCCCTTGCAAAGAGGGGAGAGCTGGCACGGGGAACCTGTGTCCTCCCCCCAATACAGGGTACCCAGGAGGAGAGTGGGGAGTCCCTCAGAGGAAGAGTCACTGATCTCCCTCTTGCTTCACAGATTCCAGCAGAGAAACAGCTCCTACCCCTCCTGCAGAGCCTGGGGTGCAGGGCTGGTAGTGAAGCCGCAAGAAGAGTTTGGAAACAGAAGCAGATACCATCAGTGCTTCCCAAACGTGTTTATCACTGGCTACATGACTGTCTCACTTCTTTTTTACTATCACCTGGAGACAAAATATTGCAGAAACAGGTCATTTCAGGGCAGTACAGTAGTCCTGCTCAGAGTAATAAGAAAGATAAAAGACTACCCAACCACCACACTTCTAAACCTGCTTCCAAAAACCCAATTGTGTGCTCAGATGCCACAGTCCAGAGAGACTGCTCTTCCCTGCCATATCTGGAAGGCAAATGGTGTCAGTGTACTGGGGCATTGGGTCTCCTGCCTTCCAACATCTCAGAGTCTGGTGGGTATCATCCACTGGACAGAGGGGAAAGAGAGAAAAAGCCTTCCTTGCACTGAGCCACTGCAAAGAAAACAGAAACCTTTTCTCAGCCCTACTGGTGTTGCCTAACTGGCCATGTAGAAACAGCCAAAAAAATTTTGGGAGGTCAGATCTGTCCCAGAAAACAACTTTTCTCCAACAGTAAGATCCTTTATGTAAGAACAAGAAAAGTCTAAATTTCCCTGGTGTGCTTCACAGTTCATGACCCTGATTTACAGAACTTAAACCTATGGCAAATAGATTTCCTCTGTTCCTTGCCCTTCCCATGGCTCCACTTCCACTATAAGCAAAAAGCAGAGGAGACTCCAGCAAGCTGCTCTTTGGGAAACGAGGAGAACTCTGCTGAGCACCAAATTTTGGAATTTGCTGGATATAGAAGCAGAAATAGAGGAACAAACTCTTCCAGCAGTCACCACATACCCTGCACTGAGGCATTAACACCACCCCTGGTAATTAAAGTGGGACCTAAACTTACTCATCTAAGAGGGCAACTATTTTAAGTACTTGAGAAGTAATGAAATTACTAAAAAGAGTCATCTCTTGTAATGAGGTCTAGAACTGCAATAATCTGGTTAGCAGGAGGAAACATCACCCTCTTAGAGGCTCCTGTGGGAGTGCATTGCTGGTGCCCACCCTTTCCCCCCCAGCAGGAGCAGCCACCCCACATCGTGTGTGTTTCCTCCCAACTGCATTAAAGCAAACAAATGGAAGGTGGTTTTTTTTTCATATCTTTCAAAAGGCTGCCACCATATGGGGGATATGTTCTAATACAAGGCTCGGTTTGGGTTTTTGCAAATAGATCTTACCCTGGCACCAGCTCAGGCTCTGAAAGGAGATAGAGCTTGGCTCATCCAAGGAGCTGGGGTACAGCAGGAGGAGGAATGACACAGAACCAGCTCCATGAAGGGCTTAGGGCTGTAATTACTTTCCCCTCTAAAAATCTGCACTTACAGCAAACCAGGTGTTTTATCCATTTGTGTTTATAAATAGTTCTGTGCGTTTGGAATGGTAGAATTTTAATTCTGCTGCTCTGTGGCTAAAACTACCAGCTTTCCCCCCTGTGCACTCCAAAGGGTTGCTGCCACTACCTTATATTTTCTCATCTTGCCACCTGAAAAAAAAACAACAAAACATCCATAATTCACACCTCTACCTTTCCATGGCCAAGATCTTTTTTTTTCCTCAAGCATCTTTTTAGCAGTAATGTTGCAATTAGCATGAATTATTTGATGAGTATTCTTCCAGAAGCTGGGAGTGTCCCTGGCATCAGGAAGAGCCATTGCTCAAAGGGAAACTGCAGCTCAGGAGCCCACCATGTGCTCACCTCTGTGTGAGGGTGACCTGAGCCCTGAGTGGGTGACACTGCAGCTTGCTCAGCAGACAAGTGATGGGTGAGTAGTGGAAGCTCTGACTCCACAGCCCTGTGGGAATAAAGACAAACAAGTAAACCACTAAGGTGGTTTTTTTCAGGATTTCTCTTAGAATTCAACTAAAGAAAATGAGAGAAGGTTAAATGAGGGAAGGGAAGGGTGAAGCCTTTCCTTGCATGACAAATTTCTCCATGAGATCCAACACTACCCTGCAGCCCAGCAGCTCTGTTGGTAACCCTGCTATCACACTGGATTACACCTGATGAAGAACTAACTCTAAAATTGGACATGAATTTGAGAAATCAAGGTAATTCTCCATCTCTCCATGGAACCCATCAAGCCAGAGGTTCCTCCTGTCAAGTTACAAATGTTATCTAAAGATCAGGTTCCAATGTAACACCAGCATTTGCTCAACAAACACTGTAGCACCTGCACACAAAGGTTAAACAGAGGAAGAACTTTCAACAACAGCATTCTTAAAATTCATCCATCTCACAGACACATTTTCCAAGGACAAATAGATGATGTGCTCTGCCTGGAACGTGGAAGCAATGTCCCAGTTCCCCCCCTGATGCACATGTTCCCTTTGCCCAGCACAGAGATGTAGCTATCCCAGCTCTGACTCCCTGGGGAACATGCAGCTCCAGAGATCCCACTGCCATTCCAAAAAGCTGTTTTATCCAGGCATTTATTTCACTGTTTGTACAGCTCAAAGATACCAGGTACTGCAATCCCATAGGTTTGAAACACACTGCTGATGTCCTCCACTACAGTCAGTGGGGGGAAAAAAAGGAGGCAAAACCACTTAGAAGAGGTACTGCATAAGAAAAAGAAATTACCTGAGTGTGCAGAGCTCCAGCCTGAATCCCAGCAGCTTGAAAATAGAACAGCAAAACATTTTGGCTGCAAAATCCTGTGGTGGATCCTGCCTCATCCACAAAAACGAGGGTTTTATCTGGCCACAGACCACATCTCTTCATGCCAAGAGAACTAAAAAGATAAAGTTATTATTCATGAGATTTTATCATTATCAAGAACAGGTTTAAATAACTGTAGGAAAGGCTTGCTTGTCGTGCTGCCCTTCCACAGCCACAGCAATTGGCAAAACATTTGGTATGCTGGAGATTGCTGTAGAGCAACTGAAGCTGAAATGGGGTTTTATCTTTACTAAGTGTTTATTTCACTCCCCATAAAGCAAAATGTTCCACAGTTTAGAAATAATGTATTCTCAGCCCTGAGTATTATGGTGAAGCCATTATTTTTATTGCTTGCTGTGTAAAGAATATTTCATATTTAGGTAACAGTGGTGTTATGAAATAAATAAGTATGTAGGGTGTTGCAGAAAAACCTAGGTGCAAAACACACATATAATTATGTGCCTAAGAAACATAGGAATATATTGTACCTGCACACAGAAGTTTTATAACTGTAAGAATAATCACTTATTTGCATGTGCAATTACTCCGACTGCATACACAATTACATCAATTGTCCAATTACATCAACACTTTCGCCAGTGAGATAAAAAAAAAAAATTAAAAATCACACTTTTCTCTCTGCTGTAATAAAAATGCAATTTACATAGATAGAAAAAAAAATTTCTGTTTTCTGGGATATGAAATGAGACTACCTTGGGGTATTGTGCTTTGCTTTTCTTGAAAGTAGTGTAAGAGTTTCCATGGTATTAAAAAAAAAAAAAAAAAAAAAAAAGGTTGGGGCTGCTTTATAGCTTGAGACTTTGCTATGCTCTCCTGGGCTGCTGTAACTACTGTACAATATTCCTCTGGCATAAAAAAAATTATTTTACAATAAAGACTTAAATTATTTTACAAAAATTATTTACAATAAAGAAGATACAGTCTTGGGGCACCAATTTTTAACAGCATTGTTTTTGTCCATAATGATTTGGAATGCTAGGAATCACATTTTTTCCATTTTTCAGAAATGTGCAAATAAATGAAGAATTATAAATTCTAATCTAGAATCCTATTTCCAGAACTACCCAGCAGCTGCCATTTCTAATAGCTCAACAGGTGGTGGGAAACCCCATGATCCATTCATCACCAGTTTAGATTCCTGAATGAGAGCATCTCAAAGTGGAGTGATAACCAAATACAGAAATGGTACCCTGGATTGTTTGCATTTACAGAACATCCCAAGATTTTCAGATTTTATTTCCTCAGTATGGAAACAGAAAATTTTGCTTCTATGTTTCACTGCTACCATAAACAGACAGTACACCTTCCCTGAGCAGTGTAACCAGAAATGGAAAATTGGGGAATATGTTCAAGCCCCTCACCAGCTTTGTTCTCTCCATCCTCACATTCAGGTTGTGCCACCCCCCAGCTCAGTCCCTGTCCTGCCCAGAACAAGGGGTGCTTGCCTTCCTCTGCCAGAAAGAGGGTTGAATAAAATTTTTTGAAACCACCTTTTTTCTTTGTGACAATCTGTATTCTTGTCCTCAGTCACATTTCATGTGTAAATAGGCATGTAATTGTGTATAAGGCTGAGATTTTAAACATGAACGGAAAACTTGATACTTAAATGCCTTAAGAAAATAAACAAATGTGAAAGCAAAATGTTTTCATTTGTATTTGCTGGTTCTGGGGATGAACACCAGGCTCTTGTGCTATGGAAACTGTGCTATTGATTGCACTGTGGGCAGGGGGGGCTGCTTGTTGCACAGGTACTCCAAGGCAGGTCAGGACATGGATCAACTGCACCATGAAACAATTTTTGCTATTAAAAAAAAAAAAAAAAATCCAGACAAAACCTGAGACTTCCCTAGAGCAGGCTGAGAACAATGCTTCCCCCAGGAAACAGCTTTGGGGTATTAAACATGCAAGTGCACAGCAATTTTGCAGACAAACCTCTGGAGACAGGGCTAGCAGGACAGTCTGGGTGTTTGCTTGGGAGCATCCTGCCAGGAGGAACAGCTGAGCACACAGGGAAAACCCATCCACCTGCCAAAGAACCAACAGTTACCAACATTTAACTACCTGAAATGAAGTAAGTCCTTAATACACAATATTATTCTCACTTATTTTCACTTGCCCCACCCTCCTCTCCCCTTTTCCCTTAAGCCCAGCACCAGCTGCTCCCACCTCAGCTGCTCTGAGTCCCACACCCAGTGCTTCTCTTTGAACCATCCAAACAGATCAGGAAATTGTGTTTCAGCTGGTTCCCAAGTGCCATGGTACTTCAAAGACAGAAGCTCTAGAAACCATTTAGAGCTCTGGGAAAAGAATCAGGTTTGTCTTATTTTAATTTTAAATTCACTTTATGGCAGAAATATACAAGGGAGGTATGTAATTAAATAACAGGGTTAGACTTGAAACCTTTTGCTTTGAGCAAATCAACCAGATAAAGTTATGACTGAAATCTCTTTAAACAGGATATTTGGGCTTTCCACTGCCCACAGAGCAGTTACAAGTGTGTAACTCTGTGGTTTCAAACAGCACGACTTTGATATCCATCCTACTCTCCCATTTTAAGTGCTTCTCTCCTAGGACAAGTGTCATTATTTTTTCCCCTTTTAAAAGTGCTAATCTCCAGTGGCCTAATTCAAAGGATACACTTAAGATGTACTTAAATGTATTCTTAACATAAAATCTGTTTCCAATTAAATTGTCATTATTTACCAAAAATTTCAAAATAGATTCCATTACAAATCATCCAGAGACTGCACATATTCAATACATTTATCTCATATTTCAGTATTATAGCTGACAAAATATATAGGCACTTAAAATATCCCTTGTTCGTGAGAAACCCAAAAGGAAGGAATTGCAATTACAGAAATGGCAGCACATAAAATCTGCAATTTGCTGCACCACAGGCTGGGACACCTTGTTACCCCTGACTCTTCTCTACAACCAGGCTGACAACACCTTCAGTCACATAAAATTCCCTGCTGCATAAAGCAAAGCTGAAAAATTACTCTGCAGAAGTGCAAAGGGTGCTGACATCCACCCCTGCTGCTCCCAGAGACAGGAGGTGATGCTGAGGGTTGTGTTTCATGCTCTGGGTGATGCTCACTCCAGAACAACAGCTCCTTCCTACCACACAGTGGGATTCCCACAGTGAAACCAGGGCAGCACAAGACCAGTTCAACTTTCAGACTTCACTGTATTTTAGCAGGGTTTCACTGTGTGCCAGCTAAACCTCTCTACCAGCCTCCAAGCTCACCAACAAAGTTGCCAATTAGGACAGATTCCTGTATGGCTATGTTATTTGTTTTTGTTATTTTTTTTTTCAACTTACACAAAAAATACCCCAGTTCCAGTTCCTCTGGAATATCTAGGTCAAACCCATCTCCCAGGCTCCTGCAAATCTGAGTTTTCATTTGTGTTCTCTCTGCCCAGCACAGGAAGGGGGAAAACAATATAACTCAGAAAATTCAGAGTTGCTCTGTTGTACCTGACCCAATTCCTGGCCCATTTGTCTCCTTTCTCACTGAGCTAATGCTAGAGGAATTGAGCACCCTCTGGTACTTATCCACAAATTAAAAAAAAAAAAAAAAAAAAAAAAAAGAAGAAGAAGTTGTGATGTGCAGAGCACAGCTAATGTGAGGAAGCTGAGCAGGGACAGCTATTACAGGTATTGCCCATTTCTGCTCCTTAATCCCTTCAAGGGCTGACAGACACCATCAGCAGCCCTGAGCCTGGGGAGTGATGGAGACAGAGGAGATTCTGCTCCTGGCTGCAGGTTTTTCATCACCCTCCCTGTCCCCATGACAACTCTCACACCTTCTCACAATGCAATATATTTTTAATGGCAATCCTTTCCCCTTCTCCTCCTGAGCAGGAAACTGCTCTTAGAAACTGGAAGGTAGCCTGAAATCCTGGGTCACTGCACACAGAGCCAGAAGCAAATGGCTGGAGGGTACTGAGGGTTTCCCCACTGCCCCCCAGCCCCTTCCATCTGTTCCAATTTTCCAAATGCCAGCACCTCCTGCATCCATTTTCTGTTCCTTGCTTACAATACTTCTTCCCAGGACGAGGTGGCCTTTCCTACCTCTGTGCAAGTTACCTCCACCTGGACACTTCTTAAAAAGAACGGGGAGTTTTGGAAACTTTCTTGCATCATCTCTACACCTGTTTTTACATTTCATCTGCATCACACAACAAAAGCAAACAAGACATCCATCCACTGCGTGTTCAAGTTGGAAGGAACTTTGTGGCTTGCTTCCTTCAAAGATTTCCAGCCCCTCTGTCCAGGAGTGGGAAAGCACTGCTTGAGGCTGCTGAGCAAAACTCCTCATGGTTCCCTGTGCTCTGGGATTTAACAATACCTATGCAAATGAAATCAGCACTGGTAAAAATAATTATGGTTGCTCATGGGAGGATTAATAACCAAGGTCTGCCCTGCTTACGTTGAGGTTTAATTTAATTCAATTCTGTTGCATGTACTAAATGAAGAAACTAATTCTGTGTCTGGTCTTGTGTTTGGCAGTGGGCATGTGCTCATGTGAGGGGCTGAAAAGGAGCACACGTGGAGGTACAGACACATGTCTTGTAGAAACACAACTAGTGATCAGCGTTTGGTGGATGGGCAGCATCATGTTGTTTTCAGGATCTGCCAAGAAAACCACCATTTGTCATTTGAAAGCAATCAGGACTGACATCACCGTAAGGTGTAATAATGTTGTATTAAGGGCTCCCTAAGGCTACAAGTATTTAATAAAAACCACCACTCTATACAATGTTCATGTGAATAAATACAGAATGTCACTCAGAATATCTCCCTCTGCTACAGGCGCTTTTGGCCATGGCCCACTGCCACCATCTCTGCCTTGACACCAAAGGGGAAAGGGTGACAGAGTCTGTACAGAACTGCCTTACTTCTTTGGCAATGTCAGCCAGCAGCTGAGAGCCCCAAACAATACTATACTTGCCTCCAATCCCATCAGGAAACTCCTCCTTTGGAAGAGCCTGGAGTAGACAAGCCATCCCATCACCTCCCTCAGACATGGTGGGACTCCATCCTTCAACAACACCGGGCAGGACCCCATCCCACCCCACCCTGGTGATGTCTGCTAACCAAAAAAAAATTAAATAAAATACTAGGAACCTTTCAGGATCATAAGTACCTCACGAGCTGAAATCCCTTCTAAATCATAAGGAAATTATCTGGCTGTTTACAAGACATTTATGAGGTGGATTAGCGTTGCTGAAGCTGTGGCTACAACAGCTGTCTTTCATTTAGGATTAGCATAAAAATCAATCAAGCCCCCTTATGGAGCCAGCAAGCTGAAACTCTACGAGTTCCAATAAAAACAAAAGGAAGATGAAAAAATATGAAAATTTGATGAAGGCAGAGAATACAGAGCAGGGTTGGGCAGCACCTGCTGGCATTGGTTTGAAATCTCCAGGTTTGCTGTTCAGCACTTAGCCTGGAGCTTAAGGGAGGCAAGGTAATGTTAGCTAATTAACTTGTAAATATTGGCTTTAAAATGATGTACACTTAAACGTTTAAAGCTTTCCCCGTGTTTCACCACAGGAGCTCAGATACCACCACACCAAACCAGTTTTCTGCTGCCCCTACTGCTAGGAATTCTTCTGGCAAAACACTTGCTGCTATTTAGGAAATCCAATTGAAGTCCACAAAAAGGGGTCTCAGAAACATGCTGAACAAATACACCAAATATACCCTGAGCATTTTAGAGTAGTTTTTAAATCCTGGATTTGGCTTTTTTTAGGCCAACATCATAGTTAAAATAAACAAGGAAAAAAAATATCATCATAATTTAGTAATAACTAAATTTACCGGTAAGTAAGGCAGACTGTTGGATACTAATTAACAAGAGGAATTCATACAACCATTGTCCATCATTAAGTTATTATACTAAACCCACTGAAAACAACTGGTGTCTTGAAATGGCTGTGATGGTAACCTGATTGAATTTGCACTACCTAATTTTAAAG
Organism: Phaethornis superciliosus; assembly: GCA_023637945.1. Classification (NCBI taxonomy): domain Eukaryota; kingdom Metazoa; phylum Chordata; class Aves; order Apodiformes; family Trochilidae; genus Phaethornis; species Phaethornis superciliosus. The sequence goes on from JAJQWJ010000013.1 coordinate 1,163,730, forward strand.
ATATAAAAATCAGAAAACTGTATTTGAAATGGGGGGAAAACCCGCAGGTGACATTCATAAAAATCAGAGTCAACATGAGACTTCTGTAAAATGGTATGAAACTTGCTTCCAGATTGCTTGAAATTACCCAAGGTTTCAGTACTTACAGCTGCCAAACTTTATCTGGGCATTTGTTAAGAGGTTTTATGTAGTCCGTGGAGTTTCAGGTTCCATGAGAACATTACTCCACAGGAAAAGCAAGATAAAATCACTTTCCATAATGTTGTAACTACTAATTTTTCCCTGCAGGTTTAAAGTAATTGAGACCCCACAGGACTGCAGAGTTCAATTATTCTAACACCAGCAATACTTTGACTCACCCCCTGTGATTCAGGCATCAGGAAGAGTCTGTCCAAGAGAAATCTGCTGCTTGCTGCCTTGGACACTAGTGCTGATTTATTGCATGGTACAGGTATGTTTGTAGGTTTCCACATGAATAAAACCTTGCAAAATTTCCTAAATTTCTAAGCACAGAAGCGAATTCTTATTTAGTTCTTGTGCAGGTGCTGTAGCTCGTGCTGGGATGCCTCTAGCTGGCCTCATGCCCACATTCAGACCATCATCTGCTTGTTGTGTTTAGACCAACTAGTGTCTTATACTAACTCCCTTTCCTCCCTTTCAGATTTTTTAAACTAGATAAAACTTAAAATTTCTCCCTCTACCTTTCTCAGTTAAATACTTCTTCACACAGCACTTCTGCTCCATAAGGACCACACCTTTACTACCAGAGCTGAATTTGTGCATTTGTTTCCAATAGGTACACTCATATTATTTCGGAATCAGACTTTCATCATCCAGTATAATTTCAAAGAGTGTAAATTATGATTTAAATACATACAACAGAATAGCCTCAAGAGAGAAAAAAAATATATATATTCACTGTGCCCTCCTAACTTGTCCAGTTCACCATTTAACAGAGTCATCGTGGCAGCGTGGAGAACTCCCCAAGATCATCAGTTAAAAGTTGCTCAAAATTCAGCTTGTGCAGTAAAACTACTCCCACTTGATGGCAGGTTCTCTGATTGGACTTTGAGGATGAAAATAAATCGTGTAAGGGGCAAGTGCTTAAGTACACAGGTAGCACAGACACGGGCTCATTATATTTTAAAAGTTATTTGAGTCAGACACTAAAACTCCTGCCTACAGTTAATTTGACTTGCTTATATATGGGTGTAGAAAATGTGAGATAGTCTTTGATTTTTTTTCTCTACAGGCTGACTAATTGCTCTGAGGAGAGTAAATCCAGCCCAATGGTAATTATCCATGCACAAAATGAGGTTTTGTAGGGATTAAATTTGTGTTCTCTGCCTTCTAATTGGGACATGGCACCAGCCAGCATTTTCTGTAACACATCTGGGCAGCAGAAAGCTACAAAAAGCTGCAGTTTAGTGCTATAAAAGAGGAGTCTGGTTGTTATTCTTACTTTTACTTCTTGTCCAGGGCTCCAGGCAGGGATGAGCATCCCTTTGCATGATGCAGTGTGCCAGCTCCCACCAGAAAAAGGCTTCCTGCTCCTCAGAGATTAAACCAGCATCAACATCAGTGATGAGCCTCTCCCAGACCTGGAGAGAATCACAGAATCTCAGACTGGTTTGGGTTGACAAGAACTTTAAGACCACCCATTCCATCCCCTGCCATGGGCAGGGACACCTCCCACCAGCCCAGGCTGCTCCAAGCCCCATCCAGCCTTCAGCACTGCCAGGGATGGGGCAGCCACAGCTTCCCTGGGCTGGGGACAAACAAGGGAAGAGCTCACAAAACCCCACAGCTTCCCCTGGGTTTGTTTGTCCAAGCCACCCACAGCTTGCAGCCAGCTCAGGGCTCCGTAGGGAAGGATTAGAGCAGAAAGCAACAGCAAAGGACAAGGACAAGGTCTCCAAACAAAGCCAGGACAGACCTCAGGTTAAAAAAAAAAAAAGCAAACAAACAAAAATATCCCCAAACCTACACAAATGAGCAGCTCAGTATCTAAATATTGGCTTTGCAAACAAACACTCATGGCCATGCAGCCTCTCAGGGTGCTGGCCAAGGGCAGTGCTCCTGGAAAGCCAGGCTAGCAAGTGGAATAGGCAGGCATTCCAGCTGGTTAAATGTAGAGGATGTCCTTGCAGAGCTATAGACATTGTGTGTGATATGGAGGTTCCCAAGCACTTTAAAAAGCCAAGGTCTGGCTCTCCTGGGTTGCTCTTCAGTAACCCCAAGGTCTGCACAAGCTCAGGAACCCCTTTTCTCCCTGGAATGGCCAAGATCAGACTGAGCTGGATGGCCTTCAGCCTGACCAAAGGCAAACCAGCCTCCAGATGGGCTTTGAAATCCTGCCTGTGCCAAAAGGAAAATAGCACATGGTGGCTGTCAGAGAGCTGGGCTGGCAACCTGCTGCCTTCTGGTGGCTCCCAGTTCCTGATGGAATTATCCTAGGGATACCTGAGCAATTTTTCCTGAGCAGCACTGAACCACCAGACATCTCTAATGAACAGCTGTTTTGAAAACTTGTCTCTGCCATCATAGGAGTGTATTACACAAAGAGTGTGCAATATTTATTAATGGTTGCTAATTGCAGTATTATTGTCAGGGCTAATGAGACTTTCAAAACATAATGACTTCCCTAGAAGACACACAAGCTGCTAGCTCAGAAATATTCCAGCTTTTTACTGGAGCTAATACTCAGTTTAATGCCCACAAGTCACAAACAGAAAGACAACAAACACTCCTCTACTCTTTCCTGCTTAAACAGGGAAAAATCATCAACTCTTCTTTAACATCCCCTCTGGTGTCACAGACTATTTGCTGAAATACTTCCAGTGTTCACCCTCAGGTAGACAAGTACCATCCTGATGGTTCTTTTCTGAGGATGGGATGAGTCCCACCAGCTTCAGGTACTTTGTGTTAGGACTGAACCATCACAAAGACAGCAAAGGGCTCCACGCAGCATCCCCTGCTCAGCCCCTGTTCCAGCAGAACTCCCACTAAAATCAATAAATATTACCCAAGAGTTGTGAGAAGCACAGAGTAAGGTCTACCATTAATGAAAGAAAACTCTTATCTTAGAGGTACATAATTTTAATTTCCCAAAAAAAAAAAAAAAAAAAATGTTAAAAAAGGTGAGGATTCTTAGAGCAATCCCTAACATTTGATTGATCCCTACCAACAAAGATGTAGAGTGTTCATCAATTAAAAGCCACCCCCCTCACTTGGTGCACATGCTCTTGGTGCTGGCTGTGTCCCCCAGGGACCCTGGAAACCACAAGAAACCTCAGGCTGAGTCTCAGTGAGAAAGAAATAACAACAGAAGTTTGAAGCTTCATCAGAACAAGCTCCTCATGAAGTCCCCAAACACACAGGGAGAGCTCATGCTTGAGGCAGGGTCAGGGGCGTTCTTCACTACCCAGAATTTATGTGGTGTGTACGTACAGCCCCCTCCCTTACCACTGGGCAGGGTAGAGGCAGGGGCAGGCAGTGACGTGATATTTACAGTAATTAATATAAATATATTTTTAGAGATAAACCTACACACGTATATGGCTGTATCACAAAACTGTTTCTCATGATACAGAAATTCCCAACTGGCCAGAAGCCAGCTACTAAAATATTATTTATTAGTCAGTAATATCTTAGAATTTCACTTCATCAGAATGTTCCTCCTCTTGACTAAGGAAGCTTAAAATGTACCTGCTTGCTCGACACCTCACACGTGAATCCTTTTCTCCCCTTAGGAACTGCTTAAGACATTTTATTGATTACACTTTTGCAATTATAGAGCACTATAAACCAGAGCAGTGACAAGCTGTTTGGAAGAGTATTTACTCAGGGAAATGCATTGAGACAGGATTATTGAACTTCATGGTATAAGGCTTCAGCCCTTCAAATTACTATTTCATGCAATGCACTGCTGAGGATTTTTAGATTTGTTTCTGGAAAATGTGCTTTGACACAGCACCAGAGCAGAGGCTTCTGAGGGATCTGGGAAAAATCAGTCAGCACATTTTAACTGGAGAAGGCCAATACTTTTGCATCTCACACATTGGGTCAAACTGAATTTGCAGCCAAATGCACAATCCCTACCCTGCTCTGTCAGAGCAGAGTTTCCCTTTGGCATTCAGAATGAACCTGGACTAATGTGAAGACCACAGGTGAATTTTTTAAAACCACTGCAAAACTTACAGCCCCCCTCTCAAAATGATTCAGGCATCAGGGAGAGGAAGTTCCATCTGGTCTCACAGACATTTGGGCATTTGGAGCCAATGCCATTACTGTCACTATTCTGCTATCTGACCTTAGCCATGGGGAGCTCTGAGGAATCCTTTCCTAAAGCACACAGCCCAAGCAGACAAAACCAATCAAACAAACTCCAAATGCTTTCTGCTCACTTCTTTGAAAGGAGGAATTTTTTATTTTTTTTTTTACTTTTTTTAAATCCTTCCTTACATTGGTGCATAGGAATAAAGAGCCCAAATGATAAAGAGCCCAAGTCCATCCCTTCCCCAGCAATGCCCAGGTGTGGGGGACACAGAGCTGCCCTCCCAGCCCAGGGGAGTCACAGGTGTAGTACCCACAGACTCACCTTAAAAATCTCCCGATAGTTTTTTTGACACTGCTCATTGCCAGCAGTCTCGTGGACAGGAGCTCTCTTGTGAAGACACCAAACCACACAAAATGTTCTTTCCTCTGCACAGAGCCAGGCTGCATCAAACCCTCTGCAGATGGAAAGAAAAATCATGCTGGGATTTCAATAGCAAGATGAAAAGGTAAATGAGATGCAGTTGCATCTCATCGCATACTCATAGGAGAGTATGTTGCACTGTGTTCTAGAGCTTTTAGAGGCAAGAATACCTGACCTAAAATTCATGTACCTGCCACTAAGCTGAGCAATAAAACATCTCCACACACACACTCCTGAGACCACTCAGCATCACAGCAGCTCCTGCTGATGCTCTCAGCCTCAGGGGCTTCAGTGTGCTCCTGACTGACAGAAGAGGCTCAGAAGTAGGCATGAGATGTGCCTTTTCCCCAGGGGTTATTCTGGGTGCTCTGTAAACAGATTCGGGTGTTTCATCCTGTCCTCCTCCCTGAGCCCAGCCGGCAGCACACCTGGAGCAGGCAGGAGATGCCCCTGCATGGAGCTTTGTGGGGATCAGTTCAAAATGAAAAGTTGCTGCAGCTGAAACCTCAGGCTGTGTTCAGCCTCCACCCCCCTGGGACACAGCAAACACCATTTGATCCTAACCTCTTTTTCCCTGCACAGCCCAAACCTACTAATGTTGAGAAATGAAAGCAGACCTGCAGCCAGGCCGTGCTGAATATCAAGTCAGGAGAGGTCAGCCCCTTCTCTTTCCTCCTGTCCCTTCCAGTGACATCCTGCATTGGAGCCTCCATAATTACACTCTGGGGCTTTTTTCCAGCTGGAGCTCTGAGGCTTGGTGTGTCCCCACAGAGATTTACAAGTTGCCCACCCTTGGCAGGGATCTGCAAAACTAACAGCCCCTGGCAGGACCTGGGCTGCTGCAGGGGGATGGCAGCACAGGAGAGAGGACTGCAAGAGTTAAAGACAAAAACCTTGCTTCAGTGACCCGAGGAGAGGAAAGAAAAGAGGAAGAGAGGAAGAAAGAGAGGAAGAAAGAGAGGAAGAAAGAGAGGAAGAAAGAGAGGAAGAAAGAGAGGAAGAAAGAGAGGAAGAAAGAGAGGAAGAAAGAGAGGAAGAAAGAGAGGAAGAAAGAGAGGAAGAAAGAGAGGAAGAAAGAGAGGAAGAAAGAGAGGAAGAAAGAGAGGAAGAAAGAGAGGAAGAAAGAGAGGAAGAAAGAGAGGAAGAAAGAGAGGAAGAAAGAGAGGAAGAAAGAGAGGAAGAGAGAAAAAATTTTAAAAGGGGAAAAAAAAAGTGAGAAAGGAATTAAGGGAGAGCAAAGTAAACAAAGCAAACATGTCAAAACATATATTTGTGACAAATGCACTGAAAAAGCTTTCTAACAATGTGAAATCTGGGGCTTTGCAATATTGTCCAGGTCAGAGGCAGAAGGTTACACTGGATTAAGGACACCTATGAATTCTTTTTCTACCTAGAGCTCACAGAAACTTGTTATACTACACAAAGATTTCTATAAGTAAAAGCTTTATTGCTTTTGTTGCCAACTGCTTTTTCCTTTGCCCTTTTAGATGCATTAAATAATTTTAAATCATTAGACACAATAAATAGTTGTTTACCACATCCTCAAAGAAACCAAGATCCTCACATTAAATGAAAAAAAGATGTTCCTCCACAATTTTCAATTTATTTAATCTAAAATCTAAATTATTATAATAATAACCATGAACAGCATTAAAATCTCATTCTCTTCTCTGCAAAATCCATGGCATTTTGCTTATTTCTCTGTGACTACCTGCTGTTGTATGTTTTCCCCACAGACAAACAACTAGGAGTTGTTATAAGGATTTTTGGTTTTGTAGTGGTGGGAATAGAGAGTAAAAGAGCAATAGAAAGAATTGTGTCCCTGAGACCAGTCCAGCCCCTGCAGCAGCTCAGCTAGGAGTTGTATCTTCATAGTTGTCCCCAAATGAGACCTCTGCCTTCCATCACCAGCAGCAGGAGATGGAAATTGTCCCCAGTGGGACACTATGCACAGGGTCCCACGCCAGCCTGCAGCATGACAGATCCCACAGAAAAAATGGCTGAGAGATTAATAGCTGCATTTTAGGAAAACACATTTTAGAACCCTGTGAAATTACTTCCAGGGAGTAAAAGTTAAACTGGATCTGCAGCCACCGCTGAAGAGTTTCTATCCATTAACCTCATCCCACGGAACAAGCTGCGAGAAGCCTCACACAGGGAAAAGAAAAAAAAACCAAACCAAAGGAATTATTTTCCAGCTCTACAAAGCTGATGTGAGGAAGGCTCATGGCCATGCAGGCTGGGGGAGGGTGAGCACTGTGAGCCACTTCTGCAAAGTCCATTTCACAGGCTGACACCAGAGCACAGAACCATTTCTTTTGGGTTTTGCTTCTGCAGCCCTGGCTGGGAGTGGAGAGAGCTGCCTGGCACTGACAGCTTTGTGATGCAGCTGCTCGGGGGGGCAAGCATTTCAAGCCAACAAGAATAAATCACAGAAGCAAATCCAAACTGATCTTGGCACAGAAACTGCCACCACGTTCCTTGCAGATCTCAAATCTCCAAAGACAGACCTGCAAAAGGACTGGGAGCAAGGAGTTATACCAAAAACCGTGAAATATTTCAGGTCTGTTAAAGAATACCTGCAAAATAGCCAAAGCAGACCCCCCTCCACAGCCATTATCATTTCCTTAAGGAATGCCAACTATCATTTAGATCAGAAGTGCTGAAGCCAGGCATCACAAGCCCTACTCCTCTACTGATTACAGTCCTTAAGGACCACAATGCCCACATGATTGCTAGCAAACAAAACAAGAATTTGGTGAGTTAAAGAAGGGAGGCTGTATTTCTCAACAAGTTTCTCATTTCATGCAGATTCCTCTCTTTTACAGAGTTATCTCACAACCACCAAGATGTACCACTTCTAAAAGCACAAATGTCAGCATGCAATTGAATTAATTTTGAATACGGATGAAATCAGAGACTCAGCACTGAAGAACTCAAAGCCAAATTTGTTTCTGAGGTGCATGATAAGCTTAGCAGCATTGCTGTAATAACACTGATAAAACCTTTACTGCACATGTACTAGGGATCAATAAAATGGTCCCTAAATGTACACGCTCCACTGGCACCAGCACTCACAACCTCTGACCCTCACACCTTTCCATTTTCCTGCTCTTGGAGTAAAGTACTTTATTTATTTAAATATGCTCTATCCTACCTTGCTGCAGGCCAATGCTCTTCAAGATTTCCTTTCTCCTTCTGGTCCTTTGGCTTAATTTGGGAGCTGACATGGCAAAACCACCTGCTCTGGGTGCTGCCCAGCAGCTCAGCACAGCTCGACAGTGCCAGTCCTCTCCTGCCACCACCACAGCTGTCCTGTCACCACCACAGCTGTCCCCTCCTGTCACCACCACAGCTGTCCCCTCCTGTCACTATCACAGCTGTCCTGTCACCACCACAGCTGTCCCCTCCTGTCACCACCACAGATGTCCTGTCACTATCACAGCTGTCCTGTCACCACCACAGCTGTCCCCTCCTGTCACTATCACAGCTGTCCTGTCACCACCACAGCTGTCCCCTCCTGTCACCACCACAGCTGTCCCCTCCTGTCACTATCACAGCTGTCCTGTCACCACCACAGATGTCCTGTCACTATCACAGCTGTCCTGTCACCACCACAGCTGTCCCCTCCCCTCCCTGCCTGCAGCTGGCTGGAAGGTCCTGGCTGGTGCTGAGAACCTGGGCAAAGCAACATCTTGTGATAACTGTGGAGGGAGGTTTGCAAATTCCCAACCAAGGTGGCTAATGAAGTTGGCAAAGCATGGGTTGGAAGACAGCAAAGTCTTTGTATTTGTGTTAGAGATAAGGACAGATCAGGGGCCAAACTGCAGTCCCTTTGACTGTTCAAAAAAAGGTTGGTATCTGATCTGCTCTCCAGCCTCAGGAGAATGTTTGATGGGAGAAATTATACATCACCTCTCACAGCACCTCCAGTGCTCTTCTTCAGCTGCTTCTGTTCCTCAAAGTGCTACGTGTCTGCTTCACAAGAAACTTTTTACACGTAAATACTCCCTTTCCATTCTCTCTCAGTGTGCCAAGGAGCCACAGAGAAGCCTTTGCAAAGCCTTGAAACAGCCTCTCCTTCACTCACCCCATCCTCTCACGTGCAGCAATTTTTTATCTGAATCATTTAGCAGATATAGCATCACGTATCGTTTTCCATGACAAGGAGGGAGAGGAAAAAAATGAAGAAGAGGGGAAAGGGGTAAAAAAACAATTCCTAATCTGGGTCACGACACGCCAAATTTCTACTCTGAATAAATTTCCACAATGGATCACACTGGGAACGCTGACAGCCTCTTAATTGGTGTTCTGCAGGGCACCCTAGACAGCCACCACCATAATTTGGAAACGTCTTGTTTAAAATACATTTAAGGCCATAGAAAGCAGATATTGATATTCACTAGTAGTAAGAGCAGTGCCAGTGCCGCCTCGGAGGCATCTCAGCCACAGAATCCTCTGCAGCAGCAGGTGGGATAGAATGGTGACAAATGGGATGGAAAGCAGCACATGTGAATAAACTATATAATACCCTATTTGTTTCCCCAGCTTGGCTGCTTGCTCTCTTATTTTTCATAAGATGGAAGCCTGAAAGCAGCCAAAGCACAAACCCATTCCCACCTCTGGGTCCTGCAGGAGATTGGAAGCGATTTCTGCTGGATCTGCTGTCCCCAGGAAAGCACCAAGGGTCTGCGGGGGGATGGAGAGAAACCTGCAGCAGCCAGCACTGAGAAATGAAACCCTGGCCTGCCTTCCGAGTAGATTTACAAGGAGAGTTTATTAACAATAATAAAACTGCAACCTGGGAGGAGAAGAACAAAGCAGAAAGCTGCAAGCAGAGAGCTCCCTCTGAGCTGCTGCCTGGGCTCTGCTGGCACTGAAATGCAGCCAGACTCCTGGGGTCTGCCACAGAGGATGAAAATCCCCCCTCTAAGGGCTGCTTCAAACTCCTAGCACAAGTGCTGGCATCAGGTGAAGATGTAAGATTTGAAAAATCCTTTCTAAAGCAGAAGTAACAAAGTAAAAAAACAAAACAAAACAAATAAAAAAAACCCAACAAATGCAGCTCCCCAAGCCTGCATTTCATACAGACAAAAAATAAAAATACAAATAAAAAAATAACAGTTACTTTGTTACACAAATCTTGTTTGTGGTACATGCAAAAAAAGGACATAAAGCATGCAAGCACTGCCCAATGAGGAGAGCAAGGTTTTGCCAGTTTCTGATCCTGCACTGCTCTGCCTCCCTGGGACCTCTGCCTCCTCCCCTCTGCCTTCCCTTTTGGCCCAGGCACCACAACAAGTTTTGTTCAGCATTTACCATGAAGCTGCTTCAGCTCTGAAATGAGACAACAAATATTTGCCTCTCTCCTCCAGCCGAGGGAAGGTTTAATTCTCTGCTGCCCACCCAGGGACTGCTGAGCACCAGTGGCACCTCTGGGAGCAGCCAGACCCTGCCTGGTGCTCAGTTCAGCCAAGTGACCTTTGAGAGGTTGCTCATTCCATCCCCATGAACCATGAGAAAGGTGTTCAGTATCCTCATTACCCTGAAAGAAAACAAACAAAAAAATTAGTTTACTACAATATATAGACATAAAGAAGTCGGGTATATGTTGCCCTGAGTGCTGCATGGCCTGGAATGTTTTTTTTTTCTTTTTTGTTTTTCTTTATCTTTCTTTCTTTCAGAGAATTTTGTTGGTATTTTTTAATTTAGAAAAACATTAAGGAGTTAAACACTTTATGTTTCCCTGTTCCTCATCTCCCTGCAACTTCAGGCATGGCTGCCATGGGGTTTTGGGATCCCTGGGGGCCCAGCAGATTTCAGAGTGTGCCCTGGCCCACCCCACAAGCAATTCTTGGTCCCGTTGGCAGAAATGCCACTTGGTCAATGCAGAGAGATAAGAGTCACACCAGAATTATTATAAATCACATTCTACCTCATTATTTTTTATTTTCCATTTTTCCTCTAATCTGAGTATTCATGGAACACCAGCTGTCCACTGCTGGAGCAGGGGAAGTCTGCAGCAGTTTCTCTCAAACGCTGTGGGTGAAGAGATGTTCACTGGGAGTTTGTTTGACAGGGGTTAACGAACAGACTCATTACAGCTCCTGGAGAAATTTTCTGCCCTCAAGTTTTGGGGAAGTGGGGAGGACAGGGTGGCCACAGAGCATCCTAACTGGTTCTGCAGGTACAATGAAAAAAAAAAATTAAGCTGAGAAGAAAATTGAGCTTTTTTTTTTTTTTTTTTTTTTTTTTTTTGTGAATTTCCAAAAGGAAGGTTATAAATAATGCTCTTTGAATTCCAAGATGAAAAGTAACTGAGCACAAGAAGCAGGATTCTTCCATCAAGCTGATCTTTCAGGAAAGGAAGCAAGGAACATTCATTCTCTCTGCACCAGATGCACTGAATCCCTCATCTTTAAGGAAAATGTAGCTACGTTTTGACCTTGCTAGAAAAATATTATGGTGAAAATACCCTCAATATCCTCAACAGTCCTCAGAAAAAAACCATGAGCCAACACAGAACAGAAAATCAAAATCTGACAGGTGCTGAACCCCACCAGGAATCCAGACTCCTCCAACTACTTATCATTAAAGTGCGTCACCATGGCTTTCATTCCCAGAGTAATTAAATTGGGAATTAAGACTCAAACATCCAAAAAAACCTATTTCACAGATGATTTGAAACCACGTTTCAACACAAACATTCACAACTTTCACAGATCCTTTGTATTTAGTGTGCCACAGTGTAACAGACACAAAATCCAGAGTGCCACATTAATACACATTTAATATACCCATTACTGAGAGTCCCAGGTTAGACTGAAGGGTTAAAATGTCTGCAACTACAGACATTACTGCACTGCCTTTCCTACTTCCAGATTACATTACTACATACAGAATATTAATGCTGCCTAAGAGCAGACATCACTTCTATTGCCTTTTGCTGTTGTAGTCTGTAAATATCTCTGTTAGCATTAGATGTGCCCAGGATGTTCAATATAGCCTGTGGTTTTCTGAAAGAAGTCTACATTTTAGTTTGTTACTACATATAGAAAGTTTTCCATGTTGCTGTAGTAGAAATACCCCTCAGAGGAGCTCTTGCCTTCTGTGGGAGCAAAACCAAATTACTTACAAACCATGGCATGGATTTATGTAGAATTCCACTAACCTGTTGCCCACAACCTCAGAGAATCATTTTGTACTTTGCAGGGTAATAAAGGACTTTGCAGCAGCAGCCATGAATCTAAGTGACAAATGATACTTAATCAAGTGAAAATCTATTCAAACAGAAGAGAAAGTGCCTCAAACCTGGGTAATTATCTCTGTGGGATTAATAATCAATTCTAATTTAATAATTGGCTTAATATTTCCTTTTTGAAATGTCAATAATTAACCTACATTCACTTAGAAAATATTATTCCCAAGCATTTTACAGAATTAACTCACATTAGCTAACAAAAACAAAGTCTGATAAACTGTCACTAAGTGGGGGGAAAAAAAGCAGAAATAATCCTTGGGCAGCTTCCAATCTTTTCCCTGGGTCAGCTAATGCAGTAAGGGGTGAAAAGCTTTCTAAATATTTATATGTACAAATGTGTGCAGATCAGAGGAAAGCAAGGGCTTTCCAAAGTCTGGAAAATCATCAGGATTCATGTCAGAAAAGGGACAGCCCTTCTGCATTGCTGTCTCAGCAGTTTAAATAAATTTGTGGCTGAACCCCTCTGTTCCAGCCTTTTCCTTTCTTACAAAGGGGCTAAAAGACATGCAAGATGTAGAAAGCAATCTGATAAATCATTTGAAAGTCCTTAGCTTGAGGCAAAACCTGAAGAGAGGCACCAGGGGCAAAGATCTACAGCAGCCAGGAGCTGACCCACTGCAGATCTGGGCTCCTCTGAGAATTCCTGGCTGTGCCTGAAGGTTCTGGTTCTTCTGGGTTCTGTAGGAAGGTTCTGAAGGGCTTTTGAACTGTAGCTTTTTTCATCTGCTGATTTTTATCAGAAAACCACTTTGCCTGGAAGCAAACTACAATGGAGAACTTCAGGGTGTCCTTTCTGGTGTCACAGGGTGATTTTCATGGGGCTGAGAGGTGGGGTTTTCCTTTATAAAAATAATAAACCTCTTACCTGGGATGACATGGAGTGCTTTGGCTTCACAGAACCCTGAAAATGTTTTTCATTCCTCTGGCACAAAAAGCTCCCTGGGAGGTGCTCCTGGGAGGCTGCAAGCTGAATTCAGTTTCTTGTGGAGCCAAAGTGGGGCAGAAAGTGTGTGGGGTTGGAGGGTTTAACTTGCAATAAATGTGTCTTTCTCATGCTGTCAAAAAGCAATTATCAATCTCATAACCTGAGGTGAAAATAAAATGTTGAAACATCACTGAAATCTTTGAGCAAACCCACGTCTAGGATGGAATTATTCTCTTCACTTTTGCAAAATCAGAGCAAAATTTTGATTTCACATGAGGTGGGAACTTTTCTCCCCGGTTTATTTCAAGGAAGTTGTACCTCTAAATTTGAAAGCCTAAATTTAGCATACCCTACAAAATTAAAATGTATTGGGTAGAGAGAGTTTGTCCATCTGTTCTCTAGTACCATGATGGAATCTGCTGGCAATGCAGAAGTCAGTTACCCAGGATGTTATAAACAGATTAAAATTTAAAAAAAACAAAAAAGCCAAAAAAACCTAAACAAATCCCTTCCAAAAAGCAAAAACACATAAAAAATCTCACACCAAACCAAACCCACAAAAAACACCAAGTGAAAAGAAAAAAATCAAACCAAACAAAACAGAACCAGAAAACCCAAACACCAGACTCCTTGCCTTTTAGGTTCAAAAGATGCCTATAAATCTTCTTGTTCAGACCCTTCACTGAAGAAAATACAAGTGCTGTTCTTTGAAGGAAGCAGAGAAAGAGCTGTTATACCTTCTCACTTATTGCCTGATTTGCAGAAGAACTAACCCCGAGCTGTGAAATCAAATCCCCTTGGTCTGGGGGCAGATGCCCCAATTTGAAACCCAAGCCCTGAGCAGCCACCACTCCATCTGCTCCTCCAGAACCCTCCCTGCAGCCTCCAGAGCTCTCCTCTTCCAGCAGAACACCAAGGACATGCTATTACAGTAACATTTCCCATTTTTCCTTTTTTTTCAGAAGGTTTGCTTTCTTAGAGTATTAAAGTTCTCTTTCCCTTCTATTTCAGGACCTCTCACAGCATGGGGAGCATGACCTATAACTTCTCACTCAGCTGCTCTTTTTAACTCCCCAGCCCAAACCACTAATTCTGGGCTCATTTTCCTTGCTGTGACTCACGAGCATTTCACGGGTCATTTCCCACTCTTCTTTACAAGAGAAAAAGAGCAGAGAACAAATCCATTGCCCAAATTAATAGCAGAGCCCTTGGACAAATGGAAAAATTTCCTCTCTGAATGTTCATCAGGTATTTAAACTCTACTTTCCTGTTGAGGTCTCTGTGCCATGGAGTGCTCACTGTGACTGAACACATCAAATATTTCAGGATTCCTCATGGAACTATGGTTGCTTTTTCATACTTTTTTTTTTCTTTCTCTCTTTATGTCAATTTTCCTCTTCACATGCATTTGCAGTCTCTGAAGGGAACAGGGGTGGAGAGGAAAGGTGAAAATGTTTTTTTAGCCCTATAGCAATCAATAAAAGCAGTGATTCTGAAGGCAGAGTGTTCCCTACTGCACTGCCTGCCCTTGAAATATTGATACTGTTGTGGGAGATCTTTTTTCCTTCCTCCTGCTTTTTGGAAATACAGACAATATAAATGTTCCCATTAGCAAGAAATATGTCACATCAAAATTAATGGTATTCACCAATAACAATGCTACTCTCTGGCTGTCAGGCTAACTCAATTTTAGGTTAGCTTAGCAATTTTGCCATCCAAAGCTTATTCAGAGACAGAGATGAATTAATCTGTACAGCCAGAAGTGTGCCCCAGAGCTGAGGCATTACTTGGGAGCCTTTCTCTTGCACAAGACCCTTTTCTGCCAGTGCTGGGCAAGATTCTGATCCCAGGAAGGGCCCAGCAAACCTTCAGGAGCTCATATCCCCAGGGCAAATCTGAAGAAATGGGAATGAAGATTACTTCACCTTTTCACTGTCTAGAAGAGATCAGAACTTGCTCCATATATGTTTGATCATGTCATCTTGTTTTTCCTACTTATATGCCTTAAAAGGAGACCAGTAACTTCAAAATAGCCTTTGAGCCCAGTACAAAAAACTATTGAAATATTCAAGAGCAAGTAAAATACTTGTTAGGACATCTTAGATAAGAGATTTTTTTTCTCTCTCTCTCTCTCTTGCCTTTCTTTTTTAAAAAGCACTATCAAAAGATAAAGATGTGTTAGCAGCTTGACTAAACTGAAGCAAGGCCAAAGTGCAGGTATCTGCTACAAACTCCAAGAATGACATTAAATCTTTATTATAAAAAAAGGGTTCTGGCCAGACCAGTGCTCAGGAGTGATGAAATGACTACATCATTTAATATGAGCAGCCTACGTTTCCCTGACTAGCAGTGGACAAAGGGAATATGAAATCAGGTTGCAAGCTGAAATGCCCATAGTAATGCTGGCATAAATCTCTCTTAAATACTCAGGGTACAACAGCAAGAATATGACTCTGTTCCTATGTGGTTATGGCCAAATTAGTCATGCCAAAAGCCCCTGTAATACCAAGATTGACATTAATGATCATAAAACACAGCTACCTATGCTCCAAACACTTTAAACCTTTCATAAAGCACCCAGTGATGTTTCATGAAGTGCCTGGTCACTTACCTCCTGTTGATATGATTAAATAAACACTTCTGGAAATTGTTCTGGGTGCCTACACACTTTTAAAAATAAGTTTGCTAGAGCTGACTACGTGGAGAACTCGATCAATTCAATCACTTCTAATTCAATCTAGATCTCCTCCCAGAATAGATTTCTCCTCAGAAAGGCTATCCTGGTTTAAATACCACAGTTCAAATTCAAATTCAGCCCAGGATTTATACAAGAAAAAATTACACCTGTGCTTAGGAAAGAAGTTGTCTCTTCTAGCTCCAGCTCCTCTTGTCTAGCTGTGCTGGGAGTTCTTGATGATTTCTTTTAAATCTCAGCTAGCTAAGCTTTAGGTCTGCATCTTTAACTCGTGGCAAGAAAAGGTATTTTCTCAGCCTGCATCCTGGTTGAGCAGTGCTGGTTTCCATTACCCTGCCAAGTAGGATTCACAGGTCAAGAACCCCCATTAAAAGCTCAGAAAAGAGGCAGCCTGCCAGGGAGCTATGCTTCAGAATTACACTGCCTTTTTCTTGCTTACCTTTGGATGAAGATTATCAGAGTTCTGGCTGGTGTTAAATCAGTACCTTGAAGGATTTCTGTGAGATATTTTGCATTTCAGGGATTTTAAAAATTTCCTTCCGTGGGAAAGAGCTTGGTTAGCTTTTTGTTGGAGCTTCAGAGCAATTCCTTCTCTGCCAGAGAGCTGGGGCTGGGCAGGAGCTCCCTGGGGACACAGCATTGCTCCAGGGTCAGAGTGTGACCAAACACACTTAGCCCACAGTCCCAGCAAAACCTGGAAAGCCATGCAACTTTTCCACTTGGTTTCTTCCATTCCCTGTCCCCCAAAGGAAAGCAAAGGAGTCCCCAGCTTCCCAGCAACTCAACTGCATCTCTCATTTTACACCGAGATGACAGTTCCAGTTCAGGGAACTGCCTCTTGAAGCCCATTCAGATACCCAAGAGATGGTCAAACATTTTTCATTGTCGTGTTACAAGCTGGAATGAGCTGGTCAAGCAGCTGTACTTACTGCTCAGGGTGCTGGCCAAGCTCCCCAGGGGGGTCACTAAGCAGGAACTCTCCCCCGCAGCTTCCACAGGGCTCCTCTTGCCACTTTTCAAATTTAACTCCAAAACATATTTAAAACTCATATAAAAAACTCATATTTAACTCCATATTTTCATATGAAACATGAGCAAGCAGACAATTAATGCTTGTTTTGGCTTTGTGAAAGTCCTCTGATTTCAAAACAGAAACAAGAGTTAGATTTACAGGAGAAAACACTGTCTCAAATACATCTTTTCAAAGCTTTTGAATCCTTTAGCTTTGAAAGGGAGCAGAAAGCTGTCAGGTGGATCCCAGTTCCACTCATTTCCGAAAGACTCCATTTCTCCAGTTCAGTTTCAGTATAAGAGACCGATACATCTCCCTGAGTTTAATACAGCTTTTATATCCACACTAAAGCCTGAGTGCATTCGGTGACCATTTCAAACCTTTCTCCATCTCCTGCAGCTCCTGCATTCTGTGGTACATCACTTGGTGTCTGGATCCAGCTCCTGGCTGAGGGTGAGCACAGAGGGCTTCACATCCAGGCTGAACACCAAGAGCTGATGGCTTCCACCCCAGCTGAAGCAGCATTAGAAACCCAGGTTTCATTTCAGCTTTTCAGAAGGCAGGAGCTGACAGCATCACTCCAGAAAGCTGCAAAATGCTTTAAACTTCCCAGCATACAGAAGTGGAATAGTTGGACAGGGCATTTCTTTATCCTGAATTGTACCTGTTTACTGCTTAAAACCTACCTGCCCTTCACCATCCCTTCATCCCACCAGTTATCCAGCACCAGGATATCCTGCAGCCTGCCTGCACTCTGCACCAGGGCTGCTCTCCTTAGTTCATGGACACAATAGAAATACCTGCTTGTCGTGGTGGTTGTTGTTTTGGGTTTTTTTTTTACATGGCACAGTCTCACCTGCTTCCACTGGGATTACCCTTCTCAATGCTTTATTCTAGCTGTTAAAAAAAAGTAAAAAATACTTTTTGTAATTCAGAGATGCGGAAAGACAACATCCTAAGGGCAGCACAGTCTAGACAGACAGCAAACAAAGGTTGAGCAGACCATTCTTCTCTCCTGCCTGTGTTTAAGGATCCAAACATTCTCAGCTCCTGCTTTTTCACCAAAATCCCTTTCACCTCAATTTTTTACACCTTCAGCTCCACTTCTGGAAGTTTTTCTGTAGCTGTTCCCATTTCAGAGTGATGCTGGGATGGTTCTGGAAAAATTTTGAATGCCAACATTTGAAGAAAAGATCTGTGGCCAACCT
Organism: Phaethornis superciliosus; assembly: GCA_023637945.1. Lineage (NCBI taxonomy): Eukaryota > Metazoa > Chordata > Aves > Apodiformes > Trochilidae > Phaethornis > Phaethornis superciliosus. Next base: position 1,181,530 of record JAJQWJ010000013.1, read on the forward strand.
AAGGGGCAGCAGGGTTGAATCTCCCCGACAGCCTTGGGTGCTCTGCTCTGCCCCAGCCCCAGGGGTACAGCCCCTGCCAGGTGTACCTGGAGCTCAGGAGTGCAGCAGCTACAGCTGGACAGCAACACAACACTCACCTGTGGGCACTCAGACCTTGATATAAATGTAGGGCTTGGGGTTTTTAAAATTATTTTAGGATGCTTATCTAAAAAGAAACAAACCAAAGTAAAACAAAAACCAAAAAGACCCCACAGAACTAAGCAAAACTAAGAAGACATTTGTTACCTCAGGCTGAGAAAGTTGACAGAGGAGGTTATGCTTCTATAACTATATCAGCTGCAATTTACGTTTTAAGGCTATACCAAAAATATTTCCTGAGCAAAGAAAAAGGATTGTAGTGCAGGACATAAACTGCTGAAATACAGCAGCCATTTCAGGAGTGGAAGGAGGACTACAAATGCCTACATAAATTGCTAAGTCCATTTCTCTGCGAGATACACAAGCTGGTGAAATAAAACCCTGTATTACTGTAATAGGAGAGTGTACAAGTGCCTGGATAGATCCCTCCCTCTGTAAGAAACATCCTGGATGTGTAGAAATGCCTCTTCTCTTTCCCAAAGCACAAATAATGATTTGCTGTCAAGTTTCAAACAACACATCCTCACAAGTGCAAACCATTGGGGAAGGCTCTGCCGTTAATTCAGCTGCAGTATTTTTATTTTTGTACCAAGCAGGCAGGACAGACTTCAGGAAGGATCAGCAGCATCTTCCAGGTGACAAACCCAGAGATGAAGGAGCAGCTTCTCTCTGGTGGCTTCAGCCCATGCAACCACTCTCATTATGCTGGGCAACAAAATAAAAAAGTTCACCTCTGATGTGCTCCATCAGAAAATTTCCGTGGTTAATACACTGCCCCTGGCGTGATTTTATTTCCTCTCACATGATTTTCTTTTGCTGAACATCACCAGCTACACTGCAGGTCCCCTTCTGGGCCCCCCAAGGGGCAAAGGGAACCAACTGGTTTAATAACAAATACAGATGAATAATGAAATAAAGATGAAAAGCTTGAGCTGAGATTAGAAAGGTTTGTTCCAAACCTGGACCCCAATCACAGGAAAGGGAAAATTTGACTTACCGTGGTCTGGGCTACAGAGCAGGACCTGGGAAACAACAAAGTTAGGGCTGTAAATTCTTCACATCTTGCAGGATCTCACTCAGCTTGGTTGCTACCAGGCCCTTCAGGTTCTGGTAAGAATGAAGCTCGTTTCTTTTTTCATCCAGGTTAATTTATCCTGCAAAAATGTCAGGAGTATCGCCAGCATACCAGGCACAATATATTCAGACTGGAACACCCAAAAATGTCAGTGCCCATTTTCTGTCTCTTAAGAGAACCAGAAAACTAGGAACTCTTCTATTTGAATACAATATTTTTTACTTTAAATGGTATTTTCTGTCTCCCCCCAGATGCGTGCTGTTCTACACAGAGGATATTGTTATCTCTAAATACTGTCTGTCCAAATTTTCCTGCATTTCTCAGCAGTAAGGAACACAGTTATTTGTGGGCAGTGGTAAAGAGGACTTGGCTTGATGTATAAGCAATCATCTCCAGAAGTGCTGGTTGGGCACAGAGCAGGATTCACTCCAACTGCTCCTCATCTGCCCCTTCTCAGCCCCCAGAGGATGAGACCTGACCTGGCCTGGAGGTAAGCAAGAAAAGATGAAGCTCTTTAGTGCCTCCTTCAGGGAGGAAATAACTACAGGGTCCTTAAAATAATAAAATAAAATTAAAAAAACCAAATTAAATTAAACCCAAATATAACAAATAAAATAAATATTTGCATACATATATATATTTTAAAAATCAATTTTTGCTGCTCACTTGAGCCCACTGCATCCTGAGGGACCCAAAATATTTCATTTAAGTAATTCTGGAACATCTATACATTGTTTCGGGTGTATCTAAAGTCATTGTATGTATTTTTGTAACTTTTTTGAGCCCCATCCAAGTTTACAAACCGAAGCTGTTTCAAACCAAAACTTCCCAAATTCACCTAAAACCAGTAAAACTTGAGAAAAGTTGACAAAAACAAACAAACAAACCAACCAGCCAGCCAAAAATAAACAAGCAAACAAAAGCCAAACATTAAAGTGATTGGAAACATTTTTACTTTAACAAAGTGACATTTTCATCCCCAGCAATGTTTTCTGTAGAGCCCCCAAATGCTCTGTGTAAGAATCACCATCAGAGGGTTACCTCAGCCCTTCAGGGGGTCTGATTTCTGCATTGCAAACCATTCATTATTCAGCTCAGAACATAATCATAAAAATGAAAAGAAAAAAAAAAATTAAAAAATCTCAGAAATTCAAGCTCTTTTCTTTCCAGACCCTGGGAAATTTGATGAGAGTCATTTAAAAGGTTACCCAGAGAAGTCAGTGATAATCCATTCTGGGCACCACCCAAGGAGACAATTAGAGCAGGGAAGATAACTTCCCAGCCTCCTGGCCAATAACAACTTGCAAAGCACAGGGGCACAGTATTTCTCCTTTGCTATATTTTTCAGTCAGTGTTTTATTGATTTCCCCCCCCCCCCCCCGCCCCCCCCGGTATCTTTTATTTATCATTTTTAATCATGTTCTAGTGACCTCCACAGCTTGTAATTGAAGGACTGGCACAAATATGAGTCAACAACAAGAAAAAAGTAATAAATGAAGACAGGAGAGGGGAAAAAAAAAAATCTATATTAAGAAGCACGAGTGCTTGAAATTATTCAGAATATTTTGAAGAGCCTTCTCTTAGAGGACTCCAGGACTACATGGGGAGATCTTTTTACATTATGAAGACACCAAGAGATGCCAGAGCAGATCCATAGGTTTGGTGTAAACCATCACCCCACTGCCTGTTAAGAAGGGTCAAATAATCACCAATAAATCTGAGTATCTCTCACCATCTTTTCTTATTTTCCCCTGAAGCAACTGGCACTGATTTGCTCCTCCTCTGAAAGAGAATTCCCCCAGGATCTTGACCTCAAGAACTCACTTATGAAGTGAGGGCAGCAGAGGGTGAGTGATGCTCTTCTGTGAGACACAAAATGGGCAGGAAGAGAGAAAAAGAATAAGGGAGTGAACAGAGTGGGGAGTTCAGGTAGATACAGGCAAGCCCAAATTCTACAGGAGTTCATCTCCCAGACATAAACTGAGGTAGGAGTTGAAAAGAGCAAATAGGTTTCTGAAGAGATCTAATTCCCAAAACCTGTAACCTCTTGTCTTGCTGTCAGCCCAACCCCTTGCTGAGCCCATCAGCTCTGTCACAGCTCCCTTGAATGTCCCCTCACCTGAGAGGTTTCTTCTGCTGAGCTCCTGCCTGGATGTGCCCCTCAGGTCTCCTGAAATGAGCAGTTCCAAACAGAAAAATACTTCCAATAGAAACAAATGTTAAATACACCACAAAAAACAACCCAGAAACATTCATAGGATCATTTTGGTTGGAAAAGATCTTTAAGATCATCCTTGAAGTCAAACTCTAGCCCAGCACTGCCAAGCCCATCCTCAGCAACACCAGATAAATATATGTTTGTGCTAGCCAGGGAAGATTTGAGAGATTTTCACTGAGATTAGCTTTAGAAGCTGATAAAAACAACATAAAGGGTGCTAGGAAATGAAGACTTATCCCTGTCAAGGTCACGTTGGCCTCAGCCTAGCAGAGCACTTAAGCACACATATAATTTTCAGCACACAATTTCACTATACTAGTATTAAAGCAGCTTATAAGATCGAGGCTAAAATACTTCCACCTTTTCTTACAAAGCTTTAGAAGTACAGGGAAGCCCATAAAAGCAGTTTACTAATAAAACATCTCCCTGAAGAGCTGATCTTGTCACTTTTCATTCTGAAGAGTAAATCTATTTACCAAAGTAGTCAACAATTAGCCACAGCCAGCACAAAAACTTGAGCCACATCACAACAGAAAGGGAAAAAGTCCTTGTGGTAATCACTTGTCACTCAACACTGCAGCAATGCTACTGCTTGCAATTACCCTGTTCCAGGATCCACATCTTCAAACCTGATTCTGAGTGTGGAATTCTGATTTATCTCAGCACTGGCTTAATTCAAGTCATCCAGAATGAGCTCGTCCCACACCCATGGGATCAGTGGGAAAGCAAAGACAGAGGAGGGAGACCAGCCAGACAGAGGCAAGTAGTGAGTACAACATCTGCACCACGACTGCTTCAAGATTTGCAGTTTTTTAGGAAGGAAAGTCAGCCCAGCTAAAATCAGGGTGGTAGCTGAGTCGATCACACGGAGTTACTGAAGGAAGGACAACCAGAAAAGATTCCTGCCTCAGGAAACCTCTCTCAGAAGATAATCATCTCTTCAGAGCCCCAGACAGAAGCTGAACTGCTGCTTCTCAACCCTCCCTGACTGCTGCACCAGAGGATGTGCTCTCAGCAACCACTTTGGTTTCCTCTCATCTTGTAGAAACTGTAAAAACAAGATTAGAAGTGCCAGCCCATTGTCACGGGCATTTGTTTTGTTGTTGTTTTGGTTTTTTCCCCTCAATTTACCTTTTGTAGTTGGTTTTGCGATACTCTTTTGTCATGCAGGCATATGCATCCTGTTAGAGTTTCCAAATCCAATACCTAAACCCTCATTTTCCATGTGGCAAATGGATGATTGCCTGGCTTCTCTTCCAAGAGGGCAGAAATGTCTGGGAGGGGAAGATTCTTGCCAGTCTGGACAGTGCTGCTCCCACCAGGAAGGAAAAAACAGGGAATTTCCCTTCTGTCAGAACCATATGTCCTGGAAGATGCTTCAATTTTCCCACAAAATGGACCAGAAGGGATGAAAATATAACAGGAAGACTGCTGAGGAAAGAAACTGCTCTCTGCAGAAGAATGTTAATCTGAGGTGGAGACACTGAGAAGTGATCCAGGAAATTAAAAAAAAATAATAAAAATTAGAAAAAAGGTGAGGTTAGTAAATGGAGGTGCCTTTGGAGGTGTCTTCCAGCAACCAGGGACAGAGGGTGTCCTCTCTCTTGGGCACACACCTCAGGACAGGTAGGACAACAGCCTTGCTTGTACCAGGAGCATTGTGAGCCTCTCCAGGTGCTGCAGACACGGGCTTTATGGCTTTTTGGTTGGGTTTTGTCATTGTTGTTGTGGTGGTTTTTTTTTAAATATCCCCTTGAGTTCAAGTTTCCTTGTAGAAAGCCACTAAAATAAGATGTCTGAACAAATCTTTTCTACCAGTAGGAAAATTCCTTGCTCCCATTCCAGGTGGCAGTGCCATGGGTTGGGTTCTTGCAGCACTGATGGACCTTGCCCTGCCCTTGGGGTTGGGTGCCAGGGAGATGCAGGGGGCTCACGAGAGCAGACACAGCCTGGAAGGAGACACCGAGGTAAATAGATTAAAATCCTCATTAAGCTGCGAGTCAGTGACAACAAGTCACACTATTTAAACAAATATTTCTGTTGGGAAAGAAAAAAAGAGCAGCAGCATCCGAGGTTGGGGACCCAGCCCTGGATATCTGCTTACACTTTAACGGGAAAAAACTTGTAGTCACCCATCAAATTTCTGGAGGCAGAGAGAGGAGCAGGAAAGGTTCCTGCAGATACCCTGGGAACACTGCTCTGTTTGTGGGGCTGAGCTGGGGGCAGCAGGGTCCCCAAGGAATCCTTGTCCCCTGCTGGGCTGGTTCCTTGGGCCAGACCCAGCTTTGCATAACGCACCAGAAGAAATGTATCCCAGAGGTGAAATAAGAGAGGCTCTTTTTGTCTGAGACAGCAGAACCTTCTGCTAATCGCACCTCAGCTGGAGATGATGCTCTACAAAATTACTTCCCTGAAAGCAATTCATGGAAAAAAAAAAAAAAAAAAAAAAAAGGAAAAAAAATAGAAAAAACAAGCAAACAAAAAACCCACCCAAATAATATCAAACAGCTATGCACAGAACAATACAAGAAAAGCAGAGTTAGCTCAAGAAAAACCAACAGCACTACTGCAATGCACCCTGGTGGAAAAAAAGAAGAAATCCTGGGAAATGGTGAGAAATGTTGGAGTGAGCAAGGGAGATGAACCAGGTGAAAAACAAGGAGCAAGTCTGCACCCTGAGCACATCTGTGCCTGGAGTGAGAAATTCATGGAGCGTTCCTATAAAAATTCCTAGAAGCACATACACACCTTCAACAACACACAGGGAGATGTGGAATCTGATCAAACATTTGATTTGTGCTGAAAAATAGAAAACAGATGGGAATATACAAAATAGTTTCCTACCTAGTATGCAGATCTCAGTGTTGATTGAGTGAGGTTCATCTTGGCCTTGGCTTTCAGCCTGGCCAGGGTCCAGGAAAATGCAGGGAAATTTAAAAATAAAAACTGTATTATACTTGTAACCTCATAAAAAAAAAAAAAAAAAAAAAAAAAAAAAAAAAAAGTAATCAATACTTTTAGAGAATGTAAAAAAAAAAAAGAAAAAAAATCTAAGCTCAGTATAAAGAAAAAGAACCTGAGCTACCACAGCTTCATTGAAAAGAAAGCCATGTGCACACATTGATTGTGAGCATCAGGTAGCATGTTGTGTTGCTGTTCTCACTTTACAAGCACATATTGGTCTTGTCAGGCTTAGAAAGCAGCAAAAAAGAAGAGAGAAATAAAATTGTAGCAGTCAAACAGAACAAGGGAGCAACCAAGGAGAAAAAATCCAAACCTCTGAACCCATAGGGTTTTCCCCAGGTGTGAGGGACAGGTGGAGCTGGATCTAAAAGGCAGCTTTGCATTGCTCCCAGGTGGAGGAGGCAGGGAAGGACCAGGGGAAGCTGGAGGAGATGGAGCCCAGTGCTGAAAGAAACAGTGAGGGAAAGGTTTGGGAGATATTTCTCTGAAAGAAAAGCACACGTGCTAGGAGCTGCAGCAAAGGGATAGCAGAAAGGACAGAGGAAACTGTTTCACACACTAAAGGAGCTTTTGGTTGAATTTTGTTAAATTAAGGACTGCAAAAAGACCGTGTCATTTGAATGTGAGTTAATCATCTCATTTGGTGTCCAGAACACACTTGTCCCCATCAGAAGAAGTGAGCTTCTCCACTGCCTGGGAGTGAACCATCCATATTCTCACAGCCTGGGGGAGGTCTTAAATTATGCTGATTATCAGAAAACTGCTTTAAACAGTGCATTTTGAAGGCATGACTTCTTTCTGGGAACATAAAATAAACATGAACATTTTCTAGGCCTTTGTTTCTGGCAGGGAGGTGCTGCAAACCACCGGGAACCAAAGCCTCAAAGCCAAATGTTCAGATGATCAAACACTGCATGGCAAGCAGACAGTTTAACAAAAGAGATTACCACAACGTGTCCAGCATCCAGAAAATATTCAGATTATATTCCTATTATGCTCCTGCTGCTCGAGCTGGCAGCCTGCACAGCTGCCTGCCACAGGGTTGTTTCTCCACCTTATTTTTTCTTTAAATTACCAGAGCTTCCCACAGGTGCAAAAATTCCAACTAAAAGTCAGCTTGCTGGACTTAAGCCGGAGTGCTCCCCTTGCCCAGCTGGAGGGGTTGTGTGGGTTTTTTTCTGGATTTCCATGTCTGCCAGCAAATCTTCATCACTTCCTTCAAATGGAGACTCCTGCAGAAGGAGAGGTAGAAAAGATGGGAGTCACTTAGTGCTGGCAGTCAGGAGTAATTGAGACCCAGGGCAGGCTGGGGTTTTATTCATCACAAAGAACTTCAGGTTGCCAAGTGCTGGCACTGCAGGACACCCCTGGTACCTTCCTTTGGTTTCAAAGAGGAGCTGCTAAAGCTCTGGAGGATCACAAGGTGGTTCTGTGGGGTGCTGAGGATCCAACTGCTTCCTGGATTTGCAAGAGCAGCCACAGCTTTGCAGCTGCAGAACAAATCAGGCCTCCTGTGAAATGACACCAGGCAGAAGTTATTAGGATCAAAGTAGGTGTTTTGTGCTCACTTGCAGCAAAGTCACCTCCAGATGGCTTTGCCCTGGAAGGCTCCAGAAAGTCATGTGGGACAGGGTAAGCAAAGTGACACTGCTGATGTAAAAGGGGATGATGAGCATGACTGAAGCAATGGAACGGCCATTAGTGAATGATAGCCATGGTAATAGGGGACTTATTAGTTATTAGCAACAAGGAATAAAGAAAATTTCCACGGTCTGAGGAGCTACGCAATATTAAAAGCCATCCCAGACATCATCCCATTAACAAATCATCCCGCTTTCTCCCTGGAATGATTTGGATTTCGAAACCCCTGTGGTGCGTATCACAAATCTTAGTTACATCTCTAGGTGAAATTAACAAGTTTAAAACTAAAGAGAAAACCCCAGTTAGCTGTAGTCAGTCCAACAGAGGTTGGGTCCTGCAGCCTCAGCCCTGCACGTTGCAGTATCCAACATCCATTCCTTCCACAGAACGAGCAGCTTTGAAGGGACAGCTGAATAAATGGCAAATAAATGGCTTGTAACATATGAATAAATGCAAGAAATTCCCAGAAACTCCACCAGTAATAGAGGGATGAGTTTCCTGAATAAATTACCCAGTGATCATTATGGCAAATAATTGTTTTGCCAAATTTCGGAATTTCCATTCTGTCAGGAAAAAAAGAAGTATCTTTTTCTTTTACCTGAAATATCCCTGATAACCATAGCAGATTTGCATAGTTTTTACTGACTATAAAGAGTTGGTTCTGGACCTGCTTATTTGCTATTTAATAAATAGCATTTCTAGTTGTCATTATTTTTCTTCTAATTACTAAATCATAGACTGGTTCTGTTAAATACATAGCTTCATGAAAATTATATTCAACATCTAATCAGACCAAGGTAAATTCAAGTAAGCACTGATATCTGCACGAGGTATAAATGTCCTTTTATTTTTTTTTTTCCTCGAGTTAGTTTTAGCTCTATTTATACCTGTGTAGTAAACACCAATAAAATGAGGCACTATTTAGAATTTCAAATTATAGCAGTGCATATATAGTATGATGTTTGTGTTTGCAGCAGCTGGTGGGAATGAGTGAAAATCTGGAAGGGTAAGTCTGCTTTGTCCTTACACCTGAAAGCGTAACAACTCCATAACCTCCAATACTAAGACACATTAAACTCCAGAGGAAGAGAAAACAAAATATAAAATTTTGAAGTATCCACACTCACATACAATAACTTCCTGCAAACAATGAGCCGAGTTGCTATAAAACCCATTGCTGGAGTGATTTTAAACCAGAAATATGGTTCAGGAAGCCTTTTTAAGCAAGCATTTCCCAAAGTAATCCTTTATTGGCACTAGAAAAGATTGAAGGAACTAATATGGCTCTAGGACTCTGTAACTCTAAATGTATATCTATTAAGAGGACATTATAAATCATAAAAGTCTGTCACAGACAGAGACAAAGTAATGGGTTTGAAAGCAAAGATTAAATAAAGTTTAATAAAAAATTATTATGAAACAGTGATAAATGTGAATCAATACTTATTCTGTAATTCTACCATATTTCTTTGACATGAAATATCCCAAAATGTCTAAGTTACTTCCATCATTATCTGTTCTTCAGCTCAGAAAGAATTTCAGAGAGACAGCTTCAAATCAGCAGCTTTTACAGGGGACACCAGTGAATGTTACTTAATCGATAAAGGAACAAGTGACATGCCATCACTCACCTTGTTTGGAGATGACACAAAAATCTCCAGAGAAATTAGATTTACAGTAACCAAGAGAGGCCTGAGAGCAAGCAGGGATGGGAGCTCTGGGAATAAATCAGCCAAGGAAAGGGTGGTCTCCCTGAGGCAAGGTACCTGGTGGGGGAAATGTCACAGCTCAGCATCACTCTGCTGGGCACTCCCAGGGCTTGTCCCCAGCACTCTGCTCCTGTCCCAGGGCTGGGTTTGTATGGAAAGCAGAAAAATTAAAATCTTGAAGAGCTCCCTGCCTGCTTAGAGACCTGGGGGTTCTGGGACAGGCAGGGCTGGGCAGCACTGTCTTCTGGGGAGTGTTTTGTTGGAATGGATGGTTGTGTTTAAAGTTTAATAGAGCCGAGGCAATCACACCTCTCTGCCCATCCAGATGAGGAAGCTATCAGAACCAGATGAGGAAGCTATCAGAACCAGATGAGGAAGCTATCAGAACCAGATGAACTTCAAGATGAAAGGAAAGATCCCCCCCACACACCCGAGACGGCTCTACTTCAAACGCAGGCAGTGGGGACATTTCCTGCTTGTGAGGATCTGTTCCCGACCAGTCCCACTCCATTCAGGAGAAAAATGTCTTCAGTTTTCACATACAAAATGTACCAAGTGATTTGGCCAGCTCACCTTCCTCTTTGTCAAACCTTTCCTTTCTCTCCCCGCTGGCAGCAGCAGCCGGAGCCGTGTCCGCTGCCAACACCGGCACCGCTCAAGTGGTGACCCCTTTGTTTGCAGACCTGGCTGGGATTTTTCTTCTGGGGAAAGACATGAAGGTGATAGCTGACTGCAAAACCTTGGCCTGCATCCCTGCTGTCTCTGCCACCAACACAAGAAAGAGAGAGAAACCCATCTGCCAAGCAGAGAGAGCACTGGGGCTGAAGAGCATCGGCTGCCCCCTGGATAACCCACCCTGCCACATCTCTCTTCCCAGCCTCAGCACTGCTTTATTTTCCTTCAGCAAAGCAATTAAAGCTTCCAGAACGTGACTAATGTTGCTTTAAGGGTTGGTTAGTCAGTCTGAGTATATATTTAGTATAATTCAGGATTTCTCTGTTCCTGACAGATTAGATAACGTGGTCAGTGAATTCGAAAAGAATAAATGCAGAAACTCATTTGCATCAGTGCTTTCAATTTGCTCAGAATGTTTTCTCATTTAATTATTAGCCCACGGTAAACTAGTTATCAATTAATTGCTAGAAAATGGAAGTGAGTGTATGTTATTGCTCAGATCTCTAATTGGCTAGACTGATGCTTTCTTGTTAAATGCTAATTAAAGTTTTGAAACAGCCAAACATTATTTAACTTTAAATGGCTTAACATGACACACTGAGGTATAAACATATTTATATTACACATTATTTTTATGCCAGATTATGGGAAACCCAAAGCAAAGATGACTTTTTTTTTACTAATATATATGCCAGTATTTTCATATGGTTCTGAGGTAAATGAGCAAGGAGTAGCAGAAAAGCTTTTTCTGTCAGTGTTTGTATTTTTTTAATTCTTCTTCAATATCTCCTCATTATAATATCATGAACTGTGGCTGAGCTGTGCCTCCCAACCTGACTGTGCCATTCACACAGCATGAACCTCCCACGTGTGCTCCTCTTTACCAACTAAAAATTCCTTATTGACATTAACCCCTTCTCAATAACATACCTTTGTATTTCCAGACTACCACAGTATTGTTCCTCTTGCTCCCCTTCTCACCAGTCAGCCTTTTCTCTTTAAATACAGGACAGCTTGCTCATTGGATGGTACCAAGTGATCTCATTGCCACAAAGAACTGATTTATGGAGAAGTTTATTGTTTCACCATATTCATCTCAGCAGCTTTATGGAGAGAAGAACATCATGTATGGCTTCCTTGCACTTTGGAAACCTGAGGAGCAATTAGAAAACAATCCTGAGAGATATCATACTAGATACTAATGGTAGATCAAATTTATGGAATTCATTAGAAATTAAAACTGTAAGGAAGGAAACATCTGTAGCAACCCTCAATAGTTATTTTTAGGTGGTATTTCAAACCACCAATTGAGTTCAGTCACTGGAACAAGGAATGTGATAGATGAAAGCTCAGCTTCTCCCTTAGGCATAGCATTCAGTTAAAAGGTGTAGTCAAATGAGAAAAATAAATATCTCATGAGGACAATACCATCATCAGAGTAATCTTCTGCAAAAGAGGGAAGGTGTTTGTTTAAGAATCATGACATGCAAATATAAGCAGTTCATAGCAATCGCATGTAAAAACAGTGTAACTTTTTAATGCTTCTAATTTGGAGGAAATAAATCATTACATTATAAACCCAGATATATTTTCATCACTGGAAATATATCAAACATTTGTTCTTCAGTTCAAGTGCATCTATAATAATCATATTTAATTAGACCTTGAGAAAGAGAGTCAAAAAACACACCAATTTATTTACATCCTGTAGGTCAAAGAGGGACCAGAGAACCTGACAAAGAGGGAGAGAGGAGTAATACAAGGCAGCATCTCTACACTACAGTTTTTCTGCAAGTGTTTTAAAATTTTAATTCAAAAATCCACACATGTGCCCTAGTTCCAGGTGGCCTGAGCAGAGCTCCCACAATTCTCATCAGCACTGTGAGAGGAGATGTAGAAAGGCCCAGGGGGAGGCAGTGGCAATAAAATCCACTCAAAGCTGCCAAGTACTTCTGAAAATGAGAGAGTAATTTAGAGTCCTAAAGATGGGCTTACTGAAGACATTTCTGTCTTTAGAGGTGTACAAGTCCCATTGATTTTCAGTGGGACTTTATCTCCCTGGACAGCTGAAAATCCCATTCCAAGTGTCGAATAAAAAGCCAAAAATGTTAGAACTTGTGGCTGAGGTTTGCTTGTCACTGGACTACACCTGAACAGGGCCCTTCAGCAGCCTCAGGGCCTTGCAGACATTCCACTTTTTGAACTGATTGCAAAATGCTCTTTTGAAATAGAAATATATGCCATCAGATTCATGAATCTACCTACAAGAAGCTAAAGAGATGCCTGCAGCTGATGCCTGCAGCTCCCCCTCTGTACAGGAAAACAACTTTACATCCAAATATTTGGGTCACTCTTCTGTGGCTGAGAAAAACCATGATTGTCAAGAAAGTGTTGAATTTCTACTGAAATTATTATTTTTCAAGTTATCTGGAACCATTTTTTTAAGAATATCTTAATTTACCTAAGATAAGGAAGTGCCACAAAGAAACATTTCTGTTCCCTGCCACAGGTTCATGCAGGGAGATACAAAGAGAGGGAAGGACACGCTCTGCTGCAAAAATATTGCATTTTAAAAATTTCACTGTGTGCTCCAAGTTGGCTGCACAATGTCCTGCCGAGGACTCTGGGCTCCAGGAGATCCTCTGGGAAAGCAATTTCCTCTGGGTGCTCAAGCCCTACAATTTCTCTGCAGGACTGGCCAGCCCTTGCTGTCGAGCAGCCATCAATTCTTGAGTCATTTGCGTCTGGAGTCACACACTGTGACTTCATTATGCCATAAACTTCACTACCACAGAATGAAAATATACTTCTTGGCCTAAAAAAAAAAAAAAGGGATAAAACAAGAGAGCAGGATGGTAGCCAAGAGAAAGGAAAGTGCCAGAAAATATTGGGTCATGTTGCACGGCACCTCCCGAGGACCCACCCACCCACCCCTCCTCAAGGGGTCTCAGGATGCTTGGGTACAGACTCGTGCACATTGATTTATATCCATTACATGGCAAGTGTGGTTCTATAGCTGCTAAACCCCAGGAACCCACGTGGCAGCATTTGTTCCAGTAAAATGCATTTTAAGCAAATGAAATCTGCTTGTTAGCAAAAGAATGCTTGCACCCTGCACTCCCTCTTACAGAAACATTCATTCACTGGGCCTGCTCTTCTCTCTCCACTTTCAATTCCTCTGACTCTGCTGAGGTCAGAAGAGCTGTTCCTGACATGGGCCCTTTTATGACCTCAAGTCCAGATGCCAACATACAAAATAGGTGTCTGGTTCCTGGGCATGTTCCTGGCCCCACAGTGACTGCAGTGTAATTGTCTGCATTCCCTGCGTGTATTGCAGTAATGAGAATGTAATTGTTAGTGAGGATAAGACAGAGAATCTCATTACAGCCAACCTGTCAGCATGCCTTAGCTCCAGCCTCTCTCTACAGATTCTATTTCCCCTCTCAGGGTTATATAAACATTTCTGCTCCTCTGTTCCCAGACAAGCCTAATGCTTGCTCTCTGACAGTTCTCATGGCTCACCAGGAGGACACAATGCCCTGAATTGCTCTTAAAACATTTAATTTCCCACCTCAGAAACACAGCCAGAAAGTGAGAGCTTTAAGGACATGCTGCTGTTACCCCTCTGCACTCCTGATACTCAAAGCATCAGGATGTGAGAGGAGAAGGTGCCCCAGGGTCCATCACTGCCCAGAGATGAGAGGTGGTACCCAGGAGCCCAGCCTGCAGACATGGGTGGCACTGGGGGAACCTGCAGCCAAAGCTGACCCTCACCTCTCAGTTCTCCTGTGGACCTTTTCCCGTTTGATAACCTTCTCCCCATCCCTACCAGGAGCCTTCACCCTTGGACCCATCAGGCATCTGCCCAAGGGTAAAAAGCTGATAAACTGAAGCAGTGTTTCCCTAACTCTATGTAAGGGCATTAGCAGAGATGTGATACCCAGCTGCACCCTGATCAGACATACACACACACAAAGAAATGAATATCCACCCTGAGGTGTCAACATCCAACCTGGCATTTGTGGCACTGAAGCCAAAGAGAACTTCAGGACAACTAAATCTCCAAGTTTCCCATATTACCTTATTCAAATTTACATCTCTAGTACAAAGGCACCAGAAGGGCTGCAGTGTAGAGGGATGTTTTCTAACACCTGTGAAATTAGATATGTTCTAAATATTGAGGAATATGAGCCAAAGTTTTAACTCTGGTCAGGAGATGAGAATAAGCCCTCAAACCCCAGTGCAGCTTTGAAAAAAACAAATCTGACCCTGCCACCACATCAACCTAGTCCTTAACTTAGGCAGTCAGGGCTCAAAATCCTCACAGGTAAATGAGGACAAGCAGAAATCAGTTGCTGAGCTCAGCCCATGTGCCCTTTAAGGCCAGCAGTCACATCCAAATACCTGATTTTATTTTCTGGGGAAAGGGGACTCTGCAACAAGGGCACTCAAACAACAGGGAGGTTCCAAAGACTCAGCCCCAGCACTGGGACAGCAGAGGAGGTGACCACCAACCACGTTCACTCCCCCCTGCTTTTACTGACCTGAATTTCAGTGGTTAACCTGCTGAGCCACAGAGCAGAGGGGTAAAGGCTGCTGATCCTTGGGACAGCAATTTCTTTGCTGTCTACCAGCAACACCCAGTTACTGAATCCACATCCAGCTTAGGAAGCCCTCGAGTTGGGACTGGTGAGAGGCAGAGAGCATCTGGGGAGGAAACCTCCTCCTCCTCCTCCTCCTCCTCCTCCTCCTCCTCCTCCTCCTCCTTCACTTGCTCTTTAAACTTTCACTTCTGACTCCAGCCACAAGCAAGCCCTGAGGCAGAGCAGTTCTTGCTCTGAGCCACTCCAGGCACCTGCAGGACTTTCACAAGTGACAGGAGCCATTCCTCACTGCCCACCCCTGCCTCCCAGCTCAGCTCCTTTGCCAGCAGCCCAGCCCAGTTACTGCAAACACCAGCACTAAGCAGCAAGAGCAATCGAGACCCCTCTGAGGAGACCTTGCCAAGCACCATCCAGTTTTATTAAGAGTATTGATCGTGATTTATTTGTGCCCGGGAGAGATTACAGTTCCATCCCTGCACAGTATTATGTGACCGCTATATATACTGATTTTTTTTCAGAAATGATGGATTATATCTTCAGAAGTGATTCATTAAGAGATCCTTCCCCACGAAAAATCTCAGAGAAGCTTTTTTTTGAATCCTTTAATAAAATCCGAAGAAAAGGTTTTAGCAGCTTTAGCAGCCATAAAGTCAGAATTTGCCCCCATTTTTTTATTGTTCAGGTGAACACGAACCAGAACAAGAAATAAGGTACTCTGTCCTGTTATTGCACAATTCAACAGGATCCAAGGGCTGGCTCTATTAGAGTAATGGACTCCTTAGCAATTTGTACCCATTTTCCCCTGCTGTACGTCAGCCCTGGTAAGTGGCCCTGCTGCAGTTACCCAAGATCAGGCAGAGTCAGGAGGTCCCTGCAGGACCTTCCCCAGAGCTCCCCAGCAGATGCACTCTGCTCCTCCTAAAGGAACCATTTCCACCCTGCTGTGGAAGGCATTTGCAAAGCTCATCTTCCCAGGATGAGGAGCTGTGGAATTGAAAACCAAAGAGAGGTTTATTCGTGTTATGTATTATTGATGCTGAAGGTGCTGCATCCTTTAGCAGTGCAGTCAACTTCATTCTGCCACACTCTGACCCAAAAGGCAATTATTTGTTCCCATTTTCCTCTTTCAGTTGATCTCAAAGAAACCAATCAAGCCTTAAGGAGCTTGCACGCACCTTAAATGATGATATACACTCTAAATTATATTATGTACAAACTAATATAAAACCTGAATACAAAAGCACCGCTGGATTTTATAGATTTGCTTCTTCAGTAGACTATTACTGCTATCTACATCTAGAACTGGAACTGCAATTTAGAATAAAGCAGCTGGCTCCCAGCAATCTGGGGGGCTTAGTCGTTCTCAATAACTCTGAAGAAAAAGCCTTGATAAAAGGGTTTGAATCAGCTTCATCCAAGCGTTTGAAATTATGAAAAGATGAAGACAGAACAGACAATTTGCTGTCAGCTGACTAATCACCTAACAATATGACAGAAATAGTAACACTGAAATAATCAGAACTGGGCTGCCAATGTCAGAACAAAAGCATTTGTCCAGAGATATCTATAGCTGTGTCTGCCTCCCTCCAACTACTTACATCTTTGGTTGGAAATAACATTCCTCAGGAAAGCTGGATTACTCTGCTTGTGGCTTTACTGCTGTTTTCTCTTATTTATGTATAGCTTTTGATTTTTTTTTTTAATGTTAAATAAAAGAAGTGAATCAAAAAGAGATCTTTCAACACTGGGTTTGCCAATAGCAATTCTGAGAGCTTTGAATGTGGCCCTGAGAAGAAGAAAGATCTTCAGACTTACAAAGTGCATGCAAATTAATATCCATCCACAGCCCTTTTAATCTCTTATCTGCAGTGCTCATTGGTTCAGCATGGAGCAAGCATCACCAGTTTGAGATAAAAGAGATCATAACTTCCATTCCTATTACTATTACTTCATCCCCACACCCAGTCCACTGCATCCCTATATACACATCCTAGTGCCAAGGTGGGAATCACAGTGCAGGAGGCACCAAAAGTTTTATATTTTCACATGTCACATAAAATCTTCAATTTCCTGAGAAATAGCACGGGTATTTCTGAAAGAATTAGAGGTTTCATATGTAATAAAGTAATTTGTCACTTCCAACTTAAACATTAAATCATCATCCATCTTGTGGATCATATTTAGAACTTCAGATACTGAGAAGCCCTTTATAGAAGCTACGGGAGTTCAAAAAATCAACTTTTGTAGGAGGAAAATCATATAGCATAGATATACATAGGACAACAGTATGGATGCTTTTGGTGGATTGTTTTTAAAAGTTTTATATCAAGAAATATAATACACAGCAGAATATAGATATCAACATGTTAGTCCTCTTCAGGGAAGCAGAGTTTGGGAAGGAGTCAGCTATCTGGTGGTTTGTCATAAAAACCAGAACACAAACCTAAAATTAGATCTCCTCCACATCAGCCTCAGCAGGAAACCATCAATCTGTTTAATGACAAGAACTCACAACATGAAACAAACAAAAAGAATAATTCAGTGAGCTCTGGTGTAACCTCAGCAGCCCCACCAGCTCCTGCTGAAAGCATCCTGTGAAAGGCACCCCTGAGCTCCTTGGGATGCCCCAGAAACCAGCCCAAACCCAAGAACTGCCCCTGCCTCACACAGTAAAACAGGAACTTGTTCTGTGCCAAAGAACACTATGAGCTACAGCTCCAAAGCCCCAGCAGGGAACAACTCCTCATTCCTGTGTAGCCACAGCACTGCCCAAGCTCTGCTCACCCATGTCCAGGTGGAGGAACTGAGGCTCCTCCAGGAGCCTAGGGGCTGCTGCCATTCTTCAAATATTTGCCCTGCCTCAGGCCTTGTGTAAGCCAATTATCAGCTTATATATACACTTGACTTTGTGCAATTACGCTTTCTTTGAATACCTAATCTTTGTGAAAGCTCATTACCATATGGACTGCTGCTTGAGATCAGAGAGGGAATGCACAGAAAAAGTTCCATGTTGCTGTATCTCTAACTGAAATACTTCCCAGAAGGAAATTAGCAGAACACAATTTCTAGCTCAGACAATCATCTTTCTTTGTGCCCCCAGATATGTGTTTTTATCAGGGGGAAGCATCTCAGGTTGGGTTTTGTTACCCACACCTCCAGTGTCAGCCATGGAGCAGGGCCACACAGAGCCACCCACTGAGAGCCCAACACAAAAGTGACCTAAGCTCTCCAGCAAGATACTTTGTCAACACTTAAACAAAAAAAAAAAAAAAAAATTATTGGGCATGCTGTTAAATCCCCTCCAGTTTGCACACCCTATTATTTTGCTGGCAGAAGTGCCATTAATCCAAATGAAGGGTAACTCCCTTGTTATCTGGGGGCTGCTGCTTTCTGCCAGCAACATGCAGTTGCTTCCTAACTCCCAGGGAGAACTTTTAAGCCTAGCCCAAACTTAATGACTAATAAAAAAAACCTCACACACAGAAAAACAAACAAACAAAACCTTATGTCCCCAAACACAGCAGCACCTAACTGCTTCAGAAACATGGACATGTTCATGCTCACAGATGGCTCCCGAGCAGCAGGCTGTCACCAGCCCTGCTTTTCACCTGGAAAATGACCAAGAGAGAACAAAAGATTTTCCCCTGCAAGTTTTTCCCTCTGCAGAAATGTTGCTGTTTGTTGATCCCAATTGGTGGCAACCTTGAAATGGGGAAAAAAAACCAACTATGGAGAGACAGAGTCAAGCTGCTGGGCATCTGCAACACCCGAGGGAAGGCTCTGGTAATGTCCCCACTGCCCTTTCCCCGCCTCTTCCTTGTTTTTGAAATTCCAGCTTTGGGAAGCCCAACCTGTTCCTCTGCAGAGCCGTAGAAAAGGCTGAAGATGAGCCAGAAATTCTAATAAAAGTAACACAGCCAGCCAGGAGTACTCAGACTGGTTGTTTATGTGGATAATATTTTTTCACCCAAGAAAGAGATAAAAAGTAGAGCTGGTGATTCTGGCTGGGCTGTTTCAATTAAAATTAAAAAATCAAAAGGAGCAGCAAGGGAGCAGAGGAAGTCAGCACCATCTGACCCAGCACACACTGGAGTTCATGATACAAACACAAACCCCCAGCTTCTTTTCTGGGTTATGTTTCTCTCCCAGTAAGGTCACTGATGATAAAGGCTGGTTCAGTCTTTGCTTTGCTAAGGAGAAAGCTGGCACAAAGAAATTATCCTTTGTTGTCTGTTGGTGAACACCAGGAACCTCTGCAGCCCCAAAACTCCTCCTGTACAAGGAGACCAATCCTGCACCTGTTCCCAGGGGAGACCCGAGGGGCTGAAGCTCCTATCTTCCAAACAAACAAAACAACAAAAAAAAAACAAAACGAAAAACCCCCCACTCCTGCCTTCACAGAGAGCTCCTGCTGGGTCCCGTCACAAAGATATTGAAGCCAAGATCATATCCTATAGCTCCAGGGGAGAGGCCATTCTGACTTACATGCTTTTTAATCGGTTTTCTAAATGTCATCTTGGTCCCCAGGATCTGAAATTCAGTATCTCAGCAGCAATCTGTTTCAGACTTCTCATGAAAGTGGTTGCAGCACTCCAGCAGGGTGAGATTTAACACCAGCACAAAGAGCCTGGTGAAGGGGCACCTCTGAAGTGCTTCTGCAGGTACCCGTGGCCCAGCACTCCCACCTCTCCACCACCTTTTTTTCTCCACCAGACCACACGAGGGATGTTCAGATCCATTTTGCCAGGCAAGTGTTTCGAGTGGCTTAACTTACAGATAACATTCTGGAGAGAATAATTTCCTGATTAAAAAAAAAAAAAAAAGTGCGCCTCTAGAAATGATTTTATGAGGCATCTGTTAAGTAGTGATATACAAGGGATGCTTTTCTCTGAATGTGTGGATTTTTTCAGGGAAATGTAGTTGATATCAAATCACAGGAGATCCAGTTTCTGAGATTTCCCTGAAGAAAGAGCAGGTGTTAATCTAACAACCAATATCATGCTGAGCTTTGAGAATTCAGACCCAGCCATGAATTTGCACAGGGAAACAATATTGGGGAATGACAATGAGAAAATTTGTTGCTAAAAAGTACAATTAAAAGGGCTCAAGTATTGTCTCAGTAGGCAAGAGCCTCACACATCCTGCAGCTCAGCTAATTTGAAGCAACGTGCAGAGCATTGAACTATTTTTTTGCAGTTCTGGACAAGCAGGATTCAGGATTGCTTTTAGTTACCAACAATACATCCAAATCCCTTCATACTAACTTAAGGATAAATAATGAAAAAATAACCTTGCCCTTACTTTCATGCAGTGTAACTGCTCATTCTCCTAGGTGTCAGGTATTGACTTATTCCAGCTACCACTTTGATACCAGCTCACACTTCCAGCCTTGGAAGAGTTTGACCCCAGACCCAAATTTCCATCCAGAAGCATGTGCACACACCCAAACAAGAAACCACAAAGGGTGCTGGTGTATAGCCAAGCAACTAGAGAATAAAAAAGTTCCAGACCAACACAAGTCACGTTCTTGAGATTTACATAGCAGAGCATGAATTTTACAGGCATCTGTCTCAAACAATTCAGTGTGGGAGATCCATAAGGATGGGAGTTCAGTGGCAGTGGCACATCACATCTGGTACAGGGGACAATTCAGGTCAGATGAAGCTCCTTTATGACACCTGTAGGATCCTCCCTTTTTCTTGTCAATTAGTTTTTAAACCAAATTTCTTATGAATGTTACAACTGTTTGTTTCATTTTGTTTTTTCTTCTGCAAGATTTTCCATTCCGGACCTCACTTGCAATTAAAAGTTTTCTGTGTGAAATGCCAAGAGAGAATTTCTTTGCTCACAAGGAACTTAAAGCACAGCCACAAGAAATCAATTAAAGGGTCAGTCTAAAAACAAGGAGAAAAGGGGAAGCAGTCTACAGCAAACAGCAGTGAACTGTAAAAATCAGAATTAGGGTGGTGAGCTCTGTGCCAAGGATGTGAAAGCCATGGCAGGTCAAGCAAGAAATTCTACATATACGTGACAATTCAAAGCATCCTTGTGCTGCATCTTGCAATAAAATTACAGAGAACACATCCCTGTCCTGAAAGCCGGGTATCTGTCCCAGTCCTTGGGTTATTCCAGGAAGAGTTCCCAGCACAGAGCCTGGGCAGCAGCTGCCTCCCAGCTGTGGTGTCAGCAGGAGCACTCAGAGACCACAACTGAAATCAAAAGTCCATGATTGGAAACTTCAATGCCTGTCTACTTTTCTTTTTTCCTTAAAGGTTAACCAAAGGAAACTATATATATTTTTTATTACTATTTCCTCACAGACTCTGGGCCTGGAATCCATAATATATTTTCCTATCGGAAGTTTCACAGAAGTAATAAGAAAAGATACTGCTTTTCACAGGGAAAGATTTTTCTAATTGAAGCCTTTAATAAAAGCGTTTGTGTTTTAAACTCATGTTAATATAGCTGCTCTTTAAAGAAGAAAAACAAAAGAACAAAAAAACCCCCACGACCACAAACAAAAAAACCCCCACAAAACAGAAGGAACGTGCAGCTTGAGGTACTCAAAGATCCCAGAAATCCATGACATAACGTGGCCTCTGCAGTCTCAGCTCCACATCTAAGGCAGCTTTTTCCTCCACAGCTCTTTAATCACATCATCCCTGTTTGCCCACCTGCTTCTGCCCCCCTGAGCACAGCAGCTGAACCCTTTGTACTTCCTGAGCATGAGCTTAATATTTTGGGTTTGCCTCATTTTCCAGTGTGTGTGTGTCTGAGGCCTTATCTGCTGCCTACTGTCCAAACACTGCTCTGAATAAAGGATTTTTCATTTCCTTTGGGCTTTTCTCTGCTGTTTGTCACTTTCTGGCTGCTTCACAACATTAATTAAACTGACGAGGTAAAGCAGTGGTATTATCTCTGCTGTACACATGGGGTACTGAGGCAGAGAGAAGTCAAAAGGAAAGTTAGCCCTAAAATTCACAGAAAATACCGTGCTTGAAATCCAAACTACAAAGGAAGCATCGCCTCTCAGTGGAAGCATTTCACAGAGACCTGGGCAAGAGCCACAGGTCCTGGGTGAGTGGAGCACAGAGAGGAAAAGCTGAGGCTGGACACAAAACATGGCATTTCCATTCAGCAAACTTCTTTGAAAGTTTAAGTGCACGACACCAGCCTGAAAACTTCAAGAGTTACAAACTTCTAAGTTTCTGGGGCTCAGGTGCAGTCAGACACAGTCCCTCCCCTTGGGTGGGCAGCACTGGGCTCAGCCACACAGGAATTTGAAGGAATTTGGGGCAGGAAGCCAGCCAGCCCCAAGGCAGTGCCAAGGGATCTAAACCACAGGTTTCTGTGTTGATAAAGAGGCAAACCACTCTCCAAGTTCAGAAAAGTGAGGGCTCAATTCCCCCCCGTGTTCCCACAGGTGCCTCTGGAGCATTGCACACAAGTGCTGGGGATGCTCTGGAGGGAGGGATCCTCATCCTGCACCCCAGTGCTCAGCATTGCAGTAGTTTGCATTACCAGAAGAGAGGAAAAACAACAACAACAACAACAAAAAAAATAAATAATTAAAAAAAAAAAAAATTCCAATTTGACCTTTATAGCTCTGGAGCAATTCAAAGGGTGGCAGAGATATCATCCAACAGGGCTGGGCCAGACCTGAATGTTATGGGCAAAATAAAGGGAATTTTATGCATGAATTTTCAGAAGCTGGCATCTGCACCAGAGGCAGGCAAGAGCTGCTCAGAGAATAACCTGTAGAATAACCTGTGGGACCTAGAAAAGTCAAGCTAGATATGACTCCAGAAGGGGGCTTGATTTTTTTTTTTTTTCAGCTATAAACACACTGAGTATTAAGACAAATTCTCTGAGGCTGCTATGGAATAGAATTCTGTTTCCTCTTGATGCAGTGAGTGCCTCCATTGAAACAAATTGCTCTGATAAAAGTCACCCAAACTAGAGGTAACTCTTGGTGCCTGACCGTGTTTCTGCAGGTAACAGAGGTATTGCTGAATGCTCTGGTAACTGATCTCCCCTTGACAAGACACTTACATGACTTGGGGTGCATGCCTGGGGCTGATCTTTTGAAAATACAGAATTTGAAAGCCAACAAAAATAAATTATAAAATAGAAAGGCAAAATCCTCAAAATGCATTCAGAAAGTGATGCTTTAGGGGCTTAAATTGTCAAAGAAACGCCATAAAAATTTCTCTGGAAATATTTTTACCTTGCTATCCGTAACCATGTAATCAGTTCCAGCATTCTCTACAAACTGCTATTAAAACCTAGCAGGTTACTGATTACAAGACAATGCCTCAGGTAATGCCCTTAACAGTATGTCAACTGCACAAATATTTTAACAGCGCATGGCAAGTTCCACAGCAATACATATATATTTATTAATTTCAATCCTTCAGGCTGGGGAGGTATGGATAAGGGCACTGTCATTTAGGGCTGTAATTAATCATCCCGGACACTTCCTTGTCAGTGAACATAAATCAAGCAGCAAGTGTTTCTCCTGTCCCAGTGATTTGTAGCCAACATCACCAGTGACAAAATCTCACGCTTGTCAGTAACTGATAAAGATTTTATTTACCTTTGACACCTCAGATGCAGGACTGTTTCGCATGAGTGCCCTCCACCTCTGAATTTATTTTCTGGATGCAGAGCACAGCCTTTAAAAAAATATTAGGAGTATAACAACAAGGCTGAAGAAAGGTTGCCAAATGCTGAAATACCAAGTTTTTCAAGAAAAAAAAATCTTGTGTACCAGGACTATCCAGGCACCACAAATACATGTTAGAAATGGGATGGAACAAATGCCCATTTGCAGGACAGTGTTAAGCAAACCCTCACATAGAATCATAGGATCATTTGGATTGGAAAAGACCTTTAGGATGTTCTGTCCATAATGTCCACCCAAACCAGGCTTTGGAGACTTGCATTTGGAGAGAAGCAAGTGTCACACCAACAGCTCCTCTGAAATGGATTGAGATGCTTGAGCTGCTTAAAAAATATTATTAGAATTGCAACTGACTGTCAATGGCTTATTTGACAGCTCTCCCATCCCCAGCTGACACCCCAAGTTTCTGCTGCTATCCAAAGCATCAGCTACCAGTAACACAAATGCCCATTACAAGACAAATTACTGGGGTACTGAACTGCAACTGGAAGCTGGGCCACCTTTTGGACTCTCATTGGTACCTAAAGCACCTGAGAGGGACAGAGATCTCCTCACCCCCCCTGAACACAGCTCAGCACTAATCCTCTGGTCCCCAAATACCTGGGATCTCTCAGCCCTTAAATTCTGCCAGTAACAAACACCTCCACACCTCACTTATCTCTCAGACTGAAAATTCTCCACCTCCAATCAAACCTAAATACACTGATTGCAATCTGCCACAGGAAGAAAACAAAACAAAAAGACAGAGTAAAATTTCCTATTCAAACACAGAATTCTATCAACAAGCCGTAGAGCAGAAAAATAGATGTACAACAGTATTGCTCTCTGTACTCAAAATGCTGAGGGAGAATTCTGCCCACAGGCAACTACAAGCCCAGCCTGAGATGATAATCCATTTGTAAAATACTGAGCACCAAAACATGCTTTCAGCTCGAGATAGGAGCTTTCTTCTCCAAAGCACAATTTACATTTAAATTTTTATTGGAGGGAATCAAATACTAAAAATAAGTGTCAAGGTTTTCTTCTTCATCCAATTTTTTCTTAATTAGATTCAAGTGTTTTGTCTTACCATTTCACACTTTAACTGCTTTCTGAAAATTAAAAAAACAACAACAAAAAAGTATTTATTTATTCATGATATCTAACAACTGGGAAGTGCCTCAAATGGCTTTTGTTAAGAAAATAAGAGCAGGCTGTTTACATTTACACAGAAAATAGAAGGAAATAAATCCCTTCTAATGAAGTAGCAGATACTGGTGATGAAACCCAACAAAAGACAAAAGCACACACAACTCACATTGCTCTCCTGGATTTTTTTCCTCTCTCCAGAGGGAACAGAGCCCTCAGAACCCACTTCCATGGGAATGTGGAGCTGGAGGCCACCTGCCTCTGGCCCATCACATCACTTTTAACTCCCACACAGATAACTTCTTCGACTCACAAACATGGATGCTGGGCTCCTTAGAGAGTTTAACCACAATACTTATGAATTTTTCTGGCCACCAAAATGAAAAAAAAGCTTCTTCAGCAACAAAATAGAGTTTCCTCAAAGAAAATACCTTCTAAATACATGATGAGTTTGAGGAATGTCAATGATA
Organism: Phaethornis superciliosus; assembly: GCA_023637945.1. NCBI lineage: Eukaryota > Metazoa > Chordata > Aves > Apodiformes > Trochilidae > Phaethornis > Phaethornis superciliosus. Next base: position 1,206,835 of record JAJQWJ010000013.1, read on the forward strand.
AATCTGCAGTGTGCATCCTTCACCAGGTTTCAGAGCATTTTATCTATTTAATTCTTTCCTTGGATGGCTGCTAGGACAAAGGATGGTTGTGATACACACACTCTGAGCAAATAAATATTTTAAGTGGTACAGAAAACATTTCAGTTTTTTCCCAGCAATATTTTGTTTTGTTCTGGCAAAAGACACAGTAAGAGCAAAGTTAAATGACTTAACTTCAGCTAATACAAAAAAACAAATAAAGTAATAAGACTTCATGAAGGAGTCATACAAAATCCTTGATGGCTGCCCTTGAAAACTGCTCAAACTATCAAAGCACTTCATACCACAACCCAAATTCCTCCATTTCTGTCCCAAGTCCTGCAGGTGAAGAGGACTCAAAGCCAGTTTGGACTCCCCAAGCTCAGCTGCAGCTCCAGACTCTTTCAGAACCAGATGTGTTAATATCTCCCAGACCAATTGAGTTCATTGGTAATTCAGGAAAAAATCTATTTCTGCACCTGGGTTTTGTACCCTATTATGTTTTTGAAAGAACTTAAGGCTGCACATTTTCAGCCAACTTGCTCTGGCCATGTGTGTGCTGGTACAAACCCACTCCAGCTGATCCCATTACACAGAGAAATTTGACTCATCAGACCTTGTTAGAGTTAAATGTGCTGATAATTTGTGAAATATTTTGCCTGACCTGTCAAATGAACTGAATACTTCTGTGCTCTCTTCTTTTTAGCATAACTAATTCCAAGTAATTTATTCCACTTAATTAAAACCAAAAGTTGCTCTGTAGAACAATAGCTGTTAGAGCTCACACTGGATCAAGCATCAGCTTCTCAATGAAGCAGCCAAATGACAGCAAAAGATAGAAAATCATTAATTTGTAAATGATCCTCTCCTACCTGTTGATTTATTTTTCAGGTATTTTACACACATCTTTTTCTTGGTTTTCCTTTTCATGGAAAAAACCCACTCAGCAGCCCAACGAGAGCTTCTTGTTCCCCCCCCCCCCAAAAAAAAAGAAAAAAACGTGGGAGGGTGCTCAGAAGAGAAGAGGACAGCCCAGCCCTCCCTGGGGAGCAGATTGAGAAGCCCCATCTCCAGCATCATCAGCTGAGAAAGCACAAAGTTTAAATTTGACACCCCTCCAAAGCCCCAGGAATCATCCCAGCCACTGGTCTCAATCCATCTCTTCCAGTCCAAACACACAGAACTACCTTCCCAAAACTTCCAGCTCTCAAGAAAGAAAAGAAAAAGCACAATTTAATAACAATGACATATTTCAGGAGACCCCAACGACTCAGCCAGCTACTAAATGCCATTCCTAAATTAGGCAGTGTAAAGGGGAAAGGAAAAGCCACAAGCAAAACAATTTCCCTCTAGCCAAAGAGGCAACAAATAAGTGAAGGATTTTAGTTTTCCCCTGGTACTCGGTAGTAAAGCTTTAGTTTGAGACACGTCTGTATTTTCAATCCCAATTCCCACATAACATGTTTTTATCAAATAATTCAAACCCTGTTACATAAATAATACCAAGAAAGAAGGAAAGGTGAGAGCTTCTTTAAAAGTCTATCACACTCCCAGAGCCCTTAGCAATTACCTTTGGAAAGTCAGGAAGACTGGAAAAGGTCCTTGGTTATGGGGAAAGAGCAAACCATATCCCAGCTCAGGAAGGAAACTGGAAGCAGGGGGCAAGGAACTCTTTATTAGCCAGCTCAGCATCCACCCCTGCAGGTTTCTTCCCAGTTGGGAACAATCAGCCCAGGAGCAAAACCAGCAGAGTGCATAACACCTGCCAGAGGTTTGTTGGGAGTCAATCCCATCTGGTTTCCTTCTGTAGCCAGGGACCAGGACCCGTGGGGGAAGCAGCACCATGTGTGACACTGGGATGGGCTCCCAGGGAAGAAGTAGTGGGAGTCCCTTACTTCAGAAAGTTTTAAATCTCAGCTCAACGAGATGCTGAGACATCTCACCTAAACTATAATATTGGAAGGATTGGACCAGATGATCCTTGAGGTCCCTTCCAGACATTCTGGGATCCTATGATTCTGTGACAAGGGTCCCTGTCCCACAAGGCAGTGGCAGAAAGCTCTGCTCTTTGGGACACTGCTTGGACAACCCACAGGGAGCATGGAGAGCAATTCTGGAGGGAGGATTCCCTCTCAAACCACACACATGTAGCTAGGGCAGCCCAGCACCCAGTACTGCCCAGCATCCTCACAACTGGTGCAGGTGATGCACTGGAGAGTTTGCTGGTTAAATCTCCTGGGGACAGCAAGCTGAGAGTGACAATACTCAGGGAGACAAAAGCAGAACTCAGAATGACTTTGCCAAACTTGAAAACCACCCTGTAGAGGGAAAAAAAAAAAAAAAAAAAAACAAACCAAACCAAACCAAAAAACACCCCCCCCCAAAAAAAAAAAAACAACACAAAAAAACCCCCCAAAAAAACAAAAAAAAAAACAAGAAAAAAACCCCAAAACCTGAAAAATCCGGGGCTCCCCCAGGGCAGTACCCCATGTTCACCCCCAAAGAGCTGATCCCACCTCTGCTGAGCTCAGCCACTGGCACTGCTCCTCTGTCCCTTGTCATATACCAGGGGCTGGGCAAGAGCCTGAGACAGCCAGAATTCCCCCAGCTGCCACCTGCACCACAAAAGCTGCTGTAAAAATACCTTTACCTGGCAGAAACTCATCAGCAGGACCCATCAGCTCCAAACACCACCCCAGAAAATGTTTGCCTTAAGAAATGCTTCCTATGGCAGCTCAGAATAAGACATCGTACATCTCCATCTCCCTCAGCCTCCCACATGCATTGATTACAACCTAATGAAGTTTGGAAATGTCAAACAATGTGGTCAGAAACACCAACCAGGAAAAGTATTTGGAGCCAAGATAAATCATGGCTCTAATGTCCTCATTTGTTTGCAAAAATAAAAAATAAAAAAAAAAAAAAAAGAAAAAGAAAAAAAGAAATTATGCCATCAATTCAATGGCAGTTCAATCCTGAGGACCCAAAGCTTCTGTAATAAAATCTAAAACTTTTAAAGGCAATGAAACTCCTTACCTTTTAACAGTTATGCTGGTAAAACCCAGCTTAACCTTAGGAGAGAAATGATTAATTAAAAAAAATGACGTTCTGTATTTTTCCCACAGGTGTTTGCCATAGTATTTCTCCAACCTTTAATCCCTGTCACAAAGCTAAGAAATAGAATTGCAATTTAATTAAAGATATGTTAGGATGGGGAGATCTGCTTTCAAATTAGAACTGGGGCATGCACTGATAACTAAACTAAATATCCTGAAGCAGACATAGAGGATGGGGCTTTGCTCATAGACTTATGTTGGTGACATGAAGCTTTTCAATTTCAGGTGGCATCCCGACAAAAAGAGCCAAGCATGAGCCAAAAACCCATCACTGCATGTGGCAATTCCAAGTTACATCAGTGTGAGGAATTTTCATTGACAATTATTTGGGCAACTTCACAGCAGAAAGATCTCAGGAGCTTTCTTTTCTCTGGTGCTTTTTCTCAAAGTGTCTCCTGCTGTACTCATCACCAGCAATTGTGTATTTCTTCCCCATCAGTAATAAAAAGCAATTCACTTCAGCCAGGCTTCCAAATTATATGGGAATCATATTTATAACAAGTTCCTATTATTTGCATGCTTTTATTAGAGCAAGAATATCAGCAATGAGGAACAGAATGTTCCTGTAGACTTCTGCTTTCAGAGCTGCAAACGTTGAAGGCAATCTCTGAAATATGTAATTTACAAAATTACTGTAATTGATGTAACTGTTATATTGAGAGGTGTATAAGTTCAGAAACCTCCTATATAATGCATTTCTGTTTTAAAAATGCTATCTTCCCTGGAAAAATGGAGCAGAGCTAATAACCTGTCTTTCACCAGCAACCCATGTCAAGCAAGTGGCAGTGCCAAGTTGCAGTGCTTGCTGAACATGTCATTTTCTCATTTGACAAGCAGAGAGATGAAATAATTCAAATTAAATAAAAATTAGACCAAGCCTTTATGCAGTCCCCAACCTTTTCAGAGGTGTGGAAATTCACTTGCCTGGGAATAACACCGTACATTTCAGCTGCCTGAAGGACCAAAGGAGTGCTACAGGTGAAGGGAGATTTTCTGTGGGCAGTGGATACAAATTCATTTATTTTAAGGGGAAAGCTCCATATTCCTTCCACTCTGTCTCCAGGAAATGTGAAGACCAGAGAGATCTCAGTTGCTGCTACATTACTCTTAGAGTGGTTAAGATGTAAGAAATGGCAGCGTGTGTCAGTGAAAAAGTGGTCATTAAAATAAAAAATGGTACCAGGCCTGTGGCATACACAAGTAACAAAAACTTTTATTTCATTTTATTGGAAACTACAGTCATACCTTTAAAACATTTAGTGAACTGGCATGTTTGTACTGTAAGCACTGTCTTAAACATTGTTCAGAAACCTTTGCTGTTTGCACTGGCTGTTGTTCATTGACTTGCATAAAATAATTGGCCCTGTAATTTTATACCTGTCAAAAATCCAGCACACGGCATTGACTAATTGGTATTTTGTGTGCTCAGAAAGGTATAAAATCAATTTAAGCACTCTAGAAATCAACACATTCTTTTTTCAAGCTGCAGAACAGTAAATATAATTATGTTTACTACAGCCAGCCTTTGGCTTTAGTCTTTTGGGGGGAGGCAGGTTGCTTATGTCGTATATAATCTTCTAACAACTCTGAAACCAAACCTGTAAAGTGCTTCAATCACCTCTGCCTTGCTGAGAGCCCTTGATGCCTCTTAGCTTCTACATCAGCTTATGGTTTGCATGAGTTCTGAAATGATGCAGCCCCTCAGCCCACTGAATCCCCAGCAATTTGCATTTTCCAGGCCCGGTCTTCATTACAGGGGTCTTCATTACATTAGCCCCCGGTGTCTAAATTACAGGACTTAAAAAAAAAAAAAAAAAAAAAAAAAATCCCTAAGCTTTTTAAGGTTTATACCTGTCAGTAGGTGGTAAGGTACATAGAAAATGTGGAAGAGATGTGGGAAACACTGGGAAACACTCCACAGTTTTCGTGCCTCAGCCTATCTCACCACTGGCATGTGTAGAGAAGGAAATTAAGTTATTTTCTTCTTCTTCTGGCTCCTGTTACCCTTCTCTACTACTGACTGCTCCCACTGAAACAAGCAACAAAACTCCTCTAAAAACATTTGAGCCCTGAAAGGAATAAACAAAGCTTGAAGTGCTACCATCACATCTCATGTCTGTGTATTTCAGAAAACAATGGCTAATTTTACAGTGTCTTTGGGCAGGATGTTTTCTTCTGTGAAGGAAACGTTTCCAAGTGCTCCTGACTGTGGGATTTATTGGCAATTGAAGTGGATTCTTGTAGATGAAAGAAATAAAGGTAAAGCAAAACTAGTTACAAACTGAAAGGAGAATGTTAGTTTTATCAGAGAAAAAGAGGAGGAAGCCATTCAGTGCAGAAAACACTTACACTGAGCAAGTGGGTAAGCACAAGGTTCTACAGTTTTTCAAAATAATAGTTTTGAGATGAAAAAGACAAGCAAGGGCACTAATGACCTAAGAGCTGAGGAAAGTAAAAGTTATGTACAGTGTTGAATCAGTTTCTGTCTCTGATGTAGCAGTGAGCTCTATCACATCTCCAGCAGAAGCTGAAGTCAGCATCAATCCTAAAAAGAAACACCCCAAAGACCCTTTGGAGCCTGCAACCTCCTGGGGACAGAAGGTGGGGGATGAGCCCTCACCATTTCACTACCCAATGCTATTTTTTTTAGGTGTTTTGTTTTTTTTTTTTAATATAAAGAGATCTCACTGAAATGAACCTGAATTGCCAGGATACAAACCCACCCTGGTACTGGAGTGCTGAACATAGAATTGCTTTTGCCCATCCAGCTCCATGGTGATGCCACTCTCCAAGAGACACAACCTGCTCCATAGGGATGGGTCTTGGAGAAGAAAACCAAGCCCTCCTCTGCTCCCTGATATAACACAACATAATCTCTTCTCTTTTATTTGCTGTCTTAATACATTTAAGCAATTAATCCATAACATGACAAAGGCAGCATGAAAACAGACTTACAGCTTAGTCTTAATAAGCATTAATATATTTATGCTGGTTTTGGCAGGCCAGCCTTCTACTAATACTTGGCTTCCCAGATTACATCCATGAAAATTAATGATCTGTCACCAGACTTGCCTGTGTTATAATGAAGTAGTTAGTCAAGTACGAGTAAAGTCAGGTGTAAGAAGCTGCCTCTTCCCATTTGCAGTAAAGCCTTTCTCCCTATCTGGCTAACAAATTAAATTAGTTGAGAGTAAAAATTTAATTACTGTCATGCACCATCTTTTTATTTGTGATCAAATAAGCATGTCTCTGTGAGTTTTGCAGTCATTTGCTCTACTGAAATGGGAGAGAAGTAATATAAACCAAGCTGGATATCAGAACAGATTTATAATTATTGGTTTCTACAGGCAAAAAAAAAATCTTTAGGAAAAAAATTCTTATTTCTTTCATTTAAACGAAAAAGACTCATTCAGCAGTCAGAGAGCAGAGTTGCTGATTTCTGTTTAAATCAGAGAAACACAATTGTGTCTGTCCAACATACAGTCCTTGAGCCATAGGGACAATGGTTGAATAACCAAAATCACCTTTCTGCAGAGGTTCACACTCTCCAGTATGTGGGAGAGGGTGGAGGATGAGGAGGGCAGTGACCTGCAGCTGCAGACACCTGCAATTATAAAGGGGAAGAGAGTCTTGTTAAGGGTTTGGGGGAAGGACATGGGAATTAGACCCAACCAGGGGCTCATACACACAGAGTAGGAGATCTTTGCAATAGAAGTCGTGCCCTGGGGCATGGTAAAGTGCAGAAGAGGGTTTTGGAGCACATCTACCCAGAGATGAGTACTCAGAGATTTCTCTGAAGCAGAAGCTGTGCCATGAGGCTCTCATCTGCACCCAACCAGCCAGCCTCGAGGGCCCTTGCTGCCAGCTCTCTGCTATTTCGGTGTGAAAGCTAAAAAATCCCATCTCCCATGCTCCAAGAATAGCATCGTGAAAAAGAAAATAACATTCAGTCCCATGCTGGGGAAATAAGACAGAAAAATACATCTGAAGAGGTCAATCCGCCCGTGGTGGTCTTGCGTGGTTCAGGTCAGCCAGCAAGGAGCTCAGTGATGAAGAGCTTGGCACCCCCAGGAGACACAATCCCCATTTCTGCAGAATGACACCAAGTGCTTTGCATGCTGTCACTGCTGAGTTCATCCTCCCTGCTGCCAAGGGAACACCACTACACACCAGAAATGAAGAATTCACTGCCACAACACTGGACTCAAGAGAAAGCCTCTAAAAACCTCATCTCATCCCATCACAGGAATGCCCTGAATTCCTCCATGGTTCTGACACAGTCACCACAAAATGAAATCCCAGGTGATGGGCACAGCAGCACTGCACATGATGGCTCAGGGAGTCCCAACCCCCCCTACTCACACTTTAAGGGGCATTGGGCTTCTCTTCATGATGAAGGGAGCATTTTGCACTTGGCTGTACCATTTTCTGACTAATCTCACTTCAAGGAAAACACCCAAGCAATTCCAAAGCCTGTAATTTCTTGCTCTACATGTGAAAATATATTCCTTAAATCTGGTCTTCAGTCAGCTCTGTCCAGCAGTCCCTGCAGTCTCAGTGAAGACTTGTTCCCTGCACTGTGAGGATGTCCCTGCAGCATAGACACATCCATCCCTTGGGGACCTCAGAGCTTACAGGCTTCTGACAACCTTTTATTAACCCTCCTTGGCATGGGAATGAGAACTGTGTGGTCCTTCAGGGTCAGGGATGATGACCACACTCAGAGAGAATCATAGAATTTTTGGGTTGGAAAAAAATACCTTTTAAGATCATCGAGTCCAACCCTTAACCCAGCACTGCCAACTCCATCACCAAGCCATGTCAGCACCTCAGCTCCAGGGCTTTGAACCCCTCCAGGGATGGGCACCCCAACACTGCCCTGGGCAGCTTGGGCCTGACAACCCTTTCAGAGAAGAGATTTTTTCTTTCCTGAAGGAGAAAAGCTGTGTGGCAGCAGATGAAGGCACGGGGGGAAGGGGAGGGAGGTGTCCTGCAGACCAGAGACCTCTCCCAGTACCAGAGGGAATGATGGCCTGAGAGGCAGCCCAGCTTTTGAAAGCAAAAATGCAGAGCCCACAGAGATTCCCCCACGTTCTGCTCCTGCAGCTTCCCAGCTGCCATTACACTTCAAATTCTCTTGAACTACTGGGCTCCAGTCCACTGCTCTCAAAATCTAAAGCACTTCTCTCTACCTGAGTAACCCCAGTCAGATCATATATCAAATAAATCCCCAGGGACCATCCAGACCCCACCAGTCTCCAAGAAACCTTTTTTTTCCTGTAAGACCAAGACATTTCTAAAAGTTGGGAAAACAGTTACCCAGCTCTCTGTACTTTTCCTGGCTCTGGGGTGATGGTTATCATCATGTTAATGATTATTTCCCCCTACCCCTCCCAGTACTGATATGTTTGGCATTTCTCAAATTCTCTCTGCAGAAGATGCCACTTCAGATGGCAGAACTGAGCTAACCTCAGAGCAGGCACTTGGCACAGTCTCTTCTGAAGCCTGCCATTTTATTTCCTTCCTTTCCTCCTTCATTATTTTTACTGGAAATAAGAAGGCTGAGCTGAGGTCTGAGTGTTCTTCACATCCACAGTAACCCCCCCATCACCATCCATGTGCCTTGATAATTAAAATAAAGAGCAAAGAGGGACTTGCCCCATCCCAGGCTATTGGAATTCAGGTGCAAAAGAGGTTCTCTTTCCTTAACTCCTGGGTGCTTTCTATCATTTGTTAAAAGTGTGATAACAAAGAGCCTCTTTCTGCCTCATCTCACATGGCTACTTATCTCTTGATAACTTCAAGAAGCTCCTAATGGCCTCAGTGGGATGCACATCAGCAACAGAGCTCCAGAGCTTTTCCTTCCAGCTCTGTGAGGAGTCAGACAGCAAACTTTGGGGCACTGAAATGCAAAACATTCCCTTTATCCCTTGACTGCAGCCCAGGCAATCCTGTTGCCATTTCTGTCTGTGATAATCAGCTCACCTGGAGACTGAAAATCAAGGCCAGGCAGTGCAGCAGAAGCAGATATGCAAATTCCTGCTCCATCCCTGTGGCTTCCCTTATGGTCCCTGATGTTCCAGCCATGCTCTGAATTAACAATTTCTTCTGGACTTATTTTTATGACACCAGTGGTGATATTATCTGAGTGTTTCACACACTTGTACTACATTTATTTGAAGTCTCTATGGTGCAGGTGGTGTTATTAACCCCACCAAAGCCCAGAATAAAAGGTCACAGATGCCCCCAAAGCTGCGTGAGGAGTCCAAAGTCTTAATATCAGATTTTTCAAAGTATTTATCACCCTATAGTACCTGACAAGCAGAGTGCAGCATGCAGGTGTTCTGACTGAAGCTGCCAGGTGGTGGAGAGGACCGAGGTGACCAAGAACCTGTTACCCAGACTCTCAGTATTGGGGCATTAGAACCAATAATTAAAATTACAGAGAATAATTAAAAAATCAGGTTCCATCTCAGCAATTCTCAGGGGGAAAAAACCAGTCCAAACCCACCTGTTTTCTAAAAACACCTCTAACACCTTGAGCAAACATCAGCTAATCTGGACAGGACAGCAAACACTTGGTGTTTACACAGCAGAAGTGAAGCAGTAGGGGAAAAAAATGGGATTTTTAATGTTCTCCTCTACCTCCACCAGCAAAAGCACAACAGTGTATTTTTTCCAAGCAGCTTCTTTGTGAATATGCATGAAACTTGGGCATGAAACTGTGGAAACAGCTCTGCCTTCAACAGGTAGCTCATTTCTCACACAAATAAGAAAGAAACCAGCATTTTAAAATTATTACTTGTTTTTAAATAGCCACAGCACATGCCATTATCTAAACTCAGGCAGAATATATTGCTAAATACTGAGCTTTGAAATCCTTCAATTCATATAACCCTAACAAAGGTCCCACAAAGCCAAGGAGCAATCCAGGAAACCAAAAAGTAACCCAGACCTACACATCAGGGCTAGAAAACAGTACAGAGTGCAGAGCTTTACAAGTGGAAATTCTTTCTCCCAGCATCTTCACCTCCAGGTCTCAGCCACCTCCATCCCTCCCTCAGGCCTTCTGGCCCAGACACTGCTCCCAGGCTACCTGGGGGAATGGTATCCCACCCCAAAGCTATGGAAGAGAGAGGAACCAGCTGGGACCAGCACTGCAGACCTTGGTGTGCCAGCCAGAAATGCCCAGGTTAGATGGCACCACTCCTTTGGAAGGTGTCATATGGTCCCTCCAGCTTTTTTGCTGTTCTAATCTAGGACCAGACACTGGACTGGAGCTGCTGGGAGCTCCTGTCCTACCTGATGTCCTGGATATGCTGGAAGCACATCACCAGGGATTGGGGACACCACAGCAGGTAATCTGCTTCCAGAAATCTGCTTTATTAGCAGGATACCATCAGCAGCTCTGTGCCAGGCATGCACTGTGCTTAGAACCTTCACTCTGTGATTTATGACAGTCATTACAGCTAAAGCAAATACTTGCCTGAATACATAAGGAAAAAAAAGTATTACATATCCATTGCAGTTCAATTATCTGCTTTGCCTAAAGAACTCTTATTCCGTGGGCTTTTTCCTTCCCCTGCCCAAGAGTTCTCCATTTAGGATGCCACAAATTGCTTATTCCTTACCACAGCTGGCTACATAATTTGGGGTTTTCCTTTCTCTTCTTGTGCCCACTGCTATAAAATACAGGTGGTTTTGAATTAAATTTAAAGTTCATAAAGAGTTGCAGGTCACCAGAACTCAGCAACTCAGATCTAAATTCTTTCACCTCTCACCGTGCTGGATTCCCTGAAGCTTTCTCCTTGCCCTGAATCTCCCATTCCAAGCCAATCCTTACACCAAAGGCTCCTGAATTCAGTGCTATTGAAGACTCAGAGAACAGCATCCTGCTGGTGTAATGTCCTCAACTTTTGTCTTTTCTGCTTCAGCCTCAAAGCAGGGTCTGGTCTGCTTGCAAATGTAAATAACTGGGGACCTTGAAGGGGCTTCTGTCCCTCTCCCCATGTCCTCCTCATCTCCACCCTCTAATACAACCAGAAGAGTGTTCTTCAGCTCCCCTAAAAGATAAACATGGTCAGGTTTTGGATTTCTGGTAAAAAAGGAGAGCTCAGGGGAACAAATTCTATTGGGTTTATGAGTGTAGGAGGTGCTTTCTTGAATTTTTTTTCTTGCCACATACCTAAAAGAGCATGCAAAATCAAACAAATAGGGCATGAGTTTGGAGGACTCTATTTTTAATACCCTCTAATTTCAATCTGAGGTACCCCACCAGGCAATTTAGCAAGAACTCAAATTGTATAAAGAGCCCTTAAATATTTCACTTTGCGTTCATCCAGGGGAGAACATGGCCTTGATTTTCATCTTGAACTGGAATGATGAGGGCAGTGAATGGTTTTCAGAAATCAGCTCAGAAACACCAGAAAACAACTTACCAGAAACATTATTAGCCATTTTTCACCTTAGCATATAAAGGTTTTTTGTGGGATTTTTAAATACTGTTTCATTTCACTGCTCATCTCTGAAGGTGCTGGGAGGCTCTGCTGCCTGCTGGGGGGTGTGGTGGGGATTTTGGATGCCCACAGTCTGGGAGCACAATCCTGGGTCTGCCCAGCACCTGGGGAAATTCAGGGCAGGATTCCAGCCTGCTGGGCTGTGCCCATCAGCTTCCCAGGGTTTTGGGGGGAGAGAGCATCACCTGGCATGAACACCAGCAGGGAGTGGATTTTACCAAGGGAAGAGGTTTCAGGATGAGCTGTTGGTTGGTGACAAAATCCTCCTGGATCTCCTCCTTTGGAAGCAAATGTCCATGTCCACTGAAAACAGCTCCTACACTTTTGGGATCTTGGATGGTATCCTGAATAATGCAGCATCTCAGAAGAAAACAACAGTAAATTACAGCAGTTAGGCAACCAAATCAGAATTCAGGGAATTTTGACATGGCTATTTAAACTTTGTTATTCATTTGTTAAGGACGATATTCAGTCACCTCATATTTTGTAGGGAACAAATATTCCATCATTGTTTCTTTTACTGAAATGCTGAACTGACACATGGCAGCTGTACAGATTAATTTGTGCTACATCTCACCACTGCCAGCAGCTCCTGGGGGAGAGGGATAGGGTGTGGTAAAACATCCTGAAACATTTCAGTAAATTAATTAACAACAGAACGCTAAAAATCTAATTAAGAAACCATCAGTTCCGTGTCTCATTTGTACTAATACTTGCAGGGTATTAAGAGATCTCAGCTGAGCAGTGCCATTCAGGATGATGCCCAGAGCGTGTCCCCTCCTGCAGTGACACAACAGGGACCAGGCCCCGGAAAAATAACCTGAATTATTGCCACACTGGCTGGGTGCTGAATTTTCCAGCCGTGGGTGCTGAAATGAGAATCAGGAACCTTTGGGGGGGCAGCCCCATGTGCAACCAGGCTCCTGGGAAGTGAGCTGAGCATCACAGCAGAATGGGACCCAAGCCCTCCCAACGGTGCCATCACCCATCCCTGCTGGGTGGCTGAGCCACAGGGAGAAGGGAAAGAGTTTCTCTCTGCAGGGATCTGGAGTAGGTGACCTTTAAAAGTGCTTTCCAACCCCATTTAATGACTCTATGATTCTTTTATATCTGGATATCTGTGATCCAGCCCCATCCCCTGTGATCCAACCCCCTCCTGCCTGACAGAGAGCCCTGAGGTGGTCATGTTCCATACCTCTCCTCATTTACAGCAGAATAAAATTCAATGACACAAATGCAGACCAGGCACTGGGGCACACACAGAATGAGAGGCATTGTGGTTCCCCCAGGGTGCAGCAAATCCCCCCTGAAAGCTACAGACAAGGCTCTGGCTGCCTCCTCTCCTCCCCTGCATCCCTCCTGATGCTTTTTATCATGTATTCCTGCCCTGCCCTTCCTGGATTAACCTGCTCTCTTTGTTAAACACAAGGCAGGCTGTTGACAAATGGTATTACATTTCTGGAAGTACCACTTCTGTAGCAAAAATCTCTGGCTTACTTACCCAGAAAACATTTCCTTTTAAAAAAACCCTTCTCAGTCAATCTTTAATCTCATCAAAGAGACCAGAAGTATTTACAGACCCCAGGTTCAGCACGCAAATCCTCTGGTGGAAATCTCAAATCTCCCAAGTCTTTCCAGTCCTGTTCTCCTTCTTCTCAAGCACCAAAAGTCCTTGCACTCCCTCTCCTCTTTCCCAGCACCAGGGAGAGGAAGGCACAGCAAGACAGCAGCTGCTTTGGCAAGTGAACATTACAAAGGCACCGAAGCCAAAAAGGCTGCAGAGGTTTCTCTGTCACAGCAAGGCAGCAGGGGATGGTTTGAGGAGCATCATTTATCACTTGGAGGAGGCAGCTCAGCCCACCTGGGAATTCTGGCAGGAAATTCCTTGGCTCTTTGGTGGATGAGGGCTCCATCCTGCAGCTGGCAGGGGCAGAGCTGTGCTGGTGTGCACAGTCCCTGCAAAGTGAGGGGCTGAGCTTCTTGGCAGCGCTTACTTTACCTATTTACTCTGCTTTTTCAGCTCCACATTACTATCCATCTGGCCTCTTATTTTTTCTGTTACTTAGCCTAAACACAAGTTGTTCTGAAAGACTCCCAGCAATTCTCATAAAATATAGAGCTGCTACTTTTCTTTTCTTAAAAGCAGCATAATACTTGTGAACTGCAACTACTGGAGCTGAAAATAACTCTCCAGACAGTCGCACATGCAGAATTAGATAAAAATGAGCTCATTTTTTAAAATGACCTGATAATTTGTAGGAGGAGAAAAAAAAAAAAGAAACAAAAACATAAACAGATCTAACTATTTTCATCAGTAGAGAATGCTACAGCCCTGAGAGCAGAGAAGTGCTGTAGTGCAGGCACAGGAGGCAAGCAACACCAAGAGCAGGCAGGTGAAGCTTCCAGACCTGGGGGCACATTGCAATAGCCACAGCTCTCTTCTCCTGCAACAAACACAGGGGCAGAGGGAGAGAGGCCCTGTACCACTTGGCAGAGGAGAAATTCTAGACAACCTGACCCAAAAGGTTAGGAGGAAAGGATGAGTACTTGTGGCTGCGAGCCAACATCACTCGTGAGTTCCCTCTTCTCTCACAAGAGCCTTGCAAACACCCCAGCAGCTCAAGTTCTCATATCAATGGTTTTCTCTAACTAGGAGACCAAATCTGGCCAAGATTTTGATTTCTTGGCCAACTCCATTGGATTTCCCATCTCTAGCATCCTCAGAGCTCCTGGGGGTGCCATGAGAATTACTCAGCAGCTGAAGGAGAGAGCCATCAGCAGCACAACCAGTGCAAAGCACCACACGTGGGGTCACCAGGATGTGTAGGAATGTCCTGGTTCCATGAAAAGCATCAAACCACCCAGCAGCCCTAGCTGGGACATGGCTGTCCCTAGGAAGCAGGATTTATGAGGCATTAATGACTCCTGGAGTGCCTGGTGAACCATGACACTGCTTTGACTGAACCTTCCCCAAGGACTTTGAATCAGGCTGGAGAGAAGCATCCCTTACTTCACTGATCCAGGAAGCAATTGCTGATTTCTGGGAGACAATTTAGAAGTCAAAGCCAGAATGAGAAAGACACTGATAAAACTTGAGTTTCCAGGGATTACTATGATGAATTACCATTTCAGCCAGGTACAATCCCTTGCAATAATTAATTATGACTAGTTTTATGGTTAACCTCTACTATTGACAATATTACTAAAATCCCCTTGAGTAGGCTTTGCAGGTTTATAAATACATCCAATTATCATGTGTTTGATGAGATTTAATTTAAATCTAGCAAAAAAAAAAAAAAAATTCCCAAGTGAGTCATCTATTATTCATAACTTAAGATGGATTCAGCCTCCATATCACAACTTTTCCTCCCCCCCTCCTTTTTCAGACCCGTTGCTTCCACATAAATTAAATCATTCACTCCATACATCCAAGTCAGATTTCCTTTTAGAAAGCCATGTTTTAGGGAAATCAATTACATTTGGTCCTTGATATATCACCCAAGCTTTCAAAGCCCCCCCAAATAGGAGAGGGCTTCAGATGTTAATCCAAACAAAGTTCACACTTTGAGAACAGCTTCCTGCAGGAGAGAGGCTGCAAGATCAGATGAGAAAATGGAGATCATCATCTGACCCCATGGGGGGAACTCAGTGATCTTCCAGCCCAAACCATTCTGTGATTTGATGATGCAGGGCACAGGGATGGAGGGGTTGGGGCTGTCCATTGAACTGGAGATGGTCCCAGTTGCTACCAGGGCTGGAAAGAACCCTGACAATTTGTGTCAGCAGAAGTTCCTACCTGAACCATGAGCAACTCGTTGCTTAAAACCCAAAGCTCCCAGGTCCTCCAGGGTGAAGCAGCAGAGCTCAGAGGTTTTCTGCTGAAGTTCAGGATCCTCCATGCACAGATGTCAGAGGTTTTATTAAAGGTAAGGCTCGAGAAGCCTTCATTCCTCTGTATAAATTCATATTGCACTTTACAGCAGTAGCTCTTCCAGGGACACAACTGCAACATGTGCAAATAACTGAGCATGGTTACAGCACATCCCCTGTGAATTAAAGCGTAGCACTACAGGAGAACACAACCACATTAAATTGAGTTAGGGAAAAGCCATTTATCAACTGGCTTAGAGGATCCGGACATCCAAATGAAGAGGAAAAAATGACTCATTGCAGAAGCTGCACCAGGCAGAAAATGCTGTTGATCTATAGCTACAGGCTGGTCACATTAAACACACACTTTGCTGTGTGGCTTTGGGATGAGGAGCCCATAGCCAGAGGCTGCTGGCAGGCCAGAGCTCAGCAGCCCCACCTGGTCTGGCCTCACCTATGGAGAGCAGGGGGACAAGGAGCAAAAATAATGTTAGTTTTCAGAGAAAGCCAGTGATACACCCTCTTCTTCCTCCCCAGACCTTTTCTTCCTCTTTTCCCCTTCATGTTGCACATGGGCTTTCTCACCGGGCTGTTCCATGCCTTTGGTGACCTTGCTGTGGCTGCCTGGGTGGGGATGGCAATGCTTCTCCTCTCTCACATCTGCCTGCAAGTTTTCCTGACTGAAGATCCCATCTGGCTCCAACCCCAGCCTGGAGCAGGTTCATTAACCCCAGAGCCCCCATTTTTGTCTCTGCAGTGACCCTCCCCTTGGCAGTGGGAGGCAGTGGGGTTGAGGAGCTTGATTATCATTATTAATTAATCACTGCTACAGATGCCATGGGGAACAGAATGGCTGCAACTTTCCTGCAGCCTTTGGCCACTCTGAATTTCATGCAGACAGGAAGAGGAAAAGAGGGAGGAAGGCAGAGGACAACCCCTCCTGCCCATCAGGATGAGCCCTGTGCTGGGGCAGGACTCACCCACAGGAGGTGGAACAAAGAACCACTCTCCTTTTCTGTTGGGTTCCACCACTTGTGTGCTAAATCAATTTTTTTGAGCTGGGAATAACCACCTCCCTTCCAGATTTCCAGGTCCTTTGTCCCAAAGGTCCTTGCCAAGCTCAACACAAGCAAACCACACCTCCAGCAGCTTCGCCCAGGGACTCACCCTGCAGCTGACTGCCCAAACCCACTGTGGGATTTTAAACATCAACAGCTGAATGCAGGGTTTTCAGGTCAACATCTGCATAGGGATGGATCTTAACCCCCAGTCCCTGGTGTCCAAACCACAACATGCTGCTCTGGGTAGACTTCAGCACCCTGAGATTTGGATGGGCCATCACCCACAGCAGAGATCCCAGGGCACCCCAGCCAGGTGTCACTGCCTCACCTGTAACCCAGGCAAGTCCTCAGTCAAATATAAGAGCAGAGACACAGGGATCTCATTAACATTAAATCACCAGTCAATTAAATAAAGACAGAAACCATCTGCTTTTTGATGATGCTGTATCAGAAGCCATGGTTCATTCTCAGGACTCTGAAGTGAGGATGCTTAACAACATGATGGAAAACGAAGGCCTTTTGTATCAGGACCTGAAACATCCCATTCTTTGGTAGCAGTTTCTGAGTAATTAACCAGCACCTTGCTCCTACCTATAAGTATTTGCTGTTAACTCCAATAAAAGAGATCACGTGCGACATGGATGTCAAGAATAACAATGCTTAGAGACCATATTACTGGTACCACACTCAGATTTCTGAGTCCAATACAGGACACATAGTTTAAATGTTTTAATATGGGGAAACAAAATTGTTTTTTTCTTATTTCATCTTTAATTCTAGAGCCAATAAGTCTGATGCACTAGTGCTGCCTTTTAAAAATCATAAAATCATATAATAATACTTGACCAGACACAATTTTTTTTTTTTTTTTTTTAATGTTGCCAAGAGGCAACATTCATGGAATTTTCATGGAAAGGTAAGCAAGAGCTAGGAGGAGAATGTCAGGGTAGCCAGGGATCATTGCTGATGTCCTGGCACAGTGGCCCTTTGGCAGCAAACCCCCCCACTCTGCAAGTAACAAAATACATCTCAGGAACTCTCAGGAACTAAGGTGTCCTCTTGTCTTTGTCAGAACGAAACCAGCATTTTTAAATTATAGATGAGAAGACTTTAACTCATCCAACCTTTTCTCCAGCCAAGCCTACAAGACCCAGGAGGTCTTTTTGTCATTGGGTTCATTAATCTCTGCTTGCTGGATTTAAAGCAATTGAAAATCTTTGTGTCCTAGTTGCCTCAGTTTCTCCCACTTCCAGGCTAAGCTGTGGAGTGCAGTACTACAGAACCACCTCAAATATTTTTCTCTGTTTGCATACTAAAGTCAGTTATTGTATAGAAACACACACACAATTATTCAAAATAAAAACTAACAAGTCCCCTCAGTATTTATGCTTCTAGTTAAAAATAAAGTAAACCTAATTGTCTTGTGTCATTCTGTGCTGTTAAGTGACCTTCAATAGTGCTGTTTAGGTTGCTCTGATAATTATTTGGTTATTATTTCATGCAAATTAAGAGTTACCTTCCTCAAAGTAGCTGGTTTTCAATTTCATCCTTATTTGCACACTGTATGAAACCATGACATTTCGGAGCTCTCCAGAGTCTTTTACATTGTCTGGCACTACTATATGTTCTTATCCAACTCTTTTTTCTTCTTAATTTGTTTCCTAAATCATTCTTTGTTATTACCACAGCTGAACAGGTACATTACCCCAAGGTTAGGAAGGGAAGAGCCACGTGGTGGGCTCACAGCAGACTCCTGCCCACTGCCCCGTTCCAACAGCAGCTCCAGGAGGGGGAAACTAAATGTGTTCTTGTAGCAATAACAAAGCATCTGGAAATAATCACAGCACAGATGCACAAGCACAGGGACACACTCACTTCATGCCCTTCTCTCTTTCTGGAGAGAGCTTCTTAGGGAAAACCAAGGCTTGCATTTGCTTTTGATGGTTTCAAGAATATCACTTGTGAAGGACCACCAAAAGCCCACTCTTATTAATTCAAACAAAGACTGAGTTTTCTTTACAAGGTCCCTGGAACTCCAAAGGAACATCTACTTAGGGAGATGCATCTTTTTTCTCTAGGTTATTAGTATTTGCTTTTGAATAAAAATTCAAAAGCTTCAAGGCCAGTGATCTTTTTATAGAAGCAAGAACCCATGAGAGGAATTTAAGCAATTATTCTCAGCCAAATGAGCAGTCAGTTTAAGTAAATGTATGAAAGCCTCCAAATTATCAGCAATAAAATCTTATGTCATCTAATAACGACAACGATGACAAGAATTGCTAGGACAATGATTTAAAGCTCAGCATTTTTACAGTGCTTAATTTAACAAGTGCAGGTCACTTACTTATGTCTTTCCAGGCTGAAAAAGCATTTGTCTGGGTTTGCTTATTGTCTAAGATTAAACTTTGGGAAGACAAAAAATAGCTTCTAGAAATTATCACACAAAATTCCTGCAGGAAGAGATGCTGAGGAAGGCCCAATTTTAGCAAGCAGAAAGTCTGAGGATGTCAGTCTCTATTTGCAAAGCAAATGGAAGCAATGAGAGAGGAAAAGTAATAAACTTTTGGAAAATAAAACCAGAACGTAGAAACCAGCTTTGTCTTCAGATCAGCAAACATCCAAGTGGATTTCTCATGTGGAAATCATTGCACTCTTCTCTTCATGTCTCTCAGGCAGCAATATCTCTTCTGCCTTGGAGGCGAGAGCAGGGAAGCCTATTTAATACTAATAAATACCTCTTACATCAAAGGAATTTCAGTGCTACAGCCCTTTTGTGGGTCTGAATGCACAAGAAAAATTCCTTAGGGGGAGCAGGGGGGGAACTATGGCTTCAAACTCAGCTCAGTTCTCCCAGCTGCCAGCATCCCTGGAAGACAGGACATGCCCCAGGGTAATTTCAGCACCCCAGAGTTGGGTGCAGAGGAAAGAAGTCCCATCACATCTGCCTGGGGCACCCCAGGAGGCTCAGGCCAGCTGGTACAGCTGGGTTATCACTTCATGGTTGTTGAAGACAGCAGCTATAAAATGCAGCCTGAAAAAGTGCTGAGTCCCTGGATCCCAGCCCCAGCACTGTTTCAATCCCAGCCACTTTTTAAATGAACCTGACTCAATAAATACGGAGTTGAAAGGTTGAAAAATTTCAATTTTTTTCTTTTCTTTTTTTTTTTTTTTCCCAGACAAGAGAAATCAAACACACTGAAAGCTCCTGACCAGTGGAGATCAATGGCAGACCCCTCCTTTAGCCCCAGCCCAAACTGGCAGCTTGCTGAAAAATCTGCCCACCACCCTGCCCTCTGTCCTCATCTGCAGCCCACCAAAGCTCTGGCCATAACCCAGTGTTGATTTACCCATCAGTCTTTCTCCAGTAAATTATTCCACCAACCTTTTGGAGTCAGAGGATGAATTAGCCAGCTGCTGACTTCACTTCTCCACCAAGGAGTCGTGCAATGCTGGGAGCCTCTGCTCAGCTCCCCCCACTGCTGAGGGAAGGGGAGGATGTGGGCAGCTCTTCTGGAAGGCCCTAAAATACAGAATAAAATCACCTTCAGTCAAGCAAGTCATCCCATTCACTTCAGTGGGTTCTAGGTGAGACTTTTTTCCCCCTCCCAGGGATTTCAAATGACTAAACTAAAGGCTGGCTTCCCCCCAGTGAAGCTGGAGTATGGTGTAACCTGCAATATCCATAGAGACAGACTTCCCCAGCAAATTCTGTATAAACATTTGAGACATTTTTTACAGAAATCCACAACACGTATTTGAGGGCAAGAATGAACAAACCAGCACGCTGAGGGCCAGCCTGGCCATTTTCAAAGAGTCAGGTTTACACCTGTGTGTCTTTATACTTATACTGTATTTATACTGTGTGTATTTACAGTCATACTTTTCTATATAATATAATTATCAATAAAATAAATTACATGTTTATATTTATTAATAAAATAAATACATATTTCGGTTATTTCAGCATGAAGCCTGGGCTGCTACAGTTATTTTTTCTGGCCAAGAAAAAATATAATAATTTCCTTTATAGATACCCAGATAAGGTGCAGGACAACAAGAAGTTCCTAACTTGCCACTCGGCTTTTCTATTTAATTTGGGGGGGGGGAGGGGAAAATACAATCATAAATTCAATTGTGTGTTTAAATTTCTAAAACACTTGTGACATGCTTGAAGTCAGCAAAGCCTGCAGGTCACTCAGCCTTCCCCAGCCTGCAGGAGAGCTGGAGTAGCACGGGTGGATTTTACCTCTCTGGAGCTGCTAGGTTTATTCAGGTCATGGCAGGGTTATTGCAGCACAGAAGCAGGAGCTGGGCAAGCATAGAATCAGAGAATCATTTGGGTTGGAAAGGACCTCTGGGATCATCAACTCCAACCCTTGACCCACTCCCCCCGTTCCCAGCCCATGGCACTCAGTGCCACATTCAGTCTCTGCTTAAAACCCTCCAGGGATGGAGAATCCCCCCCTCCCTGGGCAGCCCATTCCAATGTCTGAATGATTTCTGTGACGGTAAAAAAGGATCTTCTAGCCAGTGTTCCTCATGCCCCAAACATGTTTTACACAGAGCCCTTACCAACAAAGCTGCACCAGGCAGCTCCGTAGGAAAACAAAATCCAGAACCATTTCCCACCCCCTCCAGCGTGGCTGTCAGTGTGACTGTCAGCTCCAGAGATTTCTCAAAGCGGTTCCTGGAAGTGCTGGAAAATGATCTTGTAAGTCCTGTCAAAACAAAAGCAGGGTTTAAGCAGCTTGAGCAAGAGCTGGGGCTGATGACACCGAGGGAGCTGGCGGTGGCCAACACGTTGTTTCCAAACACTGAGTCCAAGCAAGACATTTCCTGCCACCCCATCAGCATGGTTGCCTCCGTGGCAAACACGTATTTGGCGTGTCCTGAAAACAAGCTGGCTGCAGCTTGGCAAAGCCCCACGGCTCCCGTGCAGAAATGTTTTTCCTGCTTCCTTCAGAAGGGCTTTCCCCAACCGAGAGGCTTTTTGGGTTGTCTGCCCACAGGATCCCAGCTGGCAGGAGCTGTTTTCCCAGGTTATTCCTCAAGCAGACCCTCCTGCTGGCTCACACCTGCCTGGATCTTCTCCCCAGCCACACCAACCCCTGCCAGTGTCTTTCCAAAAACCACTGGGAGCTCCCAAGCAGCGCCAAGGGTTGGCTGCACCTCTCTGGAAATGCTCTTTAAGCCCCTCCTGGCTGCTAAGGCAAGGTCAGGGGCCAGTTTTCTGTGAAAATAAACTACTCAGTGGCAATGTGTGGATGAAATGCTTGCAAGGATTGAAGCAGAGCAGCTGCACTGAGCATGTCACGAGTGCTCTGGTCAAAACCTCCATCTATATGTCCTTGGGTTTGTGGTATATTCAGTATTCTGTCGTTCAATATTTGGTCACTGCCAAGCTCAAAGATGCTGAACTCTTTCCACACGTTCTTCTTATTTCAAAGCTCAGTGTTTCTAAACAGATCTCTGGCCACAAGGAAACATAAATTAAGCTCAAGCCCATTTCCCAGTCCTCAGGAAACAACCAGACCAACCTGGCACTGCATCTGTGTTTTAACAGAGAGTCCTCCGTGGCTCTGGTCTCATCTAACACCAGAGACAACCAATTCCCACGAGCATTTGACAAACCATGGTTTCCATTGTGAACTCTATTTCCAATTTTTCTTTAAAAAATGAATGAGAGTAGTGGGTAGGGCTCATCAGAGCAGTATGTGCAGCAGCAGGGACCCCAGCTCCTGATGCATGGATGACAGAGGATGCTGCAGCATCTTCCTCCTAAGGAGAGAATTCATTTTAACAGTGGTTGTTGTGCTCTGTAGTTCCTTATTTACCTGAGGCTTCACCAGGATTATCTGGGAAGCAGAAAATGTGCATGAAGGAGCAT
The DNA here is from genome assembly GCA_023637945.1 of Phaethornis superciliosus. Classification (NCBI taxonomy): domain Eukaryota; kingdom Metazoa; phylum Chordata; class Aves; order Apodiformes; family Trochilidae; genus Phaethornis; species Phaethornis superciliosus. The sequence continues at coordinate 1,229,303 of JAJQWJ010000013.1, forward strand.
CAGAGCTGGTCATGCAAAGAGGCAGGGACACCAGAGCCCAGCCCACCCATGTGGGGACCACTCTCCAGAGCTGCTTCCAAAGCACGGGCTGACTGCAGCCTCATCAGTTATTAATTCCTTACCTTCAGAAGCTGCCACTGACAGTCATCCCAGAGCGTGTGCCCAATGCCTTCAGCACAGCAGGAGGGTCAGGAAAAGTGGGAGCAGTCCCCTTGGCAGCACAGCTGGCACTTGGGAGCAGCTGATTCTTAGCTTGGTGGCACATCCAGAGCATCCTCCTGTGCTGGCCCCAGAAGAGATGGGATCCCATTGCTGGGTAACTTGTCATCTGCAGCATGGGGACTCATTTGGGTTTGGCTCTAATTTTTTTTTTTTCTTAATATTATTTTTTTCTCCTCCATAGGTTAGGATTTTTCCAAACGGTCAAATTAGGACTCATTAACAGGAAAAAAATAATTTGGCAGCATTACAGTGAATAAAACATCACTGGGATAATAACCTGCTTGGGGCTACAGGTGCAGACCTTCAGGAACAAGGACAGAAGACCTTGAGTGGTTTTCAGTGACTTCCAATGTTCTTCAGCTTGGACACCAGGGGAAATTTTCCATTGTTGAATATTCATATCAAGGCAGTTTTGAGCTAATCATTTGGTTTCAGAATTTTTGCACACTGACTGCCAAAAATAAATTACCATGAAAATGGGATGCTGGCTACATGTGAGCTGGTGTACACTGCACATTTTGGAAGCTGCTGCAGAAAATCAAACCAGAAGCAACCAGCCCAGAGGAGATATCAGCTCAGCATCAGCCTCTGCCCAGAGCAGACACCCAGCACAGGAAGAATCCCATGAGAGATAAGGAGGGCAGAGGATTATCCATGTCTTTAAAAGGTCTCACCTTGATTTTTTCTCAGACTGTTTGAACTACAGAGCTCAATATCCTCTCTGAAATATTTATTACTGTAGATTTTCATACCATGTAGTTGCAGTCCTTGGTTTGCTTTTGTTTTTTGAGCTCTGCACATTGGGATCCCAACGTGTCAGGCAATTCAGCTACTGGCTTGCAGGCTGCTTCTAATTAATGTGGCAGTCTGATATTCTCCATGTGATCAGGGGCTCAGGTCCATGTTTGGAGAAAGCTCAATCTCCTCACTTTGAGCACAGCTTTGGTAGTGCCTTTCCTATTGCCTACAACTGCTTTTGCAATTCAAGACCACGTCTGCAGAAATTCTCACCCTGTTCCTGGCTGTTTGCCATCTTTCCCTCCAGCTAATAACATTCTGTCTGGAAACAACCAAGCTGGTAATTTGCACCCATCAACCTTGTGTAACACGATGTGCCAGCTATTTAGTACTGGAAATATTTATCCCCCAACAGGAGTCAAGGATCTTGTACCAAGCAATCCTCCCACTTCCCACTTCCCATCATTTTCACTTGCTCTACATGATTTGCCAAAACATCTCACTCCCTGGCCTCACCACGGATTTAAGACCAGTATTTATATGTATTAGAGTGGGCACAGAAAGCCAGCTATAAATTGGCCTCTAAAAGCTGGCCCTGCAATGGATAACAGACCATGCACAAGTGAGTAACACCTACAAATGAATATAAATATTGACCCTGGACAGCAGAGCAATTAGACACTGTCAACTTACCAATGCCATCTCTGCAGGTACAGAAGGCAAGGGGAGGGTTTTCTTTCTGTACAGGACTCTGGCTGTTTGCTGTATTCATGGAGCAGATGACCAGTAACAAAATGGGGGAAATTCATCAACATAATGAATGACCGTGAGTGCAATTCCATTTCATAAAATGTTATAATTGCAGTAATTAACTACCCAGTCCTCCAGTTGCACATAATCCATCACAGTTTCCACTGGTAACAGCACATTAAACACATCCTCGGTTGAAAAATTCAATAGCCTTTGTACAGCAGTGAATTGCCAACCTGACTGAGCAAAGTGTAACCTGGCCAGGACAAATCGGAGGCAATGACAAAGGCTTTGGCCAGTGCCCCAGCCTTCAAAAGCAGCAGAAGTTACTACAAAGAACCACATCTGCATGGGATGCTGCTGTGCTCTGGTACCCCAACATCTCTGTGGGATGCTGCTGTGTTCCAGTACCCCAGCATCTCTGCAGGCAAGGACAGACCACCTTTAGACCCTTCCCATACAGTGCCCAAGCCCTATGGAGCACTGCCAGTGGCACACACTAAATACTGAGTCCCAAGCCTTATCATTATAATCAGGGACTCAGAGGCTTGCATTTCTGTGCTGCTCTGTATCCATACAGATGTATTGCTCCAGGCAGCACCAGAAATTAAGCTGTAATGAGCTGCTTCCTCTGCACACACAAACCTGAGCCTGAATTTCCTAAACTGAACTGCAGTGAACGATCCAAACCAAGCTGGGTCAGCAGAGGACAGCCCGGGGCATCACTGCCCATTAACCCACTTGTGCTTTTTTGATTTTTTTGTTTTTTTGGTTGTTTTTTTTTTTTTTTTTTTCTTTATTTCTGGGGGAACTGGGATGGGCAGAGGAGCTCTGGGACAGGTGAGGAGGAGGGTGAAGGGATGCCTGCTACTGGTATGACCAAAGCACACCTCTGTTCCCACTGCCAGTGCTGGGTAGCTTGTCACCAAGGTCTCACCTTACAACCCCAACCACTCCTGCCTGCATCCCTCTTGTCTGCGTGCCCATCAGCATCACAGCACTCTGCAGGGTGGGAAAGCACAAGAGCTCCATAGCTGGTTTTGCTTTCATGTAATGGAAAGAAGGTCAACAGGTTTCTGTCTTACAGAGTTGCTTGTTTAAATTTCTACAAATACCTGAATTCTCTTGTTTCCACCCTTCTGGAAAAAGGGAATCCAGTCACACTGCTGCTACAGCCCCACTCCCCATTGCAGTGGTATAACTAAGCTTCACAGCTCATTCTTTGCCCTAATCTTTAGACTACATCCATCTAAGAGAATTTTGCATTTAATCTGATGAATTAACTTGGAAGAGAGATTTTTAAATACCCCAATGCACATTCCATTTATTTCCCATAGTACATCTTTTCTCCTCCCCAGGAGTTCAACCCAAAGAAATATCCGAGGGGTAGATAATAAAAAATTTGCAATGAGAAGAAGGCAGAATGAAAGCTCAGACAATACAGTTACATGATAGCCAGGAATAAGAAAAGAGTTGGTCAGTGCAGACAAATAAGATTAACACAGCAAGACACTGGATAATTAAAACAGTTGTTCTTATGCAAAATTCAGCAGATATTCCCAAATGTCAGTGCCAGACAAATTGCACCATCTGGTCAGCAAGATAAAGTCTTTTAACAAGAACTTCATAGACTGAGGGTTCTCATCCATAAAAACAGGTCATGCTGGTACATTAAGATTTTTCCAAACTGAGGGCAATCTACACTTCCTCTTCTCTCCTACTCCATCCCAACTTTAAACAGCATATATGCTGCATCCCCAAAGTGATGCTAAAACAAAAGGATCTGTTCTTAACTTCCTCCTTTCTTACCCTGCCAATTCCCTGTTTGCCTGATTCCAGATGCCAACACTATAGTTAAAGCCCATTTGTCTCCTTAGGAAGCAAACCAAATGACCACCATGGGAAGACCCCTACACTGAGCAGGATGATCAGAGGGGCTCTCTGCATACCCACAGGTGCTGGGCACTCCCAGCCCCCCAGCAGCTGGGGCTGCAACCTTTTTGGCACTACCTGTACCATTTCTCAGGACCCACAGGGACCCCCCTGCAAGAGCCAACAAATGAGTTGTCCCAGGAAAAGGCAGAGCTCACCTTCCCATTTATCTCAACACAGCTGGATCAGCCCTTGATGCAAAGACCTGGTGGCATGCCCACATCAAGCGTGGTCATTGCTTTGGCATAAAACTCAACCAGGTAGTGAAAAGCAGGAAGCATTTCCCTGAGGTGCTGCTCATGCCAGAGCATCCTGAGACAGCTGTTGATAAGCAGTTAAGTCTTCACAATTCATTTTGAAGAGACAATGAACTATCACTACGTGGTCATCTCAAAGGTTGAATGTCAGGAGCACTGCAGCAAAAAGAAACAGCCTGATATGGGGGGAGGTACCCCTATAGCAGTGTGGGATCAGAAATCTAGCAGGTTTAATTACTGTTTTATGCATTGTACTAATTCCCATGACTGTGCTGTGAAACCAAAACACCAACTGAAGACCTTTTCCCCTTCTAAGAAAAAGCCCTCAAAGTAAATAAATATTCATACACATCTGGCCATTTGAAATGAGAGGAGAATGAATCAATAATTTCCATAGCTTAGTGACCTCCCACCAAGTGCCCTGTTATTTGAGATTTTTATGTGGAGTTTGCCTTCATGAAATTTGGTTTAAGCCAAGTTGAAAAGTCAGAGAAGCATCGTTCACTGAATCAAAGTGTTTTTCCAGGCTACATCACAGAGCAGAACACCCACCTGTTCTCTTCCTACCACACTGTGAGCTGCTCTTTGAGCATTCCTGGCAGAAAGTTATTTTCAGAATATCCAGAGTCCAGCTACAGCAGTGCTGTACCCATCGAGACACCTCTCCACATCCTCATCTCTACACCCTGAATAACTTACTCCACGTTGGAGGCCAGCCCTGTAGATGGCTCTGGATTTCATCCCCTCAGAAGTACACTGGGAAAGGCAACCAGAAGATGAACTTGGAGATCTCTTTCATTTATAAAGTAACATATGATTTCATAGAGTGTCTCCTTGTGTCTGACTGTGGAGACTGTGCTTCAAGATTTGGGGTGCAGAGTAGAGATATTTAAAGAAGCATTTGAAAAACAAGGAGAGGCTACAGATGGTGCCCAGGTGCCAGGTGCTGGGGGGGTGACAGACCACAGGGAGAGTGTCCCCATCCCCAGAGAGTCCCAGGGAGGATGTGAGCGAATTTAAAGATAAATTTCTAGTGCAAATCTAACTACTCTGTCACATCTTGTAATGGAAACGTGCACTCGGTGCTGGGGATGAGAAGGAATAATCAGAAAGGTAAATGCCACTTGTGGCTTTTTTTCTACTCGTGACATTTGCAGTAGCTCATGTTCTTCCCTCAGCTCAAACATCCCATTAGGGCAGGAGAAGTGGATTTATATTCTATGTGTCTACACTGCCAGAGCCTCCCAGGAACAGGAGGAGGGGGTCACTGCAGATCAGCAAAACATGAAGGACACAAAGGACAAAGCCAGGAGAATCAGCAGGACCTGCAGGTTACCTGGTGTGTCAGGGGTCCTGGCAGCACAGCCCTCCTTGTCCCTCCCCAGGTCTCTGCCCAGCACTGATCAAACCAGACTTTGAGATCCTCTGCTTCTGCCTGCAGCTTCTCTTACAGCCAGCTCCTGGGACCCTGGGGAGGTGAGGTTTCTGGCTGAAAAGATAAAAGCTGTTTATTGTACTGACCTTTTTGATTAATAGATGGAGTTAGGTATAAAATCACACCCTAATGACTTGCAAGATTACAAAAGGGCATTTCAATTTTTTATCAAAACCTTTTGTGAGAGAATAGTCCCCCAGGGTGGACTTCATGTGGGACAACCCAAGCAGCCAGGGGTGAATAAATATCTTATAACTTTGGTATAACAGAGAATTGATTCACAAAGCAGCCGGGATCATTTGGAGGAGCCATTCATTTCTTATCCCTGACTTTGAAGGGCAGAGGCTGGCAGGAACTCATGCAGGAAGCTCAAGAAGTCAGAGCCCTGCCTCATTTTAAGATTTGATGGGCGTTAACACAGGTGATGGTTCATGTTGCATACCAAACCTTTTGGCCAAGCTCAGAACCATTCTGGATTATACTTTATAACACTGTCATCACCTCCACCTCCACTGAAGTTTATATTCTGAAATCAGCTCACAGGACTGTCTGACTGTGTATTAGGATCTAAAATCTGGTGGTGACCTTCCATTGTTCCCACCCTATTGCACGAAAACTGTTCCCCAATGTTCACCAAGTGCACAAATGCCCATTGAAATCACTGAATCCACTTCTATGGAAACCAAATTAAATACTGACAAGATACAATTGTACTTGCTGTTTAACCATCCAGTACACAGAAACATTTGCCTAGGTTAAAAAGAAACAACCACCCACATTTTTGATCATATTGAAGTTCAGTTGTACTCCCAATTACCAGTTCCTCACTGTGCTCACCATAAGGAGAGAAAGCAGATCAGCATGGGAGAGGTGTGGGATAGAGGGGGAGGTGTGGGATAGAGGGAAAGGCAGGCAGGGGCCACCAGTGCCCCAGGTCAGGATCCATACACACCACTGAGCTGTAAAACCCAGGGACAGAAAAGGTTGGAATGCATTAGCTGCTCACCATCCTTTTGCTGACATCCTTCACAGTATTTCCCTTCCCCAGGGAGATGGCACAAGCTGGGCTGGACAAAAATCCTGAAAAAGGACAGGTCTGGGATGCTGTTTTACTCTGGGAGATATTGGGCAATTACTCAGGGGTGAGCAAAATGTCACAGTGCCCAAACTCGGTGCTGTTCTGCAGAGCAATAATGATTCCTTTAAAAAATGGGGCAACCTTGAAAGTATCCCAACCAGCACATCTTCTGTCCATTGGCTGCTATTGCAGTCAATTGAAAAGGACAAAGAAAGCATCTGAAGCAGTTCTGCTGCCAGCATCCCCTGATACCACCGTCCCTGGTCAAGGCAGCTGAAGACAAATTCCCCAACAACAAAACCTGGAGCTGTTTTCCTGCAGAGCTTCCCAGGCTAAGGAGAGATCCTCAGGAGAGGGAAGAAGAATCGACTTCCACATTTAACCCAACATTAATCTCTGAGCTCTCACCAAGCCTCTCATTTGTATCCAATGAACCAACACACTTCACCAGCCCCCAAGTGAAGAGCCATACATCCTCAGAAACACCAATTAGTGCCTCAGGACCCAGCTCCTGGCAGCTGATCTTCCACATCTCCAGCAACACTTTCTCTTTGCTGCTTTGTGCCACACAGCAGATGCTTCCTCAAAATTTAAAAGTTGCCCAAAATCCACGCTTCTGACCCCAGAGCCAGCAGACTGAGGTTTCTAGATGGAGAAGGGCTGTGGCTACCGAGAGACTGAGTTTTACCAGACACAGGAAAACTCTTCGTCTGAGGTCAAATTCCCTTCCATTTCAGAGCATCATGATATGAAGAGAAGCCCACAGATATAAGCACATAAGGCTCTGAAAACTGACAATATTTTAAGGCAAAAGAGGCCTTTTGATGCTCTTAACCACACCATGGCTGATATCCCAGGAAGCCAGGACCCTCTTCTGGCACAGGGCTGAAGATGGCATTTTGTCTCCTTCCTACCCATCAGCCTTCTCAAAGCAGCAAGAGCAGAAGAGAGGCAAAGCAGACACAAACCAAGAGCTTGCTAGGTGGGCTGTAGGTGGGCAGGCTGGGAAGAGGCAGCAGGATTTGGGCCACCCCTGGGGGTTCAGCCCAGGAGGTTTTGCTCCACTGAGCTGGTGCTGGGAGCATCCAGGGGAGCCTCTGTCTCTCCTCCCCACCATCCCCAGGGATTCCCAGCTCTCACCCACTCAGGGCCATGCTTCTGAGGACTCTTGGAATTCGTTCCTCTCTGCCCCTCTCCCTGCATCATTTCAAAGTAACCTCCCAGGCAAGCAGAGAGAAGAGATCCATCAAAATCCAGGAGCAAGCTTTGAAGTTGGAGCTTCTGTTCTGGATCCAGAAAGATTTTGATTTAATGATAGAGGCACACCCTGCCAGGAAAAACATTTCCTAATGGAGAGCAATATAAACACAACCCTGGCCCGGGCTGCAGGCAGGACTCTGGGTCCAGGTGAGCTCCAGCCTGGGCTCAGCCACCCCTGGGGCTAGAAAATCTGCTCCAGTCCCGTTTTTCCATAGCTACAAGGGTAGCAGTAAAGACAGGAATAACCTGAGCACAGTTGTGAACCAAAACATTTGGAAGAAAGGTTGATGGCAGCAGCTGAGCAGCATCTGGCCTGAGCTGGAAGCACTGATTTGCACCAATTTTATTCCATCCTGAGGCTCACCTACCCACACCTCAGTTACTCAGAATGTGGAACTGCCTGTAGGATGTCAGCAAACCATTTAATGGGTGTTATGAGCTGCTTTTTATTGCTGCTTCAGTAACTACAAATTCCATTTGGTAACATCAATTATATTAATATAAGCACCCTCAGTTTACTCGTTATAATTAAAAGCAGCTCCTACACAAATAACTTAAGAAGAAAATGCCTTTTCTTATCCGCAGGAAAGTGGAGCTTGATTTTTGCCTCTCCCCAGGCATTCAGTCACTTGATTAAGCCGTAGCAAAGTACACCAGGCTAATTAGGAAAGCAGCAGTTCCCAGCTTCCTGCTCATTTGGAACACACACCGAGACTGAGACTTCACATTTTGCAAAGGCATTTTGCAACCTCCTCCCTCCAGCTCCCAACAAAAAGTGCTAAATGGGTGATTTGGGGAGTCACTGGTGGCTTTAACTGAGAGCAGACTTTGAGCACATCATTATTTACATCAGGTTTACGTTAAAAGCCCTTCTGTTCCCTTCTCTAGGGGACAGTTTGGGACCTGTATTTTTGTTGGGTTTTTTGGGGTTTGTTTTTTGTTTTCTTAAGAACCCTTACGATAGAAACGAAAAGTGCTGGTGGAAATATTGCAATGTCCAAACCAAGGAAGGGTTAGCCAGGCTTTGGGTACGTCTTTTACCTCTGCCATTAGTTCTTCAGCACATCTTGGTCTTGCTTCACCCTACCCTGGGTGCCTACCTCGACTTTTTGGAACTGTTTTTGCTGAGGTGAGGTCACGGGGCAATTTGGGCTCTGAAACCAGGTTTGAACTGAGGAAACCAAAGACAAAATGCTGGTGCTCCACATTCACTGCCCACTATTTTCCCAAAAAGACTTCCATGCCCTTTCCCCTCCACGTGCAAAACAACATTCACATCCTGAGACTTTCTGGGTGGGCTCTTCTTGCCTCTTAATTTTGTTTCCAAAACCTTCACCCTACCCAGAGGGACTCCAGGCTTGCAGAGGAGCTACTCACAGATTATAAAGCAAATGAAGATTAACAAAGCCTGAGAAATTAAGCCAGATCTTCCCTTCAGCTCACAGGGATTTTGACAGTATTGGAACAAATCCTCAGATGATACAGGAGGAAATATATTAATATCACTATTCTTCACCTGAGCACTGCTACCTCTTAATTTTAATAGTGACCAAAGATGAAAGTGCCTGTCAGGCCATTGCTCTATAAAGGAAATTATTTTATATCAGTGGGATGGAGCAGCACCCCTGCAAAAGGGCATCATCCAGCTGGTTTACATGAGCTGCCAGGAAGGGGCTGGGAAGGAAACTCCTATCCCAGACCTCCCCTTTTTCCCCACGCAGGACTGTGTGCAGCTGTGATTGCATCAGAGCTGTGCCACTGCAACCCCCTTTCCTTATCTCCCCAGACAGAGCACCCAGTTCATGCTTGTGGTGCTGAGAAATGCCTTAAATAACGTCAGGAAACTGAACCCCCCATGACTTTTCTGTTTCAGACACAATGTTCTTGTCAGCAGCAGAGAGCTTAAATGTTCTTTCCTTTCACACCTATTAGGTTGGAACACACTCTGTAAGTGTAAATAACCTTCCCCCTAGCATAATAAAAGACCTTATTATAGCCTGGGATTAATTTTTCTAATCTATTTACAAGCAAAGAGGTCAAACTCGAATTTGACACTGAGGAAAGGAGGCAGGACTCATTATCTCCAGAAAGACTCAAGAAAATGGATGAGCATAAACATTCAATAGCAGTGGAACTTGAATCCCTGTCCTAGCTTCTAATTAAAATTTATCCAGCAAAGCTCTGCATTGCAAACGTCATTAGCTAGAGGAAAAATGAGATTCCTAAGGACAAAGCAAAAATGTTTCGATCTTAACAATTGAGTTATTTTAAAAAGTCATCTGCTCCAAAGTGCATTTTATTCCTTCTCCGTGTCACACTGAGCTCCAGCCTGGGCTGCCAAGCTGCAGAATACAAACTACCAGGGGCTTTGTACCTGGGACTTTGCTCCTGATTGTATTTTGGTGAGGAAGCCCAGCAGGACTGGTATTTCTAGCTGCAGAGTCTCAGGGATGTTCAGACCCCATTGGGTCTCTGTCCCCTGGCAGGAGCAGAGCTGTCCCTGCAGAGCATGGCCAGGGACATCAACTCAAACTCATTCCTGGTCATGTCTGGGCAGAAGAGCTCTGCAAACATGACAGTAACACTAAACGGGTTCTAAAATATTCTATCAACATGGGGGGGGGAGTAGTTTCATAAATATTACCAATAATTCTCCTCAACCTCTGGTTAATAATGCTGGATTTTGCCCTGCGTACAGTCCTCACTGCTGCTTAGGAACAACACAGGTTCTCAAATACACAAGAGAGCACTTGAGGCTTTGCCCACTAATAGCCAAGGACTGTAACAACTCCCAGATAATCCAGCAACCAAATAAACCAACCCCTCTTGCAATAACTCTCCTCCCAAGGAGCATCACTTGATGCCAGTGTTTGCATTAACACTCCTGAGCAGCTGGCTACAACCCTGGGACATCAGGAGAACTCAGTGTACAGAGAGCCTAGGTATTTATTCAGTGTGCTAGCAGGATTTGGATGCCTTCATTGCATTTATGTGTCTACTTGATGTATCTATTTAACTCCCTGAAAAAATGGGCCAGGGGATTGTTCCGTTTGTATCCACCTCCCCCAAATGTAAATAAACTCACCCTTGTTATGAGCCCTGCACTGTTTCCTGTCATCCTGAGAACTGATGCTGCCAAAATTGATATTATCTTATTTCTTCCACAAGAATCATACAAAATTATGTTGCCTAACAAGCAAGAAATAAATACAGTAGGAAAACAGTGTCCAGCACTCCCAGATCTGATAGTACAGCCTGTGCACAGCCCAACACACCACTGGATACAATCCCTGCCCTAAGAAATATGCAAGATGCCACTTATTTTTATGAGCTGTTCCTTCCCAGTGTCAAGCAGAAGGATGGAGCATGCAAGGGCACCTCATAGCACACTGCACTCTGCAAGCAATTTAAGGCATCATTTATCAATATAAACCAACTGGGGTTTTATATTCTCTTTTTCAATACAAAGCATCACTTTTTATGCATTTGAACAGCTGATTCTTTGAAAAGGATGGGAGAAGATTGCTGGGTGTCAGCCCCCTTTGCCCAAGGAGTTGAAATAAGGACCATGAAGGAAGAAATCCTCCAGCTCCAGCCAGGAGAGCTGCTTGGCTCTGTCCCTCAGCATGGATCAGTACCACCCCCCGCTGGAAAAAGCAAATTCCTCATCTCCCCAGTCCCTCCCAACCCCCCCGAGCATTCTGGGGGAGATGAACCACACAGACTAGATTAAAATGCACTCATCTACCAAGAGAAGCAAAACCACAGAACACCCATTTTGCAGCCCATGGGGATGTGCTGAGAGGGGCTGGCTCCCTCCTCATGCCTTCCTCAGCCTCCTATTCCCAGAGAATTCAAGAACCTGGAGAAAGGAATGAGGAGTCCAGCAATTAGTCCTCTGGTAGCCACTGTAGGTGTTGTTCTAAATAGCTCCTGTGAGTCCCTAATGGCAAAGAAAGGAGGAGGATGGTGAAGAAGAAGAGAAGAAAAAAAGAAAGAAGAAGAGAAGAAAAAAGAAGAAGAGCAGAAAAGGAGGAGGATGGTGAAGAAGAGAAGGAAAGAAAGAAGAAGAAATGAAAGAAGAAGAAAAGAAAGAAGAGAAGAGAAGAGAAGAGAAGAGAACTTTTCCTTTGTTTTTGTTAGCACCTTGCTAACTGCTTTGTGGTTTCCACATCAAGCAACAGAAAAAAGTTCCTTTGTCACCTCTTCCCCATGCCCTCCCCAGAGCACAGTAAAACTCCTGAGCAGCTCTCTCTCTTACCACTTTTTCACCTCCTAACATGATCATCAGTAAATGGCTCTCAGTAACTACTTGAAAGCATTTTCAAAATTTCCTTTTAAATAAAATCTATAAAGCCCATAAAATTTCTTTCCAAAATTCCAGGCATCCATTTGTGGAAACAAGTCACTCCTGGTACTGCCTGTTATCACCTATTTATGCCTTCAGGTTTTGACTTCACAGCTCTTTTTTTTTTTTTTTTTTTTACTTCTCTCTCATCCCATCCCAGAAAATCAAGCCCAGATGCCTTGGGGCTGAAGGATCATCTCGTTCCAATCTCCTGCCATTTGCAGGGACACCTTCCACCAGGCCAGGATGCTCCAAGCCCCATCCAACCTGACCTTGAAGGTCCAAGGAAGGACCTCAGGAGCACAGAAGAACCTGGAGCAAAGGCAGAGCTATTTATTACCCAAACAGATTGTTTCTCTACACATATCCTTTCCAGCAAACCTCTCTGTTATTCCAGGCTTTTAGGGTGGCTCACAGCGTTTTTAAACAATTTGGCAGGGTCCTCTGGAAAATTATAATGAGCTACAGCCTTCCAAACCCCCCTGCAAAATGTGATTCTGTTCACGCTGACTTATCTGACTGCAGCACTCCTTCTGTCTCCTGGGAATATTTACAAGAAGCAGGGGACCTCTTGCAAAAACAGGGGAAAAAAAAAAAAAAGGATAAAAGCAGCTGGTTGTCTCTGCTGGCTTTGGCTTTCTGTCCTCCTGCCTACCTGACATCTCCCACAGCCTGGGGAAAACCTGTTCCCATCAGAGCAGTGTGCCCTGCAGCAAGACAGCTGCCCCTGGTACCCCCTCATTTGTGAGGAGCCTTTTGGGTTTGCAGCTACTGAATATTAAGTTACTGCTCCCAGCCTGGCACTGCTGCTTTGGGAGGGGATTGGTTTTTATAATACAATGATTCAACTTAACACTAAGAAATATTATCACTGGGCTCCACTACTGCTCAAGATGATTTGGACTTGAGCTGTTCCAGTGTGGGCCACCTGCTCTCAGCCAGAAGGGACAAAAAAATGTGAAAAAGGTGCAGGATGCTGCAGTCACCTCCTACAGCAAAACTAAACTGACGAGCTATTTAGTTGACCACAGCAGGAAAGGGCAGAGCCATCTTTCTGCAACAGCAGAGAGCACCAAGGGATGTGTCCAGTGCTGCAGGACCAGTGAGCAGCATGTCCTGGGCTGTTACCCATTCTTCTTCTTTTTCTTCTCCTTCTTATTATATTATTATTATGGTTATATTTGTTGTTATTTTTGATGTTATTGTTACAATTTGTATTTTTCTAGAAGCAAGCATAGACATGACATACAGCTGGGGACAAAGATGGCATCCTACAAAGTGCAACAGCATCATTAATGGATTTGGCTGACAAGGCACTGAGAAACAACTCATCAATAATCCCTCTCCCTATCCTCCCTGGCCAGCTATAATGATGATACAATTATAGCATAAAGAGCAATCCCAGAGATGTATGATATATGAAGTACAAAATGTGTTTTCCTAAACTTCTGCAAAGCAGGAAACCAACAAATTACCTTGTAATTAAGTCTGATAAGGCAATGATTTGAGCATAACCTTTGTAAAAAAAGGGCAAAAAAAGTACCACTCCTCATTAACGTTAATAAAGCAGCCAAACTCCTCACTAAATAGATGTCCATCTATGGTGCATTGCCTAATTGCTACACAGGTAATCTTCATTAGTGCCTAGCAGGGCAGGGAGTGCTCCACATGGGCCATGCAGCCAAGGAGAGCTCAACCTGGGGCATTAAGAATTCTGTGGGTACTGGGGACAAGATGAGAGCTTCACAAGCTTGTCACCCAAATCCAGATGGAAACAGCTGGGGTCACCCTCCACAAACACCCCCAGGACAAACCCAGGGGAGATGAGGATGAGAGCTGCAGCTTGGAGGGATGGGGAGGGACTGGGGAGGGAACCAGCATGGGGTTTATGGAGGTGGCACCACCCATCCACAGCCAACACCAACAGACCTGGGCAAAGAGAGCTGCTCAGATCCAGCAGGCAACACCTCTGCAGGAATTATTCCTTTTCATTTTTAAAAACAAGGTGGGACCTTTGTTTCTTTGTGTCCCAGAGCATTCTGAGAAGAGCCCAGAGGTCACCCCAACCTCTCCCAGGTGCCACCCTTGTGGAAGTTGGCCTGGCCAGGGCTCCTCCAGTCTTCTCAGGCAACCCATCTCCATTTTATTCAATTCTCTGGGAGCAAGGTGGGACTTCAGTCACATTTAGTGGGCTAGGAACTAAGGAGCAGTACAAAACTATTAAAAAACCCAACCCTAGCAGGTCTCAGTTACCACCTGCAGCGAGCACAACGCAGAGACTGTCGTGAAACAGCAAAAAGGAGCAGGTGAGCCCCTGGCTGTGCTGGGGGGTACAGTGGGGTCAGACAGCCAAATCCCTGAAAAAAAACTGCCTTGGCGGCTCCAGTGGGTGGGCAGCCACACTCCTCCTTGCTAGGAAAGTTCCCCCCTGTCAGAGGGATGGGATATTTGTTACTCGCTCTCCCTCTCATTTTCCCGTGGCATTTCAGAGCAGGGACAGGGCTATAAACAATAACAAGGTTTTATGGCCAAACTTCAGAGTGCTTTTTGCCTTCCTTATTGCTGACTCTTTTATTTTTTCCACCGGAGAGGGAAGGAAATGAAAGTGGTGGCATTTACAGCACAAACACAGCACTAAAATTCACTGGAGAAATGGACCCACTGGGCTGTGGGGCTGGAGCCAGAGGGGCTGGCAAGTAAGAATGGGGCATCAAAAGCAGGGGGAAAAAAAAATAAAATTTTTCTCAAAATGAGAAGAAAGCCATTCTCTAGAAATTGAATAGGTTTGCATCCCCAGGTGTAAAACAAAACCAGCTTTTGAAAGAGTGCTTTGATGCCTCAACATAAAATATAACTAAATAATTATTAATTATTAGAATCGTAACTCCGTTTTACTGTGTTAGCACAAACAATACCTTCCCTTGGAAAGCCCCTTGAAGCTATAAGAAAGCAAAGTTTTGTTCTCCTCTGTTTTAAACAGTAACCACCAGCTGCTTGCTCATTTCCATGGCAGGAACATAACCCAGAGCCCCATGGCTGCCAGGGAACCCCCAAATGCCTCCTGGGGCTCAGCCCTGCCATGGGGGGCACCAGGACCCCAGGGTCCCATGGGGTTGGGGGGTACAGGGCCTGCAGACCATTCCTTCCCATTTCAAAGCACCCCAGGCTCTGGCTGGTTTCCTCAGACCAGTTCCCACCCAACCCAGACTCAAAAAAAAAAAAATAAATTAAAAAATCTTCCAAATAGCCTGAGCCTATGAGGGGAAATACAAATACAAATAACACCCTTGTCAAGAGAGGGTGGGATGAGCAGCCTGACAGCACTATAGAGCTGAAGGAGAAACCCTCACAGAAAGATGTGCAGGTATTGCACACCCCGAGCAGGCAGCCCAGATAAATGTAGTTACCAGTTTAGAAAGCTAAATGAGTCTATGAATCTTTTCCGTTTCATTTCTCTCATTAAATATTTCTCCAGATAAATATGAGGAGGTTGAAAGCTTTTCACCTTTGCATCCTGGATCTTAAAAATAAACAAAAACAAATAATAAAAAAAGCCAGCTAACCAACCAAACAAACCAACCTAAAAAATAAAAATTCAAGTGTCTCTGCAGGGTGTTTTTCTAAGGTTTACTTGCTGTAGGAAAATGCACACACAGCCCTGTACTCTCAGGTTTGTGAAACAGCTCCTGAATAAGCTGCTTTGTTATTAGGTTTCAAAACAATTTCTGGAAGAAGGGCTCAGCACTCCTGATCCCCCTGCTCTCAGCCAGGGAGGCTCCAGGGCTGATGGCTCAGCCCACATCTCCTGCCAGGGGCATCAGTGATGTAGTTATTGGGGAAAAGGCTGAGAAGGGAACCACTTTAAAAAGATGGGTTGCTTTTTAATGACTTCTTGTTACTTCAATGATTTTTGGGTTACTATAAAGACTTTTTTTTTTTTTTTTTCCTGGGTTACTTTTTAATGACTTCAAAATACAGAGAATTGTTTAAACACAGAAGGCATCAGCATCACCTGCATTCATACCTATTTTGTCTCCAGGAAACAATTCCTGGGACACTGGAATTGTGTCAGGGATAGAAAACTCCTCGAGGTCACAGCAAGCAGGTTTCCTCACCCCTTTAGCTGCACTTCTCCTCCTTGACAAAACATGGGACAACATAAGCACCTAAACTGCTCTCACAAGGCAAAGGCTGTGAGGGAAAAGGGCCTGGATGGTCCTGCCATGAGACAGCCCTCCAAGCCTCCTCTCTGAACACTGCTGAAACCATCACACCTTATGAGAGGAAATCAGCCACATTTTCCAAGCTGCTCAGGCACCAAGGGTTTTTGAAAACCTTCTCAGTTTAAGTCTGGCAAAGCTGTGTAGCAGGCAGGCAGGTCCAAAGGCTGGGGATGGGGGTCAGGGAGCAGATGGTAGAAGTGTCACCCATGTCACCAGGAACCACTCACCAGAGGCTGATGAGGCTGCTCCACAAAATCATCACCAGTTTTACCACCATCACCAGTGAGCTCTGCTCTGTGCTGGACCAGGAGGTGCTCCAGGAGGGGAGGGATGCTGCCAGCTCCTGCCACCTCAGCCAGGGTTTGTATGCTCAGTGCTTTCTGAAATGTGGACCCAAATTATCCATTTCTGCAGGAAAGATAGGACTACATCATTATCTGTTCTTTGCACCGCCAGGCAATGTATATTAAAATGTTTGAATAGAGAATACTGCAATAAGTCCACATTTTTTATTTATTTTTTTACATTCTGGAAAGCATTAAAAAAATAGAAGTGAATATAATAACCAATAAAAGATAAAAATCCTTGTCTTCTTTCTTTTAAATTGAAGTTTACCCAAATTACACAAATGCAGCGTTCTAGCAGCACCTTTTACACTTCAAAGGATTTCTACATTTGTATTAAAACTTGGATCTGGGGGATTTATTATTTAACTAATTCCATTTGCAGGAATAAACCAGGGATAGACCAGCCTTCATTTGGGTAACTTTTTCTTCATAAAATGCTATTGGCTTGGCAGACAGAGGAAGGGTCAAGCACCAAGCCCTGCAGTTAATTTCATCAAACTCCCGGAACTTTGGCTGAGGATGGACTTGTATGACACTCCTCCCTCCCTCTCACCCTCAGGAAAAAAACAAGTACACAACATCCATACAGCTCCACCAGCTCCCTGGGGAACCACATCCAGCTTCTGCAGTGCTTTGGGCTTTAAAAGTTGCACAGAACAAGCAGCACTTAGACATGATGCACCAAGAGCCACCAGGCCAAAACAGCCCAGAAACATCTGGAATCTGCCAGTCCTGGCCCTGGGGATCAGCAAGAACATCACCAACACCCCTGCCCAGCCGAGTTAGCACTGGACACTTTTGCTGTAATTATAGATTTGAGGACATAAGCCAGTTGTAGGGATACTTGTACTGATATAATGGGATGAACGTGGGCCAATTGTCAAAAAAAGAGAAAAAAAACTACATAAACCATAACTTAACAGGGGTCAGCCAACATAGTTGCAATTATTCAGTGTTCAGTGCAATTAATCTTACTCCACAAGGTTATTGTTAACCACAAGCTGAGCTGCTAACCACAAGCTGACCTGCTAACCTACTCTCTCAGGCAGGCTGTCAGCAACATCTGAGGAAAGGAAACGCTGAAATTCCCTGAGTCTCAAGTCACCCCAGGGCTCCTTTCACAAATTTAGGCTCCCTCCATCACCGGATGGTGCAAGAATAAGCTGTGATGAAATGCTAACACTTAATTGGTGCCTTGGTCAGAATTTCCCTCTTGGGGAAAGCCTCTTCAGGAGGGGTTTGCCCACGGAAGGGATGTGCACATGCTGGAGTCCTGCACTATGGGCTCCAGAGGGTGGGATGGCACTCATTCCCTTCCTCATTAACAAATGTTTCCCTCATCCTTGAGCTCTCCCCATTAAACACAGCCCTGGCTCCTGCAGAAAGCAAGCTTGACCTTTTCCACAGGATCAAGAGCCAATTTATTGCATGTTTTAAATTCATAACGAGATCAAAAAGGATAATGCTACGATGACCTGGAGATCAGCCCAAGACATGAGAGATAATTGTTTCCTTAATTGTGATGCCTGAATTAAATTACTTCTGCACTCTGTTAGGCAGATGATGTGTGAAGTGGGGGCTCAGCAGCCCCTGGCAGCTCCTGCAGGAGTCAGGGTTAACCTCTGGCTGTGGTTCAGGAGGCCACAGCCCCGCACCTCCACCCTCCTCACCAGCCTGCAGCACACACACTGGTGTTCTGCTCACTCACTTGTGCCACAGCCACCAAATCCCAGCCAGGGACAGCTGCATTTCCTGGGATCAAGGGTTTGCAGGTCATCAGTGGAGACCAGGCTGTAAAATAGGAGCCCCCCCTCCTTTGGTGACACCAAGTCCTCTGTCCTGGAGCTCTTTGTCCTGGGAGGAAAGCTCCCTCCCTGCCAGGGGAACAGGATCCCCATCACCCCAGCAGCACATCCTGCACACCACCCCTTCCACAGATTTGGTTGTCATTGACCAAACCTCCCAAAAATTAAACCCCAGGCCCAGAATTCTACAGTTGCTGCTTTGGCTTCAGAGAGCTTGGGACAACAAGAAAATCTGTCAGACCTGGTTCCAGTTGAGTCCATTAAGAATTCCCTTTTGTTCCAGGGTATGGAGCAGCATCCTTACCAGATACTGGTTGTGGCTTCTCTGGGCCCCAAAAGGGATGTCAGTCTGAAGCCATTTCTTAGCAGAGAGACAAGCAGCATCCTTTTTCTTTCTAGGAGAGAAACATTTATATCCTTAACCCCCCCCCATAATTTCCCAGCCAGCAACACCCCAGCTGTCATTGTCCCTTTAACAAGAGGCTGCTTCTGCCCAAGAGCTCCTGCAAGGGTTCAGCACAAGTTTCCTTTAAGAGTCCCAGCTACAAGGAAGCCCTCAGCATTGCTGCCAAGTCCTACCTCACCTCTGGCATCAAAGCTCAGAGAAGATGTGCAGGGGGTGTCCCTCTGGAGCCACCAGCTCGTTCCCCACGGGTGACAGGGACAGCAGCCACAGCCACTGGCAGGAAAAGGCAGGAGCACTTCTCACAGTCAGCCTCACCTTCATCCAGGGGTTGCTGTGGATAAAGCCATGGATATGGGTATTACACTGCTTTTTATCCAGCATTTATAGGTGGTTAAGGATGGAGACCTGTTATAAACACCAGCAAAGGTGAAGAGCTTCCATTTCACAGCTATCAGGTGGCTACGGATTTTATTGTAAAGAGTTCTCCAACCTGCAAAAACAACTGATCAGTTAATAAAACCATTAATGTGAAGTGCAACTGCAAGTTATTAACCCAGACAGGAAAATGTATTTAAACTTTATAAGAAGGCACAATTAAAGATAGAGGAGACGTAACAGCATGTGGCTGCATTCTTGGCGAGGCAATCTGAAGAACAAAGAGATAACATTAAAATGAATAATATATTAGCAGCCTCGAGCAAAGTGGCAGATTCCAGGCTGAGGCTGGTGGGGAGCAGCAATGATCCCTGCCACCTGCTCACCATTCACCCCCCTGCACACTCACTCTCTGCCCCTCACACCTTCACAAAGCCACAGGAAAACCACCAGCAAAAAAATTCCACAAGCTCTCCATTTTTCCACCCAAAACTGTGTTTTTATTCGTGCTCTCAAGCCCCCAAAATACCTCTTTCTACCCTGAGTGGTGGGAGCACACATGGCCCTGTGTGCTACACATTCCCACCCACACCAGCTAATGAGAAACTATTGAGATGGAAACACTCAGATTGTATCTGGGAGCTGGCTGGGTGAGCAGCATGGTGTGCTGAAACCTGGAATAATAATTCTGGAAGCAAGGTACAAAGGAGGATGATTTTCAAGTAAATTAAAAGGTTCACAGGAGGAAAAATAAGAAAGCACTCAGACAATTACCCTCAAAAGATCCCCAAAGTCTCTAGCTCCAAGTTCAGCTCCAGTAGAGCAGGAGGAAATCAAAGAAAAAAACAAGATTGTTGGTTGTAAAGAGTGGAGAAATCCATTAGAAATCAGCTGAAGGTGCTGAGGTCCCCAGAGGATGCTCTGGGATCACTCACCTGCTGTCAGGAGGAATTCTTTGCTCTGCAGGAGGTTGGTGCAGAGCACTCCACAGCCCACAGCACTATAAACCACATCAGAGGATGAAGGGCCAGCAGCCCAGGAGCTGATTTGCAGACCCAGGCTCCAGAAGAGGGAAGGCAGAGGTCACCTGCAGCAGGTGACACAAAGCCAAGGTCACCAGAGCCTGGCTCTCCTCCCGCAGCATCCTTCCCCACCAGCTGCATGCAAAGCCCCCTCCAGAAGTCTATTTTCCTTCAGCTGCATTTCACAGACCCTGAAAAAACAATCAGTGGGCCTGCTGGGTAGCTAACCAGAACACGACTTGTCAACAAAATGAAGTTTCAGTTTGAAAATTCAAAATACTCCCTAGGTGTGAATGCAGCCATGCAGCTCCAGGGGCAGAGTCGGGCACACGGCTCTGCAGCAACACCACCCCACTGTGCTCCACCTGCATTTACTATGCCAAGAGAAATTTTTTTTTTTTAGAAAATCATCTTTTCCAGCAGCTTTGAGCGCTTTATTCCCAGCACATTACCCTTGCCATGAGCTCCTGTCCCCCCACCTGTTCAGTTTAAACAAAACTGGTGAGTCCAGAGAGGAGCAGCTCCAGCCAAGCTCCCTGAGACACGAAGCTTCTCCATTCATCTCCCTGCAGTATAAATAATTTCCATAGAAACTGGAAACATTCCCTAAACCAACAGAGCCTCCCTTATTTCCAGCAATTATCTTAAGGTCTGATTTGCATTTTAAATGTCACCTGTATAAATTAAAACTGTTTACTGCTAATGCTCTCATCACCCTGAGTCATCTGGCAAGAGCCACAGACAGGTTTTGTTTCCTCCAGAAAGCTCACCCACAAGTCCAGCCCCCCAAAAGCTGCTGGGCTGACTCCTCCAGGCACAGCACTGGGTCCTTCCTGCAGGCAGACAAGCCAGAAAATACACCATTTTCCCCTGAATTGCTAATTCTGGCAAGACAGTTATTTCAGGGTATACTTATGGGGTACATTTGTATTTATAGGGTACATGTTTAAGCTATAGATTAAGCACCCGATCTTCACAGAAAAAGAAATAACCACAGCCTCCAGGATTTTCAGGCACTGGTTTGGATTCTCCTAGAGTCATCTGGTAGCTTATAAATACATCTTTTTCCTTATACTAAGCTTTCCTGACAAACAGAAAGTCTTCTCCCCTTTGGAAAGCCATTTAACTTAAATAAATTGGCTAAGCAACAGGCTGTGCCTCTGATGAGCAGCTGCCAAACTGGCTGGCTCCCAGTTCAGACTGGAAGAGCTGTGCTGATCCAGGGGGCGGGCAGGGAGGATAAATCCTGAATTCTGCTCCCTTTCCTTGGCTGCCAGGCTCTGCACCCCAGGACACTCCCACCAGATCTGGCAGGAAATTCTGCCCCTAATTCAATTGTTAAAACCAGACAAAGGCAAAACCCTGCTGTGCTCAGACCAGTATTTTGTAAACTTCAGGTGTGGGAAAACAGAGTCTGACCACCTATCCCTACATCCCATGGGTAAGAATAAGCCATGGTGATAAACTGTGATTACACAATAATAATTTCCTCACTTATCATTCTGAGGGGTTTTTCCACCCTTCAGACAAACTCTGACAGTTTCACCTGTCTACACCCAGGACTGAAAACTGAAGAGAAGCTGCTAAAAATCACAGAGAATTGGAAGAAAAAAAAAAAAAAAACAAAACACACCTCATTTTCCTTAAGTATTCACAAACCAAAACATTAAAAAAAAAAAAAGGACACAAAAATTGAAGATCTCAGAGACCTTCCCATGAGCTCCAAGTCCCCCCTTTTGCATCCACTTGTGCACTGGAGACACAAGGTCATCTCCTGATGTCCTTCAGCATAATTGTTCAGGAAAATTATTTTTCTAAGGAAGTTTATGAAATGATTATTTTGTCCAGCTTTCCAGTTCAGCTTAGAGATCAATCTAGGTGAACTAATTTCCTCTCCCTAATGATTAAATGCTTCATATTAATATAACCCGGAGAAGACAAGTTCAAGCAGCCCGTTTTTTCATTCCCTGGAATAATTAGATCTTGAGAATTACTCTGTACCTCCTTGGCTTCCTCCAAATTCATTATTTCTTAAAAAAGCTTTCCTACACCTTCTGTTGCCTGATGTCCTCATAGGCAAAACAGCATTTTAACCTGGAGTTTGCAGAGTAAATAAATGAGGAAAGCACTGATGAGCCAGGCTCAGGGAGATGTTGGGATTTGCAGTAGCAAATTTGCAGTCCTGGCCCTGGACTTCAGCATCCCCTTGGGAAATAGTGAAGTCCAGGTTGTTTGCTTTGCCATGGAAGTCATCAGGAGAATGGGATTTTGCCAAGCAGAAGCCAGCTTTGGTGAGATCCCACCTTCCAGCACATTGCTGAGCTTCCAGCCGTGCTGGTGAAGCAGGTGGCTCTCAGGAGATGATTTCCATCAATCTTTTGGGGAGTTTGGGAACTGAAATACACCTGAGGTTGTTAAAACGAATGAAGATGCTGCAATGAACTTGAAGGCTCTGGGGCTCCAGGTAGAGCAGACACCTCCCCACCTACAAATGCTCTACAGAGCCAGCAGCAGCTTGTGAAGGAAGCAGCAGCATGGAATTAAATCCAGCCCAAAGCAGCAGCTGAAAGTCAAATGCTTTCCTTTTCCTCCAGCAGTCACCTGCCAGCACCCAGCCTTGCCTGTCCCAATAAGACAGAGAGGAAGGACAGCAAGGAAACTTTGGAGAGTGATGTTGCCAGCCCCTGCTGTGCTTTAATAAAAAAAAAAAAAAAAAAAAAAAAAAAAAAAAAAAAAGGAAAGGAAAAAAGTCACATTTTCCTTTTTTTTTTTTTTTTTTAAGCTATTAGAACCTATACAGAAGTTGTTAATTATGTCTTTGTTTCCTTTGAGGGCTCTCAGCTCAATTAATTTGTATAATGCATCAAGGTTCCAGTTCAATCTTAATGACAAGGTCTCACTTCACATACCACTGGCTCCAGCCAGCACTTATTTTTAATGATAGCTAAATGAGGAGCTGACAGTTCTATACTGCACCAGCTCTGCTCAGGAAGCACCGTGTGAAATTTCCACCCTGATTTACAGCACCCTCAGTCTTCTCTTTCAGACACCAAACTAGGGAGGGGTGTGAGTTACCTGCAGTGATTTCCATGGGGAAATATTGCCCAGGCCCTGCTGGGTTTCATTTCACTGCTCTCCATGTGCTGACATCTCGCCTTTCAAGCCCAGCTTTGTGCTGACCCATAAGCCCAGGATTTCTGGATGCCTTCAGCTCCCAGGAAACACGACAGGAACAGTTCTGGGATGGAATCTGTGCCTAGAGAGGGGGGAAGAGCAGGGCAGCAATCCCTTCTTTCTGAGAATCACCACATTTCTTCATGGTCTTTAATGGAAGAGAACATTAGGGTACATTGGTCATTATAGTCTGAAACCTGGTTTGGGTTTTTATGCAAAACCAGACAAATAGAACAAAATGTAACATTGGATATTTCTTTATGCTTAATTAAAAAACAAAAAACCAAAAACCAAAAACTCTCAATATTTTGCAAAGAGCACTGCTCCTTTAGGCAAAAGGAAGATATCTTTCCAGTATCTTCTGAGTCAGGTATATGAGACCATTGGTGTCACTTCCCAGGACCTGCTCTGCTGGGGTGTGCCAGGACCTCCCCACCTTATCCCACCAGGAAATTAGGCTGGAGCATCTGAGAGCCAAAGATAAATTCCACACTGCAATTCCAGTGGCAAGCTGGCCACTGCCACAGCCTGGACAAGCAGACACAGGGCAGTGCTGGGGGCAGCCAAAGAAAACCAGCTCAGACCCCAAAGCCTCCCTACAGGAGCACAGAAATAACCATGGGGTTCAGGCAGGGCCAGAGCATCACACTGCTGAGGAGCAGAGTTTGCCTCTCTGCCCAAAAAGGATTTCACATCAACAGACTGAAAATTAAACTGCTGCCAAGTCTTTCCTCCCCAGGCCCCCCTCCTGTTTGTACATGATGTCATTCCATGCAGCTGAAAGACATCCTGAGGGATCGGGATGTTCAGGTCTTTTTTTTTTTTTTTTTCAAGGTTTGAGTGAAATATCATGGCTCACACTGACATTTTCTTAACATTTCCCAGGTTGGGGCATGCCCACCACACCCCTCCCCTGAAACCAGCATTTCCCCACCAGCACCAGGAGCACAAAATCATCAGGAACACTTCTGCATCCAGCTCATCCCCAAAGCCTCTTCACTTACCTCCCAAGAAAACAAACCACTCCTGCTTTTAATCTGGAGTTATTTAGAATACAAGTGATGAAAGGCCCAAGCATCACGTGCAAGTGCATAATAACTGATGGAATTCAGAGAGGAAAAGTCTCTGTGGAGTTGGCAATCAAAGCTCCTTGCAGGGAGCAAGAAGGAGGCACCTGCTCCCCTGGAGGGACACAGGGCTCCACCTGGGCTCCCACCTCCTCCTGCTGCTCAATGCCTCGCTCTGGAAATGTCAAACACCCATTTCTTTTTGACCAAGAGAAGCATCAGCAAGAAGACCCCACAGCACAGCCCTCAAAGAACTCCTCCATCTAACAGGGAGCTTCAGAGCTGCCTTTAGAAACCCTAACATCCAAAGGAGGAAGGCAGGAGTCCAACCCCCAGCCCTGCCTCATCCCCCCCAGCCCCAGCCCACTGCCTCTCCATGGCTCCTGCAGCACCACAACCCCCCAATTCCCCAGTAGGAAATGTGAATTTTGGGGTTCTGCTAATTCCTTGCTCCCTGCCAACCCTTCACCCAACATCTCCACAGCCCGGACATTTTGCTCCCGAGTTCCAGTTCAAACCATTCCCCTATTTCCAGGTGACAAACCCCACGTCCCTGGCCCTGCTGTGCAAAAACAACAGCTTTCAGAGGTCTTACACGTGCATTTGTTATTTACAAGGGGTTTTATCCATTTCTTAGCAGAAAAGATTGGTTCTGTGGTGATGACAGCCTGAGAGCTGCAGCACTTCAACACTCCCAGGGCATTTTTATACTCCAGAGGAACTCACCCAACAATAACATCTTTTGTTTTGAGGCTCTGTATAACTGGTGACACAATTACAGTAATTTATACAATACAGAGGGTTTTAATTGTTACTTTACAGTCATTTATCTTTATTTTAACACTAAGAGGGCTATCACCAAAGATAATTACTCAGAAATAAATGTCACTCTGCCTTAATGATTTGATTATTACTTTGCTATTTCCTACAGTATTTTCCCTTTGCACAGCCAAACCCAGGACCCAATATAGTCAAAAACATCTCCACTGACACCCCCTCCACTAACAGCAAGGGGGGGGGGATGTAGTTTGTAAAACTTCATGCGGTGTCACCAAAATCCTTTTCCCCAGACCACCATATGGCAAACTGCAGCACGAAAGGAAAAATAATAAATCTCTTCTTGTTAGTGCTTAGAGAAGTGATCTCCCTCTGGAAAGAGCAGTAATAATTTACCAAACCCCCCTCTCAAAGCACCTGAGCTCTCAGGGCTGGAAACCTCTGTCTGGAGGGTGCTGGGTTTGTGCCAGCCCTGCTCCTGTCACTCCCTGGTGACCAGGGCAGAAGACGCCAGGGAAGGAGGAGGGATCCCATCACATCACTATTCCCTTAGCATGGCCATCAGAGCTGGGTTTTGCTTCTCTGGGGCTGGAGGACTGCTTACACCTTTTTTCTCCTTTTTTATTGCCTGCATTTATTATTTATTTATTATTTTATTTTTTCCTTTTCACATTGAATCCACTTAAATCTTTTTAGCTTTTAAACAGAGATGAGACACACACACACCCCCCCTCACCATCTCTCAGAACCCATTTCACCCCAGGCTGTTTGGCCAGACCTCAGCCAGAGCACAGGGCTCACTTACGGAGCCTCCTGCAGCACTTACCCCCCCCTGCCACCCCCCTCTCTGTCCCCAGGGAAAACAAGCTCCAGGATTCACTTGGACCCCCAGGAGCTGCCCCAGCTCCTCTCCAACATCTCCCCCCCCCTCCTGAGCCACCACCATCCATGTTTGGGCAGGAGAGGGGGAAACACTGGGAAGCAGATCCTCTGCACCCCTGCAGGATTATTAAAACCTCAAAACTCCTCCTCCAAGTGGGTGCACTGGGCTGTTCCCTGCCAAACCCAATGAAACCCCCACCCTGGCCAGGACGAAGGCAAGGCCAAGGTGAGAGGCTGCAAAACCAACCAGAAAAAAATCAGTTTACCACATCCCCCCCCCCCACAACACAGGTGGCAGCATCTCTTCATCCAGCATTAACCACTTCAAAACCTCCAGGGACCAAAATAAGGACACACCAGAAAATAGTGGGTCAGGGAGGGGATGTGGGATGTGTTCAGACTGTGCAAATTCTACAAAAATAGGGGGTTTTGCAGGGCAGCTTTGGGCTGGAGGGTGTACTCCCCGCTGAGCCCCCTGGGATGTCCAGGGTCAGGACCAGCTCTCTTCACCCATTTAAAAGCTGTATTTTTTTTCCTATGAAAACTGGTATACAGTTTTCAGACTTTTTTTTTTTTTTTTTAAAGTAATACAAAATGGCTGGAACAAATTGATTTTGCTGCTCCTGCATTTATTATGCAGGAAGAGGTGTCTCTAATTAGATAATATTAGATTTCTTGGCTCAGAGAAAGCAACTCAGAAATAAGACTCTCATTATGGGACAAACCATACAAAGACACTGAGCAGGGCTTAATAATGCAGAAAAATATTAAAGGGAGAGAGGTTTTAATTCTTAATAAGTAGATCCATGGGTTTCATTAACCAGCGTTCAAGTTTTTTGGTTTTTTTTTAGGGTCGCTTTTATTACCTAATTAATTAAAACCTGACCAATAAGATAGGTTAATCTAATGGAATCACATCTTGTATTAATAGCAATACTAATTAATCACCAAACTGAAACATTCCTCACTTGCTGAAGAGAAATCTTTCTGGTGCTAAGCCAGACAGAGCATTGAGAAAGAAAGGGGAAGGCTGATCTGAGCACATTTTTCTCCCCTAAAATGTGGGTCGAGGGGGGAGGAGCCGGAGGAGAAGGCAAAGCTCAATCCCATCCCATCCCATCCCAAGGGATCAGCCCTCCAGGAGCCATTCCTTGCTTTGCTAACAGCCCAGCAATCAGAATGGATCAGAATCAAAGCATCCCCATATGGACCCAGCCCAGCCCAGCTCAGCCATGGAATTCCTGCTGTGTTGATTTCCCTTTGCCACCACCCTGGTTACTGAATTGCTGCCTCCTTTCAAAAACTTCTGGGGCTGCTTTGCCTGCTGGAGCAGAAACAAAACTGTTGGAGCAAAACAAAAAATAGGAGCAGTAATCCTAATAACAGGATATATAATCCTATAATCCTAATAACAGGTGTCACAGAGCCAAAGGCTACAGTTGTCACCTTAGAGACAGTATTTTTTAAATGGTATTTTAATTTCTGAAGTTAAAATGTAGCATCTTACACCTCCCTCCCCACAGCCCCAAGCCTTGCCCCTGCCTTATGTCCATGCAAACTCTTGCCCAGGATGCAGGTAGGCACAGAGAAACCAAGGCTCTACTAAAACACAGGGGATTTTTTTTTTTTTTTTTGGGGGTACATTACCACCTACCCATGGACTGCTTGGACTTCAATGAATCTCCAAATTAACCCCAGCCCTCCTTCTTTTCTCTTTATCACACAGTGTCAGCTTGCACCAGATGCTGAGATTTCAGGATGTGTGAAGATAAAGGGGGAAAGAGTGGGGAAAGGGAAAAAAACCGAAACAAACCCAAACCCAACTCCACTTTTTTGGATTGGATTTTTCTTTCACCAGATTCTGGATTAATTATTCTTACTACACTCTGCAAACTACCAAACTACTTAACAGCAGCACATTCAAATTACAGAAAGCCTGGTGGTTGATGGGCACAAAATGCAGCTCCAGGCCCCGTGTGGTGTCTGTGCTGCACTCAGCTGCAGGGATGGGAGCAAAATGAAAGGAGGAGAAATCATCTGCAAAAAAAAAAAAAAAAGATAATCTGTACCTACCATCTGATCTGGTTTTGTTTTTTTTCATTAAACAGCATCCCAGAGTAAGGGGATATTTGTTCTATTAAAAATTCTTATTTAATAATTCGCTTTAGAGTTAATTTTTCATCCTGAAGGCTGCTTTGAAAATCAATCTCCTCAGTAACAGAGGAGGATGGAGCATTATTTTTTCAAAGCAGAGTTTTGTATTTCATTTGAAGTTAATGAAATGCAGCTCCTTGACAAAACTGTGTGATGCCAGATTGCCAGCACTGCCATTACCTGATGAAGATAATTGATTCACAGTACTTTTCAAGAGGTACTAATGTTAGGAATTACTTCTTCCACCAAATAATTCCACATAATAAAAAATTAATAGCATGCAGATTGTCATTATTGCAAAAGCCTCTGGGCCTTACAGAGCAGGTAATTTCAACTGTCAAAAATTACAAAATGGTACATTTTTTTGTTTTTTTTTTTTCCATTTTTCTAACCTGTTTTTTCAAGGCCTCACGGGCTCAAAGAGCCAGTCCTTGGTCTCTCCCAGTTCACCCTGTGGCAGCTCCTGCCCTGGGGTTGTCCCTCTGTGACTTGCAGAGCTCCCAGGAGGCTGCTGCACCTCCTCCAGTTACAGGCTGGGACACCCAGGGACCTTTTTGGTCTTTATGAGCACAGACAAAATTACAAATGACTGAAGACCTTCCTAGAGCTTCTGTTGGAGAACCCAACGTGCAGCCTGCTCCTGGCATACAGGATCAACCCTCTCTTGTCACCGGAGTGCCAGGCTGGGCTGGTGAGCCTGAAGCAGCTCTCCTGAGCTCTCACCACCAAAGGGAAAACAGCCACACAGAAATGAAAGCAGAGGGAATTCCAGTATCCAGCAGCAGGAGGGACAAAATCCCGGGTGGGAAGAAGCCTGGGGAAGGAGCCCAGGGTGGGCTGGCAGCACAAGACATCTGCCTCTGTCCCTCAGCTCTCCAAAGGAATCATAGAATGGGCTGGGATGGAAGGGACCTCAGAGATCATCAAGTCCAACCCTTGATCCACTCCCCCCGTGGTTCCCAGCCCACGGCACTGAGTGCCACATCCAGTCTCTTTTTAAATATCTCCAGGGATGGAGAATCCCCCCCCTCCCTGGGCAGCCCATTCCAATGTCTGATCACCCTCTCCGTGAAAAAATTATTTCTAATATCCAACCTAAACCTCCCCTGGCACAACTTGAGACCATGCCCTCTTGTCTTGTTGAAAGTTGCCTGGGAAAAGAGCCCAACCCCCCCCTGGCTCCAGCCTCCTTTCAGGGAGTTGTAGAGAGCGATGAGGTCTCCCCTGAGCCTCCTCTTCTCCAGACTGAACACCCCCAGCTCCCTCAGCCTCTCCTCACAGGACTTGTGCTGGATCCCTTCCCCAGCCTGGTTGCCCTCCTTTGGACCTGCTCCAGGACCTCAATCTCCTTCCTGAACTGAGGGGCCCAGAACTGGACCCAGGACTCGAGCTGTGGCCTCACCAGGGCTGAGTACAGGGGCAGAATCCCTTCCCTGGACCTGCTGGCCACGCTGTTCCTGATCCAGGCCAGGATGCCATTGGCCTTCTTGGCCACCTGGGCACACTGCTGGCTCATGTTCAGCTTCCTGTCACCCCAAACTCCCAGGTCCCTTTCTGCCACTCTGTGCCCAGCCTGGAGCTCCCCATGGGGTTGTTGTGTTGAACCTCATCCCATTGGAATCAGCCCAACTCTCCAGTCTGTCCAGGTCCCTCTGCAGAGCCCTCCTGCCTTCCAGCTGATCCACACTCCCCCCAGCTCAGTGTCATCTGTGAATTTGCTGATGATGGACTCAATCCCCTCATCTAAATCATCAATAAAGATAAGGAGAAGCGGTGCTCCCCAGAGCTCCACCTTCCAGGCATTCCCGTTGTTTTGCCGCTCCACAAACATCCAGGGAAGTTCCACCGGCAGCACAAGAGTGGGCTCTGCTGGAAGCTGCTGGGATCTACAGCGCTGGCTCCAGCTCCAGGGAGCCCAAGCCCAGACCTCCATCCCAGGGACCAGGAGCCAGCTCCCTGGAACTGGGCTGCCAGCTCAGCCTGATGCATTGCACCCTAAAAAAAGAGTTCTCAGGCACACTCATGGGACTTAAGATCTTGGATCACACACGATTTCATCCTACTCCAATCCACCAGAAAACTGAGAAGGGGAAGAGAGGTTTTTCTGAAGGGTTTTCTTAGATGTGGACTTGGAAAAAAGCTGCACCGGGATCCCCCAGCCCTCCTTCAGAGCTGTGCCAGGATCATCAACCACCTGACAGCAAAGCAGTGACACCACGAGCAAACATACAACCAACCACAGTGTAAACAGGACAGCTGGGGTTCCTCCCCAAAATCAGGATTCCAGCCCACTTATTCCGACTGCAGAATTGACACTGAGAAGCCTGAACCCAGCAAAAGCATCCTGAGACGGGCAAAAATCTCATCATCCAAAAGTTCAGAAGAACTTTAGTCAACACTGCAAAAACCCAGGCACCAACACTTCTTTGAGCAAGATAGAGAACAGAAAGTGTCCTTCAGCAGCCTGTGAATCAGGACTGCAAAACTGGAAACAGCAGAAGAGAAAACATCAAAGAAAAAACAAATTCAGGAAATAAATAAATCATAGAATCATAGAATCATAGAATCATAGAATAGGCTGGGTTGGAAGGGACCTCAGAGATCATCGAGTCCAACCCTTGATCAATTACCACCACAGTCACTAGACCACGGCACTGAGTGCCATATCGAGTCTCTTTTTAAATATATCCAGGGACGAAGAGTCCACCACCTCCCCAGGCAGCCCGTTCCAATGTCTGATCACCCTTTCTGTGAAAAAATTCTTTCTAATATCCAGTCTGAACTTACCCCGGCACAATTTAAGACCATGCCCTCTTGTCTTACTGAGAGTTGCCTGGGAAAAGAGACCAACCCCCGCCTGGCTCCATCCTCCTTTCAGGTAGTTGTAGAGGGCAATGAGGTCTCCCCTGAGCCTCCTCTTCTCCAGGCTGAACAGCCCCAGCTCCCTCAGCCTCTCCTCGTAGGATCTGTGTTCGAGTCCCTTCACCAGCTTGGTTGCCCTCCTCTGGACCTGTTCGAGGACCTCAATATCCTTCTTGAACTGAGGGGCCCAGAACTGAACACAGTACTCGAGGTGTGGCCTCACCAGGGCTGAGTACAGGGGCAGAATCACCTCCTTGGACCTGCTGGTGACACTGTTTCTGATACAGGCCAGGATGCCATTGGCCTTCTTGGCCACCTGGGCACACTGCTGGCTCATGTTCAGCTTCCTGTCAATCCAGACTCCCAGGTCCCTTTCTGCCTGGCTGCTCTCCAACCACTCTGTCCCCAGTCTGTAGCGCTGCATGGGGTTGCTGTGGCCAAAGTGCAATACCCCAAACCAACCAAAATAATACCAAAATAATACCAAAATAATACCAAAAATACCCCAAACCAACCAAAAAAGCCCCACCCAAACACAAAACCAACAAATTAATCCCTATGATGGTCACAGCTTGTTTCCACATTCCTCTCTTTTTAACCCCAGCATGAGCTATTCCCAGCATACAGACTAGAAAGACCCCAGAAAGGTTCTCAGTGCAGGATCCCCACCTGCACAAAGTTCTTCATGGACCAGCTTGGAGAAAGGGATGTTAGGGAACACCAGGAGCAGTTCAGTACTTACACTCAGTTACCTGCTCACAAGGCTCACAGCTTCATCCCACCACACTTCGTTTCTTCTTTCCACATGAAGTCACTGCTTCCAGCCAGGCTTCCCAGCACAGGGAAAATGAAAGGGGGAGAAGAAAGAGGCTTTTTGTTTGGGAGGTGGGCTGCTTTTTTACTCTTCTGGAGTAAGCAGCCATCCCTTGTTCTACTGAGATGCAAATCAGACTTCCATGCTCCACACACACAAGCCTGCCATGGAATCCTACAGCAGAACGAGAGAACTGGCTGGGGACTTTTCTTACTGAAGCCAAGAGGGTTTGAGCTCTTCAGATGGGCCAAGTCATGGAGAACATTAGGAAGAAATTAGACATCAGGAAGAAATTCTTTGGGGTGAGGGTGCTGAGCCCCTGGCCCAGGTTGCCCCCAGAAGCTGTGGCTGCCCCATCCCTGGCAGTGCTGAAGGTTGGATGGGGCTTGGAGCCCCCTGGGCTGGTGGGAGGTGTCCCTGCCCATGGCAGGGGGTGGCACTGGGTGGGCTTTAAGGTCCTTTCCAACCCAAACCATTTGATGATTTTATGGACTTGAGCTGCTTGACTTCAGGTATGTTCTCCTTACTCACTCCTACTCCCAGGTCACCCCCAACTGCTGAAATTTTCCTGTCAAAGATCAGGTATAGCCACTACCCAAATTTCCCTTTTCCATGCATTTGGGAGATCACTTGCAAGCTCCATCATGGCCTTGTAAGAACCATACTATAAGAAAAACAGAGATAAAAGTGGTCAAGTCCACCATTTTTTAATGTAGATTTGTAAATTTAAGCTCGGTTTTGAAAATTTTGGACATTTAATGAAAGAGCATTTGGTCCTCCTAAAAATTTGCCATCAGCAATTAAGCACTTCATGGAAAAGCAGCAATTAAGCATACATTGCATTTTTAATTAAGAAAAAATTGATATTGCACATTTTACCAAGTAATACAAAAGTCTGTTTCAGCAAGTTATTCCAGCAGTGTTACCAATTTCATTTTGATATCATTGACTAATACAAAGGCTTTCATTTTAGTGCATAACACGTGCCCTGTCATTACAGAGTAAAAAAATGTATCCAAGCTTTTTTAAAAACAAAGAGGAAGAAAATAATTGGCTCCTGAAAGAACACAAAACCTTTTACCATGTAGTCAGCACCCACCTCCTTCCAGACAAAAAAACCCATTCCTATGGAGAGATGACTGTCAGAGCACCTTGGCAACACCAATTTCAGTTCTGCTTCCAAGGAGAAGCAGCCCAGAAGTATTTGGCACTGAAATAAACTCTCCAGGTCACTGAGGGCTGAAAGGCCAAAGCTGCCCATGCTCTGCAGCTCCCTCTCCCCCCACTGCTGGGCAAACACAAGAGGGAAATGCACGGTGGCAGAAGAGTTGTGCAACTTCATTAGAGTCTTGTAATTCTCCGAGAAAACCTCCAGGCAAACTCTGGAACGGATTTTTGTGCATAGCACTCAGCTGGAAGCCTAACTGAGGGGGGTTTCAGGTGCTCCAGAAGGCACAAAGCACTGAGAGGCAACTGCAAGGTACGGAATGCAGATGCAAAGAGCAAAAACTTCCAGACTGGGAAAAATCCTCCCCAGAAGCAGCTCCCAGCACACCCAGGGCAAAGCCCATCCTGGCTCCCCCTGTGCTCAGCTTCCTGCCTGCCCAGAGCTCCTCATCTCCGAGCTGCACTCCAAAGGGCTGACCCAGACATCCTTGCTTTCTGCCTCCTCCTGAACTCCTTTTATTCCATCCTCCTGCCCTTCCCCAGGTGTTCACAAGCTGAAGCATACCTGCATGCCCAAGCAATGCTTACTGGTAAAGAAGTTACACTTTGGACCTCTCACAATCTCTCTTTGGATTGTTACATCTTGAATTTACATTTTGCTTTGAAATAGACAATAAAGACACTGCAGTAATAGGTTCACAAAGCCAATTCTACAGGGGCTGGAGCTGCCAGCTGCCTCAGATAAAGGCAACTGGTTCCATTGCAATGTTTTGAGAAATCTTGACACATTTCCCTCCCTCCTCATCATCCCTCCCCCCCTTAAAACACGCATAATAAAACTAAGAAGACAGGATTTTTTTTTTTTTTTTGCCTGAATAACAGATCCAACTATTGTGGAACAGCAGAATCTACAATGAAGTCCCTGAGATGCATCTGTATGCTAAAAGATCCAAACAATAACCTCTTCAGCACTAACTGGATATTCATCAGAAATGTTCTGCATTGTGACACCTGGTTTTTGAAAACCAGTGTAGCTGTAAGAAAGAGTAAATACAGCAGACTGAGTTTACCCTTAGAATTAGGCCCGAATTTAAAAATAATTAACCCAACAGTAACTTTCAACTGCTTCAACTACCAACGAAAGTAAATAGCACGAAAGCAATGGGGAGCCACTGAAAAAAAAAAAACAAAACACAACTGTTCTATTTAAACTGTTTTGGCCTCAGTTTGTTTTCATCCCTCGACAGCTCTGCCTGAATTCAACTGCTTTCCTCCTTAAAGGTCACAGATAGTTATTCCTCAAACACATCTGAGCTGCATTTCAAGACGATGGGATGAAGCACCAGCATTTTTTCACCATTTCCCACTGGAAGCAAAAGGCTGCTTGCAGGCAGAGAGCAGCACTGCAGGCAGCAGGGAGCTCTGTGCAGGCTCAGACTCTGACTGTTTCCATCCCCCAGCTGAGGCAGAGGCAGCCCTGGGACTAAACTGACACTGAGAACAAATCCATCCCACAAGGATTCTTTGGGATGGGCACAGTTGATATTCTTCCTGTATCTTAAAAAAAAGATAAGTTTAAAAAAGCCATCTCATACATAAAGTTACTTTTTAAACTATTTTGGGATCCACGGGATGTTGGAACTAACTAATCAGAAATACCTGATTTACCTTCCTGCTGGCAAAGAATACTTAAGGCACTGATATATTAATGCTGTCAGGAATGTGAAATAGTTTGTTCTTCACATACTGTTGTACCAGTTCTTAGCAGCATCTCTCCTGAAAAGGCACAAGATACATGGCAAACAATGGAACTTTTGGAACATCTGCTCAGCTCAGCTACATCAAGTTAGCTGCTTGGACAGGTGAGTGGCTTTGCAGTTTCCCCTTCCCTCCCTCCCCCCTATTCCCTTATATAAAAAAAAAGGCACCTGATCTGTTTTATTACTGGGTTCTGTAGCCACAGGCTCTTGTGACCATGCAGATCTACACAGCTGGGTATACGAGGGGTACCACGACTATGCTGGTAACTTCTTAGATGATCAGAAGTTAGCTGTGCACGACATGATTCTAGAGACAGTTTTTGTGTCAGCAAACCCCACTACCAGTGGGTTCCTACCTGAGCAGTACTTAAGGTTGTGTATTGCTAGTCACAATAATTCAATGATTAAACTTGGTGTAAGAAATTGCACTTTCCCATTCCTTCTCCAACCCCAAGATCATTTCAAATTAAATACCAGCCCCTTTCCTAAAGGGACATTTGTAGTACAGCTACAAAGAGGTAGCTAAGTGGCACGTGCCAATTTTCTTTCCTTTTTTTTTTTTTTTTTTCAGCCTTCATTTGCAACACTTTTCACAGGAAGTCTCAAAACAAGAAATCTCTATTCAGGTGGCACCTGGAATTACCACAGTGTGGAAGATGGAACTCCTGGGAGAACCTGATCTCCCTTTGTGTCCAGAATTGAAATCAAACAAGCATGGGGGACACCCGAGTGACTCAGCATATGCAGGTGTGTAGCTGAAGAGGAGAGGAATGTCTACAGCCAAATCCCACTCTCCTCCTGACATATGATAAAAGTGGCTCTGTAGAAGCATTCAGATCAAGCCCACCATCCTATCGATCTGTCTCATGTAGTTACTCTTCAGTGGCAGCAAGTATCTC
This sequence comes from Phaethornis superciliosus, assembly GCA_023637945.1. Taxonomy (NCBI): domain Eukaryota; kingdom Metazoa; phylum Chordata; class Aves; order Apodiformes; family Trochilidae; genus Phaethornis; species Phaethornis superciliosus. The sequence goes on from JAJQWJ010000013.1 coordinate 1,265,057, forward strand.
CTCTCATCAGGAACTCTGTTACACTGTTAAGGAAGCAAGAACATCTTTAAGGACTGAGGAAACTGGCAGTCCCATACCCTCTGGCAGGCATTTCAGTGAGCAGAGATTTCCTCCCAGCACAGCAACTTGCACCCACCAACACTTCTGGTCCCATCTCCCACTTGCTCTTTGCAAGCTTAAAAGCAGAGAAATGAACAGCAAGTGTTTGCTCTGTGCAGGCTGTGAGCTTCCAAGCACACACCAAACCACCACAGCTTGTTGTTCAACTGAGGCTTCCTTCACTATGACAACTGGGAATGGTTTTTAAAAATAATGCTCTTTTTCTGTGGGGCTGGGGGGAGGAGGAAAGGAGCCATGCTAGAGCCTTCCAGCAAAGAGCTTTTAAAATTGTTCTGTATTTAAAAAAAAACACGTATCTATTTTGGCTGGTAATAGGCACAGGATCCACAGCTCTGTACTCACTTGATGCCTAGCCAAGAAAGGTCACTCTTACCTGCCTCAAAACCATTCTTAGGAAAACAAAACAAAAAAAAACCTGTTAAAATGACCTTCTGCTTTTCTCTTTCCCCATCCCAGCAGCACAGGAAGATTTTAAGGACAAAGAAAAAGGGCAGGGAAAAATAAATGGAAATAAATTAACAAAGAAAAAACTAATCACTGCAAAATCCTTAAAAGGAGACAGGTTTCACCTTCAACATAATCACCCTCTCATTATCCTAATCCATTCATTCCATGGATGAAAATGTTTTCCACAAGGGAGCTTCTCAGATATTTGGCATTTATAAAGGCAACCCTGCAGACTAACATGAAGTAACACTTCCAAATGGCTCCTTTTCCCTGCTGCCTAACCCAGCCCAACATACACCCTGCAGCAACACAACTGACAGCACTGTGTATTCCTTACATTAGAACTGAAGTTGACTGCCTTTAGCTCGTTAGGTTTAATTTTTTCTGTGCTGTCCTCTTCCCCAGGGAGGATGTCTTGCCACAGTGAGTTACGGAAACGTTCATCCACAGACACAACGTGTCCCTCAGTAGTAAACATATACTTATTCCCAGATTTATGCAGTGGATTCTCTTCATCAAACAGCTACAGGAGAGATGGGAGAGACAGTTACAGTATGCATGCAACATCCTTCATGTCCCATAACAGCAGGCCAAAGCCCTCGTGCTTTTGAAGGATCACACAAAAAAGCACTAAATGGGGAACTGCTCCTTACAGCACATGAGAATAAATAGTTTTAACAAAAGGGATTTATTTTAACAGTTAAAAGAGGAGAGGTAACAGAAAAACTTCTCACACAATTTAAAAGGGCTTATTTTTCTAAGCTGCACTGTACAGGACTTTCTAAGCTGGCATCCACTCAGCCACAGATTTTTTTTTTTCTAACTAAAAGAGACTGAGAACAGTGGCTTAAGCACCACTGGCTCAAACGCTTTCTCCTGTGACTGCCAAAGTCTGATGGGGAGAAATTGGAGGCTGCTGCAAGGCAGGCAAAATGTCTGCAAACAGTAATTTAGCTCCAAGCTGAGCAGTAGCTTCCTTCAGTCTTGCTTCCCCTCCTTTCCAGCTATCCCCAAAAAGAGCTGCCAGCTCTCCAGCCAGCTGCTGCCCAAATTTCCAAGCTGTGGGTAGGTGAAAGAAAGATGAGGCAACACATTCTCTTGATACCTAAACCCCTCTGTCCCCCAGAGCACAGCACAGCTGCTCATTTAAAGTGTCCTGCCTCCTTGCTGCACTATGCTTGTGCCCAGCACATGCAGGACAGCTTGTGCCCAGCACATCTGTGAGATGCAGAACATATACATACCAGGTACAAATATTTACATGTTTCACTGAGAAAAAAGCTCTCCATTCGATCTTCCTTTGTTTTCTCCACAACGTGGTGCAATGTAGCATAGCCACACCTGCAAGATTTAAGAGCAGTTTGGGTTCAGTTTCCATGGATCTCAAAGCACTCCCTACACATTCCATAACTTCACACAATTCCCATTGCCACCAGGGCTGAAGTTAAAATGAAACAAGTCTCTTGTACAAGGAAGCACTGACTGTTGCTTGCTGGTATTCTGATGAGACTGTCACCACTGCACTTCCCCCATTCCATCCTGCAGATGTGCTAAGAGTTGTTCAGAGCAGCCCCAGGGCAGCCTGCACAAAACAGGGCCACTTGCAAGAGATTTAGATATTTGGTTCCACAATTCAGTTACTGGTTTGAGAAGAAAGATGATGAGCAACAGTATTCAGCTTAAAGCCCATTCCCCAGTTTAATTAAACACCATGAGCCCACCAGGCCAGAATTATTCTTGCAGGAGCCACAGACAAAAAAAAAAACAAACAAACAACAAAAACCACAGACCATTTTACCAGTTTTTAGCAACTGATCATCAACGATGCATTTTAAAGGGTCATTATAAAACTCTGAAGGAATGAAGTTGTCACTGGACTATAATTTCATTGCCAGATGGGAAAGAAGTAACTGTTCAATAAATAAAACATCACTTGTGCAGGGTTGGATTTTTTAATTCACCTACATTTGGCAGCTTGATCATATAAAATATTTATATAATCAAATGTATGTCTATAGCAGTGAGAGAAAACAAAGAACACTAAGACTCACCTTGCTTTTGTATATTTTTCCAAACTCTGTAGAATATCCATTCCAACATGGAGGTAAAATGGGTTCTTTGTGGCCTAGATAAGGAATACAGACAGGAGTTAAGAGTCAGCAATTTTGAAATCTTGTAAAAATAACACTTGCAACAAAGGCCTACTAGTATTAGATTCTCCTGTGTTACAGTAAGCTTATTTTTATAGGAAAATGACTTGTATTACTCTGCAAGCTTCTCACCTCTCCTTTAGTGCAAATCCTGATAAAACCTGTAGTAAATTAAAACTCTTTGATAGCTTTCTTGTTGCCAAAAAGTTATTTTAGTTCACTGTATTTTCTGCCAGCTGGAGACTGTGCCTCATTTTGCCTCTCTTACAAAAAAGGTTATTTCAAAGCAAACAACATAGCAACCAAATTGCCTAACAACCCACTGCCTAAACAGAGACCTCTGTAAAAGAGCAAGAAGGTACAAAAGCACCAAATTTTAGCAGCCTTCTAGTAACCAAGTATGGATAGGGCTAGAAAAAGTGATTTTCTGAACAGAACCATTTTTGCCAAGACATGAGCTGTAAGCTGAGCAAAGCCAAGTACCTGGTAAAGGAGATATGTGGACTCCACTAACTCTGGCCTCAGTGGGTAGAAGGGAACATCTGGAGCTTGCAATTGCCAGTTGTATCTTTCTGGGAGAGCTCCATATCGTTTCCATATGGCATAATAAAAAGCATGGAGACAAATAGCATCTTCCACATCTCCTATCAGCACCTAGGAGAAACAGCAGCTGTGAATAGGCACACTTCATACTGCAAGCCAGAAAATTGCTTTCTGCTCTAACAACATGGCATGTAATAAAACATGCTCCTCAGAAGGGGAGGCAACAAAAAACCAACCCCCAGCCCCAGCTAATGTTGTAATTCCTTTGCTCTAAAGGCTTTAGCAGAGCTCAGCCTCACACAGGCTAAATGTGAAAAGTTCCAAGTATCTCAAAACTAGCAAAGAGCAGGCCAAGCCTTCCAAGTTTGTGATGCTGATGCAGAAGCTGAATCACCTAAGATTCTTTTATCAGAGCAGCCAGATGTAAACCCACAGCTTGAAGCTCACCTCAGGAATGATGCTCAGACTTATTCACAGCCCAGGACTGGAATGAGCCTTACTGACACCCCACTGCTGTGTCATTTGGGGAACAAAATGGAAGTTTACCTGAAGTCCAGGAAAAAAGGCTTGCAAAGAGTCAATCCACGTGTTCATCATCTGTCCTGTGAACATGTTTACATTAACATACAAGGGAGGGTCACCTTCACCTTCATTGCAAGCTTCTCGACTGCCAAGTAACAATAAGCATGTGTAAATATTTACTGTTTCAGAACACAATGTATATTTCAGTTCACAGCACTCCTAGCAGCAAAAAAAAAAAACAAAAAAAACCAAAACATGAACCACAGGTTTGTCATGGCAGGCTCAAGGCCATTTTGAAAAGAACCACAATGTCAGTCATGCTCTCAGAAAAACTGATTCATAAAGGGATGTATATCACACCCTCAAGTTACATCAGCAGGATACTAAATCACTAGTAGTAATGTAGCACTAAACTTGAGCAGTGCTCAAGCAGCCCATTTAATTCATTTCCTTTGCAGTTCTACAGCCTTCTCTCAGTCTAACATTTCCTAACTTGGATAGCAACCTCACACCAATAATACTGTATAGATCAGTTGGCTGAGAAAAAAAAGAGAGCAGAGATTTTCTAGAGCGTGACACAAAACACTGCAATCTCTCACATCCTGCTGGAGTACTTGGTGCTCAGGGAACTGATCCTGACAGGAAATAACATACCCTCTTCTTAAGTGGTTCTGAATGTTCTGATAAGCATCATTGAACATTTCCAAATCTTCCTTTTCTCCAAAGAGGATGTAAGACTTCAGAAGGTATTCATAGAATGAATCCGACCCCGCTCCCAGGCCACTTTGCTTTCCAACCCAATGGCCAGTTTGAATATTTACGACATTTCCTGTCAGAACAGACAACAAGTTTAGTCTGAAGTTGCCAAGTGCATCAGAGAAAAACAATCATGAACCAGAACTTAGAAATACTACACCTTCTGAAAGTCTTAAGGGGGAATGATCAGAGGTCACCAACAAAATAAAGCATTACAGTGCATTCATCCAAGGAACCAGCACACACATGTGCAGCTGCTCTAAGTACTTTTAGTCATCTGCCAAACTAAATTATATTAATGGGGATACAAATGCAAGAACTTCAGATTTATTTCCCACTTCCCTGCCCATACTGCACCACCTCAGAGATTACCTAGCAGCCCAGTGTTATTGCTCCTGAGGCTCCACAGGGCTTTGACAGCTCTCCTGGCTACCCATTCGAAGGTGGAATCACCCAGCAGCCTGCTAAGGATACCAAACTCCACCAGCAAGGAACCAGCTCCTGCAGTACACGTTTCATTATTGCTGTCTGGAGGTACTCCCTTCTTCAGATTGACCTGTCAAGAGGGCAGAGAAAGTGCTCACAGCAGGAAGAGAGGCTGCACCCATACAGCTGAGCTCCAAACTCCACCCTTCTACTTATTTTGAAGACTTTTTAGTGGTTTTTTCACAACACAAGGTGCAATGTGTACACAGTTAGAGAGCCTTGGTCAAAAAGCTTTCCTGAAGAACTCCTGAAATTCATCTTCTGACTCTGTAACATCATGCTCAAGGAATGCAGTCCTATTTTGCTACTCTTACACTTGCCAGTACTTCCAAATTTCAACTCTCTTTTTCATCATTTCTACTGCACATTCAGGTTCTTCCAAGGGTGATGCAAGTGCTGCTTCCCCTCCTTTAGCACCCTTGGAACCAAGAGTTTCCTCAGTGCAGGCTCCTCAGCTTCCCCAGGGAACCAAGTGCTGAAGGGAAGCCACACCACCCCAAACTGCTTTACCAGATTCTGAAGAGAAGTTCATGATTCTACAGCCTGACAGGTCTGGAGGAAAAGCAGTGCTGCTGTCCCCCACAATTAAAAATAGTCAGGCAAGTGCCAATTAGTTTTAAAGTTTAAAATTGTTCCACTAGAACTAAAAGCCTTCTCCATGGAAGCTAGAGAACAAACGAACAAATTCCAAGACCAGCATGACAGATATATTACATGAGCTTTATTCTGTCACAGTTATCTCAGTAGCCAGTCACCAATAAAGTCACTTTCCTAGGCTATTTACCTCGAAAATACTTCCTGTTAACCTTCTCAGCACTGTTTCTGCAGAATGATCCATAGGAAGAAAGAGCTGGGCAGGGCACGTCCCAGCCAAACAGCAGAGAACAAGTGACCACTGACCCATGGGGAACAACATACACAGTGAAGAACAGCATGAAGAAAATATTTGCTAGACAAAAGAAGCAACCTATGTGTTGTCCATGTCACCATGACTTGTCCACACTGTTTTCAGGTAACTTAGAGCAGGTTTGATATCCCCACTGCACACAGAAAGGCAGTGAGGAGAGAACTGGAGTTGCAGCACAGGTGAATTCCTGCTTTTAGGTTATTTCCCCATGTGTTGTGTGCTTACTTACCCGTGGATATGGAATTCCAGTTTTGGTGTTCTCAAAGGCTGGAAGTAGTCTCACTGCCAGGTCATGAGCCATATGCAACAGTTCATTATCATAATCCTTAATGGTCATATCACCAAAAGGCTGCTTGCTATCTGTTATTATTATGTGGGCAGAAAGCAGGCTTCCCAAAACCCTACAGAAAAAGGAAAAAATATTAAGTTTTCAAATCTGATCTGAACCTAGTTCTTCATCTAAGCCCTTACCACTATCACATTAAACAGAAGTATTACTGAGTGGATCCTACAGGCACTACAGAAAGAAATCTGCTTTATTCCCCATCAGCAGTGACACCATCTCGAAGCCTTGTTGCTTCTCACCCACAGTAATCCCAAAACCTGGTTCTGCAGAATTTACCTAACCCAGTGGCTACTCACAACACATCAAGTCCATTTCTTAGTGAAGACCTCCTTGCCCCACATGTTTTGCAAATGACAGTAAGCTGGTTATATACACAGGGAATTTGGAAGAAAGCAAGCCTAGCCAAGCTAAGCAGCAACTGAACGAACATTGTTTAAGACATTCAGATAATCAAGCCACTTAAAATCAGACAGTATATCTTAAGCTCATCTCCAAGACAGACAGGCCTGTTTTTCAGCTAAAACAGAAGTGAAAGCAAGCAGAAGGTCCACAGAAAAAAAAACCAAGACCCATCAGCAGAGGTTGCTTGTTGTGCAGAGATGGAAGTCTCTGCTGCAAGAGCAAAACCAAAAAAGTCTGCAAGCCAGAGACAGCTGAGACTCAGCAATGGACCACTGCTTCTAGTCGCAAGTCACTCATTTAAACTGTTTCAGCAATGAATACTTTTTCATAAAAGGTTCAAAACAACTTTACTCAAGGAACAATTAATTACAGAATAAATCCTATCAAAGATATCCTTATCAGTTATTTTTACTTTGGTTCTTTTACAGATGCACACCAAGCCTTAACCTGGGCAGTTTTTTAAAGATACAAACTTGGGCATACATACCTGATTGTTGCCTCAAAAACCTGGACTGTTGAGTCTTTATCAAATGAAACCGTGTCAATCACCAACTTCACTGCCTTCTGGAATTCCGAGGAGTTTCCCATTACCTTTTACATAAAAACAAAACTATTTTGTCTAATTGTTGCTTCAGAAGGCAGAGAGAGAACAGGAAGTTCACATTTTAGACTAACAGCCACGTTAACCAGACACAGAACAGAATACTTCAAGCTCCTGCTGAAACGGTTTCCTAAAAAGTTACCCCATCCTACTGACATGTAAAAATGCATTTTTAAAAAGTATGTTTGAACAGAGAGAACCACAAAGATGTATTTTTGTCTCCTTTAATAATTTATGGACAGGACACTGAGCCCCTGGTGAACGAGGACAAGAAGGCAACTGTTGAGCAAAACACCATCAGCCACGTCACACAGATCCCCAGCTCCTGTTTTGGTTAAAACCAAGGTTTTCTTCACTTCCTCCTTTCCACTCTGCTCATTACTGCCACGTTCAGTTAAACAGCTGAAACTTTCTCACCATGGAGCTGCAGCTCCCCTGCAGCAATTGCATTTTCTCACACAAAGCACAGATACAGACCTGGCACTGATGGGCCCTGACCAAGGGCCAGAGGGGCAAGAAACCACCCTGGCTGAAAAAATGGAACTGAAACATAAAAGGCTTTTTAAACATGCACCAGAAATTCAGGGAAGTGGCTCTTCCCCATGACACCATGCTACTGGTACCAGCAACAAAAAATTGAGCTGCTCCTCTGATTATCTTCAAATTTGCACAGAAATCCATGTGATGGGCTATTTCAGCAGGGAGGAGGCAGCTTTGAAGAAGCAACTTTCCAGCTTTGCCTCTCCTTCCTTTCACCATTCTTCATGCAGATGTGCAAGTCAGCCAGGCCCTCTCTGCCAAGCACAAGAAGAGCTCTTCCAGTCTTCTGGATTAAGACGAGCTCTCCTCCTGACATGTTTCCCAGCAATCCATGCATCCCCCAATGCATATCCACCCTTCCTGAACACCACAGTACAGCACTATTCCAAAAGAGATCTCACCTGAGCAGTGAGGAAGATCTCCCAAACTTCCTCCATCTCTTCTGGAAATCTCTCCTGATACATTCCCATGTACTAACACTGTCAGCTCATGATCCAGCTGTTAGCTGTTAGACACCCAGCACCACCTTCTTCTCTGAAGTGGAGGATTTAATAACCTTAAGTCCCCATGAAACACCAGCACTTTTTGCATGAACTACATTAACACACAAAGGCTAAACAGCAAACTCAGAGCTTTCCTGTACAGCCAAAACCAGCAGTGGTGGCTGGACAGAACAAAATCTTCATAAAACAGTTTGGGCTGGAAGGGAACTTAAAGCTCATTTAGTTTCACCCTTCTGCCCTGGGACACCTCCCACCAGCCCAGGGTGCTCCAGCCTTCACCACTGCCAGGGATGGGGCAGCCACAGCTTCTGGGGGCAACCTGGGGCTCAGCACCCTCACCCCAAAGAATTTCTTCCTAATATCTTATTTCAATCTCCCCTCTTTCTGCTTGAAGCTGTCTCCCTTCCTGCTGTCACTCCATGCCCTTGTCCAAAGTCTCTCCCCAGCTTTCCTGGAGCCCCTGCAGGCACTGGAAGGTGCTCTGAGCTCTCCCTGGAGTCTTTTCTCCAGAGGGAACAACCCCACCTCTCCCGGTGTCCCTTGGCTGTGTCACACACAGCAATCACACCAAGTTCGGGGTTGGAAGGGACCTTGAAAGCTCACCCAGTGCCCCCCCCGTGTCAGGGCAGGGTCACGCAGGAAGGTGTCCCGGTGGGTTGGGTTCCAGTACCCATCCCCCGGGATAGGGCAGGTTCTGGAGGTGCCCCCCTACCCCTCGGGACTCACCGCCAGCGTATCCAAGGCATCGATCAGCGTCAGGGAGTAGTTCCCCAGCACGTCGTTGATGTTGAGGTTGGAACTGGAAGAGAAGAACCCAACCTCAGCCCGCACCGCTCCGGATACCCCATCCCCACCCCCCCGCAGCCCCGGGGCCGCATCCCGCCGGACTCACGGGTTTTGGAGATCGGGCCCTCGCCCTCGGCAGTGAAGGGGGTCGAGCTCGTCCCGGGGGAAGGCGTGCTGCATGTAGCTGTCGTAGCCGAAAACAAACATCCCTCGGGCGGCATCGCGGAGCCGGGCCCGCAGCTGGGGGGGGAAGGCTCGGCTGTACCGCCGCTCGTACTCATCCCCCCCCGCCCCAGCCTCCTGCCCTTCCCCCGGCTTCGGGAGGGAGCTCCGGGGCGAGGAGACGGCGGGAGGAGGAGGGAAAGGGAAAGGGAAGCGAAGGCAAAGGCCCGGAGCTAAGGAGGGGAGTAAAGCGAGCAGTGCCTGCAGCCCCAGCCTCAGCAGCAGCAGCCCCAGCAGCAGCGATCGCCAGGGCATGGCCGCCCCCCCGCATCGCTTCCCCAGGGCCCCCCCTCAGCCGGATCCTTCCAGCGGAAGGGAACCACGGAGGCTGTGGAGGCGGGACCGGTTCTGCGTCACGGAGCTTGGAGTGGCGTCAGGGAAAGGCAGAGATGGCGGGGCACCGCCTGAGGAAAAGGCTGGGCCCGGGGCACCGGCACCCGCGGTTATCCCAGCCTGACCTCCCCCCCTCTTTGGTAAAGAATAAATATAGAATTTAGAAGTCATTTAGTCTCATTCATCCACTCCCACGATCACCATTTAGTGACATTTAAAACCAGCCTAACTCACCCACCCCCAGATCACCATTTTATGACTGCATTGATTTAGAATTAACCTCATCCCTATACTGAAAAACCCCCTTCCATGATACCCTTTGAATTACACCAAGAAAGAGTCCTGCCGTTTACTACTTGAGTGCACCTGCCCGCATGGAAGCAGCAGCATCCCCTCTGTTCATCCTTAGGAGAGAGCCTCAAGGAGCCAACCTGTAGGTCATCTGTGAGAGGAGCAGAAAAAATTCACTTTTGGCACAGATGTGCTTAGTTTAGCTTGAGTGTGACAATGTTCCCAGCTCTTTACTAACGAGGGCTTCCTGGGCACTCCAAACAGCCATAAAAGCAGTTGTACTACTACAGATGAATGTGCAAAGGAATGGTTTTCAACAACACTTTATTGAAGCACTTCAAAATGATCACAATGATAGATGTTGCCTTTAACAGAACAAAACCTGTCATGTCATAATTAAAAGGCACTAATCCTGGCACAAAGGTCTACTTACCCACCTTCCACTGAGACAGAAATAAAAACATCAGATTTTTTTTTACTTCTCCTTCAAAAGAGTATGTGCATATACCCCCTTGGAGTGCCATCCCACGTTTGTCATTTAAAACATGTAAAGAACACGTTTCACCAAGGCATACTTTAACATTCAGCTTCTGTAGTCCTAAACCAGCAGACTATGCACTCAAGGTTTGATGAATGACAGGGTCATCCTACACTCCTGCTTTTGGGACTAGAAGTCCTGAAGCACAGAGCACCCTGGGGCACTCCCAGGTTACTTGCCCTTTAACACAACTCATTGCTTTGCTCTCGGCGTCTTTGGCAATCCACTGCTCTTAGCAAGACAGCTTAGAAAACCCGATTTACACCCAACCCCCCCTGCTTAGAATTCCCTCGGCTCTCCGGAGTCAGGGTCAGTGCAGAAGGCAGCAGGGAGCAGTGCTGGGGCATGCTGGGGGAGGAGGAAGCACATTGCTTTCACATTCAGTAAACACACACAAAGCAAATCAAGACATGCCCTTGCACAGCCACAGAACTAGAAAATGAAACCTTAGAAAAGTTAAAAGCTCGATAAACCAGCTAGGTCATACTTCAAGTTATCGTAAATCCCTGCACAACATTCCTATACTAATTTAACCAGAGGCTGTTTTTAAGGCATTTTCTTTGGCCTTCTTTTTTCTACCAGAAAGTGAAGACTATGCAGTTCCATGCATCAGCATCCACAAAGGGCCATCTTTCCAGCTCATTTCCATAAAGATGCAAAGAGAAAACACAAATCAATAAGAAACTAAATTTTTAGTTCTACAGCTCATGAAGCAGCTCTACCCTTGTGCACTTTTCACATTGCCAAGTGGGGGGACAGAAATGCTCTGTGCAACTGCTCTGATGCTCAGCAGCACTCAGGGTGCTGATGAGAATGATGCTGCCCTGTAACTGTGCTCAAGGAAACCCCCATCCACACTACTGCTGACAGGACATGAACATTCCAAGGAAAACCTTCACCCAGCCTGGTGCTGCGGGTGCACACACAGACATCTCTTCCCAGTCTAGTCCAGAGATGCTCTGCTCTATCAAGAAAAGCCACTGCTTGTACTGAAGAAAACCAAACAATTAAGAGCTGATGGCTATTTTAATCCCATGCAATCCCAAGACATCACAGGGTCATACTGGTATGACTGCTGTCTAGCTTGCATCCAGACTCCTGACCAAGACCTCTCTCTGGCTCAGCATCTGCCTTTTCACAAGACCCATTTTTCTTACCATGCTAATGTTCAAGGCCTGCTGCAGATACATCAGAAAAGAGTTGCAGGACTGCAGCTACTGATGTTTAAGTACAGTAATCTAGTTTAATAAAATGAATCCCACAAAGCAGCTTGTTAAGAGGACTGGAAATTTAGTCAGCCTCTTTTTACTGTCCAGGCCCACTCAAGAGCCAGAGACAGATAAATAATCATCATGAGAGATTCAGTCAGCCAGACAGACATCTAGAAGCAGAACACAACTGCAGCACCCAAGTTCATCAGACAACACTGCTAATGCCTATCTTAGGCTCCACACCTTTATTAGAACAGAAAAGGTGCAACCTTGGACTTAACTGTGACAGATGAGCAAGTAGTGTTCCCAGTGCAAGGCTGAAAGGTGGCAGGAGCAACCTCACTTCTCTAGAAAGGCTTCCTACACTTCCCTTCTGTCTCAAAATGAAAGTGGTTGGCAAATTAATCAAACCCTGGAAGAGGAAAGGTGTTTAATCCTCTGCACTGGATTCAAGTAGCCTCTTCCAGGTCTGCATTTCTGCCATCTGAGCAACTAAAGGCATCTGGAAGAACAGTACAAGAATAGTTGTGGAAACCTAGGCAGAGTCATTTTGTGAAGAAATGCAAATGCACTTTTTAGAGTACACATCATAGGTGGCCAGTGTAACTCTCCTGGCTACTTACATTCAGAAACTATTACTTAAATACCACCTCCAGCAATCAGCTGTTCACACCACTGCTGATTTAAGTGATTAATACTGGTATCAGACCAACCTGGGTGACAAAGCTGGCAGCAATAATGCTGTTTTCAGACTTTGTGTCTAGGGACATTTTGCTTTGGATGTTCACTTCAGGTAGCTTGTTCCACACAAAGGAAACTCCCATCAACTGAAGAAATAGGCACACAAGATTTTTACTCAACAGTTCAATAGTCCCTCCCACCAGCTGAGTTACAGATGAAGGATGCTAACTAACCAGTACTCAGGCCTAAAAGGTAACCTGTCACACCTCAGCAACTCTGAAAGCTTACAAGGAAGCAAGCCCTGAATAGAAGACATCCAATTTGGTACCAGTACTTGGAGGACGTTGATATTTGGGCCTGAAAGTTAATCAGTGACTAAGAGAAAATAATGCAGCTAAAGCATCTGGGAAGGACAGTTGGTATAACTTCTGATAAAAAAAAAAACAACCAAACAAGACAGCAAAGATTTTGTTCAAGACCTCAGTCAACAAAAGCCTCACTTTCCAATAAGAAACTTAATGCTTTAATTGGCAGTGAATGATCAGGCACTGCTAGATTTGACACGTGTGCTAGAAAAGCTCTAGACTTGACAACAAGAAACAAGCTTGTAGACACATGCACTTTTTCATGAAGACAAAGCTTCAGAAGGCTGCCCCTACTTAAAACCCTCCAGCTGACAATCTAGTGCTTTCCATAAACATAATAAAGCACTGAGGTCTGCTGAGACTGACTAGCCAAGCTTGGCCATGTAAGCTCAGGAAGCCCCAGGCCTGAAACGTAGTTTTATAAGCACTTCCCTCAGATAGCTGAAGCACAGAACAAAACAAAATTCAAGTATTTGCTGAGACTTCTTCCCCCACTGCAATCTTTTGGGAGAGGACAGACACCCCATAACATATTGCCATGAGTTTAGCCACATCAACTCATCAGTCAGTTAAGTGTCAATACAACCCTCAAAACATAAGTTTATTGAGTAAAGCTGAAGAGCAGTAAACCAACATATGCATCACCTAAATAAAAAAAAAAAATTCACGTATTTACAAAGTTCAGTAATTGTATAAGTTGTTCACATGCAGAGAGTAATGCACAGGTTAACAATTGGTAGTGTTTGGATGCCATAAACGCTGAAAGCAGTGAAGTATATAAACACCAAACACATCAAGTTTAGCTATAGGCCAGTTAATTAAACAGTGACCTGGTCCCCCACAAAGATTCACACATTCTAGTTTAGTTTCCTTATTTTAGGCACAAGCAAGTTTGCTAAATAAAGTAACTGTAGCTGTTCCTGGTGAACTAGGGTCTACAGTAGCAAGTTAATATACCCTCTCCTCTACAGCACCAGAGTATGAAGCATGGTTTCAATTAATTCAGAGAACTGAAAGGGGACAAAAAGTTAAAATGCAAGTTGAGACTGAATGCAGGCTGCATGTAGTGTCTGTGCAACAGTTCATACAGAACAGTAAGGCTATGGCAGTCTAAATTAAAACTGGCTTGTCATAACCAATCTGGGCTGAACAGTGTTTGCAACCAAAGATTTGGACATAATGCAAACTCCACATTTAGGTGAAGAATCACACACAGTGTGAAGCAACACGAGCAGGTGTACCATGTATCTGCACACACTAGTAAGCCACACTGACAGTACTGTATGAACAAACCAGTCTTAACAAGTCTGTCCTTTTAAATATACTGAAGTCACTGAGAGAAAAAAAAAAAGCTACAAAAACATTACAATCTTTAGTTTACACATACTTTCCTATACTGTAGGAACTAGTCAAGAAATAGGATCAATTCATTGGCTCTCTTGTGCTTTGATGCAGCAGAACACTTCATCTTGCAACTTTGCACATGGTTACATCAAGAAAGCAGGCAGGTCTAGAGTTGTCACAATAGCCTAGCTGTTCATAGCACCAGGTGAAACTGTGCCCAGCCACTTCAGGAGCAGGGGAGACACCAGACAATTACACAGATATTGTGCTACAGGTCAACAACTGACTCGATACGAAAACATCAGTAATTTAAGTGTCATGCAGCTGCTCAGAATGTGCACTCTGGTGTCAGACAGAGACCTCTAGTATCTGTAGAGAGAAAAATGTATTTGAGCCAAGTCTGATGTTCCTAGCAATTTGTTTTCATGCTGGAATACTCCAATTTTTGAAAGCTTTGACAGAGCAGTCCACTCCCATTCCCCACACAAATGTTAAACAGAAGCAACAAAATGATTTTAAGCAGTTGACTCTTTCCTAATTCATCATGAGAGTTTTCTTGATTTCAAGTGACTGGATAAGATCTCAGCTGTAGATTAATGATGCTGATCTATGCCTTGTGCTCCCCTTTGCAAACAGTTTCCATTTCTCTGCTTACAAACACACATCACATGCATTTGTGAGACAGGATCAGTATCTCACGGCTCACGCTTAAATGTTTTCTAACTACTGTATGTGGCATCTTACAGAATCTTAATGCTGTCAAGCATCAGCATCTTCAAGCCACTAAACACTAGAAATAAAACACTTGCTGAAAATCATATAAAAACCTGGCCCTGAAAAACCAGAACAGAGTGTACCATCATAGTTAACATGATAGAGAGATAGTCTTTTTTTAAAAAGCCCCCCCACAACCCTCCCACTGTAGATGGTTGGAAAATAAATATTTGTGCTGACTTTATCATGACAACTCTAGTTGTTTTGTGACAGAATAGGAATACAAGTCTTCAGCAGTGCACATGAGAAATGAACTGTGAAAAGGCAGATTCTTGATACAGGACTTTTTGGGTAATATCTCGTTATGGAGGGAAGTGGACAATTGAGATTATGGCCAACTGGGTTCTGGAGATTCCAGGAAGACTTCAGCTTCTTCTAGATTTTGAATGCTGAATAAGCCACTGAAGCGTGATATCTGAAGAGAGAGAGAGAAGAGAAGTTCCACATTCAGGTGTCTGTGTGCATTTGTACAACTGGCACTGCTCTGGTATGCCAGTGCCTTCAAGTACCTGACAGGAATTATCCAGCCCTTCTCTAGAGGATGGTCAAAGCCAGATCACCAGAATCATTTTTGTAATGCTTGCTGTCTGTGCTGTAGCCCAGCAGCCCTTAGATCACAAACTGCTTCAGACATCCTGGTTCTTCAGTCAACTACAGTTCTAAGAAGGAGACATCCCATAATCTGACACTTTAGTAGGGTTCACATAATTAGTTTTAGATTAACATTGCTCTGTTTGCCAGTCTGATGGGAACAAAGTTAGTTTCGTCCTACAGTTCAAGGCATCAGGGTCCTCTGTGCTTCAGAGAGGATCTCCTATGGAAATGAAATGCTTCCCACAGCACCTTCCCTAGACACCAGTGATGCTCAGCTGTGCTGGGAGCCTTTTGAGGGAGAAATGACAAAAGGAACATCTGTTTCTCCTATCCACCACGTTTGAATCTCTAAATGAAGGCAAAGTGACAGGAGCTTCTTGGATAAGAAGCCCAAATAGTTCCACAGATTGTTTTTCTTGGAAAGAAGTTGAGTCCTTAAAATAAAGCAGTTCTAACATCCTCTATGCCAGTCTGAAGTTTCCCTCATCACTAAACTCATTGTAGCCCACCAATGAACCAGTGCTAATCTCATGGCAGCCACAAGAAGGCATGAGGAGAAGGATGGCAAGTGTATTTAAGGAGTGGGGGTTTGTTCAGTGGAGATTCCATAGTTTACTTCCTATACTAGCATCAAGTACTTGGTATTACAAGGTGCTCTGGGTTCTGCCTTTGAACTCCAGAAATTCTAAAGCAATTGATGTCAGCACCAGAAAAATTTACTGCCTGGCTGCATGGAGTAGTAACCAGCAGAGGTCACGCTGTGAACTGCTGTGCTAAGAGCAAGGGAAGATGATAATTTCCAGAGAATGACTGTCAAGGAAAGACTTGCTTCAAGTACTTGCTAACCTCATGAAGTGAGGCAGAGTTGAGAGTACTTGATAAAAGTACAAAATAATTCAGACCGAGAAGCTGACAGTGAGACTACTTAGCTAATTGCTGCAAACTAACTAAAGGCAGCAGGTTTCACAGAAGACTGACATATGTTTAGGTAACTACAACCCCTGCAACTTTAACATCAGTCAAACTTCCTCACTGCCATCAGGAGTTGTCCTGAATTTAACCTGTGCACTTATATATTGTTCGATTTGTTACCAGTTTCCTGAAACTGTGGAGGTTGGGTTTAAGAAGTCACAGTCCCTCAAATCTATCCTCTAACAGCTCTTCAGAATGCTTAGCATTTAAGGTTAATAGTTAGTTACCTATATTATCTTTCTCTTTGCAAGAAATTGAGTAGCAGCAGATTTCTCTGTCCTGAATAGCAGCAAGGTTCCTAGGAAAGAGAGAACATTTCAATACACACTTCACTTGTAACAAGGACTCTTACACTGAGAATCTAAACTATTCCCCTTCATCTTCATCAGGTAACTCGTTTTCATACAATGTTTCAGCTGCCTCCTGTCCCTGGGTTTTCTACTTACAAATGCAGGTGTCTTGATCCAACACCCCTATGGACATGAATTAATTTAGGGAGATAAAGCAGCCCTTCTTAGGAAGGGTTAGACTTACATCTTTTCAATTAGCTGTTTCTCATCCAAAGCATTAGGAAGGTCTCTCTTATTTCCAAGTACTAGAACCTGAAATTCAGAGCAGAAGGAAACTGTTGCAGCTTAGCTTATTAAAAATAAAATAAAACAAAACAACTTCAAATTTCAGGCAAGTCTGACAAACAGCCTGCACTACTCTATTAAGTCTAACAGAATCAGACAGTCACTACTAAGCCAGATCACAAAGGAAGACAAAGTCACAGGGAAAGTGGGGTACAAATAAACTGTTCTGTGCAAAAAGCAAACACAAGAACACATGAGTTGATAAAACTGAGAAGAATCCCAGTAGACTTTCAGCTGAGATTCCCCAAACTTATTCTATACTTCTGTACTACATTCTGGTTAACCTGTACTACAGGAGACTCTGGAAGACAGCACAAACTCAGATTGTGCAACACTCTAAACTGCTGTTGGAATTTTATGGGTTTTTTTGTGAGCACTGAACAAGAATAAGATCTCCAAAGGATTGACTGAGGTGAACAGTTTGATTTGAGTATAATTCACACTTGCACTACCCAGTAAGGTTAGGCCTTTCACTTGACTTAAGAGTTCAAGCCAGCCTTCAGAGTTGCTGAAGTTACACACATTCCTCAAGGAAGTTTAATATTGTGCAAGTCAGTCTTACTTACAGGGATTCCTTGTAGCTGTGGCTTATCTAGAAGATTGTGCAGTTCATTTCGAGAGGCTTCTATTTTTTCACGATCTGCAGCATCTACCATGTAGCTTTAAAGAGAAGTTTAAGTTAGTGAGACTGAACTACTTCAGAAACAGCAGTCTTTCCTTTCATCTGCCAGTTTTGAGCACATTTAACATGGCTTTAGAAAAAGCTAGGTCTCCTGAGCAAAGAATTTGGTTCTTTAAAAAAAGAGATAAAAATCTCTAAGATCAGAGTAGATGAAAGATTCTTTCAGCTAGACAGCACTGCCACCTAGCTCACAGGAAGTGGCTAGGACTCCCAATAAGATAAGATGCCTGATAAGAAAATAATCCACCTTGAGCCCTGAACTTAGGGGTAAAAAAAAAAAAAAAAAAAAAGTCAGTCTGTTTGCAGTATGGTTTCAATATTAAAATGAGTGCTACTGAGTCAAGCATGCACTGTTAAAGAGAAGTAAATGTGAAGTTAAGTACTAGCCAAAGGGAGGTGAGACTTACACAATAGCATTAACTCCTCTGCAATATCTCTCCCACATGCTTCGGAATCGTGGTTGCCCTCCTATATCCCAAATCTTAGGGCAAAGGGGAAAAAAAAGACAATTTAGGCATGCACTATGTTTAAACAGAACACACAAAAGATAAGCCACAAAATCAAAACAGGTTTTTTCCTTTCTTCTTAGGCCAGCTGCCAGACCTCTCACATATCAGAACAGAAATAATCCCTTATGCAGCTGCTCAAGGCTTGCAGGTCCTATAGCAAAAGATGAAAACTGTGGCATCTTAATCCTGAGGAAAGAACACATTTATTTGTACACTAAGTTTTCACACTGTGGAATACAAGAAAATAAGATGTATTGACTCAAAACTCTGATGTAAGACTTCCCTTAAGCAATATTGATAAGCACAACAGGAGGATCTCTGGGCCCTAAACATGTAAAAATTAACTCAGATGACAGCCAGACAGCATTGTCACAACACTGCTTCAACTACTCCATGAAACTGGAAATCACACACAGCTTCTCATTTAAGAAACCCCATAAATAAACACAAGGGTATTTTTAAGCTATGGGACAGATTTAGCTGAGCCTCTTCAGTTTCCTATATTTGTCCCAGCAGTGGGAGGAAAACAGAGGAAGTACAGAGATTTAAACCACAAGCAGAAGACAGCTTTGCACAGGTTTAAAAAGAGAGAGCCAGCAGTGGTCACATACCTTTATTGTAACATTACCCTTTGTAACTTTTCTCATGTTGAAGCCCACAGTAGGAATCATATCTTCACTGAATTGACCTGACTGGAAAGAAAGAAAGTTGAATTCAGTGCTTATCTGATGCAGCTAGTTTACATAGTAAAATATCACATGCTTTTTCTAACCATTTGCCTTCCAGCTGAAGACTTCACAGCCAATTAGTCACAGATCTTATATTAATGTGCACAGAAGTTTGTGTGAAGTTAGTCAAGTCACTTCTAAAGAAATTTTTCAGGCCCTGAGGTAGTCAGGAAGGCAACTTGGGGACAAGTGTTTTGCATAGCTTAACAGCTGGTCAATCAGGGCAAGCACAGAGAAGAGCCATTCCCTGCTTCCACTGGAGCCAAGCTCTGCACATCAGGATCTCCCAGTTACCTGCAAGCGAGAACTACCCAAAAGATTTTCCTCTGATGCAAGCTACTTTTTGGACAGCAATCACAGCAATAAATCACTCTTGTGGAGTAAGCCTCCAGCCCACAGGTGTGGGGTGACTCCCTGAGGAGTTTTAAAAGGCTGCAAAGTGGAAGGACCTGACAGGTCTGCTTGCTGCCAGGCTACAGTGTCCAACTTCTTCAGCACTGGAAAAGGCAATCAAAATGCAACTGGAGGAGATTTCCACCAGAAGTTCAGCATCACTTTAAGCTCTGACATGACTGCTGCAGGGCAGTGTTGCATTAGAGAGGTTTTTTCCTCCAGTGGCAGATGTTTTACTATTCTGCTGCACTTTTATCTGCAACAGCTTGAGAGCCAAGTTCACTGCCACCTCCTGTAGCTAACCCAGGAGCCACAACAAGTGTTGTCAACAGGAGCACAGATTTCCCCCATGCTCCCTTGGCAATATGGCAGGAGGTGAAGCTCAGCCACAGTGGTCATTACCTACCTCACTACATCCATTCTGTGTAACAGAACCAGACAACTGACCAGATTTTGGGGGGGTGGGGGGTGGGGGGGGGAGGAAGGTGGACTCAAATGCATTCAGTTGTTTAATTAGTGTCTGGTATCATAGCAGCAGCAGTTCTGCTTCTCTCCCCTGATGTTGTGCAGAGAAACTAGCCCCAGTTAAAAGCCCTTTAGGATCTGTGATGCAGACATAACCCCACAGACTAACTTAGAGATGAACTGCTCACAAGCTGGAAGCAGTAACTAAGTCTGAGTGGACATTCCTTGAGCACACGTGTTGTTCAGAGTGTGCAACCAGATATCAGCTTCTAAACCCAGCGCTTTCTCATGCAGTTCTTTGTCTAGAAGCACACGCTTCCTTCACCTTGTTCCCCCTCCAAAAAAGCTGTGATCTTCAAGAAGCAAACCCAAGCTGGTGGCTTCACACAACACAGACTCCAGCATAAACATTATAAACTGATAAACATTAGGAGCCCAGAGCATGAGCTGTCTCTGAGCCAGGCTGATGATGTGTAGCCCAGCAGCAGATGTTTATCTGTGCTTCCCATGCCTGAGACAGCTCAGTTCAGCTCATCAAGCACTTACTGCCAATCTTGCCTTTGAAGGGTCAGCTTGCCACAGTTGCACCAGAACCACTGCATTCCTGCCTCTTGTCACACCCTACACCCACATCTTCTAACCCAACATTTTCCCTGAACCTCCATCTCCCTGTGCTCCTTTGAAGTACCCCCCATGCTGCCAGCTCTGCCCACCCAGGTACTTCCTCAGCCTTCACCTGAGAGCTGTTCCTTTCCTAGCTTGTGCTCTCTTTCAGGATATATATATCCCTTCAGTTGGAGCAGCACCTCACTTGACAAGTGTTCAGTGTGATGTTGAAATTACTGTCATCCACCACTGGGAAGCTTTTAGAGTCTCCAGAAAAGCTGCTGCACCTTATACTGCTTTCCAAGTACACTCTACCCACACTGCACATCCAGCTGGCACAACAACTTGCTCTGGGTCTTGCTGAAAAACTGCCCTGCAGAGCTGCTCAGATACAGCTCCAGCTTTCTGTACTCTGCTTTGTAGGTGAGACAAACCAGCACGCTCCAGAAGACTTCCTGAGCTGTCAGGAAGAGGAGGAAAGGGCAGGAGGTGACTGCACTGAGCAGCCTCCAAAGCACAAGCAGACGTTTACCCTCTGTAGGAAGTTTGGAGGCTGTGGATTTTGAGGTGAGGTGGGCACTTGTAGCTTTGACACAGGCAGGAACACCTGACTGCAGGATCTGAGCCTACTGATCCACTCAGATCTTTATCTGAAAGGCCTCACTCTGATAAAAGAAGGGGTGTTCCTATGTTCATAGCCAGTGAACATACAGGAAGGTACTGGCAGCCACCTTACCTTTTAAGACAAGTCAAAAAAATGGTTAAAACACTTGTAATGGATTTTGCTGTCAGGCAGGAACCTCATCTGACAGGTTCTGCTATTGTATCCAAACATCCTGACCCAGAAATTAATTCTCTAAACCTGGAATTTAGAGGACTTTTGCTTACTATCACTAGAGATGGGAAAAAAAAAAAAAAAAAGCCCAGGAATTCAGCTGTATCTTTGAGTATTCAAAGGCAAAAGCTCCTCAGAACCACAGAACAAGGAGAATATGCTTTTATTAGTGCACAGTTCTGTTTGAATTAGACTTCCCCCTCATCCTCCCTGGAGCAATTACTCAGCTCTATCACAGTGTGTTCACAATATGATGCTTTCTCCTTCTAAAACAGGCATCAGCTTTACACCAACTTTGATAAGCACCGAAATATTTTCAATTCCCCTCTGAAAGTGCTTGGCTGCTGCCATACACAGCAAACACAGCTCAGATACTCATCAAGGACAGCAAGAGCAGTTGCTTACAAGGCCAGCAATAGCATGTTCTCAGCACCTGTGAGTATTCCAAAAGGCAGACACTGCTCTTCATCCAGGCCTGCTGGATGATCAGCCTTGTGTCCTAGAAGTGATTCTGAACCAAGCCATTATCTCTGAGGTCACACAGACCATCCAGCACTAATACAAACTGTTTGCTGAAGGTCACAAAAACAAAGTTAACTCCAGCCTCTGTATGAAAGACAAGAAAGAGGGAGACTAAACAGACTGCATTTTCAGGGACCACGTGCAGAAAGAACCTGCTGGACTAGTCTTGGAGCCTCTTGGCTCCCTTTTCAATACTCAAAGCTCCTGGAGAAGCCAAGCATGTGATTTCAGTGCTACCTGAACCCATTTACCTGCCTGAGTACTACTTCAGAGAAGCAAAACTGCTCCCAGACTGAAGTGAGTGCCTGCACTGTGTCCCAGCACAGGGCCAACACCTCCCTACATCCATCACTTTGGGACCAGCCTGTAGCATTTGTTAAAGCTCTCTCCATCTCAAACCAGACCCAGTCTGGCTCCTCTGTCAGACACCAGCTTTGGGACATGTTCTGAAGCTGTCTCTGTGCCCAAGCACAGCCCTTGGTACCTGTAACCCTGGCAGAGTGCTCCCCTGAGGGGCTGTGCCCCCTCCCACACCAGCCTTGCCCCAGGAGTGAGCCAGCAGAGTCTCACTGACAGGAACAGCTCCTTTCCCAGAGGGCAGGATGAGACTTCCAAAAAGCATTTAACTTACCATAACCTAACATTCCAGAAGTGTACAAAGGATTCAAGTTCAGCCTTCTCATTAATGCTTACCTAATACTGAAACAAACTATTTCCTAAATCTACCATTTCAAGTTGTCTTGAGAGTGGACAGAGAAAAAGGAAAAAAAAAAAAAAAAAAAAAAGCAAACCACAATTTGGCTACTTCATCTGCCTCTCCATAGCCACAAGCTACAGCCAGCAGACTGCCAACTTCCAGAACTTCCAGGGAGTTTGGACTACCAGACTGTCAGCACCAAGCAGCCCCATCAAGTAACTGAGCAGAAGATTGGCATTCCTGCTTCCTTTGCCTTCCTTAACATTTCATTGCAATACACTCAAGGAACCATAAAAAGCAAAACCTAAACTGCAGCAGTAGAAGCAGTGTTCCCTCTTCTTTCTCTCCAGCTCCAGTGGTACCTGTCCCTGGAAAACATGCTGCCTGCACTGCCCCAGCCCCAGGGTCCTCACTCCCTGCTCACAGCTACCAGGGTCTGAGTCCAGAGCCTGCACAAGGAGATGCTTTATACCATCAGGAAAGGTCAGGGCAGCCTTGAGACTGCATCTCATGATTCAGTACTGTGATGTTTCTTCATACAAGCTTGGTGGCTACACAACAAAGATTTTTATCTTTGCTCATAATAATTTTCAGCCACCCAGAGGAGATCACAAACTAGCTCAGCCAACTGGGAGACAGCATCATTGCAGTACAAATCCCAGGATACTCCCCATTCACCTGGAGCAGCACATTACTTTAAGCTCTCCATCATGACATTTCTTTCCTTTCATGCTAAGAAAAAGGCTGCACCTCTCAGAAATCTCTTCTTAAAGAAAAGAAAAAAAAAGGAAAAAAAAGAAAGCAGAGTAATTTTAGCATTATATAAAGCTACCCCTACACTAAGCCTCCTCTGCAACATTCAGAGCCTCAACCAAGAAGCACATCCTAAGGACAAACCAGCCCTCTGGTTTCTGCAGTCCAAATTCCTTCTTGAAATACTTCTGCTCCTCAGCTTCTTGCTTGTGATCACATTCAGGAGCTTCAGTCCTTGAGATCTCTCAGTCCCTTGAAAGGCTTTCAGACAGCACTTCCATGAATGATGGCTGCAAGAAGCAAACTGGGCTGTTCTGACAAGAAAATGCATTTTCATTGCCTCAGCCCTGAGGGAATATTCAAAAGGATGTTCTCAAGTAACTATCATGTATCCAATACACAGCACTGAAACAAAACTTAAAAAGGCATGTTTTTATCTAGCAGTCAGTCATGGAAGAGCTTTGACAGTCACAAAAAACTCTTTCTCCAGGTGTTCCTGCTCAAAGCCCTTCCCTTGCTGAGAGTGCTCCAGGGGAACTTAAGACCACATGAAACAAAATTCTGATTTCAGTCACCTATTCCATACCATCTGGGGCAGAGCAAGCAGGACCTCAAAAGAGTATTAACTGGAGTATGAGTCACCTCCTATTAGGTTTATTACCTAAGAAGTGAAGCAATCCTTTTCAAGAGACTTCTCTGATGAAGAAACACTTCCCTTAAAAACATATCAACCATCTCACTTCACTGCTGTGTGTATGAAGTGACAACAGAAGCTATTTATGAGTTGCCAGTGTTTCAGAAAGCAGCAGCCAAGCTCTTCAGAAGAATCTTCTTTCTGCCCTTCCCCAGTGGGACTCCTTTAAGCCAAAGTTCCCTACAGCAGTCACGAGGACGGAAGAAAGCCACAGCTCCCAGATGGCCAAAGGAATCTTTTGTGGAGGGGCACTTCAAAAAAGGCCTCATTCAAAGGCTTGCCCAATATTCCAGAGTTGAAAACCAAACCACCCCGACTCAGGTGTTGACACAACTCCTAAGGAGGTACCTTACTAATCCTACAACCACAAAGAGAACAGGTTGAGTTTAGGTCTCACAGCAGACAGCTGTGGATGGCAGCCTGACTGCCCCCCACCCTGCAGTCCTCCCCTCCTGATTACTGAAAACCAGAGAGCTTCAGTGTCCCACTGGGTCAAGGGAAAAACCTACTGGGCCTCAAGCAAGACTTGACAATAGGAAATGCTGTTCTTCCACTCTGGAAGCACATTTTAGGGACCAAACAAGTGTCCCATTATCCAGCAGGAAGCAGTGCCCCCAGCCTGGACTCAGGGTCAGTTTCCTTCTGTCATGTTTGTGAAGTGGGAGGACAAGGGGAAATGGTTTAAAACTTGCAGAGGGGAGATTTTGGTTGGACATGAGGAAGAAATTCTTTAATTTGAGGGTGCTGAGGCACTGGCCCAGCTTGCCCAAGGAAGCTGTGGCTGCCCCATCCCTGGCAGTGTCTCAGCCCAGGCTGGATGGGGCTGGGAGCACCCTGGGCTGGGGGAGGTGTCCCTGCCCATGGGGCTGGGACTGGATGAGCTTTAAGGTCCCTTCCAACCCAAACCATTCCATGATTCCATGTTTCCATGGCATCACATGGAGCTGGGTCCCCTCTTGTCCCTCCCCAGCCCAGCATGGCTGGGACCTGTGCTCTGACCCCACATCTGGTAAAGCCTGTTCACAAACAGGCTGAGGAGAGCCAAAGGACAGAAGGTAGTGCAGACTCCAATAAATCATGGGCATTCCAGGCCATGGAGAAGCAGCTGACAGGTCCAGGTGTGATACTGGCATGACATGCAGTTTCTCTGAACAAGAGCCACAGGCCGTCTACATTATGGAAATTAAGAGCAGGAAGAAATGATATCCTCCCTTGTGAGCAAGTTTACTCATGCACATGGGAAACTTATGCTAAATGTCTAATTAGAGGCAGTGACTAATAGAGAGGCTCAGCAAAGCAGAAGCTGCATGGGTTGCATCCAGCTGTAACAAGGTTTCACTGAGAAGTTTGGGTTTTAAACCTTCTAGTCAAAGGAAGTTGGGTGTGATTACAAACTGAGTGCTTGTTTACACGGGAGGAATAAATATGCCCCAAACCAGCTAGCAACCTAGAAAAACATTATTTTAGAACTGGCCTGTCTGCCTTTCATGGCCTTTGGTGTCAGACAAGCCTACTGTGCAACTGGCTTGGGATTTTCCTGGTACCTGTGCCTGATTCTGGCTGGCACAGATGATATGAGATGTAGATGAGGTTCAGCTGAGTGCTGTCAGGAGCCCAGTGACAAGCCTTTGTCACACAGAACCTCACCAGCCATACCAAGTCCCTGGTATTCACCCCAGCTTCCAGAGCTGCTCCACAGGACCAGCATCTTGCTGTGTCATTCCTTTCATTTTGGTTTCATGGAATCCCAACAGCTGCATCCATCCCAACCATTAACTGGTCTGCAGAGAGCAGCTCAGGTTTGCCAGCACTCATTTCCAAAGGCACCCCCTGAATTCAGGTCAGGCAGAGAAGCAAGAAGTTAGCCCTGCATTCCATGGGACTGCTTCTCTAAGAAGTAATAATGTGCTGATAACAACCTCGTGATGGGGTGGGGTTATTTTAACCAATAATAAAAACCTGAGCAAGTCCCCCTCACTCTGCTTTTTATTTTAAGAGTCACTCGATTCCCCTAATTAAAACCTCCCAGCCCTCAGACAGCTAACCAGGCTGTGTTAGTATGCATCACAACTCCCTTTTTCACTCAGGTTTGGAAGGCTGCTTGAATGACACTCACACAGATACATTTCTGGGTGTGATCCCAACCTGTGGTTGAAACCTTGCAAGATTCAGCCCAGCTGGGCACAGAAGTCAGCTCTCTGGAAGCACTGTGACCACCTGAGACAACCTGGCTGAACTCAGCAGCCCCCAGACCCATCCTGTACCACCCCCCACATCCCCAGCACAGCTCCACTGCTCACTCCCAGGAGCAGACACGCTGCTGGCACCACACAGAGCAGCCAAGCAGCACTGTCCCCAGTGCCACCCCCACCCAGCACTGCAGAAAGCCTGGCAGAGTAACCTCAGTGCTCCGAGCTGCAAGCACACACCAATCAGTACCAGCTCAGCACCCAACAGACTGAGGCTGTTCAACAGTTTCAGTGCTGGAAATCCAAGCCCAGAGGTACTGGCAGCCACTGCTGTGTGTAAAAGAAAAGGCTCCTGGCATTCAGGTTCTACCAAGCAACTCCCACCTGACACAAGCAGGGAGAGGAGGAGTCACCTGGCAGGAGGGCAAACCCTTTCACACATTTATCAAGAAGCCCACCCCCTGCTAACACGCTCAGCTACACCACAGCCTGGCTACATTTTGACAGTGTAACAAGAACCATGAAAAGCCACAAGAAAATCAGAGTCCTTCCCCTACCCACTAACTCACTCAGCTGACACAAACACATTCACAAAGCCACGCAGTGACACTAAGGAGACAGCCTCAAAAACCCAGGAAATTTGAGGGGCTGCTCAGGTTGCAGCCATCAAGCTGTCTTATTCCAGGTGCACCAAACTCACATGCTCCCTGCAAAACCAGAAGGTGCCCCAGGGGGTTCCCATTTCAGCCTCCCTGGAGGAGCTTCCCCATCCCAGTGTGTCTCTGGGAATGTCTCCTGCCCTGTCCATCTGCAGCACAGGACAAAGCCCAACCAACCATTGCAGCAAGCCACTCTTTATCTCCTTCAACAATGGAAGAGCCTCATGTAGGAGGATTCCCACACCCTTCCTTCATCTCCTCCAGGCAGATCAGCAGACAAGGCCCGAGCTCAGCACCCAGCTACTGTCAGGCCTGGAAGTTGCACTTCTCAGCACACACCTTAAGAGAGAGTAGATTATTTAATACAGGTTTCCAGGGCGAGCATAAGACACCTCTGAGATAGGAACTGAGTGGAAAACACTTCAATCGCTTCCTGAGGACCACTGATGAGGGATCAAATGGAAGGAAGCCTCCCAAGACACCTTTTGCCAGCAGAGCACCCCATGAGCTGCACACCCATGGTGCTATCGCTGCCTCCACGGCTCCCGGGAGCACCCGAAGGCTTAGGGAGCGATACCCAAGCTGGGCTGCCTCCCTCCCCTCCCTTCCTTCCCTCCCCTCCCCAGCCCAGCAGCTTCACCCCAGCACCTTCAGCTCCACGTAGGAGGCGTGCGGGCCCCAGCCGTGGTTCGGGAGAGCCCCGAGCAGGCATCAACCGGGGGCTGAGCGAGGGAACCCGGAGCCCAGGCCCAGCCTCCAGGCCCGCACAGGCCCCCGCCGCGGCCTACCCCGGCCCAGCCCCGCCGCCCCCCGGCCCGGCCCGGCCCGGCCCCGCTCACCGCGATGACGTTAACGAAGGTGGTCTTGCCGGAGTACTGCAGCCCCACCAGGGTGAGCTCCATCTCCTCCTTCCAGAAGAGCGAACGGAACCAGTCCAGCAGCCGGGAGAGCAGCGCCAGCATGGCGGCGGCGGGCCGGGGGGCAGGGCTGTGAGGGAGGGGGTGGCTGGCGGGGTCAGGGATGGGGTGAGGTGAGGTGGGGCCGGGTCGGGTCGGGCTGGGCCCGGGTTCTGGCTCCGGTATCGGCGGCGGCTCGCGGACACCCGCGCGCTCCCTCACGGCCCGGCTCGCCCCCGCGCGCGGTCATATGACGCCTTCCCCGCCGCCTAGAGCGGCCCCCGCGCCCTGCAGCGCCACCCCCTGACGGCAGCCGCCCCGGGAGGACCGAACGGGGGGCGGGGCCCGACAACCAGGGGGCGGGGCCAACAGCCAGGGGGCGGGGCCGGAACGCCAGGGGGCGGGGCCTGTGCCACAACACACACACCCAGCACCCACATCCGGGTACTCAGCGTCAGGGGGTCCCCTGAGACCCCCCACATCGGGCACTCAGGATCAGGGGGTCCCGTCAGACCCCCACATCAGGAATTCAGCATCAGCCCCTCCAACCCAGGCACTGAGGGTCAGGGGGGTCCCCTCAGACCCCATATCTGGGTACTCAGGGTCAAGGGGTCCCCTCAGACCCCCACATCAGGCACTCAGGATCGGGGGGGGTCCCCTTAGACCCTACATCTGGGTACTCAGCATCAGGGGGTCCCCTGAGGCACCTCACATCAGGCAGTCAGGATCAGGGGGTCCCCTCAGCCCCCCACATCTGGGTACTCAGGGTCAGGGGGGTCCCCTCAGACCCCACATCTGGGTACTCAGGGTCAGGGGGTCCCCTCAGCCCCTCCAGAAGCCCCAGTCACAAAGGACATCACTTCAGGGGCTTTTCTGGGTGTCCCCTCCACCTGGCTCAGCCCTTCCCTCGGGATGCCCACCTGGGAGCTGCTCTTTTCTGCCCAGAGCCACTGAGCTGGGAGCTGCAGGCAAATCCCAGCTGTGCAGAGGCCTCGGGATGCAGGAATCCTATCCGTAATGTTTTTTCCAGGTGACAAATGCCAGTGAAATATCTCATAAAACTTGGCTTCTAGAATTGCCCCAAACCAAGGAGCAGCCCAGAGGAGCTCATGATTCTCCTTGACCCCCACGGAGCCAGCCATGCTCTAGAAGTTTCTGCCAAGAATCCATTCCGTCTTCTGTGAACTTTTCCAGGTGATTTCCTGTGGACTTTGCCTCCGTGCTGCTCAGGTAACTGCAACTGATTCTTTCCATCCAGCCTCCAGAGCACCAAAATGAGAAAGCAAACCAATGCCCACACCTGCACGGTTTTTAAAAAGAGAGGTGGTCCAGATTTACAATCTCCAGACATTTCCATAATAAATTCCACACTTTTCCTGACCCTCTGCCCTCCAGGGAGACACCTCTGGGGTTCCCAATGTTTGTGCTCTTCACAGCTCCTGTAGCCCCAGCTCCCTGGGAGCAGACGGGGACTTCTGCAGAGTGACACCAAGGCAGGAGGGACAGGAGCTGGAAAAAAAACCAGTGAGGAGATGACACCATGCCCAAGGAATATTTCGCCTCACCTGAAAGAGCCCTTTCCCTCAGGATTTTGTGTGATGTTGCAGAACTGCTTTTAGCCATGGTGTAAGGACTGCAGCTGGCAGAAGCTTCCCCACCCCTGGGTGAAGAGAGAGCAGCACGTGTGGATGGGGACTTCTGGGCAGCCCCTCCTGAGGATACGTGGGGTTTCTCTTCCCCCCCTACCACCTCAAGTTCATGTTTCACCCCAAACATGCAAGAATAACACCTTTAATAGCTGAGCCCAACCATAGTTCAAGGAAGAGATGAGGATCCTCCAGGGCTTTGCCTTTGCAGGCTCCCCGTGGTTTGCACTCCTGCAGCACCAGCCTGGAAGGAGGAACATGCAGCCATAATGTTTGCACATCACATGCAAGGATTTTAGCATGGATGTATGGAAAACTGGGAAGAAATATAAGTGGTGTATGCCAGCCCAGTTCATCCCTAACCATCATCATCATCATCATCATCATCAGCAGCAGCAGCAGCAGCAGCAGCAGCACTCATCTGAAAGGACACAAAGCACCCTGAGCTCGCAGGGCACTCACCAGCTTGCTGCAGGAGGCAAAAATAACAGGTTGCTGTTTATGTTCCACTGCTCCACCAAGGACATGGCAGCCCCTAACATTATTTATTGTTTGCTACACACTTGCAGAGCAGAAGCCTATCTCCAGATGGTATTTATTTATAGCTGTGGTTTGCACTCCTACACATCCAAGATTTTCAGGGAAGTCAGGAGCCAGGCCCAGACCCCCAGTGGCAAGAGCCAGATGAGAGCTGGTCCACATGGCCAGTGTCCTCTGTGAGTCCATGGTGACTGCAGAGAATCAGGGAATTATCTGGGATGGAAAGGACCTCTGAGATCATCAACTCCAACCCTTGATCCACTCCCCCTGTTCCCAGCCCATGGCACTCAGTGCCACATTCAGTCTCTTTTTAAATATCTCCAGGGATGGAGAATCCACCCCCTCCCTGGGCAGCCCATTCCAATGCCTGATCACCCTCTCTGGAAAGAATTTCTTCCCAATATCCAACCTAAATCTCCCCTGGCAGAGCTGAAGCCCATGCCCTCTTGTCTTACTGGGAGCAGAGCCCAACCCCCCCTGGCTCCAGCCTCCTTTCAGGGAGTTGTAGAGAGCGATGAGGTCTCCCCTGAGCCTCCTCTTCTCCAGGCTGAACACCCCCAGCTCCCTCAGCCTCTCCTCACAGGACTTGTGCTGGATCCCTTCCCCAGCCTGGTTGCCCTCCTTTGGACCTGCTCCAGGACCTCAATCTCCTTCCTGAACTGAGGGGCCCAGAACTGGACTCAAGGTGAGTACAGGGGCAGAATCCCTTCCCTGGACCTGTTGCCCACCCTGGTCCTGACCCAGCCCAGGTTGCCATTGGGCTTTGTGGCAGCACACTGCAGAGAGCTGTGGCACAGCCAGCAGCACATCCCGGACAGGGGTCTCGGTGAAATGATCACTGAGATTCCAGCCCTGAGAGCGAATCCCATTTGCCGCCTCACTCACCCAGTGGAACCGAAGGGTCCCGGAAAGCAGGGAAGGAGGTGCCGGTACCGGTGCTGCGGGGACATCACAGCCACCTCCGGGCAGGGAACTCTCAGCTGATCACAGAATCCCAGAATCATTTGGGTTGGACAGGACCTCTGAGATCATCAACTCCACCCCTTGATCCACTACCCCCGTGGTTCCCAGCCCAGGGCACTCAGTGCCACATCCAGGCTCTGCTTAAAACCCTCCAGGGATGGAGAATTCCCAGAGATTTTACTCCCTGCTATTTCCCCAGCCAGCAAACGGGGATGCTGTGCCCGTCCTCCCGAGCCTGGGGAACCCATGGGATGTTTCACCTCCTCCCTGTCCCTGCTGCCAGGTGTAGCACAGCAGGAGCTGGGTGTCTCCACACCCACTGCAGGACAGGAGCTCACAGCCTCTTCTTGGCTTTTACCTCCCCCATGGGGCTCTCCAAAACGCCTTTCCTGGGAGCACTCCTGGGGCTGGATGCTGATGGTTGCACTGGGGGCTGCTTCCCCTTCCCACCCCCAGCTGTCTGCACAGGGGACAGGGAACACGGGGAATCTTCTCCCTCCTTGGAACAGCATTTGCAATCCCTGGTCCCACGGCATGCAGGAGGAGTGTCAGAGGAGCAGTCTGCAGATGGCCAGGCCTGAAAGAGAAAGCAGATAAAACCAGGATCAGCTCATCCCTTCCAGCATTGAGACACGTCCTGGAAATTCTCTGGAGGCTGCAGGACCCAAGAGGAGAACCACTGGATTCACCCAGGGATAAGACACGTCCTTCCAAATGTATTTTTGAATTGGGAAACTGTTTGTTTGGCATTTGTTTAAATTACAAACTCCCTAAACTACCAAAATCCCGTGATAACATTAGGTGGTATATTGCTGTGTCTTCAGATAAAACATAAGAAGTTCATAATGAAAGAAAAAAATGCTCTGTTACTGCAGCAAAGGACAAAAGCTTCAGATTTTTCCTTGCACCTTCAGGAAAAAAAGGTAATAGGGAGTATTTAATCAACGTTACATGGTGCCAAATCATCTCTGATCAGTCAGAGCACGTGTGTGACTGCATGGGGCTGTTGTCTGTCACCTGGAACCCTCAGGGTCCCAAGGCATGGCAGGGAGCTCTTTGGCACTGGGATCCTGCACCCAACACTACACACTGCTCCTGGGGCACCTCCAGAGGGTTCTCCTCCTCCGCTGCTGCCAGCAGGAAATTTTCTAAATCACACCACACCGTTTTTTAGAGCAAATGGGGATGAGGGGTGAAATCTGCTCTTACCTCTTACAGGGGTAAAAAAAAGGCAACTAGAATGAGACTGGTATAAAACTGCTGGGAGGCAGTAGCCTGGCATCAGCTCTATCAGCAGCATCAGGAGGCTCCACACCACCCTGAGGGGCCCTTTATCTGCCTGGCAGCTCCCCTGACCTTGCTGGGAGCTGCATTAATTGGTTTCTCTCTGCAGGAGGAATGCTGAATGCTGCACACAGCAGAGAGAAAAAACCTCTCTCTATCCCCAGCTGCCTGGCGTGCTCTGGAGCATGTCTGGAAGGTGACTGCCATCAAATGTCACCACTCTACAACACTGAAATTAGAAACTTCCCAGCCCCTCAGTGGCAGGAAGGTCCTTTTCCACCCCAAAACGTGGTTTTCCTTTGTATCCATGAAAAGTCAGCTAACATACTCCTTCCAATTAAGCTGTGAGATGAAGTGCACTTTCAAAGTCCTTAATCCGTTTCATGGTTCATTAACTCAGAAAATTTCATACCCACGGTTAGCTGTATCAGAGGATGGAATGCCTGGCACCAGGATGCCTGGCAGTCCTAGTAATCACCTAAATTGTGCAGAGATTTTGGAGTCACTGGTTAGTATGAGAAAAGAGGACAGCTCCTCTCACGGTGGAATATCACACTGGATGTTTCTGTGATTTGTCTGTGGCTAAAGCCTAGTGCCACTCACTGGTGCAGACAAAGAAACTATTTTGATGAGTGTCAGGAGCCTGCTGGCTGTCACTTTCCTCTGCTGCTGAGCAAGGAACCGTGGCAAAAAAATAGTGTCAATATTTCTTAGAGAGTTTTTCATTTCTGCTTGTTCACGTTTTGTGCTTTAAGGAAGCAAACACACGTGCCCTGTTTGCTCCATCATTTTGCTCCGACACTGATTTTTCTTTCAAGAAAGACTGAGCTGGCTTCTTGTAAAACATTTTAGAAACTGTGGGTGACTTCCAGGGTCAGGCATCCTCCCTTGATGGGGGAGGAAGAAGGTCTGGAGGAGGGGAAGCTCAGGAGGATCTGGGGGTACAAACTGGCCCACAGGTGGGGTCTGTTGCCAGCTCCAGCACTTTCAAGTTCCCTTTAAAATCAGGGAAAACACACCAGAGGCAGCTGGTAGTGCATACAAGAGATGTGTCATCCTTCTTTACAAATGCTTAAAGGGAAAGATAAGATTAGTGGCCACCTCTAAAAAGATGGACATGAAAGTAACCAATGGTTCCTAAATCCACCACACAGCCTGTGGCACTGCCTTCCTGGGCAAGACTTTTGGGTACTGCCAGAGATTAAATATTTACAGAAGAATCAAAGGACGGATTTCAGTGCTTCTTCCCCCCCCCCCAGATTTCCTGAAACAGAAACACCTATTGTGCTGTTATTGCTTGAGCTACCCCAGAAATATTCCTTTCCCACAAGAGGAGCCCACACCTTGAAAACTAAAGCAGAAGTCCTATTTTCTTAAGAGATGTTTGCCCGCTGCTAGCATGTCTTGCAGCCCTGCCTCTTTTCTGCAGCCCAGAACAGCATAAAAATGAAGCTAGGCTGGGAAGGGGAGAGAGAGAAGGGGGGGAGGTCCCAGGGAGGGAAGCAGAGCCTGACTTCCCTCAGCAGCAGTGTGACTCCTGTGTGAAACCTGACCTGAGCACCAAGTTGGGTGCTGGGTTCCCAATGGCTTGCATGCTTGTCTGAGAGACAGACTGCTGTGCTTGGACCTCAGCTTTTCCCAAGCTCTAAGAGCACCGTGTGCTAGGTGAGCCCAGGTGAAAATCCCCAGGTTGGCATGGCACCCAGGTGACCTGGTGTTGGGTTTGTTGGCAGGCATTCCCTTGCCCTCACCTCCCTCACCTTCTGGTAGTCCGGCAGGCTGGAAACGTGGCAGCTAGGAGGCTGGCAGGCTGTAGGATTTTCCACCTCTGACAGCGCAAATATAAATGATCAAAGTCGGTTTCGAATTGTGATTTGGTAGATGCTGGCAAAGGCTTTGCAGTGAGAGCTGCTGCATGCAAGTGCTGACCTTCAGGAATGCTGGCATCTCCCCGTGGCACAGCAGCAGGAGCATGAATCAGCAGAAGGGAGAGGGGAAAAAATGATGGTTAAAAAAGAGCCTGCTGTTAGCAGTAAGTTAAAAACAAGTTTCCTCCTGGTATTCCAGTCAGATTTATTAGCAGAGACCTTGGCACTTGCACAGCCCCCTGCACAAAAGCCAGGCCCAGGCTTGCAGATTGATGGCACAGTCAGGGACTCTGCCAGCTCAGTCACAGCATTTCACCCTTTCCGGAACCGAGATTTAAAAACCCAAAAGGAAGCAGAACCATCCCTCCAGTGCACAGACAGTCTCCAACAGAGCCCCTGGATGAAGAGCATGCAAAGCCCCCAGCCTCCCTCAGCTCTCCGGAGCCCCAAGGGGAAGCCTGGAGCAGCAGCTGCTCAGGGCTCCTTGGTTGGGCTGAGCCCAGACCCAGCCACCCAGACATGGTGCAGAGGGGCCATGGGGAGTCCCTGCTGGGGTGCTGACAAGAAACTTTGGGTAGCTCTGCAGCACCCTGCTGGACAAATGTCAAAGCCTCTGCTTCAGGTTTCCTTATCTCTTTCAGTCCAACTTTTTGCCCCTCAGCACCTCTGGGGCTATGAAGCAGCTTTGAATCCAGAATCAAAGCACTGGCCCTGTCTCTGCCATTCTCTTTAGCTACCCTGCAGATCTTCTGGCTGCTGTCAGAGCCTGCCACAGTGCCAAGACCCCCCTGACCCACGGTGTCACCAGAGCCCCAGGCAGGTCAGAGCCATGGGGACACCCAGTGCCCAGCTCCCCTCTTGCCCCATGGATTTGCGGGCAGGCAGGACCACTGGCCCTGCCCCCCTTGCCCATTCCCAGGAGGGATTCCCAGGGGGATTATTCCTGACACAAGCAGTCCCCAGTTCTGCACAGGGCCCTCTGGTGGGGGCTGGCAGGGGACAGACCCCCAGGTACAGATGAGGCTGTCTGCCTGCGATGTCCCCTCCCTGTCCCCTTGCACATCCTGGCCTCACTTGCTGTCTTTGCAGATTTCTTTCCTCTTTTTTTCTCCCTGGCTGCCTGGTGCTCTTCTGCCTTTCCATGGCTTTTCCAGCAGAGGGGGATGCAACCTCACCAAAACTGTCCTCCTCTCCCAAAGCAATCCAACATTCCCTCACCTTCCTCCTCACCTCCATCCTCACCCAGATCAGCACCCACTCCCCAGTCCTCCCTGGCCACAGGAGCATCGTGGAGTCCAGCAAATCTTCTCCTATTTTAATTATTATTACACATAATAATTCCCCAGCAAAGGATCTGATCTGTGCTAAGTTGCTAACTAGAGTAGAGGGAACACAAACCATGGCACGATGCCCATGTGCCAGCCCAGGCCTCCCTGCTATGAAGATTTTTGGGTATTTTCCCCAGTGTTGTCATGGACAAGGAGGGAAGCAGAGGGGTGGTTATTCCCAGCCACAGTGGCTGTGTGGAGTACCTCAAGCTGGAAAGACAAAACAGTCTGATTTAATGCTTTTTCATCAGTGAAATTCAAAGTTCTTCAGCAAGTGTCAGAGAGTCAGGGACAGGAGGAACAGCATGCCCAAAGCTCCCAGGCACAGAATCCAGGTTCTGGAAGCTGCAGCTTCCCTTGCTATCCAGTTATTTTCTCCTCGGCTAAATCATCTTAAAAAAAAAAAAAAAAAAAAAAAAAAAAAAAAAAAAGCAATAGTCTGCAGCCACCCTAGTTCTTTCTGCTATTTATACATGAGCAGGAAAGGGAATTTAGAATTTTACTGTAATGTCATACACAAAAGCCTGCTGGAGAGCATCACTCTGATTAGCTCTTATTATACAACCAAGAAAACAAGAAAGAATAAAAATAAGGGTGATCCCAGCATGTGGCTCCTGTGCCTTGCTGCTTCAAGGCTCCTCCAAATGTCTGTCTGGCTGCCCAGGCTCTCATCAATGGCATATTTGTGCACATCCCAGTAACTGGTTGGGTTTTGTCCTCTTGGTAATGATGCAGTGCAGCAGCAATGTGGTGTTTTGCTCACTAGCACATCAGAAAGCTTTGGCTCCACTTGGCAATAAACAAACCAACCCAAAATAAATAAACAAACCCAGAGTCTAACCCTTTCACTGGGCTGTTGCTGTCCCAGGCAGTAAACATCTCTGACATCTCACCATGCCATGCAGGACAGCCTCAGCAGCTCAGGAACTGCAAAAAATGCATCCCAGCTCCTGGAAGCCTGAGATGGAAAAATCTACACATGGGAATTAAATTACACCTGGGAATTAAATTAGCAAAAAGGGATGAAAAGGAAGAAAAACGCCTCACATCCAAGCATCCATCTTTGGTAGAATTCATGGCTGGAAAGCAAGGTCAGGATGTGAACTTTGCAGGTACCACTGATGCTTGAGGGACTGGACCAAACTCCTCACTCTAAACTCCTCAAACTTTTGATGCAGATCCAGACTTACAGTTTCCACCATGGCTTTTCTGATTGAAACCATCAAGATCCCATCCCCCTCCAGAGGCTGTACCTGATATTAATTCACCCCTTCTCCCTCTATGTCTCATCCATCCCCCTCTTCATCCTTTTTCAGTCCATGTGTGCCTTGCCATGAGGCACTGACAAGCCTGACAGCCTGGGCTCTCCTTAGACACAGGGCACTCCAGTTTATGGGGAAAAAAAAAAAACAACAAACCAACAGGTGACAGAATTAAGCGTGGGCACCTCCATACAGGCTTTTCAAATAAACTTAATCCCAAATACAGCTCATGGGAAGCTGTGGGCACTCAGAAATCATGGTTAAAACCACAGGAGCAGAGAAGAGGCAGAATGTAAGCGATGCATCCCATCCCATCCCTTCTTCCCACCCTGCTGGGCCAGCACCAGTCATGAGACTCTCACAGCTTAAATCCCACTGTTACCCTTTCCCACCAGACAAATCCTGCTTTAATAAAGTGCCAGGGAATTAGCAGAACTGCCCCTTTCCCCTCACCATATAGTATATACAAGCAAACTAATCCAGCTGCCAAAGCTCCCACCCCATCCCGGAACCTCTGGGCTGGGAATTCCCAGCAGAATCTCCTGCACCTCCTGGGTACCTTTCCCTCCAGGGGCAGGGGAAGGAGGAAAAGACAGGAGGGGAAATAACAGGGGGCAGGGGAAGGAGGAGAACACAGGGGGATCTGCAGGAGAGCATCCCCGGGGGACCCCTTCCTGAAGGAGAAGGGGGTGCAGGGACAAGGCCTTAGACACCAGGGCTCAGCTTTCCTCTGGCTGACCCGACCCAGTCCCCGGTTCCCCCTCACCACTGCCGGGATGGTACCGATGGGCTGGTGGGTCCCAGAGCCTGACCTGCCCTTCACCCCGACCTGCCGGGGGCAGCCCAAAAGCTCTGATGAAAGAGAAAGGAAGTGCGAGGCAGTGGGAAGCCGGGTGTCATTTCCAGGAGATAAGGCAGGCATGTGGGAACTGGAAATGTGGGGAATCGGGGAGGTTGCACAAGGGATGGGGCACTGCAGCCTGGAACAGCCCTGTGCTACATCCTCCTGCTCAGGAGGGAGAGAGGAAGGAAAGAAGGAAGGAAGGAAGGACACGTGAAAAGAAAAATAGCAGTAAATGATCCCGCTTCATCTTTTTTTTTCCCCCCCCCCTTTTTTTTTTTTTCTTCCTGTCACCCTTCTGGCCTTACAAACAGGAACTTCATTTTAAAACTAAAAATAAAGCCTGATGCCTACTTCACAGTTGCAGATGGGTGTTCCCAACTGCGCTGCTGGGTTTCAGCCCTTTTCTCTATGCAGCCCGAGCAAGGCAAGGGAGGAAAGTGCCTTGCTTTGCATGTGCTATATTTACATATCCCCAGTTATCAGGAGAACAGGATGTCCCAGGGGATCTGAAACAGGACCCGCAGCACTCCTCAGCTCCGGGCCAGCTCCCTGTGACTGACACTCTTTGCTTGTCTGCCCGGGGGTGTCACCCACCCCACCCCACCCTGGCTGGCACCCAGTCCCACTGCCCCCCCATCCCCAGCCCTCCTCCAGACCCCATCTGACAGTGGGGCAGGGGGGGGAATGGAAAGCTCCTCTTCCTCTTTCTGCCACACCTTTCTTTTTGGTTGTTGTTTGTTGTTGCGAGGGCAGAGGAGATTTATTCTGCCCACAGCAACACCAGGTCTGGATTCTCCTCTATACTTTGGTTTTCAGACTAAACCCCCAGCAGTGATGGAGCAGGAGCAAGGCACATCCCAGGCAGAGCAGTGCCCCGGGTACAGCTCCTCCCAGGGGAGCAAAGAGCAGAGCCAGAGAGGATGGAGGGATGGATGGATAGAAGAAGGATAGAAGGACAGATGGATAGAAGGACAGAAGGATAGAAGGACAGAAGGATAGAAGGACAGAAGGATAGAAGGACAGAAGGACAGATGGATAGAAGGATGGATGGATAGATGGATAGAAGGATGGATGGCATAGGGGGCTGATACCGAGTTCTCTGCTGGAGAAGTTGCAACACCAGGCAGTGCAGACCCCTCAAGGCATGAAGCTGCCTCCCTGGGGAGCAGGCTGGATGCCCTGCCTGCCTCCCCACCTTGGGTCTGGATGTCTTTCTCACACGCTGGGCGTAGCTGCCAAGCATTGTGCCTCCTGTACATCACTCCACCTTGATTTCAAACCACTTCAGCTTGTGTTTGGGAGTGGTTTCCAAGCATTCAGCTCGCCCATATCTTATCCACACTGGTTTCCTTTATGAGCTGCACCCACTACAAGTCCAGAACTTTAAATGCAAACCCAAACAAATATGTGGTAGTGCTTCCCATTCCCACTGGGCTGGCCTGGAGTGGGAGTGGAGTGAGTCAGGAGTACCATAAAGGAAAGTGAAATAGATCCACCCTGAGCAGACGATAGGATCAGGGCAGATTAGTAGCCTTGGATCAGATTCAAGGGTCAGCATAAATCTTTAATCTTTGCAAAGTCCTAGAGACTCCCTCCCCTACACTCTGTCTCACATGCATACACACAGGCATGACTAAACAGCTCACTGTGGGGATGGCAGACACTTCAGAAACTCCCGGCTGGTTTTGGTTTGCAAAATAAAACAATAAAGCTGCTCTCTGTATTGTAAACGTGAGAACTTCCCTATGCAGGCAGATCACGACTGATGCAAGCCCTGCTCTGGAGATGCTGCCTGGGGACCAGTGTCACCCTGCAGCCACCACTCCTGCCAGCAACCCGGCCTTCTTTGCAACAGGTCCCTCCCAGTTTGCTCTGCTCTCAGGGCCAGGCTGTAAAACACTCAGCTCCTAACACAGCCAGGAGGGAGAGAAGGACAATCCCCTCCTTGTGTCCCGCTGGGTCCTGACAACACAATCTGCCAGGAGGTCATTACTCATTATTCCTCCATATTTGCACCCTCCGACACTCTGCTCAGTGGACAGAATCTGGATAGTTCCCAGGTTTCACATGGAGCTACAACTGGTTTGCTCGGGGGGGGGGAGGGGGGGGGAACACTGTGATGCCCTGGGGGGCATGTGCTGCTTGGGGAGGGGAGGTGTGTGCCAGCTTTGCACCCAACTGATGCACTAAGGAAAAAAGAAAGAAAAACAAACAAAAAGAGCAAAAATCCCTGGCCTAGTTTTTGTTTCACTGCACCGGGCTCAGGCTTGGAGGATGTGGTTTGGTGGTCAGCACGTAAGATGGCAAACGAAAAAGAGAGAAAAAAAAATTCCTTTGATTTCAAGAGGATCAGGTCTGTGCATGCTCTTCCTGTGGCCATCAGGAAATCACACGAGGGAAAACCCTGCCCCACGCTGCCTCTGGCTAGGCAGGAGCTGGCCCTGTCCTGTTTGGTGGGGTGCTACACCCCAGGGAGAAGAGGTGATCCCAGCAGCGGGATGGGAGGGAGCACACACACCCACAGCAGCTCCCAGCCAGCTGCCTGGAGACTCCCAGCCTCACCAGGGCTCCAGGACATCCATCTCCTTGCCATCCAGTGAGCTCCATCTCAAGCTTTCTTGATAGAATTCAAGTAACAACTGAAGTCAGCCTTGCTACCACCCTGTGCACAAAGGGCCAAGCAAGCTCTCTGTAAGCCAAGATTTACATATTCCTAGCAGCGTTTTTAATGGGAAATTGCCTAATGTGTCATTTTACACAGCAAGTGGGAGCAGCTGGCCAGGGGAGCCTGGCAGTGCTGCTGGTGGTGGATGTGCTGGTGCTGCAGCACCTCCCAGCTTGAACCATCCCAGGGATCCTTTGACCCTGGGATCCTTTGACCCTGGGATCCTTTGACCCACCTTCCAAGAGGCTCTGGGATCTGCACCAATCTCCTTTAGAAACACCTTTGCCTCACTCCTGGGTTCAAAAAGCTCATGTTGCAAAAACACCTCCCAGCCTCAAGTGCCTAGGTGCCTTCTAGAACCCGGCTGCTGCTGGAAAACCCCTCAGTGGTTACTGCCTGCCCAGCACACAGCAGCCCAGGGCTCGTGGCCATCACACGGGTGGCACTGCTTGGTCTTGCTGGGACAGGTGCCCAGCTGATCACTGGCATGGTGCCCACACCAGGAACCACATCCTGCAGGCA
The DNA here is from genome assembly GCA_023637945.1 of Phaethornis superciliosus. NCBI lineage: Eukaryota > Metazoa > Chordata > Aves > Apodiformes > Trochilidae > Phaethornis > Phaethornis superciliosus. The sequence continues at coordinate 1,305,676 of JAJQWJ010000013.1, forward strand.
CTGGGGACCACCATCTGCCCCCAGCTCTGGGGATAAAACCCCCACCAGCAGCCAGCCCTCCCCCTGGACAAACTCCTACCAGGTCCTGGCCCCATGGCTGGTAGCTCTTGTTTGCTTTTCCAGGGCTACGGTGACACGGTGAAAATTTGACCTGCCCCAAAGTGCAGGAAATCCATCCCTTGGGCTTGTGTGCCCCTCCGAGGTGTTGGGGAACAGCACGTCCCAGGGTACAGCCTCGGGTCCTGGGGGGGAGCCAAGCATGGCAGTGCTGGGCAGCTCTGTTACTGTGGGGATGAAAACCACAGGATGACAGGAATAAACACGGAAAAATCCCTGGCAGCTTCTCTCCGAGGGTGGCTTTGGGGATCAGTGGGTGCCATAACCTGCCCTCCCTTCCTCCCTCTCTCCCTCCCTGGCTCCGTGGCCGCCCACCCCTTGCGACACCCAGCTCCTCAGACTCTTTTCCCAGTTTGTGAAGATGATGACTCTGAGCTTCAGAGAGGCAGCTGTGGTTACACAGGCCCGGAAATGCCTCCAGGCAGAGGCGTTGTGCCCATTGCCCTGCCTGCTGCCCTGCCCTCCATCCTGCCCACTGCCAGGACACTCCAGAGCATCCCCCGGGGTCCCTGTGCCAGGTGAGGGCCCTGCTGACACTCACTCCTTATTCACTCCTCTACAGCTACTCCACATACACCCATCTGCTGCCAGGCAGGGGCTGAATTCTCCACAAGCAGGGCACGACTCCTGCCTGGCAGGCAGGGAAAATGGGAACACATCCTTCACCTACTGCTAGTGACAGAGCCACCACCCCAGGATGGCAGTGAACGTGGTGCCTGCCAACCCTAGAGTCTTCCAGCACCCCGTGTGGGTTGGTGGTGCTGACCAGCATCATCTGGCCCTTTACCTTCCAAAACTGATGGGACACCTCAGTGCTGGTGGTCACAGCCAGGGGAAAGCTCCCGCAGACCAAAGGACCCCGAGCAGAGCTTCAGCCTGGGGTCTTCTGGGGCTCCTGCACTTCTGGACCTGTGGTGGCCCATCAGATGGTGCCCTCCAAGCCAACCCCAGCAGAGATGCTTGGATAAAAAGGGGGCTGAGGAGACAGCAAGGCCAGGGAGAGCTTTCCCGAGGGCATTGCCTGGGAGAGCGGCTCCGGGGGCGAGGGAGGTGATTCAAGGGGAAAGCTCTGCCACAGTCATTCTGGGAAGTTTCCATTTGAATTGCTGCAAAGAGCAGTTGTTCCATGATAAACAGATTGCTTCAGTTCCTCAGCAGCACTGGGGGGGTCACTGCCACCCCCTCCCTCCCTCCCCAGCCCTTCCTGCGCGGGCCCTGACTCACCCTTCACCCAGGCTGGAGGTCCCTGGGGGGACCCACTGAGGTGCCCTGGTGAGAACCTCCTACACCATGAGGGGAATTCAAGCCCAGAGCAGCCAGGGTGGCTTCACCTTTGAGGTCAAACACTTGTTGGAAACCAAGAACCAGAGAAAAACCCTCCACAGCCCACTCGGGCAGAGCTGGAGGCTCCGTGGGACATCATCATCTGCCAACCAGAGCTCCAGCTGTCCAGGAACCTCTGCCTCCCCCCCTGTCACATAAGTATCCTCGATCGAGGGGGCTGCCCAGCACCTGACATTTCCTCTGCACCCCCCGAGCAGCCCCCCAGCCTTGGCTGGCCTTGGGGAAGGTGACATCGTGGCACTGCTGCCACCACAGCCTCTGCAGAGAAAACGCAGTCCCCATCTCCTCCCTGGGGAGCTTCCCCAAGCAGCTCAGGGACCTCGTGTGTCTCTACCAGCTCCAAGGCAAACCTCCAAGTGGAATCCCACTCCCTGCACCTCTTTAATCCTCCGGAATAATGGGAGTGAAGGGAAATGTGGAGGGAGAGCAGCACTGCTCAGGGTGGGCAGTGTCAGCCCTCCCATGGGGGGTGCTGGGGTTGTTAATCAGCAGGGTACCAGCAGCACTAATGAGCACTTGAGGAGCTCCTCAAGCCCCAGCATTGCCTGGGGAAGGCAGGGAGAAGCCAGGCAGGTAAAAGCCATCAGGAGGTGGTTGCTCATGGCCACAGGTCACATTTCATTCCCAATCACACCGATTTCCCAACGCACGTGCTGATACCACGCGCTGATAACCACCAGTGACTGATCCATTGGAGATTAAATATTACACCCCCCCCCTTCCATGCACCATTCGATAGCTGAAGCAAAACTGTGCTGGGGGGTTTCCAAATCCCCCCCTGCAGCAGGAGGAAGGGCCCTGAACATGGACATAACCTTATTAATGATTCAGCATCAAGAATAGAAATAAGAGTTAAATCTTCCGTAAGCTGCTCAGCTCCACGTTCATGGTGTATGCATCCCCAGGCAAAAGTACAAGTAAGAACTCCATGCACACCCCGTGACAAGGATAAGTAATATTTCAGGCCTAACTCACTGCATATTCATCAGCCCTTTCAAAGCAGAATATCTCTATTTTTCTAGCTGCCGCTAAAAGGAGGCACAGAGCGAGGCACCGGGAGAGCCCCGCATGGGAGGAGGGAACGTTGTGATATTTCCAGCCTCACCACGGGCTGGAGGAAAAGGCAGAGCTGAACTGCAGAGGGAAAACTCACTGCTCCTTCAAGCCTGACAGCTCTGGCCAGGACAGACTGCTGCCACCCTTTTTTGGCCTGAGCTGTTGTTCAGAAAAGTCCAAAGTGGCAGCAGAGGTCAGGGGAACAGAGCAAACGGTTCGAGCCCAAGACCGCAGATGCCTGACCCAGCTCTTCCCCAAGCAGCATTTTTTAGCCCCAAAGAGAGGGGCTCCCCCTGCCCCAGCCCAGAGGTGGGCAGACACACAGCTCTGAACCAGCTGAGGGTCCAGCACCCCCAGCAGACACCCACCTGCTTTAACCCCCTGCCTCAGCCACAGGCCTGGGGGCATCCCGGGTTCCAGGCAGGACTGTGGCTCCCCCGGGATGCAATGGGCCAGTACAGCAAGGCCAGGGGCAACCAGCCCAGAACAGACCCCAGCCAGGTCCCGTTTTCATGAGGGCAGCAGCATCCACTAGAGGAGAGGGGGGAATCTGCCTTGTTATTTTCAGGCATTCCTCAGCCTCGTTTCTTGTGAATTGTTCCCAAGCTCCTCTGTTTCCATCAGCTGAGTGCTGTTACCCAGCCAGCCCCAATTTGCACTTTTTTATGAGGTGCAAAGCCCTTCCCAGGCAGAGCTTCACCATTTTGCCATTTCCAAAGGGTGTCATGGCAAGAGCCAGCTCCACCAAGTGACCTGCCCAAAGGGAAAACACACCCAGGAGAAAGAGAAATACATGAGAAATTATTTCCAAATGCCAGGTAGAATTACTGCCCTCTGTTTCTCAAGACTCCATCATGGGGAGTGCAGTCCCCTGGGAGCCTGGGCAGGAGATCCTGCTCCCCCCTTCCATGGTGCCCATCATTTCTAACAGAACAAAGGTCCAGGCAGCCCAGGGGGGTCAGGGACTTACTGGATGTAAGGGGCCAGCTAGCAGTTCTCCCCTGAGAGGTATTTGGCTGTTTCCTGAGTGCCATGAAATGCCCAGAGAAGGGCTGGTGGGAAGGTTGGAGTGTGAGGGCCAGGGCTCCTGGCTCCAGCAGCACGTCTGGTCAGGCTTACAGAATGTGAATATCCCGTGTCACATAGCAAGGGGCAGTGTCACCAGCTCTGCTTGGCTCTGTGACCTGACCCCAGCACAATCATTTTCCCTCCAGCCCCACAGAGTTTGGGAGCAGCACAGAGCACTCCCTGGGCTTCTCTCCCTCCACCTCTGCTGTCCGGGCATCCCTGACTCTCTCCTGAGCATCACACCAAATGTCTAAAAGGAAATAAAAAAAAAAAAAAAAAAAGACTTAAGCCGTGCTGCATTTACCACGATGAAGCAGCTAGAGCAGAAACAGCAATTATCTGGTTCAGTCTGGTGCTGCTGGCCTGGAACATGCCATGACAACGTGTTTCTTGTTTCAAAGCCTCTTTTGTACTAGGACACAGTTCAAGGGATCTTGCAATGCCTGCATTTGTAAACAGGCGGCACTTGCAGCTACACGCTTTGCAGATGAAAGCCGGGGCAGAGCAGGGAGGGCACAGCTCCCCGGGGTGTCACTGCCCCTGTCACTGCCAGCCCCCCCCCCCCCTGCTGATTCAGGGGCTGGGGAGCCCTGGGGCTGCTTAACCATGTGTGGGCCTTCCAAAGTCACGGCAGGTTCAGAATGAAAAAAAAAAAAAAAAATACTAATAGAGTCCTGCAAAAGGGAATAATAATAATAAAAAATAAAATAAAAAGGAAAAAAAAAAATCACAGCAAAAAAATGTGCGTCACTGCAGATTATTTTAGGCCCCGGTCCATGCATAATGCAAATAAGCAGCTCCCGGGGTACATGCCTGGAAAAACCATCCCGTCCCTTAGCAGGCAGTCACAGGAGCTTTCCAAACAGGTGGTGAAAAGCTGACCTGCTGTGTCTGTGTGTCCTCCAGGGTGAGGAGCAGCCCTGGCTCTGGGGAAGGCTCTTGCCCTGCCTGCCCGGGCTGCTGGGACACGGGACCCAGACACCAGGAAATTCAGGAGCGTTTCTTTCCTTTTGAGGCAATCCTGTGCTCCTGTTAACCCAGCCAGGCTCAGCATGAACACCACCTCTGCTCAGCTGCTCACACCCGCCTGCCTCCTTCTACTTACTTTTCAAACACGCTGGCTTCATTTTGGGTGGGTTTTATAGATATATATATATAAAATTATTTATTTATTTATTTTCTTCTTTTCTTTTTTTTTTTTTTTTTTTTTTTTTTCTTCTCCGCAAAAATTTAAATAAATAAATGGCTGTATCCTCCTCGCCTGACTTCAAGGAGTCGCTCGGGAAGCCCTATTTATGGGTTGAAATGCTGCTGAAAGAGTTATTGCCATGTTATTCAGCTCCTGTGCCAAGGCTGCATGGAGCTCGGGTTTCTGGTGCAGGGTGCCAGGCACGTCTGTTTCCAGGAACCAGCAGCCGTATTTAGCCTCCGGCTGCACATGAAAGCCTGCAGTCGGAAACGTGACATTGTGTCAACATTTGAGGCAGGTCAGAGCTGGGTGAGACCATGCAAACAAGGCCGGGGAACTCACACACCCCGCCTGGCCCGCTGCCCGGTTCGGCCCCTCCGGAACCGCTGGGCCCGCTCCCCTCCCCCTGCTCCGGGACCGGGGGGTCCGGGGCTGCGTGGCCGTGGGGCAGGGCAAGGGGGGGCTGGGGGGCTGGGAGATGAGTGTGTGTCTGTGTGTGTGTGTGTGTGTGTGTGTGTGTCTGTGTGTGTGTGTGTCTGTGTGTGTGTCTGTGTGTGTGTCTGTGTGTGTGTGTGTGTGTGTGTGTGTGTGTGTGTGTGTGTCTGTGTGTGTGTGTGTCTGTGTGTGTGTCTGTGTGTGTGTGTGTGTCTGTGTGTGTGTGTGTGTGTGTGTCTGTGTGTGTGTGTGTGTCTGTGTGTGTGTCTGTGTGTGTGTCTGTGTGTGTGTGTGTGTGTGTGTCTGTGTGTGTGTGTGTGTCTGTGTGTGTGTCTGTGTGTGTGTGTGTCTGTGTGTGTGTGTGTGTCTGTGTGTGTGTCTGTGTGTGTGTCTGTGTGTGTGTCTGTGTGTGTGTGTCTGTGTGTGTGTGTGTGTGTGTGTGTCTGTGTGTGTGTGTGTGTCTGTGTGTGTGTGTGTGTGTGTGTGTGTGTGTCTGTGTGTGTGTGTGTGTGTGTGTGTCTGTGTGTGTGTGTGTCTGTGTGTGTGTGTGTCTGTGTGTGTGTGTGTGTGTGTGTGTGTGTGTCTGTGTGTGTGTGTGTGTGTGTGTGTCTGTGTGTGTGTGTGTCTGTGTGTCTGTGTGTGTGTGTCTGTGTGTGTGTGTGTGTGTCTGTGTGTGTGTGTCTGTGTGTGTGTGTCTGTGTGTGTCTGTGTGTCTGTGTGTGTGTGTCTGTGTGTGTGTATCTGTGTGTGTGTGTCTGTCTGTGTGTGTGTGTCTGTGTGTCTGTGTGTGTGACTGTGTGTGTGTGTCTGTGTGTGTGTGTGTGTCTGTGTGTGTGTGTCTGTGTGTGTCTGTGTGTGTCTGTGTGTCTGTGTGTGTCTGTGTGTGTCTGTGTGTGTGTCTGTCTGTGTGTGTGTGTCTGTGTGTCTGTGTGTGTGACTGTGTGTGTGTGTCTGTGTGTGTGTGTCTGTGTGTCTGTGTGTGTGTCTGTGTGTGTGACTGTGTGTGTGTGTCTGTGTGTCTGTGTGTCTGTGTGTGTGTCTGTGTGTGTGTGTCTGTGTGTCTGTGTGTCTCTGTGTGTCTATCTGTGTGTGTGTCCGTGTCCCCTCCCCACCCCGCGCTGCCGCCGGGGATGTCCGAGGGCCACCAGACCCCACCTGTCCCGCTGGCACCAGGCCACAGCAGCCGAGAAAATCCCCAGCCCATAATTCACATTTGCTTCCTGAGTAAACCTTCTCTCTTCCACTTTTTTTTTTTTTTTTTTTTAATATATGTATTTTTTCCCCCCTCCATGACTAAGAATCTGCAGCTCCCGTGAGGCCGGGGGCAGAAGATGGGGACCAAAGGGGAGCAAAAGCCGTGGGGATGAGCCTGGAATTGAGGTTTCAGCAAATGCTGTCCCCAAAACGGGACTACTTACACTTTTCTTCGGTCCTAATTAAAAGAGCCCGACCAGAAACGTCGGGAGGTGTGGCAGCCCCACATAAATCAACACAAGCAGCCCCTGGTTTTGCCTGACAAGGTTAAGGTGATGTTGCTTTAAGCTCCAGCTGGGCAGAGCACCCCCAGCCCTGCCTCTCCTCTTGCAGGGGTCCCGGAGCTGCCGCAGCCCCGGGGGCCACTCGGGAATTCAACCTCGTGCTTGGGTTTTTGATCCATCTGCACCACAAAACTCCGAAATTCCCCACGGGAGCGCCCGTGGGCAGCACCACCTGGAAACCACATCTTCCCCCCCGGGAGGATGCAGTGCCTCACCCCCCTTCTGCCTTCGGGGAGAGGGGGAAGGGGGCTTGGGGTCCCCCCGTTTGGCATGGGGAGCAGAACCGGTGCCCTGGGGAGCAGGGGAGCAGCACCTGCAGGGGTGAAACCATCCTGCAACCCACCGGCCACAACTCCCAAACCAGCACAAGAGCCTTGGGAGCAGCCAGGGGGTGGCATGGGATCATTCCCAGCCATTCCCAGTGACTGTCCCCTCCCCTCAGCCCCACAGGACCACCAGGGCAGCAGCCGGGGCTATCCCCAGCAGTGGTGGCAGTAGGGGGGGGGACGGTGTCCCTGGTCCCCTGCCAGCTGGGACAGCCCTCCTGCCAGGAGCCACCTGTGCCCCTGGTGTCCCAGGGATGCTGGCAAAGCCAAGGCCCCTTTTACAAACCCCACTTTGCCTCCAGACAACGGGCAAAGCCTGGGGAGAGGATGCATCCTCACATCCCCACAGCCAGGGTCTGCTTCCTCCTCCTCCTCCTCCTCCTCATCCCTGCCGAGCTTGGGGGTGAAAAAAGTCAGGCTGAGGGAGCATGAAGTGAAACGAGGAGAAAGAAAAGTCAGCCAAGGCTCACCTGGATTGGGAAGGAGAAAAATCCCTGGAGGTGCCAGGAGTTCAGATCAATAAATATCCCTGGGGACAGGGCTGCTGGGACCTGCTGGCTCATCAGGCTCTCCCTGTCTGCTCCATCAGCTGCTGGACTGGACCACACAAAAATGACCCTGCTCAAATATTTACAAGCAAAGGAGGCAAACCCTTATCTTCCACAGGAAAAGAATTATTTTATTAAGTATTTTTAAACAACTACTTAACATTTACTCAAGATAAAAATATGTACAATATCCCACCTTAAAGAAGGCTCCAAAATATAAACACTGTACCTCTCCCAAGAGAAAAAGGAAAAAATTCTTCTCTTCAAAAAAAAAAAAAAAAAAGACAACCCAGAAACAATACATTCATATTTCTCACTTCTTTATGCTCAAGTAGTTATACAAATAATAGACATCTGAAACGTCTTACCTTTTAATATATTTATATAATATATATATTTATAACAGGATTTTACAAATAAAGGCAACAACTGTATACCAAAAAAAAAAGCCCCAAAAACAAAACAACAAAAAACCAAAACCCAACAACAAAATAAACATTAGAACACAATCTGCAATCAAGCATAGTGCATCTCAACAGCTGGTGCAACGGGAGGGCAAAAGGCAAATCCGTACAACAGGGCTTTGGGACACCATGGTCTCAAAACCAGGTAGGAAAAAACAAAACAAACTTTTTTTAATAACAAAAAAAGCCAAATTGGACATGATGTTCCTCTGTGGAGAAAGACCCCTCACGGCTTCAGCGGACGAGCGTCAACACCCTAAACCCTCGTTTTTTCACACCGAAAAGTGGGACAGGGTTTGCCAAGGAGACTGAGGGGTTGAGATGCTCAAACCCCCCGGGGGATCAGACTCCTCTGGAAATCTCAGCCTTCCCAGTCTCTCCAAAGGCACTGACAGGGGCACATTCAGCAGGCATCGTGCCGCGCACTTGGGCGGAACCGCTCCCTCTCGCAGGAAGTTCTGGCCTGGCCCGGCCGGGCAGCAACTGGACCCCACCAAGAGGAGGACTCCAAAAAAAAACCATTTCCATTCCCAAGAGACCAGACCCGGCGAAACTGTACAGCAGCAGCAGGGGAGAGGCCTGGAGTCAGGTGCAACAAGCAAAGTGATCCTGGGGGTATTTTTCTCCCCTACCCGGCCCAAACTAGCAGCTCAAGTTACAGGAAGGGGCACGTGTTAATTTATTTATTAGATGTACGCCATGTCAAGCTTCCAAGCAGCATCTACCTTTTATTTCTTAAAAAAATAATAATAATAATTATATATATATCAGCAAAGGTGTGGAGTGAAACCCGTCTTAAGTCTACCTGACTGTGCGTGACCAAGCAGTGACCACTGCTCTGCTCCTCCTATGCTTTTGGTGGCACTGGTGGCCAATGGGACACCAGCCCAGCCCAAACTACCAGCAAGTAGTGAAAGCCCTTCTGAGAAGTACCATGTTTTTATATTCACAGACCCTCAAACCAAGTCTGCCCAATGGAATATTCTTTTTCACAGCTTTGCAATATCGTGGCAGCTGACCGAGCCAACTGTTGCTCTGTAGATGCAGAGAGGGGAAAAAGGTCAGGGGTGAAGCACAAAACCCTTCTTTTTTTTGTTTTGTTTCCTCGTGGAAGCAGTTGTGACTCGCTAACCTGGGCGCATCCTTCATCCTTCTCCAAGCTACCTGACAAGTCAGAGAAAAGGGGATTTAGCTTCCTACGCGCAGTGAACCTTACCCCACACCTCAGTCCAGCCAATATATAAAAGTGAAACAGTCTCAAACTAGAAAAAAAAAAAAGAAAAGAAAAAGAAAATAAAGACACACTGCTCCTAGTCTTTGGTTTCCAAGTTCAAAGGAGGAATCTGCTTCAAAGCTTGAAGCAGAGCCGAGGAGTCGATGGGGGAATGGGCTGGTACAGGAGAAGGGAGTCTCTGGGGCATCAGCAGAGGTGGGGAGATTTTATCGGGGTTCATGAACCCCGTAAGCGCTGCTGCAGAGGCCGGGAGGCTGGGGTACAGGACAGGTACTGAGGCTGGGTACCAGCATTTCTCCAGCATGGGCAGATAGGCTGTGGCAGAGGGTGGGATCAGGTAGAAAGGCAGGCAGAGGGGGGGCTGGTGAGCGTGGGGGGCCAGGAAGCCACTGGAAGAGCCCATCATGTCGCTGACAAAGTGGCCCTCATCCTCCGGCGACTCCAGCCTGCTCCTTTTGGCTGGCGGGTCCTCAGTCTCTTGTTTAATAGAGCTTATTCTCTCCTGGACAGCATACTTGAGTTCAGTATCCTTTTTGAAATACTGCTGTTCAGATTTGGAGTCACTTTTCTCCAGCTCCCCCCCGTACCCGCTGTCCGTGTCCGTGTCGCTGCCGCTCTGCTCCCCGCTGGAGTGAGCAAATGTCCTCTGGATCACGGGCACGCAGTTCTTCCCGTGTCCCTCTGCCACTTTGCTCAAGGAGACGGGTTTCTCTTTCAAGTCCACCATTTTGGGAGGGATGTCTCCAGGCTTGCGGGCGGCTCCACCCTGGAGCACCTCGGAGGCCATGCGGTGCAGGTGGCTGACCAGCTGGGACGACTTCAGGTCCTTGGTGTTCTCCTGCTTTGCCAGGTATTGCAGCATTTCCTTGGCACACATCTGGAAACCGGATCGAAACATTTCCTGGCTGGAATCAAGGTTTCTTGATGACAGGTCACCTGAGGAAACATTAACAGAGGGAAATTAAAAATTAACAATATGCTAAGTGGTTCCATTACCGTCTTCCAGGGGGGGACTGGAGGGGTTATTAAACTTGGGTTACAGCACAGCTGAGAGGTGAACCTGCTGGTCACCCCGAGCCTTGCAATGGTCACCCCGAATTTTGTCTCCCCCATTTCTGCAGAAGGACACGTTTTGAGTTGAACATCCGCCTGCCCGCTTTCACCCAGTAACTTTACACTTATTTTTTTAATTTCTCCATTTACTGCACATGCCACCTTCCCCGGGTGCTGAAGCAGGGAGAGAAGCAGTGAGTCAAGCCGGTGCCTTCCTGGGGAAACACCCTGGGGAAGGCAGAGCACACCCTCCCCTTCCCCTCTGGGCAGGGAGCTCCCCCAGCACCTCTGCCAACCTTACACTTCCACTGCAGCTCAGGGCTCTACTGCACTCCCCGGGGCTGGCAGAGCACTGGAAGGCTACTCGGAAAAAAACCCTAAATTTGACTTTCTCAGATTCACGTGAGTGCCACATGTGGCAAGAGAAGGAGGAAGCCATGGGAAGGGTGATGCTGACACACCGGGTCCCTCCCCACCTGCAGGACACAGCCTGCTCCCTGCTCCTTCAGAAAGTGAGCTAGGAAGGTGGCTACAAAAAAGCAGATTTGCACGGGTTTCCATAAAAACAGACCCCAAGCAAACAAAACTACGTTTGACCCAAAGCAGCTCAGGAACACAAATGGAACGATTTGAATGGATTTGGAGAGACCCTCACAGCAAGCCTGGACATTAAATAAAAATACTCCAAAATCCAGTTTAATTTCAAAGCAACTCCATGGGAGCCTTTACACTGACCACACTGAAAATACACACCTCCCCCCCCCCCCCTTTTTTCTTTTTTTGCAAAAGCTTGTAAGAGAAGTGAAAGAAAACGAAGGTGATTAAAGGCAAGAAACTCCTGCCTGCTCCCTGCTGAGGAACAAAGTGTCACAACTGCACTTCAAAGCCTCGCAGAGAAAAGCCCATCAAGCACTCCATGCAGGTTCTCACCCCATGCCATTGGGATACTCACCGGCTTGCAAACCGTTCTGCAAAGCAATGATTTTCTGCTGCTGCTGCTCGATCAGATTGGTGAGAGCCTTGACATGCTTCAAGGTGAGCTCCAGCACCACAGCCTTCTCCAAGTGACCCAGAGTCTGGAAGCAAAGGGACAGGTTGGTGCCTGCGGCAGGGTCAGCCTGAGGGGGCTGCCAGAGGGTTCCAAATAACAGGGAAAGGAGAGATGGAGTTTGGAGAGGAGGCTGAAAGGCAGAGCCTCGGTCCTGCACAGTACAGGGCTGTAAAGGGCAATATTCCACCAAAATGAGTTAAAAAGCAGGCTCCAGAAAAGGCTAGCACGGAATCCTATCTATGGGTATTTTTGGACCATAGCTCAAAGAGAAGTATTTTATTTTATTTATCTGTTCTGCTGCCCCCGCTGCCATCGTGACCTGAGCACGGGGGATGCAGCTGGGGGGGGGCAGGGACCCCGCAGGTGCTGAAGCCGCTCCAGGGCTCCACTCCCGACAAAGTTTGGGATGCGTGTGCCGCCCCGGACAGGGAGACACCATGGGGCACGGGAAAAAAGGAAAGGGAAAGGGGGGGGGGGAAGAAAAAAAAAAAAAAAAAAAAAAAAAGAAAAAAAAAAAGAAAGAAAGAAAAAAGGGAAAACCTCTCCCCCGAACCCCGCTGGCAGGGCGGGCACGGAGCCGGTTCCCGGGAGAGCCGGTGTCCCAGGGGGTTCCGTCCATCCCGCCGGTCCCTACCGTCAGCTTGAGGTGCTCGGGCAGCAGGTCCTTCAGCTGGGCGATGCACTCGTTGATCCTGTCCCGTCTCTTCTTCTCGATCAGCCTGTGGGGCAGCTTGTAGGTCTCCTGCGGGGACAGCGGGGTCAGCGCCTCCGGGGAACGGCCCCAGCCCCACGGGAAAACTTTGCCTTCCCGAGACGGGATGCCGCGCAGCATCCCCCCCCTCCGGCCCGGGTCCCCCCCGCTCCCAGCTGCATTTACCTTATTGTCCTCGCTCCTCTTTAACCCCCTCCTGGGCTTGTACACTTGGTACATGTGCGCGAAGTCCAGCCTGCAGGGGCGAAACAAGAGCAGGGAAATTACCCCCGGTGCCCCCCCCGAGGAAAGGGGGTGCGGGGGGTCCCTCGGTGGGACCTCCGTTCCTCCCCCCCTCTCCCCCCAGAGCCCCGGGCCGCCCCTTACCCCGGCAGGTCCCCGCTCTCCAGGGTGGGCAGCTTGCCCAGGCAGACGGGGCCGGCAGCTGCGGGAGGAGGAGGAGGAGGAGGAGGAGGAGGGGGCTGCGCGCTGGGAATCCGCTCCATAGCGGCGGGGTGGGTGAGGAGGGGAGCCCGGGGAAAGGTCTCAGGGCGGGCAGCTCATGCCTCGCTCGGCGGCTGAAGGGCTGAGGAGCGGCGGGCGGCGCCGGGCCCGGGTTAAATGCGGGCGAGTGGGAGGACGGGAGCGACGTGCGGTACCCTGTGACTGCCGGCACGTCTGGCGGCTGCCGGGGCGGGACAGCCCCCCCGGGCCAACCCCCCCAGCCCGCCATCCCCTCCTCCCTTCCGTCACATGAGCCTCACGTGTCGGCAGCGCCGCCGCCGCCGCGCAACGTGCGGGAGAGGAGAGGAGGAGGAGGAGGAGGAGGAGGAGGAGGAGGAGGAGGAGGGAAGGGGGGGGGGGGAACGGGACCGCCCCCGGGATGGGATGGGCACGGGGAAGGGGGGGGCTGAGGGGCGGGGGCCCGGCGGCAGCATCACCCCCCCCAGCCTGCACGTGTGGCCCGGAGGGATGCTCCGAGCCGATCCGATCCGATCCGCTCCAGCCTTCCTCCTCCTCATCCTCCTCCTGCCCAGCTCCCGGTCGGGGAGAGAAACGGGTGTAGGGTCGGGGTTGAAAGGGTGCCAGGGGGTGCGGAATGGCTGAAAAGATTTTACCGGTGCTGCCAGGGCTATGGGGGGGGGGAGGGTTGCTGCGCCTCGCTGCCGGTCTCCTGACACAAGCTGAATAAAAAGAAACCACCCCAAAATGGGCACGGACACGGAGCAGGAAAACAAACTCTGTCCTGCGCTGTGTCAGCAGCAGTGGGAGCAGCAGCCTGGGGGTTGTCCCCTTCTGCTGGGCTCCGGGAGAACCCCCCGGCAGTGCTGGGTCCAGCTCGGGGGTCCCCAACACCAGGAGGAGCCGGAGATGATCCAAGGGCTGGAGGAGCAGCTCTGGAGCCAGGCTGAGAGAGTTGGGGTTGTTCAGCCTGCAGAGACACCAGAGCACCTTGTACTCCCTGAAGGGGCTACAGGGAAGCTGGGGAGGGACTTTGGACAAGGGCCTGGAGTGATGGGACATGGGAAAATAGTTTTAAGCTGAAGGAGGGGGGATTGAGATATTAGGAAGAAATCCTTCCCTGGGAGGGTGCTGAGCCCCTGGCCCAGGCTGCCCAGAGCAGCTGTGGCTGCCCCATCCCTGGCAGTGTTCAAGTCAGGTTGGATGGGGCTGGTGGGAGGCAGGGGTTTGGAACGAGATGGTCTTTAAGATCCCTTGCAGCCCAAACTGTTCTGTGAGTTTGTGTTTCATGCTTCTGCAAAGCATCTGCAATTCTTGGGTGCCAGCTGTTGCAAAACACTGAGCAGGATGATGATGGTGTGTACCTGCCAAAGCAAACCTCTCCTCTTGAAGGGCTCTGGTCATTTTCCCTGCTGAATGCTGAACAAGTAGAAGCAAGCTCATCAGATAAGGGCTGCGTTTACCAAGATAAGGTAATAGCAGAACTCCAGCACAGAGCCTCTGCTATCGCCTGCCAGAGCCCTGGCCTGCTCCACCTCGGGAGGAATCTGAGGTCAGGAGGAATTACGTGAGAGCACAAAGCACTTTTAAGCAGGAGATGGAGACAGGCCTGCTAAGGCTCCCCACTGTCTGAAGGTGCCTGTCCTTACCAGGAGGAATCCTAAGGGAAGTCAGAGCTTTGAAGCAATCTGCTAGCCATAAAATGTCAGGTTAATAAAAACCCAAATCCCTCTCTTTCTAAGATCCCAGCTGCATAAACAACTCAGCACCATGCTGGTGACACTGAGCTCCCCAAAAGCAGATGTGTAGGTTGTCCCACCTGCTATGGTCCCTTGGTGTTTGGTGGCTGAGCCTGCAAATCTGGGGCTTACAGCCAGGAGCTGCTCAGCAACCTTGGGTCCAGTCCACCACAGAGCAGAGAGGACTGAGGGACTGAAAAGGGCAGGATCCTAGCCCCAGGCTGTGGACTGTGCAAAACAGAGACAGCTTTCCATACAGGCACTAAACAAATGCGGCAATAACCATCAGAAAAAAAAAAATATATTGAAGTGATGTGTTTGTCCCTCTCTGCAGTTTGGGGGCAAGGATCCAGCATAAAAAATAGGTCCTGGTTCGTCCTTTCTCTGCCCTGAAGATCCAAGCTGTTATTTTCCAAACAAAGGGGGGAAAAATACATCCATTTTTTAAGTCTGTCCCATCACCAAGCCTCTGTCCAAGGCAAGAGAAATAATTAGAGCTTGCTGCAGCTGATTGCTAATGAAAAATGAGGTCTGGGGGCAACCTGCTCTGCATTTTAAGTTCAGACTCCAAGTGTACGTGGACAGTTTCATGCCCATGAATTGTCTGACTCCTGCATGCTCTTTCAGATATTCGGTACATTCCTGCAGTGGGTGGTGAGCTACAAATCAGGGTCAGAGGTAATCCCCAATTATTTAGCCCTTTTACTGTTCTCATGCTTGCCAAACAATTCTCCATATCAGGATTTGCTCATGACCTTAAGGGATGCTGCCAAGGATTTAGGAGTCCCCCTAAAAAGAGGATCCAAATGAAGTTATTACATTCTTGGGCATCAAGTTAGATTGCTGAAGAGTTGAATTACATTTTCCTGGGGATCAGTTTTCATAAGCTCAGGCTGATGCAATCATCAATTTACCTTCTCGATTTTGTTTGCCGAATTATTTTGGCGTGGAGGGCTCCTTTACAATCAATCTGTGGTTAAGGCAGCAGCAAAACGTTGAACAAGGCTTAACTTTCTAAAGCCATTGGTCGAGCAGCAGGTCTCCTGAGCCCTTGTTTTGGAAGGGCTGCGAGTCCCAGGACAGCAGCAGCTCCTCTCCAAGGGGATTTGCAGTTATTTACAGGCGCAGGAAAAGGAGAGGCTTTGGGGGTCAACTTGAGGGAGTGCTGGAGGGGCCCAGCCCCAGCCCCTGCCCCATTCCCAGGACTGTCCCCTTCCAGCCCCAGACATTTGGGGGGGAAATGTTCCAAAAAAATCCCTGGCACTGACCCCTGGTGGGAGCCTACGTGGGCAGCGCTGGGAGCTAACAGATGGGTTTGTGGATTCAAGCTTACGATAAGGTTACTGAGGGTGGTTTTGTTTTAAAATGTCTCTTACTTAATATATCCATGAAGGCCAGGCATGTGCCTGTGGCCTGTAATCAAATCGCTGACTCTCCCTCTCTCTCATTTTCAGCAATCCCGTGTCAGGTTACCGGCCCTGGAGGTGAAAGGACAGCCATGGCCTGGCTGGGTGCTGAGGTTGCACCACGTGGAGCTGCTGCACGGACACCGTTAGTCCTCAGCACCTGATGGAGGATCCTCAGTCATGAAAGCCCATCCATTGGGGCCCAAATGAAAGTTTCCACGGTGGCCAAACTGCCCCTCAAAGAGCGGGGGAGCTGGGTGTGCTCCTCACCCAACCTCTGCTCACTAAACGTGGTGGTTCTTCTTTAGAGCCAGGCACACCTCCAGCCATGGCACCAGCCCCTGGGATGGGTGTGAAAGTCCTCAGTGGGCAGCTGGGTTCTGTCAGCTCCACGGGATGGTACCTCCAGCCAAACCCCACCACTCTGCTGCAGCCTGCGAGCTGATAGACTTCAGGATCTTGGCCAGAGCAGGATGTATGGAACCAGAACCAGCAGCTCCCAGGAGACCTGCACATCCCATTCCCCAACCGAGGTGTCTAAGGAGAGCCTGCACCCACCAGCTGAAGGCAGGATCCCCGGAGGAGCATGGAGTGACAGCAGCTCGGGCTCTCAGAAAAGGTTTGTCACCCACCAGGGCTCTGCCTGGTCCTTCTGGTAGCCTGTAGGGTGTTGCAAAAGCTTGAATTTCACGTGAAGCCTGGTGGTTTCAGTGTGAGTGAGTCCCCATCTCAGCTGGCCATGCTCAGCACCAAGATGAAAGGCACCATCCACACGTCAGTCAGACTGCGACTGCAGGCACCCCTCTCTGCTTCAGGGGGTTGGTTTGGGTGACCAGGGGCCTCTGCTTGGATAAACCAGTGGGAAAACGTAGCGAGAGCTGCGGGCTCTGCAGAGTCCTGGGCAGGCAAAGGGCCATCCCTCGGGCAGAGCCCTGGATGGCTGCCGGGCACGTGAGAGCTGCGGGAGGGGAGGATGATGCTGGCACTGCTCAGTGAAACTTGCCTGAGGACGATTCAAATGAAAGTCATTCCCCTCTTTGAGCAGAAGAGATGTTTGCCAGCACCCGGGGTAGCAGTGGGAGGAATATGTAGGTGGAAACTATTTGGAAGTGGCAAAATTTGTGGACATGACAAGTCATAATAAGAGACTTTAGCCCACTTTGATACTCTGTTTAATAAAACAGGCCAGCTTCCCGGTGACATCCTCCCCTTGGCCAAACCCAGGCAGCCCAGAAGCTTACGCTGTTTAACCAGTTCCCTGCTGGCTGGTTGCACCATCTCGTGAGAAAGAACCTCAGGCGTGCACAGCTCTCCACATCCCTGCCCATCCCTGTTCATCCCTGCACATCCTGTCACATCCCTCTTCATCCCTGCACATCCTGGCACAGCTCTGCCCATCCCTGCACATCCTGGCACATCCCTCTTCATCCCTGCACATCCTGGCACATCCCTGCACATCCCTTCAGCTGGGCAGCCAGTTGCAGCCTGACACTGCTGGCACAAGCAGAGCCCTGAGCCTCTGTGTGCACATGGCCCAAGAGTGATTTCAAAGACAATGTCACTTGTCCCCTGCTGCTGTCCCCAGGGTGCCTGGCCTCCGCAGAGCTGAGGAGAGGCAGAGGATGGTGAGGGGTCACCCAGGGCAGGTGCAGGCAGGGCAGCTGGGGCTGCAAACCCCTGCTGGAGTTACTGTTCCTGCCGAGTGTCAGAGCTGTCTGGTGGCTGCTTTGCTCAGTGGTATCTGATCACATTCCTCCTTCTGCCCAACATCAAACAGTGAGTCAGCGATGGAGCCTCATCAGATGTCTCTCTGCTTCAGCTTTCAGATCTGAAAAGCAGGAAGGATGGTGCTCTGCAAGTATGCAAAGCCGAGACAGAAGGGTGCCTTTAGATCTACAACTCAGAAAATACCACACCTTTACATTACAGCATTATTTATCTTTCACTGGCACCCACGTACTCCAGCAAGAACCAAGACCACCGGCTTGCAGTCTAGGGAGATCTTGTTCTTCCCAGTGGATGTTGGTAACAACAGCTACAGGGCCAAAATGCATTGCAGCCAAGTCAAGTACTAACATAAGAAATATTCAGAACTGGATTTAAATAATAGACACAACCCCTAAAAAGAATAATAAAATAAAATCAGAACAGAGGAGATAGGGTTGTGTAGTCTGGAGAAGAGGAGGCTCAGGGGAGACCTCATCGCTCTCTACAACTCCCTGAAAGGAGGCTGGAGCCAGGGGGGGGTTGGGCTCTGCTCCCAGTAAGACAAGAGGGCATTGGCTTAAGCTCTGCCCGGGGAGATTTAGGTTGGATATTAGGAAGAAATTCTTTCCAGAGAGGGTGATCAGGGGTTGGAATGGGCTGCCCAGGGCGGGGGTGGATTCTCCATCCCTGGAGGTTTTTAAGAAGAGCCTGGATGTGGCACTGAGTGCCATGGGCTGGGAACCACGGGGGGAGTGGATCAAGGGTTGGAGTTGATGATCTCGGAGGTCCTGTCCAACCTGGATGATTCTGGGATTCTGACAGAAGCATAGACTCAGGAGTTTGTTCCTCCTGTGGTTCATGTCAGGACAAGGATGAGTTAAACCTTGACCTCCGAACCCGGGGCTGCTGGAAAGGTCTGTGCAACCTGTGTGCTGGTGGCCTCTAAGGCTCCTGTCACTGGGTTCAGGGGACTGGGTTCAAATCATAAATACCAACAGGAGCAGCAGCAGGAGAGCGAAGGTTGTTTGTCAGGGCTGGTGGCAGAGGCAAAGAACAACAGTTTGGTGTGGGAAGCTGGCTGGGACAGAGACTGGCAGGTGGCTCCAGCAGTGCCACGGGGAACCCAGCTGAACTTCTGCAGGGACACGGTCAGGTCCTGTGGCTGGAGATAAGGGAGGACAAGCCTGTGGACCTGCTGAACCCAGCCAGGTCTCTGCAGGCTGCTGGGAGCACAGGGGATGAAGCACTTGCCTGCTAGGGAGCAGGATGCCCTGCAGCTGACTGAGGGCTGCAGTCTGCCTGCTAAAGGTGTGCTGACCGTGTTGGGAGGGGAAAAGGGTTTACTGGCACTAACTGGGTGGTAGTTAGCAAACATTTAACCCCTTTGAATAAATGGGATGCAAGGAAAACGCAGGAGGTACAGGAAATGCAAGTGCACAGGCTCCTTCCTAAGAGGCCAGACAAACCATAGGCATGAGATTGCTTCCCAGTCACACAGACTTAAAAAAGCACTTGGATGTGAGTATCATTAAGCTCTGGGGTAGTCTGCAGCAGCCGTGGGAGAATGCAACCTGTCATTTTCTAAATAAGAAGCCAGACCTCTGCATCCAGATCCACCTCCTCCCCATTCCTGGTCTGATCCCATCTGCCTCCCGAGCCAGATGTGGATTCCTGTTGCAAAATTCAGCTGAAATAAGCACCAAGAGGAGTTAAACAGGAGATATCCACGGAGGATTTGTGCCTAATGAAGATGACACAGCTCTGCTCATTGCCTTCCTTTGGCACCCAGCAGGACGGCTCCACACCCCTCCTGGTGGCAGGGGCTGCTCCTGGAGGGGAATGTGCCCACATTTACACAGAAAATACAGCCCACCAGGACAGAGAACAAGGCAAAGCGCACCCAAGGCATCCCTAGGAGTAGTAGTAGTTGACAGGAATGTCTCTCAGAGCGCCCTTCCCTCTGTATCAGAAGTGATCTGGCTGAGAAGTCCTGGAGCAAACCACAACTGAGGGTGTTGCTGTCTTCCCCAAATACTTTCTCTAATGAGGTTTTTAAAATAGTTGTGCCCCGCCTACACTGGCAGCCAGAGCACTTTCATCTCCAGGTGAATGGGAACCGAGGTGGGAGTGGGGCTGTCTGCTGGGGAGGAGGATTTGGAGGCGGGGAAGCCTGGCAGGCAGATCCTGCTGGTGGCAGGGAAGTGCTGGCTCCCTGCTCCCAGGTGCCTGGGGATGGGGGCTCCACAGGAACCCCAGGCACCAAGGCTTTGAAATGCAAACATTCAAAGGAGGAGGAGAGGTGTGTTTGGGTTCCACCTCCAGGCCGCTGAGAACTGCTCCTCAGCCGGCAAGGAGCCGCTGTGGAAAAATTTAAAAATAATAATAATAAAAAAAATGAGGTTTACTAACAGGCTGGAGGACTCAATCCGTTGCAACCTGTACCTAGGGTGCTCTGAGTAACCACACACCTTTCGGTCTTAGGTGGCAAAGATCACGGCAGTCCTAGAGGGGTTTTGGTGGGTGTGGAAGTACTTTCCACAGAAATGCACCTCGCCCCCATCCCCTCCCCTGCGGAGCAGCACCCATGTGGGGGCTCAGAGGTGAGCACCCACCCTCCTGCACACCCCTGACCTTGGAGACTTGCCTTGCACCCCCGGGAGTTCATCTCCCACGGGGACCCCAGAGAACGTGGGGTGTTGTGCGGGGATAAATGTCGGAGAGGTCAGACGGCACTTTGGGCGTTTCTTTCTAAGGGAAGAAAAAGAATAATTTCACGGCGAAATATTCATCTGGGACAGATCCCAGCGGTCTGGGGAAATCCAAATGGCCACACAAGCTCATCGCAACTGCTCCTTCTGATTTTATAAACTGTATGTCTGTGTAATGAAAATAGAAGTCCCAGCCCCGAAGAGCTGTGAACATCTGCAGCTGCTGCCCAGATGTGGTTGCCCGGAGCCTCTGCAAAGGTTTCAGGGGAAAACCCCCATCTGCCTCACACGGAACGCCAAAACAGAGGACAGAGGTTTCACTTTATAAACCTCCACCGAGGAGACATTAAGTGCCTTTGATCTCCAGATATAAAAACGATCTTTCGATTTAAGATTATGAAAATGAATAACCATCTGGTAAGGATGGGCTGCAGACCCACGTTTCACTGAGGCCATATGGTGTCCAGGGCTCCTGCGTATGAATTCAATTAGCTGCTTGTGTCTGCGTCAGTAACTCCCTATCCACCCAGTCATGTTTTTGGAACAAATATTATAATATTCTCATGGATCCTCCAGACAGTGGGAGGTGTTACCTTCACTGTGAAGGTTTTGGGAAGTGATGACTTGGTCTCGTTTTCATCTTACCCTACTCTGCATTTCTAGTCTCTCGTTTCTCAAGGCTTGGAGTTTTCCCCAGGATCCCTGAGCCAGCTGTGACGATGAGTAAAGACATCCCTGACTCCAGTGTGCCCGTCAGGGCTCAGCTTTTGGCTTTCCCTACCCCCTTGCTGAGAACCTCTCCCATCCACCTCTCCTACACTGGGACCGAATCTGCAAGTGTTCTCCAGCACATAACCCATTTCTGTCCCAGATCTACTCCACTATCCTCTCCATGGTACTTACCAGGGGTTTACTCAGCTCTGCTGACAGCCAGGTCAGGTATCTCTTGCCACCACTTTGCAATCTAGAAGGCAGCATGGTGTAAAGATACTGTCCTCTTAAGAGGCTGCAGCAAGGGGGGAATGGCCAGTGTCCTGCCTGGCCACAAGCCCCTGCAGGTGGACAGCCAGGCTTTGTAAAATCCAATTACGTGCTATGATCTTTCAAATCTAATAATCTGGAAGTCCCTTGTGTTTGGGTTTTGGTTTTTGTTTTTTTTTAAAGGTGTGGCTTGGCACCATAGGCTGCACTCTGCAAGCTGCGGGTTTGCACTGTGCAGTGTTGGAAGTGGGAAAAATCCAACCCAGGAGCCCCCAGAGCAGCAAAAAACTCCTGAGCAGAAAGTACTCCCAGCAAAGGAATGGTATTTGTTATTTTCTCCTGACTTTTGAGGGGCAGGGATGAGGTTGTGAAGATAAATTGCTGTTCATAGATGTGTTTCTCGAAAGGTTTTCCTTTCCCCCTCCTCTTTCTGTGCAGATACTGGTGCAGCAGACACTGAAGGGTTGAACTTGGGCTCAGAGAACCCAGTAGAGCCCTGCATTATGGCAGAACAACACAGACCAGAGACTGTCACACCAACGGGCACTGAGAGCAGGGCCATCTCCTCAGAGCTGGTCAGCTGAAACATCCTGATGTTCTTTACATTTATAAAACCTGGTCTCACCACCTGTCTGAGTGCTGGGACAGGACCCCTCACACCCTTCTCCCTCCTCTGCTACACTTGTGAACCAGGAGCTTGTGTTCAAATCCACAGCCTCTGTTGCTTGCCCTCCAGGACAGCCCCACAGTGCCACAACCACCCTGAGCTGCCCCTGGCAACACGGCTTCTTCCAGGGGTTCCTCACTCCTGATCCCTGTGCGACTGTCTCTAGAATGCCTTCACCTCATCAGCAACTGCAGAGTTCACATTTCAGTCTCTCGTAGCTGAGTCTCACCAAGGTCCTTGCTTCCAGCCCCTGACAGAAGATCCACCTTCTCCCTGCCTTTCCCGGTGACCAGCCCTGGAACCAAAGGTCCATCCAGGCACGCTGTGGCTGCTGTTCCTGGGAAACCCGGAGGGACACCTTTCTGGGCTGGCTCTGCTCATCACTCACCACGGCTATGATTAGAGACCTATTACCAAATTAGAGGATAATAAGAATAATAATGCACAGCACAACTACTAATTCCCAGAAATTCCTCTTTTTAAAAAGAAAACATAAGCCCTTTGCCAGATGGGTTTTACAGAGGGCTCTGAAGACGCAGCCATGAGGAAAGAGTGGCAGAGGGGAGGGATGAGAAAATGGAGCAGGTTCTCATTAGGGTGCAAGGCATGTGATAATTACTTGAGGAAGCACGGGATGGCCAGGCTCATTTCATCCCACGTCCCACAGTGACTGCAGAGCTTGCTTGCCTGCACAGCTGATACAGCCCTGGAATATAATTTTACAGCTCTGCCTAACCCAAACATCCCATGCCCCTTCCCTTCCCAGCAACTCTTGGGATCCTGTATCTGATCCAACACACCACTTGTGTTTCTTTTTCCCTTCCCCTTGGTGCTGAACTGCTGGATAAAGCAGTTACTGCTCAAAAAGAGGATTTTAGGCAGCTACTTCAAATCTGACACCCATCACCACGGAGAAGGCAACTTTTACACTGTACTCGTCCTCAGCCTCTGCTCATAACTCATAAGCATCCCCACAACGTTATGGTTTTCCATCCTCACAGTTTGTCTTATCCAAGTGCCCACCCGAGCCCCTGTGATCTGCTGGCAGGTCCCTGGGGACCTCCCTACCTCAGCCCACGCCAGCCCAGGCAGGTGGCAGCTTTTGGGCTCCCAAACCTCGATTTGGAACCTTCCACAAACCCTAAAGCCACCCACCTGCCCACCACCATCACACATTGCTAACGTCACCCATTCCAAACTGTTTTGAGGAAGGTTAAGAGTTGGCTGGTTGAAGCCAAAGTTGTGACTAATATTTTTTTGGGGAAAGTACTTTATGTCAAAACAAGTGCATAGTGAAGCAGAGACATGTGGCACAGAGATGCGTGGAGGGAAGGAGGGAGGGAGGGGCTTTTTTGTGCCAAATTTCCCTTTTCCCCCTCAAGGGAGAACCCAAGCTGCCTTATTTCTTAATGTAGAAGGAGACAGAGAAGGAAAACTTCCTTCTTTACTCCTTTTAGATCCTGGCATATCTAGAAAGCTGCTTAATCACCCCCTTATGACAGAGAGTCATGGCAATGGGTGCCCTCAGTGCTTGCTGGGGCCAGCCTGCCCAGTGGGTTTCGTGGCTGCTGAAGCCAGAGGAGCCCCTCAGGTTCCTCCCACCCATCCCCAGTGCAGGGCAGGCTCCCACTGCAATCACACCACAGTAATCTCTTTTTCTCCTCGCTCCTCCCTGCAGGAAAAGGCTGCAGGTTTCCCAGGCTCTCCCTGGGCAGAGCAGGCTGTGCAAGCAGGCAGACACCAAATCCTGGAGGGAAAGTCAGGGGCAATGGATGCACCAGCAAATGCCTGCAACAAGGGTCATTCCTCATGAGCTACCAAGACAAGTCAGAGTCAGGTATGTTATCCAGGAACATTTGGGTTCTGTCACTTCATAAGCAAAAAAAAAAAAAAAAACAAAACAAAAAATAGTTTTAGTCATTTAGAGCAGGGCAAGGACTCATCCCTCATAACCACTTTGCTTCCAAAAGTTATTCAAGCCCTATGGAGCCACATATATTTGCTTATTAACTATGTGACTGTATTAGCAAACCTCCTTCCTCTCTCTCCAGCTCCAGTGTGGTATGTAAAATGGCAGTGCCTTTTATAGCCCGCTGCCCGCAAAGGCTCAGCTGCACAACTCATTTCCTATTTACATTAACACACAAAAAAAGCACTGTTCAGCAAAGATTGCCCTGACTCCAGCCAGAGAGGTGCTGTCTGCAGGTGTGGTGGGTGATTCACCCTCCTGCCCACAGGTTATCTCCATCCCCTGGCTCCTGGCGCTTCCCTGGGACCAGGCAATTCCAAGCACACCAAAAGAAAGTCCCAAATCAATCCTGTCTGGCCTCACCCACTTTCTCAGAAGAGGGTTTGGATGCTTTCCATGGCTCTCTTTCCTTTCCTCCCAGAGGAAGTCCTCCTTAAAGCAACTCCCTTGGAAAACCTTGAGCCAGAAGTTTGGACATCACCTGCCCGCCCTCCTACTCCTTCTGATTCGGGTAACAACTCTCCAGCTCTCACCCTATACAGGATCTTCTCTTTCCCCACAAACAGTGTCCCCTTCCAGGGACCACCCTGGCTACAAGCTCCTGCCCTCAGTTACTCTTCCTCAGCCCCTGTCCTGTTTGGGCTCTGGGAGCACCAAGGCCCTGGGGGACTTAATGGGGAGAATCCATCCAGGGATTCCTCCTGGTAACTACACTGAGGAAGCAGGGAACGAGGAACTGCACAGGGAAAGAAAACATCCCAGCTGGCTAAAGCCCATCCATATTGGCTACTCCTTAAAGCAGGAACACAGAAATACATTGGTTTTCCCTAGCCATCCCGTGGGAACACTGGGATGGTTCCCAGGCAGCAGTGAGGAGCTGTCAGGATGCCTGGGGCATGACACGGCCAGCTCAGTGCCTCTGGCAAGCCCAGTTTCACTGGAAACCACGGTGCTGTGCTGGACAGTCTGGTGCTGTGGCTTTGCCACAACCCAGACCTCATCCCTCATCCCAGCAAAAGGCACTTCCTGGAGAGAGTATTTAAAAAAAAAAAAAAAAGAATTTTATCACTACCAGCTAACCAAAAGCAGGGCTCATTTTCAGATATCTTCACAGATAGGTAGGGGGGAAATATAAAGCAGTGAGCTCAGGAAGAAGCCACCTGAGCAGAGGTTGCTCCATTCATCATTGAAGTCAGTGTCACCAAAATTGGAGAGGTTTGAGGTTCTTCAGTCTGAGAAGCCATGTCACACTGTGACCGGATCCTGTGCTGAAATCCAGCCGCCGGAATTATGGAGGTGGAAGACCTTTATTTAGCACAATCTTCCATCATGAAACCTCCTCCAGATTTCCAGCAAAACCCCTTCCAGAGCATGTCAGAGTGCTGAGTAACAGGACCAGTTCAGCTGACGGCCCTGACCTCCTCCAAGCTGCTTATCCTTGTGTATTTTGGATACCAAACTATTTTCATCAGAAAGTAACTTCCTCAGAAAGTTAGCAGATCTAGGTTTGGTTTTTCTTGTGACTTTTGGAAATATAAATAAATGCAATTTCTGTTTGCAAAGAAAACTCTGAAACCTGCCTTAACCAAAAAACAATTTTGAAGCAGGTTCTGCTGTTGTGCCAGTGGTTTGCCTCTTGCCTCTCCTGTGGCCACATCTCTTTTTATTAATCGCTTAGTAATGATTCTGAGAATAAATCTGCACAGTGCCAGGGTCACCACAGCCACTACCAAATCACACATCCACACAGCCAACCTGTACTTCTCAGGAAAGAGAAATACAAAAAAAAAAAAAAAAAGAAAATCTACAAATCTCCACTGTTGGCATCTCATTGCCTGCACTCAAACTGCACTGATCTGAGTGGGATCTCCCTGGCAGGAGCTTCTCTTTCCATTCTATGTGTTTGAAAAAAAGCCTTGAGGGAAGTTTCAGGGGGTGAGCTGTGGAGCTGCAGCTCTACCTGGGTCTCACCCCACCACAGGACACCCACCCATTTGAGGTGCTTGTCTCAACAAGAGGCACCTTTAGCTCCTCCACAGCCTTCCCGTGGAGCTGCAGTGATGCCAGCAGGGCTGGAGGAGGTGGCAGACAAGGTAGGGCACAGCCACATCATCACCCATAGGACATCCACCATCCCTTGCCCTGTCTTGTTCCTTTCCAATTGCAAGACACAGAAAAAGCCCCAGAGCCTGATCAGGAGCAGCTGAGGAGGAGGAGGAGGAGGAGCAGAGTGAGTCAGAGGAGGGGAGATTTCCAGGTCAGCCCAGCCACAGGGGAACCTCCAGCACCCACATCCCCCAGGGGAAGTGAGATGGGGAAGCAGCCAAGTTGGCACAGGAGGAGGTCAGCAAGGGGACAGGTGGGTGCACACAGGCATTTCTGTGCCTGCTTCCAGCTGAAGTTTAGCATAAGTGCTCCTTCTTCTGTCTCTCACGAGGGCACAGAACCCTGGTAGGTATGTGTGTATGTCTGTCTCAATGCTCCCCTTGCCAAGCGTTCAGAATATCAAGTTTTCTCTACTTGTATTGCTGAAGCTGTCATTCAATTGTAATTTATCTCTATGGACAGTTTCTGTATCAAATTCTGCCACTAAAGCTCTCTAGGACTTTTTAGCATGAAAAGCACTATGTAAATTTAAGACTCGTATCTCCCAGTGCCATTAAAATTACCTGGAAATAATGTAATCCCTTCACTTCTGGAAACTCAGCAGGAGTCAAGTTTGATGCAGGATTTAATTTTTACCTGTCACTGGCCAAGAACTTTCTTGTACTCCATCAAGATGTCTTAGCAATTACCCAAAAGTGAATACAATGCCACAATTTCTGCTGTCAGGCTGAGCATCGATTGTTGGTTTTTGTTTTTTTTTTTTCACCACTTGCACAAAAAGGAAAGAAGTGAACGAGAGAAACGAATCAAAACAGAACCACTAGTTATGCCGAAAACATGGACAAAACCTGATTTCTGCAGCCTGGATGGCACTGCCTCATCACTGAAATGTCAGATTATGGCCCACGACACCCAGCAAACCTCAGCAGTACAAATCCTCTGCTGTTCCCTGCCTCCCTTCCCCAAGGCAAAAAATTAGGAGCAGCGAAAACAAAATCATGGGACTGAAATAACAAGAATTAAAAAAGGAATCACAAGACGGGTGGTTTGGAGCTGGGCAGTGCAGGGAGGGGGCTGGCAGGACCCTTTTGGCTGGGATTGCTCCCTTCTGCCTCTCTTTCCAGCTCCTCAAGTCTGCTCCTTTTCAGGTGGCACGGAGGAGCCGATTCCATTTACCGAATTTTAACTTTTTTCCCCTATAAGAAAACACCCCTTTTCCCCTCCATGAATCTTCAGAAACTCTGCACTTTGAGAATGAAAGCTCCTCTGCATGTTTTCAGCTAAAGAGGGACTTGGACTTCCCACCTGCTGCTCTGGGACTGATGCAAGCAGGATGGCGAGCAAGCTGCCTCCCATTTCCCAGGAGATGGTTCAGCCAGATTTAGGGAAAACTGAGCAGTCTCCTGTGCCAGGACCCATCACAGATGCTGGTGGAAAGGCAGGGCTGTAGCTCGAGCACTTGAGGACTGTGCTAAGGCTTACTGCCAAATGATGCAGCAGAAGAGCCTGTGATGGGCAGCAGGCACGGATGCTGCTCAGCTCTCCGTGGGGACCCCCGGCCATCCAGGCTCTGCACCCAAACACATCAGCTGGGGTTCCCTGGCTCTGCCTAGCAGGGGAAAAGGAGGGATTTGACTACAGAAGTCAGGTCCGGTGACTGTGTAGGACCTTCCTCCTGGCCCCTGGCCCCAGTGTCAGAGGAGAAGTTTGGTCAGATGTGCTGTCCACATCCCCGCTGTGGCTGGAGGCAAGGAAAGCCCCAGAAGGGGAAGGGATGGGGTGAGACCTCATGCCCAAACACACCTCACCAGGAGGCAGATGGGCTGTGATTTCTCCTGCATGGCATGACCTGAGCCATGTGCTAACCTATGGGCATGGAGACGTGGTTCCCTGGGTGTCCCTACAGCAGAACAGGTGCCACGTGGTGGGGTTTCTGCAGGAGGAAAGATGGTGGGCTGACCTTCAGAAGAGAGGCACAATTTTCATCACCTCAAGTGCAGGTTGTTAGGGTAAGACAAGCACTGTGCAGCTGTCCCCTAGCTTGGGATGCACGTGGAAACCAGCTGTTCAGATCTGCTCCACCTCCCTCCCTCCATTACCCCTTAGAAACCAGTCCCAAAAACCATTTTCTTCAGACTAAGGCCACTAAATTTTCCCTGGCTCCATCCCAGTGGAGATCATCAGGGATACATTATTTTGCCAAATCCATCAAGCAGTTATCCACTCAACAAGAACAGCCCAAGAACCCCCAAACCTGCTGTGTCTCTGGCAGCAGGCAACCTGCACATGCCCTGAGCATCTCTGCATTCGGAGGTGTCAGAACTTTAGCTAATATTGGCAAATCAAACTTTGCAATAATCCAGATCGTCTGACTCCTGGTCTTGTGCCTTGATCACAAGATGATCTTTCCCTCTGCAAGAGCATGAGAGTGAGGGATGAAACATCACTTCTCTTGCCCAACACCTCCCCCACGGACATGTTCCACTTAGACCTTGGTATACGTGGAGGGGAGCCAAGAAACCAATGTAATAACAAGAGCAATTCCAGGGCAGCCTCATGTGGGGCTCTCCTACAAGCTCCCATCAGAAGCTCTTGAGCTACCAAGGGCTTTTTTCACTCACACCTTCGTAATCCCCAGTTTTTACAGTGTGGATTTAGGACTGAGGTGAACCTCAGGCAGGCAAACCTGCCCCGTGAGCAATACCAGATGTGGCCATCTGAAGTCTTGTTTCTGAGGGGAAAAAACAAAGATAATACCCTGGAAACTAAACATGACTTTCTGTATCCCTTCTTTTTCTTCACAGGAGGCCAGGGAGGCCATTGCATTCTTGAAAAAATACAAATGCAGCACCCCAATTAATTTTAGGGGAGCTGGCTCCAGCCTACAGTAAGGATTCAGTATCAGGGTAAGTTCTGCTCAGTGGAACATCTTTATAAACTAAGAACCTAGTGGATTCATCTAGTCAGGATATCCCTGTTTCATAATCCTGACCCAAAGCCCACTCAGAGCCTTTCCAGTGGCTGCAGTGAAGATTTGGATCAGATCAGCTGCACAGAGATGCTGCCTCCCTGCCCTGCCCTGGGGAATCAGCTCTGGGCATGGACCAGAGATGCTCAGGCTCTCCAAGTATCAAAGACAGGCATGCTCCTTCTTTGGCTTCCATTTCTCAGCTGTCCCAACATACAGTAGGGATCTATAAAGGCAGAGGCAAATCCAAGGAATGTGTTGTTGCTACTGACACCCCGGCTTGGGTGCTGGCTTTGCCTGTATTTACATGCTTTGGGGAGTCATAACCTCTCTTGCAGAACTGTTTTGACACAGTCCTAATATTTCTGGAGCATCCTGGAGCTCACTCCACTCTCTTTCTCATTAGTCAAGTGACTTTTCATTTTTGTGATCAATAATTACCCTCTCCAAAAACAACTAATTTGGAAAAAAAAAAAAAGAGATGTTTTATTGATCACATTTTTACTGATCTGAACTGTCTCTCCTTAGGAGACAGCCAACATGACTTTTCATTGTGCTGCTCTCTCTTGGCTTGACCCATTTCCTTTCTCTCTTCTCTTTTTTTTTTTCCCCCCCCTCTCACCAACTGAATCAAATCCTGTAACTAACCTTTAAGGGCTCCTCAGCCTTTATTTTGTTCCTCTTAACCTTCTGTTTCTCTGGATAATTCTGCAGCCAAGAGTAGGTGTGACTCCCACGTTACAAGTCTAGCTGTGCTGTTGACTCATGTGCTGTGCTCACCCAGCCAGCTCCTCTGATGGGAAGGCTTATGCAATGTAGCGAGGTCTCCCAGAGCATATGCTCTTACTCGAGTTGTGAGATTTCTGCTTCTTCCCTCTGCTAAACGAGACTGAAAACTCTGGTGGGCTGCACAGAAGGCACACGCTGCATTTCATGAGCCCTTACTATGCCCTGAATACACCCCCCAAACCCCGGGCCCCCGCACAGCCTCTGTGCAGATTCCCCTCTCTCCAGGCCCACAAATCAGGATCTGCACAGAGATGATTTTTTGGCTCCGGATTGGGGCGATGCTGTGGGGACCAGAGTGGCTGCTGCCCTCCCAGAGCTTGGTGAAACACCCACCAAGAGCTCCAGCTTTTGAAAGGCCACTTATGGTATGCAGAAATTATATAAAGGGAACTTAACAGACGGTCAGATCTGGCCTGTCATGTTGGGAGGGCTCTCACACAGATTTTTTTTTTTTTTTTTAGGAGGGAAACTAGCAAGACATGTGGCGAAAAACACCCCATAGCTTTTAACTAATGTCTTTGAGATCTAACCATCTGTTACCATGAACTTCAAGTGAGAAGCAGCCACCACTTTTGAAGGCAGACTCTTAAAAAAGCGAGAGGATTTAGCCCTGGATTCCTTGGGCAGAAACCTGCTCTGGTGCCAGCCTGAACGGCCAAGGCACGAACTGCAAAACCTCTCTGGGTGGGATCCCTTCTTCCCCTCAAGGCTGAGTAAAAACCAAGTTCATGGCTACACAAATCCTGGTATTCCCATGCAGGAGAGGAACACCAAGCCTTCCAAAGCAGGAGCCCCAGCAGGCAGGAGACACTGGCATCCCTGCAAGCATCCCTGCAGGCTGGAGGGCAGTTGGGACCAACCCAGCTAAAACCCACACAAGTCTGAGCAGCTTCATCCCTTTCCTACAAGGCTTGTTGTCACCCCCAGCCCCAAAGCATGCAAGATGCATAAAACAAAACAATAAAACCTCCTTAAAAGTTCTGCTATGGAATGCAAAGCAAGGCATCTCCCTCAGCCCAGCCGCGTGCTGCCCGCTCGGTTCAGGAGACAGCGTGCTTAGGAAAACCCAATTTGGGGTGGCCCTTCAGCTGGGAGCTGGGAGGAAAGCCTGCTGAAACATTAACCTAGCAATGCTCCTGGTGGCACCTCTCCCAAAAGGAGATTAAAACCCAGCAGCTGCTGATATGGAAACCAAGGGTTTGAACTGCAGCGCAGCAGCGTATGCTGATCGCGCCCAGGCAGCGGCTCCTGCAAACGTGCTGCAGGAAATGACTAAACATTTAGTGCTTGTTATTTAGCAGTATTCCTGGAGACACGTAGGTGGTGTGGACAGCATGGTATGTGCATTAAAGTGCAATTTAGGTCAATGATTCGTTGAAAGGATCACTTTTTTTTTTTTTTTTTTCTCTTCTTCTCCCTTCGGGGGCATTTGCTATTCAAAAATTAACTTTCCTGCCATCTTCCCCCACCAACTCCAAATAAAATGAAGGGGGAAAGACTGTAGGGATTACCTCGTTTTAATAGTCAAATACATCTGCAAACATTTTATTCCCCTTCATTTTATCTATTTTAAATTCTTTTTCTAAGCATTAAAAAGAAGTTTTACAGGGAAGAGTGCATGTTTAGGCAAAACCAAAAATATTTAACGAGATGCCTGAATTCTGGCTTTTCAACAGGTGCACTGACAACCCAAAATGAAAGCCCCAGAAAGAACAGCCAAATCCGGGCTGCAGGAAGGCATCAGCACAGCTCCAGCTTCCCCTCCACTGCTGAGCTGTTGGGGAAGCATCTCCCAGAACATCAGGCGATGCCTCCAGCACAGCCCTGGCACCTGGGGGACCTCATCAGGAAATGCAAATATTCTCTGAAAGCTACTAAAAGGCTATCAAAAGCATGTGCTGAGTATATCTGCCATTATATCTTCTAACACAGATGCATTATTATAAGGAAAACTAGTATATGCATGGCACCCAGGCAAACTGAAGGCTCCTTGCTCTCCAGGGAGAAGGGGGGACCCAGGGGAGACAAGGCTGCTGCTGGGAAGTGGTGCAGCTCTGAGCATGAGAGTTTATCTGCAGTGGGAGCAGACCCACAAACCCTCCAGATTTCTCCCCAAAGCTGAAAGGAGAGAACTCTGACACTGTTTGCAGTGGGAGTCAAAGAAATCCCCAACTGAGATTGGTGGCGAGTTTCTGGAGGGGCTGGAGAAAGGGAGCTGGGTTTGCTGGGAGGACAGGACTCTATTGCAGGCAGCAGGAAAGGAAAGGTCCCTTTGCTAAAGAAAACAAATAAATAAATTATTTCTGGTGATGCTGTTGCCTGCCAGAGCACCAGCAGCATGGAATTCAGAAGAGCCTTTTCACACAGGAATGAGAGCAGGCAGAATGCTGGTCTTCTCAGGCCACCTACTTTTTCCACCCAGGGACCAGCTAATCAAAATTCCAAGAAAAGCTCATTTGTATCCATTTAATTATTTAATCAATACCTCTGCTTTCAAATCCCATCCTCAGCCTCTCTCAAGAAAACCCTGGTGTCCCTCCCAGCAACTGTGGTACCCAGGGGACAGCAAGGAATTTTCGGGGGGCTGCCACAGGAGTTGAATTCCACGTAAATGTAATTTAAGAGGACTTTTAATACACACAGCCTGTGACAGAGCAGAGGGAAACAACAGCTCCAACACTTGCCCAAGCTCAGCTGGGTGTGGGGGTAGAGGAGCTGGCTTTGAGAAGGGTGAGCGTGCTGCTGGGATGCCCAGGTTATCCCAATGTCCTTCCAAGAGCTCTAAGGGTCCTGCAGTTGCCAAGTGGGCACAGAGCAGGAGGGAGCTGGGTGGATCATCTTCTCCTCAGGACATGACTGCAGCAGCCTCCTGCCCCGGGCATGAACCCATCCCCTCCTGACCCAGCAGATCCCAGCACCAGTTGAGTCATGCTGACATTTAACAGTGCAGACCAACCAGCTACAGCTAACTGCTGTCAAACCAGGAGAGAGATCACAACAGAATTTAAGTCCATATGATTTATGTGAAAAGCCTCTTCCTTGCTTTTGCAGGTCTTTTCACTTCAGGCATGCACAAGACAGAAGGCAATGGATGGGGGGGACTCTGAGGTGCTGTTAATGGTCACCAGGCAGTGCTGGGCTATCAGATTTTCTGAGAAGAATTGTTCAAATTGTTGGGAAATCTCAGATGAACTCAAGATGTGCCTCTGGAGGCTGACATCAGCTAGGATGCACATCTTGTTGGTTAGGTAGTCTGGATGGGTCAGGCTTATGGTAAACAGATCTTTCTTTTGCATGAACCACAGGTTTAACAAAACTTCCTCGTGGCAATGGGCTTTGGAGATACATTGGGTTTGAACCTCACAGAAGAGTCAAAAGGCATGAAAACCCAAAGTCAAATGCAAAAAGGCTCGAAAGAACACCTTTGACTATGCAAAACAGAACCCATAACAGTCTTCAGCTTTCTCAAGTCTCATCTTTTCTCCCCTACCTTTCACTTTCTCCCTAGCTTTGGTTTGCTCCCAACTCATATTTCTCATCTGAGGCTGGGATCAGACAGCTCAATAACAAGCTTTTGCTTGGCCCATTTTCCAGCACTAACTGCCTTTCAAGGCCATTTGCTCTTTGGTATAAACCCCTTCCCCTTTTTTTTTCCCCCAAAGGGACTGGATACAGTGATGCTTCGGGGCAGCTGCCAGGGAAAGAGTGTCCCTCTTGCTCCTTCATTACTGTGACAACCACTGGGACCTTTGCTGCCTGTCTCACTATCTTGGCTGCAGTTCCTGAGACTGAACAATCTTTCCAAATGCAGGAAATTCCCTCTGGATAAAGGGAGAGGGACAGTCACAGGAAAGCTTTGACTGCCATGCATGAAATGTGGCATACAAAGGTCAATTAAACCTCTGGCAGCACCAGTTTTACACGTGCAGGGACAGAAATCACAATGCACTAAAATCAAAATACAGGAGATCTTCACTTTTTTCCTCTCAGCCCACTCGAGGGCCTTGCAGTGAAAAATGCATAACTGGAGTAAAAAGAAAAAAGGTTTGCAAATACTGAGTATCATTAAAATACGAGTAGCTCGCACAAATGGAGTTAGGAAAAAGTGCTCCTACATTACTACTCCTCTTAGTGATGGCAGAAGCTATTAGTGATCAATACAGAGTTCCTCCTCTCTGCAGCTCTTCATCTCAGTTCCTGGATCTGAAGAACAGAATTCCTCCCTCATCTCCTCTGTCCCCACCCTGACCTTGTCTGGGTCGCTGCTCAGGACCTGGCCCATACACTTTCCACTCCACACACTCTCTCTGGAGCATTGATTACTCAGAGACCTAATTACTGAGTGCTCCCTCAACCAGCCACAAATGCAAGCCATCAGCAGACAGAGTCCAGCTGCTTTGAGACCCCAAAGTACAAAGACAAAGCCAACCTCTTCCCAGGAAAACCGAAGGGAATACCATAGCTACGGTACATACTATTTATGCCACGAAGCCATCTCGCATCCTTATTTTACACATGGATGTCTGTGCATTAACACTGCCCTTCAGCAATGCATCAGCTAAAGCCTCAGCTGGAGTTTGTGGCCAGGGAAGGTGCAGTGGGAGCTCAGGAGCTTCCCACAAAGTACACCTGGGCACACCACCGAGCCACAGGCACCCGACAGCTCCCAAGCTTCACGCGCTGCGCGGGGCTTTCATCTGCAAAACATAACATGGGTGGGATTTGTTTACACTGGGTAGCAGTATGGATGAAAGCTGAGCCAGCAACCACAAGTGTTAGAAACTGGCAGAAAGGGCAACAGCTGTTATGATGCAAAAGTACATGTTTGCTTGAAGACTCTGGCTAGAAAGCCACCAGAGAAATCCAGACTGATTCCTGCTCAGCACCCTCACCAGACAATTCCCAAGACACTAACACCAAGTTCCCCAAGAAGCCCCCAGCACAACTTCCTCCCAGGCAGCTGCTCACAGCCAGGTCCTCAACACCCGTCTGTCCCTAAGACCACAGAGCTGGGACCACCCAAGTTCTTCCTTTGCCAATTAAAGATGTCCCACCGCGCCGCTCTGACGAGACATTTCCTTTAGGTGGATTTCTCTTTAATCAAAGTGCAGCACTGAAGTAAGATGTTAAATTTATGGTTTAACTATAGCATCAAAAGCTGAATCACAACGGCTGAGCTAGCAAGCAGCACCAGACAGTCCCTGTTCCCCAGGGAGCTCCAGGGAACCAGGTGAAACCAGGCAAGAACGCTCAAGGCTCTAAGACCTGAGCTGCCAAATCCACCCAGCAACAGTGCCGTGGCAGGGCCAGGAGGGAAATGCCCACACATTCCAGAATTTTATTTGCAAGTGGCTGCACAACAGTCTGAGCTTCATCTCTGTCACTCCATGCAGAACAAACCTCCTCGTTCTAGGGACAAAAGTCAGGGCAGTGGGAGAAGTTGCCCTTCAAGATGTGAAGGCTTGGAAATGTGGGCTCAGCAGGAGACTCCAGGAGTTGGTTTACAATCTTGGTACATGCTCCTCCCTCAAGAGCTTCCAACTCACCCTTCAGAGGATTTGGAAAAGATAGAGAAACACTTCTGTGGAGCTTTTTGAGCTTCCAGTTCAGTTTTCTATGTTTTGTATGGGATATTAAATGAACATGATATCCTGCCTGAAGAAGCTTTCCACTGCCATATAAACGTCAATGTCCAAAATGAGGATGGTAAAATAATTTCCCTGAAAAAGTCTGTAAATGTGAAAAATATCATTGACTGTTGGGGTGGTTCACATTTCCCAAGACTTGCAATTGTTATCTCAACATTTCAAATCTCAGTGAGAGGGTTTGTTTTTTTTTTATCCCTCCTACTAACCATACACTTCAGTATCTAATCACTGGCAGCAACATCTTTGGGTGCTTCTCCTAGCTATATCCAGGAGCATGCTGAGAGTCAAGCACCAGTCCTAGATATATCAGTACCAATCAGCACTGCTCTTCCCCACATCCAAATGACTTGTGTCTGCAAGCTCAGACACGACATGAATCCTCAAGTGAAAAAGCCAGTCAATAAGACTTTTGGATTTTGTACGGTCCACTGAATACTGGGATAGGACAGGCCTTCCCCCTGCCAGGTGACACTACTGCAGATCATGACCACCAGAGACATACCTCAGCTCCTGGGGGGATAAGCATCTTCACAGAGGTGAACAGTAAAAGGGTGAAAAAAATTAAAACAGGCTACTCTGTAAGAAAAATAGCAGTAACCCTCCCAGGATGTCATTAGAGCAAATCGACATCCTAGCTTTACAGAAATGAAGACTTCTTGTGAATATTTGTTTTGAGTACAGCCTGCTCCAGGGTGACCTGGTTAGGTGTTAGGAAGGAATTCTTTCCAGAGAGGGTGCTCAGGCACTGGAATGGGCTGCCCAGGGAGGGGGTGGATTCTCCATCCCTGGAGGGTTTTAAGAGGAAACTGAATGTGGCACTGAGTGCCATGGGCTGGGAACCACGGGGGGAGTGGATCAAGGGTTGGAGTTGATGGTCTCAGAGGTCCTGTCCAACCCAAATGATTCTGTGAGTCTGTGACCTGCTTTGTTCCTCTCACAGCAGAACAAACTCAGGAGCTTCACGTGTGAGCAGCAGCAGCAGCAGCAGCAGCAGGGTGATCCCTTCAGGTCACGCACAAGAGTTTGGGGGAACTGGCTGCTATTTCTTTGGGGAGTTAGTAGTTATAAACCCCCCCCATCAGTGCTTATAACATGGCCTCTTCTCACAGCAGTGCCTGCAGCCTCACTGAGCAGGCCAGGAGCTAACATCTGAGCATGTTGCTCAACCAGACCACAGGCAACACAGCCATCAGCTGACAATCCCCCAAACCCTCCAGCACAGACCTTGGAGCAGGGTGGGAGAGAGCCAGACACCAACCCCATCAGCACATTAACCACTTGGCAGCTGCTCTGCCTTCCCTCCCTGCTGGGGTTTGCCCACACAGACCTCTGAGAGCTGCCCATGCCTGTGTGTACAACCACCTAACCCCACAGGAGGGCTTCAGCATCAGCACCCATGGCTGAGGTCCCCGAGGGGCTGCAAAGCGCCAGGGTTGTGCTTGTCCCTTGTTTCAAGTGACACAGCACCACTGGGGCAGGGGACACAGCAGAGCTGCTTCCAGAGAGCTCCCACGAGTGCCTGCACCCCCCAGCACAATTCTGGTTAACTGCCCAAAAGCAAAAAAACTGCAAAGAAACCAGACACTAAGGATGCCACGTGCAGGTCCCCACCTAACCACGTCCCTTTGGGTTGTCCCTATGGAACCTGGACCAGTTGCATTAAGGATAACAAAAAAATGCAAAAGTTTCCTGGCTTTTCTCTCCCTCTTCCTTTTCTGTCTTGCATCAGCTATTTCTTTTTTTATTTTTTTTTATTCCCTCCCCCTTGTATTAACTTCAAACTCCCTCCCTTGCCCTGCAATTACAGCATAGAACCCCCCCCAGCAATGCAACAATTTCTCTGGGCTCTCCAGCTTGAGAAGTTTACTGCCTACACCGGATTTATTCTGAGTTTGTTTATTTAATGGCCCAGTTGGGAAACTCTGAGAGTTTCCCATGCAGAGATCACAGCAAGACCTGGCAAAAGCACCTGGCTGCTCTCTACCCTAAAACCAGAGCAGCATCGTGATGCCATTTCATTTCATGCTCTGATGCCATTTCTCTTCACTTTATGTAAACAGCAATTCTCCTGGGGGACTGGGGCTGGTTTGGGCTCACATTACCTTACACAGAGCAGCACAGAACACAGGATCTGGCCCCCAGTGAGGAAGTGTGAAAGTCAAACACAAAGGAGAGCCTTTCTTGACTCTCCCTGCTCCTTGTGCCAGGCAAGCACAGCCAAGGAGAGGTTTCTCCTCTGGCCACCAGACAGACATTTCTTTAAAGACATGACAAAGGCAAGCACCTGGCTCCTAGTGCACTTGTACAATTTCTGCTCCCATCTCCAAGGCCCATGACTTACTTTTATGCTATTCGGAAATCTCCTTCTCCAGGCTCCAAACCAAGCCTTGAAGTTATTAGAGGGAGTAATGCCTCTCAGGGCAGAATGCAAATTTAAAACACTTGTCCCAAATAACAGGAGGTAGTAATTAGACTCCAGCACTTCCAAAGCAGTATCCTTCAGCTACACCCTTTCCTGCACTGCTGAAAGGATATAGGACAGGTACTGCAGACATGCAGGCTACAGCAGACTGACTTTCTCTAGGTTTCATAAATCAGCTCATATCTTTTCATTTTCCTCCTTCCATCTGACCTCTTGCCTAGGAGCTTTGTTCCCTGCATGTTAAAACTTTTTTTTTTCTTGTGGCTGCCCTTTATCCTGGTCCTACTTTAATTTTGTATATATATATATATTTTTTTTAGGGCACCTGCTGCCTTAAACAGTTCCTCTCTCCCTCTGATTGCTTCCTCCCTTTTGTTATCATTTTCTCACAGTTCACCAGTGTCTCCTTCCACTTCTCTGGGGTTTCCTGCAAGGCCATTTGCATTCTTTCTCAATCACATCAAACAGGTGATTTCAATTTTGCAGCAACCAGGGAAACACCTCAGACATCCACAGGGCATCAAAGCCTCCTGCCACCTCCCTTGGCAAAACCCTCACTGAATTCCTCTGCAGAGCAGCAGCTCAGATGCACCTGGCAATGAAGTGACAGGGTTTATGATGTGCTGCCACAAAGCCACCCATCTCCTCTGCCCTCCCTGGCACGTGT
The DNA here is from genome assembly GCA_023637945.1 of Phaethornis superciliosus. Lineage (NCBI taxonomy): Eukaryota > Metazoa > Chordata > Aves > Apodiformes > Trochilidae > Phaethornis > Phaethornis superciliosus. Next base: position 1,344,029 of record JAJQWJ010000013.1, read on the forward strand.
TTTGTCAGTCCTGACCATACCAACATCCCACTGCCACCTCCTCAGGTTGGGAAGGGCAGCCCTCCTGCTCTTGAGATGCAAGAAATAAAGGGAAGTGCATGATGCTGATGGTCCCCCCAGTCCCCAGGCTGCTTACAGCTGCTGCAAGGACAGCAAGCCTGAGGCCAAACAACCAGGGCAGAAGTACCTCACCCTGCTAGTGCCCTCAGGGAAAAGCAGAAAGTTAAGGAAGACAAGTCTTTATGTGGCTTTTAGAGAGCAGATATGTTTATTATAATCCAATTAAAATTCCTTACAAATAGGCTGTAAGGTTAGCTCTGGAATCAATGAATGGTCACGGATCTCCTTAAGCAGAGGATTTATGTTTAAGAAATGGTATCATTATGGTAACCCTGCAGAGAGCATGTCCAGCTGGCTAAATAGGGACAGCAAGCACCCTGGCTGAACACTCCTGCAGGAGAGCCTCCAGTTCACATTGTTCATCCCCACTGCCATTTTGCTAGACTGAAATCCCAGGAAAAGAAGTCAACCTAGAACGAGATGTTTCCAAAAAGGCAGATGGAAGCAAAACAAGTATGGTTTTACACACCATTTTTTTCCACTCTCAAATTGCTTAAGTTGGAATTGGTAGGGAAAACCATCTCCAGACCCTCTCCAAATGACTCGCAGCCAAAGGTTCACAAGCTGAGAAAGAGGAGGGGAAGCAGCCCTGTACCAATGACACTGACCCAAAGCTTCAGCACTTGTTCTTCAGGCCAGACAGAAAATGAGTGATGTATCAGTGGCTGGATTTTTTTGAAGTTTTCTAATTCATCTGGAAGTTTACTCGCTCAGACTCTTGAGAGGCCAGTCTGCGTTTTCCATCCACCTGCAGCCACTGTGGCAGCTAGAAAGTCTCTTGGGTTAAAGACAAAACCAGAGGGTGGTGGCATGGCAGGTGCACTGCCTCAGCCTGTGCCCACCTGGTGCTGCTTGGCCACTGCCACCCCATGTCCCCAAGACAGGACCCCCCCGGGGCCTCCTGATGCTTTGCTGGGAACAGGAGGTGACCCAGAGGACACAGAGGAGGGGAGGAGGGCTGGGGGAGGAGAGGGATGTGCAGGGGCCAGCAAAGAGGGCTTTAAGGGGGGTTCGTTCCCTGAGGAGCCGGTGCAGCCCTGCTCCGGACCAGCCTCCAGGGCTGAGCACACATCCTGCCAGCCCCGCATCCCTGCCCAAAGCTGCGGGAACCGCTGCACGGCTCTTCCCCATCTCCATCCTCCCTTCTGCCCGATTCCTCCTCCTGGCACCCCGGCTGGGAGCAGCTGGCAAGCAAGGGGAGCAGAGGAGGGGATTTTCTCTGCCTCGGCAAACCTCCTGTCCCGCACCGAGCCTCCAGCTGCCCCCGCAGCGCCCAGACAGCCCCGCAGAAAGCAAGCGCGGAGCTCGCTCTATTTTAATCCCCGTCAAGGGTCTTCTTGGAAGAGAGGCAGAGCCCGGCTGTGCAGAGTTAAGAATGAAAGCCTATTTTTAGGCTGTCCCCGGTGAGGTAAGTGCCTGTGAGTCAGAGCCCGGCGTGGGATGTTGCATAAGCCCGGACCCGCAGCAGCTCCCGGCGCACACGGGGGTGCGGGGAGGTTTGGAGGAGCCTCCTTCCTTCCCTCCTTCCTTCCCTCCTTTCCTCCCTCCTTCCCTCCTTGCTTCCTCCCATTGTCAGCTCATGACAGACCCTCCACCCTAGTTAAACGCAGGGCTCTTTTTTTCCTTCCCAACTCTCCCCACCTCACCTCGTCCTCCCTCTTCTCTTCCCCCCCCCCCCCCCTCCCTTTTGGAAAAATTTAATTAGAAACAGCAGTAGGCTGGTTATGTAATGTGATTAATTGCAGCATTAGAGTGAAAAAATATAGGGCATACAGGTCTTAAAGATTCACATGCAAAGTCATGTGTGGGAGTGAGGGAGACAAGGGTGCAATGCAAGCCTTATCTGTTTGATGAGGTGCTGCTCACGGGGCACTGATTTATTCCCTGAGTAATTCAGCTGGAGTAATCTGCAGGCAGCTCTAAAGAGGGGAAAAAAAAAAAAAAAAAAGAGCAAATAAACCTCCAGAAGACAACAGAACAGAATTGCTTTCACAGCATCTCTAAAGGTTAGCTCTGCACCTGGTGAGCAGGATGTTACCCTCACTCAGCAGCAGGCCTGCCCCTTTATGGCACTCAGGCCAATAAAAATGAGCTTTTCCATGGAGTCATGATTCATGAGCTGCAGACACACACCAAATGGCAAATTGCAACCAACTTTCACTATGCTGGGACTTTATCCTGGGGAATATCTGAAGCTTCAGGATTAATTTGGTCCCCCCTGCTTTTTACAAACCTCTCCCCAGGGCAGCCCCACAGCCCGGGATGGTGTTCCCTCCTGCCTGACACCTCCAAACACCCAGAACTGGGAGGTGAAGCTCTGTAAACAGTGTCCTCTCCATGGCTGTTGATTAAATTTATCCTAGTTCAATAATGGCAGCAAATCACTGGCGTATGTGATTGCTCAAGTGTCCTACATGTGGATGGGCTAAGTGAAGGCACATCCTTATTGCCACACCACTGCAAACCCCAACTCAGTGAGCCTGGGTGAGTGCTGCTACCACTTGAGGAGGCATATCTGGAGGTATTTTAGCACAGCAGCTTTCAACAGAGAGAATTGCTGTTAATATTCATGGAAGGGAAGATGAAAAGCCATGGAGAAGGGAGCTCATGGCAGGGTACCAAGGAGGCCTCGGCAGGTTTTATCCTGTGCTCTTGCTGGGGAGAGGAAGGTTCACAGCCATGGTGTGGCTGCTCTTACACCACAGATAATTGTTCAGGATTGTCTTGATGCCAGCTAACCCTCACCTCACATCTAAGGCTCCAGTGAATGTAGAAGAATTAACTTAAAGCGTCCTCCAAGTAGGTGCCTGGGCTCCCTCTGAAGAGAAGGCTCTTCAAGGGGTGAGCTCTGTCTAGTTCCAGTAAGCTTCATTACTAGCAACCACAATTCCATGGCTGGAAACTGAAAACTCTCTTGACTTGATTTATCCTGAACAAAATCCTTATTTGCTACACCCATGCCATACCCTTGCCATGGTTTCAGGTGCCTCTGCTTCTGGTTGCGCCAAGTAGCGAAACGCCAAGATTAAGTTAAAAGCAGCTTTGAAATTATTTTACATCTTGTTTCATTGCTTTACTGATACAAAAAACACTGAAAGATTAATATCAGAAAAATAGAATTCGACAGCCTTCTCAGGCAGGCCCAGTGCTAACTCTGAACCAAGTCATTACTTTGAAGTGATAACAGCAGAAATGCCCTCCCATGAGGCTTCCAGTCTTACTGGAGACATGAAGGAGGGTGAACTGGCCAAGAAGTCTCAAGCCATGAGCTGGCTTTGTGCAGCATTACAACATTCCTCTGTGTATTTCTAAACCTTTCCTCACCACTGCACGTGACAGCTAAGCATGAAACACATCCATCCATGCAGTGTTTGACTTCATCTGCCCCAGAGCTGTGTTACGTATCCCTTGTGCATGCTTTCCTCTTTATGTGGAACCCATGTGGGGACAGCTACCAGGCCAGATCCTAAAGAAGTTGCTCCCTAAAACTTTCCCTGGAACTATTTTTCAGTGGGAACTTCTTTAGAAACTGGCCAAAGGAAAACTGTTCAGGTTTGTCAGCTGTATCTAAAGGGGCAGTCAGATTTCTCTTGAAGAAATCAAGATCAAAGCTGAAACAATTAGGGAGAAACTAAAAGCAAGGACACCTTTACTGAGGCTCATTAAAAATATCCTCTGTGCCACTCTCCTACGTGGCACCCAAAGACTCATGAATACAGTGGTCTAATGAGCATGCAATGTGGGTTTTTTTCCCTCCAGTATTTTTCTCTTCCTTACTTAGCAAATGTCATAGTTTAATTAAGGGATGTCAAAGGCACAGAGAGCTGCCCCAAGATAATCATCGCCTGCTGCTAGATAAATGCTGAGGTGAAGACAAGCGAGAAGGGCTACCATGCAAACACTAAATTATGGAGAGAGAGGGCAAAGTTCAAAAAAGGAACTGAGAAAACCTTCATTTATAGAGGTGGGCTGAAGGGGCTGCTGTTGATGGTCACTGTGAACAGACCCCTCCACCCAGGGCCCCCCTTGGAGCTGTTCCTGAGCTCGCCAGCTCCTCTTGTGCCTCTTCTTGCTCCCATGTTGTCCCTTGCAGGGAGATTCACTCCTCGGGGTGTCCTCCCGGGATGCTGAGTGTCTTCAGCATCCCCCACACCCAGCTAGCACTGTCCCCTCCTCACAGCAGCTGAGGAGCTGCAGGAGCCCTGAGCCACCACCAGCTCCCACCACAGCTTGGAGCTGTCTCCAAAGCCCTCACTTCAAGACCTGACCTCAAGCCATTTAAATCTTTCACTGACTTCCTTCAGGACCTTGCTGACAGCCTTTAATTTAATTTAGGTTTTAAAAGCATGCGTGTCTTTGTTTATTAATATTTACCAAAGCCCTTCCAGTCTTTGACTCTTTGATTTTACAGTCTTTTATGAATCTTGCTAGTTGACATTTTCTCTGTGTGAAAAACAACCCAACCCACCCAGCTGCCTGCTCCTCTCTCCTCTGCTGGTGCTTGCTTTCACAGGAAGGCTGTCTCACTCTCCCTTCCCTTTTTCCACACGGGTCAATACTGATCTGACCATTCCAGCAGCAGTTTTGTGCTAACAGCCAGCTCTATGCTGTGCCCCCTGATGAATCCATCACCTTTGAACCATTTTTTGTTCTTATTTGTCACCCTCCTCTGGGTTTGTTCCATTAGTTCATAACTCGCTTCATAGAACTTTTTACCAGAGGGGTGGACTATGTTTTATTTTACCAATTACTCCCATTTCTCAACTGCAGAGATGATGGCACAAGGCCTTACAGGTTACCTGTCTCCTCAAAATTACCTCCAAATTAATATACATTATATTAATACACATTATATTACTGTATTTCTAGCAAATATTTCAATGGAAATCATGCCAAAAAAATAGATTGTTTAGAGCCCCTGTAGAAGCTCATCAACACATAGAGCTCTGAAGATGGACAGACAGGGCTGAGGTGAGGTCTCCATCCCTGTTCCCAAGGAGCAGAGTACCAGCCATGCAGAAATCAAAGAAAACATCCCTGTGGAATAACAACATCTACAAGTTCCCAACAGAGCTGCAGACAGTGCCAGCATGGGGCTACAAGACTTTCAGACTCCAGAGGTCAAGCAAGATGGATGATTTGTCTTAGATCATGACTGCTTTCTCACTGCATTACTAACAGCTGCATTTTGGTGGGCTTTAAGGTATATTTTATCTGACCCACCAGGGAGCTTCTTCAAGTGGGACCACCACACAGAGGTCCCAGGGGCAATGGGTTCATAAAGTAATTGTAAAGAACCAAGAGGATCCAAATGAACTCCTTCACACTGAAGAGTTGTGAAGCAGGGAAGCCAAAGAAGGATTTCCACAGCACTCTTCTGCAAATAAACTATCAATTATTTCATTACCACAAAACAAGCTTTGTAAAATATTCTGCAGTTTTACCAATAAACTCTGATAAAGCTGAGCACTGCTTAACTGCACTTAACTAGCATGCCACTTGTCTCTCAGATTCATTTTGTTAGGAAAGCCACACCTGTAAGAAAGGGCACGTGGTTTTAAATCCAACCTGTGATACTTGCTACAAGACAGCCCTTTGAAGGGCACAACTTTCCCCAGACAAGAACATCAACCAGAGCTGGGCACAAAGAGGTAGCTGTGGCTTAGTATAAGGAAACATATGGCTGTATAAAGATTTATCACCTCCATCACTCTCCAATGTATTTGCAGACCTGTCTGCTGGACCAGGGTCAACCAGGGGCTGTAGTAACTCTGTAGTAACTTCGAGTGGGGTTACTCAAAGACAATTTTCACTGGAATGTAGGCCCTCAGCTTTAAACAAATGCTCCATCTTTCTTATTAAACACTTCTTTTCTGTTTCCTGACAAGCAGGTGAGTGAACCATGGGACTAAGGAAACCTCATTTTGTTGCAAACTTAGACTAGTACTTGCCTGAGTTTGGCTCCTGCAGCACCACAGGGACTGACTGCGAATTTCACAAAGTTGAGTGCTCATCCTTTCCTCTCTCAGGTGAATATATTCTCATGCCCAAAGGCTGTGACACTGGCCTGGTCCCAGCTCAGAGCTGCTTGGAGAGCAGAGGGACAGCAGCAATGCTCACGTCAGCATTGCCTTCCTGCCAGGAGCCTTCTCCATGGACTCTGAACTCGCTGCCACGCTGCCTGCATTGCTCCTTGGATGGTGCCTGTCAAAAAGATTTCTTAGGTCACAGAAAGCACTGTGGCTGAACTTTCCTTCCAGACATTTATCTCAATAACCTGCACACATCTTCAGCGTGCCACCCTGCTCTTATTGCTGCCATTAATATTCCAGGAAGGGCTGGTACACCTCTCACAAAGGTTGTCCAACATTTTCCACCATAAAAACCCTGGTTTTAGTGGACTTTGAAAAGCTTCACTGGTTCTTTCAAAGAAGGAAGCAAGGAGGGCAGGGATCTTTTATCCATGCTAAAATAACTCTAAAAATGTTTTTGTGAAGAGGTCTAATGGGACTGCAGCCCAACACCTGGCAGTGGAGGGCAGGGTGATCTGTGCCATCTTAATGATGAAGCAATGAACCTCTGGACAGCTGATAAGCTTCTGAGAAGCTGCAGCTTGTGCAGGTTTCCTCGATGCTCCCAGCAAACTTCCCCAGAGATTTCATCTCTGTGAGGCCCAGTGGGATCTCCTCTGCAACTGCAGATAGCCTGGGCTTGGGATCAGGCACTTGGATTGAAGACAGGACTTGTTCAACCTCCTTGTGTTCTCCATGACCTTTGCAGGTGGAAGCTGCCCCATTTGAGGAGGACAACACCCAGATTTGTGTTCAACAAACTCCTGTTTGTTGTTCCACAAACTCATTTTTCAGAAACTGGTAGGGAGTGGTAGGGCTGGAAAGGAGTTTGGGAGTGGCCAGGCACGGATGTCAGCAGAAGCAGCTGTGACTGGGGAAGGTGAAGGAACAGTGTGAAGGACAGACTCCTGATGTCCCCAAGCCCCATGCCTGGCAGTTCCCTTTCAGTGGTCCCTAAGCCTTCTGAGCCCCACTGCTCCCCAACCCTCTACAACCACCCCTGAAACCTCCTGGCAAGGCCTCCTGCCTCTTCTGCCATGGCCCAGCAGCACTGCCCACCCGCTCCATCACTTGCTGCCAGCTCCCAGGGTAAGGTGCAACCACACAAAAGCTCAGGAGAGCACAATTCATGTTGCCCCAGACCTGGCTTTGATGTTCAAGGGGCTTCTGAGGCCACAGGCCACACACAGAATAACGAAGGAAGAGCAGAATGCCAAGTGCTTGATCATTAAGCAACCACCATCCGCTGCGCTCACCCGATGAGGCCGGGCTCCTGTGCAAAAAGCAGGAGATGAATATCTAATTAGGCTTCTAATTCATGCCTGAAGATAAGCCAAATTAACTTTGCACAGGCGACTTTTTCAGTCCTCGATGTTTGCAACCACAGAAATGGTCTTTCAGGAGTGTTTTGTGCCTGTGTGTAGGGCTTTGCTGTGCCAGCTGTGGCACACAGGTGGAAAAAATGAAGCCAGGATCAGCTGGAGTATTGCCAGGCCTGAAATGTCCACCATCCCTCCAGGTATAAAATTCACACATTGCTGTAAAAAGCAGAGGGGGTTGGTGGTGAGGTGAGTAATTTCCACCCATGCAGGAATCACACAGAATCATTCTGGTTGGAAAAGACTTTTAAGATCACACAGTCCAACTATTAACATAACTCAGCTCACTCTGGTGCTAAACCGAGTCCCTCAGCACCACATCTACAAATCTTAAATCCTTCCAGGGACAGTGATCCAACCAGCTTGTTCCAGTGCCTGGCAATCCTTTCAGTAAAGAATTTTCTTCCAATATCCAATCTAAACCCCCCCCTGTCACAACTGGAGGCCATTTCCTCTTGTTCTATCATTTGTTACTCAGAAAAAGAGACCAACCCCATCTTGCTACCACCTCCTTTCAAGTAGTTCATAGAATCCCATACTGGTTGGGGTTGGAAAGGACCTTAAAACTCATTTAATTCCACCCCCTGCCATGGTCAGGGACACCTCCCCCAGCCCAGGGTGCTCCAAGCCCCATCCAACCTTCAACACTGCCAGGGATGGGGCAGCCACAGCTTCTGGGGGCAACCTGGGGCTCAGCACCCTCACCCCAAAGAATTTCTCCCTCAGATCTCTAAATCTCCCTTCTTTCCACTTAAAACTGTTCCCCTTCACACTCTCACTCCATGCCTTTGTCCCAAGTCCTTCCCTGGCTTTCCCGGAGCCCTTTCAGACACTGGGAAGTGCTCTGAGCCCTCCCTGGAGCTTTCTGCAGGCTGAGCAGGAGCCGTACAGAGCGCTCAAATCTACCCTCAGCGGGCAGCGGGACGGCGGTCTCAGCCCCGGCAATAAATAATAAATAACCGGAGGATTTTACACCGTTCTGGAAGCCCCAGCCGCTCACGGAACCCGGCGGAGCCGTGCCCGGGCTCTCCCGGCGTGCCGGGCCGCGTGTGTGGGGCGGGACGGGGCGGGCCCGGGCCTGGGCCATGCGGAGGGGAACGTGAGCGGGACGGCGGCTGCCGAAGCCCGGCGGGGTTTGAAAGGCGGGGCGGGGGGGGAACCGGGGGAGGCACCGCCTCCTGTCCCCGACCCGCAGCGGGAATGAGGCACACGGGGCCGGGCGGGCGGCCAAGGGCGGGCGGGCCGGCAGCCAGGGCCTCCCCCGCGGGTAGAGCCGCGGCCTGCCCGTGTCCGCCGGCCTTCCTGCCGCTCCCCGCCCCCGGGGCCGCCTGGCAGACACCGCCGAGGGGGTTTCCAGCCCTTTCCTTCTCCCCGGGACAGCTGCGGAGGGGGTGCGGAGGCCCGGCGGGTAGAGGGGTGCACGGGGGAAGGGGAAAGAAAGGGGGGGAAATACCCTGGGAACCCACCCTAAAGCAGCCGGGGAAAGGGGGGGGGGACTCGGCTGTGCCAGGGAGCAGTGGGCGAGCTGCTGGTGAAATAACATTTTGGTGCCAGGATGTGGTGAAGAATGGCAAACAGATTCCGGCTGGCCCTTGGGAAGCAGGGTGGTGTGTGTCTGAAAGGGGGAGAAATAAAAATAAAATAAAATAAAAAAAAAAAAAAAAAAAACAAAAAAAACCCCACAAAAACAATAAGCCCAAATACAATAAAATAAAATAAATAACCAGGTAGCCACGGCTTCACCCTGCCCGTTCTCTGAACGGGCTCAGCCGAGCTTTCCGCATCCCAGAACAGAAAAGCCCCTTGGGCAGCACAGAAAGCACCTGCAGAATTTCAGGGGTTCGTTCCAGCACGGATCGGTCCCGCCGGGGGTGGAAATGTCACATCCCGGCTCCGCCAGAGCCCCCCGGGATCCCCAACCAGCACCCGGGGACGTGCTGGCACCGCTGGGTTCTGCCGGCACCGCTGGGTTCTGCCGGCACCGCTGGGTTCTGCCGGCACCGCTGGGTTCTGCCGGTACCGCTGGGTTCTGCCGGCACCGCTGGGTTCTGCCGGCACCGCTGGGTTCTGCCGGTACCGCTGGGTTGGGAAATGTTGAGCTCACCTTTCTCTGAGCGCCTTCCCCAGAGAGCTGGGGAGGTGCAGCAGGGATTTCAAACGGGAGAACGGGAGAGTTATTCTTCCCCAAAGGCCTGAGTGTGAGCTTGCATAATACTCAAATGTTAGCCCTGTAATTACATTAGGTTTTCCTTTTCACATTAAAAAAAAAAAATTCAGTTAGAACTTCACTGTGCAGAGACTAATATTCCTGCTTTTTAACATAGCTAATATTCTACTTACAAGTTTTTAACTTGTTCATGAAAAATGCTTCTCAGGCTGTTATCTTGCAGCTTATCAGTGCAGAACTGGGTTTATTTGGGATTCTGAGGGACCCACTTGACTTGGGTTTGCAAAGATGATGTGATTTTTTATTTTTTTTTCCAGACTTATATCGTGGTTATATCTCTGGAACCTCGTGGAGGATTTGTGGCTGCCGTGTGCCCGTGTCCATTAGTGGCAATCTAGGCTGGTCACCAAGTGGTTCATCTGCCCCAGCTGATGGATTGGCTTGAGTCAGCAGAAAGTGGCAATTTAGCACCATTGCTCGATCAATGTCTTGCTTCCTTGCAGGGTTTTTTATTCAGTGCCTCCTAATCAGCAGCAGGTATTGTATTTCCCCAATATAATCCTGGAAAAAAAAAAAAAAAAAAAAGCCAACAGAAAAGCAAAATTTTTCCATCTCTTAAATAAAATATGCTTAATATACCTGACACAACATATAAACCTCCTGTAGCACTGAGGGTGCACAGCAAAAGCTGTATTTTTGACATTCTCTCTCTTTAAAACAGTTTGTAATGTAGTTCAAAGATGTTTGTTCCAGTAACAAGGGAAAAGGCAATGAGCGTTAACAAGAAACAAATGAATAAAAAAACCAGCACAGTCATTTTTAAAGTCAAACATATAGGTTGTGCCAAGCCAAAGGGAAAAGATTGTCTGCTGTGTATTCACATGGCCGGGATGTCAGTGGGTTTTGAAGAAGTTGTCACTGCCTTTCCCGTTTGAAGTCACCACCAGTGGATTAAACCTTGGGTTTGAGGGGGCTGGCAGCTTTTTTGGTAGTTCAATTAAACAGGAAATTCAACTACCAACAGTGCTGGTGTAGAGAGGTGATGATTCTGTGGAGAAATGTAGCAAAGTCTGTAACATCCCATGCCAGGAATCTCCCTTCCCACCAAAAGGTGTGTGGAAAAGAAATTGGTAATACAGGAATGGAAGAGAAGGTCAAAGAAAGTCTATAAAATACTTGGCTATTTTATGTTAAATAGCTTTTGTGCAGCTTGTATGCAAACTGTCAAGACCAACTCAAATTAACAGTGCCAACTCATGGCCAGAGTGGAGGAAAAAAGTTATTTTAAAATGGGACCTGAAACAAACATTGAGGGGAAGGGAAAAAAAAAAATTATCCTGCAGGTTTTCAATTTAGTGTGGAATGTCACAGTGGACAGTTAAGGAAGAGTATATCAAGGGAAGAGAAACACTTTTAGATTAACAAATTAAACATTTAAAAGCCAAAATTATTGTAAATATCTGGTGAGGAACAGCAAAAATATTTTTCCCCTCAGCATCTTTCAAGAGCTTAAAAAAAAGTCCCCAGCTTCTGAAAACCAAAGGGACAGCAGAGTAGATGGGGAAAAAAAATTGAATAGTAGCAAACCCACCTAGAAACTCTGGGTTGATGTAAAACAAGAATGTATCCATGAAAAAGAGATTACTTTTGTGTCATTCTGGGCTATGTTCTCTGAACATTTTGGGTTTATACTTGAGGTTCTGGTTTAAGACTAAACCCATGCACAGATTGTGTGCCTCCCCAGCTGGATTCATCTTCCCCCTGTTCTTCCCAGCTCTGAGTCTGCAGGAGGGGGCTGGAGGGTGTCTGTGGCTCAGGGGGGGTGGGAATTGCTGCTTTGCTGGTCCAGAAGAACAGCTTGTAGCTTTTCCTGCACTTCCCCCTGCCTGTCTCTCCGGGAAGCTGGATCAGGGTTTGGTGGGATGGGTGGATTTGGAGGCAGGGTTATCAGCACCCTGCGCGGCTCCGCCTGGCACCCATGCTCACCAGTGCTGGTGTCCCACTGGTGCTGCACCTGCTCTCAGGAGGGGGACAAAGTCCTCACAGTCATTCTGGCGTCATTTGGGCATTTATCTTCAAAGGCTCTGGTCGTGAGGGAGCTAAAATGGAGCAGAGGGAGGTGGGAATGAGGACTTTGGGCTGAAACCGTGGCCACACCAGCGGGACTACAGCCTGCAGCTTCTTGCTGCCAGCAGTGAGCTCGTGGGGTTTGGAGGTGCTCTGCACTTCTTGAATCTGGGTGAAGGTTGTTGCTTGTCAGTCCCTGGCACAGCTCCTGGCTTGAATTCCTGTGCTGGTTGGTCTGGTGGCTTGGGCACCAAAAAATAACCTCTCTGAAAATCACCTTCAGCCACGGTGTTTCTTACCACTGGCATCCTTCCACTCCCACGGTTCCCTGGAGGTTTCTCACCTTTTCCCCTCAGCTTTGGTGGGTGCACCCGAGGCTGGAGGAGAAGCATCCCCAGGCCAGAGGCTGGCCAAGAGCTCTTTCTCACAGTTAGGAGAAAAAAAACAAACATCCCCATAGCATTCACACGAAGGACAGGAGTAACAGCTGTAGTAGAGTTTATATTCTACCCATCATGAGACTTTGGGTTGTTTCCTATCTGTTTTTCAGTAACATGTCTGGTGGTTATAAAACGAGCAGTATTTATCTGACCCAGGAGTCAGAGACATTACCTCATTGTCACGGGGTCAGTGGCAATTAGACTGCAAAGCCCAGCCAAGCAGTGCCACTGGGTACAATAGTCTGTGGCAGGCTTAACCTTTACGGTCACTGCTGCTGGGGGGGGGGTGGCATGACAGCCCAGCGGCACTGACAGCCCCACCAAGCCAGGCCTGGCCTTGGAAGAGCAAAAAAAGGCTCTCTCCTTTCATAACCCATTCCAGAAGGTTCATGCAAGCTTATCAGCACGTATATTCAAAGACTGCCATGTATTAATTGAGGCAGGGCTAATGGGTTCATGCTCTATATCAGTTCTACCTCATTTAACTCATCTGAGTTAAAAAGTTAATCCCTTCTTTATAAGAAAAAAAAAAAAAAAAAAAAAAGTGTAGTAGAGGTTGGATGCAACGCAGGTACGATAATTCACAGACATCAGTCATCCCATGGTTACCATAAACATGATGTAGGGAGGTTCAGAGCCAGCTCAGCAGCTGTGCAGAGCACAACCAGCTCAGCGGGGAAAGGCAGCGGAATTTCACCTGGAGCCGGGGAAGGTGACTGTGCTCTGCTCCCTCCTGAAAGGGAGGGACAAGCAGCACTCCGGGGCTTTTAGCACTGAAACCAAATGCTTTTCCTTTCTGCGGGTGGCAACCTTAAATTTCTCATCTGTTCAGACATGGTTCTGCAGCACGCAGAGCTCCTATTCCTGCAGGACAGCCCGGAATCTGGGGCTGCCCCACACAAGCAGGGAAGTGGCAGCTCAGAACTGAGAGGGATTCACTTTCCCATCGCCTGCTCCAGAGTCACCCCCAGATGAGCTGGCTGAGCCACCAGATGAGGGACGTTGGTCACCAGCTTCCCACTGTTATTCATTATTGACTGAAAGGCTTTGTCAGGCGGGGTGGGCAGGATGCTGCGGGAATGCACGCAATAGGAGCTCTGCCTCAGCCGGGCTGGCTGCCAGAAGGGCTTTCCTCCTCCATGTTGTCACTGGGCCCTCTGATTCACTCTGTCTGCCCAGCTTGCTCTTGCATGATTCCATGAACCACCTCTGTTTTTTTGGTGTTGGGTTTTTTTTTTTTGTTTTGTTTGTTTGTTTGTTTCAGGAAAACTTAATCCACTGCCTGTTTTTTTTTTTCACCATATAAAATTTGGGGTTGGCATAGGCTGAGGTAACCCCATTCTCCCAAAGAGAGAAGTTGGGAGAGAGGTTAGCACTGGAGGTGTTTTACAGGCAGGTAATCCTCCCTTTTGCTTCAGAAACATGGCAGCATCTGCTATCTGCCTTTCAGGGCACAGCCAGGAGAAAGTCCCAATGGCAAGTTCTCACCAGTAACACTGAGGACTAGTGGTGGGGCATTCCCTTAGAAAATGGATTGTTCTCTTTGGGGTGGTGCAAGGTAGATCCCCCACCTTCAGGGCCATCCATCCCTCTGCACCACTGCCAGTGCCTTTGGCTCCCTGCAGAAAACCTTCACAAGACCACGAGGAAACTTAGGAGTGGCTGTGATGGCACTGACATCAAAGGCACAGCGAGGAACCTGCCTTTCCAACTCTCTTCCCAACATTTACATTGAGCAGGTTTTGGAGGCTACCATTTCCTTCTATTCCTCCCACTTCCTAATTTTAGAAAAAAAAAAAAAAAAAAAAAAAAAGAGCAAGCTGTTGTTGCCAGCCACAAACATGTACCTTCAGGAGAAAAGCTCCTTGATGCAGCCAAGTAGGATGTCTGGGAGCACATTCAGGATGAGTCCATCAGCAGCATTTCCCTGCAGATGCCTCATCCCACCTGTCTAGCCTTGCCAGCTTGGGATTTTCTGTAGCTCTAGTCCTGCCTTTTTCCAGAGTCAGAGCAGTTGTAGGTCTGGGGAGGTCTTCACAGGGTCAGTCTGGATTTCTAAAGATCTGCATGTTGGGTTTAGATAGCTCAATCCTCTTGTCAGCTCCAGATCTAAGTGGACACAATCCAGCTGGCTCTCTGCAAAAGTCCCCTAGGCATTGGGGTCATCCTTTTGTACCTGGAATACAAAAATTCAAACCACAGGCAAGAAGTAATTTAAGCATTTACCAGAGAAGGCAGTTGGTCATTGGGACACACCATAAAGGTCCACACCAAATGTAGAATCATGGGGAAATGTTCTTCTTGAAAGGGGGGGCAGTTTACCCATCAGTTACAGGGTTGGACATGGGAACCACAGGGAGATACTCTGTGATTTGGATCCTGCAGGTAGTTGTGCTACTTGGTTCTGATACTTCTTTGGCTTACAAATAATCATGATAATTATTCATAATCACCCTGTGATTGATGTGAAAACTCCCGTGCTGGATAAATAGACACAAACTGCAATCTTTAACAGCTTTCAAGTGTGCTGACACTGAGGGGATATAATTTTCTTTCTGCAATTTAATTGTACATGATGTTTGCCCCCATCACTCATAAGTAAAAAGTTTCTTACAGACTTAACAGATTGTGTTTCCATCGCTGCTGCATAAAAACATATTATGGACACAAGCAAAATGGAAATCATAACATCTCCACTATTTTAGGAGTCATATTGAAACACATGGAACAGATACACAGTTCCACTCTTTGCTGCCTTCAGATTTGATGTTCTGTGTTGATGTTCTGTGTATTTACTTAGCGCTAGGAAAAGGAAAGTGAAAACAAACCCATTGCCTCAGTCAGCCCCAGGAATAGGCTTTTCTTCTTCCCTTTCCCTCAGGACCAGGTATCATTTCCAGGCAGTGGAAGGGCTCCAGGTAAGCAAGAGCTGCAGAGTCACTCCTGAAACGAGACAGAAAAAAAGGGGGAAAAAAAGGCCTGAGTGCCAGGGTGAGAACAGCCAGCTGAGGAGGACTAGTGGGTGAGGAAGCCAAGAGAAGGACCTGAAGGATGATTGCTCTTCTTGATGGAAAACTTGGCTTAACATGGGTCTGGCTGTTCCTGCTCCGTGGTGCTCCTGGGGAAGCACCTATCTTCAGGCAATTTATCCAGTTATCAGCCTGGTTGTACAGGACCATAAATGCACCTGGGGATCGTGGCTTTGGCTTGGCACAGAGTGGTTTTTCCCATCACGTGATTATTTCTGGCATTTCTGCCCTTTTTCCCGTGTGGCACTGGGACAAACCCCTGCCATTTTTCCCATGGAGATCACAGGAAAAATCAGCTCCAGCTGCCAGGGGGCTGTGTGGCATGCTCCATCACTACAGCCTCAGCACACCCAGCAACAGCTCTGTTGAGTTTGTGCATTTATTTTCCTACCAGCAGCAAAAGCCTCAGTCAATCAGCATTTCTGTGCCCTTTCAGCAAACTTTTCAAGGTGCAATTTCCACTCCATCCCTATTCAAACTCCCCTGGCCAAGAGGTGTTTTTTTTTTTTTCCTTGCATTTTTTTTCCCTTCCAGCCTTACATAATTTCATTTCCAAGGATCCCACCATGCCCACAGCACAGAGAAGCATCACACAAGCTGCTGAGAGCATGCCAGGAGAGCAGGCTGGGCTGGGCTGATAGAAATGTTCAGTGTGGCATCTCCCGGGTGCACAGCAGAGCTGAATTTCTATATGACTAAGCACCTTGGCAGTGGTGTTTGATTGCATCTTTAGAGCACTGCTCCATATTTGTCTTTCCTTCCTCGATTTGTCTGAGTTTAAAAAGTTAAAAAAAAAAAAAAAAAAAAAAAAAAAAGTGGTTTCAGACATATGTGCTGACAAAACTTCACTATTATGGGTGGCAGGAAGGGTATGAGGCTCAAAACGCAGCCGAGTACTGGAAAGATATTTGTCACTGCAGATTTTGCTTGTCATCTGCAGAGATGACATGCAGATCTCCCCTCTGACAGATTGATAGTCATTCCGAGATGCATCCACCCACAAAAACCACAGACATGCTGCTCTACTCAAATCTTTACTTTAACCACTACTTTGTGATGCAAAACTGGTGGAGTTTTTGGTACTTTTTGTTAAAAATGAAATCTTTATAGGGGTTTTCCAGCATCCTTGCTAGTTACTAAAAACAAATCAACATTAGCCTTCTGGATGGGACAATTCAGTTTACTTGTGGGTGGTTTTGAAATTCATCTCATTAGCACGTTTAGTCTGGAAGAAGGTTGGAAAGGTAGTAAACAAAAAATTGGATGTGGAAGTACTGCATTTGCACCCAAAGTTATTCCTCATGTCCCAGCTAAATGTCAGTTTCATATAGGAGGAACATTTGTGCTGATTCTGCTCCAAGTAGAATCAAGTTCAAAGACTGGCCACAGGGGTCTGTCTGTGTGTAAAAATCAATGTGCAGGGGACCCTCTGGACTGCTCAGAGCCAGGGAAGTGTCCCTGCTCAGGACCCAACTCCCATCACGGCATGTGAGAACCTGGTCACACTGGCTCAGAACCAGGTAATCCTGAGTTAAAACAAAGAGCCACCCAAATCAGTCATCAGGAGGCTTACTGCCTCTTTGTGTCTGTGCTTGGGGATGGTTTTGGCATGAGCACACATCACTGGCATCCCTTTCCCACCTCGCTTGGGGCAACCATAGAGCTGCCTGGAAAAATGTCGAGCGGGTTTGCGGGGACACAAAGAACACACATGGCCACAGCTTCAGATGTTGGAAAGGGAGAAGGGGAAAGTACTCCAAATAAGTTTCTCTTGTTCGGAAATACAATGGGCAATTTAAAAAAAAAATAAAATCTATTAAGTATGTGTGTAGGAGCATTTCCCATTCCGGGAGACAAGTTGCATTGTTATCGGGAGCTATATTATGACTTTCCCGACACGGTATCAATCAAGGCCCCATTATGCAGGGAGGTATCCATCACACGCCCCGCCGCGAGCACCGGGGCTGCAATCCCAGCTCCTTTGTCCTGCCCTCTGCCAATTTGCTGGGTAAAAAAAAAAAAAAAAAAAAGAAAGAAAAAGAGGAGGAGGGTTTGAATTTGCCATTGTGGCGGTCTTAGGGCTGCGGCGGCACGGCTGCGCTCTCGGAGCAGTTATTTGCATGGCCTGGATTAGCACGTCACCTGCTTCATTAGTGAAGAAAATTCTCAGCCCCAGACTCAGCCGTTCATGCAAATTGAAGAATACAGGGAGATCCTGCCCCTCGAGGACTTTCCATTATTAGCAAAACTGGTAGATTCTTTTTTGTTCCTTCTTCTTTGGGAGGTCACTTTCATTTTCACCTCTAAAGGAAAGTTCTTTTTTCCAAGACAAACTTATCATCTTCCCAAACTTCAACACGCAGCAGAACTGCTTAAAGACATCTGATTCCAAATGAAGAAATCTCAGGTGCCTGCAAGGCAGGTGGAAACCCCACTGTTTCTATCCAATCCTTACAGTGCCTGCCATCCATCAGTGTCACCAAATCATTTTAATTTTACCAGAGGATCAAGAAAGCCAAAAAGCTTCCATTTTGTAGGACCCTAAACTCCAGCGAGCAGTTCCTTCCCCTTACATCCTCAGCAAACACCACCTTGTCTCTGATAGGACATCTTTCTTCCTGCCTTTATCCCCGTTTTCCAGGATACACAAACCCAGTTCCTCACAAGTCACCGCATCCTAAATCCAGAACCCCTTCTTGCTTTCTTCCTCTTGTATCCCCACCCCCAAAGGTGCAACCAAACCAGGAGGCACTCCAGAAGGGTTTAGGGGCACCTTCTGTACATACCCCCACCCTGCCCTATAGCCAGGAGTCAGTAACCTCCTTTCACAGCTCCCACCCTCCACTGTCACCTCTGGACCTCCTCCAGGGGGTTCTGCCTGACAAGTTCCACAGCAGCCTTGGCTCCTCGTGCTCTCCAGCCAGCATTAGGGCTGGGAGGAGCTGGTTCCTCCTGGCCCCAGCCACACATGTGCTCTGCATTGAGTGGAAAGTCCATCCCTCTGCCCCATCCGTGCCTCGGCTGCGGTCTGCAAGTGCTGGTTTTGTTCCTTGAAGTTTTGAGATGTTTGAGTTCCTTGAACATCTCTTGTTTTTCACAGCCATTCCGCCCCGCACCGACCGCAACGTTTCCGAAGGATTCCCCCTGAGGGATGACACTTCATTTCTGCTGTTCCTCAGACACACTGCTGCAAAACCTCTGCAGAAGCGGAGACAAGAACCATGTATCTTATCTTACAGCATCTTCAGGCATGATGCTCAGCTTCCCAGGTCCTGGCGTAAAGAAACTAAAATTCTCATTACAGGTTCCAATCTCAGGTTTTGGAGGTGCTTGGGTTTTTTTCACTTTAGAGTACAAAAAATTGATTTTTTTTTTTCCTTTTTTTTAAATTTCAAGAGGTAGTCAGCCTTACTCATGGAAAAAATACATGAGATGCAGTAGTTAAGAGAGATCCCTTGCATTACTTTTCATTGAGATCAATGACAAGTTGTCCTGAGGCACAGAGCAGATCTCGGTCTGTAACGGGGAAGCCCTTACATAGAAGCTGCAGAGTCAAAACCACTGCCAACCCAAAGAGGGTTTGCTCTGCTGCCACAGTGGGCAGAGGAGTTTGGCACATCCAGATTGATCCAAGCCAGAAAGAAAAATCCAGAAGTCTTGAAAACCAAAACGTGCCAGAAGACGAAGTAAAAATGTGCGATAGTCGTGCACGAGGTTTCATTGCCACAGTGAATCTGCAGAAAGGAACGACCTGCTTGCTGCTGGAAGAACCTGGCTGGAGGCTTCCTCTGCTGACCAGGAGCTGATGCAGCTTCTGCTGGGGCCAGAGAAGAAGTGTGAGCCTGCAAACCCTCCACATGGCAACCTGCTGAACTGCCCCCTGAGCCAACCCACCTGGGGTTGTGCTTCGCTTGTCACCGTGCTGCAGCTGTGCCAGAGAGAGGGAAAAAATCCCTATCACATTTTGCATCTCCCCACATCTCTCGGGAAAGGGCAACCACACATGAAAACACCAGATTTTACCCAGCTGACTCTCTCACGGATCACCGAGCAGAGCAGGGCTGCTCCTCCTGCTGAAGCACCCACAATTTTTGCCTTTTTAAGGTAAAGCTGAGGCAGCACCACACACTTGCAGCTGATGTGCCTTCTGGGGCTGCCCTGCAGCCTCCTCCCTCTCACCTGACTGGGGAAGACAAATGTGTGTGTGGCTGCTTCTCCCTGGATGGAAAAAGCCAGTCAGACACGGGGCTCTGCTGCTGGGGGAAAACCAAATCCTTCTCCTCCGTGGCAGTCGCATCCCTCACGCTCCCTCTGCCCCAAGCCTTGCTGGGAGGCAGTGGCTGCAGAGGGCAGGCAGGCAGCTTGACGCGGATACCTATGGAAATTAAATGTGATTAAGAAGTGACAATCTCACCAGGAATCTCTGGCTGGGGGGACTGCTGGCCAGGCTGCACTCCCCTGGGATGCTCTTGCCTTGGTGGCCGGGAGGTGCAGCCTCTGCAGACCGTTGTGTGCACTTACCAGACTGAAGGTGATTCATGGCACCAGGCAGTTCCTGCTACATCTTAATCAAATACACATCATCAGCAACACTTCTGTGTATGCAGCACTTGGAGAGCTGGAGCAGGGTTCTTTTGGGTTTGTTTTTTTTTTTTTTAACTCTCAGCAGACTTCAGCAAGGACAAGCTGAGAATATCAGTGAGAAGAGTCAGAAGTATCCAAAACTGGAGGGATGGTGGGTGAGGTTTCCAGAGGCACCAATGCCACTTGCTGTCAAAGGAGGAAGCACTGGCTCTGGTGTGGAAAGCCCAACTTCTGAGCTGGGAGAAGCACTGTCCTCACCTGCACAGCCCCTGGTGCTCCTCAGCTTTCCAGAGCACATGGGCAAACACAACAGCAAACACAATCACACTTCACTTTGGAGCAGGAGACAAACCACAAGCAGCCTTTGACCATAGAATATTTTGCATCATTTATTTAAATACCTATATTTATGCATTTACAAATTTTCATAGCTCTGGTTGTAGCTTTTTTTTTTTTTAATTTTTTTTTTTTTTAGTATTGCAGAGAAGGTAGCTTTTGTAAAATGAGGTCCATGTATAAAACTATGGAACGGGTTGGAGAAGGGGAAAAAAAAAGTTTCCTTTCATACTCTAGGATCAGAAACCAAAGGAAGTGATGGAATGGAGGGGGAGAGGGAGAGGAAGAGTTGGGACAGACCAACCTCAACCCAGCAACCTCTCACAAGCATTACATATGTCAGTGCTCAGCTACAGTCCTAATGGGGTAAAGTCTTTCAGTCGGTGCAACGCCTGTTTGCTAAAGCTTTAGCAGGCACAGAGGTCTCTAAGAAAAAAATCAAAAGGAAAGGATCTACACACTGAGAATGCAAAGCCTGGACAGCCTCAGGATACATTTTAAGTGCACAAAATGCCCATAGGAGACTGCACCAACTCGCCAGTAGTGCATCCTCATCCCAAACTTCATTTTGCATAAAAAGTTCCCTTTAAGAAATCTTAGCATTTAAAAAAACTGGTATCTGAGCTCTTCTAGCCTCAGTACTTTGAGGAATTCACTTGAAAAATACCTCCTGCTTTCCCCATTTGGAAGCTTCAACTTAATGTTTTGCTTTAATTGCTACCAATTCAACAGCTCATGGATTCCCAGTGTTATCTCTGGGAGGAAGAGGCAACAGATATGGCATTGCAAGTTATTTACACACATGGTACAAAAATGTCCAAGGGTATGAAAAATCACCAGGAACACAATTTTGCAGCAGCCTCATTTACACCTGTAATTTTATACCATTTATTACATTGTACTAACACACCAGATTCAAAGATGTGCACTCCCTTTAGGACATTCAGGAGTTACAAATGTATTGTGATTGCATAATTCATATTGCACAATTGTATAAAAACATAAATACTAGCTATTCTATTTTTTTTTTAATACAAAATACATGTCACGTAGTCAAATATTCTCTTCAAGTGCAATTCAGGTGCTCTCTTTAGTCCTTCCAAGAAAAAGGCAATTTTTTTGACAGTTTTGGCACAAAGTTTAACCTCCTTCCCGTGCCAACAGTTCTAGTTACAATACGTATGCCCAGAACTTTATATACTAGCAGTCATATACAGACAGTATAAAAACAGGTTATTTACAAAATGAACCAAACGTACACAGAAGCAGCAGCCTCAGAGGTGGGATCTGGACCCTGGCTTAGCATCATTCCTGCTGTCAGGAGAGGGGGGTGAGGATCCCTTGGGATTCAGGCGGGTTGCTGTGGGTTCACATTGATGGGCGGGGGGTGTCCGAGGAGACCGATGCGCTGTTTCTGCTTCCTCTGCTCCGTCATCTGGAAAAATTAAGAGGTTTGCTCATTAGGCCCAGAGGCTTCCCGTACGTCAGCTGGCCTGGGGCTGCCTGTTGTGGTTCCTCTTGTGGTTCCTGTTGTGGTTGGACTCTGCTCTGCAACCCGCTCGCTACCAACACTGCTCGACCCGGTGCCCACCCAAGACAGAGGCGACCACGGCTCCTGTGCTCCTTGGGGACATCATCCATTCATCCATCCGTCCATCCATCCCCTTCCCTGCTGCTCTGCAAGGCCAGCAAGGAGAGCAACCCCCAGAAGCCACCCCCCCTCAGACATTCTTTGTCACCCATCCAAGGTGCGAGGCAGACGAGACGCAGAGGGCGGAAAAAAAAAAAAAAGAAAAAGGGGCGAGCCCTGAAGTCAGGCTGGGAATACCCTTGTTGTCTGGGCTGGAGGAGACTCAAGAGCTCCCAAGCCAACATCCCTCCCCATTTGCCAGAAGCCAAGAGGCAGGGCAGGACAGGACTTTAACCACCTCCCTGCCAGGCAGCCCCATCCTTGGCAGGGCTTCTCCATCAGATAAAAGAAATGTTTCTCCTGAGTGCCACCACCACCTGAGATCGGATCCTCGCCTTTTATTACTGATACTGCAAACGGCCACAATCCCACCCTCCCCTCTCTCTTTTTTTTTTTTTTTTTTTTTTTTTTTTTTTCCTTTCCCAAACCTTGGGTGGTTTCAGACAGCTTGTATAAGCCAACAGGCCACGTCAGGAGCAGCTCGGGCGTGGGCAAGGTCTCCAGCAGCTGGATCCCTGCAGGACCTCCCCACCACTGCCTCTGCGGATGCATTTTGGCTTCCGAGGAGCTGCCACGTGGGATGGCTTGCAGCAGCTGGATGAGGAGCATGCCAGGACAACACCTCCCCCCTGGGCCACCCAGGGGAACTCAGCACTGCTCCTCGGCCACCACCAAGAACCCCCCAGCCTCAGAGCAACGTGCAAATGCACAACCAGACCATTGTGCAAATCTACAACTAGACCATCGTGTGGGCTCACTGCTGCTGCTCCTGCCCTTGGGGTGGGCACCCCTCTGACACCTCCAAAAAAACCTAGCAGTCAATTGTTTCCATTTTCAGGGACTTAATCACAGCATCATAGAATAATTTGGGTTGAAAGGGACCTCTAAAGGTCACCCACTACACCCCCCCTGCAGTCAGCAGGGACACCCTCAACCAGATCAGGTTGCTCAGAGCCTCCTCAAGCCTCACCTTGAACATCTCTAGTGATGAGGCTTCAACCATCCCCCTGGGCAACCTCTGCCATTTTTCTACTTTTTTCTTCATGGTAAATCCCAAGTGTCAGCTGATATAACTGATTGTGGCAGCAGCTCCAGGAGAAGGCAGACAGCTGTGTTCACACACCTCATCCATTCATCTTTGCCTGAGAGCTCCAGAGACACCCAACAGCCTTCCAACACAGGGCATCCCAGCACAGCCTGGAGACCAACCTCAGGTCTGGAGTTCACTGTGGGGAAAGGAACTGGTCCCAAATAGGCAGTTCTGGGCACCTCCAAAAGGCTCCTTTGTGTCCTGCAGACCGCACAGCACTGCTTTCACTCAGGCTGGCTGTAATTACACCCCCTGAGCCCCTGGGGAAAGGACTGAAATTCAGACATTCCTCTGGAAACCATAATTAAGCTCAAGTGAAGCCCAAGGCCCTGCTCACTGCCTGACCCAAGGCTGAAGAGCAGAACTGTCCCTGCACCTTGCCAGGAAGATGACCACAGCCTCCTGGGGACAGTCACACCTCCCAGGCCTCTACTTCACACTTCTGGAGGGCTGTTTGCACAAAGAGCTTCTCACAAAGGGTTTCCCCATTGCTCTCCAGTCTCAGAACTGAGTGAAAGTCTCAGGGACTTTTGCTTTTTAACTATTCCTAAGGCAGACCCCAAGTTGGAAATGCAAAAAGGCAAGAGGACTTCATTCCAAGAGCACCTGTTTACAGCTGATTAGATGCACTGAGCAAGAGCCAGGACTGCATGCAGGCAGTAAACTGCATTTAGAGGACATGTGAAACAAAAATGGAAAGACAAAGACAGTGATGAGAAGAGACTGTAAGGTATTTTTCATGCTGCGTAGAAAAAGGGCTGGTGCAGCCTAGTGCTGGTGTACCTAAAACAGGTGCCTTTAAAAAAGGGAAGAGCAAAGCAACCAAATGCAAAGCAGAGAGAAATGTTACTGCAATATCAATGCAGAGCATCACTAATTCTGCAAGAGGCACAATCCTCATCCAGAGGGCACAGGGCTGCAAGAGGAAGCATCTTTAATCTCTGCCACTTCTACCTGGAGATGCTAAAGCTTTACAGCTGCAGCACCTGCACGCCTAAGCCAAAAGGCAATAAAAGCTCAGCAGGATGTGTTGCAGGGGAGCTGTCAGCTGCTGCAATCGTGCTGGGGAGATTAAGCAACAAAACTAAGGGCCCTGAAGTTCACCTGAGTCAAACTGGACTCACTGGTGATGGCATGGAGCTGCACAGCTGAGTTCCAAAGGTTACGGGTGAGCTGGAGTTAACTCCTGGAGCAGGAGTAGGACACGTGCCAGGTCCACGAGCAGGACACATGCCACACACACACACACACACACACACAGGGACAGGCAGCCTCTGCTCCCACAGAGCCAACCCCAGCTCCAGCTGTGAGCCATGTTTGCAGTGACAGGGGTCAGGGGTCCTGGCTGGCATGTGGGGACAGTCCGGAGAGAGGAGGCACCATCCATCAGAGGCACCTCATACTGCCTGATGTGGGAGGAGAGAGCTGGAAAGGGCTTCTGGGTGACTACATCTAATCCCCTGCTGCTGCAGACAATTATGTTGTAATCTTTTTGCACAGAATTAAAGTGATCAAGATTTTAATGGCTCTTGGAGCACTACTCTGGGAAAGCGTCACGCTGGATTTCAGGTTCTAACAATTACAGTCTCCAGAAACCTAATGAGCTTGAAAAGCAAATTAATGGGAGGTTTTCCCCTTTATTTAATTACAAGTAAATAAATACAAATAAAACTTCCCTGAGTTAGTTCCTTTTCCTGGAGACAGCTCCTGAGCAGAAGGAGGGATATACTGGTTTTGTCACATAACTGGAGCATCCTGCAACTTAAGTAGGGCTCTCAATAACGGTACTTAGGGAATTCCTAAGAGCTATCACAACACTAATGAAGCTGGTTTCCTCTGTTGCTTTTACAGTCAAATAGCTCTCTAAAAGCTAAATCCTTCATTCTTATATTCACAAAGAGTGAGAAGGGTTTTTAGCGCTCGATTAGCCAAGAGCTGCAAGCTTCAGAAAGAAAAGCATTCTGCTCCAGAGCTGGCTGGAGCTGATGGAAAGACTCCTGGTGACTGCAGACCACTTTGAGTCAGACCCTTCAAGAAGAAGACGCAAGACACATGCTTCAAGATAATTGTTTCCAGGCAAAACAGCAAAACCACTACCCAGCAAGTATTAAAGTGCAGACAAAAGAGCAATCGCCTCCCATCCTCCATCCTCCAAACCAACCAGAGCAAGGGGCCCACGGCACAGTCTCTGAAAACTAATTACAGCCAAGAGCAGCAAGGTTTCTGCTGCCAATCCTGGCCTTTAATCCCTTCCTTGTGCTCCCTGGGGAGTGAGGCAGAAGGTCCCAGCCCCATCAGGGACACGGAGCCTGCTGGGAAGGCAGGGAGCTGGGCTCCCAGTCAGTGCTGCCCTCCAGACCCATGTCTCTGTGAAGAGAGATGGCTGAGGGAGAAAGCAGGCCAGGCCAGGGCAGAGATGGGGAGTGGGAATCTGATCAGTACTGCAGAGAGTTGTGCCAGCTGCATGACAGTAGGAAAAGGACATCTGAACAGACAGCAAACCAAACCTGCTGGGCACTCCTGGGCAACGCCATCAGCTGCCCTGGGATACCACTGGGTGCAAGTCAGCAATTAATTTTACCAGTGCCCTATACAGACTTAACTAACTGAACCATCTGTCTCAGGTTATTAGTTATTAATCCATAGAGATAAGCAGATAGTCAGTTTGCCACCATAAACAGCTCCCACCAGGGCAGGCAACAGCCTTTTCTCTTTCACTCCCATGGGTACAAACAAGATGAAACAAAGCCCTGCTGCCTCTGCAGCTTTCACAGAGCCATCAGTGGGGTTGGGAACAACCCTCACCATCCTCTCAAGTTCTAGCCAAGCCAAAAGTCCTCACACAAGTCCTCAAACTCTTGCTGCACCAAAAAAAAACCCCCCTCAGCAACCTGTTGCAGGGTGTCAGATAGCAGTGATACGTGCTGCAACACAACAGCCTTCTGTGGGTACATCTGTGCTGCATCCTGGAGCATGCCAGCAGCCAGGAGGTACCTGAGGCAGCCAGGAGGTACCTGAGGCAGCCAGGAGGTACCTGAGGCAGCAACAGCCCCAGCCCAGGGGAGCAGTGCAGGCCAACCACACAGGGACTTCTCTGGTTTCCCGGTGGATTTTGAGGTCCCCACAGCAACACGGCACATCTGGCAGCAACATCACACCCTTTGGCTTGCAGGCTGATGCTAAGGGCTGAGGATTAAAACTCCTAACACCACCACTGACACAAACACCCTGGCTCCCTGCACCAGCCATGGCTAATTTAAGTTTATTTCCGTTTGGTTTTTTTTTAAAAAAAAAAAAAAACAAAACCACAATTTTCCCCATTCTGGAGGTGACCACTTTGGGCTATCCTGGCTTGGTTGGCACTGCAAGCCAAGGGCTTTTGGAAGGACATTTTGTTTGTTCAGTTCTTTCCTGAAGATTAACTACTTTAGAAAAGTTCTTCCTGGGGTTTGCAGAAGCCACAGAGCTGTAAAACACCACTTTGAACAAGCTGCCTGCAGGACCTTTGTCCTGCCCATACCTGTGTGTGGCCACACACTCACAACCAGCTCTTCCTTACCTGATCTTTAAGCTCTGACAGCTGGCCAGAGAGGTTGGTCACGAGCTTCATGGTGGACTCCAGCTTCTCCTGCAGGTTCCTCAGCTCATTCTGTTCCCCTTCAGAGTCACTGCTCACCAGAGACATGGCCCGCATCCGGGGGAACCAGTCCAGGTTTCTCTCCTGAGGATCACACACAAGTTCACAATTAGTGTTTGCCAAATGAAAACGTGCACCCGAGTGGCTGGGAGCAGGCAGGGACATTCCTCAGACATGTGAGCTCTGTAGTTATTTTCATTTGCATCTTATTGGAAAGTTTGCAAAGATGCCCGTGAGAGGCAAGGCAGACACAACTGCTGCTGAAAATTAATGGTTAACCTTGGCTCTTCCTTCCCTGAAACTCATTCTCCCCAACCATTTCTTCTTCAGACCCACTTCAGGATAACATGTGAACACTGGACATTAAACCTCAGGATGGCTTTCATGTCTGGAGATGCATATCCCAGTGCTAGAAATCCGCTGCCACCTTACAGCCTTTTCATTTGTGTTTATTGAAGATTTTTCAGCTGATAAAACTGGTTTGCTTTTTTGGTCAAGCATTGTTTGGTTGTGCTCTATAATGAAAGAAACCAAGTTCTACCTAATACCTTCATAAGGGAAATATTTCCTTTTTACTGAAAAGGGAAAAAAAAATAAATTCCAACTTGTATTCTGGACTGACCAGTTCAGGCTAAAATGTGTGAGAGATGAACTTAAAATGAATTGCTTGTAATGGAAGTTTTCACTCAGGCATACAAATTCTCTAATATTCCCTGTTCCAGTTACAGCCAGGAAGTGCAGTGGACACGCTCAGTGTTATTACTGTGTGTGCAGAGACTCACACAGACACTCACCTACACACCAGTGGCATTACAGATAAAAGCAGGAATGGAATAGGAAGCCACAAAAGAGGAGGAGGGGTGCACAACGCATCTTTACACCTTAAATTTCAACACCAAGCTGGTTTCCTATCTAGTCTGGTTCTCCTCCCACGTTGGAGTTTCTCTCTGAAATGGAAGTTACACTAATGCCGGGTGAGATAAGGATGAATGCTCTCTGGCAGGTGACACTGACACAACTGTAATATTTTAAACAAGCCTGATGAGAAGGTCATAGCTTAAGGGATGAACAAGATCCCAATCCAAAGATCCATCAACATCACTAATTAACAGTGACCAACATCAGCCCCACTTTGCAGGCTCTCCACTGGCTGCTCTCAAACCTACAGCTTGATTCTGTGGAACTGCAGAACTCTCGTTGGCTTTTTCCCCTTCCCAGCTCAAATCTCTGACTCCAACCCACTCTCCCCCTTCCAAGCTCACTCATCCCCAGGAGCATCCAGCCCTGCTTAGATCAGGCCTGTGCACCTCTACAGAGATTTGCAGTCTCGTTCTTTCTGCAATTCAGATGTGATGCCAAGATTTATCATCTTAAATTAGCTGCTTCCGATCTGCTTGCAGTTTGCTGTTGCTGAGCTGACAGGGCAGAAGGCAGGTCCTCTCCATGCAGTGCACCACAGGATTCCCCCACATGATGCAAAACTGCCAGGAAGTATTTCTTTTTTTTTTTTTTTTTTTTTCCCTCCTGATCTCTGTTTACAGGGCAGATGGTTTCTGCTAATAAAGGAAAAAATATATGTACAAAAAAAAGATGCCTTCATCAAGACAAGTGCCAAAATATTTTGGACTTTAGGGAACGACAGTCCTACAATTAAGATTTAATAGGAGGAACATTTCCCTGTGTTCTTCCAGCAGCAGTAAAATCCTTGGGGAAGACAAGGCAGGCTCATCACTCGTGCTCAGGTCCAGCACCTCCCACCCAAAATATGTCCCCTCCCTAGACAGGGAAAACAAACTAAAGCAAGGGCTGTTCCCCTCCCTGCTCTTCTCCAGGCCAGAGGTTTCCAAGGACAAAGCAAATTAGATTAAAATGCAATTTATATTCACAGGTTCACCTGGACCCTCAGGTCCATGTCCTGAGGTTTCTAGGCAGATGCAAGCACAGAGCCCTGAAGCTTCTGCCCATTCCTAATTTGCTGTAGAAATACTATTTTATTTGGTCCCAGAGAGTTGAACTCTCCAAGCCCCTCCCCAGGGTGTTCCCAGGCCCCATCCTGGTGAAGGCTGAAGGGAATGAGGGGTGAGCAGGACCTGGAACTACCAACCTTTCCCTACCTGCAACATTTTATGAACAAATACCCCAAAACCTTTTCTAACATTACGTGGCAACATAAGCAGATCACAGAATGGAAATGACCTTAAAGCTCACCCAGTTCCAACCCTGATGCATGGGCAGGGACACCTCCCACCAGCCCAGGTTGCTCCCAGCCCCATCCAACCTTCAACACTGCCAGGGTTGGGGCAGCCACAGACTCCCTGGGCAGCCTGTGCCAGTGTCTCACCACCCTCAAATTAAAGAATTTCTTCCTTATGTCCAACCTAAATCTCCCCTCTCCAAGTTTTAAACCATTTTCCCTTGTCCTCTCACTACACACCCACGTCAAAAGCCCTACCCTGGATTTCTTGTAGGCCCCCTTCAGATATTAGAAGGTTGCTCTAATGCTGGAGGAGCTGCTGTAGAGGTTGCAGCAAGTTGCACTGCAGGCAGGGAAGGTGGTGGGCAACCTCAGGTGGGGGCATCAACCCAGCAACTGCTGCAGCACTGGCAGCTTCTGCAGGCTTGGCAGAAGTTTCATACTCACTGGTTTTCTGAAAGCCCCAGCTCTTGAAACCTCTTGACTGTGGGAAATCTTGGCTTTCACTTGAAAAAAAAACAAAAAACAACCAAGTGCCGCCCTAGTTCTCGTGGCAATTGTGAAAGATTAAAACCAACAACATTCTATGGGACCTCTGCAAGTTGAGAAAGGAGAAGGCTAATGGAAAGGAGATGAGACTCCCAGCTCCCTGGCAGGTCTCTGAGCAGGGAGGACAGGGCTCCCTTATGAGCCTCAAACTGGCAATACCCCTGCTGAGTCCTAACTCATCCTTGGAAGATGTAACAGAGGGCCCCAGGAATTCTCTGTACAGAGTCAGGCTTAGGGCAGGACCTGTCCCCATCACACTGCCTGGACCATGGGGCTGGAGTCAACCTGTGCCTCCCTGGGGGTTTCATGTAGCCTGTTGCCATGACTCAAGCCCAAAGTTCACCTGAAGTGTCCATCTGCCAGTCAGCAAGAAGTAACAGGATTTCCATACAAACAGCCTGGGCAAACACCCTGCAGATGTGCAGGTCAAACTACAGGGGTGCAGGTAACAGCCACCAGCAAGCTCGCTGGGACACAAGTCTTCCTCTTCCTCCTCTGTTTACCCACCATCCCACACCCATCCCCTGTGGAGACCGTCAAACTGTTCCTACAACCTCCACCAGCAGAAGGAGGCTGTTGAGCTGGGGGTGCCCACCTTGCTGAAGTGCAGACTTCTGCCCCAATACCCCGGCTGTGCTGGGGTGGGGTGAGGGGGGTTAAATAAATAGGTAACGATGTCTCAAGGTGAGGTGGTGAAAAGGGAACTAAGCAGGGATGCAAAAAAGGTCAGTGCCTCCCTCTTTTGATGGCTGGAACAAAGATTTAGATCTCCACGATCTCATTTCTGCCGAGCTTCGACTGACCGTCGGGGCCGCCTGTAAAGACACAACCTGACATCTTGCGCTGGAGGGTTTGGACAGGTTTTCAGAGGCATGGAGCCACCCGGGAAGGGGCAGGCAGACTCCCCCACTGTCCCTGTCCCCATCCCTGCTGTTGGCACCCTCCAGACCCATGCCTTCCTAGCTCCCTCTTCCCGTCACCGCTTCCCCGGCCCTCAGCACCCAGGCTGACTGAAGCCACTGCCGGAAGCCGGGCTAACCACAAGGCTTGGGTTTCGGGTTAGTTCTTTTCTAGGTAAAGTTGGAAAAGTCC
Organism: Phaethornis superciliosus; assembly: GCA_023637945.1. NCBI lineage: Eukaryota > Metazoa > Chordata > Aves > Apodiformes > Trochilidae > Phaethornis > Phaethornis superciliosus. Next base: position 1,374,474 of record JAJQWJ010000013.1, read on the forward strand.
CTCCCGGCAACCAGCAGCATCATTAAATCTCAGACACGGGGGCGATGCTGACCGTCCGCCATTGGAAAGTTGGAAAAAAAAAAAAAAAAAAAAAAAAAAAAAAAAAGAGGAAGCGGCGCTGCGTGATGCAGATGCGACTCATTCTGAGAAGCGCCTGCTCCCTCCCTGCTTCTGCCAAAGAGTTTATTCTAAGAAAGGTTTCTGAGGCAACCTCCAGGCCAGCCCTGCCAAGAGATGCATTAGTTCTGCTCCTCCTGACAGCGGGACCGGTGCTGGCCCGCACCTCCGGCACCTCCGGCACCGCCACCCGCCCCGACTCTGCTGCTGGGGCTGCTTTTACTCAGCTACTGCTGTGCCTGATATTTATGGGGTGCTGAAGGGCGAATAATTCGGTGCTCGTCAAAATAAATCCCTCTACCTGCCCTGGGAAGGCTGCCCAGCAGCCATCACTTAAGCGGGGGAAGGCGGCAGCAGCAAATTGCAGTTTCTGTCGTGAGTTGTTAAAAATCATACCCGGACAGCTAATAAACACCTCTGGGAACAGCTCTGGAAAAGAATTTTTTGTTGTTGCTGTTTGTTTGCGGCGAGATGAAAATCCTTATGGCTCTTTCCTGGGCTTCCTGGAGAAAGCCCCACATCAGGCTGGCTCTCTCCTGAGCCACATCCCTGACTCCACACCAAGCCCCACTCTTCCCCTCTCTGCAAAAAACAGCACTCGACCCTGTGCCCCCTTCACACGAGAAGCAGTTTTAAAGCCTCATGTCCACCGTGTCTTTGAACAGGCTGGTAGAAAGCCAATGATATTTTTTTTTAATTTCCTTTTCACTGTTGCCATGAATCCCTCAGTGGGTTTTTGCACTGGTGCAGAGCAAGTAGCCTGGAAGATAGAAACCATTTCTAAAGGTGGAAGACGACCACATCCCTGTAGAAAATGATTCCCCTGTACATCCCCAAGGCAGCTCTGCTGTGGGTGACTCACTCGAGCTGTGGTTACCCCACCAAGCATCCCCCAGCTTGGTGCCACTGAGGCCCTGGTGGAACCCCTCCAGGTCATCCCCTTCCTCCTGCAGGAAGGACAATGCCACCCCTCTGCAGCAACCTCCTCCTGGCTGTTGGGATCTACGTTTGAAGCAGGACATCTCACACACCATCAGCTGGGCAGGACAGGACTATTAAGTGTGCAAAGGCTGAACAAGCAGCTGCTGGTGGCCATGGCTGTAGTCACCCACCTCCTCTTGCACAATGCATCCGTTGTGGGTTGAGTGGCCCCTGGAGCACCCTGTGGCATGGGGTCACAGGCTCTGGCACCGAGGAGGTGGCAGCAGTGACTCAGGGGACGGCCACCATGCCGCAGCCCCAGGCCACTTCCTGGGCACACACAGCCCCGTGGGGTTTTTTTGTCCCAGCCAGCACTGCAGACTGAGTGGTTTCGTGTCACCCTTGATGGTTTCCAGCTGGAAACCTTCCCTCCTTGCTGCTGGAGCCAGCAAGGACACGGTGCCCACCCTGCAAGCTGCATCGGGATGCACCCGCATCCCAAGATGTTATCCAAACAAACCATGGCAGGGAACGGGTCCAAGCTTTGGCCTTTCTCTTCCTCTATCCAGACACTTTTCTGCCTCACACTCAGCAAACTGAAACCCTTGACTGGTCAGCAGGGATGCCAACCCGTGGTCCCAGCAGGGACACCTGTCCAGGTGGTTTGCCAGGAAAAAAGGCAAGACCTGGGCCACAAGAATGCCAGGAATAGGAGGTTACTTCTGCAGGTTACTTTGCACACCTCCAGAGCACCCTCAGATTGGGTGGGGAGGAGGATGCTGACCAGCCATTCCTCCCTGTGCAGCTTTGTACTTCCACACTGATTTCAAGGGTGGAACAAGTTGCTTTGCTATCTGAATGCAAAGCTGGGACCCATGCCTATGACACAGTGTTTCCAGCAGCCTGCTGCCAAACACACCTCTTGGCTCTTCCATTCCTCTGCTGTTATTTATTGTTTAATCCTGTAATTATATTGGCTAACTCTGGTATGGTATCTCAAGAAGCAGCTTGCTGGGAAGGTATCACCAAACGAAGCAGTCGCAGTTCCAGTTTGGGTGCTGACCTCCTCAACCCTCCTTTTCCCAGCTTGTACCCAGTGCCATTGCAACCAGGAACCCTGAAACCCCTCATTTCTTCATCTATAACCAAGCAACTGCCTACAAGTTATTTGCACAGGCTGCTCTCAGCTGCATCTGCAGTCAGGTTGGTAAGTGTTGATATGACAAAACTTTTCTATCTAATTCTGCCCCACAGAACAGTATTTCCAAGCACTAATGACACACCAAGGTCACCAACTCAGTGCCTGATGCTCTCTCTGTGTCACTTCAGCTCTGTACACACCTTTCATCAGTGATGGAACCCTTAAATCCCTTTTGCAATGCTCCAGGTCTGCAGCAGCATGGCCTGCCACTTGTCACCCCTACAGGTGCTGCAGTCCAGACCCAGCCTTGGCCATCTCTAGCCAGGTTATAGCCAGGTGATATTGGATCTAAGGCCTGGGGACATGGTCAGCCTTGGAGGCCACCAGCACGTGAGCCTGGGGCAGGCTGTGAATCACTCAGCCCCAAGTTCCAGAGTGCAGTGACAGTCCTGGCTGGGTGCTGAACACCTAAGGAGAGGTTTCAAGGTGAACTTTTACTTCAGGAGGAATGTAATGGCAAAAGGTGACACTGATGAAACCTTGCCTCTGCTTACCAGGAGGCTACATCTTGGCAGAAGCTGCAGGCTACACTGGACACCCAGTACAGTAAATAAGATAATTTGCAATTGTGGTACAGCACACACAGCTCAAGACCAAAAGACAAAAAGCCCAGTGGTGTATTTAAACCTCCAGTTTTGTACAAAGAGGTCAGTTAGGGCATGGAACAAAGTCTTCAAGCTTTCATTTCCATTCCAAATTCCTTCAAGGACTTCTGCACCATCTCTCCTATTTATAAATGGTTCATTTTCAGATGACAACACCATCCAGTTGCAGATTCAGGACACGGCACTCTCGATCTGGACATGGGAATTCAGGCAATCCCCTACACCTCTACCTCACTTTTGTAATAAGAGCTTAATGACACTCGCCCTGCTTGGTGCAACCCTAGATTAAAAATCTGTGGAAGCTGCAAGGGCTAGTTAGGAAGCACTGTGCTAAAAACTTTTCCAAGTGAGCCTTTGATATGCACACCTGTGTGCCTAAAAATCACCCCCAGCTGTGACTCTAGCCCATCCTGCCCAAATGCTGATGTGAAGGTATCTCTGCAAACCCCTAGGTTAGGGTATGCAAGGCTTGTGCATGCAAATATTTGTCTAAGCAAGTGACAGCACACTGCAGCTGCATGCACAACAGCTTCTGAATGCAAAGAAACCCAAGGTGTGCATGTGGTTTTCTCTGTCTCAAGCTTCAGAGCAAGAGGTTTTTGCATATTCTGAATGCCTGCAGACAGCTGTTTGTAGCAGGCCTTTGCCAAGACTCTGGTGACAGCTGTGCTGCTGCTGAGGCTGCCCCAGGAACTGCAGGCAAATGCAGCAAACTGCAGGAGAAATTCTCAAGACAGGATGGGTAGATAAGGCACTTACATGAACTAATCTGGAGGGAGTTGCACCCTGTTCACATTAGTCATTTGGGTGGGGATGTCAATGTCTGGCCAACACGATAAGTGCATCCCCCCCCACCTCCTACACCCTTGGGATTATTCAGACATCACCTGATCTTCCCTGGTGACTACAAAACCACCCAGCAGCTGAACCATGTGCCTTTGTTCCTGGGAAACAGGGAGGCACTGGGCTGCCAGCTCCCCAGCACCATCAGCATTCTGTCCACAGAAACACTTCTCAAAAGGCATTGATCCATCCCCAAGCCTCCCTTATCTTATCTGCAGCCCTGCAGTGATTTAGCCACACAAACACACATGCAGAAGTCAGGTCCATCAGGGGGGATGCAGAAACACCAGGAATTAAAGGCCAGCTCTATGACCACCAGAGGTTTCCTCAAATCCTACAGTCCTGCCCGTGTTAATGAACAGACATCAGGAGGTGGCTCCAGAATGCAGTTTGAAGGGGAGCTGCTCCATGCCAAGCTTCTGTTTGCCATCTCCTGGCATCCCTGAGGTTATCAGCCTCCCCAGCACAGGTACAGACTGCAGGACAGGAGATGACTGACTGCACCAGCTCCTACATCCCACACAACCAGCAAGCCCAGCTACCCCCTTGCTTTGCTCTAGTAGCTCCCATATTCCTGGTTAAGCTATCCCAAGCTTTTTATCCTCTGTCACAGCAGGCATGGGCTCACCTTACTGATGGAAGTGAGTAATTATCCCTGCTCACAGGGGTACAAGCTGGCCACAACTTCCAGGCATCCTGCCTAAAACTCAAAAGGGCTCCAAACACAGGGAACTTCAACAAAAATCATCCGAGATCACAAGCACCAACAGAGCCATATTTGTGTCAGAAAAGTTGTTATGGGAGGTATAGGAACAAGCCAGTACAGCTGTTAGATTTTATTTTGTCAGATGACTGCTTTTTTTTTTTAAATTGGATCAGAATTTCCCCATTCAAAATACAATAAACCTTAAGCTCCTGTTTCCAAGTTTAGCTGTTGACTTCCTTCTTTATGCTGCCTTTTAACTTTAATGAGCTTCTACCCCTGAAGAAATATAAAATTCACTACAGAATTGTAGTTAATCATTGATTTTTAAGGCTACAATCTCTTTCTATGCTAGGTCAGATTCCTATAGGCTACAAGATAAATTCTATGGGCAGGATTCAGCTCTACCATCTCTGGTACAGTGGGTAGCCTCAAAATTGCCTTTCTACACACGTTATTTTTAGACAAAAAACCCCATCAAAATTCAAGATTGCTCTTAAAGCTTCTGAATATTCACTAACCAGCATAAGTTAAATTGTCCAGGCTTCTTTTGATACCACAGTGCTTAAAATATCTTTAAAGCACTCCACAAGCAGCACTGGATGCAACTGATGGTGAATACAATTTTTGTGTCCTAAATTTGGGTTGGATATTTTTTTTTGCTTTGTTTTTGTGGGTTTTTTTTTGTTGATGGTGTTGTTTTTGGTTTTTTCATGTTCTGTGGTGTTAGAACAACCCATACATAGCAAATGGCAGAGAACTTTTATTATTTTTATTTTGAAGTAGTGTCAAAAGGCAGAAATCCAAGAGTTTTCTGAAGACATTCTGCTGGGACTCAGAGGAAAGGTGAGGCATATTTGAGGTGTATTCTGTCATCACAGTATGACTGGGAGCACATCATGCTCCCTACCCTCAACTAGAAATTGCAGCTCAACAATGGCACCACCTAACAGCCCATGGAAAAGACATGCCCCAACTTTGTCATTATCAAAGATGTTACAGTGCCACCTTCAGTCTAGAAATGTGGGGAGAAAATCCCTTTTCAATCTCACCACGACATAAGAAAGTTTTCCAGGAGACTGGTTGCAATGAACATCAGGAACCACACAGGTTCCCATTCACCCTCTGGACAAACACATAATAAACAGTCCCTTCCAATCTCAGTCTTTGGAACCACTGATGTGGTTCCAAGATTTCCTCTTTTGCCTGTCCTAGATTCAGGGGACAAAGGCAGAATGCTTCAGTGACAGGTGAACCACACCCTGAGTTACTCCTAGATATGCCTTGGGTAGAAACAAGGATTTCAGGCTCTTACAGAAGGATTTAAAACAGATCTGGTAGAGAGAGATGTTCATCATGGTTTACACTCTAGGCTAGAAAAGAATGTTTTTAGTGCTGAGGGACAACGGATAGAAACTGGATAGTTTCAGAGGAAGTTTTGCCAGGTCTATCCTAAGGAATATCATCTCTAAGATGCTGCCAAGAGCTCTGGTGTCAGAGCAGCTCTGGTCCTGCCTCTGCGGGGTCGTGGCAGAGCACTGATGTGCAAAGTGAATTTACTCCCCATTCCACAGCTCCTACCAGTGAGACCTGCTGCTAGTTCTCAGTTTAAAACTGGCTCATGAAATGCTGAAAAACACCAGCTACAAGACAGCTTTTGAAATCTCCTAGCTAGAGCATATGCAAAATCACATCTGCATGAGAAACTTGGTCTGAGCACTATTTGTCCATATTCTTGTTCAGCCCTTGCTGATACTTCTGTGGATGGGAATTCTGATAAAAGTTCTCCAGTTTTTGTGCTTCTTCCAAGCATATTCAGTAACTGGTTTTCAGTTCTTACCTATTTTCAACTGTTAATCTGATATAATAATTTGTAAATCAATGGTTTGTTGATTCAAACTTTTTCTTAAAAAAAGACAAACCTAGTTTTAACACAACACAAAGTTGTCTTTTACAAAAAGAAACATTTTAAAAAGCACAGTGCTTCCCCCTGAAAAGTAATGTGTGCTGCAGTGGGATAACTAAAGGGAGCAATATAATCAGTCAGACTAGAAAGCAGCAGCGATGGACTTCCTTATCTCCCCGTGCTAATCCTCTATCACCTGACTGCTCACAAGATTTCTTTAAGCCCTCGTTACTGAGGCAGAAATCCAGAACGAGGACACACACTTTAGTGACCCCAAAATAACACGTTTAACCCCTAAGAGCTCTTGGCGGGATTCAGATGCTGACAGGGCCACAACAAATTGCCCTCTCAAAGGTAGGTTGTGCCTCAGCAGCAAAAAAGATGGAGACATGAAAGAAAAGTGTTCTGCTGTTTATCTGTCTGCAGGCAACTAAGGAAATAACTAATTGAAATGTTATAAATGAGAAATAGCTTTTGCTAACCAGCTAGAAGACACACAAATTAGTAATTGGGAATTAGGATCTAATTCCAGGAACTCAACCTGCAGCTTGGCAGAGATAAGGCTTTTAATTCTCTCATTAAAAGGCCTCACAATTGAGTAGATATTAATTTTAATGTTTTACAATAATAATAAGCTAAAATCATATAACAATAAATCCTACAACTCAGTCTCAGATACTTATACCAGGACAGGTTGTGACCTGTTTGTTACACCTTTCATCAGATTGAAAATACTCTGCCTTAACCATCAGTTTTCAAAGCAGAAAAGCTTCTCTGCACCCCATTTCAAACCACAGAGGCTACCTGGCTGGTACTGCTCCTTGCCACTGCCTTTGGCACACAGCAGGAGTGTGGCAGAAGCTGAGAAGCTGCAGGGAGATGGTCACAAATCCCTGTGTGACTGCAATGCTGCAGCACATGGCAGCTCCCATGGGTGACCCTGCCTGCACCCTGCAATATGCTGCCAGCAACTCTCCTTTTATCAGGTTCTCTTGCCAAGTACATCTTAAGTGTATTATCTAGAAGATGCTTCTGAAAGGAAAGGCATTTAGTGTAGAGGAAAAAAAAAAAAGTCTTGCTCCAAGTTTGAGCTTACAAAATCAGTAAAATACAGACTCATGTATTTACCAAATTTGCCAGCAGACTGGCCTCATAGAGAAAAAAGAAAAACAACTCCAAGCTCACCTTGATCATTTCTGCCACGTAACTCTCTGGTCCTGTATATTCAGTTGAATCTTTCACTTTCACTAACACAATAAAGCACAAATAATGCCACATATTGTGCTCTTCTTTAATGTGCTCTTCAAAGGTGACTGTCTTGTTGTCAAACTTATCTCTTTCCAGACCTGCAAGAGTGACACATACATAACCCTTATATTTATGAACTGGTACAAAGAAAATGAGCTATAACAACAGAAGTTGTTTCTACAGCCTGCTGCTCTTCCCAGTCACAGTCATTCCTAAATGAACCCTGAGTACCAGGGATAAACCCAGCAGCCCCATTCCCAGGGCAAACTTCCCCAGGCACTGCTCAACACTTTGCCCTTCGAAAACATGGCTCTTTAGAAAAACTCTCCCATTCCATGTGGGAACTATTCCTGGAAGCACAAGAGAAACAGAAACTCAGGATTTCAGGAAAAAGTGGAATGCTGAGCATACATTCCCCATCCCTTCCTGCTGCCAGGCTCCTGTGTGTGTGGTACCCAAGAATACCATGGAGCTGAGAACACAGGGTAGGGACAGCCAGAAACTCAGGGCTCCTGTTCCCTGCTTGGCTCCAGCTCCCTCTCACTTGGACAAAGCAACCCCTTATTCTGAAGTGTGTTTCCACACTTACCACAAATAAAGCAAGTTGTTTTTAAAATTTCTTCTTTCTTCTGCTTTTCGCTCCTTAAATCAGCAAAAGTGTCAATGATCACACCAAAAATCAGGTTAAGGACAATGATGATGACCATGAAGAAGAACAGCAGATCATATATCACACGAGCAGCAAAGAGAGGTTCCTGTAAGACATATTTTAGTCATTAACAACACAAAGAAGACACAAAGCTACCCCTTCCCCCTTGCTCTTCTCAGTTCAGCATCAGAGTGTGCTGGCCCACAGCCCCTCCCTTTAGAGCCTCCATTTCTGATGCTCTCCAACCCTAATGTACAAATCAAAACATCAAGGGAAACTGAAACACCAGATGACTGAAGGAAAAGCCCCATTAGTCAGGTACCAGTATGTGATCTCTACAGAGCTGCTCTTTCTGCTTGCTATCCCTCTCCTTACACACATTGAAATTTGTTCTCTCCTGACCCCCACCCTGCAAGCCCATCCAAATTACCTCCTTGTAATTAATCTGCTTGTATATCAATATAGTTTCAGTGTTGACCGTAAAGTCTTTTCCTGGAATTTAATAATATTCCTTTCATTTCTGCTAATAGCCACGTATGGGGACATTAAGGTTGGACTTGCCAATACCTCTCTGATATTTCTTGCAGATCTGAATACCCAAACACCTAAATCACATTTTCAAAACCCCCCTGCCAGTAGGGCGCCCAACTTTTATTAAGAATGATGTAACTTTTTAACCACTGTAAGCTGAAAATAAGGCTAAGTATTTGGAAACACTTTGAAACTGCAGATAATAAAGAAGAGCATTCACTCTGACAAAGAGTGCTCCTTTGCCCCACAGTGTGGTTTTGGGGCATGACCAGAGGACACCTTGAGACTCAGATGGGCACAAAGAGACAGAGAAGCAGCTCCATGGGCAGCTTTGGGCATTATGAAAAATTCCTGCTGCTCTGAGTGGCCCTGGCTCTCTGACAATGTCTCCAAACAACATCCTGCCTTCCCACAGTCCCATCTCCAACCCAGCCTGCTCCCTGCTGTCTCATCCACACCTTTTTGACACATCTTACCTTTCCCTAGGGATGCTGCCCACAGGAACACTTGCACCACATCTTCATTCTGCTACCTCATCTTACCCTTCACTGGCTCGGACTTACTGTTTCAAATCTTGAACCCCAGAGCCCAGACTGCTGGCTACACCACGTGTGTTCCTTTGGGCTCCAATCTGGGCAGCCCTCGAGCTAAAAAAGGCTTAAGAAAAGGATGGGTAGCAGGCTGTTTGAACTGGCTGCTGTTTAATCTGATGCTCCATATCACCCAGAGGGAAGTTCTGGTCCCTTCTGGTCATGATGTATGCTACATCTGTTTAAGGGGAGCGTATACACCTTTTCCCCAGCACAACCAGATCCCCAGCCCTACATGGTTATCACCCTTCCACCCCCATTCAGTGATAATTTACCTCTTTGGATGGTTTCCTGAGCACATCACCTACTCCACCCCCACTCCTCAGCCCGTGACTCAGTACAGTAACAATGCACATCAGCAGCGTCTCGCACGTATGCTCCTTATTCTCTTCCTCCATTTCTTCAGCAATCACTTCTGTTCACACAGCAAGCAAAGACACGTTTCAAAGGCAAGAAGACCAGTTTTAAATAATTCTCCTCATCCTTCACTGCCTATGTAAAACCTGCCAGGTCTCCAGCCAGGGTTGCAAACCCCTGTGAGCTCTCACTCACAAAGAGCAAGGCTCTGCTCTGGCTCCAGCCTGCCCTCCTCTCCCCACCAGTTTTTCTTTTGTGCTTGAACTGCTGTCTTTGACTTGGTTAAATCTCTCTTTCCATTTCTGTCAGCATGCACAGCTCAGATCACCAGATGCCTGTTTATACAGAATCCTAGCTTTTTGACAGCTCAGAGGACAAAGTGTTGCCTCGTACACTCTCCCTTGGTGCCTAACAGATTGCACAGCCTTTGGGCTGCACTCAAAATGGCAACTTCAACTTGGAATTTTCAAATGGCTAAAATACCACTGCTCAGGGAAACAGCACGTCACTTAAAAAGTAACATGCTTCTTTTGACCCTCTCTTCCTTTGGCTGAAGCCTCCAACTTCCCTGTTTCAGTTGCAGAACTGCTAGAATTAATGACCTGATCTCATCTACTCTCCCTGTACCCATCAAAAATGTCCATGAGAAGAACCCACCTTCTTCTGGACACCTCAGAAAGGCCCCACAGAATCTAGAACTATCCAAAACCCAAGGTGGCAGAGCAACGGCCAAAGGTCTGGGCATCACTAATACCCCTGGCTTCGTAGGACCCTGGTATCAGGTTAGTTATGATATAAAAATATCTCTGGAGTTTTCCTTTCTGCAGCCAGAGTATATGTGAGGCAGCACACTGCTACCAGAGCTTGATAAAACAGCTGTTCTTGTATCCATATTGGATGTTAGTTTATTAAAGAGGACACTTGAGCAAAACAGCCATCTCCTCTTGTGAGCAGGGGCTCGTGGCCATCATTGACCTTTGAAACATTCGCCCATGGAAGAGTTCCACTTTGAAGAGAAATAGCTGTGTTCTGTCTGCCTTTCACAAGCAGAATCATAAAACTCCCAGAAGTAAATTACATTTTCTAGAAAATAAAACCAAAATATTTCAATACCCAATCTGAGGCTGGTGATTATGTTACAATATCTTCCATCCACTTTTTTGATCTCAAAACCCCCAAACCTACCCTTGTCTACTTAATCCATTGAATACTTCCTGCTGTGATATTAAAACCTGTTTCCTTAGTTAGCTAGATAGACTAATGCTAACAATAAATTATGTTCTGCTCCATATTTCACAGGGCATTATCCTCTGAGATCACATTTAATAGCTTAATGTTTTAAAATAATAAACTTTGCAAGAAGGTAACTGCATCACTTCCTTCTCAAATTGATAAGGCAGAAAATTAAAGAATATTAACAGTGTTTCATCAAAGTATGGTTTAGTTTCTCTAGTTTAATCACTTCATCTAACAAATGCAATCTACACTGCTAACCTTAATAAATGCTTTTCAAGTGAGATACTCTAACTCTGAGCTTTGTTTCCCAGCCTTAGAAATAGAAATTAATTAAATACATATATATATTTTAAATTTAAGGTGCTTAAGTAGAAAAAAGTGTGAGAAGTGGGGGTGTGGGTTATGACCTGAAGTGCAGATACTCACGGTCTGAGGGAATGATTGAAGAACAGTTTTCATTGCTGCCTGCTTTGCATACATCTGAATAAAGGAACTCTCCAGTCATGGTCTCACCTGGTTCTGTGCGATCTAAAAACAGAAAGTGGTGAATCAAACGGATAGTTGAACATTTTGTATGTCTTGCAAGATTACTTCTCAGCTATTAAGGCACCCCATCATATTCAGAGTGCAATTACCAGGCAGATTTAGGATAGTGCGTTACCCCAGAGTTCGGCAGGGCACGGTGCTTTCTGATTTACACATTCAATTATTTTAAATTCAAGCATAAAATCCTTCTTATTTCTATGAACTAAATAGCAAACTTGTGCATTTATTTTGCATCTGCTCCAGTGCTGACAGAGTAATTGAAAATGTTCCATAAAGCCTGTGCTCAGTGAATTGTCAAGGTGCCTTGAAAACCTGCCTCTCAGAGCCTTGAAGAATCAAAACAATCCCACTGCCACGAAGAGTCTGTGGCATTTCTCCAGCCCCAGGGAAATGTGAAATAACTGGGTCAGTGAGGTGTGGGTCTCTCACAGTAAAATTAGAAGAAGTAGTGGGAATGTCAAACAGTACTTGACTGAATAGCTCAAGTGTCAAAGAAAAAAAAAAAGGCAGAACAAGACAGAAAACAAACCTCTCCTCTAACAAATTCAAATTCTGTGCTTCCCACCCACTGAGTTAGTTGGTTGATGCTGCAGGGTAGAGAACTCTTCCCCCCCCCCAAATTTTAAGTTAGAATAAGCAGTCTAAGGTCAGCAGAGAGATATCTGCTACGGGGTTTGAACTGTACCAAGATCTGAGAGAGGTTGATACAATCCCTAAAAACTATGAGCAAATCAGAATAAGAGAGAGAAACCTCTACTTTCCAGCAGCATCTCTTTGATGCCCTTCACTTATACTCAGTCTGTTATTTCAGATAAAATACTAATTTTTGTTATGCTGAAACCAAACCCCTCCGCAAAGAGCCAATAGAAGGATTCAGGATCTGGCAGACCAAGGCAGAACTGAATTCACCCAGTACAGAGCTCCTCCACCATGGCCCACCTAAAGTCTGCTTGTCATTAAACTGGGGGAGGGAGTAGGTGGAGCTGAATTAGATAATCTCAACTGTTTTAGCAAACAGCAAGGGGAGAAATCTCAACCATGTGCAGAAAAGTCCAAGTGCTATCACCAGGGGTTCCTCCTCCCCATCCCTCTTGATGCTGCAGCAGATTGTGGCATCTTGTAAAAACACTGGGGGATCCATTTTCCCCTCTCAGTTTGGTTTTTTGTAAATTTTATTTTAAATTTTAATGGTGCCCTTTAGTAAAGCAAGAAATTGTCAGACTGGTGAGGTGTTGCAAGAGGATGAAGACCTCAGCATGCCCCGGGGCGAGGAACAAGAGCCCATTAGTTTCAGCAGCAGCAAAATAACTGGCCACTACCAACCTGGCAGCAATGTTTCATTAGGGAGCTTGTCCACTTCCAGGATAAAGTCATCTTTGAAGAAGAGGTACCCAACAATGGAGAACAGGTAGACCAAGATGAGAGCCAGCACAGCAGTCAGGATGATGGACCTCCCGTTCCGAGTGACGCTCTTGATGACATTCAGCAGGGTCTCTTCTCTGTACACCAAGTCAAAGAGCTGGGGGACAACAAACAGAACCAAAGCTGTTTCTCCCACGTGCTGCCAACACCACTCTGGGCACCCTACATGTTGGCATAGCATTAGGAAGAAATTTTAGACATTAGGGAGAAATTCTTTGGGGTGAGGGTGCTGAGCCCCTGGCCCAGGTTGCCCCCAGAAGCTGTGGCTGCCCCATCCCTGGCAGTGGTGAAGGTTGGATGGGGCTTGGAGCACCCTGGGCTGGTGGGAGGTGTCCCTGCCCATGGAAGGGGGTTGGGACTAAATGAGCTTTAAGGTCCCTTCCAACCCAATCCCAGTCTGGGATTCTACAATACAGTGGGGCAGCACATTAACAAAACCAACCTGAGGTTTTAAAGAGCATTTAAAGTACATTTGGGTTTGGTTTTCTTTTTTATAGTTACCATAACTGAGCCCCATGTCCTGTGCCATGCACTTGGGAAGGTGAAGGGAGGCAGCTGTACCCTCCTCTTCAACTCTACTTGCAGGGCTGGGCAGCAGTTTGGGGGTAAACCTCCCCCCTAGGGTGAGGTTCAGGGTTCCTTCTGAAGTGCTAGATGCACAGTGTGTGCTTTGAAACATGAAGCTGCTAACAGAAACTATTGAATCTTTTTAATAGTATCATCTGCCCCATCACAATCTCAAATTCATTTCAAAGTGCAATTGGCTGCTTCCTTTAAGTCTCAGTTTGAGTGTATAATTAAATAAGCAAAATTTTGTCTCCAATTCTTTAAAAAAAATTCTTTATGGATGCACTCCCCTCATTTTTCACTCCTCTGGCCTGTGATAATTCTCCAGCACAGCCCAGGCAGGTTGCTGCCTATCCTGGTAGGCAAGGAGAGATGAGGTATTTGATAAATTGGAGCTACATGAATACAGAAAATAACCAATTCCATTTCCAGAAGATGTAAGCATCAAACAAAAGGACAAAAATAGAGTGTTCTGAATGGGTTTTAAGGTTTGCTTTAAGAGTGACACATTTTTTCCACCAACACTGGGATCTACTCCTCCTGTGCTTATTCCTTTAAATCTTGTGCTGTGCACCCCAAACAGAAAACAACATATATGCCAGGGATCTGTGTCAGTGGTGTGAGGTTTGGGGTCTGGCTGCAGCTGAGGAGATATTCCAGAGCTAGCCAGCTGCCCAGAAATCATGGGCACTGTGTTATAGTGATCCCTAACAAGAGAGTAAACCACCTGGAAGACTCTCTGCCTCCTGCTCAGAGAGCAAGGGGACTCCAAAAGTGCCTACACTTCAGCTAGATATTTTAGGGCTAGATTTTTCAATTTTTTTTTTTTTCACCCCTTGTGTAAGAGCTTGGATGATTTTAGGAAGCCTTTAACTTTCATCAGGTATTGGTATTGGAGTAATGACATTCTAAATTATTTTATTATCTTGGAAGTCAGAAGCAGGGCCACAAGCTGGAAAACCTGCACCTTAAAAGTCAAGAGGAGTAAAAAGACAGAGAGAAATGGTAAAAACCTTTGCTGCAGCTGCATACACATTACTCTAATGAGCAATTTTAACTAAATTTGACTTTGGACCCACTCAGTTCTCAAAGGAGTACAACAGCTTCCCAGTAGCAAACCAGAAAGCAAGTGGCATATGACACATCCAGATATGCTCGAGCTGGGACTTGACAAACACACAAAGAGAAAACCATTCTGAGGACAAAGTGAATACCTACCAACAGACTGTAAAAGAATTCATGTACAAAGAGCCCCAGAGCACAAATCAGAAGATACAGCAGGTGATAAAGAAACTCTACATCCATGATCATCGCCTTGTATCCTCTCGTGAAGGTTCCACAGTTACCCACAAAACTCATCAGAAAAATGATTTTATTACAAACCTATGGAAAGATTAACCATAAATTAGTTACAATGTGTGGCTTTCAGGGAAAAAGGGCAACATCTCAAAGCTGGAGATAGCTCTCCTCCATGATGGTATCAACCATGCTGAACTGTCTGCTACTGAGCAGCATTTTCCATGTCATTCCAAACCTGCTTCCCCTTGGGTTTTCTGTACAGCTGGGCTAGTGAGCCAAAACTAAACCTGCCCGTGGCTAAGAAAACCTCTGCCCTCACTCCTGTCTTTAAGTTTGTTGCCAAAGGGGAGCAAGAATAAGATTTAAAGATAAAAAGTGAAAGCGCTCCCTGGTGTGAGGGCTAAACCTTCCTAAACCAATAACTCAGTCTGGCCATGGCACTCAGTGCAAATCCCTCTCTGCCATTAAATTTCCAACCCCCCAGCTATTGCTTGCTAATAAGCAAGGGGTCCAGATTCCCCCAGCCCTTCACTCCCCAGCCATGCACTCAGGAGCTCCCCAGGTAGCACCAGCCACCAGAGCCCAAGGGGAGCTGCCTTCAACTTCCCAGGGACCTGCTGAACACTGCACTTACCCCTAACCACCCCCCTCCTCACCCCATGCAGCTCTAACTCTGCAGGACACGACACTCTGACGTATTTTGAAGGCAAGGATTGCTATTAAAATGATGCACTTGAAAGCTGAGCATCTGGTAATAAAGGCAGAGATGTGGAGACACGTCCCTGCACAGCTCCTGCTGACTCAGTTGGAGAAACCCTTTTGGCTTTCTTGCCCCAAGAGACCACGAGTATCTGGGTTTGAGTGTTCAAGAAGTCCTCCAGTGGCTCAGCCTACATGCTCAGGCCACACATTACTGCAGCAAAATTGCTCAGTGTCAGCTTTTGGCTGGCAGATAGAGTGCAGACAGACATTTGGGAAATGCATTGTTTAGTGAATCTTACACAACCCCCAAAATCCCAGAGCTTAGTCACTGGAGATGAGTTTGAGCGAATAACCATCCACGTTAGGGTCACAGAGACTTCTTTGCATTTCTGGCTGGGGTGGGAGCTGTTTCTAAGCTGTAGCAAAACTGAGCAAAACCTTAGATGTCTCCAGCCTGGGGAACCAGGGTTAAATGAACAACAGCAAAGCAATTCTGATACAAACAGTCCAAAAAGAGAATTATTCCTCCCACCACTTCCACCACAATGTCCCTGGCTATTTTTGCCTGAGCATCTTCATGAACAGGTAAGAAGCACTTACATAAGGTGCAATAAAAACTGAAAAAAAAAATATCTCACTCCATACTTACATTGAATGCACCCAGAAGAAATAAAGTAGGTTGTAAACCAACTGAAAATATCAGGCGTAATATTGTGGAAGCAATTAAGGCTCGGATGCCATGGGGCTTGGGAAGAGCAATAACAATGGCCAAGGAGATCAGCATGGCTGTCCACAGCAAGCCAGACAAGTGGGGCTCCAGTGTGCCTAGGGTGGAGGGAGGAGAAAACAAACCCCATTTTGCTACTTTGTACAACCAAACAACTCAGAGCAATCAAAGAAATGTCATTTTATCTTATCTTTGGTGGAGCATCACTGGAGCATCATTAAGCCTCGAGTTCAGACATTTCAAAGTGGTGAGAGGAAGGTCTGAGTCTGATGCATTCAGCAGGTTTTAATTACAAACTCGTTACTAAAGCCTTAGGTAAATGCTAAGTGCCAGTATCACAGGACTCTTCATTATAATGTTCATTACTTGTACACCTTGAACCCTGAAGAGAGGCATTTTGCTCATGTGGAGGCAAAGAACGGGGAGGTGGAGACAGACAACACATTCCTCCAGGTCTGGATCCACAGCAGATCCTCCTATTATGCTTTTGGTGAAAAGCTTGGTACCATTTTTTGTCATCTCTTGCTATTTCTGGTTCTATGGAATGTCCTGTGAGACTGTCTGCTTACATAACATCAAGCCCATCTTGCTAAAAATACTCTTCTCTAGAGAGCTGCAAGAAATGCTCCATGAAAATACCATGTAGCCTGGGTTTATGCACAATATAAGGGAGAGCTCTTTCTTAAAACTGGCATTTAAAAAAAATAAAGAATATTAAAAAAGCTTTACTTCAAGCAACTGGCTTCCCAACAGACAAGAAGGGAAGATCCCCCAGACTTCAGGGCACTCTGCTGCCCTTCTGCCATCACATCCTGACAGACTCATTGGAAAGATATTCACCCAGGGCTTTTTTCCTCCCCCCTACCCAAATCCAGAGATGTTACTTTCCTCTGAGTAGCATGAGCAGCCGTTTAATTTCATTCCAAATCACCGTAGATTAATAAAGACAGCAGAGGAGAGATGGAAATTAAAACTTAATAAGTGTCAAGTGGAACAGATGTCCCTGCTGCCTGTGGGGAGCTGGGGATGCCAGCACAGCCACCCCTGTCCCAGCCGAAGGTGCAGAGCTGCCCCAGTGGGACCCAGAGACAGCACCCAGGAGGGAGAGAGGAAAACATCAGGAGGATGCTCCCTGAGGAACCACCTGGGAACTGCTGCAAGAGGGAGGTCCTGAAGCATCCTGCCTGCACCCCTGCACCCCACCACCCCAGCCCTCACACAGCCACCCAGGGCAGGGGAAGCTCTTGGCTTTTCCCAGCAGTTCCCACCAATAACACCTCCAGTTATTGAAGTTCCCCAACTGCTGCCTGCAGCACCCACCCTGGGGAGGTCCAGCACCCACCCTGGGGAGGTCCAGCACCCACCCTGGGGAGCACCATGCCCTGACAGACAAGGACCTCAACAGCCCCGGGGTGGGGGGTGCTCACAGGGCTCAGGACATGGTCTCATCTCTGCTTCCCAGGGATGGAGAGAAGCTGGGAGGGGGAAAGCCCCTCCAGGCAGCAGTCACCTCAGCTGCCCACAGACAGCCCCATGTCAAGGCACTTGCTGGGAGCATGTGGAGATCCTTCCATAACTGCTGGCAGGAGGAGTGTGGAACCAGGAGGACCTGGTGGGAAGCTGTCTCTGGAATTCTCACCATTCCAGTACTGAATTCCAGGCACCCAGCTTTGTTTCTGCTCCTCGAGTCAGAAGTTTTAGGGCTTCTGCTACAGTCAGATGCTCATCAGCTGTTCAGTTCAGTGTGTCTGAGCCATTCAGGACACTGACACCTTCCCCCAGATGGTCTGTTCTGAAATCTTTTGTCCCTGTGTTTTTTGTTTTTGCTTAGTTTAGTTGGGTTTTGTTTTCTAAATATAATATACACATGTATTTATTTTTCTTTTTAAATTGTAACTAGTAGAGGAAGAGATTATATCAAAATGTTATCTGATAAATAAAGTATTTCAAATATGCAGGGTAGGGCATCTTCAAAATACCAAATTATTCCCCCCTCCCCCCAAGTTGTGCAATTTATAATCTCAACAAACTGATTTCATTACCAGCTTCCATAGCAGCTATAAATAGAATTTTAAATATTAACTTGTGATCTTTGAAACTAGGGGGAAAAAATTGTTTGCTCTTTGTGTTACAACCTTTCAACCAACTGTTGGGCAGAAGAGGATCCAGGTGGCCCCATGTTCTGCTGTCACAGGAGGTGATGCAGAGGTCCAGTGGCCAAAACCAGAGTCTGATGTTGCAGAAGGTAATTGTAGCTCTTCCCCTTCTCAGGAACACCAGATTTTGGTCTAAAATACCCTGTATTTTCTCACAGGGTTCATCAAGATGCAGAAACCCTAAATCAAATATTTCCATGCCCTCTGCCTTTACACCACTATGATCATGAGCTGCCATCAAACATGGCTTGGACAAGACCAGGGCTCTCCTCCGTCTAAAATAACTGCAAAAGGGGTGAAGCAGCTTTAATGCTGAACACCCAGAGCTCAGCTGATCATTTCCTTATGGCCAGGCTCTTGTTGTCTTTGCCTCTGGGTTCTGCAGTTAGCAATGAACTCAAGAAGTTTAATAGGAAAAAATAAGCATCTAACTGGCCCTGTCACATCATGAATCTCAAAGAAAGGGAAGTGAAAGCTTGAACATGAATCACCCTCTCCAGGAGAAGGTTTTACTGCTGGGGTCTTTCTTTACTCCAATTGACGTGGAGGTGGCAAAACTCCTGCCTAGGCACTGCCTCCACACCAGCTTTGCAAGGAATACACATGAGAGAGGCATTCACAAGAATACTTCTCTGGAGCTGAAAATTCTTGTTGACATGAATCCTGACCTGCTCTGGGGTGCAGCAACCCCAGGGAGAGGTAACCACAGGGATGAGCTCTTTTCCTGCATCCTCCAGCCCTCCCTGATGGCACAAGGCAGGCCACTTCACTCCTGTTCCCACCACCCACCAACTCAGGGTAATGTCTCTCACCCAACCCCAGCACTCCAAGGCTTCCTGAAGTGCTGTGTAGCCACAAAAGTTTTGTGGAAAATGGCATTAATAAAATGCAAGCTCAAGGAAAACAACGAATTAACATTTTTCATATTTTTAGTTCAATACTTAATTACAGAACTTTAAACCAAAGTAGAACAGTCAAGTAATTAAAGGTGGATGTCTGTCTTTGATAATTTTTTCCCTCAGGAAAAAGCATGGCTCTACATTTTCCTTACAAATGCCTCAAGAAAAAGTCAGAACAGCACAATTCAAATCAAGGCAATAAATAAAGACCAATTCCTGTTCTGCCATCTCCACCAAAGTAAACTGTGATGCAGGGACACAAGTGGGGGGGGCAGAATTTGGCTCATGATACCTTATTTGTTCACATATTTAAGCATGTTAAATATTGGTACCTCCTCGAATTCCTTTGAATGGGTAGAAAAAAGCCACCAGTAGGTTCATAAGGACAGCCAGGTTAAAGGAAATACTGCTCCAGAAGGACATGTTGCGAGCACACCAGTATAGGAAAGGTTGAGCTGCAAAATGGAAAAAAATATGGAACATTTAATAAGATTTATATATAAAAAAATTAATATCCAATTTATTTTCAGTTTGACCAAAAGTACAGCACCAACAGCAGTAGTATTCATGGCTTGTTCTGAACTTCATTTGATGGCTCCTTATCTGTGGGGTACTTCCAGTTTCCCAGGTAGCACTTTAAGGTAAAGAGCTCATGTTAAAAGGGAAAGGATTTTCCAACATGGACTGACTAAGCAGCAGCATGGGAACCAGTTCAGAAATGCCAGAGGTCAAGGACTTCAGGTTTCCCTTATTAATATGTACTCAAAGTCACAGAAAGAATAATTAGGAGGAAGAAAATTCGTACATGTTATGGACCACGAGATTCATCCCTCCCAGTGATGCACCAGCATGAGGTGCTCCCCACCTTCAATCTTCTGCTGTGGCAAGCCAGAAAAAGTACAGCAAAGACAGTGCAAAGGTGGACAACGAGGACACAAAATGCAGGGGGACACAGTAATAGTACAGCTGAGATGTTTAGGACCAGCTGCCAAGCAAGACAACTTCAGCAGACAACAGAGTGATCCAGACCCAGAATAATCTGAGTTGAAGCTTGGCTGGCTTTCCCTCTGCCCTGTGGGCAAAGGACACAAGCACATCTGCACAGAGCTGAGTGTACAGTTACACAGATGCACATTTTAAACTCCTAACCTTACATATAAATGTTTTTCAAAAAGGATTCTGCACTCTCATAATCACTGCAGCTAGAATCAAGAAGCACAAAAAGGAAAGAGATTCATTTTCTGAAGTGGTTGTGGACCAGAAGCTAACAAGGGCAGCTAAGAAGCTGTCTTACTGTAATTCCTTCTGCATCGAGGCAAAATCCCCCTGATTTTAGCTCCTGCAGGCTTCCTGCACTGCACATTCTGTACTGCTGAAATCTAGAGTGGCCAAAAGAATAATCTACTAAAATGCTCTCAAAGAAAGGAAAGAGCTAATGGTTTTACCTCTTAGAAGGAGGTAAAGTATACAGATACCAGAGTGCAAAAGAAAAGCAGCTTGCAGTAAAATTTAGGAAAAAGATGAAAATGCAAACTCTGGGGCTGAAAAGAAGAGTAAATTAATGAATGCAGCAATTCTGAGCCTCACAGTTGCCACCACCTCTCTTCAGCAAATTACCTCTTCTAGTATCCTAAGCAAAAAAAAAAAAAAACAAAAAACCACAGGTTGAAAGAATTATACAATGCCTCATTATACAGAGCTGAAATGCACAGAAAAAGCAAATG
This sequence comes from Phaethornis superciliosus, assembly GCA_023637945.1. NCBI lineage: Eukaryota > Metazoa > Chordata > Aves > Apodiformes > Trochilidae > Phaethornis > Phaethornis superciliosus. The sequence goes on from JAJQWJ010000013.1 coordinate 1,395,423, forward strand.
TATTGAGCAGCTGAATGCAAAGGAAAGGACTACAAAAAGGCACCCTGTCCCTGGAAGAATTCAAGCTTCATTGCACCTAATTAGCCAGGCACATTAAGCCTCACTGAAATGAGATGTAGCAGTGTTCTCAATATAGGATACACTGATTTCTGTATTATTTCTGTTCTCAGTTTTATTTCAACTGGAAGAATTTGTAAGAAGGTCTAATCCAGTTGTATGAAATCATGATATGAAGTGTCATTATCAAGTTCCAGGTTTTCCTTTGATGCTGGGCACAGATTATATGCCCTTTGCAGCACAGCTGCCTGGTCTGGGCAGTTTGGCAGGCTCATTCACATTTCTTAATTTAGCCTTTTGGGGACTCAGAATATGGGCAGGCACCACAAGCTGAAGAGGAAAACTCATGGGGTCTTGAGAAACCTTTTTTTTGGAAGTCTTTCTCAGGTACTGCCCACCAGTCAATTTTTGAAAACACAAACCTGGGTTTAAAATGCAAGAAAAAATTGTATAAATGTAGGGTATTACCCAGAAGCCAAGCAAGACCAGAAGGAGAGTGACTAAATGATTCCAGTTCCTTAAAGGAAAAAAAAAAAAAAAAAAAAGTATTCTCTACTTCCGCAGGTTGATCTTGATTAATTTGTGGTCTGTTGTTAATTATGGCACAGACTGCCTCGAGTAGCCTCAAAGACAATTAAAGTAACTAAAAACCCTAGACTTGAGCAACAAAATCAAACAGAATATATGGATGCTGTCAAAGCTGCCATTTGTTTAGCATGTCAAATGCTCCCATGTTCCTGTAGAGCTCTTAGAAGTCATTTTAGGAAGCAGCTTCCTGGGGATTTTGGTCTGTCAGAAGTATCAAGAAGTGGAAACAGCTGACCACTGAAATTCTGACCACTGAAATTCTCACCACTCATCACTGCCCACTGAAGCCAAGACTCAGGTGTAACATTTCTCCCTTAGCAAAGGAAGAAATCAATTATTTAAAAAAAACAATAATTTGAAGCAAATAAACTAGGAAGTTTACCAGGGAAAGTGGTGGTACTGTATCAATTAAAGTTTTCCTTGCTGCCAGTGGGCAGCTCAGAGGGGAAAGCAGTGCTGCAAATGCTTGCCTTCAGAATGTTTAGCACCACAGGGCTGGAGGGAACTTAGATCTGCCAGTCTATTCCTCACCCAAAAGAAGGGTGAATTCTACTTTTACCATTACTGGAGCATGCATGTTTAATCTGTTCTTAACTTCCTCCTTTGCTGGAGATGTCAGGAGTCCGTGCTGCATCTCCCAGCCTTCTCCTTGCAGTGCAAAGGATCTGCTTCATGTATCCAGTGCAGGGAAGGGGAACAGCCCCCTGCTTTCTTCAGCCATGTCCTCTCCCTGCTACCAAATGCCTTCTCCTTTAAGCTAAGCCTCCACAAATTTGTTCCTGTTGGAGCTTAAAAGACGGTGGCTTCTGATCCTTCTCACTGCTCTCCCCTGGATCCCCTCCAGTTGGTCCATATTGCTCCTGCATTAAGCTTGACTTCATGACAGCACATTGCCATCATGCAGATGAAACTTTTTCAAACAATCACCAAGGTTGCTGCCTCTCTAGGGAACCATCTGCTACCAAGCCAACCTTTCAGTCTCCCAAACCCCAGCCTCAGCGTTGGGCTGGTAACGCTCCACAGCAACCTACCTCGCAATTTCTTCTGCCAGTTCATCTCATTAAAGAGGTCTTCTGATTTCAGGAAGAAGTCATTGATCTTGCTGCCTTGTTCATCCCTCTCTGTGGTGTAATATATCCTCAGCTTGGACTCCTTGGTGAGGAATTCACAGATACTGGGCACGGGGAAGACGATTTGCTCCATGGTACGGTCCGCCCTGACAATCTGAACAACAGCCTTATTAGAGTTCTCCCTAGGTATTAAATGCTTTTATTTCTTGGTTTGTCTGCCTTTTCCTTCCCCCTCTCAAACCAGCTACATGTAGAAACTTGGAAACAGCAGCTTGACAGAGGTTTCATTTCATTTACCTTTCAAAGCATTTAGCTCCAAGACTACTTAGCTGGGATTTCCAAGTGTCCCGGTGAATCCTGCACCAGAGCTGTGCTGAATTTCAGAGCAATCTGCTGGCCCAGGTGAGGAATCTCAGGAAATTTTAGCCCCACATTGCACAGGAAAGTTTGAGGAGTAATGGCTATATTCACCTCACTTATTAGAGAGTTTTGTGAACTCCCCGTATTTGTGTGTGTTTTACTTTTGAAAAGCATTTTAGATTGTGCATCAGGCCAAGCTGTCATCTGAACTCTGAAAAGAATGGCAAAAAGCTATCACTAACTTCATGGATACAGCAATAGTACCGGCCAAAATGTAACAGAAGTGAAGTTACACTTCCTCCTGCCAACAGAGCTCTGCTCAGCTCCATCTTAAAGCCCACACATGACAGCTCAAAAATAGCTCCCCCCCAGCGGCTGTCAAAAAATAAAATAATAAAAAAATAACCTCGGATGAAATCTCACGTCAAAGATGACAGTCCACACACAGGTAGTCAGTTTAATCAAAATATAGTATACCCGATGTTTAACTCCACTGTTCCTCTGCCAAGCAGCAATTCCCAGAGCAGATCCTCCCCCCTGACACCTCCCAGCAGCCACCAGTTCCCCTGTACCTCAATCTGTGCCGTGTGCTTGGCGTAAAACTCCAGAGCCTCATCTCCCTCTATCTGACCTCCCGGCTTCAGCATGTTCTGCAGCTCTTTGTTGTGACGAGCCAACTAAAATAAAGGAATGCAAAGGGAGTGGGAGACACCAGATGTCTCTCTATGATATTAAATTTCTGATTTTTGGCATAAAAAAAGAAATAGTATGCAGTCAGCTGCTAAGAAAGGCCAAAGTTGACAGAAGGCTTGTTCTATTCCAACCAGACACCCTGCAGCTCTATTTTGGGAGAGAGTCAGAATGATTCAAATCTCTATTTTTTAAATATCCATGTTATGCTCCTCTTGCACTCTTTGCTTGACTTGGGGAACCTTTTGAACCTTTATATGAGGACCATCCTTCCACACCCACCCAAATTCATAGGTGTGCTAATCACACAAGTATCTAGGCAGGGACAGGAGAAAAAATTTGCATTATTTGAACAGCAGATGCACAGAGCAATGCTCCAAAAATGCTTCTGAATGCTCAAATTGCTGAATGCTCTTGCAGCATAGGGATGGTCTTCCTTCTAGGATGCTACAGGAACAAGAAGTCTCTAATGGAGCAACACACATAGCAGCAATATATTATGTAGCTCCAGATGTATTTTATCTCCCTTAGTCTTTTACCTTTCAAACACCCCATTGTATCAATACAACAAACCTGGCTGGCTCCAGCACAGAGGGACTGTGGCAAGAACCATCAAGGCAGAGCGAGATTTCTGCTTGCAGTTTAATTGATCTGTGAGTAGAATTTCTTTGGGAGTATAAAGTAACCTTTGATACAGCTGAAAAATAATACACTGCTCCCTACTACTGCCAAGACCTTGAATCACATGTCTTAAGAAACTTGGTCAAGAGCCTGCCTGCTTCCCATTATAAAACTCCAAATATTTTCTTATATTATGGGTTTTTCTTTTTGGATTCTTTGAGGATAGGGATTTGCTCTGATGAAGAGAGAATGTGCAGTGAGTTTTCCATTAAAACAATTCCAGGAGCCTTTAAAACAATTCCAGGGGGAAGCAGACCTCTTGCTCTTCACAGTGACACCTGGGGGTAACAAAATCTGTAGGTGAAACTCTACCTGATGAGCTAATATGTAAATGTTGTGTCCCACGTTCCTCGGAGATGCCGCAAGATCTTCCCCGTTCTCTCCATCCTCAAATTCTACTTCTCCCTGCAGATAAGCCTTCTTTATCACCTCCACCTAGAGAGAGAGACACAGGCCAATGGAGAGGCAGCTCAGGCTGAGGCCAGTATTCATTCACTTGGCACTCTTAGAGGTGAAAGGGAGCTGAGCAGAAACATTCAAGGGTATCTCAATATCCAGGATAAACTGGGAGACCTTGAACTCAGCACCTTCAGCCTGGCTCATTGACACAGGGAACTCTATTTCACATCCCTCTCCAAGGTAATATATTCCAAACCACCCTCACCACACGCAGCATCACGTCCTGACCTCTGGCCCTGCTGTAGCTACGTGCACCAAGACAAGACAACAGTGTTTTCAGCTGTACTTTGAATCTCCTGGATGCCTTTTCACCAGTTAATACGTTAACCAGCCCCAATGCCTGCTACAGGAGACTGAACAGCTTTTAGGTCACAAGAACTTTTTGTTTCTCGCTGTCTCTTGTGCAAATAACTTCCATATGTGGATTCCCAAGTGTCAGAGGATGCTCCTCCTCTGCAGCACTCAGCATGACTTCCCTAATCACTTGTGCTGCCCGGGAACGAGGCAAACCTGTCCTCATCCATCAGCAGCACTCATCCATCCAAAGCCTCCAAAGGTTTTCCAGTTGACAGTGGTGCTGAGGTCTGATGCACAGCCACAGCTCTGCTGCACAGATCTCACAGCACCTCTGGGTGGACAGGGCCACGGAGCTGGGAGTTTTGGGGCAGCCCAGGGACTCACCAGCTCTTTGGGCCTCATGTTGTAGAGGATCCTCTCAGCATTCTCGCTGTCGTGCCGGCTCTCCATGATTGCCAGGAGCAGTTTGGAAGCGTTGTTCTGAAAGGAAGGCAGAACAAGGCTGAACAGTGCCAGGAATCAAGTACAGAGGGTCTCAGCTGCAGCAATCCCACCCCTGCTGCCCCCCAGCTTTGAGGCTCCTGGTTTCTACAGACACGAGCCCTGGGCAAGGCAGAGCTGCCAGCCCAGCCCACTAGCCCATTAGACTCCCACCTCACCATGCACACCTCTGCTTGGCAAGATGTACACCCTGGGGGGATTTGCACCACTTGGTTTCCCAAACAGAATGACAGTCACAGACTGTTTAGGTTGGAAGAGACCTCCAAGATCATCCAATCCAACCTTTGACCAACACCACAGTCAGCTACTACACCATGTCCTTAAGGACCAGTTCCAAATGCCTTTTAAATGCCTCGAGGGATGGTGACTCCATCAAATCTTAATTACTGGGAGACATCAAATTAACCCAAGGCAAATGTAGATTATTTCTAAGCCACTGATGCTTCAAGCTTGTGGTATTTTGTTTTAAAGTTACTGCAGCATTACTACAAGCTCTCAGTTCCAAAATGGGGCAGCTTTTGATTAAATCAAAGGCCAGCCAAGGCTGAAGACACAGACATGTTTCCCTGCTTTTAACTGGAAATGACTCTGCAACCTGCTCACGCCAAGGAATAGAGGGAGGAAATGGGAAACCACCACGAGGCACCAGACTACTTTAATACAAACTATTAAGATTAAAATCCATCACGACTGACAAGAAAAACCAATAAAAGTATTTAATTTTGAAGGATAATGCTAATTGAGTCTAAAAGCATTTTTTATTTAGAATAATAAAAAACCCACACTACCCATAATAATAGTGTGATTTGGCAACGGAAAACAACTAGACATTGCACTATAGGACAGGACAAGAAGTCAGAAAGGAAATGTTTCCAAAACGTGCTGAAGCAGGAGGGCTCTGTGACTACTCTTGATAGATGACAACCTGCTAGTGTACTTTGAAAACAGCACCAGGGCTAATTATTTCAGCACTAATACGAGCAGCCCTAAAAAATTTGTGATGATTAAACATCAACTGATAAAAAACCAGCAATAAAGTATTAGGAAACAAGATGTAGCAGGAGAAATTTTGCTTCCATCGTGTTACGCAGAAGCTCACCAACAACAGAGGCATTTTCATCGGCTCTTAATTTTTAACAGGAAATTATTCCTCAGCACATCTTGCCTTCATGCATCCCCCCCACATGAAAACTGGTGACTCCATGTTATTTAAAAGATGAAATACCTGTGACAAACAATTTCTGGGCACTGCCTCCAGCTCGCTGATGCATACGTTTTTTGGCACTTATGAATATTAGGATATAATAAACACCCACGTCATTCCAACAATAAAGTTATGTTTCATCCTACTGTTAACGTGGAACACACAAAATATCCACTTGCCTTTAGTTCCAACACGAGGTCCATCCTCTTTTTGCCCAAAGGGTTGATGTCATTGAGAATTAATGCTGTGATGATGTCAATACCATTGGACTCGTGAGTAGCGATGCAGTTCTGTCCAAAGAAAATTCATCAAACTTCATTAATTGCCTACACTAAAAACGCAGCCTAGGCTGGTGACCCAGCCAGAAGTGTCACCTCTTTCATCACCTCATAAGCCTGTTCAAGACAGATAACTGAACAGAAAACTCCAAGCAGTGGAATAACAAGAGATTAAGGCATTTTGTTTCAGGCTTTTCCTATCATCAGCCATGGCATGTCCTACTGAAACCACCCAGCCTCAGGAAGCAGAAAGCAACACAGTTGATAAACGAAGAGTTTGCATGCCAAAGCATCCAGGCTGAATACATAGCTGAGGAAGAACACTGTTTTCCCAAGATTAGGGGGAGTTTCCTTTATTTTAGATAGGCAATCAACACCTACTGCAGTCTTGTCTAACCAAAGAATGTGGATTTCCATAACCTTCTTGCTTACCCTTTAGCCCTGCTTTTACAATGGCCCATAACTAAAAAGTACCAGCAGCTGATGGCACCAAAGCCCAGAGCCCTGCTCTGCCATGGAGCTAACTCTAATTCCTGGGCACCTAAAAACTCCTGCTTATGCAAACGAAGTATCTTCTCATCTTCCTTGCTAATTACTCAACTTCTGAAGCACAGAGCAGACCAAGTCCAGCTGTGGGGCTCTAACTGCTTTATCCAAGAAGATTATCATATTCCTTCCCAGTAACACAGTTAATCAAACCACCATGCTTGCATTCACACTTATTCCTGCTTGAAGCAGAACATATCACTGACAGTGAGCATGGTTGGTAGGGAGCTGGACAGCTTCACCCCCCAGCAGACATTTGGTGGTCCCTCACCAACACCCAACTCATTGGGAACCACCACCACATCCCACACAAGTGCATGGACAGTCAGCAGTGACCTGCACCTGGCCCTACCCACAGCCTCATGGTTCTCACCTTCAGTAACAAAGCCACTGTGCTGGCCTCTGTGGCAACAGAGCTTGGGTTTAGCAGTATTTTTAATATGAAGTATTCCAAATACAAAAATTGTCCCATCTCACTGTCTGACAAGTCCAATAAAACAACAGAAATGCTAACAAAGAAGAAAAACCTCTACAGCTTTCAGTGGTTTGACTTCTCAGAGAGAGTCTTCAGATAGGGAAGTTGATTATTATGCATTTATAAATAAAAAAACCCCCAAATAAACACAATCCCTTTGTATGGCAAGTGAAGTGAGTGTAGTTATAAGACAACCCAAGTCTCCAAGCCAAACCCAGCAGAGCACACGCTGTGGGTGGAAGGAGAAAAGGTGATGCTTTTGGCAGCAATGGGTATTACCTGGTTCTCATGGCAAGGCCCCTGACAGTACTCAGTCAAACTTTCCAGCGTCTGGTTGATCAGTGCTACATTTTTCTCATTTATGTACAGACCAAGGAGTCCAAGTCCACCAGTTGTGCTTCCACAGATGCAGTCCAGAAACTGCAGGGTCTCACACACCAAGTTGTAGTTTGTCTTGTTGTTCTGGCACCGAAGGAAATTCTGTGGGGAGAGCGCCCAGGCCAAGAGGGGAAGAGGAAAGAAAACACAAAAACACAAACTGATGTTGGGAGCAGAATGTTTTGAGTTCACCAGCCCCCGGTTGTGCTGCGGGGTACATTGATCTAACTTCACTGGAGCCTGGACAAGCAATTTAAGCCTGTTGCAATGCACTGCTCCCTGGGGCAGCTTGTTGGCTTGACATTTTCTAGAAAACCAGCAGCAATAATCAGAGTGCAGACATTAGAGCACTGAAATCCAACAGGGAACAGGCTGTTCACTGAGGATCAGAAGCTCTCCTCAGCTTGGAAGCTTTCCCCCTAGCCTACCTATTGCATTTCCCTGCTAAGCATCACTCTCTCCTCCCAGGATCTTTCTCCAAGAGAGAAGCAGTTCCCAGGCTCTGGCTGCCCAGCAGCAGCACCTGCATGAGCAGCACAGAGGTACCTGACTGCATGCCTTGGAGGAAGGTGCCTTGAAATGCAATTCTCTCAATTGCATTTTCTTCCCACATAATTATTATAATCCCTGCTTGAAGCAGCTGATTAGGAGCAGCTCCTCTAATGAAACGCCAGATTTATCAGCATGGATTAAAGATGTTCCCTCTCCCCTGTATTGCAAATGGAAAAAAAAACCCAAAACAACCAAACCCAACCAAAACAAAGAAGGTCAATTAATGAAAACCGATTTCCCAGAGACTCAGATGGTGTTTGTGTTCCCAGCAGCATGCTGTAGGGATGGACAGCCACTACCCCTTTCATTTCCTTGAAGTTTCAGCAGGAAACTCCCACCTAGCTTAGCTCCAGCAGGTTACAAAACACTTCAAAGGTGAAAAAAAAAAAACAAAACCAGCCCTCAGATGAACAAGATGCATGGGACTATGGAACCAGCAAGGTCTTTTCTGCTGCTGATTGCCTCGAGTGACTGTGTTGGGCTAATAAGTCTTTTAAGGCAAACAGACTGAGAAATTGCCAGATTCAATTGAAGGCTAAGCTAAAAATGGAAAATGGTGTCTACGAATGCAGACTAAAGGTGACAGTGATTCAGCACATTTGAACTGATTGCTCATTTAGTGTCCTGACTTTTGATTAACTTGTCAGAACGCAGAGAGGTTGATGCTACAAGAAAGCGGGGCTCGTGCCTTGCCTCCAGGAAAGAAAAAAAGCAAAAATAATGGATGATACCAAAAGCGATGAAATAAAATGCTCCCTGACTGCAGCATGGCATTTTTTCTGATTACAGCTAGGTTTATACCAGCCTGAGCTTCTTGATCCAAAGTCAATAAACACAAAGTAAAGAGGAGGAGTGCAGCAGAGGAGGCAGAAGGACAAAGTTAGATGGCTTAACCAAGGGGAAGGAAAAAAATGGAGAAAGCAAGACCCCTGCTGCACTGTGAGAAACTGCCCCAGGGAATGTCTGTGGCTGTCTCAGCCAGTATAGATGAAACTCTTCATTTTCTGTCATCCTGAGCATCTCAGAGGCTGCTGGGTGGGAACACAGCTCATCATTTCCAACCAAAATGATCCAGTGTCAATATTGAACATGCTGCTCTCCTGCTTTCAGGGGAAATGAACCCGAGGGCTGCGCCAGCCCCAAGCCCCTGCCTTCCCAATAAAGAGTGACAGCTGCAGATCCAGCTAGAACATGTGAAACGTATGCAGCTGGTGGGATCTTGAGGAGAACAGAGGGAGAAAAGCATTCATCCTGCCTAGTTTTCAGCATTCTGTATACTCAGTTGAGAGAAAAATACCTTCCAATGGGGTGAAGTGCTCTCCAAGGCAGGCAGGCTTCAAACTCCTACCTTTGCAAATAACCTTCTGGAGCTGACTGGATGCTACTATCCCATTTTTAGTGAGCACAGTCCTCTGGGATACACGACCAGATAGGGCTCCACTTGCAAAGGCAATGTCTGCCTCGACAGCCTGTCGGGGTGTCAGAGACTTTGCTGCCTAAGGCCATGTACCCTTTGGAGAAAACAGGATGGCTAAAAATAAAATTGTCTCCTTTCAGAATACTAGCTCCATTTGCTCAAGCTGGGATGAACATAAAACCTTGGAAAGAACAGTTCTACCATTTCAAAGGGTAATTCCCCCAAAAGCCTAAATGTTTTGTTTGGACAGTTTTATCAGAAATCTGATCCCTCATTGGAAAACCTGGGAAGAAAGAATTAACTAGTAAGAAAGCCTTAGTAAAGAGTTATTTTTAAATTATCAGATTTGTCTTTGCAAGCAATCAATAAGACAAGGCATTTTTCACCAAGTAGAGCCTTGGTCCTTGGTCTTATGAAGGTACTTCTCAGACTCACACTTCTTGCTTGTGAGCTAAGGCAGCTGCCTGTGTGCAGTGCTGCTCCTCCAGCCACTTCTGAACTGCTCTCCTGCAGCATGCAGAGCTCCACTGCTCTTCATTACCTAACCTTTGTCTCCAGGGATTTTGAATAAAAGAAAAAGTCAAAGCCGGTGTTAAAAGTTGCAGCTCATTTCTGCTTTATTTGCACAAAAGCAGTATTTAACCCACCAACTTTGGCCTTTAATCTGAGCAGGACTGGCTAGCATACTACTGCTATGTTTTTATTTCACAGAAACAACTCAATATTAAGAAAAAGAATTGGACTACTCTATTTGCCCACAAAGAGGGGATTTTTAAAGCATAAAGCTGGAGCTGCTGGGTATCACCTGCCCCAGCACAGAGAGGGAACAGTTCCCAGCTCCCGGGAATCCCTCCTCAACTCCAGCCAGCACAGCCCTGGCTTCCAGAAAAGCATTCCCTGGGTGTTTCACTCGGCTGGTCACGAGCCCCAGTCCTCGTGACTGACTCTGTGGTAGACAGGGACACCTTCACCAGAGCAGACAGCACAGCACAGGCCTCCTGAGGACAGCAGGGAGGTGGCAGGAGCTCCAGGCTGGGACAGCTTCACTGCCAGGACTGAGCTCTGGCACAGAACCAGGGGTCAGACCTCAGGGAAGTTTCCTAAGAGCCTCTGAGTGTCTGTGTGCTGAGAGGCACCAAAGGTACTCCACAGCAAAATCTGATGCACTCTGCCTGAAGCAGGCAACCAAACCTACTTACAGGTCTTTTGGTTTAAGTATTTTTTTTTTTTTAAGTACATTCACCTGTTTGTCTCAGTTCTTGCATTAATTCAAAGATATTGCAGCTCTTTCTCCAGACCCCCAGCGTGAGCTGGAGGGGAGCAGCACCCTGGCTGTGCAGCAGGGAGCAAACCACAGCTTTACCAGGAAAGGGAACCACCAAGTGATGGAAAAGGCACAGTACTGCAACTCCCTCACTGGCCCCCCTCACACTGACCCTCACAGCCATGACTTGCACTTTCCTGGGTTTGCATCAGGCTGCTCACCATTGCAAAGGGTTTGTAAAGCACTGGGCTTGACTGGAGCTGCACTGGGCAGGTGCTCCCTACCCTCTTCTAATTCAAACCCAGCTTAGGCAGCTGTGGGAGACACACTGCTTCAGCTTCCTTATCCCCTTAAGCAGTGAGTCCACTGGCAATATCAGGAAGGAGCTCAGCTACAGCATACTACTGCAGACACCAAGATTCTGAAGCTTCAGGGCTGGAGGGGATAGCCAAGAATCAGGGCAGGCAAGCAGCAAAAGGAATATATGTGAAAAAATTTTTCCTCTGACCTTTTTTGTATTTTTCTTTTCCCTCCCAGGGCTGAATGCAACAATCCCTCATTTAGGGAATTTAATTGTTCAGGAGGATGAACAGCTCAGGCCAAGTTTCTGCATTGGCTTGAGTTCAGTTTTGCTCCTATAGCTTTCAGTGCTGAGCCAAAGGCAGCAGCAGCAGCAGAGGATCATGTGCGTGTGGTTTGGACCACTGCCACAGAAAACTGCCTCCCTGCTTGTCTCCAGCATTGCTAATGGCATGAGAATTGTTTGACAAAACAAAGATCAAATGGGTTGGGTTTTTTTTTTTTTTGAAAAAAATATAAAAAAAAAAAAAATTAGGAAAACCCCTGATGTATGTAACCCCAGCACCTATAAAATGCTAGAAGAATGACAGGCTCCCAGCCCAGGAGCATTACCATACAGATTTGATTTCCCCATCTTGCCAGCAGCAGGGTATTCCAGCTCGGCGGAAGGGATTTGGCAGGGCTGAAAAGCTCTCACGCAGGGTCCTGCACTTGTGGTGTGCTGTACAACAATGTGCAATCAAGGCAATTATCCCTCCTTTATGAGGGTATTTAGTCCATTGTACTGTATCTCACCAGCTCCTCGCTTCAGCTCGGTTCTAATCCAGCAGCAGCAGTTTAGGCTGAAGAAAAATCATGCTAATTGCAGGCCATTTGTAAGCAAAAATAATCTTATCTCCCGCAGAGCCCCGCGCTGGGTCAGGTTACTAACGTACCAGTTCTGGGCTGGCTGTTTAAAACGACACAGAACACATCCCAGAGCATCCCAGGACAGCTGAGGTTGGCAGAGATTTTTGGAGGTTGTCTCCTCCAACTTTCCTCACTGAGCAGAGCCCTGCCCTGCCCTCTTCATAGCCTCTCCCACCTCCCTCTGCCTCCCCTGTCAGATGCTCCAGTCCCTTCAGTCATCTTTGAGGCTCCTTGCTGGACCCAAGAGCCCAGGACTGGACCCAGCACTCCATAGGGGGCTGAGACATCCCACCAGGAACCATGGACTTGGGCATAGCCAGCTTGTTTGAATATCTCCTAACCCACTTCTCCTTCACTGAGGGTACATCTTCCTTGCTCCCTCTGGTCTCAGGGATCCAGGGCTGCTGAGGGCTGATCTTAGCAGAAAAGGCCAAGGTGAAGCTGGCATTGAGCACCTTGGCCCCCTCCATATTCTTCACCACCCTTTGGCAGCAGACTCATTCCTGGTCTCCTGCTGCTGCAGACACAACCTAGAAACCTTCTCGTTTCCCTTCGTGTCCCTCACCAGGGTCAACTGCAGCTGAGGCTTTCCTGAAGCCTCATGTTCAACTCCATGCATCTGAACAGGTCCATGAAAACCATAAGAACCTGCTCACTGCAAAGCAAGCACATCCTTGAGGGCTGCTGGAACCCAAGTCCCAATTCTCTCTTGACTGTACACCTTTAAAAAACCCCATCAAGTTTTGGTCCCACCACCTTTTACATATGCTGAAAAGACCCTTGAACACTGGGTTAACTGGACTTCCCTGCATTTGTCCAGCAAGGTATAAATACTTTTTTTATATATGTACTCTCTTCAAGGCCAAATAAAACAGTTGGTTGAGTATCAATTTCAACAGGCACGGGGCTGGGTGAGGGGATGTGACAGCAGTGCCACCGTGGAAACCAGGCTGTACCTGCAAATCCCGATTGTGGTTTTCACAGAGCAGCTGCAAGAACCGGAGGATGGGCTGCATTATGGAGATGACAGCACTCATCTCCAGCTCATCTTTGCTCTTGTCTGCTGCTGACTGTGCTCCTTCTCCTGCTGAATAATGCTCCTCAGGATCAGCCTCCCTACGGTAGGTGTTGTAGGCCTTCCTTGTAGCTGCAGAAGCCTCCAGCAGCTGATCCCGGACCTCCTCAGTAATTTGGGTCATCGGCTCTCTCACTAAAACACACAAGAACAGAACTTCCTTAGGGGAAGGGAATAAAGGGGTCCGAGAGAAAATCTATCCACATGTTTCCCATTAGGATTTGGCAGGCAGCCCAGCTACTCATCACCAGTTCTCTGGGGTAAGTAGGTTTAGTGCAGTGTGAGGGGCTGGAGTTTAGGAGGATACCACGTCAGGCTCTGGGCACCTTTTACACGAACCACACTAAAGTTATAAATTCTGGTATTAATTGGTTAGGGCACACGTATCTAGCACTATCAGGAGTTACAAGAACAGGACCTGCTAGACAAGAAAATTAGGATTTCTCCACTTATTGTTAGGGAAGGCACTGACCACAACCCACAGTCCAGGGTCGTTACTACGGATCAGATTTGGGCAGCTTGTCACGATAGACAAGGTGGCAGGGTCATCTCAGAAACACTTTTCATCATTTCAATAGCACAACCTCACAAACGGATGAAGAGGGGATGAAGCTCTTGAAATCCCGAACCAGGGCACCACTGATCTCTGAACTTTGCTCTGTGGGATCAGAGATCAGAGCATTATTGCATCAATTGAAACGAGTCCAAAACACAGCATTTTACTCCCTTGTCACTTCAGAAATGGAACAAGTGGGAATTACCTCTCTTTCTGTTGGGTACATCTCTGTCTGAGTCTTCATCTTTCTTTTTATTTCCTAAGTCACTGGTGTTGACTGTGACAGTCGCCTTGATTTCTTGCTGTGCCACTTTCATGCGATCATAAAAAACCTTGAAGAACTTTTCAGATTTCTTATCTTCTGTCAGGCGGCAGAAAAACGAATGCTACAAGAGAAAACGGCACAGGGTTTTCATACATAGGTCTGAATACTGATTATTTCAGCTTCCTGCACTGCATGGTCTCCTGGAGGACTGAGAGGTTAATTAGCTTTCAGTAAACCCAAGCCTGGATCAATGGAAAAATATATTTTAAAGAAAAGCAAGTGAAATAAATCACCCTAGCACTACTACATTTGGGCAGCACACTTCTCTCTCAGTAATGGAAAGAATGTAAGCACAATGAATTAAGGTAAGGACAATGGAATTATCTATGATTTGATTCTCAGTTCAGAAACAAGAGTACAGAGGAAAAAGTATGGTCCTGCCTCCCTGCCACCAAACCAAAGAGTCTGACTTATAATATGCAATAGTCAATGTGCAGAACAGTCCAAAAACATACAAGCAGGGTAGCCTAGTGAGGGAGACTTCATGCTAAGTTTCCATTGCCTTGCCTGCAGCAGACTTCTTCAAGCTCCTTTTAATTCCTACTCCAACACATCTTAAAAGTGACAGAAAAACTCAAAACACGGACTCCTCCTAAAAGGTTTATTGATGTTCTTCTGCCCATATGCACACAGAGACAAAAAGTTCTTCCTAAAATCGAGGAGAATACAAATCAAGTGCAGGTCAAGAAGGAGCCAACACAGTGAGCGACCAGACAATTCTTGATGAAACCAATATGCTGTTACATAAATCAGGACCAGAGCTTAAACACGACTGAAGGATGAACTTGTAAGTGGGTCACCTTATGCAGAGTATTATGAAATTAGTTAGCATTCTGCAGCAGCTCACGATCCGACAGCTCTACATGATGAATAGGAATGAAGCCTGATTTATTGAAAAAACAAATTAAAATGGGAAGAGCAATATATCCTGCCTGCTTCCCTGCAAAGTGGAGCACACAAGGCCGTCCCTGCTACGTCTGCCTTTGATCACTCCCCAGCAGCTGCAGTCAGAACCACGCTGGGTGACTTTGAAACACTGATAATGTTGTGTCTTGGACTGCAGGCAGAGGAGCAGTGCTACCCTGTCACCAAGATGGTCAATACTCACCTGAGATATCCCTGCCCGCCACTGAAACACCTTCTATCTGGCCAGAGCACCTTCAGTAAACTCTTCAAGAGTTTGTCCTTAATTTGTAGTGATTAACAGAGAGGATGGAAAGGGGAACCCAGCAATACCTTCTCCAGGTGTCCATTTGAACAGCCTGGCAACAGAGACACCAGCAGGATGTTTGCTACCCAAAGTCATTGCAGCAGAAACTCTGCTGGGCCCTGGGACATGACACAAGATGATTTGGGTGCCCAGTCAGTTTACTGGTATTCACAGAATTATTCTCCAGTTCAGTACGTTACATAAAGAATTTTTAATGCTTCCTCCTAAAACGTACTCGAATAAAAACATCCTTTGCCTGAATGACAGTTTGCTTAAAGATTCTGTTTTTAATAATTATTCTAAACTGGTTCTTGGACCTGACCAGACCTAGATGCCAGTACCTTGTCAAACTAATAGCATTCCCAAGAGATCTCCAGGGTCTCCCTGAACTGCTGAGCAGGGATATCCCAGGATAAGCTCTTTACACAGCCAACCCTTTGAAGCATTGGCTGTTACTTGGGTGGCTACACATACAGACAGAGGAGGAGTTGGCATCTAAGCTGCATCTTGAAAATTTTACTTGAAAATTAAGAGTATTACACAGTGAGCATACCAATAATAACAATATTTTACCGACAGACCAGCAGAAAACATCAGTTCGAGAAAAGGTAAATATTTTCTGACAAAATAAGATGATGTGCTGATCAGACAAGTGATGGGGGTCACCTGGCTGCACATCTCAAGAGCCTGAAGAGTAGGGGTTTCACTGTGATGAAGCAGCAGTGAAGGAGAAGCTGTTCTTAATGAACCTTCTATGAGAGTACGTACAAGAAATACCTTGCATGAGAGTAATTGTTACTTGCTGACAGGTTGATTTCTGTTGTCTTTTCAGGCTTCTTAACTGACTTTCCCCTGCACTTCAGAGGCAAAAAAACCCCAAATGAAACAAACATTTCCAGTGAAGCTTTCCTGTGCATGCTGTGCACACACTCAATGATTGTCACCAAGTGATTGTTTCAGTTTAGGTCAGGATGCCTGACACCTTCACACGTATGAATCAACCACACGCCAGCTATCAAAGACACTGTATTTTAAGAGGTGTGATCTCGCAGTTTGCAGGTAATTGGTGCTGATGATTAGGGCAGAAATCCTAAAATTTACTGACAGAGTGCTAAAATCATGCAGGATGAACCTGGATGTTATTCCACCTGGGTTTTCTAACGACTGCAAATAGTCACTGCCACTGAACAGGAGACATCACGTGGCACAGGAGGTGATCCACAGGAGCTGGATATCTGGAGGTGACCAGGAGGTTTGCTGTGTCAAAGCTGGGTTCAGCAAGCAGCTCGCCAAGCCCGCACACCTCAGTGGAAGGCAGCCCATCTCCAGAGCACTGCCACCAGCTGAGCAAATGAACCCAGACCCCACGCTGACATGAGAGCATCAGAGAGAATGTGACTGCCGTTAATTACACAGCCACAAAATGGAACAAACTCAAAAACATCCACATGTGACAGGCACAAGCTCCCAACACGATGGCTGCTGGCACATCACACAAAGGGTCCTCCCTCAGTCTCAGAGACACAGCAACCACTGCCTACGCCAGCTTGTTGGAGACCAGCTTGGGGCAACAGAAAGAGCTTTGTTAAGAAACACGAGGGGAAAATCTCTGAGCGTAAAAGTTTGGTAGTTTGAAGTCTTGCAGGAGACTGGGGAATAAATCTTTTTTTTTTTTTTTTTTTTTTTGTGGTGCACTGTTCCCAGGCAGGTACGAAGCACCAGGCAAGCAGCAGTACACAGGGCTTCTCTCAGAGGCATTTGAGATACCCAGAGCTCTGATGAGCTGCTGTTTGTTTCCAGGGGATGGAAGGAGAAGAACCCAGCCCAGACACTGCAGGTCTGCAAAGCCATCCACACCGAGTCCTGCTCCTGCTAAAGCATCACAGAGTAAAACAGCAGTAGCACCAGGACACTTGTGTAATCATCACTCCCTCCTTCTCTCCAACACCCTTCTGAAGAAATACAACCAAAAACTTCACACGTGGCAGAATATTCCCTTTACACCTCTGCCCTCCAGCACCCTGCCTCTCTCCCTGTGGGACAGTCAGCAAATATCACCACCACAGAGGATTTGACTTCATTTCTCTGGTCCATGCAAAACATCTTTCAGAAGAAAAGCTGACAAGTGAATGATTTTCCCTGGAAAGTAAATTGAAGGCCCAGTCTGAACTGCAGCACGCTGATCAGCTGCAGCCTGGCCCACCTCTGAGGACCACCAGCTCCTCACTTTCAGTCATCAACTGAGCCCAAACCTGTGCTTAAATTATTTTTTTTCTCCTTTTGTTTTCTCTTTTTGAGAAAAGCATCTTAGCTTTCTTGAGAAGGAATTGCAGACATGTCTGCCTGTAGCTTGTTAATAACCATTAGAACCACTAATTGAACTGCTTTTTATGTCACCATTTTTCCCTCATCAATTTATTTTATTTTTTTAAAATTTTATTTATGTGGGGTTTGTTTGGCATGTTCTTACATACTGTAAGTCATTAACAATCTAATTAAAAAAAAACAACCACCAAAAACCAGACAAGAAGGGGCACATTTCCTAGCACTACCACTTCACCTCTTTTCCCTTCCTTGCCTTCCAAGAACTTTGACAAGGAATATACATAATTTCCAAAGATGAGTGGAAGAGAAGCTCGGCTACCTACCTAGCTTAGGGGAGTGTGATTAGGGAGGCAGGATAACCCCACAGCACTGAAAAATGCTCCTTACCATATGTCATGGGCCAGCAATCAGTAGCAAACTTTTTTTTTTTTTTTTTTTTTTTTTTTTTTTTAACCAGCAGAGCTGACATCTGCCCTTTGGAGAGCAAGGCCATAAAATGCAGCAGACCTATAGCTTTGGGTACAGTGTATAGACCAG
Organism: Phaethornis superciliosus; assembly: GCA_023637945.1. Classification (NCBI taxonomy): domain Eukaryota; kingdom Metazoa; phylum Chordata; class Aves; order Apodiformes; family Trochilidae; genus Phaethornis; species Phaethornis superciliosus. The sequence goes on from JAJQWJ010000013.1 coordinate 1,413,477, forward strand.
CTAAGTAATGCCCTATAAATGTATCTAATCCACAGTGTCATGATGATTCTATACCCCGTGTAGGATTTTTAAAGGGGGGGTGGGGAGGTGGAATAAAAAAGGGAGCCAGCTGAAGGCAATTTATTTCTCACTCTTGGTTTTGCAGGGCTTATCCATCCATAGGAGTTCTGCCTATGTCTGCTGTCCCCAGAACTGGGAACACCCTCCCTCTCCACTGCTCCCTGTCAGCTGGGTCTGTCCCCAGGACACAGCTGTTTTCCAGCCAAGAGAAGGAACAACCCTTTGGTTGTTCAGCACTGCCCAGGCTGGCTCCCAGCCCCAGCCTCCCTGCTGACAGCCCTGGCTGGATGTGCTGCCTGAATGATGGCCTTGTGAGCAACAGAACCAAAACCCTGGAGCAGGCATTGGGTTTCAGAGGCATCTGCTCCAGCTGCCTGCTTCCTCCTGAGAGAAGGGGGGGTCTGGTCTGAGGCAAGCACTTGGCTGGGGAACCCAAAGACTGATTGCCCTCATCCTGATGGGGCCACAGCCTGCTCTGGGCTGCACCCTCACTGAGCTGGTTCAACAGACCACAGCCACCCAGCCCTGCCAGAGCATCCCAAGAGAGCCCGAAGGATTCCCCAGGAAAACAAATACTTGATTACCAATAAATAAAGGAAAGAAAGGTCCAGCAAACACTTTGCAAATTCAAGCAAACTGCTGCCGCCTCCCTCTGGATTTTTCTAATGCCAATGTATGGAAAGTACCCCGTGGACCTGACTAGCCAGGGATATTTCAAAGAGGAAAGTCCCTCCAGATGCAAGATCAGCTCTCTGGCTTTGATTCAGGACATTTTATTCCGGTGCTAGGGAGATTATTCTGGGGATGTTAACTTGCTTGGGTTATCCAGACAGGCTGCCAGCATCAACTAATGCAAAACTTCTGTGCTACTTCACGTTTGCAGGAAGATCTCACCACCCCCGTGCTGGTCCTGATGGCCAGACTGCTTCCCAGCAGCCAGGGGGGGGAACTAACACAAAGCACTGAATTAAGTACAAATGCCAACCCCTTTGCATGCTGCATAAACATATTGCAAGAGCATCCCCTGAAGAAAATTCAAACCTTACTTTGCTTTTTCTCCCCCCTCATTTATTCATTTTAAATGCCCCTCTCTCTCTCTTTTTTTTTTTTTTTTAAATACTTCTCTCTTTTCTTGAAATCTTTCTCACTAAGATCCATCACTCTGGGGTGTGAGTGATAGATATCATTAGTCTTGCACAGCTAAAGGAAATGGCAGCTGAAATATTTCATGCTGAAGAGACTTCACAGTTTGAAATAAACCCATAAGGAAAATCTGCCAGAACACCTCAGTTGCCTGTGTTTTTTTTTACAAACTGTAAAATAAACTCAGTCCTGAAAGTAGAAGGGGGACTTCCCAGCTCTGTTTTCCACAAATAAGAGAAACTCTGTCATGGGCATCCACATACCATCCTGCGGGGCTCTACTCTGCTGGAGATCCTGCCCCATTCCTCCACAGAGGAGGTTTTTGGAGGGGTACAGCAGACACAGACCACGGGAAATGCTCATCTTTCCCAACCAGCTGGAAATTAGCAGCAGCAGAATCATACCTCCCATTTCAGGGAGAGGCCCTATAGCCTCCACATCCTCCTGCAACACCTAAAATCCTGACACAGTTGCAAGTCATTTCCCAAAGAGGAAAGAAAAACAAACTTCAGAGGAGCAGAGTCCCCTCGTAGCAGTACAAAACCCCTGGGACAGTAAAGTGACAGGGAGATGACAGGAAGGGAAGGAACGCTGTGGGGACAACAGGTAGGAACGTGACTGCTGGCTTGGGGGCTTAAACCCCCCCCCAGACAGAGCAGATGGATGCCAAAGCGTGGGAGACTCAGGGGCCTGACCTGCTTTCAGCATAGAGTGGTATTTGAGTTCCTCCTGCATACATGTGGGAGCACGCAGCCTCCGGGTCACTCAGTTAATCTCTGCAAGGCTCTTGCATGGCAGGAGCATGAATCCCACTTCCTTACCAAACCAGTGAGCTCTGTGTAGGTGTGAGAAACAAGGAAGTCTGCAGACTCCCCAAAAGAAAGAAAGAAAAAAAAAATTAAAAATTTAAAAAAAAAAAAAAATGTGTAAGATCTTCTTGAGAGACAGAGGAATTAAAGAAAACCATAGCAACAAGTCAGTCCACCTACCCAAACCACCCACCCACCACCAGTTTCATTTGCTGACGCACTTCAAAAACAAGCTGGCTCCTACCCGCTCTGGAAGGTGAGCAAGCCCTGAGAGCTCATTAAATTCCCTCCTCAGCTACTCCTGCATGCCTGCAGCGAGGGAGAGAGCAGGATATAAATAGCAGTTATATAAGAGAGCTTTGTTGATTCCTGTGCTTACCCAAAAAAAAAAAAAAAAAAAGGCAGCATGACCTTGTTTTTCTGACTAGCTTGCCTCTGCCTGCTTGTGGAGGACTTTAATCCTGCTAGGGATCATCTGAAAAGTTTATGTTGGACCTGGAGCCCATGGGGAGTGACATGGAGAATTAGTGATTTACATCTTTGTTCCTTCCAGGAGCTGGATCACACCTGCACACCGAGAGGGTTGCCACACAGGAGGCCTGTGGTACCCAACAACCAGGAATGATACAAAGCTACCAAGACTGGAGGCCAAGCTAGACCCTGCTGGAGCACTTTTTTTTTTCCTTCTAGATTGCTCAACCATAGAATCATAGAATGGTAGGGGTTGGAAGGGACCTCTGGAGATCATAGAGTTCCATCCCCCTACCAGAGCAGAAGATTGTGTCAAAGATTACCACCACCTCTCCTCCCCCTCAAGAAAATCACAATGGAAATTTCATATTTGCCCATGATGCCAAATCATAGATGTGCACCTCAAAATCTAAGCATAAAACCTCCCTTTGGGGAAAATAAAAACCTGAAAAGTTCTGTAATACAGGCAAACTGCCCAAATATACTTCTAAAACCATCCCCAGCTCAAGGAGACAGATTACAAGAGGTATGATTACAACCTCACCCACCCTGTTTTCAGTCTCACTGATACATCTCACTGACCCCAATAAAAATGAAATCATCTCTGCAGAAATGATTCCTCATAGCTTTTGGCTCTGTCTCTGGGCACATGATGATCAGGGCTTGTTTGTTTTCAGAAGGGTGGTACCTGAGGGCCAAGGGAGACTGAGCCTTGTCTGTGCCAAACACATCCTGGGTGCTGCCAGGAACTTGCCACCTCAAGTGTCCTCATCTGCCCAGAGCTGAGTGTGATGCTTGACAGAGGTCCTTATCAACCTGGACTTTGGCTGTTCATGTCATGTTCTGAAGTAACATACTTAGAATGTAGAAAAAAAAAATTAAAAATAAATAGTGTGTTTTAACTTGGGAAAAAAAAATCATTTAAATGGTGAAAGACAGAGGTGAATAATTAAAAACATGCTGACTGACTGCCAGTTTTGCATTTGTTTTAGTAATACCTCCTTAGGAAACTATGCTCAAAAAGATGGAGCATCCTATATCAAAGAATCCTGCCTGCTAGAAACAAACAGTAGAAACTTTGAGACTTCTTTTTATCAACAACCAGAAATTCTCAAGTCCCATTTACCAAAGTTTAGCAATCCAATGATATTCCTGCCTCTGAAGTATTTACCAACATCTATGATTTTGTGTGCTCACAGGTATCTGTGACTGCTGCAAAGTCCAAGCCCCAAAACCTAAAGCACCATCATGTCACTAAATTTACTTTTTATACACCAATACTTCTGTAATATTTTATAAAGTTTTCTCCCAGCTGTGAAGGGCAACCACAGTCACAGAGAAAAGGAAACTCTAAATTTTTTAAAGTGAAAAAAATTAAAGCAGGTTTACTGCCTGGCTCCAGCTATTCCACTTTTTAGTGCCACTTTGTCCCTCCACTTTTGTCCCAGGTGGCAGAGATGCTGCTGGGTAAGGCCCAGCTCCCCTGGCTGCTGCTGCCCTGTATGCCAGGAAAAGGAGCAGGAATTGGATACCTCTGGATTCAGTTCCTTTTGTGCAACAATTCTGCAGTTATTTAATAACTATTGGTCATCTCTGGACAATGTGAGGCATCAAGTTCAGCAAAGGAGACCAAAATTCACCATGCTGGATTTCTCTTACTGGTGGCAATGCATGAGAGTCCAAGTCCATGAATGGTGCAAGGCAGAGCTGGAGACAGGAGAGCTGCTGAGACCAGCATTTTACCCAAACTTGTATTTCCTACTAAACCAGACTAATGAAGAGCTGGCTGCCATGATTGCTGGGATTAGACTTGTTCAGAACCCCCCTGGGTAGTTCTATTAGGAGCTTGGTGGTACCACCAAGTGGCCATAGCTCCTCAAAGGAGGGCACAGAAAATGCAAGGCTCCTGTTTGCAGCCTGAACTGAAGAGCTCTGGAAGTTGAAGCAACTTGAAGCCACACAGCTTTTTGTACAGTTCCATCTCAAAAGAGCTCCACATCTCTATGGTGAGCTCCAAACCTTGGCTCAGCACAACACCTATTTGTTCTTGCCATGCTGTGATGGAGATACAACTCCCTGGTCCACAATCAGAGTCTCAAGTCATGATGACTCTTGGTTCTCATTCCACACTCAGATGTTGGGGACAGGAGGGGTGGAGAACAGATCCCATCACTATTCTCTGGTCAGAAGCAGCAACTTGCTCAGATTAAAGCTAGGAGCAAGTCCCAGTTCTTTCCTGAAAAATAATCACCTTTTTCTCCTTGGGTGTTGACTCCCATCACCTCAGCCTCAGTGCTTGCAGCCCAGCTTGGTAAGAATTGTGGATGAAGGGAAAACAAAGGCACCACCACACTTGGAAGTGGCAGCTCTGCATCACATCACTTTGGTGTAGCACTTGGAAAAAAAAATATGCCTGAAACTAAACTAATATCATCAACCTCATTCTACGTTCCCTTGCTGAAAATACCATCATGTGTGTGGGGGTAATTTGTCACGTAATCTAACTTCTGAGAAGATCCCTAATTAAAGGAGCAGACCAAAGTCTCCATGGAGAGGCAGTTATGTAAAGGACTTTACTTTCCATTCACTTCCACCAACCAAGGTAACCCCGAACTCTACGGAGGGGAGGCAGAGAAGCAGCACACAGAACTTTCATCTACCAGATGAGAGACAAGCATTGCAGGGGAAGTCCTCAGCAATTTCCTCCACTGTCATTCATGAGCCAGGATTGCTTTAATGGAGGAAAACTCACCCTGCTGCAGCATGTACAGGGATTGGAGCAAGCTTCCATCTCTTCCAAAGGAGATGCAGCTCCATGTGCCTGTGAGCAGCACCTGCCACCCAAGCTTCAGCCAAGTGTGTCCGACCAGCACCCAGAGGATGGATGGCTCCAGTCATTTTGGAGGAGAGCATGGGGCTGACAGGGCATCCCCCCTCCACAGGCTGCTCCCTGCAGAAATGCTGGCACCAGCTCTCTGGAGGTGGATGTGCAGGGTTATATAAATTAATAAAGGGTTTACGTAATTTTCAGTTCAGTGAGCTGCAGCAGTTGTCAACCTAATTTGTTGTCGGGTTTTGACCCCGTGGTTCCACCTCTGCTTCTGTCTCCTTAAGAAAGGTAGGTAGGCTGCCCACCCAGCACCAGAGCTCCTGCTGAGCTGGGGTGACAGGCTGAACAGCCATGGCCACCACACTTGTCACCATCTCTGTTACCAAAGAACCTGACAGTGCTTCTAATTCCAAAAACTAAAAATACCCCAAGAAAATTTCCATCCAGAGAGCTGTAAGTAGGAAAAGCCCTCTGCCTTTCTCCCAGATCAGTACATTTATTACATTCACATTCACCTCCACAGCAAAAGAACAGAGCAGCACGGGATTCAACCAGGTAAGGTAAACCTGGGGTATTTTTTTCCAGTGCTGCCTCTATCCCACACTAATTTTCTTAACAACCCCATAAAAATGACTCCTGCCAAATTATAATACGGAACATCTCTAGATTTGCTTTTCTGCTAGAGTTGGCAACCACCTACTTTGCCTAGCCTTAATACTGGCCCTGCATGGATGTAATGAAGCAGTAACACCTATCCCAGTTATCCCTTCCCGACATCATGGGGATCTGTTCTCCCACTGAAGCTCATGGGAGTTACCCGGGAACTCCCTTTATTAACTGTATTACAATCATCAGCTGCAAGCTCCTGTGTGTCAGTACAAACTCTTTGCTTCACTTCAGGCCAAATGCATTTCCCGTGTGAAAACCCAGAGTTAGGAAAATGCCATGCAGAGGTGACACATTTCTGGCTTTGCTGCCAAAAAACCTTTTTACATAACCCATCCCTATCCTACCAGTTTCCTATTCTCAAAGGCCTGAGCAATTTAAGTAAAAAAATTATTCTGACTGAGCACAGAATGAACTACAAACCAAGAGCTGCTAATAATAACCCCCCAAAAATTGTGAAATGAAGATAAACTGTGTTAGACCTCAAAAACAAAGCTGGAGGATTTGGTTAGGTCAACTTTCACAATGACAAATGTATCTGATGCAAAATGAACACAGTTATTAGTCCAGAGACTACAGATGAGTTTTCCACTGGCAGTTACTGGAAACTGCCATAGAAGTTCAGCAAATCCTCTCTGCAGGTTGCAGAGGCTGTGTGGAGCCCTAAAACTTGCCGACAGAAGAGAGATTAGAGAATGGTCAGGGTAACAGATCACAGAAAGCATTGGGTTGTAGCACCCAGAGCCCACTGCTGCTTCTAGGGGAGCAGATAAGCTTTTATTCCTATGTGATGAGATAAAAGCTTTGTTATATCATTTAACCACGTCTCAAGATGCCAGCTGCACTGGGACATCATTGAAGTGCTCGGGGAGATCCAGACCTGAAATCATAATTTTGCTGAAGACCAAGCCTCCACCTTTGCTTTGATTCACCAGCCTTCAGCCAGCTGTTCTCCCAGAAGTTAAGCTTGATGGTTGGCATTTTGTTCCCTAAAAGTTTTAGTCACTTGGCTTTCATGACTCAAATGCTACTGAAAGATCAGAGTGCTGAGCATGTGCTGCTCTTGACTGACATCGGAGTCGTCCCCACGGGCCCTGACTGTGCTGGAGCCAGCAGAAGGAAAACAAACTCCCAACCTAGCACCAGGTGATTAAAAGGGAAGTCATGGAGCACCTTTGTGCACTGAGAAACCTTCTGGGTTTGCCTTCTGCTATCAGGCCACTGGATTGCTCTGCAACAAAAATTACAACCGCTCCATAGGATATTTTCAATAAAGTCCCATTTGTGCTTTGCATGCATGAGTAAGAGCAGCTCCTGGGTGTGTCCAAGACCTCAGTGCTTACAGCATTAGCTGTAGGCATCTCAAGTAATTTGGTTCCTAAAACATTCTGTACTTAAAAGCAGCCCACACCAGAGCACCCCCCCAGCCCCGCCTGCTGCATCTGAGCACGTACACGCACATGCACCGGGGAGCTGCTGGCTGCCCAGAACACTTTCTGATGGTACAGACAATCACCAAGCACTTGCTCCTGGGCTGGAAAGGATGGAAAATAGTTACTTTGGTTTGCAGAAGTAACATCTATAAAGGTAAGAGTACAACAGCAACCAGCAGGACCGTGAAGATGTGAAAGCTTCGTGGCATTTGCTATCAGCATCCGATGCCAGCAGCTCATTCCTCACCACAGAGTTATTTTACAGATTCCCAGCTCTCAGTTACAGGCAGCAAATGAAAACTAAAGAATCTCCCCTTCTGGTGAAAAAGGTGGGTTTGGAGATGGTCTGCAGGTTTCCCTGTTTGTTTTGACCAGATGAGCTACAGAATCTGCTTCCAGCACCGATTCACAGGCAGCAGGAAGTGATGCTCCATGGGCTATTAGTGCTGGGATCCAGCACAAGCAAAGCATCTCTCCACATCAGGCTGGTGCAGAGTTTGTTTTTCCTTCCAGCATGACAGTGTGAGGTTATCTGAGGCTCCCTGAGAGCTAGGAAGATGAAAGCTCAGCTTCCTTTACATTAGAGAAGAGCAGGAAATTTAAAGGAGTGACTCTCCCCAAGGAATGTTAATCCTGTCACTGCAGTGACATGGGATTTTAAACACTCAATTCCCCCTTCATCTTTTGCAAAGAAGCTTCACTATAGCATACACACAGGGGAAAAAAAGAGGGTATTGATTACAGAGACAGAGTGAAGGAGCCCAGAAACATCCCCCCTCTCAAGGGCAGTTTGCATGAAGACCAGAGGTGTTGCTGCAGAGATGGAGTGTGTGTTTTAATCAGAGTGATCAATCAGAACCAGTCAGGATTCAGCCCAATGTTACACTTAATCAAATCTCACCACGTAATGCTGCCCAGAGGATGCTAGTTACAAATAACCTCCTGACTGCAGCAGCTCTTTGCTGCTGCTGAGATACCAGAGTCAGGCTGAGCCTTTCAGAAGGTTGATTTTTAGGACAAAAACAGATCAAGGACTGGGGGGTGGTCATACTGCACTGGAGACGGTGGGCCATATATCTGTGGTTTTTAGTTCCCTTTGCCCAAGCTTTTCTGAAAATGTCAGTATTTAAGTACCTAACTAAAAGTTCCTACTCAGGATGCAGCAGAAATTACATCAAATTACAAACCTAAATCTGTATGTGCCCCAAACATTTGGTTGTATCACTTCTCTCAGGAAAGGAACAATCTGCAAAACTGACCTTAAATGGATCACCAGTTGTTGGGTTCAGACACATGAAGCACATTGCAGAACCTTACATTGGGTAAGGTTCTCTGAAATAGATATGCCTAAAGCCCATTGTCCAAGACAGAAACACACTGTTGGCAAACAGAACGCATGCAAAGTCAAAAGCATAAGGTATTACATGTTCAATAATCTTTCTAGGCATCTTTCACCATAACCCAGTTTTAGCTTCTGTTTGGAAGAACACCATACAACCTAGCTAGCGTATGTTCATTGAAATCCATACCAGGCACAGTTCTCATGGATGAATACCAAATCCTTACTTTAAAACATGAAAGGAAGGACAGCAAGGTTACAGGAGTATGGTGGTGGTCTGGAGTTTGCTGTTATTTTTAATTCCTCTCTGAAATCCAACAGTTAGTTGTAAAAGTCTCCACCATGTTGCAGTTGCTTCAACTTACTTAGAGAAGTGGTCACATTAACTTGCAATACAATGCTGTTTGGTTATACATTCCTCTACATTGCCCTGGGAAATACCTCTATTGCCAAGTGCCCATGCAAACATTTGAGTTAGCTTGTGTGTGGTAGGCACTGATATTTTCCTTAATTACAGGTCAAAGATCATTTAGTCATTTTCCCCTCCCATTCCTTGACCTCTTCAAGTTTCCTGGATTTCACAGAACATTTCCCTTCCCAACATGTTTTAGTTTATAAGCTCAAAGTCATCAGTTTCCCTACCTGTATCGTAGTGTTTCCACCTTCCAGGAGGGCAATGGCAAGCAGGATGCTCTCGTGGAAGACTCGGTCACTGGTGGCATTCATGATGAGATCTATGACCAGGTTGGATGCACCTTCTTTATCCAGGTGACACTGGACATCTGCCAAACTCATCTCACCTCGGCTCATTGAACTCGACCCAGAGCTTCCTCCTAATAAAGGTGATCATGAGAAACAGGGTGAGATTCCTACCCTGCAGAGATGGCACCTCTCTTCTGGTTGGAATTTTGAACCTATCCTGAACAACAGACACACCTTTACTAATGGGGATGAACCCTGCTCCTAGTCTTTCTGCAAGGAAGAGTTTGTCACCCCAAGCCCAGATGGGGCATGGTGTAAGATGGACACTTAGCATCCCTTTAATGCCTGCAGGTCTGTGGGAAGTGCTCCAGGGAGGAGAGCTGAGGTGGCAATGGTCAGTGTTATTGCCACTGCTGCCTTCAGGAGCAGCCACAGAAGGAAAGAGGCTGCTGTAATGGAGGAGGATTCTGGGAACAGGGTGGATTCAGGGATACAGAGAGGTAGAGGTTCTGCAGGACCAGTGAGGGGGTGAAGAAAAGGTGAAACAAATCCCGGAGGAGGGCAAAGCCAGCACTGTGCTTCTGTGCAATTACAGAGCAGTGAACTTCATGGGCAAAAAGATCATACAACAGAAGCAGGAGAGAGGTTATGAAAGAGGCAGGAAGAACAATCATTGAAGCAAAATGCTCTAGAAATCAGAAGAGTAGGGGAGGGGGCAGCTCAACACAAGGACTAATTAAATATGTATGAACTGCAGAAAAGAAAGGGAAAATAGAAGGTTGGACCAGATGATCCTTGAGGTCCCCCCCCAACCTGATATTCCATACGAGAACTCTAGGGTCTATTTTGGGTCTGCTCAGGACTGCTTTCAACAGGATCACCTCACTGTACTTTGAAAAGGCAAAACCCACTGAACTGTTTTAACAAAACATGCTTGACATTACTGACTTGTTTAGCAATGGTCTCAAATTTAATAAACTGGACTTTATAACCGACTTCAAATTTTGCTCATCCTACTCCGCAATAAAATGTTGTTTCAGATATGGCTAATAATCTGACATCCTTATGAGCACGTTTCCCAAATATTATTGCAAATATTAAATTGATCAGGGTTTTTTTAAGTACACTCATTCCAAGTCAAGTCATAAAATTCAAGGCAAGACAGTCTCTGGCAAGTATGAAAAGCTCTGCCTGCTTCATTTTCAAGTACTTTCTCAAATGCTGAGGAGAAGAAGAGCAGCACCCTTATCTGCATGAGGACAAAGCAGGTGATGTGAGCCATGTTCTGCTCAGCCCCAAGTGGGAGCTCTCAAAGGAGACTTCCCAAAGCCAGCAGTGACATTCCAGCTGGACTTCTCCCTCATCCATGTGGAGAGTTTCTTCTTATTTGGGGCATTTCCCAAAGCAGAACAGTAGGGGAAAGGACCAAAAGGGTGGTGAGGGGAGCCCTATTTCACCGGATTTATCAGGCAGACACAGACAGCATCTGGCAGGAGAGCTGCCAGGAGCCCCTGATGAGCAGGAGCATGTCCTACCTCCTGCCCCAGCTTTGCTGGCTCCTCCAGCAGACAAGGGCCCGTTGCCAAAGGTGGTGAGGCTCTCCCGCCGTCCCGCCGGTCTCACGTTGCCATAGTAACGGTTGACCAAGACTTGCCTGAGTGCCTCACCCTTGAGTCAAAGAGGATAATGGAATCATCGTGTGAGCATCAGGAATCAACCAACTGCTAATCCTCAGTAGCAAGGGGACCACATTCACCACCAGCCTACTTGCAGCAAGGGAGGGGGGAACCAGAGCCCTGGAGGTTTGCACAGTTCTGCTGAGCATCTCCTAATGTGCTCGGGAAGGCTGGGACTCTGGGGGAATCTCAAAGGGTTTGGGCAAAATAATGTGTTCCCAGCACCAGAAGCAGCTTATGGTTCAGATATTGCGCTAAAGTTTTCTAGGCATATTTTTATTCTCAAAGAGAATAAAAAATGTAAATTATTTTAAAATGAAGACCTATTGTCTCGGTGCCAAATGTAAAAAAAGTGGCATCCGTGCAGCGCCAACACGAAATGAAGAGGAGAATTAGAGTAACATTAAGAAATGAATTTGTGAGGAAGCAATCCCAGCTTCTCAAGCCTATCCTATTTTGTAACTAATGGCACAGGGACACACTCTTTCCTCCCCTCCATCAGCAGCTGATGCCAGCTGAAGCTGTCAGCCGCCGAGCGGAAACCCGAGCGATCCCTGCTGCATCCCAGCTCTTTGTTCCCCCTGGCAGCCACCTGGTCATGCCAGCAGTCAGCATCCAAGCACATGAGCCTGAGGACACTGCAGGGCACAGGTCCTCAGATAACCCTGTCATCCCCCCTGGGCCCCGGGAGCACCCAGCACGTCCCCACTGACCACACGCCGCTGCTGTCAGCGGAGCCCAACGCACCTCCCAGGCTGAATGATAACCTGGGGACCCAGCCCAGATCCCACCCCAGGCTCTGCAGGAATTCCCAGTAACTCAGGGAGCACCACAGGGCAGACACACAAACGCCTCAGTTGGATTAACAGGTTTTTTTTCCTAAGGTCTTTGTGCAATAAGGAATGGTGGTGATTATTTTCAGTGGGAGCTGGTGCTCTGGGGTTACAGCAGTACCACCCTGAGACAGTGGCAGGGAAGGGAGGAAGGAGGTTATCTGGGGACTCAAAAAAAAAAAAAAAAAATCAATCTAATCAGGAATAATTTAATATTAAAAATCTGTTAGGATGAACTGAAGTATATTGACCTGTATTCACAAGTGCTGATTTTCACTTCTATTTCAAACCAAATCAGTTGTCTGACTACAGATGCAAAATGTCATTAACTACAAGGTTTAATATTTGCTGTCCTGCAAGTGAAACTTCACTTTTTAAACTTTCACAAGAGGCCTTTAAAAGCACAAATAAGCAAATAGAACAATGTAAATGTGCATTAACTGGCTCCTACATAACTCCAGCAGTGCTGCAGCCCCACTGCTTTTCATCCTAAGCTGGCATCCATGGAAGGAACTGTCGAGAAATCCCTAGAGCCCAATGCAGCAGAAAGAAAAAAACCTGTCTGGAAACAAACAGTCCTTTTCCAAACTTCAGATATCACTTGCAAAAGGAAGCCCAGCTCCTGCCTGCAGCTGGTTGGGGATTTCTGCCCTCCCCACAGAGGCTGGTGCTAAGGTCAGGGCTCCCACCACCTTCTGCTTCTGTCACAGCAATTAAGCAGATAGAAAATCATTCCTATAGATTATTAGTGTGAAAGCTGCAGCACAGGAGCTGTTTTACAGAATCAGATGGGGATGGAGGAAGTAGCAGGGAGACAAGATGTACAATAAAGAGGCATAGAGCTTTCCAACCAGCTGCTTCCAAAAGTCCCCAAAAAAGAGGGGGAAAAAAAAAAAAAAAAAAAAAAAAAAGGCAAGCTACTTTGGAAGCAACAGTAGAAGATGATGAGCACTTCTCCCAGGGGCATATGCTTCCTATCACTGCTTGGGCCAAATAGTGAATATGTAGGAGAGGCAAGAGACTCATTTCAAAAGCTTAAGCAAATTCTTATCCCAGAGGAGCTACTTTGAGTGACAGCAACACAGGAGTGTTCAGTACATGATGTAGTGCTTTAACCATATTTCTGCTCTTGGTCTGGCAGGTAAGGAAGGCTGTATGACAGAACAAGGCCAAGCCAGACAAAAAAAGAAAACCTTAACTACATCTTTCTTCTACATGGGTACTGATTAGAAAGGCAACTTGATATCCATATAGCACTATGCTAAAAATCAAGTTACGATGGATTCTCTAATTACCTTTTTCCTCTTCTGCTAAACCAACTGGCAATCAACTGGCATTTAAAACAGTAATTTTTACTACTTACTACAAAGATAACAACACACATCCAACCACAAGAACTGCTTTTCAGTAAATTGAACCTCCTCCAGAATTCAGGAGGGTAACTAAAGCCCCTGGGGTTGTCTCCAGGTTTTCCTTCTGGCCCACTGGAGCAGAAGGCAACTTCTCTTCCACCTTCAAAACAGAGAGGGTGAGTGGAGGGACCTCAGGAACCTGCTGCTGAGGACAGACCTGCAGCACCTCCCTTCTCTCTAGGATGTGTTTATCTAAACCAGGACAAATAACCAGAAAGTACAAGTGGGAACATTTGTTGTTTCTAGCCACAGCTTTGGAGTGTTGGCAATCCTCATTTACTAGCATTTCAGATTGTAACTGGAAAGAAAAACTTGTTTCCTCCAAAATTACTCAAACCCACTGTGTTAGCTAACAAGTACGGGATCAAAGTAGAGGAGAGAAAAAAATAACTGGTATTTAAGATGTGTTGTAATTAATTCAGATGCAATGCTTGGCTCCAGAACAGTTCTTAAACCATCATGTTACTGTTGTAAACCACTTTGATGCATACAGTGTGCAAACAAATATCAGATGTTTGGCGGCAATAAGAAAAATTAAATATGCTACCTAGGAAAAAACCCAACAGCATTCAGTTTCATCTGCAATCACTGTCAAGGTAAACTAACAGTAAGTAGTATAGAAGCATTACTGTACAGCTATCAATAAAGCAGATGCAATACATAACTCAATTTAGGTGCTATAAAAAACCTGTTGTAATCTTGAAAACAGAGAATCTTTAATAATACTTAAGAGTGAGTGAAGTTTTAAGTTGCTGCTATTTTGTTGCCAGCTATAAGAGCAGAAAAAAATAAAATCAAGAAATGGATTAATGACACTGATTTTGCAGCTTGGCTGGTTATGATGTGAGAGGTGCAGCCAACTCCACAAGCACCAATTCATCTTACTTTGTAATTTTCTGATCAGCAGCAAAGGGGAGTGTTTGGAAAGTGTTAACAGACCTAGATCAGGACCTGGGATTTAATTCAGAGCAGCCACTTGCCCCTCCCATGTAACACCAGAGAAGGTGGTAAAGCCCCCCAAGCTGTAGGGCCCACTGTTTTTTTGAGATGCTTCACCACAGAAGGGTCTGGAGTGACTTACATTTCACTGTTTGAAAGGAAAAGGTAGAGGATTAGTTCTGAATGTGCTTGACTGCTGTACATACCCTTCTATGATCCTCCAGTTGCCTCTGTGGTAGACTTTGATCAAGCTCCTGCTGTGCGTGCAGAAATTTCATTTTAAAGCAGAAAAACACTAAAGAGACACTAACAGCTTTGGACTCAAGGAAAATATTAAGGAAGTCGCAGCTGAAAGCAAAGGGGGGAGATGAGGGAGACCAACTGACAAGCTATCTCAACATCTGCCCTCCACCAGCTCCAGCAGCACTCACCAAGCCTGCTCTGCCACCCTCCAGCAGAGCACCACAGCATGCACGTGTGCCAACACATTCTCACAGGGTTCAGGGAAAGACAAAGTCTGTCTAACTGTACAGTTACCACTAACACACACAAGTTTTTGAAGAACTCAAACCATGCATGCCCATGCACACATATACACAGGTACACACACACACAAACACCCCATCCCACTGTACACACACTTCTGGGGGAAGTGTAACTATTACAATGTGTCTGACTGTGGTCAAAGAAGCTCTTGGGAGACTGGGGAGGGCCTCCTACAAAACTGAAGGGATTTCCCATCTAGTGCCATGGACTTCAGGGGGGGTTTACAGTAAACAAATTCCCTTGGCACATCCATGTTTCCAAATTAAATCGCCCTTATTTCCGATATTAATTTTCAGGAATGGGACTTGCACTTTGTAAACCTGAAGTAGATTGAGGTTTTATTGCTTTAAAGCATCCTGAAAAGGACCCATCTTCAACCAGGAACCATCTCCCAATCATCTCAAAGGCATTCTATGACCACTCAGAGCTTCAGCTTACATTTAAACACTATTCCACAAAACCACCACAAACTACATTGTTTTTCCTTCTTCATGATTTCAAAACATCTTTATAACCCTCATATTTATACAGCTCAGAGAACTGACATTGCCTTAGATTCAGATTTCCATGTGGTTTCACTTAGATTTTCACTGGTACAGTACCCAGTTGTACATCTACTGATGCCATCTCTGGATGTCCCATTGATTTCAAAAGAATTTGAGATTTCACAAATTCTCATGTCTTCATTTTGGCAAATAATCTCTCTCATGTGAACTAAGGCTGGGATACTTCGTAAATGAAATGTGCCAACACATCCAACTGCCTGTAGAGCTTGTAACCCTGGAGATGTGAAGTGACCAGCAGCTGTTTCACTGTGACATTTTAAATGGGACAACCAACTGCTCTGGGATTATGAATCTTCCACTAAGTTCTGACATCTCCATTTCCTTATCAAAGGTTTTAAATATATGAGACAAAGGGAAAACCAAGCTCTCCATCAGGAGCCAGAGAAACAAAACCTCATTTTGCTAAGGCAGGGGATTTGAGAGGACACTTTTCCAACAGTTCCTCCCTTAAAAAAAAAATTTAAAAAAATTTAAAAAAAAGAAATGGCTGAAAGTAACAAACTTGGGACTGGTTTACACAGGTTATGTATTTTTAGACTGTTATGCTGATGTTATTGGATTAAACCACTTTCAACAAATCTACTCATTTTTCACTGTCTAACACCACGCAGGAACACACATTTCACAGGTTTTTTTACCAACAAGACACTCCACCAGGACTACTTCAAAACACCAATATTTGCCTGTTGTACAAATATAGGTGGGTGACACACCTCTACAGAGCTTTCCGTTTCTGGAGGCTGCGGCAGCTAGTTGAAAGTAAAATGCAGAAAAATTAGTCACTCTTCAAGAATCTTTCATCCCAACAGAAATCTAGGGGTCAACACGTAGGGGAAAGGAGCTAGCAAAGCACTTGACTTAGCTGAAACATCCTAAACAAATTACAGCCATAATTATTGTTTACACCCTCCCACCCAACCAGGCTCCTAAAAAGGCTACATTTTGAAAATTTAGCAAGTATCCTTTGAACCCAAACTACCCTGCACCAACACAGAGGCACAAGCAAAAAGCTTCAGTGGCAGGTGCAGCCTGGAGATGCACTTTTTGGGCAGCCTGCTTGGACCACTTGGGACCAGCAGCTTGCAGAGGGTGAAGGCAGCACATCCATTCCCAGCAAGAAGGAGGAGGAAACCAGGGTTATATGGCATGGAAAGGCAGGAGCCTTACAATGCTAGGTTAAAAAGATGCTTTCAGTGAATTCTCATCTACAAACGTACCTCTCCCCAAGATAAAAGATATGTGATACACAGCAAACACAAGTAGTGAAAGAAGAGGCTTGACAATGACAGCTTTCCAGATTTAAAATACTGACCATCACACTGAAACAGATGAAGATGAGCAACTTTTATCTCCTAGAACTTAAGACATACAACAGAGACCGGAACATTGACATGGATCTGCCTTCTAAATTGTGGGGAAATTGATCTAATTTCTCAGGAACAGACTAAGAAAAAAAGCAAGGACAATACAGTAATACCAAATCAAGTCAGCCACTCGCTGGCCACGTCTGCCTGGAGGGCAAGTGAACCAGACAGACAAATCAAGTGTAGGCTGAGAAAGCAACTGTGTTATTTTAGCCTGGTACCCACTGCAGCCTGGGACATGCTCAGGAAAAAGGAGAGGAAGGCCATGGGCTCCAGGAGTCTAAATACAGAGAGACTCCTTTTCCCAGGAAGGAGCCAGAGGAGTGAGTGCTTCCCCTGCACTGCTCCATGGGCAGGGGCTCCTTGGCCAGGAAGAGCAGTTCTCCCTTCTCCTAATGGACTTTCCTCCTGCCTAATTCACACGGCCTTTGGGACACCGTTTCCTTGCATTGTCACCACACTCTTGGAATGCTCACAAGCATGCAAACCATTTTTCTCTTGGCCAAATTGAAGCAGGGCGTATTTCAGCCAGAAGACCTAAAGTTAACAGGAAGAAGCTTTTTTTTTTTTTTTTTTTCAGAGGAACACACAGTTCCTGCACAGCCCTGTCCACCCTTGCTGCTCAAGGGGACACTGGAAACCCCGTCCAGTCATTAGGGAGTCTGAGCACATTGTTCTGATTGCAAACACTGTCTGCACAGCTTGCTTCAGAGCAGAGCAAAAAAATTCCTCCACTCGTAAGTATTCAACAGCAGCAAGGAAATTGTGTGTATTCCCCTGCAAGGGAATGAGATGCCTTCCTTCCAGGGGAGACTGAAGCAGGCAGGTCAAGTGGAGATGCCTGCCAGGAGATAACACACTGGGCTAGGGATTCCAGCAAAAGCTCCCTTACTCCTGGGCTTACACCATGACCTCCTTTCAACCAAACATACATGTACATTTGGGGCTGAAAACTAGCACAGGTGAAGAATCAGCATGAAATCAGTTTGATCTTTCCAACTCAACTGGGGAAGGAAAAAGTACATATTCTAGCTAGCAAATTCCTGTGCCTTCCCAGTGCAGCCCAGACAGCACATATAAATAGATCAGCATGTTCCAACCAGCCCCACAAACTCATCTGCAAGCAAAAGCTACTGCCCTTGGCAGTGTTCAGATGGATCATTCCCAATAAGCATGGCCTTCAGCAATCTTTCAGCAAAAATATAAAACTCCATATACTGAAATTGTTATTCTTTAAGTCAAAACAGGTTAAAATAACAACAACAACAAAAAATTATTGAGCTATAGTTACTGTGCTACACTTCTCACTATCCTGTGTGTTGCAACAGCAAAATACCAGCTAATGCTGGGTGGGAGAGCAGACTGAAGCAGTGATTTTGCTGTATTTCCTGTGCATCTCTCTCAGCTCTCTATCTAGAAGAAAAGTCACAGCTGGGGGCACAGGGGCAACTTTCTGGACCACCAAGACACTTCACTAACAGTGGCCAGGTGAGTTCCTTTTAACCTTACCAAACTTTAGCATTTTGACAAAACAGTGGACAAACTAGCATGCTTACAAGCACAAACCTCCACTTCAGGTCATCTTCAGTTTCAAAGGATGGAGAGGTGATGAAGCTCAGACTGCTTAACATCTGTAGGCTGATGTCCTTCTCCAAACTACCACACATCTCCCTCAGGTCATTTTCCAGTCAGTAACTAAACTAGATAAAGAGGTGACAAGTTGGTGCAAGACAATAAGCAAACCAACACCTGTCCTGGGAGGTCAAGACACCACTGAGGAGTTTGAAGAAACTCAGACAAATAAATTAGATTTGGCCCAGGAGAGATGCAACAGCCAGAAATAAGATGGCCTGCAAAGGGCAAGATCACATCAAGCTTTTGCTGCCTATCTCATATATCCAGCTGCAAAGACCTCCACTGAAGATCTCTGATACATGTTATTCTGAAACCATTGCCATTTGCCTCTGCTCTTTCATTAACCACCTCCTGCATCATATGAAACTTTAGTGGGAATGACTTTTTAGGTACCGTCCTGGAAGTTTCAACTTTTCCCTCCCTTTTTCTAAATTTCTCCTTTTTCTCTCTGTGAAATGCATTTAGAGTAGCTCCTACATGAAAGACACACAGCAACAGCACTGCCTGGTCTGGTCCATGGCAAGGGATGAGAGCACAAATGACGTTGCTGCCCTTCATAACTCTTCCATAATACCAGAAAATCCCACGTAGGTGACCTGCTTGCCAAGTCTCCTTTGTAAGGCCAATACTGTTACCTTGCAAAACCGAGAAAAAAATTTGGACAGGAAATTTTCTACCCTCTGCAGATGATATGTAGGTGTTTGTCAAAAAATGCGTTTGACTTGCCACGGATAAGTTTCAAGACAGAGGGGAATAATTGGGAACCAAGTGCACTGAACTGCTTTGACAAACTTCCCACGTCACAGTTTGCCATTGTAACAGACCCGCAGCAAAGCTGCTGAGCTGGGGATGTATTTTTAGGGCTGGAGGATCTCACACCTCCATAAATTAAGAGGCAGCAGGAGCTGTGGAGCAGCACCTCGTCCTGGCACGGGCTCCTCCAGCACTCTCAGCCCTCACAGAAGACACATGGGGTTTATTTATGGGGGGCAGAGGCAGCCCCCCAGCTCCCACAACCACACACTTACACCCCCCTGACCTGCCCACTGGGTACACACCCGGATCAGGGACGTGGCAAAGTGTTTCCTCCCCCCTTATCTCAGGGTATGTGCAGACTCCCTACGCTGCCAGACGATGAGGTGGGAAGTTTGGCACGAGAGCTGTTGGTGCCTGCCCTGAAAGGTCACCAGGATCTGCCTCCAGGAGTGCCTTCTCTCATTTTCCAGAGTTTGCAGTTGAGAAAGCATGTTTTCCTTGGGCTGGGGCTTTCCTGGAGTTAGAGACCTTGGTCCCTGATATGCCACTGACCTTCAAATGGGAGTGCAATCACTTGCTTCTCTTACATCTCCTATCACTCAGGTTTTTTACAATAACTGAGTCTAGCAAGAGCTACCTTAACCACATATTTTATATCAGCAGTTTTAATCAACAAGTAGGATGGCATAACTTTGTAACAACAGCAACAAAAAAAAAAAAAAAAAAAAAAAAAAGAGCTATAAGAAGTGTTCCAGCTTCCTTTTCCAAAGAGCTCACCAATTCCAGTTCATGCAATAAAAAGGCTCCAAAGATTGCCGGATTTCTGAAGGGAAAAAAAAAATATAAGGCAGCCCACAAAAATTTATGAGAGCCTGCATTTCCTCTGCTTGAGACATAACAAGTGAAGCACTGTCTAAGTACAAAATACACAAGAGAAATGACTGTGGAGTAAGCAGTCTCTACCAGGAACTAATCTCTAAGTGCCTCTCTCCAGCACTTCAAAGGTTAATATTTTCCAACTCCAATCAGAAGCTGCACAAAATATCAGGTATCCTGCACCTTACTCGGCCATCAGAGCTTTAGTTTATCATTGATAATGAGCACTACAAAGACCAAGGGGAAGGTTACTTCAGTCAACCCCTTTGAACCAGGATTTTCAGTTCCCTTTTCACCTCCTTGAAACCTCAAAGTGAAGAGGTGAAAAAACCCAAACAACCCAAAACTACACTGGAGTGGGTCTGCAGGTGTATTTTGCTGGATACTGTGTTACCAGCATCTTTACCAAATAAAAACAGAAAAAACCCTCAACAACGCAGAAACAAACTAGGATTCTACTTAATTCTCTGAGGTTTGGTTTTGGGTTTTTTTTTAAAGAACTTCAAATCCTAAAAAGGAGGAAATAATTAGAAGGGAAGCTCTGGGTGCTTAGAGTTCTGCTGGATTTGGGAGTTTTGCTGTCTGCTGGCCCCAGTCCTGAGGGGTGGCTAAGCAGCAGAGCAGCCTTTTGTCACCCTGAAAAATCAATGCCAGCCCCAGCAGGAGGGGTTGGGTGCCCCTGGTTGGGAAGCGCTGGCAGCTCCCGGCGCCCGCGGTGGCTGTAAACATCTCTGCAGCATTTATTGGCAATTACTGCTGAAGGTCACACATCAGCAGCAGGGCCTAAATTCCAGGAAAAAAAAAAAAAAAAAAAAAAAAAAAGAAAGAAAGAAAGAAAGCTGTTCTTATGTAACTGCTGCTTGAATGCTGGCAGGTGCCCAGCAGAGCAGCTCACTGCAATGTGGCTGGGAGGGGAAGAAGGAAAAAAAAAAAAAAAAAAAAAAATTTAAAAAAAAGTAGGACATCTCCCAGACAGATTCAGCATCCTGAGCATGCCACCTGCAGGTCAGCACTAAGGCTTCTCTCCTTTTCAGTCCATAAATTATTAATGTGTTTCTCCAGGATGTATGTGTTCCAGTGCCCAAGACTCACACTGCAGGTGGAAACTGGGCCACACTGTCCCCAAATATCTATCCAGACCCAGGGGGGTGGATGGGAACATCACACTGCAAACAGAAATGCCTCTGTGGGCTGGGAGCTGTGCTGCCTGAGCTGTCCTGGACCTCAGGGAGCCCATGGTGGAGCTCATCATCTCAGCTTCAGTTGTGAAATGCCACCAAATCTACATTTCTGTCATGCTTGGACCCTTTTAGTGGGTTGAGGATTGAATTAAAAATAAATTAAGCTGCTGCACTGAATTATAACTGAGGTTTAATTATCACTGGTGTGTAAAGATCCACACTTGATAGCACTTGGTAAAAATTTCTCTTGGTCCTGAACCTCTTTCTGAGAGAACCACATGGTGCTTCAGCAAGAAGATCACAGGAGTTCCAGCCCAGTGAGGACCTGATCAAGAGAGACTCAGCCCAAGGGTTTTGATAGACAACGTGCCCTGCCTTGGCTTTTTCTGCCTTCCTTATCACTTGAGGCACCTGCAGGGAGCCCATGCCAAGCCCTTCAGCTCCCACAGCCTGCCTGCTGCTCCAGGGTGTCCCTGGGACACAGGGAGATGGGAGCCCCACCACAAACTGCAATCCAAGCTCTGAGCACACAGCTCCCTGAGATCAGGACAAGACCCAGCCCAACTGCTGTAAGTAAGGCACAATTAAGGGGCAAATTGATCCAAGATTTCCAGTGGGTTTGGTTTTCTATCAGAACAAACCGTTTGTTTTATCTTTCTTCCCAAGTACCTTATTTGCTCTTTATTTTAATACTAGACCAAGGC
Organism: Phaethornis superciliosus; assembly: GCA_023637945.1. Taxonomy (NCBI): domain Eukaryota; kingdom Metazoa; phylum Chordata; class Aves; order Apodiformes; family Trochilidae; genus Phaethornis; species Phaethornis superciliosus. The sequence continues at coordinate 1,435,418 of JAJQWJ010000013.1, forward strand.
ACCCCCTACACCAAAGGTCTGTGCACTTTTACAAGGAACCCGAGTGTTCTGGAAATAGTGCAAGATAACTCTCATTCTTTGTGTATCCTAATATCTGTCCCTAGAAGAAAAACCTTTAACTTGGATTCTGCCCCAGCAGTGAATTCTGCAGATTTTGAAGAATATCTCTAAGAGCTTTAAGATGCTAATTGCCATATTTCTGCTAGACCAGATCCTGGTCCTCAGACCATAGTAAGAGATGTTGAAACAAACACAGTGCTGCCACTCAGAAGTTCTGTCCCAGCCCTCATTTCCAACAAGAAGGGAAATCCAGATAAATCCCTCAAGAGAAAGCTGGGCTAACAGTATTAAATCCTACTGCCCTTCCTCTTAATTTCCAGAGCACTTCTCCAGCACTGCAGATGCTCCAGCTCAGCCAGCAATGGCAGGGGATGCTGCTGCTCAGGTCTCAGCCTCACCATCCTTCCTGTTCTGTGGGGGATTTCCTCCCCTCGAGGGGAATTCCAGCATTATTCACCCAGTTACAAGGGTACTCCCTTTCTGCACTAGTAAAAATGTTAAGGGGGACCAGAACACTGGTTTTCTAGCATGACTTCCAGCAAGAAATGCACGGACCACCTGGCTCTTTTAGCATCTTTCATTATTTGGACCTGCCACACACTGAGATTAACTTTCAGTCAGTACCTAAGATACATAAATCAGTCTATGTACACAATCACATAAATACCACAAAGTGATGCCATGAGGCAGTCACTTTAATAGAGTTTTACCTTGAGGAAATAAGTATTTCAGCTGATCAGAAAATGTAACTTGTCACACAGATAAAGGAAGTTAATAACTTTACTAATAGTGGAGGTTTCTATATTCTTTGCCCTAAATGTTTCCAGCTTCCGAGACTGGCAAGGGGGGAAAAAATCCCAAGTAAAACTTAGGGTTTCCTTCAAGTCTTGACAGGGGTTCAAGTCCTGTGCAAATCCCTTTCTATAACCAGACAGTGCTTGTTGATGGTTATAAACACATCTCCTCCCTCCACACAGTTGCTCCACCAAGGAGCAATGAAGTTCCTCCACTGCAGCCTCCAAACCAAATCCTAAATTGCTCTGCACACCCTGGCTGATTTATTGCTGCAAAGACAGCACATTACAGCCAGAAACTGAAGGGCAAAGACTTTCATATTATGACTTAATTTGCAATTAAACAATTCAAGTTTGTCTGAAGTTTCTCCAGGATAAAATTATAAATATAGATGCTATTCTGGGAAGCTGTAGTGCCACATGAGCCAAGGGATCTAGTGCCTGATGGAAATGTTCATGTGCTGCACTAACTTTGCAAACACAGAGCTTGCTGCTGGTACATACTGTGGAGGTACAAGGGGGGGGGGAATAAAATCTTGGTTTAAAAACAGAGAAAGAAAAACTAATTACATCAGAGGTTAGATACTACAGCACCTCAGTAGCTATATAAACTAAAAGTTTGGTGTGAAGCTTGGAGACACACCTGGGATGTCTCATGCTAACACAGGTCAGAGAAGAAAGTCACAAGGCTAAGACAGGAGAAAATTTCCATTAACAAGCAAGAGGATGAATACCAGTGAATACCAGTCCTAGCTGAGGACTCTGATGAAGAGCTGCTTGTTGAAGCTGAAACTGGTGACAAGATCTCAGCCCCTGGGCCAGACCTTCTGCTCCAGCCTGGAGAGGTGACCCCCAAGCACACCCAGATGATGATGATGAAGGCACCGACCTGTGCCATCCCAACCAGAGGGTAGGGTAAAAACAAACCAAAAAACCCACCAAAACTGGTCTGCTCTCAAGAGGAATTGTGCTCCTTTCCTCCCCTAAAAGCCATGCTGAGGGGAAGAGACACTTCACAACCCAGCTTTGGTCCACATGCACAGTTTTTGGCCTACTTTTTTTGACAAATAGTTTGGATTTCAGCTCCACTTCAACAGGCAAGGGCTTCAAATCTCTTTGGTTTTTCAGAATGAAGTTTACCCAGGTGAATCCAGCTGATCAACATAAATATTATGAGTTCTACAGAAAGCAAATTTTGCCATGTTTCATTATCTACTCTATTCAGTAAAAAGAGCAGTAACATTTTAAGTGCTTTAGGTGGATGAATTTTGTTCCAAATAAAAGGTTGGTTTGGGAGTGACTGCAGGAAACAGAGCACGGTGAGGGAAATAATTTTTTCCTGGTATTTCAGTAAAATAAGGTGGCAGTCAATCACCTCCTCAGTGATTTGCATACATTTATGCAAAAAGAATCTCAAATTTAGCACCCACATGTGGGTTTTTTTGAGCTTGATGAGGAAGTTACGGCAGCAGAGACAGCTCAGCTCCCTCCCTTCACCCCAAGCCCAAACCAGACACGCTACTTTGAAAAGTCCTTAGAAAGCTTAATTTCAGCTAAACTGAAAGCTTTCCCTCAACTATGGCTTTTCCACCTGTAGAACAGCTACATACAACATGAAGAAGGCTGCTGCACTGCCAGCTGACAGCATGTTTCTGAGGGTAGGAAGCTTTTAGCTCAGACAGCTTCAGAAGTCAGTAATTTTCACAGGGTTACACCCCATGGCTTTCACAACACCTCTGAACCTTTTCCATGGCTTTCTACACCCAGCCTTGACTAGGAAGCAGCAGGAAGGACAGTGAGATGCTGTGATGAGCTGTGTGACTGTCACCTCTTTTGGCAAAGCCAGCAAACCTGTTCCTGCCCGAGGACACAGCCACACCGTGCCCTGGGACCGAGTAATGGCTCTCCCTAGTCAGCAAGGGGAGACATCCCAAGTCTTCTCCAGCTGGCTTTTGGCAGCTTCCCCAACCTCTAGGAGTGCCATGAAACCCCAGTGCTTACTTTTTGCTGAAAGATTTTGTTTACCAGTGATGGGGTAACCACACCTGAGGGGTAAATGCTGACAACAGGTGATGTTCCAGAAGCACTCAGCTCTGGTCCTAAGGTCCAGAATGATTCCTGGGACCTACTACAACACCAGGTGATTGCAGATTGCAGAAAATAAAACTGCTTTTGGACAAATACTCTAAGTAATGACGTATGGAATTAGTTGTGGTAACTATTCCCAGCACAGACACACGGCAGACTGAAAAACTCAACTCATTCACTGACACAGGCATACAAACCAAAAAGCTCAGTGCTAAAAAGACAACAGGACAGATCACAGGCTACTCATCAAACAAACACCATAGAAACAACACTGTAGAAAATAAATAAAATTAAGACCTCAGCATTATCCAATTCAATGGTAATCTGCCAGAAAAGAAAGAAGGAGGGGGGAGAATTGAAAGCGTTAGTAAGAGAAGTTACAAATAAATTTCACGTTCGGATCTTATAAATCATTTAACACTTTAATGCTGCAAATCCAACATTGTGAATAGCTGGCAGTCAGCATGAGTAACATCTGCAAGTGCCTGGGATGCAGGGGGTGAGGGAAACAACACTGCTGGAAGCTCCAGGAGCTTGGGAGACAGGATACACCCTGGCTTTGTTCTTGTGCCAAGTGACAAACCACACGGGCTGGCTGACCTGCAGCCAAGAACTTCACCCTTGGGCACGAGAGTCACCACCAGTGTGAGCTGGGAGCAGCAGCAGGAATGCAGAGGCTGGATTTCCAGTTTGAGAAGAGAAATGGGAGTTTAAAAAACACACAAGTCCTGCAGAACTGGGGTAAAATCATCTGGTAGGCACCCAGGAAGATGTGTGGGAATGACATCTTTCAGCAAAGGAGAAAACTTGGGTCTAGCCTATACTGTCAATGGAGTGAAGCTTCCTGCCTGTCCAAAGGACCACAGTATGTTACCCATCACAGACAACCTGAGCATCTGCCAAGATGAGGAGTCTTGAGCAATATGGGAAACTTTAAGCCTTCCCCCAGGCTTCTGTACATCTGTGCTTTCCCCAGGGTGTCTGCAGGCTGCAGAAGAAGCCCAGCTGTTGAGAACCACCTTTGCTGCAGGGAGTGGACAACACTGCCTTCTCATCCCCTTTCCCACCTGGAAAAGAGGAGAAGTGCAGGGGCCAGGTGGGTGTGGTGCTGTGGTTATTTGTGCTGGAAGATGAAGTGTGAGAGGAAGAGGAGGATCTTTTTATAAATCAGATTGTTCTGGCGAGCACCACATGGTATAAAATCACACCAGAGCTTCCCCAGGGGCTCTGCTGCTGAACACTGCTTTGAAGTGGCTGCTGGCAGTCCTGTGAACATCCTACCTACCAGCAGCACTGCTGGCCTGATCCATACCCTGCTCAGCAGAGGAACTTCTGCCACCTTTAAGTACATAGAGACATATTTAGAATGGGTGCATAAGGGTTTGTTGGTTTGTTTGTTTCCCTTCCTTTTTTAAGCTCCAGGATGATTTTAACAACAAAAGGTATTGCCTTTTAAGTGGTGACTAAATACAGTTATATGAGTCATAAGGGAGAATAAATACTACTGCACTTCTCATAGCCAGACAGTAAAAGCTGTTCTACTACTACCAGCAGTCTATCTGCAAGCCATCAGCTGCTTTGTCATATTCAGAAATCCACTTCACAGGCAAGTGTATCCTTACACTGCACTAACTTATCTACTGCTTCAAAATTTATGCATTTTCTACACTTGGAAGATTTTTAGAATCCCATGGGGTCCTCCATAGCCTGAATGCAAGTTATATTAACTGCGTTTTCTAGAAATACTGCTTCAGCTGAGTTGTCCAAATAAAGTTTAAGGAACTCCTGTAAATTAATTGCTATTTAGAAAAATCAGAGTGGTATACTGCATTTAAAAGGAAAAAAAAATGTCAGAGCTCTCATTTGGGTTCTGTTGGTGTACAGCAAATATAATCCACTTTTATGATTCCTTAAGGTGACCTTGGGCAGTCTCTCTTGGCTGTTATCAAGAGGAGGATGCACACTCCTGTGCTAAAATGTAAAATAAAAATAAATTTATGATCACACTTAATCTTTCCCATCCCCAGCACTGGGCAATAGGAACCTTCAGCACTCAACACTCCTTCAGGAGTATCACCTGGCCCAGCTCCCTTCTGCAGGTCACAACTGGTCCCTTTCCAGACCAGACCTGTGCTGTATCACAGGTATCTCCATAAAGAGAGCTTGAGGAGAGGACAGGAGACCTCCACAGGGCTTCACCTCCTGCTCTTAGAACCCAGCACATGATACAGCTACCTCAGCAGGAAAGGATGTGCTCAGTGTTCAGCTGAGAGGTGCAGTTGCTGCCCTTTCCACCCTACCCTGCTCCCTTCTCCTCCCACACCCATCCCCTCCTTTCTTGCAGCTGATGTGGGCATGTCCCCTAAATCACTGGGTTTAGTCAAGAATGCTGAAAAGCCATTTTTCAGCTAAAACTGAAAATAAAAATGCTGATGTAGGAAACTGGAGGTCTGGAGGCAGGTGGGGGCTGGCCCTCTGGCAGGCAGGAGGCAGAGGCAGGAGGTGGCCAGGCACCCTGGTGATGTTACAGTTTCCTCTGCCCCCAGAGCATCTCAGCCCTTGCAGCCACAGCAACAAATTATTATTGTTATGAAACTGCCTGGCCTCTAAAGCTTTTGCCTTTCTGTGCTGTGAATCTAGCACTATGCAACCACTTTAAACCCTCCTGAAAGTGAGAATTGGACAGGAGAACTCATCTGCTCCCAGGCATGGGCACCCAGAGAGCATCCTCCCACACCACTGCCAACTCCCAATGGCTCTGGGGAAGGTTGCCTGGGGGGGTCCATTGCTCTGTGCTCCTGCCCTGTGTAGCATGGGCACACCCTGGGTGGCTTAGAAATGCATGATAACTTAGACTGGGATTTTCAGTTTGATGGTAGGAATACCTAGATACACAAGCATATGTGCACATATGTACACTCTCATGATGCAAACAGAGAATAGGTCTGTACCTACAGAAAAACATTCTTCTCAATAAGAAATGAGTTTTATGTAGGAAAAGGAAAGAAAAATATATATGGCTGGGTGGACAAACAGTTTCCATCTATAATTCACAAAATAACTCAGATGTACATAAATGAAAATTAAACTACAGAATATCTTCTTGTTGCAAGGTTACGTGGCCTGTTGGAAAGTCACCTAGGCCAAAACAGCAGATAAAGAGGTTATATCCTTCATAAAGAAATTAGATACTTTTACAGTGCCAGCAACTGCAGGATTTAGACTTAAACTTCTGAGTCTAAAGTAAAAAAGCAACAGAAATAAGCTTACCTTTCAAATTGTGTTTGAAGTTATTAGTTGACTAAAACTGTTTTGTTCCTGATGCAGTACAGAAGTGCTTACACATACAAAACACAGCTTGAAAGAGCAAGAATTTTATTTTCCTTTACTGAATAGCAGAGACAGTGTTTAAAACAGAATGATGAACTGTAAATTACATTACCTTTTCTCCATAGCCTCTGTCTTTGGTCATCATTTCCCTGAGGGTCTGTAATACTTTAATACATAGTTTCTCCTCGTTCTCCTCTAGCAGCTGTTTAGTATGCTTTATTAACCTGAAAATAACCAATCAACCATGGCTCCTTTTAGTACTACCAGTCTAAAAAATGGGATAATATACACATGACTATCTTACTTGATTGGGTTAAGATGCAAATGAGTTGTTATCAGAGCATTACACAACCATTTTAGGATTATTCTCTCAAGAGAAACATTTAACCAAGTACCACAGGGTCTGGTGAAGGGAAGTGCATCCCCTGGCAGGAGGACAGGCAGGTAAAACCCCCTGACTACAGCAGAAAGGAACCAGGGGGAGGAGCAGTGGGATTTAAGACTTGATGGTCCTCCAGAACAAACACTTTCATATTAAGAAAATTATTCCACATAACTGCTTTGTTAAAAAAACATACTGAGAGCCCTGGAGAGAGCTCTTAGAAATCCACCTGACCCAGGATTTGTTTGTAACTCTGGTACACAATTTCCATAAACTCTCTATATAATCCACCCCTCCAGAAGGTGATCTAAGGAGCTGGATTCTGCTCTCTGAATTACCCCTAAACAGCCTTGCAACCTTTCCTTTCCTTCTCTCCACATTTGGACAGCATCCACATTGGGTGAGGCACATGGTAACAACCCATCCTGACATGCTTGCCCAGCAGAAAGTCCTACAAGATCAAGTACCTTGCAAACATTACCAGGGTTGAAGGCAGGGAGAAAATAACATTGATCAGCTCGAAGTTTTTTACTGCTGTTCACAACACTGCACCAAATACTGAAAATTTTAAGCCCTGGCTGTGAGAGCTTATCAAGCAGTCTCTCCCCATCCCTCAAGAGCTTTTGTGGGGCTTTTTTCCCCCCTCCCTCCGAGGATGAATTGTATCAACCACACCACCAGACATTGTACTTGACAAGTATTTCAAAGCATATAAAATATTTACAAAGCTGGGCGAGCGGGCACGGTTCCACAGGGCAGGGGAGAAGTGGGGAGAAAGCAAAACAACAAACCCCCTCCCGAGAAGTCAGACTTGGAGACAACTTACTTGCAAATGAAACCTCCACTTTCACATTTCCTCCTGGCATCTGTGTTCTCTGGGAAGAGCAGCTCAGGCCTGTGGAGCACATCCACCAGCACCGAGAGCTCTGCCTGGACCAGAGGGCGGAGGCGATCCTCTAAAGCTGACACTATGTCCTAAAATATAACCACAGCAAGAGTTTAAACAAGCAAGGAACACATCTACATTTATCAGCAAATCCATTTCAAAAACTAGCAGAGAGGGACAGGACAGTGGGACAGAGGGACAGAACTAGATGGAAGAGTTCAGAACTTGGTCAGAGAAGACACTCAGTTCTGCTTTTTAATGGTAGTCTTTAAAAGAGAAGCCCTGATTTTCCAGCAGTCCTCCATCTTGCTCAGTTTCCCTCCCCTCCCCATCTTTGGAGGTGCTCTTGTTGATACAGGAGAAAAGAGAAAAATGCAGATTCACAGCTGCACTGAAACTTTGGGATAAAGATCAGGCTATTCACGCTTACACAAACTGACAAAAAAGTGCTACCATTAAAATTATGCAAAAATAAAATTATTCCCCTTTTCCTCAACGTTTGGAAAGCTGTAGCTACTCTAAAAATGAAACAGTATTTATCTTAATATTTGAATAAGCAGCAAATATTGAGATACCTATGAAACCAGAGAGAAAGTTTAATCAAATTGAAATGGACAACTAGACAGGAATGGTTAAAGAGGGAGAAGTTATTTCAGTGAGAATGGGCTGGGCAGTGTTTCCATGTTAATATAAGTTTACAGAACTGTTTGCCAGAAAAGGCTTCTGACCAGAGAATGAATCTTCAATAGCTAAAGGTTTCATGCAGGATGATGAATTTCATTTGGTATAAAAAAGGCCTGATTAAACTCTCTGCAGATCTGAACACAGAATACAACCATAACATATCAATCCTTATTACTAATACAAAGCATTAAGTTTAAATATTTTTTTTATCAAAACCAGCATGGGACTGCACACATTTTGCTTCATCAGGGAGTGACTGTGACTGCCACTGGTTCACAAGGAAGGGACAGATCTCATTTTAAGCTCTACCATGGTTTCCAGGCAGGTCTGTGGCACCTACTGAGAGTTTCAGTGTACAAGGAGCAAAGCACTGGAGGGGTCTGGAAGGCTATGATGGTCAAAAAGTCCTCTCAGCAAATAAATATCACCAGTGACTTCAAGTATCACCACCTTCAAATATCAGCATCTCCTGGGATGAGTACTTCCCAACCCATGAGCTGTGCACACTCAGCCACTTGTCTCGATCCACTGGTTTATATTTGATTTTATACCCAGTACCGTTATATTCTGCATCAGCTAACTTGATTATCATGTGGCAGTTTGACTAATTAATTCCCAAATGTCTTTCTACTTAGTAAATGCCTCTTTTTGGGTGGGCATGGCAGGGAGTGCCCATCAGAGGAGGCAGAGGTGCTGTGCAGTCACCTGCAGTCTTTCGATGATGTTTCGGTAGTCCCTGGAGGCAGCGAGCACCGAGTCCCTGCGGGCAGCATTCCTTGCTGTCATTCTCCAGTTCATTGCAGTCTTCTGGACAATGTTGTGAGATTTCAGGAAGAGATTGTTCACCTGGCTGTCCAAGTCGACAGGAATTGCAATCGCACGGCTCTTTGCTGCAACAAGCAAAAGTTGGTAAGAGTCGACTCCTGCGGTCTGTGTGTTACTACAAATGCAAGAACAAGAGGAGCTCTACTTGCAGCTCCTCCTACAACCTCCATGGGCAGTTTAAACAATGTGTGGTCCCTGTGCAATGGGTCAGACCTCTGTGTTTAAAGGCTTTCCTATCTTTGAGCTGTTTACTGTCATTAAAACGTGGGAGTAGGAATCTGTCCTTACACACACATTGCCAGCGTCTCCTGCTAAGGCACATGTACACCTTTCCAACAAAATTTGGCCTCAATATCCAGTACAAATTACTATTCCTGCTACTAAAAGTGGAGCAAATTACTGGGAGGAGTGGCACAAAGCTATTTCCCTACTGCAGATCAACAGGAGTGCAGAGTTTTGAGGTTAAACAGAGAAAGCTCTTCAGGTTCCAGTGACAACACCTATTGCTCAACCCTGACAATACATCAACCCAGCTCTGGCCTGGTTCTGTGCCTCAGCTCTGAGTTATCTGCAAGCACCACCTGCAGGGAGTGAACTGCACTTGATTTTTGGAAGAATAACACGTAAGCAGCAAATACTGGATGACCAAGTTCACAGCAGTTAGTCCTGGTTACATCCATTTCTTACCTACATCTGAGAGGACCCGAATGCAGCTTTCCACAGATGCCTTTTGGCTGGGCATCAGCCAGTTGCAGTGGTACACCCTGAACACCCCCTGCAGCAACTGCACAAACACGGGCTGGCGAGTCTAGAACACGAGGTTAAAAGAAAAAAAAAAAAAAAAAAATCAACCCCACCAGGTCACACTGAGAATTATCAGCATCAGCTTGAGGTAATACCAGTTCCCAGCTTGAGCCAGGACTCTGCACACCAAGTCATTTCTCAGTGCTCTGCATCCACTCACCAGGCAACCTGGTGCTGGAGCCAGCCTATCAGCCACACAATCAGCAACTGAATGGAAAGGGTGGGAAGGAATGCTGGGATGGAAATATTAAGCAGACAGTTTCTAAAGCATGAAGCCTCAAGTAATTGAAGCCTGACTAAGCAGAGGAAATAAGCAGTCATCCTCATCTGTTTAATCAGAGCTATCAGCAAACCTGGCACACGGGGATTCTTCTTCTAGCCTTGACCAGGAGCTGACTCAGTAGTCCCAGCTGGGACTGTGCTCTTGGCTAAAGGACAGTAGAGCTCTAGAGTTGAAAACTCATCACTTCAAGTCTTATTAGCTGCTATTTAATTTACTGCAGAAACCAGCTGTGTGTTTGCTGCTTCAAACACAGGTAGTAGTTAGTGGTAAGCACTAGAGCTGCTATGGATCAGCCAGAAGTCAGGTGTGGTTGGTAGCCCCACATGTTGCAAGGTGATCTTCCACTGCAGATGGGTGAGGTGCTCACACACACACACACAAGCTCTACTCTTTCATCTTTGCAGCATCCCAGAAATATTGGCAAAAACTCCCTGTTAGGCCCTGTACAGTAATTAGAACAAGGCATCTATTTTACCTGCAGAGGTAAGAAAGAGTATTTAAAGTATTCCAAATGAACCTACATCAAGAGGGAATGCCCCGTGTCACTGTGCCTACTACCTATGTACTGTATCTATCAACTACGTGAACTACACCACAGTGAAAAGCCCACAAGACTCAGGAACTACTGGAAAAATACCTCTTTTATTCTGGTCAAGATTAATGCCTGTTTGTAAGAAAAAAGTGGAGTTAGATGAAAAAGCCAAACTTATCAGATAATTAAATTTATTAGATCAATTCATCACATAACACCATTAGTAAATAAACAAAAGGAGAAGCAAAATTCAAGAAACAAAAATTACTAAGCAGCAAATAGCTATTATCCATTCTAGAAATAAGCCAAACACCAAAAACATGGCAGGCCATAGTATTCTCCAAGGGCACTGAAAATACCTTCACTTTTGGATTTCAGCCACCCACGTATTCCTTTCAGTTCATGTTTAAAGGCTCTTTGGTCTTAAAAAGCTTCAAAGACATTTGCTTAAACTAGGTCCATAAATCAAATAAGAAATTTACTCCACGTTCACCTTGCCTCCAACTCCAATTCTGAAGAAAAGCCTTGGGCAGCAGCACCCTTTGGAGGCCAAACAGGCTAAACAGTACTTGGTAAAGAGGAAAAGCTTTGGAAAGGGGTTCTTTGGAAAGATATATTTACTTTCTCCTAATTTTATAATATTTGAGCTGCCTGACAGATGTACAAGGTGTTCCTTGAACAAGCAAGGCTGGTCCCGACTCAAAGGAGGTACAATTGAGTAGAACAAGCCCTAACATGAAAGATCATGAGCCAAGAGGAGGCTCACTTGGGAAGAAATGAGATGACAAGGTGCAGCAGAAAGGACAGGGAGGGACTGAACCTGAAGGCAACAGAAAGGAGAGTGGCAGCAGTCCCTTGCCTTTGGAGACAGTGGCACCAGAATGCCCAGCAGCAGCTCAGGTGGGAGGGAAAATCCCCACCCAGAGGAGAGATGCTCACAGCCAGGGGGTCCCATGGGCTGTGCTCCTCCAAGGGGAGCTTCCCTGGGTCACGGGCAAGAGTCTTGACAGGCAGAAAAAGGGGAAGGAACAGAGCTTTTAACTTGAAGATGTAAAGGAAAGATGAATCTGGCATAAAACAGAGCCACCAACTGTGAGAGTAAAAGAGAGGTGAAATAAGTTACTTCATCCTATACAAAGAGAATGATTGAGAAACTGAAGAAAAGCTGCTGACAAATAAAATCAACAGATGGCTAAAATATGGTGGTAAGGAAGTGTATTCAACTGCTGTACACTCAGAGATGACAATTAAAAGCATGACAGAGAAGAGAGAAGGGCAGAGCCCTGGGGCACAAGGCTAACTTGATCCCAGTTTCTCATTTGATTTTGATGAAGTCTTGACAAACTGGCACGGAGGCTGACACCACAACAGGGGTTGACATTTTGAAGTCACATGAGGAGCAAGTGCTGGACTGCTCTGACCTGGGTGAGTCAGGCAGAACCCTCCTCTGTCTGAGAATGGAGGGCTCTCCAAGGCCATGAGAAGCAGGGCTGTGCTGAATCCTCAGCAGCTGGTAGGATCAGCCTGGCCTCTGGTCATCCAGACAGGGCTCAAATATACATCCTGACTAAAGGCAGGCAGCCTGGCAACCCCAGAGATGCAGGCAGTCAATGGGGGAAAAGCAGAAACACCACAGCACTGCAGCCCCCAGGCAGCACACCATGATTAGCATGAGTTCTTTTGATGAGGAACTGAAGCATCAACTTGCCAGATGCCCTTTATGGCCACTTTGGGGAACCAGATGTCTCCTCACCTGCCACCAGTTGCACTCAATTACAAACCTGGAGTTTGCCCCTGAACAACTGCCTTTGGCATCCTGAGGTTGCATCAAGTTTTAACAACTACCAACTTCTGACAGACCTGCCAGGCACCTGACCACTGCACCCACACTCCTCCCCAAAAGTTATTTATGAATACATGAACGATGTTATCTTTGTGCTGAAACACAAATATTAGGGCAATATCCTGACACTGCTTTTCTGCAGTGGAAATCTCCTACCTACTGCCACCACATGAGTGTTCCAAGCTCCTCCACAATTCCACAGCTTTTGAGCAAGACAAAAACCACTTCATGAAACACACAAGAGTTTTTGGCAATGTTTTAATTTTAAAGGAAATTAGAATATTCCAATAAAACCATGCTTTCTTTAAGCAATCACCTTTGCACCTTCTGTAATGCAACACCCTCTCCTCCTGTCTGGAAAGCCAAAACTCTATCTTATTCCTTCACAGCACTCTGAAGAACTCCTTGCTGCCATGCTGCTGCTTTCCCACTGCTAGAGAGCTGGCATGCCAAGCTATCACTGAGAAAAAAATGTCTGTTTGGTCTCTTACACCTGCCCACATCATCCTGTCCAGCTGTACTCTGATCGAAGGCTGCAAAAAGAAAACCAGAGCTCTCAGATGGAACTGCACTATTAAACTTGAAAAAAATAATCCTTCATTTCCCTACTTGCAATGTGATTTTCTCACTTGGAACCTCATAAAGATGCATAGAAACTGTTTCCAAAAGACCCATGTCATCTCAGGAGTAGTACAGAGTGGAAGCTGCTAATGAAGGGACATGACACTTCAGTTTCTCTAGAAAAAAAATTGTACCATGATCTAGAAATCTTTCACTTTTACAGCAAAAGAAAATCCTGGTCACAAAGAAATGCATCTGCTCCCCCATGACAAAACACCTCTACTTGCGCTTCTTTTTAACTGGCAAATGGAAACAAAGTGGAATGAAAACAGTCATATTCACAGCATATTTTTTACTTCTCTGTCTCTCTACATTTTCCTACCTGCAAGGTAGTGCTCTGATCAGAGAAGGGGGAACTGAAGAAAGTGGTGACTATACTCATCACTATTTCTGTAACATACTTCTCCAGGATGGAGTCAGCATGCTTTCTGTCACTGGTGTTGTTACAAGCCTGCAAGACAATTCATTCTTAGGTCAGAAACAGCTCAACCAAGACAGATTAATAAGTGTTACAGACTGGAATTCTTGATTTCACACTGTTCTAGGCAAAGCAATTCCCTGCCACAACAATACTTATGACACTTGGATTGCTGGATTTCCAGCACACACAAAAGCAGAAGCCCAGCACAGTTCCTGTTTTCATGTGCTGGCATATAGCATGTTTAGGAGGAAGGGAAAAAACCCCAGAGTGCCTCAGAGAAAAGAAAGTAGGGAGGGGGAACTGAGGTGTAATGCTTTCGTATGGGGAAATACTTGGAATCCCAGGCAAAAAGCCATATGGCCAAACAAATGCCAAGCTTGGAAAAAATTTGTCCTGACCTGCCAAAAATTGTTGACTATTGCTTGGGAAGGAGCTCACTACTCTGGCCAGAATAAGCAAGCCAGGTGGCAGAACAGAAGAAGGCGTTAGACAAAAGAGCAGGGCGTGGGGCTTTGCTGAGTTTTTTTGGGGTTTGGGTTGTTTGGGGTTTTTTTTCTCTTGAAAAGGAAAATATTAATGTGTTCCATGGAATATGACTAATGAAATCCACAGACACAAGGAAAAGACATATATAAATTTGAAGGAACACAGTATTTTGGATACTTATTGCCCTGTTGCACTGTTATGTCTTATTTTTCCTGCTCTGTACTATTAAATAAGTTCATTTAAGCTTTTTTAATTCTGTTCCTAGGTGCCAAAATCATTACCCGACAGATGTCAACCAAGAAGTTCTCAAACAGCTTCCACATGTGATTACTTGTATAAATCTCTTTCATTTCTACTTCTGTATCCACATAGCAATGATTCAAGAAGTTGATGTATGCAATTTTGACCTAAAAGTAGAGGGGAAAAAAATTACTGTTAAAAAATAAAAACCTGAATGGCATTATGAATGAATATAATGTCACATTAGAACAGCTATATAAATAATGTGTAATTCTACCTCTTCCTTTTATTTAAGCACTGGTGAAATTTAATGCCATGAATAGCAAGACACCATCCAATAAGAAAACACAGGGATTACTGTAGACAAAACGTCAGCATAATAATAATTTCCAGTTCTGCAGAACCATCTGTTCAAGGTTAGCAGCATACTCCATAAACCCCTCTGCCTCAAGAACCCTATAAAACAAGCATGTACAGTATCACAGCCCCATTTTAAGGGCAAGGAAACAAGCATAAAAGGATTTAACTTAACCAACCAGATTCAGAGGGGTTGCTGACAGCAAAACCAGGGAAGGAATCCAGTTACCCAGCTCACTGTCCACCTGCACCAGCACCTTTCCCAGGGCAGACTCTGCAGTATCAAAGCTCTCTCACCCCAAACCAGCACATTTCAAACACATACAGGCCAGTGCCTCCAAGCAGCCCTCACCTCAGGTATGCAATCCTCATGGGTTACTACCCTAACAATGTCATCCAGGGGAAGAAGGGAGTTGCATTTTATTTCTGTGTAGACGTTTTTGCCTTCTGTGCAGACAGCAAGCAGTTCTACTAAGTGGATGTGGTACATCAGGGGGCTGTTTTCATCCATCCGATCCCTCTCTGATCTCATCATTTGCACCAAAGTCTGGAAGGAGGCTCTGTCATTGTAAAACACTAGGACATCTTCTCCTGAGTTCACCAGCTACCGAGAAAGAAAAATATTCCATCAGCAGATCAAAGCTCAGGCATCTCCCTGCAGCATCCTCCCCGAGGCTGTGGGCTGTTACACTGCAAACCCCAATTAGCTTCCCTTTAGACACTTAAAAGGAGTGCAGCCCACCAAGTCAGCTGGGCATTCCTCTTGCCCTCCCTTCGTGGGATCCAGGGCTCGACTATGACATTTTCCCTTAAAGAATTTACCACTTCTGAACTGCTGCAGAACTTCAAAGCCAGCCCCACTGACTGCTTAGACAGAAGTGGTGCCAAGAAGCTTGTGACTTTCCATTGTGCTTTTTTATTCCACGTATATTGCCTCAGCTGACTCCTGAGCCCATCGAGCTGCAGCCATCCCCTTTGGTTCAGAGGAAGGCCCCAGGGGCACGCCGGATGGGAGGACTGCAGGGCTCACTGATTCCACCCTTCTGAACAAACACCATCAATTTTTCCAAGGCTACCAAGTGACATCTTAAGTCACACACTTAAGATTTCTATTGGCTTCACAT
This sequence comes from Phaethornis superciliosus, assembly GCA_023637945.1. Classification (NCBI taxonomy): domain Eukaryota; kingdom Metazoa; phylum Chordata; class Aves; order Apodiformes; family Trochilidae; genus Phaethornis; species Phaethornis superciliosus. The sequence continues at coordinate 1,451,178 of JAJQWJ010000013.1, forward strand.
TTGAGACCTGGACGGGCGTGTTTTCAGAGCAGTTCAGCCCTCCTGGGACTCTGGGAAAGGAAGGAGAATGAGGAAACCGAGACCTGCTCCAGGCTGGGTGCTTCTGAGGATGGAGCTGGAGGGATTTGGGACCATCCTCCCATAAGGTTTGTGACAAACAGAAGATAAAACAGAAGCCAACCCCAAAAGCAATCCCCTCTTCTCAAGCAGCTGCTGACCCCCGTGGAAGCCACCTGCTTGTTTGCACCTTGCAAACTTGAATCCATGTTGAGAAGCTCACAAAAAAATATTTCTGAAGTCCGAAACTGTATGCACAAAGATCAGTCTCCTAAAATTGACACAGCAAAAGCCAGAGCTTAACAAATCTAATCCTTGGGCTCCCCCTGCTGAGGAGGCCAATAAATAATCCCATCAGATGTGCACGTATGCTGTCAGACAGATTGAGTGAAACATACATCTTAAAAGGATTTATTCACCCTTCTCTCATCTCTCCCTTCTATCCTGACACCCCAGTTTATGAACCTAAATTTCTGAAGACCCTCTTCAGACCCTCTTTAGATCCTTCTAAATTTCTGAAGACCCACTTAAACAGCTGAATATGTTGGTCTTGGTAAGAAATTCCCATCAAAATACCATCATGGTAAAATTTTCCTTCTGCATAAGTGACCTTGAAATAAAACTACGTCTCTTCTGGGCAGTATTGCTAGAGAAAGGCACCCTTGTTTCAATAAGCTCACCCACGGGTTGCTGTGTGCAAGCCTGAAAAGTAACTTTTGAGTATCACTAACAACTGATCACTCACTATACTCATGGGTGAAGAGCTCAGAAAGCTTTTGGTCACATAAAACCCTGTGCTTTCTGGTAGCTGCATACTCCTTTTGCATTGTGAGAGCTGTCAGCTTCTTGGCAGCCCTAGAAGTGAGAGGATCAATTTGTCATTTTCACCAAATGGTATGTGAAAACTTCTGTTCAGACCTTGCAAAATCTCTGCAGCTCTCACCTCAGCCATTACCATATCCTGGCACTTCTTGATGAATTTTCCTTCCGCCTTGACGATTGTCTGCAGGAACTTGATGTACTGAACATTTCTGCCATGTGTTTCAATACAGTGGACAAAGTGTTGAACAACCCGCTCATTAATCTCACTGCAAAGCTGGAAGTTGTTCATGAAAATGTGCTGCATTGTTACTGCTTCCAGAATCTAATAGAGGGGATGAAAGAGAGAAAGAAATAAGCAAACAAACAAACCACCAAAGCCACACAGAGGTCAGGATAAAGTCAACACTCCTGCAGGGTGCAGGACTGAAAAGAACATTTCCAAGGACCTAACCTTTCAACACAACAGCTCCTCTCTAAGCCTATTTTTCAGTCCACTTCAGCCTCTTGAACTTTCTACACTGAAAATATCCTAAATAAATAGATCTTGCCAGGTTTTGAGGCTTTAGAATGAAAACAAAATGTGACCCCTTCAAGCACTCTTGCATCAGAAGAGGCCCAGAGGCAATCACCAAGGACAAGCCATTCTTCTTTCTTACCCAAAAAGAAAAAAAAAAAAACAAAACAAAACAAATCATGGCATGACGTTATTCTTACCCCTGGGTTAAGGAACAGGTTTATGTGCTTGTGCAGCAACGCCTGGTTCTGTTGGTTCCCAGCACAAAAGTTCTGTAAAAACTCATGTGCAAGTTTCATGATCTCCTGCATCCTCGTGTCTTCAGCCTGTGATTGCATGACAAAGAAGATAGGGTTAAAAAGAATCTCAAAGTTCACTTTCAGGTGAGCACTGGATAAGCCACAGCTCCAGCTCAGCAAGGGAATTGTCATGTCTCTCTCTCACCCTCCAAAGAAAAACAAACCTCCACCCATCTCACAGATATTAGGGATGAGTCTGGCCTGCTTCACAATTTTAAAGTTCATAAAAAATAAGGGCCATAATAGAAATTACAGTAGTTTATTCTCTAAAATTGCACACTCCATGCCCAAGCCTGCCAACAACGTGCTTTAGTCAGTTTTACACTCCTGAACATACAAGCACAGTGGCCAAACCACACATCATCACCTTGGGGCTAGGCAGGAAAATTGCCATGTTCCACTGAAATGCATCTCAGCACCGCCGGATAAGCAGCTCATGGCAAAGAAGAGATGGAAAGTTATTGTTGCAACAGTTAATCCCAATTTATATTTACTGGAATCTGCACACCACTCGCATGCTTCCAAGTACAGCTCAGGAACTGGTGCCTTTCCTCTGACATCAGTGTGGATTCCCAGGCCACTGAAGGTATAAAATACAGTGTGGAAAATCAATGGTTGCCTTTATTTTTGAGGACTTCCACATATTTCCAAACCTTCCATGATGCCTGTCCCAGATGTAGGCACACGTACAGGACAGAAAGGTGGGGAAGGGTGTTGGAGAGTGTTTTTGCTGCAGATTGTTTTAACAAAATATGAAGCAAGCCAGCATGAGACTTAGCTTAACATTAATCAGAGCTACTGTCCAGAATTACTGGTTCTCAGAGACCCGTACAGTTTGGCACAGAGAGTGACAGGGAAAATATGAAGTCCCTCACCTATGCAATGATAAGTACCTGTCACCTGTGACTAATGGGCAGCCAAGACATGAACTTGGGTTGTGCTTCATCAGCACAACGTGGTGCTGTGCAGGCTCAAACCCTGCAGCAGCCAGGACAAAGTGAGCACCCCTGAAATGACACGGTGACATGATTTGGCTGATTGTGAACAGCATTGCCTGGGGAGCCAGCTGATGGGGATCCATTTCTCAGGGGAAGTCTGGGACTTTCAAACTGGGGGAAGAACTGTAACTAGAAGGCAAACCTGATGATAAACCCCATGGGGGACCAAGCACCTTCATCTTCCCAAGGTCATCCAGCCACTGTGGAGCAATAACAAGGGAGCTGCTGCCACCCTCAGAGCTTGAATTCAAGGCAGCATACACACACAAACACAAACACATTCCCTCTGTGAAAAGCTGAGAGTTGACTCTTACACTGAGCTACAAGGGGCAAACACTGCTTCAGGAAACAGTGCTTAACACCGCACATCCCAAGGCTTCAAACAAACCAACCTTCCCTAAACCTCCCTGGTATTTGGGAAGCACGGGCGTTTCACAGACTCCAATTCCCTGGAAAACAGCCTTTGGGAAGCCAACACGAAGATGGCGAGGAGGTTCTTAAAAGCCCATCAATCCAGCACGAAGTGAGAGCCCCACAGAAACCCCACCTTTTCATAGGGGATCTGCAGCAGCTCCAGCACAACCGCGTGAGCTCCCATGTTCCTCAGAAGGCGCTGCTGCTGCTTACGGCTCTTCCGGACAGAAATTCCCTCCTGCACACAGAGCTTGCTGAGCCGCAGCAGGATCTGCAGGAGAGACTTGATTTAGGGCTGGAATTCTGGGGTTTAGTTCAAGAGCACAACCAGGTGGCTCCCAGAGAGCAGCAACACTGAAAAAACAGATCTGCGCGGCACGGACCAGAGTGGCTCTAGGCAGCAAAATCAGGTTTTGGGGTCCCAGGACAAGGAGCTGAGGTCTGGTTGCTCCTGCAGCAGCAGTAGAGGTGCAAAAGGACCAAGCTGGAACTGAAAGGTGCCAGGGAATGTGGGGGCAGAAGAACACAATGGTTTGTGCTGCCCCTGGAGGAGCAGCCACCACCTCGCTCCCCATCCCTGCGACAGCCAGCACAGCCTTGTGCCACTCAGCACAGGCAAGGGAAGCAGACACTGGCCTGTGCACCATCCACAGCAAGACTTCAAATTAAATTTCAACAGGACAGTGGTTTTAAGTGCAAGGCACTCGGGACGAGACAAATTAAACAGCTTCTCCACTTGCTTACATCTTTCGTAGCCTTTAACAATAAAAATATTGTGTTACCATTGAAACAGCAGCAGAACGTGGCATTTCTCACTAATCCATTCTTAAGGAAAGAGTATACATGTAGTGCTTATTATACTCCTGACTTCTCATTCAAGTTGGGATGTGTTATTACTCAGCAAATAGTTTCCACAATGGAAGAGTGACTCAAACTTTCCTGGGTGCCTCCCTCTGACTGCAGCTCTCCAGAGCTGTGTTACTCATTTACACTTCCATTTAACTATCAAGAAGCAAAGTTTTACCTCTTTTACTACACGGTAGTTGTAGCTGCTAGTACTTTCAGGCTTTTGGGACTTGCTGTGACCTTCCTGAGGATAAAACCAGACAATTTATTAGTAGCTTATACTACTACTGCCTTCATGAAGGCAGCTCTAGGATATATTGTTCTAGGATAGCGCCCGCTCTCTTTCTGGAAAGGAGTGTCATCCTTCAGCTTTCTGAGCCTCAGAAAAATACATAGAATTATCCTGTCAAGTCACATTGACCTCTGAAACATAAAATAAGGTAAGGATGGGATGATTCTGGAGACAGCAACCTCCTGCCCTTTACCTTGCTTGGCACATTCTGTCTGTAATGAAGTCTCACCCTAAAAAACTTTTTACTTTCTCTCCCTATTATTTCTCTACTATTATTAAACTGTCACTGCATAGTTATCAAGAGATGCTTCACAACACTACACACAGAGAAAGCAACAAGTAAATTACTTTTTTACTTCCAACAATAAATGCTCATAACATTCACAAGTTCTTGAATTCCCTCACCCAGTCTATTCTATTTGATTTCAAATTACATGGAGGAAAAAGGTGTTTAATTAGTTCTAAGCCAGATGTGCATGCCAAGAAAGTCCTTTATTATCAGGTACAGATAAAGCATCATCATTCTCTTCTGTCACATCATCACAGTGCCAATTCCAAATGCATGACCTGAACAGTTCACAGCTCTGCCTTGACATTGTTTGAGGTACTTTTCACTATACAAAACCCATGCAATTAATTTGTCAGTGCTGAACAGACAACTCAGGAGCCAGTGCAAACCCAAACCAACTGCTCTGTTGGAGCCTAAAGATGACACTTCAGTGGTTGCTAATCCTGAACAGCTTCCACCTGAGGCTAACTGGCATTAACAGCTCAAGTTCTCTTATTCTTGCCTTAATCCAAAAGCAATACCAGTCCCGCCAGGACAGTCCCACCAGGCTATGCACTGTGCTGCAAAGATGAGTTTTTTGTAACCATTTCCAGAAATGTGACCTCTTCATAAAATATTAACACAACAATTTGCACAAACACAACCTAATTACCTCTTTTTTCTTGTGTTCATTTTCACCTTGCACTCCATCCAGGGTCTCATCAGGACCTTGGCCTTTGTACACCCAAAGTTCCGATTTTTCCACAATAGACCTCAGCTGGTCCAAATCTTGCTTTATCTGCTTGTAGTTGTCAACATCTTGGCTGGTAACAAGCAGTTGAACCTTACATGAATGCAATCCATTAGTTGCAGAAAGACATGTTTTAGGTGCCATATATCCATTCAGATGAGGAATAACACTCCTGATACACACACATACCTGCTTGAAAGCTTGAAGGACTTCTTGTCTCTGGCTGAAGTGCCGGAACAGCAGCTGGAGTGCTCCAGACACCAGAGGGGGATAATCATGCATTGTTAAATGCAACAAAACCCTGAGAAATGTTCTGCCACCATGATCATCCAAATCCAGGGGTGTATTCTCCTCACTGAAAACAGAGTGTAAGAATTAACTCGTGTACTAGACTGAATGGCCCAGCAGAGTCCTAAGCCCAGTGCACGGGAGCAAGAAAACCTATTTTCTTACTTTTAAATAAGGGGAAAATGGATCAAATCAAGTGCTACCTTAAGGCACACAGTGATTTTTGGTGTAAGTAGGGAGGCTTTTCCAGAATCTCATTAATTATGGTTCACTCTGCTTACACTATCCAACTCACATTTTGGCGGGGGTCAAACTGTGCCAAAATATTTGTCCCTATGTCAGTTTCACCCTATTGTTCAAATAGTTCTTGAATATTCCTGGTACTAAGCTTTCTCACTATTTATGAAATAAACCCCAAACCCCTACCTCTGTAGCCAGGTTGCAATGCTATGTATGTCAAGTACTTGAAACCCTCCTCTTGTCTCTCTGTCCCCTGCACCTCTTTTCTGAGCATGAGAAACTCACGTTGCATTTCTTTTTCCTATCAGTGCCCCCTGAATCTTTTCCATATTCTGCTTCACACTGAGCCTACATGGTTACATTAAAAATTCTGGTCATTAATTCTGTAAGCAAATCCCTGTCTCCTATTCTCCATTTGAGAAAGCAGTTATCTTAGGTTTACAGAAAACTGCAGCTCTGAGCAGCTTAAGGACAAGCTGAAGTATTTGGAGTCTGTCACTGACTTGCTGTCTTGTGACTTGACAAGGATATAAGCTGTTCCAGAAAGAAGGGGGTATGGAAGGTACAACTTGCTTTGTTCTGTCTTATGTGTGTAGTTTAATGCTGCATCAGACAAAAGAAAAAAAAAAGAATGGCTAAATATACCAGTAGAAATCCCAATCCTTGCCTACACAAAATTTTCCACCTAAGATTTCACTGCAGCATTTGGCCTAGATGCACTAATCCTGCACCTTGGCTTTTGCCTCCTCCAGTGAAGATTTTTCTGGCTGAAGGACCTCTGTCCCTTATCTGGGGCTTGTAAGCCAAGCAGATACTGCTCTGAGCTGCATCAGAAGCATTGCAGGAAAATGAAACCTAGATAACTCTGGCAGTTACACCCAATCTGTTCCCAGTTACCACCTCATTTTCAACACCAACCCTGGGGGCTGCAGCCTGGGGACTCCTGAGCTACCCCTTGATTAGCACTGTGAAGAGATACTTTCCTTCCACCAAAGATCCCCTCGGCTTGTTCTTCAATATGTTCAAAGTCTAGGGCTCCTGAGAAAATAAACAAGGCAAATACAGTATGTCAGAGTTGCAGCACAGGTATTTGTGCAGCCTAAAACCACTTTAAACAGCAAGTGGTGATGTAGGTGTAAGCAAGGGGGTCATATCAAGCTGAAAGGAACACTGAGAGATTACTGGAGCAGCCTGTTAAGATAACATGAGACAGTAAATTAACCCGTTCTCAGCTCACTAATTAAACTAAATAATAATTTCAGCAACATGCAGGCTTATTCCTCTCTTGCCCGTGTTTAGATTGTACCAGCATTATTCCAAGATGCTGATGGGACCTGGTATTATTCAGAGGGGCCACTCACAAGAAACACCAAACTTTAGCCCTGGGAAGTTCTAAAGTGAAAAAAAAAAAAAAAAAAAAAAAAGAAAAAAAAAAAATTAAAAAATCAGCAGCAACAGCAATATCCCCCTCAATATTTCACAAAAAATTTTAAAAGGTAACAGAAAGAGAGCATGAGGATTGTACCTCCTTGCCAAAAATGTTTACCCCTTTTCTTCCAAAGCTGAGCTTGCATAAGGAGCTCTTGCTCTCCCCACCAGGCCAATTTTGAAGGCCCTGGCACCCCAGAGGCTGCTGGACAGGCAGCCCAAGAAAAAAAGTAAACACATCCCCTTTGAAGTGAGATCAAAAGAAGCAGTCTCCTCCCTTTGAAGGCTTCACATCTAAACCACATTTTCCTTATCTTTCTCCTTTGCATCTAGAGATACAGTCCCCAAAATGAGGAGGAAAAAACTGTTTGATGTCTAATAAGCTGTACTTTTACACTCCAGATATTCCTACACGGTACAGGACCTGACTCTAGGACACTTTTTTTCCTTGGAAAGTGATACAGCAATTGACAGCACCCCCTCCACTGACCATCCTGCTTTCAATCAAGAACAACACTGGACATAAGTTCCTCAACAGCTTAGTTTACAGCCTTGTCTATCAGCACTGAGACAGACACTTCCAGTTGTCTTGCCTTCCTACAATTCCTTTGGAAAAGAGAAATTTGGGTGAGTAGAGGCATCAGGCCAGAGAGAAGGGATGGAGGAAGGCAGATTACTTTAGAGACCCTTTTTTGCACACCCAGAAACATAAGCAGGAAAGATTTGAGGTGGATGACAGATCACATGTGGTAGTGTTATTGCAGATTTTCTTTAAAGGATGTGTCTTGGGCTCCTGGTCACACTTAACACTTGGAAACAAGTAGGAGCAAGCACAAATAAATCCTGGGTTTTGTTTGGGTTATATGGAAGTGATCCCTACTGTGTTATTCCTGCTGCTAGCAAAGTACTCTGCTTCAGTAGGACCATTCCCATGTCAAAACAAGAAGTTGAATCAATTATCCAGTTAGCATCTTTCAGGTTAAGAGTCTTCCTTAAGCCACACAAACTTGTTCTTTGCAAAAGAACTCACCTGGTACATTTGCTGACATTTCTTGGCTACTGCTTCCAGTGGGTGATTCGGACATCTGGGCGTTGCTTTCATCAAATTCATGTTTAAATATACAAAGCAGGCAGGAGATTCTGTAGTCCAGTCTCACATTCAAAATAAACTGATGATACAGAGGTAGTAAAAATGTTGAAATAACTTGCCTACTTCCAGCAGGTGTACAACTGACCCATAATTCAGGGCTACCAACATGCAAGATTAACATGGTAAAGGTTTGGCTTTAACTTGGAGAAGAGGTACACAAATGTCCTTTTAAAATCCCCAGAATTATGTAACTTTTTTTCAGTGATTTCAACAAGAATACGACATACACATAGTAATAAATACTGCTGAGTAAAAGACTTAGGCAGTTTTGACCCCTTGTTCCTGCCTGGTTCTGGCATCCTCACTTCACCCCCAGGAAGGGAAAGTAACATTTCTATCTCTGTGCTGACAACAGGAGGAATCCAACAGACCAGCACTGCTGTCCTCCCAGGGTGCTGTGATGGAGGAAAGCTGAACATGAGCTGGCCAGAGCTGGGCTGGACTGGCCAGGGTCCCCAGAACCTCTGCATCTCAAGGACCACCTTCTCAGAGGTCTTCCATCCTCTTGAGGAAAGCAGTACAATGCAAGGAAGACTTTCAGTTCCCTTAGACTAATGAAAAATGCTAAATGCCACTTTTAATAAGTCGTGGTAAGAGGGGGGAATACTGGCACAGTAAAATATCCCATTGCACATGCTAGGCCATATGAGAAGTCCCAGTTTCAGACTAAAATTAGCAATGGTGGAAGGAAGTGAATCAAGCCTCCCCTTCGTGCTGCATCTGCTGCTGAGGGGAAGGGCATAACCTCCCCCCCAGCTCTGAGCAAAGCCTCCCCCAGGGGCAGAAGGACAGAATGGCTCTCCTGCTGCTCAGCATCCCTTCGCCTACAAGGCTTCTGCAGCATTCTGCCCTCTGGGAACTCACCCGTGAAGCTACTGAGCAGAAAAGGGACTCCTCCACTCAGGGAGGGAAGAGGAATTTCAGGGCAAAAAGTTGGCAGCAACATCTATATCCAGGCAATAAGGTGGAAAAGGGATAAAACTTCTTTCTTTGCAACTCAAAGACTTCGGAGTGGAGAAGTGAGAAAAGTCAGAGGGGAAAGAGAGAGTAAAGCTGGCAAATGTGCACACATAACACACATTCCAGGCTGATGGATGTATGAGGAAAAGTTTCAAGTATCTTTCCCTTCCCTGGGGCACTAACAATGTGGCCCTGCAGACTAGGAGCCACTGCTAAGACAGTAGAGGTAGAAAAGGACCTTTTCACTTCAGCAAGTCAAACTTTTACAAATCACTGGTCAATATGCAGATGTCTCTGGCAAACTCATTTCTATAAAACTGTTTCAGTGAAGGCACCTACTCTCATATCCAAGCTGAGTGCTGCATGCCTGAAAAAGTCACCCTTAACACTTTGCCAGTTGAACAGAGGCACGTGGAAGGCAGGAGGGAAACAAAAGGCAGCACAGCACTATATTAATGCTCAGATTACAGGCAGCACAAGATGCTGCACTACTTTGTGTTGCTACTACCTGAAGAATTTCGATGATCTTCAGCTTTGTGTCCATGACCAGGATGTCCTCTTTCTCTGGTTCACTCTGCTTGACATTACCCTCAGGAGCAGCAGCAAGTGGAGTCATGGGCAGGAACCCACCACCTCTGAGCACCACCTGGGTCATCAGCTCCCCAACTCCATGGATTGATCTCATCACATTGCTCCCTTCAGAGAGGTAGGCAAACAGGTAAGGTTATGATGGTGTAATGGGACTGCATTAACAGGGCAAGGACCCTCCACATCCTATGAAGAGAAATTGTCTTAACAGTAAACAATGCCAGGTGGACACCTGAATTCCTGGAACAGATGGAAGTCAACAGAAGCACTGAAGTACTTTAAAAAAAACGAAACAAAACAAAAAAAAACCAAACAAAAAACCCCCACACCTGCCCTCTCCCTCTCATCCTAGGCATTACTCTGCTGTACAGCCGAGCCACAGACAGAAAAAAGTACAAAATTTCAAATTCACATGGACATTTGGAGATGAACAAGAAGCTCCCAAAGACTGATCTGTTCTGCCAGCAGTTTTCCAGCCTTACCTTTACTTTCCTCGCCTTTTGCCATCTTGGTAATAGGGAAGATGGTAGTGATGTGCACACAGTCTAATATAGCAAGGAGGATTTTGGTTAGTCTGAGGAGGTCACAGAAGTTGTAGAAACCAAAATATATCAGATTTCTGGCTAAGTTGACAACCTACCAAAATAATAATAAGCCCCATTAATACTACTCATTTAGCTATTGCAGTCAAGTTGTCTTAACACAGTGAAAAGCTCAAGAACCTGGCTGGGAGTCCTGTTCTTACCATTATACCTCAAAACTGCACAAGACATTCTAGTTCTGCATTTTATCAGAAATGCTTTCTATTTGCCTACAAATACTGCAGTGCCTGGAGTAAGAGTTTGTACCTGATGCTCTGTAGCTACAAACTCATACCATATTTTCCTCATTTCAGAAAAGGTAACAGAAGCCAAGACTAGAGGGAACATACAGATGCTTTTTATGGTTCTACCTTACTGCTACCAAGTTATAGTTTCCCCAAAAGCCCTCCATATGCACTGCTTCAAGATTCACCCATAAGAACTGCACATATAGTGCAAATATTTAACAGAGACCCATTATCTGAAGTACATACCCTCAAATAATTTATTTTTTTTTACATCTCACATCTTAAATTAATGGTTATTTAGGGAATATTATTACATTTTATTTGCACAGACTATTTTAATAGGCCAGTAAGACAAAGGACACTGTATTGTTTTCTTCCTGAGTAATCCTGTAAACTCTAGAGACTATCTGTGCATGCAGAAATACTGTTTAGTTTTCCAGAATATGTATTCCAGTAAAGACTGACTTTGCAATAACAATGAGAGCACAAAAAGTAAACGAGGCTGCTGCAAATCTGAGACAGAAGCTCACATTCATTAATTGTATTTCATGAACTATCATTGCAAACTGTCACAAACTTCAGTGGTGTTGTTGCATGAGGAGAAAAAGTACAGTGGAAAGCAAGAGCCTGCTGAGGCTCAGCAATCATTAATTACTTGCCAGTCTACCTGGTATTGAAAAAGTACCAACATTACAAAAAAAATAAAAATAAGAAAAAAGAAAAAAAAAAAAAAAAAGCAGCATAAAATCAGAACTGGATAACTACCTCAAAAGTGAGCTTATTTTTCTCTTTATCAGAGAAAGGGAACCTCTGACACACCACATCTCTTAAATATTCCTCTACAAATTCCATTGTTTGTGCAAATCTCTCCTTAATTTCATCTTTGGAAGTTCCACTGCTATCATAGCTGAAGAGGAAAAAACAAAACAAAACAAAACAACAAAACAAAACACAAAACTTAGCATGCAAATAGACAGGGCTCTCTTCTCCAGATACATTTTTTCATTGGTTTGTCAAAATCTAAGAAAAGTTAAACATAGTTAAATAATTTATCCAAACGAGGGAGTCAGGAAGCTGACACCATAATTTCCTGGCTTTTGCTATTTTATCCCATATGCTCATTTTGCACTATTTTAAAATGTCTGAGGAAAACAAATAAAGATAATTTTGTCCCAATAAATAAAAAAAGAAATCCTTATTATTTTAGTGGAAACAATGACAAGATATGTACAGCACTGAGGCAAACGGATGTGGCCAAGAGATGCTGACTGGGGATGCTATTTTCCTCCAAATAAAACCAACATATATGCAAAGTAGACATCAGTTTTCTTAATACAAATTCTAGATTTGTTTCTCAGTGTACACAGAGAGTATCCAAGAAAAGAAAACACCTCACCACCTTCCACTAACTACTTTTGTTTTTCTCTGTGATCACGTATCACTGTTCAGCCTCTGCCAGAGCTGAAGCCATTTGGTTTTCTGTTTTGGCACTTGAAGTTGAATATGAGCCACTGATTTCTCTTCTCAGCAAAGAAAGCTCAGCTAGCAAGGAGGAAAGGGAGGGAAAAAGAAGAAACCACTAAACACCAGTACTAATACTGACAAGACTCAGATTCCTAACATCTAACACAAATAAGTGTTCATTTTCTCTAAAAGAACTGAGTTCTGAACAGCTGAAGTGCTTTAAATTTTAAATTAGTTGTACCACAAAGAGTTAATGCAAGTTTATGGCCAAGGCATCATGTCTGCAGCCTAGCTGGGGGTTTGCATAGGCTTTTTACCACTGTACCAAGAGTATTTTCCATACTTTCCATAGTAGGTTCAGGAACACAACTGTCTCCAGCACATCACCTGTTTCAGTGTCTGTTCCCTTGTTTTTGGTTTTGATTGTGTGAGCAATATGGACAACCTGCCCTCAAGAGTCTATATTCTAACCAAGGAAGGCAGAAGGAAAAATCAAATACTTCTTCCTTGCTTTCCCTCCCCAGGGCCAGGCCCCATCACCCAAACCAGACAGATCATCACTCTGTTCTGGGGACAAACCCTCACTGCCTCATGGCTCACACTGAGCACAGGGAGGTTGGGTTGTTCTCAGAAAGCTTCTCAACAGCAAACATTACAGGCAAATGAAACACAGGGTTTGAATGTTACGATTTTTTTTTTTAATGCTTTTTAAAAGTTATTTTTAAACAGAAATTCTACTAAAAATACAAGCCTTAGGATTGATCTGCTTTTGTTTTAAAAACCAAGAGTGATGTAACTTCCTTTCCCACACCATTCCAGCAAGTACTTACTCATCAATAGCAATCTCAGAAGGAATTTCAGACCACAGACGAGCATACTTCACTGGTGTGACTTGTTCCTGGGGGTCACGATCAACATGCATATGAAGCATCAGCCTGCAGAAAGATGCTCTCAGGTCATATGGCAAGTTTTCATCAGACATGCACCGGAGGATGAGGTCCACATCCAGCTGCCCAGATATCTCATTTATGGCTAAGTACTGTCGATCAAGGCACATTCTAGCAAAGAGGTTTAGCTGGTATCTTTAGGGGAAAAAAATACATAAAGAAATAGCTTACACTTTAAAATCCAGAATGCCCACTGGGTATAGTACTGATTTACTCTTATACATAGTAAAACAATGCCTCTTGTGTTTTCCAGTAACATAGCTAATATTTTTTTATGGAAAAAATAAAGTACTGATCAAGTAACATGTACAGTAAAAAGAAACATAATGAAAGACTAGAATAAAAGCAGTCATATTTTCCTGGTAACTACACAGAATTAAGTAATGCTGTTTATGAAATCTACAGAAGAACCCAAAGGACCCAAAGGACACTTAAGGCAGCTCAGCCTAAATACTGAAGGAAGACCAAACCCTTCATATTGATGCTGCAGACACAGTTGTCCACAGCAGCAACATCACAAATGGACTATAGAATCATTGAAAATTAAGTACCTAATTAAACAGCTACTGAGCTCTGCTCCCCTTCAGTACAAGAACTAGTAGAGAAGAACTAAACCTAATTCCTAAGCTTTTCAGTACATAAACTAAAAGCAAGTAACTGGCATTTAAGTCATGCACATTCAGACTGATAATTAACCCTCAGTAATAAAGCACATGTCCAACACCCATGAGTGTGCATACAGGCTTGTGCTGAACAGTGTCAACTGTGAGGTTTTCTAAAGAAATTAAAATTTAATTGAAAACAGACTCCTTTTCACTCTCAGCACTCCTCATGGGAACTTGACCAAACTATATCCTAAACCCTTGTTTGAAGCACATCTATAATGCAGACGCAAAATAATTAACACTATCAGTTCTATTTAAAAGCAACTGCAAGAAAAATCTATTTTGAAAGCAGATAGATTTTTTTTTTTCAAATACATGCAGAAATTCTTCTTTTGAGCTCACCTCTCCAATAGGCTCAAATAAAATCATCTATTAGGAAGTCTAATGCATGAACCATTTCAGTGGAAGAGATAATGAAAATAAGGTCGGTATTTAAAAAAAAAAAAAAAAAAGAAATCTAGTTGTTCTTCCTGCATCACCACAATCGAGTCCATCAACCTACTCTCAAAAGTTTATAACCCAGACAGAAGAATTTGGTCTGGGCTGAAACCTGATCTTACACTACGCCAAGAACTTGGTGTCTTGTCAACTCGTCTGGAAACATTTCTTCATGTTAGAAACTCCTAAGAGCATACCATGAGCCCTCCAAAAGAGCACTGCACATTAATCCAACCCACCTTGTGGCATTTTTATAACTTTCTATATTGTCCTGCTGAGAACTACAGGACCAGAAAAGGCTTTGAGCTTAGAGGGAAGTTCAGAAAGCAGAGAAAAGAGCAGTGACTTCCTTAAAATCAAAAGCAGAACCATCTGCATGCTCAGATCCTGTTCTTATCACAAGCAGTTGTTCACCCCAACTACCATCTGAATGCAGCCCATCTGAAGGGTTAACATCCAGGCTTCTCAGGCACTCACTTATCAGGGATCCAAACAGAAATACAGGCATTAAGTGTTGTGCAAATTCAGTGCACTCTAAGCCTCAACTATTTCTTTGAAAATCAGTTTAAGCTTGCTAATGCTGATAAGCAGATTTCCCACCATGAATAGCTTTGTGCATTTAGCTCTCACACTTCAAGGAGACTTCATCCTCACTCCCTAACAGCTGCTTTGTCCATAAACCCAGGATCCTTCCTCCCAAACCCACTACAGCCAATATAGCAAAGGCTTCCCCACTCAGCCCTGATGGACTTTGCTAGGCAACTACTGCACGTGGTGTTAACCTGTAGTAGCTGAGTACGTCCCGATCCTCCTTCTGCCCTTCCTTAGCATCCTGAGCCAACTCTCGGATACTCTTACTGCGGATCTCCTTGTTACTGTCTCTCCAGAACAACCACACTTCTTCCTCATCTTCTCCAACTTCCAAGGCATTTTCTCCACTTGCCACTTCTTCAAACTCGAATCGAGAGAGGACCAGCCTGCCAGAGGGAAGTTAGGTTAGCCTGCACATTGCCAAGACCCAAGTAGATCTTTTAGAACATTTCTTTTAAGACACTTGCTAAAATGTACTGCTGTTGGAGAAGGAATTAATTCTATTAATTCATCTGCATTCAGAAAACAGAAATTTTATTCCTTAACTCTGCAAAGCAGAAACAGAGCATCTTGCTCTTTCAGCAGGAGCAGTTTTCTACATAAAACGTATGGTTTACTTTTAAAAGCATCAGATTAGAATTATATTGTAAGCTTTCCATTCTGCCTTAAAAAGACCAACATTTCAGCTCCATTCAATTAAGGAAGATAAAGAAACAAGGGAATTAAAGGCATGTCTGACTGACTTTCAAAAACATCTTTACAGGACACCTGGTCCAAAGATCATCCAATGGACTAGGAAAGGATGTGGTAAACAAAATAACTAAAAATCAATTACTTCTGTATTGGATAAATTCCAAGTTATTCAGAACTTCTTTCTGCTTACATGGTGGAATAATTAGAAATATATCAGCTACTAAACTAAAAAGGCTTTGAGGACTTTCAGCTTTTCAGCCAAAAAAAGGATCATACATCTGAAGAAAAGGCAAATTGAACAGCCATGATAAGATACACAATCAGAACAAATAAATGATGGAGCAACTTTAAGAGCTGGTGGAAAGAACAAAGTCCTTATGATTTAATGAAGAGAATTAACTGTGAAAGAATACTCTCACCCTTTTGTTTTTTGAATACTACCTGACAAAGACTCGCTTCCCTTTTAAAGTATTATGATCATCTGGGCCCTACTCCACATATCGAATAAACCCATCTTGTGGAAAGGTAATTGGGATTTGGTCCCTGCTATGATGCTGGAGGCCAAAATCCTAACCACAGAGGGAGAAATGAGTGAGCAGAGATGCATCAGCTTCTGCTCTGCTTCAGGCTGAGCTCGGTGAGCACGCACCCAAGAAGCACTTTGGAGGGGACAGCTTATGGAGGAAAGGCTGAGGGCCAGAGGAGGATCTGGCCCACAGGGCCCTGTACACCTTTCCTGCAAAGTCTGTCTGCTTTGATCAAACGTGAGATATCTGAATGATTTCTGTCTGTGAGTGCATATGGCAGACGTCTGCTGCCATCCATCCCCATTCCCTGTGTGTTTGAAGAGGACTCCACACATACGTAACTGCTTTCTCTAGAGGTGCCAGCAGTGCTTGCAGCTTTGAATTACCTTCCTTCTGTTTCACACTAGGAAGAGCATCTTTAAAGGCATTAACTCACTTCGTTTCAATGAGAATGTCTGCATTGGCTGGGTTCAACACGGCTTTACAAATCAGCTCCTGTGTCACCGGAATAGATTTGTTCATGGAAACGCACAGATCTGAGAGGTAATCCAAAAACCTGTTGGAAAACACGAGCCAAAAGGGTATCAATCCCTGCTGAGATCTAGACTGAAGCAACCTACATTTCAGAAAGAAAACATTCAGAACTCCATCTTACCATTGCAGAGCTAGACTGTTGCCCGAGGGAGAAGTTATGGCGAGTGCCAAAAAAAGAAGTGCACTAGCTGTGCTTCCTTACCAGCAAGTTGGCAGGTGCAGGTTTTAATCAGAGCCAAGAGAAGAAGGGCAATTGGATACTCAGAACCTTAGATCTTACCTGGGCTCCCTATTTTTCCTCACAAGACTAACAAAAGTGTCAATCTCTGCAGCTGTGATGTGCTTCTCCAAGAGCTTGCGGTTGTTGTGAAGCAGTGCTGTAATGGTGTCCTCAGCCAAGACATCGTACCCAATCTGCTTCTGCATGAACCCAAACTGCTTTGCAATGTATTCCTTCAAAACACAGAGGAGAAGAAAAGAAGGAGAAGGAAGAGAAGGAGGTGGTGGAATTATTTTTCAGAATTTAAGAAAATACTCAGTAACAGAAAACAGCAAGATTTTTGCGATATCAACATCTCAAGAAGCAAACTGGATTTAAAATTTAAAACCTGTGTGACCTACACCGGGTGACCCTGCTCTGGCAGGGCAGTTGGACTCAATGATCTCTCAAGGTCCCTTCCAGCCCCTAACAAACAATTTGTGGTTCTGTGAAGTTGTTCTTCTCAGAGAAAAGTGATGATAGGTAACCTTGACACCTCTTTCCCTCCCTCCCAGGCTAGACACCACCAAGGTATTAATCCCCATGTGATATCAGTTTGCTTTTAATAATTACAACAAAAAATTAACAGCTTTAAGCCACTTTCAATGGACCTTGGAGTAAACCAGAGTGAAAAAAAAATTTATAATTCTCCTGGATTTGACAGTTCCATTGTTTTCTTAAATTCTCCTAGGAACAGGCACTAATCACACCACACGCAGCATCCGAGAAAGACGAAAAATACCCGAGTAAAACCAAGCAACCCAACAATCTTTTGCTGCCTGTACCATCACAGCAGAGCCATTGAAAGCAACAGACAGGTTTCAAACCTGATTCTTTCTGTAGTCCTGTTGAGAGTGCCTCAGCACCCTGTAGCACAGCCGGCAGATGTGTCTGAAGGGAGCGTGACGCTGGTCTCCCAGCTCCTCCAGCCGCAGCATGGGGCCATCCCCACTGTCTGTAAAGGGTGCCTGCAGCAGCTTGAAAATCTATAGATTTGTGCAAAAACGCAGATAAAAATCCCATGAGACACTGCCTTCATCTGATTAAAATTACTGCAAAAGCCCTGTCTCAGCAGCTTTTAAATTTCTAAAAGGTACATCAGAAACACAGTATAGTTACCAAGGTTTTTTTGGCCAGAGTAGCCTGGGCAGAAGACATTGTTGATCATCTTTATAAAACACTGCGTTCTGTCTTTTTTTTTTTCCCTCTAGCAATGGTATGCCTACAGCCCACCACCAAGAGCCTGCTGAAATCTAGAAACTCCAAGAGTCTCTTAGTACCAATAATTTGGCCAGATTTTCTACTTCTAGGTTCTGCTTTCTGGCAACCCTTCTTGTAGGCAGAGTTTAGTGAAAAATGCAGCCTACCTGCTTTAGAATATTCTGTTCTCTCATCAGTTTTTGCCTCTCTCTATTAGGTTTAGAAAATACCACTTCAAGAACATCTTGTCCAGAATTAGTTCCACCAGTAACAAAGTAGACCAAATCCTCCAGCAATTTGGTAACAGATCTAACAGAAGAGCCAGAAGTTGTTAATGCAAGACTACAAATTCTATCTGTTAAAAGAACAAGGTCAATGTAAGTTTACACAGATTACAAAATGCTAAGTGAAAGAATACCAAGTAGAGACTCAGATGCTGGATAAAGCACACAGGTTGGTATAGAGCTTAAAATTAGGAACTAGTGCTCCTTCTTACTGTATCATTGCTGTCTAAGAGCTAAACAATAGCAGCAGTAAGACAACGATATCACCTTAAGGCAACTACATTCACCAAGTTCTTTTTGGCACTTCTTAAAACTTCCAGAAAAAATAAATCAGGTGATAACCTCTCCCAAGGCCAAAAAAAAAAGACACTGGCTACAGGAGCACGTGGGCCCTGGCTTTACACAGCCCCCTCTATGCTCCTTTTGTGTGGCCATGCACTTTTCACTGACATTGTCAGAGGATTTGCAAGAAGTCATAAGTTCAGGTGGATTATAAATTCCCACACTTGATTAGCAAAGCCCATCTAGAAAGGTATGCTGTGGATTATTGCTCCAAGTTCACAACAGCAGTTCTCAGGCTCTCACTCCACAGCAACACGAGGGCTTGAGAACCTCCACTGTGGACACACCAACAATAAATACATCAGTTTGTTTTGTTTTTTTTAAAATCTAATCAAGTAGGAAATCAAATCCCTCTCCTGAAGATAGCGTACATAAAAATTTCAAATAAACAGTTACTGAGCAAAGGAAACAATATTATCTGAACCAAATTCTTTCTTCCTTACCTTCTTTCATTCTGGGTTATTGTTCCCTTTTCCAGCTTGCCAGCAATGGAACCTAAAACCTTACTTGCATCATTTGCAAAATCCAAGTCCCGAACCTCTGCAGGGGAAACTGGTACTATAGCAAAAGCTTCTTTGTCCTCTTTAATTGGAGAAGTACCAATCTGAAATCCAGAGAAAGCTTATCATCAAACCCAAAGGCAGAAAACAAAGTAGAGATTCACATACTTGGTGATAATAAAACAGAAGAGAAGCCATGCTCCACTTAGACAGCACGAGGCTATAGATGAAGTCAGACACTGAGAACAGTACCACCCTGTGAAAGCTCAAAGGTGTTCCTCAGCCCAGAGAAACATCAGAAGAGATTGCAAAACATTGCTGTAAACAATGAGAAAAATCCTCCTTGAGATGACTGCTACAGAGTAGAAATTCAACAGCGTAAGAGTAAACTACTATGAAAACCTAATATTCATGATAAAACATTTTGCCTAGGTACTATTCATTGCTGTGAGGCTGTTTGACAGCCCAGCACTCACAAGGGACTGGAACTTTTCCCCGCAACATTTCTGTGTAAGTACAGGAATCCAAGGACATGCTTGTGTGAAGGAACAGGACTTACTTTGAGCATCACAGGTTTCTCCTCTTCTTTATCAATAGGGATATTTGTACTATGAACCCAGGTGTTAGTGCAAAGGTGTCTAAGTCTGACATAAGAGTTCCTGAAAGAAATAAATTTCAGAGCATGAGTCCATTTCCCAGATGGGAAATCTTTACATTATTAGAACTGCAAGATGCTGGCCTTTGGTGGCCATGTTACTTCCAGTAACTTCAGAGTATCTGATCATTTAGAGAGTTGTCTAAACAAAGTGGATGGGAATGGACAGCAAAGAGCCTGAATGCAGACTGGGTATCTTTGAAGAGTACAGCATCTTTTAAGTGGCAAGAGGTACCATATTAGCAGTAAAGGACATGTAAGCCATAGAGTATGAAGTGGTAACTAGCTGACCACTTGATGTTACATCCTAGCTAATATATTACAGACAAGTAGGGGAGTGACTTGAGAGGACAAAACTTCTAATCTCATTTTTTTCATCGGCAAGGAAGTAAATTTCCATCTTCCCATCTGTAAAATAGGGTTCTGTTCCTTGTAACTCTATTGTAAAGTACTAAAGTGAAGCTTCAGGCACTTGCCTAATGATTTCTATATTAATTTCAGGAAGACTCTTCATTCCAAAAGATAAAAATAATAGTAGAGACATCTTTACCTTAAAGGAATAGTAACAAAAAAAAAAAATTATCAAACTCCAAAGCAGAGAGCCAGGTCTAACACTACACTCAGCTGTACCTGGGGACAAGGCTGTCTCCTCCTCGCAAGGTGGTGGGGTCCAACTCAAATATGGAGGAGATATCATTTCCTTCAGGCACAGACACCAGAGAGTATGCCATCTTCTCCTGAGCACTGTGCAAGCCTCTTCTGGAGGCATCCTGCTCAGGGTCCAGCTGTGGAAGAAGCCCCATCACAGAGTCAGACCAAGCCCTCCAGACCCACCTGTCCAGTGTTAGATAGATGTGTCCTGTAATTTGCAGACATAACTCTGAACCATCCCAAGTACTGTTAAGTCAGCTGGACACCAATAATACCAACAAGTAGCTGAGGAGCTTGCCAACCATTTCTTCACATTCCCTGGTATTAATAATTTCTGAATATTTCTGGATCACAAATACAATAAATCCTAAACCACAGAAGTTATGTCTTGCAGATAGTGCCAGAGGAGACTCCAAATCCTCTGACCATTTACCCCACAGAGCTCTGGGAAGTCTGACTAATTTAAGATGACCCATGTCTGCCAAGACCCCCCACCCCTGACACTACTAGCTCTTGAAATGTATTTGATGTACTGCAATTATCATTCTAACCAAGTCATTATGTGAGCTGCAAATATAAAAACCAGCAGCACTGTGTACCAACCATCCTAGAGGGAAACAAACTTCAGCCACAAAACCAGGACAAGCATCTATCCATCACAGACAAATGAAACAGCAGCTAATCAAGAGGTTAGCTGTCTTGCTGTTCACACATAGCTCATGATGCACTCAAACACAATGATACACTCCAAAGGACATGGCTTCAGAAGCATCTTTATTCCCAAGGTACTAGCAGATTACCAGCCTCTTTTAACAAAGTAAAGATACTAACACCAACTGAGTAAAACTCTGGATTTTCAGATGAAAGGACAAAGTTTGGAAAAAATAAAGGTAAACTAGAAAAAAGGAATTACAGATTTCTCTAAAACCTTCTCTAGGGAACTATCAGTATCACCAGTCCACAAAAAAAAAAGTTGCTGTCTGACACAAGACAGGATTCAGCTGTCCATCTACAAACACCTAAATCCTAGATGTAATTTTTCAAAGTGATCAAGTATCAGCTCCCTTGTGCTCTTGGCACCAGTGGAAGATGGATTCAAGCAGTGAGGACTCAAGTACCTTCCCTTCAAAGCCATGCTGTAAGGCACCTGCAGTCCTTAAACATCCAGAAGAGGTATCTGCCTTCATTTATACCTCAGGATGCTCTCATTACCACTTCTGTAGTCAATGAACTTGGCTGCAAAGTAGTGGCATTTAAAGTCTGATTTTGCACATGGGAACGGTTAGCTGTATGGAACAGAAATACACCTTGGGAGTGTGCCTTCAAGAGAAGAAGAAACTATGCACTGAATAGAGTCCATCTGGAGACTTTACACCAGAAGAAATTTGCTCACTTGGAATGAATTCTCCAAGCTTCAGCTGCCTCCATCTCTGCAGCTGCTCTGTACTCACAGTTTGTATTCCAGGAGACAACTGGTCAGTTATTGACACTGTGGCAAAAATCAGGAAGTAGAAAATGGGGCAATTTAACTAAAACTAAACAATCACCCCCAAGCTGGACAAAAGCTGTTCCCTTCAGTGTTCCAAGAGTACCAGCTGGCATCTCATCCCTGCTCCTTTAAACCCCATTCCTGTACAGCTCACTGAGGCATAAGAAGAAAACAACAGGACACAAAGCTGTGCTAAGAAACCTCCCATCTTGCAGACAGCTCCCATTTGGATAAAGTTGGACCCTGGACAAAGTTGGATAAAGCAGCCTACACCAACCTGTCACTAGTGAATGTTAAACAGAGCAGTCATTTTGCGGCAGAAATGAGGGATCTGCTCCTGATCCTCATCTTTGCGGTCTGGTTTTGCCACCTAGTGGTAAAGGCACAGAGCAGGGAAAAAGCAGCCCAGCTCTGGAGTGTCTTACCAGTTCCTGCACTTCCCATCAGATGGAGACATTGGCATTACACTGGGAGGGTGGATGTCTAAAGGACCTCAATACTGATTAACTTCTAAAACGTTAACAAAATAGTTTGATGTTGCAATCTCTTCCCCACAATAACTTTATTGGGGTTCTTTTAATGTTTTTTATTTTTCCAGTATGTTTACTGAAGGTCAGTGTTAGCTGCCAAGTACCACCAACAAACCAATTAGGATAATAGCTCAATATCTGGGGGCAAGTCTAGGCCTTTTAATGGCCAGAATATTGGAACAAATCCTTTTAGGAGGAAAATTCCACCTCCTGGTATTTCAAAGCATCACAGTGCATTTTTAAAAACCACAGGAGTAGTTCTTCATATCTGAATGGAACAAATTATCAAATACCATATTCCAGGACAAATGTCCAAGCAAGATGCGTAAGTCTACAACTAAGTCCAACTAAAAAAAAAAAATGTAACCCACAAGGGAAAGTGATGCTCCAGTTTTATCTGTTTTCAAGTACTGAAGCAACAGTTTCCCTTTGACACTTGGTACAAAGCATCAGCACACTCAGTCTTGGACACCACAACATTTACTGAAAACACCACAGACCTGCTTTCACAGGAAAAGGAGAAGAATGGCACTGAAATCATTCTCACCCTGCCATTCTTGCTCTCTAGACCCTTTATCCTGGGGCTTTCCTGTGGTAAGCTAAAACAACGAGTGGGAATTCATCTCTTAAACAAGGAGGTGGCACAACTGACTGGCACAGCACTACGTGAACATCCTGTGTCACCTTGAGCAAATTGCTTGTCACACCTATTCAAGAGAGTGCTTCAGAGAAGCAAAGGTTTAAGAAACACAAAGACAGAAAGAGATGCTACAAAGAGGGGAGGCGAGGGGATCCAGGTAACATAAACTCTGTTCCACATGCATTACTCTTCACTAAAGCCTAACCCTGTTTTCAAAATCCACTCCTCTGGAAAGGCCCTAAAAGCCTTCAGATCATTCTCAGTTTTATAGTTTCTTCACTAGCAGCAAAGCTTGGACTATTTATGCACTGGCCAGGTAAATATCTGGTCCTGTGTCAAGCCCTCCTCAATTAGGGGCAAGATCAGACTCTTGCCTATACTTACTGAGGATTGACACTCCAGGTCATCTTCCTCATAGTCAGGGTTTACCTGATGAAACAGAATCACAGGCACGTCAAACTCTAGCAGAGCTGGAAGTGGGAAACAGCCTCAGTGTGGTCTAAACTTACTTTGTAAAAAAAAATAAAATGTGCCCTACCGCTACAGCACTACCAGGCATGCAGAACAAACTGTGCAAACAGATTCATTTCTGGTCGGGGATCTGTCCAACAATTAAGCACTTGGGGAATCTGCAAACATGCAGAGATTTAACTTGCTCAGGATAATCACTAAAGGAGCAAGAAGGATAAAGAGATACCAAGATTTAGGGTCTGTTTTGGACTTGTTTTTTTCAATCCCAAATGGAATTTCCAGCTATAAACTACTGGCTTGTCAGAAATCTTTCAGAAGAAATGGTATTGTAACCATGGATCAGGTGAGCAATCACCTCTGGTATATTTTTGCCTGATGTAACATCATATATTTGTTTTGGCTGATGAGAAAATCCAAGATTTACTGGAAAAGCTCTGTACTGGTTCACTACTGGAAGGGATGTGACAAAACACTGCTGTTATTTCAATCTGCTTATTAGAAGAATATAAAATGGGTTCTTTAATCTGGACTCTTCCCACTGATGGTCTCGGGTCAACAGTGTGTGCTGAGACAGCCCTTGTGTCCTGCTACAACTCTTACATCCAGGAGCTTGGACTTACAGTGGTTTCTGTGTAGGCATGTTGATATATGTGAAGTAAATAAAACTGGTTTTATACAACTTTTACAAGTGTTTAGCAGCAAAATTCACAGATTATTTGTTGTGTTTTTTTAAATAAAAATTCTCAAAATCTTATTTCAATAGGGAAGGGAGGATTTTTACTATGGAAAGAGAAAAAGATTTATTTATTTTGTGCTTGGACAGCTAAGCTTTACCCACAGTTCTTATGAAACTGGCTTGAAGTATAACTGAATTTCCATTTTACAGTCAGTTCTACTCTTCTGATTGGAAATCAGTGATTTAAGGGAACTAACAGTAATTGAACTCATTTTCCCCAAAAGGCTCCCAAGCCATTTACAATTTTTTTATCTATTAATAAATTCACCTTGCTTCTACTGCCCACATGACAAGATACTATTTAGTGTCTATTTTACTGCCTCTAGAAGACATACAAAAAAAGTGAAACAAACTCAAGACTACCCCTGTACCACAGTATTCTTTCAAATTTCCTTCACCTTATTTTCTGTTTAGCCAGCTATTGTGATATTAATACCAAGGACCCAAACACCACTCTCCTATCCTCCC
The DNA here is from genome assembly GCA_023637945.1 of Phaethornis superciliosus. Lineage (NCBI taxonomy): Eukaryota > Metazoa > Chordata > Aves > Apodiformes > Trochilidae > Phaethornis > Phaethornis superciliosus. Next base: position 1,476,006 of record JAJQWJ010000013.1, read on the forward strand.
CAGGTCTGTTTCCAAGGCAGGAAACGAGAGCTTTTCAGAAGGTGCAACAAGCAGGAAATGCTGTGGAAGGAAAGGCTGAGTTTCTAAGCAAGCCCCAACACCTACCTCTGCTGCTAGGTAGTGTCCAGTGGCAAGGTGTTTGAACCTGAAAAGGCTGTTCCAGTACCCTGCACCACCACGACAAGGATCATGCTGCACCACCTACAAGGAAAGAGAAACCACATTTACATCCCACACCGCTGACCTCACTTCTCCAGCACAGCATTTACTCCATTTAAAGTGCAGCATGAGCAGCTTCAGAAAAGATGGAACAACTTTTGATATGTGAACAACACTCAGTACAGTAAATACTTCATGCAGACCACCATCAGTTCACTCAGCAATTTATGAACATTGATTTTTCTGCACATTGTCAAGTGACAATACTCAGGGACAGTTACCACAGAAGATGTGGTTATAGCATATCAAAGTAATGTTAATTCTAGGTAGGTTTTCTATGCATATCAAAGCAGATAATTCTTGAAAAAGAATATGAAAAACACCTATCCGCCATTACAATTAATTTTAAAGTTTTTAATGGAAACCATTTAAAATCATAAACCAACTCTAATCACACCAATAAAGTGAGGATATTTTAAGAAGCCAGTCATGGCCAAGGTGTTAGTCACACCGTTTTAAAGCCAAGCAAAAGAAAAAAATGGTCCAGACAAGCAACATGGGAAAGGATTGCAATCTGTGAAATGAGGATATGCATAATCACATTATTCCACACCAAAAATAGAGTGTTCGGCAAACTCAGCAGGACAGTTGAAATTATTAGCTCGTGTTAAACTTTAGTGCCTGGTAAGAAAATGACTTCATAGATGCTTTTGTGTCCCCTTTTTCTGAATCATCAAGGACCACTATTTGAGAAATATCTGCTGCAGCATCAGAAATCAGAACACAGCTTTGATTTTGCACTGAAAGCACAGTAAGAAAAGGAATTTTAACACTGAACTTCAAACACCAGGAAGACTTTTACCTAAAAAAAGAAATCCAAGTACACACTTTTTAACAGTAATTGTTCCTACAAAGCCAACCCCAGCCTGGGTTACAATTCTTACCTCTACTTCCCACAGGGCTTTTGAACTGGTGGCAGACGTGGCTGACTGTCTCCCCGTTGTTCTCAGGAAGACATGCTGCTTCTTCCTGTGCTCATCACAGGTCAGAAACTTTTCCTGTTCTGCATGAAACAGCCTCACCACATCCCCCTGTCAAAGCCCAGACACCACAGTCAATACAGGCATTACCCATCAGTGACCAAGTTGCAAACAAATAGAGCTTCAAGACTTACCCCTTTGAGAATATCATCTTTGTTATCACTCCATTTCATGAAGAGGACTATTTTCCAGCTTGTATTGCAATTCACAGAGTTGACCTAAAAGGATAAGTCAAACCATTAGTGCCAGCCTTGTGCCTGCACAAGACACTGCCAAACTACTGCCTTACCTTTTACAATTTGCAACGAAACACTGCAGTCCCTGCTGCATTGCTTTAGGGAAGGAAAGCCCTTTATGCATTCACTCCAGAACAAGTAACTACACAGCTGATATCACTGCGCCACGACTTCTGGTTTTGAACGAATAACTTATTTTTAGCCAGTCAAGCACAAGAGATCAAACCTCTGTCTAGCACCCAAAACACATGAGAAAAGTCTTCTAGCTCTCTTAAGTTCCCGATTAACAAGATAATAATTCCTCAGCACTGCCAAAGGCACCAACCAACTTACCCATTTCCATGAAACAAATCCTATCAGCTTAGCTGAAACACAGGGAGATTTGTATGACTGCTCCAGCTGTGTCAGTCTGCCCTTACCTCATTGCACCCTGGATTATCTACAAGCTGATGACTACTGGCATGGAGAGGCTGTCCAGCATTGACGGGGTTCAGGACCACTTTGTCTCCAATGACAACCTGTAGATAAATGCAATGTCAGACAGAAACCTGCAACCTGAGAAAGCTTTTTTTCCCCCCCTCTTTTTAATACAAGAGTGTTGGGAGGAAATCACTTTCTTGCAGTTTGGAAAGACACCAGCCTGAGCACGAAAACCAGGATTCTGTTCACTTCAGAATTTAGCTCATTGTACTAAGTCATGCAAGCAGAAAAAAAGCCTGCACTACTGGACTCCAAGGCTTTCAGAGGAAACACAGACTGAAATGCTGGTAGCAAACCTATCTGCTGCTTTCCATGAAGTTGTTTCTTTGGCTAACATTTAACAAATTAATCCCTATAGCAAAAGATCAGCCAAACACCGTCCTCCTTCAAGATGCACTTTCCTTTGAAAAATCAGATTCTTGACCATATGGCATATGACTCAATATAAATTCACTTGATTATGGACAGTGAAGGTCCTGTTCCTCCCCTCTTCTAGGGAAAAGTCCCACTAAAAACAAAACTTATAACCAAAAAGCCTTTTCTATATTGAAAAGAACTGCTCTTAGTGAAAGTGAGAATTGGTGTCATTTAAAAAGTACTTATTGGCCACAGTGCACTACCCTGTGCTTTGGTTTTGTTATGTATGTGTCTGTAGAAAAGGAACAGTGATACATCTGAGGCCAGTCTACAAGATAAATTACTGCTATCTGGGAAAGCCAGCTGTGTTGATGTGCCAAATACCTACCTGACCTACACCTCACATCACACCGAATTTGGGGCAGACAGTAGACCCGAGTGACACAGTAAAAAAAGATTGAGATTAAAACAGTAATGCATTCAATTCAGAATCTATCATTTTCCAGATTTCCCATGAACAGGAATTTACCCTCATTATTACCTCATTCCTCACATAAGAAATGATGATGTATTTTGATTCCAAACTGACATGACTGAAAACCAAGACACCAATCACTTGTTCTAAATCTCCCAAAGGAACCCAGGATTTCCTACCATTTTGAATTGGGCAGGAATTATGGAAGGCTAGTGGAATCAGGTCCCTTATTCCTTCCATTGTTAAATCATTCCATGTTTCCAAAATATAAGTTACCATAGCAATTTTCCTCCTCCTCATGACAGCATAGGAAAAAAGTTGTTCCTGCAGCATCATGCACTGAAAGATCTGTGCATTTCATTAATTGCAAGGCAGGCTTTGGGAAAGGAGTTGTGCCTGGCTATGCATAGAGAAATGCCTGCAGATATTGTTTGCAGCACTTACACTGTCTCCAATGGAACGAAGTTTGTAGAAGGGCTGAATGTAGAACCAGGAACCTTCATTTCCAGCTTCATCCAAGGTCACCCTCATAGCATTCTTCTCTAGTAGAGCCGGAAGCCTCTTATTTACCGTTAAGTATTTGTTACTTTTTAAGTGAAGCAGCTAGAATAAGAATTAGAGTTCAGTTCTAATAATGCTCATTTTTCCTCTCCTCAATACACACCAGATGTGCATAAGATAACCACAATATCTTACATAAATTAAAAGCTATAGTTATATAGATATACTAATTCAGGCACATTTTCACTTACAGTTTAGTCAGTGTATACACAGTCCTGCAGCACAGAACATCTTCAGCTAATCCAACTGTCCCTTCTCCAGCAAAAGATCGAACACTTTAAAACACCCTCATCACTTTACAACAGCTCAAAAACCCAGGATCAAAAGTTGTAAAATGCTGGGGACTAAAGGGTTTTCCTGGCAGGAAGGGATGACTCTGATGACTCTGCTCAAAAAGTCCCATTCTTCACCCTTCTGCAGCAAACCACCTCTCAGACTGCACACCACCAGCATGAATACCTGAGCTTCAATAGATCACATCCAAGGTCCTGACCCATCCAGCTCCAACCACTTATTCTTAAATTGTCAGTAAATTTAGCAGACAAGCACTTGTGTAGAGAAATATCTTGTTGGATGCCTTTTGACTACGTAAGTGGCACTCACAGAGCATATGAGAGGTACAGGAAAATATAGGCAAAAACTCATCACTGTTCTTTCTAGCACTGATGGGTGCAGTCCAATTAAAATTTGATACTGTTAATTTTCTTCCATCATTAGAATTAGGGAGCGATTTTTGACTCAAACCTTCAAGCCCATAACACAGTTAATTCAACCTCTTCCCTGCCCTTCCCTCCAGCAGGTTGCTCCAAATCAATTGCTTTAAAGGGCAGCCAACCAATTCCTCCTGGCAACAAGAAAGCCCAGCCTGCCTGTGCTCCTAGCCATCCCCTCTGTGTTGGCTGAATTACATCAGCAGAATAAAATAAGAAATATTTGTATAGGAATTTCTTCATCTAAGGTTCAGAACACTCGGGTAACTACTCCTGAAGTTCTGGGTGGAAGTCAGTCTGCCACTTTGCAGATGGCCAATTCTAATGAAGGCTCTAAGCAGCAATTCTGAAGAAAGCAACCATGGTGACAACAAAAGAATAATAATTAAAAAGCACAATTAACCCATAAAAATAGAAGTGTCTCCACCACAGCTATACAGCCAGTTCCTGCTTCACAAAATCCCACGTCAGGACACTGTCACACCTTGCAAAGCTACAGATTTGTCCATGAATTCCTGAACTTTAAGGTCACATTGATCAGGAGAGTTTGAGCAAGATCCTTCACAGCTTGGGAAGATGTTCACAGCCTACCTGGATGACATTGCCATACTGGATGACTGTTCCCAGCAGCTTTCTGTTTTCAGTTTCATTCTGTTTCTTTTCCAAATCTGCCGCATGCTGGAATCAAAGAAAAAGAATTCAGTTGCTGGGTGTTTCATAAAAAGCATGGCCAAACACTCATGACTCTCTAAGACTATTGCAAAAGAACTAGAAAAAAATGTGAGCATCTGAAACAGAACAATTTCCTTTTTCCCAACAGCATATTTTCTAATTCGCTTTTCCAGTTGTTTAGGAAGACAGACACACAAAATTTTGGAATAAAGCATGAGATTAAAAACTCAGAAAGACAAGATGAAAGACAAGCCATGAGAAGACAACACCCTGCTTCCCTATGGAGGGAAGGTGAAAAGATGAGAAACTCACACCAGCATGGTCATAACAGGGAAAACCCCTGCAAATCTAGTGTCAGAGAAATACTTTGTCTTATTTAATAATTTGTTCCATTTTAAAAGAAGGGAGCAATTTTTCCTGGGTTGTTTCTAAACCATTTCACTTGGTAAAGCAATTTGCTCTTACTTCATATAAAAATTATATTTTTTATTAAAAATTGTATTTGCTTCAACTCGTATCTGGTGGTAGAGAGTAAATTTAAACTAGACTTTTTGGAGGCTAAGCATCAAAGTTTATGGCTTGGTTCTCAGATCTCAAGGACTACAGAAGGACCAGTTTTCCTCTGGAGAAGTGTCCAAGGTTCCTTAATGCAGTAAGGCAAAGCAGTAACACAAGACAAAGCTTAGCTTTGGCAAAGGAAGAGCTATCTGTACACTGTTATAAGATTTCATCACCTTCAGCTTACACAAAATGTGCTATTTTTAGAAGTTGGGCCAGGTATGACAGCAGGCTCTTGCTCCAGAATAATCTGGAATACAGCTGTTCATTCATATTCAAAAAATCTACTCAGAAATACAATGCAGCATGATTTTATCTTTATTGTTGAAATACAATTCTTGCTTGATTTCCAAGTATTTGTTGAAAAAAGGGTTTATTCAATACACTGGAGCCCTCTCAGTTACCTAAGGCAATCACAGAAGACAAGATTGCTCTGTCTGCACTGGATTAGATGCCGCATTTATTATAAATAAACAGTGTATTCTGTAAAAATATGATTACAACTTCAGGTGCATTTCAACAGCCCACACCAAAGCTGACAATCATTCAAGAAACACCATTTTCCATGGCCACTAGATGTCAGCTTCTCAACCAGCACTGATTCCTGATACCAGAGAAAGACAAGTGTCCCAGATTTCAAATCCCTTAAATGGCATTAACTTAAAATAACCTGACCTCAGCATTGAGCACTCCACAGCGGACAATAAATTTCAACAGCAGACAAACAGAAGCCAAAAAAGGCAAGTGATGATGACTACATCTTGCATCACCACTGTCATTAGAAATCATATGCACTGATAAAGAAATCTGTGCACGTGTCTCAGGGCACAGATCCCCTGATACACATCGTGCAAAATGCTGAATTTTTTAGTGTATTCCATATGCCAAATGGAAAGGATGGCACATGTACCCATATGACTGGCAGAAAAATCAGTTCAGATAGGAGTGATGAACATGGGGCCAAGTTACTTCAAGCCATGCATCAGCTCCAGGTGATTGAAGACCTCATTTGACACATACCACACAGAGGATTGGCCTTTATGTCACTGTGACACATTAAATACTCTCCAATAAAACTGTAAAGTATGCAAATCCTCCCAGCAAATCAAGCAAGCAGTTCGTGCACAATGGTACAAATCTGTACAAACATCACTCAGCTGGGACTAAAGACTGGAAAACCTAATCCTGTATTTCCATAGGCACAAACCAGTAAAGTGTCAGGTGAATAGGAACAGGTCCCAAACACTGAGCTGGCACATGCTGAGGAAAGCAAAGACAGCTTTAAATGACACTGTAATCCAGGCCAACCACAAAGTATTTTTCTCCTACATGACATAGCATTTAGACCACACTTTTTCTCTTAAAATCTATGAACTCATACATATAACCTGTGGGCATAAACTACCCTCATTCCCTTACACACCAAAAAAACCCAGCCCCAGAATCCCTTGTTACTCAAGCCAGGGTCTGCTTCTCTTACTGCCTCAAAGGGGCAGGAGAAATCCAGAACAACTGAGGGACCTTTGTGCCACAGCCAGTACCAAAATAGCTTTCTCCTTGCCAAGTTAATACTTCTAGGTTATAAAATTATGTTTTCAGAAGACAAATGAGTCAAACAGCCTTTGCAAAATGCAGGAGCAAGGCAGCCATATGGCAATCAGCAAATGACACTCTCCTACAGGGCCATTTTGTATTTCAGTCTACAATGAGCTTAATATAGGCTTAAAGAAACTAAAAATATTTAGAATTGTGATTTTGACATGAAGTACTCTAGCTATGTAATTTTAACATAAACATGGATTTTATTTAACTCTAAAGTCAGCAGATGGTATTTAAGTTAGCTTTTTTTTTTTTTACATAGGAGTTCTAAAAACAGCAATCAATTGCCTCACTGGGTTTTCATCTGTTGAATGTCAACATTTTGCCCAGAAAATATTAAATACTGCAAGCTAATAAGGAAGGAGAGGATGTCTGGCCTTGTAATTACCCATAATTACCCATCAACCTTTACAGTTTTAGCAGCAGCTACACTTGTTTGAAGGATGCCCGTAGATTTATCAGGTCAGTGGCTCAGATGGCATCTATCAGCACAGCTGTCACTCATGACTTCCCATCTTGAGACCCAATGTCTGAGAACCCTCTCATCTCTGTAGTTGTTTGAAGGGTCCCATTTTTATGCTCAGGCAGAGCAGTACTAGAGTCTAGCACAGGTTAACAACAAAAGCCTCAATAGCTACCATGGCTCTAACCCCATATCTCACACACTGATATTGGGCCACAGACCTGGAGCAGAACTTTGTCACAAATCAGAGGATGTTTCAAGAGTTAGGGAATGTCTCAAAAGGAGTCTTGTATCCTAATTTTCTATAATTTCTTCCTCGGTGTCTCCAAGTTAACTACCTCAAGTCGATGGGAGATACTTATTTAAATTTAAATTACACCAAGCTAAATGAGAGTGCTGATGATCCAAAGGATCCCAAACTTGAATACTTACGTGCAGTTTATTGAGTAGCACTGCATCTGTTGTGCTGTTAGCTCCTGGCTTTGCTGCTTTCCAGAACTGCTTCTGAGCAGAGTACCGGTTCATGGGACAGAGTTTGAACAGGCAATCTACAAAAACAAATGAAATAAACAGAGAGATTGCTTCAGCCATTTGTAATTATCTGGGGTTTTGCTGGTAATACTGTCCAAGTGTTCCAGCAGCAAGGAGAGGTTTATAAACAAATTCCAGAAAGCTCTTGATCAGACAAATGCTTTTTTGGGCAACAGGAATGTTGCCCCATGAATGATAAAAATTAACTGCTGCTGCCAAACATGTGATGCAAGAACAGAAAATTTATAACTTGTCCCGGTCAAAAACGCTGCCATACTAAAATGGTAACATGTTCCAATGCTTTCCCAGGCAAACAGATACATTTTCAACTATTTGTCTTTCTATTTTAGCAGGTATGCTACTTCACATAATTTATGTTACACTGGAGGGGGCTTGTTGTTGTTGTTGTTCATTTAGGTTTTTTAATCAAATCTCTTCTATTGCTAGGGAAAATGAGGCACAAAGAATATGAGAATATCACATAATAAAGTAGCAGCAGCATAAAATGCCCCCAACCAGTAGCACACACATGCATAGACATTCCCAGCACAGTTCCAGGTAACAGTAAACCCCTCAGGGAGCCAGGATCTTTACCCACTGCATCGGTGCAGTTTATTTAACATTCTGCCTGGCAAAAGTCAGGAATTACAGCTCATTAGTCTTATTAAAAATACACTTCTTATATTAAAGAGATGCTAACTGATCAGTAATAAAACCAAATTAGCTGCATTTAATGTTTTTCCTCTTATCTGTTGCTAAGCAACTGAACACGCAAAAAAATAAATTAAGCTATTCAAAGACAGTGCCTAAAGTAGCAGCTTAGAAGTTTAAAAGATGTGCCAAAAAAGCCAGAAGGCTGTTCCCAGTGCCTCCTTGGTGACATGGTGGATGTGAGGCTGCAGGCTTCTACTTCACCTGGTATTTCTCAAGGCTCCTGGTGTATGGTTACAGCCAAGCACAGCAAATTAGGGAAGCAGTGAGCCCAGGAGAGACCTACCTGGGTTTTTTTAATTCACTACCTAAAAAGCACTGCTGCTCAGGGGCTGCTTTGCCAACAGACACATTGGATGAATGTCGATCTAAAAAGGGAAAAACCTCTGCCAGAGGTTAAATTTGCTGAGGGGGCTGAGCTCCACTGAAGACAGACCTTGATAATTTTAGCTTGGGATGCTGATCGAGAGGAACACTTTCACTCTTTTCATGCCTTTTTTAAAGGAAAGAACAATTTGATGCCACTGTGCCTGCCTAATCCACCCTCAAAGCCACACCAGGCAAATACCAAACCCCTTTCACTGAAAGGCAAAGGTCTGCCTTCAAAAGTAAATCACCTCCCAGGAGGGTGAAGCACTGGTGGCAGAATGTCATTTCATTTCACAGTGAGGCACCAGCTGCCACAGGGGCTGATCAGCCTCTCCCAAAGCATCACAGCAATCCCTGCAGCCTGCCCAGCTGGTGCCCTGCATCCCAGTAACAGACCTCTAACAGGGTGACATGTATTGAGGAAGGAGAGAGAGATGGGAGTATGTGGAAGGGGCTTTGACTGCATTTATTCAGAATCACTCACCTCCACCATCAGCTTTGGAGCTTCTGAACAAAGAAGAAAAGTGGAAAACAAAGTGCAAGCCACACTTTCCAGGTTTGCTCTTCTTTAATGTATTTTTCATTTACATAAAGATGATTCACAGAGATTGACAGCACTGAAAGCCACTGCTGGCTGGCACTTTAAGCTAAGACTATGCATTGTAAGCACCACACCAGTTATAAAATTTTCTATTTTTGCTTAAACCATCAGTTCACACAATGACAGCAATTAACACACAGAACTGCATAGAAGAATTAATTGTATGCTACATTTAGTCACAATGCAAGTGTACTTTTCTCCACCCTTTTCAGTCAAAAAAGTTGTCAAGTTAAGCTCAATTTCTACATCATTAACTGCAAGCAACTTCTTCTGTTCTCTGTAGCACAGGGCAGAGGTCTACACGTCTGACCTTGTCCAAAGCACGAAGAGAAAACATAACATGCTTTCCTTAGGTTTTCTTCCTAATTAAAAAGCTACAGATTAAAAAACAAGCCAAGAAAAGCACTCAACTTTTTTTCCCCTAGTTTTAGTTCTATTAAACCTATTTCTTAAGTGGTTGAGTAATTGAACACAGCCTTAATCATCTTCAGAGGAGCACCAGAGCCTGATTGGTACTGAATGTATTTCACCATATGTCAAACTGCATGAACTTTGTGGCCAGAAGACTTTTACATCTCCAGATTCCATCGACTTCAATGTTTACAAAAATCAACATGCAAGGATGTGCTGAGAACCATCACGGTCAGCAATCTGCAACCCACAGTGGTGATGTGATGACTCTGCAAGATAAACCAGCTACTTCTCAGACACTGTGCTATGGAAGGAAGGTCTGTTTCTGAGAAACCCAAAGTGAAGCCAAAGCAGCTGAAACTCTCAGCTATCTGCACTCATCACAGACTCGGGCAGCTTCAGCCACATGGGAAAGGTGATAAATAAAGCTAGAACTGCAATTACATCTTATTACCCACTGTAGAATATTAACCATGAAGGAATGCATTTTCTTTTCAGATCTTCATGATATACAGTGGGAAATGGCAGAGCTGCACATTAGGTGAGTATGAAAATCAAGTACTACGTAACCACTGACGAAACGCTGCAACGTCATCGAGCACAGACATGGAGCAAAGGTCCTGCAGGAAAAAGTGACTGCATGTGCACGAGGATGATGAATGAAGGCTGTATGGGCATGTATCAAATGTGCATTTCAGTGCTCTCAAGCTAAATCCTGTTCTTTTGCCAGCAATTGCTTTGCAGCTAATAGAGTGGACTGAGTAAGACCATAACTGCACCAGTAAGACATTGACCCTCTCACTGTTTGGACATTTGGGTCCCCACATGGGTCTCTATCACTTGCAGCTCAAAAGTAACATCTGGCTCTCCTCTGCATGCACCAACATCACAGATGAATAATCAAAATCAAGGATGCTAGGAACACTAGAAACTTCCATGTTCTCCAGTGAGGAGAGAAACCCAGCAGCTACAGACTCCACCAGCAATTCTTTCTACCCCATGCTTTTCATTTTACCTTCTTCCTTTTCCATTCCTTTCACTTGTACTAAACATTGCTTCTTTCCCACTCATACTTTACAAACTTGCAACCTTTCCTTCTAGTCCAAGCCCAACCAGATTCTCTACTTTAGACACCATTAATTTATTCAGCCCCTAACAACTGATTAATCCATCCCTTCTCTTCTCCATCCAGATCAGCAAAGTATAGGTCTCTCCCTAATACTTGAGGACAGATTATGTTTTGCCCAGACAATGATCATCTCCTGAGGCTTCCCACCACCATCCAAGGCACCTTCCACTCCCAAAGCAGAAGAAATCAGGCCTTCACAAAGAAAAAACAGAGACTTTTATTCTTTAGCCAGTAGTTGACAGCTATGGTGACAGGTTTCATAGCAAAGGGAAAAACTTGGCCAGACTGTTGCACAGGAATTTAAGTGGCATTTAGGTGGCATATTAGTAAGATTATTATAGAACATATTGCAAGACCTGCTAAAAATTCCCAATACCCACTACCTTCAGAGAGGATGGAATGATTTGGAGAAGCAAGTGGAGTATTTCAGAGGCCACCATATACTTTCTTTCACCAGAAGCTGACAGAAATACATAACTCAAACATAAAAAGGCAATTCCAGTCTTCCCTCCAGGGAGTTTGCCCACTGCTTGGGGCAGCAAGAGATGTTGTGATGTCAATTCTACCCTTGGCATCTGGAGACAGCTCAGAAAGCTGCTCAGCTGACGATGCCAACATCCAAAGCAGGTCGTGGTGCTCAGCCTCTGCCAGGTGGCACCTGGGCACCAGCCACTGTTAAAACTCCCAAACTTTGCAACTTGGGCAGTATGAGCAGCTCAGAGCAGATTTGAGCTGCAAAACACCTTTTTTCTCTCTCTGCCATTCCTAGTGTGCTCGTCTCTAAATGATCTGGACGTACTTTTAGCTGGTTGTGTAATACAACACTCATCATTTTTTCCAAATCTCCCCCGCTATTTTAAGCATTTAGTAGAAACAATTCACCAACTTCTCTACAGCTAGAGAAATCAGGCATCAATTTTTTTTTTTTTGGCAGCAGAAAGGTGTGTGGTTACTTCATTTTTTAAACCCCTACTTCACAAAATGCCAACTGGAGAAAGGTAAGAGTGTAGAAAGAAATCATTCCCTCTCTCAGAAAACTTACTTAAGAGCACTTTTAGATGAGGGAAATCTATAAAGATATTCAAATAAGTCACTTACAAAACCCACTGAATATTTAACACCAACACAGCTGTTTCTTCGTTACTTGAAAAGCCAAATTCCTTTTTGCATAGCAATACTAAAATTAAAAGGAAATTAGCAATTCCCTGCTGAAATTTGGCAGTTTCTCTTCAGACCTTTCCATACTTACATACCCAGTATTTCCCCAAAGCCCAAGTGTGATCACAGGAGAGCATAAATATAGGGATAGTATATTTTTCTTTTAAAAAGCAATGTAGAATAGCAAGAAGATGAAGCGGTAACATAGCTGGCAATGATGAAAATACTGTAAATAGAAGTTCTGTTTTATATTTATGAAAGTTAGACAGCTTTAATATGTTCATGTAAGGGATAACATTCCAGAGCATGAGGACATTATTTATTTAAAGACAAAATGATGACATCTTTTGTGTTTAAGTGAAATATTTTCTTGCAGGAGGCATACAGAATAATACAAAATGCATATATTCAATCCTAGGCAAGTTTCACCTCCTCAGAAGCCCTCGGATAACTACATCATCTATTTCTATACTTGTTCCTGCTGAGGTTTAAAATGAATAGATGACAGCCTAAGAGGTTCAAAGAATGTAGAACAAAAGCGGCTACAGAAATGTGTTGATTATTAATCATTCCTGCATTTCCATAACGAGGCAGGAAAAAAAGAGCCTGATCCTTCTGAAATCACTCTCTTTGTGACAAGAAGACATCCTTTCATTTTCCATTTGCATGTGAACAAGTTTTGTTGGGAGCACAGCAAAGCATTTCAAAACATATCCCCAGATGCAGGCAGTGCCTGACCTGCTCTCCTGGTGGAGCCCTCTCCATCCACACCTCCAGCAGGATGAGCAACAAAGCAAACCTGCACTGTACCCATCCAGCTGAGTGGAAGGAGACTGAATTCAAATCTCACATTGCCAACAGTTCTGCCATGCTACAAGTGGGGAAAACTGAAGTGTGAGGGAGACATTTGTATTCCAAGGCCATAGATCTTGTCACTCACACACGTCACTGCAAAGCAACCCAGTCATTGAGCATTCAGATGCTGAACTAATTACATGACAAAATATATTAGAGGTTTCTGCTGCTGTGAAGTCTGTTACCTCCCTTCTGCATGCTGTTGCATCTTGCCTGCTTCAAGGGCTTTCAATGTTTTTCTTCTTAAAGAATAACATAGGAGGAAAATAACCCTTGCAACCAACGTTTAAATGGAAAGCCTGCATGATTTATGAGCTAAATATATTTTAATTTTTATGTTAAAATAACCACCTTCAATTCATATCTGCAAGACATAAGGGTAACCACCCTCTTGCCATTATATTCATTTATGCATAGTTCTACCAATGGAAATTGCTGCTTCATTTTTTTTCAAGCTGTAACAACACAGGAAAGAATGTAATTGTTATTAACTTACAGGTGATGTAGCAAACCAAACAAAGGGAGAAGGCTGCAACGCTGATTTCAGTGGGAAAAAATATACACCTGAGAGCTGGACATGGAGTATCAACATGTTTAGAGGCACAGCATACCCAAAATTTACTGTGGGATAAGGCTGTCCTTTCAAGGATGAGCAAACACAGACCTTAGATCTCCTGCAGGAAAAACTATATCCTGGTAGGAGAGAGAGCAGAATCAAAGCAGAGACAGCTCACAGCATGACAAGCAAACACCTTCCAAAGGCCCCATGACCACAATGGTAGCAAAGTGCCAAAAAATCTACCAAAACACTAACATGAGAAAGACACCTCTAGGGAAACATCTTAGGACCCAAAGAGTTCAGAACACATCAGTGTTTGTTTTATTTCTCCATGTAACCTCTTTGGTCTCCTTCAAAAAGAAAACTGCTACTCGAAAAGAGAGAAATATTTAGACACTGCATATACAGGCAGTTCCAAAAGGAAACATTTGCAGGAAAGACCAGATTCATTTTTCAGTCTCTCGTACGAACAACACCAACTGCATCAAAAAAAAAAAAAAAAACGAACCACAAAAAAAAAAAAAAAAAAAAAAAAAAAAAAAAAAAAAGAAACCCCAAGAAGTCAGAGGGGAAAGCAACGTGTTTTGAAACGAAAAAAAACCACTGATGCATTTAACTAAAACATTTGATATCTAAGGTCATAAAGGTTAAAGAATTTAAGATAACTGGCAGCCTGCTTGTTGCTGAAGAGTGGCACCATGATGGATAACGTGTCTGGATGGGTCAGAGGTAGATGTGGCTACAAGACATCCATGAAGACAACAGCACACTGAGTTTTCTTAGAGTAAGTTGTTAAGGACAGAGTGGAAATACCAGGTACTCTTGAAGGCACTAAGGAACACGTCTTATTTATGGACCCAAAGGATAATTTTGACTAAGAAAAGCTACTTAAAGTGAAGAATAATCTCAAGAACATTTAGAAAAATCAAAGAACCACAATGGCTCCTGGCTAGTAACAAATAAACTCCTAACATTTGGGAGAGGGGAGAAGGAAAAGGAAACTCAAGACAGGAGCTCCCAGCTGCCTACATCAATTCCAGCTAACCCAGGACTTCGAGAAAGCTGTTGGATTCAGTGAACATTTTTACTGTCATAGCTCATCTCCATCTCTGGTCCAGCATGACAAGAAATCCTGGACTAGTTACAAACCTTGCCAAGAGGCAAGGCTACAGGCCCCGCTCTCACTTCCAGATAGTGAAAATTAAATTTTACATGCTACAAGGAGAAGCATTCATACTTTATACTATGGGAATTTGGCAAAATAACATGCCTAATTGATGCAGAACCATTTTTAAGTAAACTGCCTTGGCTTTAGCCCTTGCCCCAGACTTAGGAGCTGCATTCTTAGCTTGGGAAGCCATTCACTATCTGCCTCTTTAAAATTTCCATGATGAATCTCTCCAAGAGGCACTACAACACAAGCCTCAGAACAAAACCCCAGGGACACTGTCTCAATTTTTTCAGGTCTTTCCAATCTACATCAGTAGCATTTTACACCAGCAGTGAATCAAAGCACACTCATCAGCTGGCCGTGTTTCATTTGATTTTGATTGCTCAGCCCCTGGATTTCATTTTCATGTTTGCTCCTTCCCCTGTTCCCACTTTTCTGGCATAAAGTTCCTGCTCCAAACAGTTCAGGAAGCGGGGGCAGGCGGCGGGGAGAGACTCAGATGGTCCAAGCACAGGAAGAACAAGAAAGATCAAATTTCAAACACCCTCTGAAAGAGTCAGTGTTGAGTAGTATGGAAAGAATATGGTTGTGCTATTAGACAGAGCTGACGTGACTGAACAGCATAATAAAAATCATTTCTGGGTAAGCAAGCTTTGCGTGCATGTCATAAGAAATGAGCCACTAAAGCACCTCGCAAAACTAAAGGCAATTTTTTCAGCTGTTCAATAAAATTACTCCATTTTCAGCTTTTAAATGCGTTAGGATTAAAGAAAATCCACACTGTCAAAAAATAAGGTGTTGAGAAGTTAAATATTTTATAATATTACTGAAGTCTGGGTTGGAAAAACTGAAGAAATAATAAAACTGAATTCAGTGCTTTAATTTTCCTTACACTAATAGAGTGGTTGGGATCCCTTGCCTGAAATGCTCATTGTTCCCTCCCTCTGCACTGCCATCCTCCCAGCTTCTGCTCCTGCTGCAGGATTGCCAGTCCCATGGGCTCACAGGACTTAGAAAGGTTACTACACTCATCCCTTCCTCCCCAAGGCAGAATTAACTATGCCCTCTCCATTCCTGACATACCTCCTGAAGTTATCTCTTGCAGCCTTCACTATTTCTTTCTCTCACCTATTTGATTTTATAATATAAGCCTATTACTTCTTCCCATGAGCACGCAGATCAGATCTTCTCCTTTCCCCAGCAGTCTCCTCTGTCCCACACCTACTAAAATGCCAGACTAATCACTCTTGTTCCTGATCATTACCCTCCCCTGGAACTTCTCTAGTTGGCTGGTATCTTTCTGCAAATATAAGGTCCAGTACTAAACAAGATCTTTACTTGAGGCTCTGCCAGGAAGTAAAATTGGGAAAAATAATTACTGTGAGTTTTGGCAATGTTTCTTTTTATATACTCCCAAGGCAGCAATTGCACTTTTTTGTAACAGCACAGCATTGGTCACTCCTATTCAGACTGTGATTCCTGCAGTCCTCACATCCTTTCCTACCACACTGCTGCAGGTACCCATCCTCCTCTCCCTGGATGTGCAGCCTTTGACAGAAGGCCCCCTGAACTGCAACCCTATTTTTCAGATTATTTCTTCAATTTTCAAGCTAATTCTCCAGGGGCTGTCTTCTCCGTGGAGCCTGCAAAGGGCTGAGAAGAATGCAATTCCAGCAGTGTGGCAGCAGACAGCACCCATAAGCATGTGCTGACACAGGGATGCTCAGACTGGAGTAAAGTGGCTATAGATGGCCCTGAGCAGCATTATCTGAAGAGCTTAGCAAACCAAAGGTAAATGCAAAACAAAACCAAAAAAAAAAAACAAAAAACAACAAACCAAAAACAAAAGACCCCACCAGCCAGACTTAACTACAGGAAACACCATTCTGGAGCTGAGTAGAGCAGAGCAGAGCTGCTGAACTCTGCTGCTGTCCCAGGCACACTGAGTCAATCACCAGTATCCACATCTGCCGAGTGTCTGAAAGCTTTACTCCTTGCTTTCTGTTCCTAGGCTTGGCTAGAGGCTTTCACATCACTTCCTAAAGCCCTCCCTCTACTTTAAACAGTCACCATCCTTTTGGCAGAGGACCAGGGATGCTCTTGCTGAAGTCTATCAAACAGTGTTACTCAATCTGTCCAAGTTCTGTCCATGCAGCTAATTAAGCTTTGTCCAAGACCTCCATGATGGAGCTTTAGCACTGAAGACTGCACTCTGGTTGTCATTTTAAAAAGCAGATTGTGCTGACAAGGTATATATGTGCTGTAAACTGTCTGCAGAAGCATACCAGTGTGTTATAGCAGAGAATAAAACTCTTCAAGCACTTTTAAAAAGCACAATATTCCAGTCTGACAGCACTGGAGAGTTAAGCTACGCCAGCACTGCTGCTGAAGCACAAGCTGTGGAGCTTTAGAGAGCAAAAATGAAAGTGGAAAATAGTCCCTAAACAAGTAAAACAGCCCCTTCCAGGAAGAGCTGTTGAGCACTGCTTGACCTAATAAGGCAAGTGAGAGCTGGAAGCCAAGGCAGCAAAGCCAGGAGGTATTAAAAACTCAGACAGCTGGATAATAGAAATGGGAATCAGGCAGCTTCACTGGGCTGGATTGCAAATGGGAAGAACAAATGCTGAGGGCCCATGAGCGGAAGCAGCTCCTGCCAGCACAGCCCTGCAGGCTCTGTCCTGCCCACAGGAGCCAAAAGCCCATTCTGACTGCACTTCTGGGGTGGTTCTTTAAACCCAGTGCAGTGCCTTCAGCAAAACAGGCAGAGGAACCACCACAGATGAGGTCTGGAAAGAGATGGGGATGGGGCACTTACTGCCCCCTGAAGTGCTTGGCACCCGAGTGCAGCCAGTGTGCAAACCCACAAATCCACATCCTAAAACCACACCAGGGATCCTGGAGTGAAACGTTTCACCTGGTGTGCAAAGCTTGGGCATGCTGCCAGGTGGGGACAAGCACAGTGGTGGAGCTGGTCTGCTTTTTTTTCTAAAAGAGGCAGATGGCATTTGATTTATTTTATCTTCCTTTACTACTTAATTATCTTTCCGAAAAAAAGATGAACAACATGCTACCATCCATCTCTGAAGGATGTTTCATCCAGGTTCCAAGTGTAAGCTTTTTGCAGAAATAAACCTGTTAACTTGGTGTCTCTTTTCCAACAGACACAGCAGCTTCGAGGACTCCTTGGTTTGTCACAATTATGTCCCTGGAGAACAGATTGTAAGAGGATGCACCAGGAACACCAAAACTTGAAAATCAAGGAGTTCAAACATACCTGTAAAGGAAACCATGGGCTTCATTTCTTCAGCTTCTCATCCAAGAAGCCTTATTGACATAATGACAACATACCAATCAACGTGGAAGAAAACTGGATCCAAAAGTGATGGATATGCTGGTGAGAGCTATTAAATAGAACCAGGTGCATCACTGTCTCAGCACAACCCACACTCATATCTGCACCGAGTCAGCAAAGGTACCATCTTGGGTCACCAACACCACTTTTCTCAGTAGGCTCCAAGCAGCAATAGCCCTTACAGTTCAATACATGCACTCAAGTCCTCTTTTCATATTGCCTGCTCCTTCCCTTTCTTTTTCTTCATTTAGTTTTTAAAATCACTCTATTTTTTTCAATTATTTGTATCATAATCATAATAACACTTTCCTGGTTGCTTGTGTCAGATGGTCTAGCCTCTACTTATAGATCTATGTCAGATCTGATTTTCAGGATTCCAGGTTTCAGATTAATCAGGTTTCAGATTAGTCTTCCTTTTCTACACAAATCTTGACATGCAGAAATAGCAGAAGTGACTAAAAAAAAAAACAAAACAACCCAACCTGATTATATCAAATAGATTTGAAAACACTTAATTGAACTCTTGGTTTGCCAGCTGGAACAGAGCAACAGTGCAGGCAGGTGAAATCCTTTGGTGGGGGAATGCCAGGACAGACTGAAATGGCAGCCCCAAACACAGACCAAGTGGCATTCAGAAGCAGGACCCAACCCTGCTGCTTTCACAGACCTGATGGAGTGTTCTAAAAATGATTGCAGCCCTCTCCTGCTCTGCTGTAAATTTAACAAGAGTTCACAAGACCTACATCAATGGTGACGTCTGAACAGTGTTGTTTCACCTGTTCAACCAGTGCCACTTGCTGTTCACAGCCACTAAAAAATGGCCCTTGGCACCAGCAGCCATCAAAGCACTCAATGCCCCATCCCATGCCAGCTCCCCCATGGAGGAGGTCTGAAACAATACTTTCTGGATTTATGGCTTCAGAGAACTGTGGTAATAGGAGCTACCACTTTACTATGGTACTCATCTTTAGACTCCAGGGATAATTTTTAGCCACGACAATTTCAAACATGCTTTGAGAAAAACAACCACAGTCCTGTGAGTTTCCACCTGATAAACCAGACATGAGTTGAAAGATGGATTCCAAGTGTTCTTGAAACTAGAGATGCTCAAAAACTAGATTCTGCCTGGGAGTCAACCAATCAAGACTTTCAGAAAATCACAGATGAAACCCAGACAGTGGTGCTATCCAAGGGCTTAATCACGGTAATTGCCAACTGTACTGATTAAATATCTGGATCTTATTCAAAAATAAGCAAAGATAAAATCCAAGCAGAACGAAAACTCCCCTCAAAACACCTGAATATATGTGAAACAGAAACGTTGACAATGATGTAAAAAAGTTATCTGTAATTTCCTGAGCTCTTACATGTGGATGAGCACTTGGGACTTTCCTCATTGACTTTCAATTTTAGTAAGATGCTCACAGTATAAAAAAGAAGTCAGTAGAAGCAGTGGTCTGAATTTACTTGTCTGCCATGTCTCTGGATTTTTGAAAGGTGAACTTCATGATATCAAGCATGTCTTGACCTTTTTTTTTAAAAAAAAGGATTTTAAGACTTACCAAAAGATACTGGCTGGTACAAATTCATTCCATTTCCATGGTCTGCCACCATCACAGAAAGAGAGAACTATTAAAGGCCTTAAGTGCTTATTAGTGCCTGGCATCCTCCTGTGGTGTGGCAGCACAGGAGAGCTTCCACAATGCAGTTTTCCTGTTGGTCATCCAAAAAGCTTTAAAGGCTTTTAAGAGGTGAAAGCATTTAAAGTATAGTTAAAAACATTATTAAAAACAATTTAAAGATAAACAGATGAACTGCTCAAGGAAAGCATTGGAGAATTGTGTACACTGTATAGCAGCAAGTTTCTGAGCCAAGATGCTACATTGTGAAAGTAATCACATTTTTATATAAAGTAAATGATGAGGCTGGAAGCATGATGGAAGGTCACAGCACATCACCTGCCAGAGTAAGGAGAGAGCAGAGCTTTTGAATTCCAACCCTGAACTTGCACTACTACAAACACTGACAAGTATTATAATTTTTATGCACATTATCTCCACTTCTTTACAATAACATGTCCTGAAAATTGTCACCAGAGAGCCCACACTCCTAGAAAACCCATGTTTGGGGACACAAATGACCACTAAAACCAGAAAGCTTTCAGCCTTCACTTGAGAGACATTCATGGAATACCAATGAACTTCACCAACCCCAACCTTATTCCAGAGAACAAGTTTTTCTTGCCAAACATCCCTGCCTGATACTTTTACTAATAAACACATCCAAACAACTGGCGAGTATAAGCCCTAAGCTATATTCTTGTTATGTATACAAAACAACTTTCCTTTTTAGCTATAAGTATTTGATGCAAGTCTGCTGATATACCCACAGTGGTCAAGCAAGGATGGTTACTCAGTTCAGCCAAATAACACCTTTTTGCTCTACTCCAATGAAATTTGATGAAGTTATCTTTACAGTCTCTGTTTTGTAAGGTCTAGTAGATTTATCATTAAAGTTTTCAGAAATCATTGGAAAATGGTAACAAAAATGGGTCAGAAGGATTGCAACACTGACAAAGGTGCCAGGGATGCAGAAAGAGTATCACAACACACTATCATCCTTTATCTCTTGGCATCCAGGATTTCCACTTCCTAACACAGGGAGCAGATGATAAGGACTACTTTTATCAACCCTGTACTCAGTCATCCCCACAGCTGCCCACTGTGTTACATTCACAAAAAAGAGAAGAGCAGAAGCAAAGAGAAGAGGTTATCCAAGTGCACTAACAACATCTACTGTAGTTTCACTACTGCATCCAGTCCTGCTCTGTAATTTTGCTGCTCTGTTGAGATATGATCAACAGGAACAGGCTTTCAAAGCCATGGTAAATCTCAAAGGGCACACAGATACTCAAAGCAAACTCTAGAGCACCAGACCTCATGAGAAGAGACAAACAAATGTCACCCCAGCTGGCCAGATCACAAGCTTATTCCAGGTTAAGGAGTGTTACTTAATTATCAAAGTTATTGTGCTTGCTAGATTGCAAAGCACTTTAAAAAAAAGTCTTAGAGTTGTACTGCTCATTCTTGAAGGACCACATCATTAAGAAGCAGTACTTGTTTAAACAATGCACAAAAGCACCCAAGATGGCCAAGGCCAAGTCTAACAAAAAAAGACCTGTGTAGTCCACCATGCAGGTTGGCTTTGTAACCTCCTTCCTTCCAAGCAGTGCAGAAAAAGCAGATTTCCTCTCTTTCAAAGACCCAGCCTTCCCTATGTGCCTTCAAAGCTCTTCCATAACACTCGCTTGACAGCAAGAAGTTTCTAGGACTGTTTGCAAGAGCAGACTTCATGCATTATCCTCCCCCAATTTTCCTCCCAGTGTGGCCCTAAAGCAGCTGGTTCCTGCCTACTCCCACCCCACGCTCTCCTCCATGGCAACACTTCTGTGCACCAAGAGAGAAACACAGAGAAAAATGAGTTTTCTGTGGCCTTGGATCTAGCACCAGCATGATGCTACTAAGGAAGAATCATTGCAAAGCAAGATGTCCACTGCAGCAATTCAGTTGCATGAATTTGAATCAAGAGAGGCTGGACTAGCTCCAGATGAATCTAAGAAGCCCAACCTGACAGCTGGTTGTGCCACAGACTTTTAAGCAAAGAAAAACCACACACAATGCTCAGACTATTAAAGAAGTTGTCCTTTAGGTCACTACATCTTATGGAAGGGTTATTCCATTCAGCACTATGCTTTTCTTAATCATCACAAATATCTGGTCAATATCATCTATTCCTCCTACACCTCTCAAGCTTCTGTCCACTAAATAACTTTTAAAAGACACATTACATCCCTATCACATCAAAGAACAGATTCATATAGTTCCTTCCTGTACGATCTACTAGTTCTGTTTTATGTCTATTCGTGTAGGTTTTGCTCAAAAATTCCCTTTGATATGTTCAGAATATCTCCCACCAGGCCACCTAACTGATTTTGCAAAAGCTCTGTCCAGAACAAATTATCTCCACAGCACCCACACCATTTCCAAGCAAAGAGCACAAGGACATAAAGCACAGAGCAGGTCCTGTCCTTGAGAACATGCAGTGCTGTACAGAGGAAGACACAAGAATTTATCTGAGATTACAACCAGAAAGACCAGATATTTCTCTTGATGCATGCAAATATGTTCATGGTGCTGTCTGACCAGTGTACAGCACTGAGGTGGCCGAAGCACCATAGGAGGAACTGTGCTAATTCTTCAAGTTCTCTGATTCAATCCAAAAAAGATCCAAGCAACGTTTGCAATCCTTCAGAAGATCAGCATTAGGCAGCATTTTACTACCGTGAAAACCAGACAGCACTGTTTCTGGAGCTCTCTCTTTCCAATGTGGGAAAAAAAAATCTAGATAAACTTACCTTTGCATCTGCAAAACAATCAATATTTATAAACAAATGTTCTTTCTACTTATCAATATCAGTGTACTATGACTTCACACTTTAAAAACTTAAATATTTAAAGTATGTTTAAAATTAGCATAGTAACAGAGATACTTCCAATAGAGCATCAACCAATAAAATGCATCTTTGGAGGTGGGAGAAAGTCTTGGGGCTTCCAACATGAGCCACATGCTAGCTGAACAAATATTCAGAGCAGCTGAGTCACTCTGGTTTTCTGAAATGAGCCTTTAACCACGACTTGAAGGAAGGAACATTAAGTGACAGGCACTTCAAAATCTCTGAAGGATAAAAGTTTTTCTTTTAAAGTTACCGAGCTGCTAAGTCTAAGGCTGCAACTCATTTTCCTGACAGCTTTTTTCCTCCTCCTTTTTTTTTCTATTTTTTTCAAGTACTTTGATGTCTATTTCTCAACCCAATGTTTAACTTTAATCCCATATTAGCCCTAACTTAAACCCTGCATGAATCCCATTGCTCTTCAGAGCAGTTAACTGTTTGGGATCTGAGACTGCACTGTCCCCAAAGGAGCTCTCTAAGCCAGGACTCTCTAAGCTTTTGCTTGCCTAACAAAACCCACTCTGTCACAATGGATTTATGTGACTAATCTGAGGTTTTAGGAAAACCCCAAGGTCTTTCTCCCCATGTCTAAACTCCCCAGTTAGAATCCCCTCCCCGTTAGCTGCCATTGTGTCACCAAAGCAATGACCAGGACTTCTATACTTATAAAAACACAGAGCAAACAAACAAATCCAGTAGTTTTTGCACAGAAAAGGTGTAGTAAAGAAAACAAACTTGAAATATTGGGAGTGCTGGAGGAAAAAGT
This sequence comes from Phaethornis superciliosus, assembly GCA_023637945.1. NCBI lineage: Eukaryota > Metazoa > Chordata > Aves > Apodiformes > Trochilidae > Phaethornis > Phaethornis superciliosus. Next base: position 1,499,439 of record JAJQWJ010000013.1, read on the forward strand.
GAGGTACAGCAAATTCATTTTGTATGAGAAGCAGGCAGCTCCACTCAATCCCTTCCCAGCTCTCACCAGGCAGCAGCATTTTAGGCAGGAACAAACCTCAGCAAAGGATCACACAGGTCCTCAAGGTGTCACTTAGGAAAGCTTTAACACAAAGCTGAACGACAGTTTTGCAAACAGAAATCCCCTCCCCCTTGAAAGTGTATTAAAATAAGAACTACTATTTCTGACATTTTTTTTCCCAAGAACCTTTACAGTTTTCTCCACAGTTTCTGTTTCTTTTTTTCTTGTGAATTTCAGAAAATGAAAAATTGTATGTTTTCATATTCTTTTCAATAAAGGATTCTTGGAGAAGTTACAAGAATAAAATGTTTTCTCCAGCTTTATTTTTGAACACTCAGTTATTTTCAGGAATGTGGAGAGGAAGAATCCCATTTGAACTCCCCATCTTCTCAGAAGCCTGGAAGGGGTTCTCCTCTCTCTCTCCTGTTTGCCATGCTTGCTATTTTGTGGATGCTGGCCCGGGGTGAACTGTGGCAGCCCTCTGGGATGAGTGAAGCCTCAACACAGCTGCAGGGTTTCTTCCCACTCAAAAATTTCATTGAGGCAAAATACTAATTACACTTTTTCCCTTCGTGGTTTTCTCTGCTACCCATATGCTTTCAAGGCCCTGAAAACTACTGCTGAGCACTGAGGACTGTGAAGACTGAAAAACTACAGCCAGGGCTGCTGACCCTCCAAGGCAACTTAAGCTAAGTAGGAAAACCAAATAAATAGGAAAACGCGCTCTCAATTTTTTTTGCATCAGATAAAGATCAGAAAATAAATGTCAACCATAATATTAAGATGAAAAGCTCATGTGAAATATTGGTGGATAGTCACCACATAAGCTACTAAAATAAAATATAAAACCTCCTCTATAAAGTTTACTCCCTTCTGTTGCTGTTTGTGTGTATATATCTATACACACACAAGTCAGGCTGTAAGGAGACAAACAAACTGTTCAACCCCAAAGAGTTCTCTGCACACCAATTCTGATCCCAGTGCAGAATTATCATGTCAAGTTTCACAAATCTTCATGAAACAAAATCTTCAGGCACATGATTGACATCATATGGGAAGAAAATGTATTTGGAATTAAATCTTGTAGATCATATTTGAAGGATATTCTCTTCATTGTCATTCTCCATGACCAAGGACATCTGCCTAACAAGGAGTGGGAGGCTATAAATTCTTAGATTATTTTAAAACTTGTCAATGATAACCAAGAATTATCTGTAAAATCTATATTGCCTTCCAACTTTATCTTCTGAAGACATTAGCTCATACCATTTCTATCTAGAGAGCATGTACTTTGCAGCAGGGAAAGATGATTCTTCTGTGTCCTGCTCAGTGCTAAGCACACCCAGGGCACACGGTCACCAACTTCTCCTCTTCCCAACACAGGTACAGGTTACATTCTGATAACACTGGGATTTATTCTTGTCAAAAATAAAATGCAGCTTACTGGCATATGGAGCCATGGAACAGCCTGACACAGAGCAACCCCCAGCCCAGTCCCAGAGCCTGACAGCCTCAGCTGCTGCCCTGGGGGCTTGTTTCAAGTTAACTGGTGCTGACTGGGGATCCCTTCCCTCCTGAAGGGGAGGGAAAAGATTTTTTGTAGATATAGACAAGATCTTTTCCTTTTCAGGATGGCTGCTCCAGCTCTCTCACTTCCTCATGCCGACAAGTTCTGTGTTTACTTTTCCTTGTAAAATTTTTAACCTCAACGAATAAAAGGGCTGACATTCACTGCAAACAAGGTCTAAATGCTACCAGATTGCTTTTGCATAGCAAAGCTTTCTATATCCTTATTAAATGTGACTCAGAGATAATTTGTTCTAGTTAGAGCAGCAGAGGATCCTGTAGCAGCATTTGCCAGCAATGTCACAGTTCCTCTTTTGTCAGTGGAGCTTGGAGGAGATTTCTTACTCTGAAAATCTGACTGAAAGCTATAGGAAAGGCTCTTCAACCAAACTACAAGGAGTTATATTTTCACTGACCTTCTGTATGTTATATAATCAAAAGAGATGATAATTGCCAGCGCTGAGAACTCAGCATTGATTCATTTCACAAATTAGGTATGAAGGAAGTGTTACTCCTAACACATAAGTAACTCTCTTACTTGACTGAAGAGTTAGTTGTTCATTAGAATAAAATTATCAAGGAACACCACATTTAGTGTCAGTCAAACTGCAATGGCTATTCTGCTGTTTGAAACACTCACACCAGACGTGCCAACCTAAATGCTGTGACTTTCACAGCAAGATAGCAGTATTTAATAAGAGCTACTAAGCTCAGATTTCTCAGCATCTCTGCTAGACTGCATCCAGACCAGCAGAAGGTAGAGAGGCACAAACAGCTCCCACCAGGTACCAGCTGGCAGAAAGCCTCCACCTGAGCTTCCACAAAATTAGCCAGACACTGGGTGCATTTTGTCCTTTGCTATTACCACAAAGTCAGAAGTGTAAAAGGCAAGGGCACTGCATAAGAAACAGCCTCCTACATGAGCCAGTTTTTTTTTTTTTTAAGCAAATGAGAAAAATCAGCACTGGTATGTTTACAAACAACACATTTTCTAGGTGATAAACCCAAGGCTTCTTCATACCGGTTACATGCGTTAGGAGTCACTAAATGTTAATCTAAAAGCAAGGGAGAAGTTAAATCCTGCAGAACAGACCCTCCAATTTTTGACATAGCTGAGATCCTCAGGGGTGTCACAGCATGCTTATCTGCTCCCTCTGAAAAAATGAAACACCTCCTGATCACACCAAGTCAAAACTTAAGGGGAAATCAAATTTGGTCACATAAAAATATAAAGAGGAAAAAAACTGATATTATCACATACCTCAGCCAAGTAAAAGCTAGGTAAGCTTTCCTGAAGTTTACTGGAGAAGGCAGATGGGTTTGCATGGCAGAAAAATGGAAATCCTGAATGATAAACATTCTAATTTAAATCTGAATTGGAAGATCCAGGAATATGGATCACACCTTCCCATGACTGGGTGCTGTATCAAGAACCATAATCTGTGTTGCAGAAGCAAAACCAAGCAAGCCAAGAGCTCAGCTCCCCAAGTGGCAGCAGCTTCAGGGGGAAAAATGTTCTGACTCAAACTCCACTGCATTTGTCACCAAACATTTGCTCTTCTACACATCTAGGACAGCCCAAAGCTAAGTCTCAGGAAATTCATTTAGTGCTTTTGACTAATTACAGGTGCTTTTGACCTTAACTGCAAAGCACTTTCAGAAGAGGTGACAATTCACTAGTAACTGCTAAAGAGAAATAACAAAAGCTGCCACCACACTGGTAAGCATCATTCAGATGCTTTGGATGCTCCTTGTCCAAGTCTTCTTCCCACACATTTGGTATCTCTCCAGCATCAAGCAGCAAGGGAACACTGCTCATCACTCTGCAATCCAGCCAGCAAGTCAGGATGGAAAGCCAGATGACAAAGGCTCTGCTCTCAGTACTGCCAACAAGACACCAGCAGAGCTGTGTCCAACTACCACAGTCCTCTACATCTCACAGGCCTGGCAGCTCAGCTTCCTTAGCTGCAATCTACCACTCAAGACCTAGAGTGAGAAAAATTCACCATGCTGGTCACTCCAGGAAGCTACGTGGGCAATGGAGCCCAGCCAGGCAGAAACCCCGAGCAGGGCTGGATGAGAACTTACATTTCATAGATGAGTGAATAGCAGATTTCTCCCCTAGCCTCCCTCCCCACATCTACATATTACATAGTTTTCTTATATTAATACCCAAATAACCAACTTGCACATGAGAAAATCTGATAAATCACCACAGCTCCCACATTGCCAAGAACCTATCTTTGACTCCAGGTTACCACAGTTTGAAACAATCTTACCCAAGGCTAGGCCAGTGAGCCTCAGGTGTAATAAATGCACTCTCAAGTCAAGTGCTGTGGGACTGATGGCAATATTTCACACCCCAGACCTTACCAACCTGCTCCTCTGAATCCCTCCCATAAGATTCTCAGCACCTCAGCTAACCAGTGGAAAGCTGAAAATGTCTACCTGATACCTGGGAAACTGCTTCCCTCACACACAGGGCTTTTTCCCACAAATTTCATTACTTTATCCTTCTGCTTCAGCATTTCCATCTTTCTAGGAGTAAGACTCCTTCACCTGCAAGGCACTCAGGCAGCACTAAGGAAAAGGACAACACTAGCTCTGAAGTTTACCTGAAGGTCCTCTGGAAGTACTTAGGACTGATGAGACTTACCAGCATCTCAGTGTCCCCAGCTTACAGAACTGACTGAGAGCCCTCAAAAGGAACAAAGTAGATTGAGAAGAACACAGCAGTCGAGTTACCCTAAATATTAAGCAAGCCCCAAATTTTAAGTTTGCTGTATTAGAAGATATGCACCAATGTCACCCCACCCCCACAACTCATCAAGGCATTTCACTCCCTTGGGCTCGTGTGACTAAGTATAATATTTCATTAAATATCCTGTTCATACTGGCTTATGTACTAGGGAACACACTAATTTTAGAAAACTGATTAGCTAGTTCTTTCTAACCGAATGTTATTGTAGCTAAGGTCAGATTTTACACTGAAACTATGGCAACAAAGGCACAGTATTCTTTTGTCTACAAGGTTGAGGCTAGGTTTATTAACAGTACTGCTCTACTTAATAGCTAAGCACTGCCTTTTGGCAATCCCTCCCTTGATCCTACCTGAAATACTCTGAACTTTCCACAGAGAAAAAAAGCTCAGACCCGCAAATGCCATTGAGAGAGTCTGAACACTGAAACCAGGGCTGTGCTTATTCCTTCATTTTTTGGACACAGTTGCTACACCAGAGCATTTCCACAGGAGGTCTCATCAGTACAGAACCACTACCCACATTTTTCAGGTGGGCAAATGAAGTGCACAGACCGGAAAACTTCACCCTAAGAGTTGAGTTAAATCCCCCTTCATTCTTTGGCAGCACCTTAACCAACAGATTGCATTTTTCAAGCAGCACTCCAGTTATGCATATTGATGGCCAGTTTCAAAGGGACTTTGCTCTGCTTTCATTTAGATGCAAAACATCAAAGATGAAAGCACTTTAGAGCCAGAAGCTGGCAGACAGCTGTTTGACCACAGTACTCCCAGTACAGACCAGCAGACAAATGCAGCCCAGCCAGTTTCACAGCCTGGGTCCTGCATCCCAAGCAAACTTGTTCAGGATTGGCAAGTTTTGTCACCTTGTCACCTTGTTCAGGATTGGCAAGTTTTTTAACACCAGGTTCAGCAGACACTTGCAATCTGTGCCATACAGACCTCTTCCATTATGGTCTTGGCACTCCATCACTGGGACACAGAAAAACCATACCAATTAAAGCAATAATTATTCAGCCAGTCATTTATCCACTGTTTCAGCAGAGCACATCAACATCATGGAATGTCTTTAGGATGTCCTGGTGCCCCAGCACACATAGCTACCCACTGGCTACAAACTCCTCTTGCTTAACAGGCCACACTGTGATAGACGTGGAAATGAAATAAAATCAGCTTTCTAGTTCAGGCTCCACAGTACCCACTGGTGGGAGGTGGGCTGGTGGGAGGTGTCCCTGCCCACGGCAGGGGTGGCACTGGATGAGCTTTAAGGTCCCTTCCAGCCCCAACCAGCCTGATTCTAAAATGAACACTTCTGACTTGCCAGTTTTTTGAAACCTAAATGCCACAGTGACAGCTGTCTGTAACATTTGCTGGTATGTAGGATGCAGTGGGTTAAAGATTCACATTTTAGAGACAGTGCTCAGGATTCCTTCATCATGTAAAGGGCATTGAATTCAAATGCATACAAGCAGTTGGCAATTTTCTAGCAGAGTTCTATAAATACTGAGAACCATACTAAAGGACTCCTCAACCAAGGCAGTGAAAATATATTTTAGATGTTTTAAGTATATACAAGTCACCAAGATCAGAGGAGTTTTCCTACTCAGAAGGACCAATGATTCAATTTTAAATTAAAAATTTACAGGCATATCAGACTGTGCTTTTATCATTTTATCTTCCATCACACCAACCCAAAAGTTGCTTTTGATATTACACTAAGTCATGATGTTAGTACTATTTTTTGGAAAAGGGCTAAGAAGAACTATTTTTTCTTTAAAACATACACATTAGTTAAGTAAGTATGTACTATTCTTGCCCCACTTCCTACTTTTGGTATTCAGAATGTTCATTTTAACCTGTCTTGGACAACTCAAAACTGAAAGGAAATCATTTCACTATTGCAAGTGATTTATTTCTTTTCAAGATTAAGCTTTGAACTTAGCACTCACTCAAGCACTCTCAATAGTTTCGCTCCCTGCATAAAAAAAGTAATCCTGCTATTTTATCTGCTAATACATGTTTATCAGAAGGGAAAAGGCCACATTTAGACATCTGTTTAAATGTTCCTTAAAGGAGACCGGGCACCCCAATAATAAAAATACCCAACCATGACATCAGCATTAGGAAACACATGTTCCAAAGAGGAAAAGGAGACAAAACTTGGCCATGCAACTCTGGTCTCTCTCTTCTCACCCTCACTTGAGGAACATGCCCTCAAACCTCTGAAAAACGCCCACTCAAACTCATCTAATGCATGCAGAAAGTCATACAACTCTGACTTCACATCAAACTTTAAAAAAGCAATCTGAGTTGATATAATTGCTTTCACAAGTCAATTTGAACAAGTTTTCATGGAAAGCAATGGGATTTGAGGCTGCACACTTATCTGAAGCTGAACACATGATATCTGAAGATCTACACCCCCAGAAATTCTTCTTGATGAGTACAGAGATGGTACTGAAGTGCTTTACCACCTAGAAAGTGCACTTCTATATGCTGGTCATATTTTTCCAAAATTGACATGCAGAGGCATCTGGGTATTTGTTTCAGTTTGGTGTGTTTGGGAAAACTATGTATGTGACCCTTCAGCTGAAAATTCCCTTCATCTCTGTTCTAATGCCTAATTATAAACAAGCTTACATTGGCTAAATAAGGCTAAATAATCCCATATGTACGCAACATTACTCTACCTCCTCCATCAGTCCTGCATAAATTACATGGTTTCCTTCATGTTAAGCAATGCAGCAGTGTATGGGCTTCAGGTCATTGACAGCAAAGCTATGAAGAACAAAACATGCCCCAAACCCTTTCCTGTTAAGGAGAAGCATTTGGACTTTCATCAACACCAAGCACAGTGCAGATTTAAGAGAAAACCCTCAAATGAACCCGTGTGTGTACATATGTATCTATTTTTTATATCCATCTATATTTAAAGCTTTTTTGTAGTGCCCAGGTCATTTCTTCTGCTGAAGATGAAGTCGTGGTTCAAAGGCTGAGCCCCCCAGTGCCAGCCCCAACAGCACCAGAGGCCTTGGGAAGGCAACAGTCAGGAAGAGCACACAGTATGGATCAGGATCAAAAGAACAAACAGAATTTGAAATACTCATCTTCTGCTTTGCCATGAGGGTATTTTAAGTCTAAGATACGGGTTCATTCCTTGAACATCTTGCCAAAAAAAGAGTGTTGCCCAGCAACTACTCAAACAATGTTCTGGAAGGAGGTAGCTGCTGGACAAATTAACCCAGTGAGTGCCCTTTCCCCTGTGCTTCCTCCAGCTATTGCAAAGCCTCTGGATCCCTGGCAGACAGATCTGCATCCCAAATAAAGAGCTGTAAGGAATTTCCTGCAAAGGCTGTCAGACTGTTCTGCTGGAGCAGCAGTGTCTTGCATTAGACAAACACATTTGGCTTTGCACAGAGCTAAGTTCCAACACAAAATGAACACAAATAAAACCTCTGCAAACACACACACAAACTAACAGAATCAGCAGCTAAAGCAGGAAATTATCAGTCCTGGGCTCTGCTGCAGCTTCCTCTCTATTGCTAGGTCTGACTTTCATTTGCACACTGCCTATCAGTGATTTCTTATGACCCACTGCTCCATTCAGCTTAGCTGGAGGGTCAGCTGCAGTTCATACTTCCCACACAGACCCATGCACATTAAAAGGATGTTCATTTA